>CAXKWD010000008.1:77153463-79671143 GCA_964059195.1 Ectobius pallidus
TTTACTGTAGCAAAACTCTAATTACGCCACATTCTTTAACAGACTTTCGTCAATACTAAAAATAGCCTTGTGGTCTTGTATCAACCAAAATCCAAGGGAGTGAACACTAGAAGGTTGATTAAAGACCACTGGAATAAGTTTCTCACTTGGGCGAAAATTAAAAGCAATTTTCATTACTAATACTCTCGAGGTAAATTTTAAACGGATGATTGCATCTATTTGATGCAAAAATCTCTACCCGGAAACATTATAGTCCAATGTTGTATTTACAAATCTAACAGTATATATTTGTTATGCCTTATGGAACGTTCACGGAGAACGAAAGAATAGGTGACCAATTTTGAGTTGCGTAACATTCAGTGAGCCACATTATTGAATTATGAGCCACAGACTCTTGCTATAATTAGACACTGGATCAGAATATACGACTTTCCTGTTTTTATTGGTTCACAGCGGGATTATGGCTTTAATACAGATATTCTTTTGGTAACTTGAGTATCTACCAATTTACAGATTGCGTATCACATCATGTACAGGTAGGGGAAAAAAGCGGACCTACTCTTGTAGCTGATTTCAGAGCCTTGAGACACGTAAATAAATGTAACAGATGTAACGAAAACGTTTGTTTTCACAACCAATGCAAATTACGTGAAATTATTTCTCAATTCAAGCAATTCATCGACACTAAAACAAATTTAAATACATTCCCTGCTATCTTGTGAATGCCACTAGGCATGCGCAGTGGCTCATACCGGCAACTAAGATATTTTAGTCGGTCCGCTTTTTTTCCCCTACACTTCATAATGATACTGCAAAAATAATGCTAAGTTGTCACTGGATTCTGACTGAAGTGTTCATTTTCGGAAATATTTCCTCCTCTAATCTAAGTTATCTATATTTCGCTATTAATTTGAATTGTATTCAGCATGTAGTCATTTTTTTATTAAGATCCTAATAATACTAACCCATGAATAAGCTATTTATCAGGGCAGTCTTGATTTTGGGAAACAAGGCGACTGACCAATTTCAAGTTCTTGTGTGCCTTGGTGAAGACAATGTTAGATATGAGCGACTCTTTCTGTACAGAATATCGCTGAGAAATCTGTTGATTTCATAGCGAGGGACATATAAGAGCACAAATCGTCTAATGAGTTACTGATTAACCTTCAACGTATGCAAATTATTGATTGTACAATAAATACTTTTCATATGCATAGTCAGTATGAAATGTTATAAATGCAAAGTTCCTAATACTGCATTCTTGTTGCTTATCTTCCCTAATTTTTTGTCACTATGTAAATCATTTATATAAATAATAAATAAGATAGGGCCCAATATGGAACCCTGTGGTTAAGCGTTACAGGTCGCACTAAAAGATTAATGACAACTCATCCGTCACTACCTGTGAATATTTATCTGTAATAGGCCTATCTGACTCATAGAGTTCTATGTCATTTTTATATGTTATACTTCATATTACAATGACGTGACTGTAGTGCCACCCCTCTTTGGAAGGGTAAACAATAAACATTTTAAATTCTACGAATTTTACATAAAATCTGCAATTAGTGATGGTACATGGGAAATACTATAACTGATTTAATTAACTTATTTTTCTCTGAATTTTCTTACTGTTTGTGGTTAGATAACAATCGTGGGCTAAAAGCACGCTATTTGTGCATTATGCCTGTTTAGAGTAATACGAGAGTTGATTTCACGAACATTAAACCCAGTTTGTTGTATGTAATCTCTATGGGTGTGTGCTTAAAACACAATCATTTTAATTCAGTAGCCTGTATAGTCTCCAATTACTGTAATTAGATAATATCTTCTAAGGTAAACTTGTTCCCAAGAATTTCAAAACTTCATAACTCATATTCACAGATCACTATAATCAGCAGAAATCTAAAACTAGCATTAATTGTAATTTCACTTTATTCACAAGGGCATTAGTAACCAGTAGTTAATTGTAACTACTGTACCTATGAAGGTAACAGTAACTGTATTTATAATTTGTAATTAGTGTATCCAGATAGGTATCAGTAATTTGTAAGTATCTGTAATTATTGGTCCAATGTATTGTAATAGTAATATATTTCTAATTAGTAAACCCATCCGGGTGGTTTTAAGTTATAATCACTTGCATTGCAATCAATACATTTATGTAGGAATTGCAAACATATATATATATACGTATGTATATACGTAAAGTAAATCGTGCTGTAGAACTATAACCCTAACATGCCAGTGGCAAAATAGGGTCAAATAAAACGGAAATTCAATACGCTAAACTTGTAAAATTTATGAACTTGTGCTATGTATCTACAATTATTAATTTGTTCAGTTATATTCACAGTGAGGTAATAGTGTTATTAATTTCGATATTTGTCATTAATTTGATTTGGATTACCTTCATAAATCTCTTAAAACTGTTTCCACAGCAGTTTGTAAAGTTGCATTTAAAACAATGACCTCAGCGCTTTATAATCTATTATTAGAATCAGAAACATTTTGCGGAAAATATCTTAAAGTGAAAAAAAAAAAACCTTTGACTGTGCAGTAGAATCTAGTTGTTTTCGTCAAATTTGTGGCCAATTCCTTTTGCTGCTGTAATTACATCTCACGTAATTCATGTAGCCGGACAAAAGTTGAATGGAATTACCATTAAGCAAGCCTACTATATATTGATGACACCCATTAGTTGATAGCGTCGTGGTGTGAACATTAATAAAAATATAATGCCTTGTAAGGATGTATGTACACTATTCATATCAGTGATCCTATCATGTACCAGTACTTGAATGTTAACAAATCACTCATATGCTCCTTGTCTTAGGATACTAGAGTTACCTGCTATGAACTCGTTAAATCATATTAGACATAGCAACAACATACGTTCATTTGGTAATTACATTCATGCGGAAACCTCGAAGTGTGAAAGGCGCTTTGTAAAGCTTGACTATTTATATGATACCATAAATGCATTTCAATTTTGATAGATAAATATTTGATGAGTCCTCTTTAATGGCTTTCTGTACTTATTTGTTTTTCAACTGCTAGTTCTATGCATAATCTACAGGGCGCATACAACACAATTTTATGCAAAACACCTTATAAATAACACCACATTCTTAAGCGATTTGGAGGGTGCATTTGATGATATCGGGAAACTTCCAAAGAACAGCATCTCAATTTCTGCTTTGATCATCAAAAATAATTCCACGTGGCACCCTAAGGGACTTACAGAGGGAGCGGTGGGATTTCGCTGCCAGTGCCATCTAAATCCTGAGAACTTTAATACCAAAATATCTGCAGCTCCAGCAGCCTTGCTAAGTCGCATGTCACAGACTTATGATCAATGGGTTATTTCACAGTAGGCTTTGGAAATATATTAATAATGACATTTACTTATGGTACTTCCGAAAACTAATATGAACGATATAGTTATGCCTTAAACATGTTGTGTAGAACATTTCCCTAATTATTTATACTGATAGTAATTACAACTGGCAAAGTTAAACACAAATTTCTGGTAAAAAAAAACACAAATTATTTTTTATTATCATTTACTATTTATTTATACTGTCGAAATTAAGGCCATAAGGCGTATACATATTACAAACTATACAAGCAAACCATACATATCACAAATAACACAAAATTTGATACATTAGGAATTAAAACGAAACAATAAGATTACAAGGTTTTAACTCATTCACAAGTCTGATAAACTAAAAAAAAAAAATTAAATCTAAATAATAATATTGATAACTAATTAGTGACTAATAAAATGTAAGTCAACTTTATTTATAAAGTGTGGCACATTTTGACAGTCTCTCTTATGACAAGGAAACGAATTCCAAAAGCGAGGGATTGACACACTAAAAGTTTTAGAATATATTGATGTCGTATGTCGGGGAATAAGCAATAGGTTTTGTTTATGCGTTATTGAAGACTGTCGAGATTGTATATAAGAAGTTAATAGTATGTTACGAAGGAAAATAAGAGAATGGATAATTCTTTGTTCTTTGAGGCGCATCCATGACAAGGTTTGAAAAGACGGCAGCACATGGTCAAAAAGTCTGATATTGCAGATAATTCTAACACAAGCAGTATGAACACGCTGAAGTCTGTCAGTAAGGCTGGTATTTAAGTTGGTCAACAATATATCGCAGTAATCGAAATGAGTCATCACTAGGGCTTGGACTAGATTTTTCTTTAATTCACAAGTCTTTCAGTTTTTAGAGGATGGAGTAATGAATATCCCTTTTTTACCTTTCTACAGGCAGTGTGATACTGGATTGTTCCAGTTTAGACCTAAATCCATAAAGAAGCAAAGATTTTGTTTTACAGTTAACTTAGTTTATAGGAGTGCCATTAAAATGCGTGCGCGTTATGTTGTTAACGCTCACTCTACTGTTCAAACGCTGATGTCCTATTACAATTGCTTGTGGCTTTTCTGTGTTTAAGTTAAGTTTAAAACTGTATGCCTAATTGAAAACTGAAGCCTAGTCTTCACTGAGTTTCGGCAGAGCGTCATTAATAGATTCAGTAGTGCAATTAATGTATAGCTATAAATCATCAGCGTACAGGTGATATCTACAATGCTTTATCGTTCTTGTTACGTCTATTAATGTATATACTAAAAAGTAAGGGTCCTAGGATTGAGCCCTGGGGGACACCAGCCCTCCCGAAACGCCAAAAAGAGAAGCGATCACCTACTAGGCCTATGAGACATTGTTGGCGTTCGCGAAGGTAGGAATCGATCTAGGAGATGACACTTCTAGAACAGTTTAAACTTTTAAGCTTACATATTAGAATGTCAATGTATACATTGTCGAATCCTTACTGAAATCTAGTAATATCAGAAGGGTTAATTGATGTTGGTCAGTAGCTTCACGTATGTATTCATACGTAATGTGTAGTCTTTCCAGATTCAACTTCGTAGCGCAACAACCCAAGCAGAGTCACAATCATCCGGCTTATCATTGCCTTATATACCTAAATCTTGGATGAAGAATTATGATTGTCTGGTCAGTCAATGCAGATATTTTTGGTTCGCCTGATTATTAATTTCTTTGCAACTCCTATTGTTGTCCTCACTGGACTAATTATACCCCGATCTAGAATTCCGTTCTCCTTCCGTTAGTTCGCATTGGACGCCGGCCTCAAAATCTCAATCAGTTAAATTAACTAACAAGCTCTTTCCTAGAAACTTATTATTATTATTATTATTATTATTATTATTATTATTATTATTATTACTATTATTTTCTATGACAGAATTAAATATAAGCCAATGTTATTTTATTATATGCGTTCCTAAAGGTGTTCATCATACGGAAAAAAGTATAAAACGAATTAATAAATTCTACCTAAAGTGAAAGAATGAACCAGAGCTGAAGCAATAAAATTAGCAGCAAGTGCTGGCAAGTATGAGTGGCTATTTTACGTTTTATTTTAGGCTTACTACACATATAAGTACACCATATTTTCTTTACTTCTCAATAAAAAATGTGATTTTAGAGTCATTACACAGATAATAGTAAAGAAGTCTCATGAGAATAGATATAACGCAATATAATCAAACTACGTAGAGCTCTACAGCACATTCTTAAAATACACCTTTTACCAATACATTCTGCAAAAACTTTAAAAATGCATAGGCTTGCGAACATATTTCCAGGGCCTTCCAGACTGTCATTCCAAGAAGTGAAGGCACGTTTAGGTACATCAATATATTACCAGGCAAAGAACAAAGCTATGTCAGGACATGTGACGACACTTTACGTTTACATTATTTATTAACATACCAACTGGTTTTTCTAAAAGCTTCAACGCAAAAACAAATAAAGGTAATCGTCTAAATAGTACAATAAGATGGGTTATCTGTATCAAAATAAGCACTTACGAAATAATGCATAATATTAAAATAAGACCCATTGCTATTGTAACCTACAAACAAACAATCCGCAAATGAAATGTAATGCTTCTCATGCCAACCTCACATGTCATTGAATTCGGCACTGTTTAGCATAGTCTATACCTAAGAAGGATATTCTGCTTAATTAATTCACGGTGTAGAGGAGCAACCTGGCCCCGATTTCATAAAGTCACAGGCACTACAGTTCCACAATAATTTGTTTCATTTCTATGGGCAAGTAACTATAAATTGTCAAGGCCATTTACCAATAGTGACAATTGTATAATTTCTTCTGTGGCAAAATGTGAAACGATTATCACAATTAGAAAAAGAATAGATCATTATGTCATGTGCGACGATCTATATTATCCTTATTGATTGACGGCATTGAAGTAATAAGCTTCACTTACACACTGCGAGAATTACGAATTGTATTAATGAAAAGTTCTTATATTGGTTGAACAGTTTAATTTCTGTTTGTGACTTGTCCAACAGTAAAGTTGACAGACATTTTGTTGATTTGAATTTTTCGAATGAAGTCTTTCAAATTACATGAAAAATATTTGTGCGTTTGAATATTTTACATTACTTTAAGTTGTAATCACTTCATTTACGTCTTAGGCTACTGTATCTATCCTGCATATCAGTAATACAAATAAACATAATAGCTAAATTACAATTTTCAATTCAGTTTTCCATAGGACTTAACAATAATGGTCAAAATGATGTTATAGTCAAGTGTCACCAATTATATGACCTAGTTATTTCAAATACGAAAATTTATTATAAGAAAACATGGCGGTTTTGTAATGTTTTTGCATGTCAATTATAAACTTTTCTGAAACCTAAAGGTAACAAATTGTCATAATAACTTCCATCGTCGTCAACTGTTTTTCTGACAGGTGCATTGTGTTATGAAACACAAATAAGTCGCATTGTAAGGATGTCAAGCATTTAACTGTCAGCTGTAGGTTCTTCACATTTATAAAACAGAGCCCTGATATACAGAACAGTTGAATGCACAGGCTGGTATTGTTGATCGAGCCTTACCAGTCTGCCTCCATATGATCGTATAGTGGAGGTTTACTTAATTACAGGTAGATACTAGGCCTATTCGTCTTTACCACCTCCAACTAAGATTAAGAATCAAAGACTTTCTATTAAATTTTGAACAATTTTGCTTATACTACCGGATGGCCGAGATGTATCAAATTATTTAGAGAGAGGAAACAAAACCTAACAATTATTACTTACTTTATTACCACTATTAAATCTAGTGATGGGAGTTCACGAATGAAAAAATAGGAATTATACGATTCTTCAAACTTCTCGAGATATTAAGAATCGTACAAAAAGTATTCGAAAGACAATTCTAATGATTTAATGCATGGAGAAGCGTAGTCGTATCACTTCGGGTATCTTCGTTAAAGCGGTGTAAGTTTTGCACAACTACTACGCACGGTATCACCAAACTGCCGATTCTTAACACAAGATCCCAAGTACGAGACAGCGTACTGATCTTATGGATCTCGACTCTGTGAACGCTAGTATTACACTGAGATTTACGCAATATCTGACAGCGCTGCGTGAAACTAACCCATTGAGCCACATACATTGCGGTAACCAATAGCAGTTGATCTTGCTTCAGATGAAATTTCCGAACTGAATATTCGAATAACGATTTGAGGTCAGTTTTAAGTAGTTCTCACTTCTCACCTACCGAGTCGAGTTCTTATAGCTCGCATCTCGAGCACTCGGATTCTAATTTCATACGAGACATGTTTCATTCAAATGAACTCTCGAGTCTTTATATTACTCGAGAACAAATTATTCGAAGCTTATAATCATTCGTTTCTACCCATCACTAATTAAATCACTTCAAGCTCTTGCCACCTTTAGCCATCGAAGTAGGTCTACTGTGTGACGAGTGTGTTCTAACGGCTGGTAATTTCAACAAGTCTCTCTCCCATGGTATTCTCATTGAAACGTTAAATTATGCCTTTATTTATCTTTCTCGACATCACCATGACTCCTAAAATTTGGAAGTCATCCATAACGGTACCTTGTGCCTTTTATTCTCACTAGAAAAGACGGGTTTGTCTGTTAACTTTGGTAAAATTCCAAGATATGAAACTTAGCTTCGGTATTCCGGTTCGAAGAGTTTCCCAGCTTCTGGTTTGGTGTTATGGTTATTTAACAATTCAGATCTTTGACCGTCGCCGGCGTGCCGGAATTTTGTCCAGCAGAAGTTCTTTTACTTTCCTGTAAATTTACAGACATAGTTTCTCTCATTTATGCACACATAAATGCCATTAACCTGGATCGTGATCGAACCCGCAACTTTGAGCACAGAAAGCCAGCGGGATGCAGGCCGACTTCCCAGCTTCTGCAGATGGGTCTTAGCAAGTTGAAGCAATCGAAAGAAATCTAGTTCGATATGGATATAGTTTCATGTTCCTTGACATCCTTAGGTTAGGTAGATTCCTACATTTGAATCATTACGTAGCTAAGTTTTGATAACGGATAGTGATTGCCGAGAATTTCAAAATACAAAGAGTAATTATTCTAATTATGGCCTATTCATTCTCTAGGCAGTTTTGCCGATCACATTTTGAATAATTAAAGATATAAACATATCCATAATTATACGAGGGCTGTCCAGAAAGTAACAGACGGTTTGACATAAAAAATAAACAAAGTGAGAAAAACAAATTTTATTACATACATTTTGAAGGTAGACTCTTAGGATATTTTCCTACATAATTGCCATTTAAGTTAAGGCATTTATCATTTCACGGCACAAGCTTTTCGATACCCTCTCTGTGGAAATCCGCCGCCTGCGATTTCAACCCCTTCAGAGAATTTATTGGGAAAAGTGTTTTTCAAAAAAAAAGCTTTAGACTTTTGTAATATGCAATTCGTGCAGAAAATTCAAACAAAATCTTTAAAGCCGTTTTCTAGAAAATCGCGAAAATGAAATTATCTTTAAGTACAGTGATTGTCAAAGTGAAGAGAAAGTCGTTGCTAAGATTCTGTTTGAATTTTCTGCACGAATTGCATATTACAAAAGTTTAAAGCTTCTTTTGAAACACTTTTCCCAATAAATTCTCTGAAGCGGTTGAAATCGCAGGCGACAGATTTCTACAGAGAGGGTATCAAAAAGTTTGTGCCACGGTATGATAAATGCCTTAATTTGAATGGCGGTTATGTAAAAAAATAGCATAAGAGTTTAGCTTCAAAATGTATGTAATAATTTTTTTTTCACTTTGATTATTTTTTTATTTCAAAACGTCTGTTACTTTCTGGACAGCCCTCGTATATTTTAGAACTATTATCATAAGGACAAGCAAATTTTGATCGCTACAGCTCTCAACAGTCGTATGGTTCTAATATCAGGCATAAAATGCGAAATTTTTCTCTTTATAAGTTAGGTCTTTATGAACGATGCCCAGAGTATATGAGCATCAAAACATATAGCAAACCACCACAATAAACAAAAACAATTAATGATAAGAAATTCAAAGTAAAAGTAAAAATAAAAATAAAATTATTGTTAAGAATAGAAAATTATTCAATATCTGAATTTTTACAGAATGAAAATTTTAATGATTAGATTCTCTTTAAATCATATGACTTCTTTCTCTTCACTCACATTATGACGAGTCACCAGTTTACCACCTCCCGTTGAATAATGTACACGTTATATGATGATAAACTACCCTACTCTAGTCATGTTAAATTCATGTTATACGCACCTGAACTTGGTATGCATTAACTGCCCTAGAATGACTAATTTCATTACAGTTTAATAATTGAATAACTTACGTGGGAGGCGGTACAATTCTGTCATTTAGTACGTGACTTTCCATACAATTCTCCATTCAGACTACAATTGCTAAACACAATGCATGTGTTTCTCCACAGACAAAGACTTCCCTCTCTATTATTGTTACATCAGTGTCAACAAAATTAATAAAATGCACTTGGTACCAGCAACTCAACAATATTTTATTCATTTCCTAGGCCCTCTGACCTATTTCTGACATCTTCAGGGCATTTTCTTTTGCTGGTTTGGATGCACCAATAATTTAAAACTTTAACTACATTGTCTTGTCACAGTTATACAAATTAAAATTTTTAAAAGTTTTCTTAAAAGATTAGCCCTGAAACATCTTCCAATTACATCTTCTTCTTGTAGCTTCTTCCTTGTGTGCCAAATTTTTACTTAAACTTTTAAACATAATTTTTATAATTGTGACAAGATATACAATGTAGTTTTAGTTTTTAATTACTGACGCATCCAAATCTGCAAAAGAAGATGCCCTGAAAATGGCGGAAATACGTCGAAAGACCTAGGCAATGAATAAAATATTGTTGAGTTGCTGATACCATGTTCATTTTATTTATTTTATGATCGAGCTCATTGGTCTACAACAAGTATTTTAATATCAGTCTCGTAACCAGATTGGCGGTGCATGGAATTCACAGCAAAGTGTGTAAGAACGGGAAATTCCATGATCCCAACAATGAATGTGTGTGTACTCTGTGTAGTGAAAAGTGCGAGCGTTATCATATACTAGTGTGTGCCAAAAGGACAAAATCATTGAACTATGCTAAAGAATGAATAATGCACATCTGTGCGCACCTTTTATCTTATACAGGGTGCGGCATTTAAAGTGTCCCATTTTCAAAACCGTGTAACACATTTATTTAAAGCCGATGTCCCACGATCCAATTTTTGGTCCAAATGTCTGCAAACCGTCAGATTGGATCGTGTGACATGGCCGACTGTCATTGCACACAATTTCATCCTATATTTTCCATACAATTATTTTGCATGCAACGGAATAGAAACGTTTCTATTTTTCCATCCAAAAGTATGAAATCAACCAATGAGCGTCATTCTATCCCCGCGTGACGTGCATGACGTAGAAACATGGCTTCTTCTTCCGTACAGCTGATTCTCTCCGTTGCCAGCGCTCGCTCGACCAGCGAACATAACCAAAAAGATAAAATAGGCTATTATAACATTAAAGTCAAGAAGATTAACGGATGCTAAGACTTTGAATTTAACAATATTAACAACAATTATTATTACAACCGGCATAAAAGCTGAGGTGCTCTGGAAATTATGATAAAAATTCCGTAAAAAATGTTACTTGTGTCAAGACCATCTACACAGATGGTCGTGCGTACATATCGACCGCCATGTCGATTGTAGTAGACATCGATTTTCGTTTCGGGAGAAAAGCTGGCGCTGGATATTGGACCAAAACGCACTCTCGTGTGCACAGTCAGAAATAATTGTATAGAAATGCTACTTGATACAAAATTTTCAACCAACAAATTGGATCGTGGGACATCGGCTTAACAAAGAAATAAGCTACATGGAACATTTTTAAATGGCTTACAGTCTTGGATTTACAATTCTGGTCTTACTTTTTGAATATGATTTCCTTGAGATGCCCTCCAGTAACTTCAACACATTGCTGCAATCTCCCTCGTACACTGGCCTTTACGTGGTGTGTGGTGTCTTGCGTAAAATTTGCAATTTCCTGCTGAATTGCATTGTTAAGGCTCTTAATGTCAGGGAGGGCATGAGCGAAAACTTTAGACTTCAGATAGTCCCACAGAAAAAAAAAAAAATCTGCTGCAGTAAGGTCGGGAGATTTGGAGGGAAAGAATTTGGAAAGAATTCGGCCGGGAAAACCAGCATGAAGGGTGTCCATTGAAAGATGTGCAGTATGTGCTACAACACCATCCTGTTGAAACCACAATCTCTCAATATCCAAGTTACGATGTGTCAATTCTGGTAGGAAGAAAGTTTGCAGCATGTGATTGTAACGTTCAGAGTTGACAGAAACCGAAGCACCATTATCGCTCTCAAAGAAATAAGGGCCAATAATGCCTTGTGCTGGAATGGTACCCCACACCACGACCTTAGGACTGTGAAGTGGCCGCTTGTGGATTATGCGTGGATTTGCAGGAAATTGCACATGTTACGCAAGACACCACACAATGCGTAATGGCCAGTGTACGAGGGAGATTGCAGCAATGTGTTGAAGTTAATTGAGGGCATCTCGAGGACATCATATTCAAAAAGTAAGACCAGAATTGCACATCCAAGACTGTAAGCCATTTAAAAATGTTCAATGTAGCTTATTTCTTTGTTAAATAAATGTGTTACACGGTTTTGAAAATGGGACACTTTAAATGCCGCACTCTGTATATAGTTTTTAAATTCATGTATTTGCCTCTTATTTCGTGACCAACTTGTATATCCAGTCGTTGCAAGAATCAACAAAGTAAAAATACTACTATAGCCTATAATTGTTATGAACATAAGTTTAATTGGTATAAATTATATAAGTAACGTATATACTTTGAATATTATAAATTATAATAATTATTGTCTTAATATTAACCTGTAGTATCCGAAACAGAACATCCAGTAATTGTTATACTCTGTGTTAAATGCAATTTTCTATTTTTTCTTAGACAGCAAGTTTAGAGCCATCTTGAAAATACCTCTGAACTGTATTTAGAACTTATTTACCTGTTTTGAATAGCCATCCTAAATAAAAAACGGTTTCATGAGCCTAGAAAGTCAATTCCACATACAGTTGTACGGCAATTTTAGATAAACAGAATTCAGCATATGCGTTATTGTTAGTTACCTCAATCATGCCATTCACAGAAGTGACTTGGTCCTTTCATGTTTCCATAATGTAACTAAAATGTGCACTAATTTCGCTCAGTTAAATGCTACATAATTAACGATCACTGACACATTCTAGAATGCAGATTCCAAAGCCGGTATGTTCCATGAAACCTTTCAATATATGCATGCTAGAAGGCTGTCGAACATAATTATATCAACAGTCCACCAGACATTTTATAAATACACTCTTAACGAATAAATGTTATAGTAACTTAACAGAAATACAAACTCTATACTAGACTTGAAATTGAATAATTTATTGACCACAATGGACGGTAGTTCGGATCTGAATTGAAATGTAGTAGGAGAAAATGAATAATGAATCCTCGCTAGCTAAACATGTCCTACCATCTCCATCTTCCAAAATAGTTCGATCAAGGCATAGCCTACTAAAATAATGAACCACCAGATATTAACCAATGCTGCCAATAATGGAAATGAGAAGTAGTTAACCTAAATTTAAGATAAGCTAAAATCACAACAGAATAAAAACACTCGAACAGGCTGGCACCGAATCGAAATTGTATTTTTAATCAATGCATTCTTAATTTTTTTTAATTTCCATTTGACGTTTTATTCAGATAAAATTGCATCCTTGTGATGCTTGCAAGCATAGGGCTACTATAAGACAATCGACCGTGATTGGTCGATATCCGAAGCATTGCTAATCTTTATTGGTCAATATCAGATGTACATCGTATGAATGGAATAGTCAATATGAAAAATCAGCAATTAATTCCAGCACGCCTATGCTCTAAAATCATTTTTTCAAAACCTTATGCATTTGTGTCAATCTACCGTAGCCTATATTCATTATTCCGTATTACAATGCATTAAGAATAAGCTGTGCAAAACAAAGTTACATTGAACTAATGCAATGTATGTATATGTTACGGACATTGAAATAAGTTGGGGATATGTCGTCAATGGCCGGCCTTTAACGCCATTGATGAAATATTGGGTAGTAGACCAACGACAATGACCTAGGTAATTGGGCTATGTTGATGTTAACAACACTGTCCAGGCAATTACGTTACTTTCCTAGACTCATTGGCCAATAAGGTAACGAATGCTATTTTTCGTTAGTTTAGTTGAATATTAATTAAAGGCCCTTTCTATGAGAAAATTATTTCCTGTCTTTATCGTTTTAGAACTCTTTCAGGCATACTAAAGCAAAAACCAGATCAGAAATAAATTTATATATTGAACATTTTGTGAAGCTGGGAGAAGCATTGGAGTCGGCATAAGATAAAAAGAGATAAGCATCAGAGAAGAGGTTTCAACCAACAGTATATCAGGAGCACAGGGTTATTAGGGGTGTCACTGCTAAACTAAATGTAGAAACAGAAAGTTTAAGAAATAATAACGCAAGCAGCTGATGAAGCATTAGGAACTAGGACAAAGAAATATAATAAAAGAGGATTAAAAATTTGGAACAACCATATAAGTAAATTAATAAAAGACAAAAAAGAAGCTTATCTAAAAACCTTGTCAGCACCTGATAATGTTGATTACAGAACAGATTATAATTACAAATCTGCCTTAGTAAAGAAAGAAGTACGCAAAATCAAACGAGAAAGTTGGGATCGATATGTGAGCGATATTGAGCATGATCTACATGGAAGACAGAATAAGGCATACAAAATTATAAAACACTTGAATAAACAGGAACGAGATACTATACAACTGAATGTTATATCCGAAAAGGAATGGTTAAAGTATTTTAAACAATTATGGACTGATAACGAAGAGGAAATAGAAACAAATATAAATATAAATATCAATGACTCAGTAGACCAGATAACAATGGAAGAACTACAAGAAGTGATCCAAGAAGTTAAAAATAAAAAATCTCCAGGCATTGATAATATAAATATGGAGTTAATTAGAAATGCATCTGATCACTTGCAACATAGAATTCTAAATTTTATGAACATTTGCTGGCGGAGTGGACATGTACCTGAAGAGTGGAATGAGGCCTTGATATGCCCTATCTATAAGAGGGGAGATAAATCACAATGTGAAAACTATCGAGGAATAAGTATGTTGAATTCATGTTATAAATTATATGCCAAAATAATAAATAAGAGATTAAGACCAATAATAGAAGCACGAATATTAGAGGTACAAAATGGATTTAGGAAAGGTAGATCATGCTCTGACTGTATTTTCACTTTGGCCCAAGTAACAGAGAAAAGAAGAGAACACAGACTACCAACTTATTATGTTTTTATCGATTATGAAAAGGCATTTGACAGGGTAAAACGCAAGACGCTTTGGGAATCGTTAAAAGGAATGGGAGTACCAGCACATCTAATTATGGCAATTCAGTCACTGTATAAAAATAATAAAATAAGAATTCGTACTGCAAGTAATGGGACAGAATCAGCTACAATTAATCAAGGAGTTAGACAAGGCTGTCCACTTTCTCCTACTTTATTCAATGTGTATATAGACGATATCATTCATAATTGGTTGATCGCTTTGAATAAGACAATAAGTAGTGATAATTTTAATTTTATGACGCTTTTATTTGCTGATGACCAGCTTATAATAGGGAAATCAGAAGACGAAGTCCAACTTGCAGTACATAAGTTGAGCCAAGTTGCTATTAACTATGGAATGAAAATATCAAAAGATAAGACAAAAGTGATGGCATTTCAAGGTTTGGAACCTATAAGAGCCAAAATTGTTATAGACGGTCAAAGGGTTGAACAAGTAAGAGAATTTAAATATTTCGGATTTAATTTTAATATTAATAAAACAAATGATATGGAACAAAAATTGGCTAGATTCAGACATTTCTGTGGAACCTTACAGCGAACGTTAAAACATAAGGTGAGAAAAGACACCTTGATTAAATTTTATAAAGTAGTAGCTTTACCTATGCTGCTCTATGGCTGCGAATGCTGGACCTTAACAGCTGATCTACTAAGACAAATAGAATCATCAGAGATGAAGTTCCTTCGATTTGTTGCAGGATATTCTCTATTGGATTATAAAAGAAGTGCGGACATAAGACAAGAATTAAATGTTGAATCCATTACAACGCTCATAGAAAAGTATAGAGTGAATTGGAAGGACCATGTTGAACGCATGCAAAATAATAGAATAACAAAAGCTGCAATGAGATATAACCCAAAAGGAAAGAGGAGCGTTGGACGTCCGTTAAAGAGATGGCGTGAACAATTCTGAGGCGGAACAGGTCAACAGACCTAATCCTTGAAGACGATGATGATGATGATGAAAGTTTAAGTGTCGTCCAGTCAACATTCTTTGCAGTTCAAAGTGTCAGGGAAGTCTCTGTTGTGAAAATAAGTGAGAGTTACAATATAGGCTTCTGTTTTTCATAAAAGGAAATGTTCTGGAAGTTTGTATTGTGAAAATAAGTATTAAAATGTTTTGTTTAACACGAAAGGAAATAAATAGTACATTTTGGGCGTTGATGTGCTTATTTCCTATATTTATCAGCATTCCCAGTTACAACTGGTCATTCACGTCATTCTCTGGGTAATGTGTGATAATGTGTATTTCATATGAAGTATACAAGAATGGCCTAAGCTCTTTTGTCTGTTATGTAAATTGCCGACCATTAACATATTTGCCTATAAATAAACAGTAATAATGGGACTTGATATAAATGCCCGGACAATAACGTTATTTCCTAATTTACTTCATTCTCAGTAACATATACAGAGCATTAGAGGGACCATGACTTCCAAACGTAGTGATCTTAATTCTGTGGCTTGGATCTATAAGAGCAATGTCAATTTTTTGCAAAAATAGGTTTATGCATCATTGGCTCGGCTAGTCTTTATCTTTCGTATACTAAAAGTGCCATTGTCTGTTCGCTATTAATAGACATAATACAGAAACTTTAGAGGCCAATGTCGGAATTTCTCAGCAAAAAATTTTACTTTTTTAAAGGCTTCCAAGTCAGTTATCTCAAAAGTATTGCCTGTGCATTTAGACGTGAACACTTGCATGCGCCGCAGAGATAGGGCGGGACGGAAGGGGAGTGTGTTATTACTTATTAGTATGGATCACGTGAGACTGATACCACTGCGCATCGTGTTCACAGTGTTCACGTCTAAATGCACGGGCAATTAGTCTTATGACATTGGCCCTTTTAGAACCAAGCCACAGAATTGACTCCCGCTTTAATCTACATAGAAAAATCACTCGACTGAATCAGCTGTAATGTTAGTTGTCGCTACGGTAAAAATGCATTATGTTCTAACTTATTTCGTGATTCACGCTTTTATGTTTACATCAACAAGATCCCACTCGTGATATTGCATTATTATAATCGACCCTGGATTTGTTCGACAATACTAAAACACGCTTATTACAAGTGGCGTAACAGTATCGTAAATACAAAAATTGAAATACAGCATTATATTAAAGTTATGTTGTTATGCTCTTTGAATGTCTTTGTCGCCTGCCATCTATTGAAAATGACGAGAACAACTTCGAGTTGAATGGCCAACGAGAGTTGCATGTTTCATCAATTACAAGGTTTTCTGAAAGCTTAGAACTTGGTCGAACAAACACAGCCGTATGCATCTTTCTTATAATGGTAACTAAGACGCTTGTATGAAAATTATGAAATTCGCAATGCTCGTTTCTTAAACATACTCGCTTCGTAATAACATTTATGAAACAAGTGGTAAACATTAGTTTTTATTTTGCAAGTAGGTATGTTTGCCAAACGAGCCAGAATGGGCGAGTGTAGAAATCCTATGAGCAAAATAAAATTATGTTACCATGTGTATCATACATACACTATTTATAAGACAGCCGTTAATATTATTTGTGGACATGGATTGGAGTGGACATCGCTTTTCAGCCACCAAGTGAATATTTTTGAGACTACTGTGAGAAATTTCATATTTAAAAAGGAATATTGACTTTTAACATTCTAAATTTTTACCATAGGTAATCCCACGAAAGTTGACGAGTTTATCGATAGATTCGCGACTGCGCAGCTCGTCAACTCGAATTGGATTTATTAAGACGATTCCATGAATGAAACGTAACGGATTATATAAATAATAATTACTTTCGTGCTTTGTTGTATAAAAAAAAACTAACAGCTGTGAGATCACGGCATACTGTGAATTAACCATCCATGAATCGATTCGAGCTACCATGGAGTAATCAGTACTACCAATGGTGCATATAGGACATAGTTAACTTCATTCAGGTAAGCTAACAGCAAAACAGAATAAAAGCTCACGAACTGGCTTGCACCGAATCGAAATTGTGTTCTTAAACAATGTACATTTCTATTATTTCAATTTCCAAACAAGTTTTGTTGTATAAAATAATGTTTTCGTGCCGCTTAGTGACAACATCTGACTATTAATCACTGCACATTGATACTTGCGTCTCCAGTAACGAGCAGACGGTTTTATCACGATAAAACACCATCCTCGCGATTCCTGTAATAAGCCGTGACTGGTCTATATCAGACGAATTGCTAAACTTTTTGGTCAATACCAAACACGCGGCGTATGAGTTCAATAGTCAAATTAAGTATATTTATATTATATGCAAATATTTTTTTTTAAATTAAAAGAGTATTTTCCATGGGACTGAAACCATAGTTTGTAACCCGTAGTGTTTTAATTTTATACCACTCAGTGGCATAATTTTTACCCTTTTAACTAATAACACTTACCGGTAGAAATGCTTAATTTATCTTCGACTGTCTAAAAATTCCATTGTTGGCTCGTTTAATTATAAACTACTAGGCTAAAAGACCCGGCGTCGCCCGGGTTTTTTATTTTGTAATTGGAAATTAACATATGAAGGATTTTCGATTTTTAAATTCTAGTACCTTATATAGGTATTTATAATTTGAAATAGGAAGAACGACTTATTACACTCAAACTATTCCCTCAGAAAACGCTTGATATAGTTTTTTATGGCTCATAGAAGATGTAGAATTTTGCATCCCATCGCTTGTACAGTGCACAGCAAGCCTGGTAGAGAAATTCTTGTAAGATAAAATTGTAATATCGAGGCGGAAAATTTTATTTCCCACTCTCGTGTTACCATTAAACTGTTTTGGGGATGAAATTAAACAGAAAACAATATCACTTTCACACTTCTCTCTCCAAAAACCTGCGATATAATAATATACACATTACCATACCTCGTTTTGTTTTCTCTATGTCCAGGGTAGAGAAAGTTATGTGACTGCATTATTTTCGTGGATTTCATTCTGTAATATTTATTTATAATATGAATGATATTGATAACTTCTCTTATTTGTCAAACTTGCATTTCATTTTTTTTTTCCCAAACCCATCTGATACCGTTGACAACAATATGTTCTGTGATTTGGATTTCATAATTCTGTGTAAAAAAGGATTAAGTATTCTCAAAAACATTTAATTTTTGGCATTTAAAAACAACATTTTGCAAAATCCTTTCTCAGTGAGTACCTACATTATGAAACGAAGGTACTGTCAAAATTCCAAGTCTCTACCTGTTATAGTTTAGGCTCTACGTTGATTCCTGTCAGTCAGTCAGTCAGGACAAAGCCTTTTATATATAGAGAGAAATTATGAGACAAGTTTACCTGTGTGGGGATCGATCTTAACCTGTCCAGCGCACGTTACTTAAGTCAACTGGTTCAGTAAAATGCGGTAAATAGGTAAGTCTGTTATCATCTCACTATATAGTCAAGGTCTATAAAGTACGACCATCAATTGTGCATTATGATTGACTTTGAAAAATGAATGTACATAAAAAAGGCGGTATCTTTTATGGTTGATAAAAATGAGAGGATTTATTTGTCATGACCTTAACGGAAAGGTCACACAAGAGCTGCTTTTGGTCAAGCTCTAGAAAATACAATTGTTATTTGTGGATTGTGATTGACTTTGAGAAATGGATCTGGATAGCAGACTGCGTCTATCTCGCTGCCACCACGCGTATCTTTCCGGTTTTTCCATCCACTGGAGTTCAATAATTTGTAACGGGGTGGGACACCGAGTAGATGGGAGGGTTTCTTCTCTACAGGAGGGCTGAAAATTAATCAGACACCGCAGTGAGCTAGTAAAAACATGAGATGTCCCGCCAAGAGATTACTGTTACTATTTAACTTTAGTTGGTCAACAAAAGCGACACGTCTTAACTTTTCCACACAGTGGTGGCTTATCTTCTAAGTCATTGTCCTATTTTATAACTCCGAGAAGTTAGTTTTATTTGCAGGGGGAAAGTTGTACAAAATAGCTAATTTTAAATATATTGAATAAGTTATGTAAATGTAATAAACAATGAAACGGGGTTTAAATAATTGGCGCAGAACATATTGCATTATCATTCATTACCGAGATTTTCTAGATGGGCGAAAAATCTACCTTTGAAAAAATTATTTCAAAATCTTCAGGTTTAAATAGTTATAGGATTTCTGTAAAATTATACATTATAACTATTAATCAGAATTTATACTTCGTCTTTGAATTTGGTTTTGATGTAAAAAGTATGGCATTCAAGCATTAACACAGGTTGGTTTCAAGTTCAAGAGCATATAATTTAGGGAATAGGACACACATTAAGTGGAAGGTTGGATGGAACTGCCTAAAGTGTCTTCTAGGCTATATTGAAATGCTGTTTTTTAAGTGAACAAAGCATAAGGCTAATAAACCGAAATATATTTCCCTTATCATACAAGGTTAACATCATTCTGAAATTATGTTCTCCCAATGAATCCAGAGGCTCTTGGCCGTATCCACCATCGAGAAAAGAGGGGGAGTATGGGTGGAGAGTGGGAATGGTGGAGTCGATTTAGAATCCCCTTACATTAACCATTGCGTATTATATCGGAAAGATTAAGTATCTCTGAGCGGTCGCTCAGATCTCACGTCCAAGTTAATGTAAAAAATTAACCACGTCCATATTTAAGGGTTAAGGGCAGGTGATAGATTTAAGAGGAAATTTAATTTACTCTATAAGTCCGGTACAAATACAACATGAATGTCTGAACAAAGAGAAGTCAAATAAAATGCGTGGAACATCCCATCCCATTTTAATTAAAACTTTTTACTCGTGTATTTGTTAACGTGTTACCATAAAAATAATATTGGATAGGCTTACTTCATTTCAGAAACGGATGTGCCAAGAAAACAAACATGATTAACAAAATTACAGAATGAAACTCTGATTATGAATGGAATGTTGAATAATTTAAAGAGGTCACTGTTTGGTTTTGAGCTTTCTCTTTATTTTAATCTGGCCGAAATATCAAATTTCCTACCTGACCTCAAATTCTCCAACTTTTTACAGGCCTGGAGTGCTTTATGAATATCAGTGTTATGTTATGAAATTATCACGTGTAATTGTACTCTGGATTATATTCAAAAAACATTTTGTTAATATTGAAGGAACTTTCCATTGAAATTAGTTTTGTAACGAAACTAGAAGAGAGCTTGGTTTAGTGGTCTCCGTTGTGACTAATATGCACGCTGCGAGAATTAATATGTTCTGTGTTTGCCCGTCACATTCAATGTGCTCTAAACAGACGTCCAGGGCGCATGTCTGCGGCACAGGCGGTGGTGAGATGAGATCTTTGACCTCAGCTACATATGAACATCAACATTATTAGAAGTTTCCCTGTAAACCGAGCACTACTGGGTGTTTTGCTGTGCAATACTAGAAAATGTTTTTATTGCACATAGTTTAGTTTTATTTACTAGTTGTTACATTTTCTAGTGTGTTGTATCAGGATGTCTGAAGGCACATTCTCTCTATCCAAATTAGGCTATAACATTAATTTTGTTAGGATGTTTTATGAATCCCCCCCTTTTTTTACTACCTCCCTTCTATCATCCCATCCATCTGCTTAAGAAGATCTTTCAACGTTTTCCTCCTAAATATGTTTTTTATTTAAATACAATTAATTGTATATAAATATGTATTTAAATGTATATGCATATATATAACTGAGACGCTAGTACCTGAACCAAACTCGCGCAGATAGCTTATCGTCCTAGCAATGGAGAAGGGGCAGAAGAGAATGATGATAGAGCACCTCCCAACACCAGCGATTGAACAGTTCACACACAATTCCTATTTAGTTTCAAATTTATCACTTGACAAGCAAACTTACCTTTGGTATCCGGACGGCCGTTTCGCACTACTTTAGTGCATCATCAGCGGTTTTCGAACTGCTACTGGTGGGTGCCTGTGTTGTACACCTAGGTGGTGTAGGTTTTGCGTTGGTCTTGAAGGAGTGGGAGTATTTGGTGGTGTTTGAATGTCAGGTATCGTGTCAAAAAGTGTGTGTGAATTGAAGTGTAGTTGGTCATTCAGTATAGATGTGGGGTGATTTTTTGTGTGTTTATATATTTCTAGTTGTTCTATTGTGTTTAGTTTGCGACTTTTGTGGAGTGTGTGGAGAATTTCCATGTTCGTGTCTATGTTAGTGTAATTGTGGTTTGTGTCAAGTAGGTGTTCTGCATAATTTGATTTTCTGTTGTGGGGGTATTTGAATGCTTTTATGTGTTCTAGGAATCTTGTTCTTAAAACTAAACTTTTGTTAAAGCAATCAAGAATGGACACTCAAACATACAATTCCTGTTGTATGCGCCCTAGCGTTGTCATGCAGAATGATGGGTGGATTATCCATGAAGTGTCGCAGTTTTCTTTTTAAAGCTGCTTGCCTACTGTAGTAGGCCTACTCCGCAACAACGTTCTTCATTGTGGAAACAGTGTGTTTTAATATCACACCATCCCAATCATATTTTACAGGCAACCGACCGCTCTCTTCGCACCATCAACAGATTAGGCAGTGCCAACGGGATCCAAAGACTTCCGCATCGCTGGGAACATTTGCGGTGATTACATCGATGGCCTTTAAAAGTTAGAACCATGTACGTATGCTATATGTGGAGAAATAAAACAGTTGCCACTACTAAAAGATCAACCCTTGTATTTTTTTAAAATCGTGGAATCATTTTGAAATTTTGAAATATACAAATGAATGTGCAGGTTTTACAATGTATGTACGATGCAGATTGGGTACCGGTACTACACCTTTTCAACCTCAATTTCGGAAAAAGTAATTTCAATTTCGGAAAAAGTAATTCCAATTTCGGAAAAAGTAACTTCAATTTCGGAAAAGGTAATTTCAATTTCGGAAAAAGTAACTTCAATTTCGGAAATGCGAGGGCTATGAAGAGGGTATAGTAAAGTTGGTACCACGCTAAGACAAATGACTCAATCGGAGCGATATTATGTAGAGAAGTAGCTAGAAGGTGTACCTAAATGTTCCAAATAAAACAGTTTTGATTTTCACTGTGGTTTTCATATTATGCCCCATCGAATGCTTTAAAAAATAGCCCTCGTATTTCCGAAATTGAAGTTACTTTTTCCGAAATTGAGATGACTTTTTCCGAAATTGAAATTACTTTTTCCGAATTTGAAATTACTTTTTCCGAAATTGAAATTACTTTTTCCGAAATTGAGGTTAAAAAGGTGTAGATGTAGGGTAGATTAGGAAGCAGACAACCATAAACATGCATTTACGACGGCATCGTGCCACTACTGTATTGCAATACTTGGAAGCATAAAAGCACGCATAGCCCACCGTATGAAACCATGAAGTTCAGTACTGAAGGTCCTTATTAGAGCTTCCACCAACCCCCTGTGGCATTCTCTGGAATTTTCGCTCTATGAAATGGCTATTTTGATATAATAACGCTGTTCACATTTTTGTCAAATCTATTCTGCACGTCGATTTTGAAATATAACTATGCTATTAACAATTCATCCTTTTATTTTCATATCTAGCTCTATTATTAAAATAGCTAGTTAGTGATTCTTCATCCCTCTGTTCCACTTTCTGCTCGCGTTTCTAGAATTCCTCTCGTGTTCATACAGTCTATGCTTTTATCGTTAGCCGTTTCTGTTATATTTTCATATTATATTAACATTAATCCGCGTTTTTACGTCCTCTTTGAATTTTTTAAATGCATTCTTAATAGTTACTTCACGAAATTGCTAGCAACTTGTTGCCATGTAGGCCTACCGTTTATGACTACAAAAACAGAAATAATAATTCACAGACGTGTATTTTTTGTCTTATTGAACGATTTCATTAAACTGCTTTGCAACAACTAATCGATCTTGTGAATATAACTTTCATCTGAACTGAATAATTTACAGTAAGCTCTCAACGGATTTAATTGGAAATTTCTTTTCCAATATCCTGCTCTAAAGTAGCTCATTGAAGATTCGATGTTACAGCAATACATTAAAACACTTTCCAAATTGCATAAGTTGATTGGAATCATGCGAGTGGTAAAATACTAACTTCAAGATCGAATTAAGAAAAATTAAATGGTACGTTCGTAAAGTTATCATATAAAAACCTGTTAAATGAAAATGGAAACAGATAGGCTACTTTTTAAAGGACCGAAAATGTAACATTTTTGCACTCAGTCCTTGAATTATTCTGATTATATTCCAATTATTCAGATTATTTAACTCATACGCCGCGTGTTTGATATTGACCAATAACGTTTAGCAATTCCTCAGATATAGAGCAATCACGGCCGTTTATCTTGCAATATTCTTGTAGGAATCGCGAGGATGGTGTTTTATCGTGATAAAACCGTCTGCTCCTTACTGGAGACGCGAGTATCAGTGTGCAGTGATTAATAGACAGATTCTGCCACTAAACGGCACGAAAACAGATTTCATACAACATAACTTGTTTGGAAATTGAAATAATATAAATGTACATTGATTAAAATCACAATTTCGATTCGGTGCAAGCCAGTTCGTGTGCTTTATTCTGTTTTGCTGTTAGCTTACCTGAATGAAGTTAACTATGTGTTATATGCACCATTGGTAGCACTGATTACACTATGGTAGCTCGAATCGATTCATGGATGGTTCATTCACAGTATGCCGTGATCACAACTGTTAGTTTTGTTTTTATACAACAAAGCACGTAAATAATTATTATTTACATAATCCGTTACATTTTATTCATGGAATAGTCTTAATAAATGCAACTCGAGTTGACGTGTTTCATCAGATAAATTCATCAATTCTCATGGGTTTAGCTATGAAAAAAGTTAATTTTAATTAAAAATTAATACAATAGTTCTATTTGAAAAGATAATAAGAGTTATTTCACTCCGTAAGGTTCACCAATAAAGGGATAAGTAAGTTCCGAAGTTTTTAAATAACGACCGGATGAGGGACAAGAAACTCTGCAGAAATACGATTAGGAGAGGAAAACAGGGCAGGGTAAACCCCTTCTCTATTTGAACAAGGGTCTAGTGATCGATTCCCTTTCCTCTTTTATTTCTGTCGGAGTTTGGAAATATTGCTAGAGGTGAACGTAGAGCGCAACCAGCTTCCGGTCGAAGTTTGTTAAGCGATTCTTCATTTTGAGAGGATAAGTGCCTCTTCTCTTAACTCGATACAGTTATATATTTTTTCGTTTTGTATTTCAACATTATAGTTCGTATTGCACATCGAAGTAAATATTATTTGTGAAATAAAACTTGTGACTTCCATAGCTTTATAGGATTAGAAAGAAATGTCGAAAACTTTATGACTCTTTGACAAGTATCGTCTGAGAATCTATGAATCCTTGAAAAGCAGTTAGGATATACGAGGCACTCAGAATGCAAGTGGTGTAAGTTCGTTGAAATTGGTTCTGAGATATTTGACCTCTAAGAAATTCATCTCCAAATGCCATGTTTGTATATAAATATTATTTACCCTAACGGGAGAAAATAGTTCTCTGAATACAATTTACGCTGATGAAACAGTTAAACTCTTATTTAAAGATTTTGCAACTCCTGGACTTACACCACTTGTATTCTGAGTAACTCATATTAACTCTCTGTACTTTAGGACTAAGAAATTCAAATACAACTTTTTTATTTCCTTTGCCTGTACCACAGGTATTACAGAAAATATTGTGTTCGATCCCCGAATTCCAAGTTAAGTTTCTAACAAATACACGTTTTGAGGTCTCCCTGAATCCAAAATACTAGTTTCAGATACATATATATGTCTGTGTGTGTGTCATGAACAGCCCTAGCTCCATAACGTAAAATCGTATGAAAATAAATATATTTTTTTAATTTCATTTTGGATAGACACCTTCTGAGGATGTGATAAAAAGAATAATGATGATTTTCTCTTATCATTAATTAGTGGTTACTACGGGATAGAAAACGGATTTGGTCCAAACCCAATATAACCTTCGTCCAGTTGACTATATCAGTGTGTGTTCACCATCTATAAAAATCTTATCACGAGTATCCCAGTTATCGCGCGTACGGACAGATTAACTTCCGCATTCAACAAGTAAAATTAGAATGTACCATTATGGCACTTAAAATGTTCAGTTCAAATTGATGTCAAAATGTTCGATAAACATGTAGACATGGTGTTCCCTAAAAATAGGTACAGTAGTCAAATACAGATAACAGTACCTAACAGTAATTGTTGAGAGGAACATTCAAAAAAAAGAAGAGACATGAAAGATACACTTTAGAGGTTTAGATAGACGGTTTTGAAGCAAACGTAGAAGAAAAACCATTTTTCGAAGCTCCTCCCCATACATGATAATGGACTGTATTAAAGATAAGCAGGTTATTCTTAAATCATGAATTTTTTAGATTTGGGAGGACATCAAATATATATTTTCTTATACGTATCTTGTAACTAATCATGTAACTTGTTTCTTCCATCTTAAATGTTGATGAAGTGTACGTCCTATTTCACCTTAAAATCCTGTTCATGGATCACGTGATCTAAAGACTCCATCCCTTCTCACAGCTGACCAGATGATTCTTAGGAATTCGCTTCACTTCATAGCGCTATTATAAGTTAACTTCTTAGCGATTTTACTTGCTTTTAAGATATTCCTACAATGTTCTTATATATGAATTCCACAGGTTTTGAAGATCATGATAATGCGAAATTTGACCGTTCATCGTAATGGGAGGAATGGAAATACACCCAGAAAGGAGCTATATATACCCCAAAATTACTAATATTTTGTACCATATTTTAGAATTTACTACCAATCTTTAGTTAAATGCGTATTTGTGTTTGTTGTATTGATTGTTTCCTTCTTGTGATCAGGCAAAAGTAAATTATATTAGGCTAGCAAGAAACCAAGCTTCTGCTATTTCGAGGTTTCAGGGCCTTATGTATTATGTTTATATTTATACTAGCATGTGCCCGCGGCTTCGCCCGCGATAATTATTTCAAAAATTAAAAATTAAGAACATAATAGTAAAATCATTATATTTATTATCACCTAAATCACGTGGACTACATACCACGATTAGATAGCATCGTCTGGTAAAAGCGACTTCAGATTCGAGTTTCTTGGCCCAGAAAACCTCTGTATGGTGAGATTCGTCCAAATAAAACGTTTGACCATATTTAGGGCTTACAACATTCAAACGATCGCGAAAGTTTTATTTTCAAGGTATGACAAAAATAGCCAAGGCCAACTGTAATTGATTTGACATTGAAATGTATAACTGAAAACTTATGTTTTGAAAACGCACAAAATACACGTTTTTTGCCCGTTTTTCACTCATAACTCACGAATAAAAACTAAAATTAAAATTCCGGCTTCGAGGTGCATTTTCCGACCCTTCAGTCCACCTATGTTTAGAATTTCAGATCTCTGCGTTCAGTAGATTTCGCTGGACATCGAGGACAATTCCTTTTATTAATATAGATAATATGAATTATAATGATACCTTCTCTAATTTGTCAAACATCCATTTCATTTAATCCAAACCCACCTGATACAACTGGCAACAATATGTTCTGTGAATTTGTTTTGATAATTCTGTGTAAAAAGGGGTTAAGTATTTTCAAAAACATTTAATTTTTGGCAATTAAAATCAGAATTTTTCAAAATCCTTTCTTAGTGAGCACCTACATTAGGAAACGAAGGTACTGTCAAAATTCCAAGGCTCTACCTGTTATAGTTTAGGCTCTACGTTGATTCCTGTCAGTCAGTCAGTCAGGACAAAGCCTCTTATATATAGAGATCAGATAATTTTGAAATAAATTTAAAAAAGGAACACTTATTCACAACTTAGGTGGAAATAGGTAATTATACCCTGTAGGTCATGAAGTGTTCAACTCACGTCAGTAGTATGGTTTTATATGTGACGTCATTGCAGGAGCCGCAGGAGCCGGAGGGGAGGGAGGAATGAGAGTGGAGGGGGAAACGGGTCACGTGACAGGAGCCGCAGGAGCCGGAGGGGAAGGTGGGCGTGGTCTATGACGTCACAAGTGGGCGTGGCTATGACGTCAGTGGCGGATTGTATGACGTCACAAGTGGGCGTGGCTATAACCACGTGATTCAAAATGGCGTCGGTTCCGGTTCCTATTGCAAATGGCGTACGAAGCGCGAAATTTAAAATTTGAAAATTAATAATATAAATGGCGTCCGTTCCGGGGCGTACGAAGCGCGAAATTCAAAATTTGAGAATTTATAATGTAATTGGTTACGTTTCCGGCGCGAAATTTAAAATTTGGAAATTTATAATGAAAATGGCTACGTTTCCGGTTCCTATTTCAGGTGGGCGGATGGCGGTTGATTTGAAAATTGCAAAAGGTGGAAATTGAATATTACAATTGCAAATAGCGGATGGTGGGAAATTTGAAATTTGTATATTGGTATTGTTTTACAAGATGGCGACATCGCATACGACATCAGAGGAGGAGCAAAGGATTGATGACGTCATTGCAGGAGCCGCAGGAGCCGATGACGTCATTGCAGGAGCCGCAGGATTGATTACGTCATTGCAGGAGCCGATGACGTCATTGCAGGAGCCGCAGGAGCCGATGACGTCACAGCAGATTTAAATCTTTATGTCTTTTTAGCATGGAAGCATTACACTATGACGGTTTCTCACAACGCATAAATGCAATGTTATCAGTTTTCTGTAAGATGACTATTTCAGTAAAAAATATCCCTGAGAGCGTTATTTTATTCCTTCGTAAATATGGTAGCTTTTGTCTTAAAACTATATTTTATTTGTAAGATTATAATCCTAGCCCAAGGGTTAACTCAACCTCTGGCTTAGCGGATAGTCGTAAATTTTCCTATCATGATCGGTGCAAAATCTTACGTGTTGAATTATCTTCAAATCCCCCAGTATAATGTCGGAATAATATTATATCATACTTCATTATTCAAAGGCGTTTTGTAAAGTCAATGTATAGAACTGTGTTAGCAATTTATCATAATCCTCTACATCATCAGTTTTGCTCCCACGTTTTGTCACGTACGCCAGAACACCTGGCCGGAAGTTCATCTTACATTACAACTGATTCATGAATTCTTTATGTATGACGTCATCACTCGGACTTGTTCAAACTTGTTTCAAGGTTATACACGGCACGTGCAGGACAGGTTCAAGGTTAGTCGTAAATGAAACATTGTATGAGCTATGAGTGAAAGTTTTAAAATATTTGCGAGACAAGCGTCATATCCTCAGTGATCTTCAAGCTTACAACATGTCAACAACGAAGCGTGGTCGTAAAAGTGCACCTAAATCTACTACGGCTGCTGCTGCTGATATAGTGGATATTACAACGCAGGACTTGTGGGAAACGCTGCAGTCCTCTACCATACAACCATCACAAGCGGATTTACCAAATACACAAAAAACCATGAATAAGAAGACGCCTATAGTATCTACTCTAGAGCGGTATTCAGTTGTAAACATCCCCGATGTGAATTGTACCAAGCCATTGAGCGAGCTGCAAATTGGACTTGCTTATCCGGTAAAGGAAGCTCGTTCCGTGTATACAAGGTATGGAAGGAGAATCGTTATAGACTTAATGATTGGATGCAGTGTTTTTCTACCAACAAGGTTCGGGAAGTTAAGTGAAGATCAGCTTCAACAGATGAACGAGGAGAAACTTTCATTGGTGTACTATGGTAAGGAGCCGAAGTCAGATGGATACTACTACCACGTTCTCAACTTTGTGTAATATGGGAAACTTTTTGAGATTTTAGACTCAGTGTGAAGTGTATGTAACAGACTAAAAGTGACTATACAACACGACAACCGGCACCCTACATTCATCGATTTCTCTAGAAAGGTATGTGTTAATAACATGAATCATTTCCCATTCTTATCCATCATAAGCTAAATTCTTATGTGCTTTTTATTTTTCTGTGTTTCAGAAGTTGGAGACTCTCAAGATCATGAGTGATATTCATTTTAGAAATAGGAGACTTTTCAAGTGAAATTCATCTTGTAAATATTCAATAAAACCAAAGTGATAAAAAAATGTATTCTTTTGTAAGTTATTTCATAGCTGGATTTTCTCATGTTTGACAAAGTCCAGTTTTCCCTAACATCTCCTATTCCTAATTCGTAGGATGAGGGGCTGTGAAATAAAGAACACAACTCAGGATTATAGAATTTTATTCACTTTATTACAATCTTACTGGGATTTCATCCACAGCGTAAGCATAATAACATTTCGCAATGCACATTTCATATTAGAGTCATTATGAAAAAGACATTTGGTTTCACAGTCTCTTAATTTGTCAAGCTTTGGAACACCAATATCATCCATGTTTATAACAGGTCTCTGCAACAGTTTTTCAAAAAACCGAACCTTTTCCAGTCCTTTACAATGAAGAACATCCACTGGTTTTAAAACACTTTCAAGAACAGGCTTCAAGTCGTCGTAGGGTAAGTATCCACTATGCCACGGAATTCCATGGATGTTGGATTCGATGTACCGCTGCGACTTTGTATCTGGGTAATTGTTTTTAGGTGGTTGGAGAACAAAATGTGCAAATCTATCATCCACCGAAGACACTGCAACCTCTTTAGCTATAAATTGTTTGCACCTTGACTGATATCCTTGACAGTCGATTATAATCATGTTGTTACACGACATTGGTAACGATGTTGGTTAATGCAGTATACTCTACACTTCGATCGTGTAGAATTAAGCAATAAGCCTTTGTGTTTGCTGGTATATTGTTTGCTGCAGAAATTTCAATCCTGGTGGTACAAGCCCCCGATTTCAGATCTTCGTTCTGCTTGGTGCAATCGATGACATAGACTGGTGTATTTGTGATAAAATCGCTTCTTTTAAGGAGAGGATTGGATGGTTTTTGATAGTATGACTCTTGAAATCTAGCATACATTTCATAAAGGATTCCATACGAACCATTTGTACTGTCTACCATGAAAGAGTGATAGGGGTACTTTGTATCGTTCAAGTATACAGATACGTTCTGGATATCACCTAAATCAAACTTTGAGCAGTCGGCTTCCTTTTTATTCCTAGCAGTTTGAAATCCTATGATAACCATCCTAGGTTTCTGCAACTGAGGAGATGTCGTAACGTTCCATGAAATGTTGGTTGCTTGAGGTAATGATGGATGCTCATACAATTGCCAGCTTCTGAAATCTATTGTCAGCGAGCGATCAGATCCCAACATATTCAGTAGTTTTATTCTTTCGACATCGGAGACCTTAATGATAGGCACCATCCACTCGATATCCGTGATGGTAATTTTACTAACTTCTCCTTTGGTGACATTGATCGTGTTTTTCGATCTCATGAGAACAAGTTCCATCTTACAATTGACGAATATTTTATCATAATCTTCAGCGATTCCAAGGATGTGGCTTAGAGGAATGCATACATTAAACTTTTTGTTTTTTATTATAGTCTCCACATTATCGTCGGAGGGGTGAATCCACCCAGCGTTTTCCAATCTTTCACTATCCAGAACGGTGTAAGAACAAATTGCTTTCAATAAGCTTGTAATTCCAGGGTTTCTGCTACGATCGACTGTTTCTCCATGAAGATTTAATTTTATTTCATCGAACAGGTAGAGGAAACCATTATTTACAACCTTTCCCTTATATTCAGCATCCTTATCGTCGGTTATATTTCCAGAAACCATAATAAAACTCCTGCTTACTAATGCATACGAGTTTTCAGCCTGAATAGGAATCCGTATTTCATCGTTTTCACCAAGAGCCGAGTTGTTATACGGTTTGAATCCATGATATTGAAAATTTTCTATGGCATCTTCAAATATAGCCTTGGAGTGTACAGCGAGGATATCCATATTATAACACTTTGTATCCTAGAGACTTGAGATACTTCTTATTCACACGTGTTACCTTCACGACGTTACGACTTGGAGTGTGGCCTTTTTCACAGTGTGTAGGATTATAAACTTTTTTAATCTTAACGGTGTCAAGACTTATTTTTTGAGATTGCTCCGTGGTGGGAACGTATTTGTTAAAATTAAGACCCATTTTTCCTTATTACAATTTTCACAGATACACGCTCTCCTCTGAAGTCGATAAGACGTCCTTTCTGGTCCACAAGAGAGACTGTAATGTCAGATATTTTTTGTATGTTGATTAAAGGTAAGAAAATCAAATATGATGGAACTTCAGTGATCTTGTATCCAGGAGGCACCGTGGGGAAAAATTCATGAATGGTATGAGTCGGCTGTCCATTCAGAAATGATCCGCTTGCGAGATTACACTCCACTCTTATAACGTTAACACCGTTTATGTCTGGAGGTCTCTTGGAAACGGTGGCGGTCCTTTTAGGAATTCTATCGGACTTTTCAAATCCCAGTAAATTTGCCACAGAGTTTGGAACGTTGAAAGAAACTTCGAGGAAAGAGTAGATTGTTGTTAGCAACGTGTTGGTGTTGGCAATAACTCTAAATATTTCACTAAGGTCTCTAGTAGAATTTGTCATAGCTTTTATTTCGTACGCTATATAATCAGAAATATCTTCAATCTCGTACGTTCCAGTTGGAATGCTGATGACATGTTCCTTACCTCCTTCATCGATCACTATCATCGAATTGTTGTTTTCAGATACATTAGGTATAGAATTGTATGATTCAAACCGCAGCAAAGCAATCTCGTAGTCTGCTCCATCTTTCAACTCAATAGGTGGATGAATCGTGTTGGAGATTTCGGACGTGGATCCGCTTAGTGTGAACGTAAAACCCATTTTAACACCTAAATGTTAGAGCTGGTGGTTTTTATAGTAAAAATGCTAGACACAAATGTCCACAAATCAAAGTGTTGTATTTCTGATAACGTGTAACGTTGTAAAGTAGTTTTGTATGTGGTCCAACGTAATTTACTATTTCCATAGGAGGTGGTAAGTCTCCATAGCTGTCGAAATAGAAAGCATTCTTGTTACACATTTTTAAGGCTACCCAGTGCGTACCAGGACCTTTGGCATCATCAAGGTTTATAATGATTCGCTCCTGCTTATATGGCTTGGATGGTAAGTTGTTTCTCATGTACACGCCTCTAAAATGTGGAATATCTAGTTTTTTAGCGTATCGTTCCAAGTCGTAGTTAGTTAGGGCTTTTTTTTTAAACGAAGTCCTTTACCGCTCGCATAAGGTTTTAGATACATTCCTTTTCCATGCATCACGATACCAGATCCTTTTTTCCCTAAGGCTATGCTCTCCATCATATGGTTATGACGAATGTTTTCTAGCAACTGTTTCTTATTGGACTTTGCAGAATTTACAGCTTTAGCGATATGTGCTCCTGCACCACCGAGAGCCCCGAGTGCAGATAAACCTGCAAATATAGGTAGCAGAGGTAGTATACCACCAATTTTCTTTGGCGATTTCAACACTCTCTTCTTTTTCTTGTTCTTTTTATTCGATAGTAACTTTCTATATGCCGCCTTTAGTTTTTTAATGGTATCCATTCCAGCACCCATCTTCGCTTTTCCTTTCATAATTTTAGAAACGGTGTAAGCTGCAACACGTTCCCCAAGACTCGCGTCGGCAGCCTTGGCACGATTGGAGGCTTGTTGCGCCAATTTCAAGTCTGCTTTATGTCGATCGCTTATATCTGAGCTCTCTGCGTAACTTATGTCGTGCTCCTTACAGGCTTCGTCTAGAGGATTGATTCCCTTATCACCTCTTTTCAGTCGTTTTTCCAATTTAGTTCCAGGTCCACAAAAGCGATACCCGGGTATGTGTAATTCCACAGGTAATTTATCAATCAGAGTGTTTATTAATTTACCTCCACGAGCGCTGTGTCGACGTCTGCTTCGTTCTACTCGTGGCGCCATACTGATTACAATATCCTCATGTTATAACTTTTTATATAAAAACATTCGCATCATTGTAAAAAATCTCATTTACAGTCATGAAGGTTGAGAAGCAAAACGTGTCTCTGGAGATCCTCCCAATGGATAGCTTATATCGAGAAGAAGACGAATGCAAGCACAGCATACTATTTCCCAACAGCACTAGGTCTATTATATGTGGGCCTAGTAATTCCGGAAAGACCAACGTGCTTATAAATATTCTTCTCCATCCTAACGGAATAAAGTTTTCAAATATTTACATATTTTCGAGATCTCTGTTTCAACCAAAGTACAAAATGCTTGAAGAAATTTTAGCAGACGTTCCAGAAATTGGTTACTTCAAGTTTGAAAGCAGCGACCAAACCATGCCTGAGCCGACAGAAGTCAAAGAGAATTCAGTGGTGATTTTCGACGATGTGATGTGCGATCCGCAAGGACCTATTAGAAATTACTTTAGCATGGGACGACATAAATCTTTAGATATGTTTTATCTTGCACAATCGTATGCGAGAATACCTAAACATCTGATAAGAGACAATTGTAACTTGGTGATCGTATTTAACCAGGACGCGTTAAATTTAAGACATTTATACAACGACTACGTAAATGCAGACATGACGTTCGATAAATTTCAACAGTTATGTCGCGAATGTTGGTCATCTCAAAAGTATGGATTCTTAACAATTTGTAAAGAAAACGATCGTGAACATGGGAGATACAGGCGTGGCATAGACGAATATATTGTTATGTAAACCCTAAATATGTATCAGTCGAAATGAATCCTTCGTTGAGCAAGGAACAGATACGAGTGAAACAAGACATTGCCAATCATGTTAAATCTATACGGAATAAATATTTAGCGCTAAAAAAATCCAATCTTCAGACCAAACAAGAAATTGGCGAAATTATAAACCCGATAACGAAACCCTTGGAAGAGCTCGTGAACATCGGTAAACATGAAACTGAAGAGTCGGAGATGGAATACGAAACGTTTCAGTCCTCTAAACAATCTCCTCATAAACATTATAAATCTATGCTACAAAGAGTTTATGGACCAGTGATTACACCTTACATTCAAAAACTCATTTCACATAAGCCGAGAAATATCGATCCAATCTACGGATTGAGAATGGATACTGACAGACAATCATTCTACATTGGATCAACACCTGTGACCATTAGAAACGATCGCCTCGTTATCGGCAAGAAGACATATATTGGACGCCCTGGGTTGTATGAATTGCTTATGAAAAATATTCCTGACAAAAAATTGTACAACGATCGTGATTTAGATGTGTATAAGGAGATTTTGAAAAAAACTAACGCGCACAAAATAAATTATGACGAAAGTGGAAACATTCGTAGAATCAATACTCACAAATATCTACATGTCATCAAGAAATTATTTTCTGATGAAGAATCATCCGACGAGGGATCGCCACATCGTGTATTAGGTAGCGGTATGATGAAAGAAGTACATCCAAATCGTAAAATTGAATATAAATACTGGGACGATCCGAATGAGCTCATTGGTCGACTTAGGCTTCTTGTGTCCTCGTCTGCGGCAGGGAATAATTCTCATCACAACGAAATAGAAGAAATCTTATCTGAGTTGAAGGAGAGAAAAATCATAGCATGAAAAAGCGGGAAATCGCGTACGAACTTCATGCACCAGCTAGAATAAATTATCAAAGACGCCATGTTATAATGAAAGGACTAAACGATTTGTGGCAAAGCGACTTGATTGAAATGATTCCATATCATAGAGAAAACAGAGGTTTTAAATATATTTTGGTTTGTATAAACGCATATTCCAAGTTTGCTTATGCGAGACCGTTGAAAAGTAAAAGCGGAAAAGATGTTACCGCAGCCATGCAAGATATACTTGAATCTGTTAATATTCCACCTAAAAATTTACAGACCGACATGGGAAAGGAATATTATAACGTTAATTTTAAAGGGTTAATGAAACAATATGGCATCAATCATTATTCTACATACTCTAATGTTAAGGCGTGCATTGCTGAACGCTTCATCAGAACTTTGAAAACTAACATGTATCTAGAATTTTCGGCAAGAGGCAGTTACAGATGGGTGGACATGTTGCAAGAACTCATTAGACATTACAACGATAGGTATCACTCTACCATTAAAATGAAACCTAACCAAGTAAAGGACGATAGTCTACTTAAAACAGTGTATCGCTACAAGGAATGCTATACGAAACCAAAGTTTGCTAAAGGCGATTATGTAAGAGTTTCAAAACATAGGAAATTATTTAATAAAGGATACTTACCGTCGTGGACTACGGAGATTTTCAAGATACAGAAGATCCAATCTACATTTCCTCCCACATATTTGCTTCAGGATTTGGAGGGTGGGAGTATTGAAGGTGCTTTTTATGCTGAAGAACTCCAGAAAACTAAGTTTCCAGACTGTTATTTAATTGAAAAAGTGTTAAAGAACAAAGGACAGAAGGTGTTTGTAAAGTGGTTAGGGTTCCCTAGCTCAAAAAATTCATGGGTTAATATTAAGGATGTTGTATGTGATTAGGGAAAATAAAAGATAGATTCATTTTTTATAACTTTTTTCTTTTATTTATATCCCATAACCCAGAGTTATCATACTTTACTGTCTCATACCTATTCTTCTTCATCATAAATCATATTGTTTGAATCATAAATATATATTTTTTACACAAACCATACACATTTTTTACACATTTCATACACATAAATATAAATTTTTTACACAAACCATACACATTTTTTTACACATTTCATACACATAAATATAAATTTTTATACAAATATACAATTTTAACACATTTCTTACATTTTTTACAGTTTGCATTTCTTAGTAGGAGGCTCATCATCACACTCCTCATCCTCCCTGATTCTATAGTGTCCGTGAGCGAGAGTGTCCACGCCATTTTCCATAATATGACGCTTATCGTCGTTGCCAGATAAAGTTAATTTATTCATCGAAATTGAAAATACGTTATGTTTGTATGATCTGATGGATCTGTTTAACGAGAATGTTGACTGTCCGCTCTGTAGACAACCAACATAATCTTCAAAGCTGACATCTTTGTCAATGACGTTTTTCTTAACGCCTTTCAATTTTTTGATGACCATATCACTAAATTTTATGGCGTACATTTTCGCTCGCAGACCTACGAACGCCTTTATGGAGTGACCAGCTCCTTCGTCTTTGAATTTCCCGACCACCGCCTTGTTTTCGTTTGAAAACAAGGGATGTTCGGGTGGGTAGACACTGGTATCCAGCTCATCTCGGAAATGCATCATATCACGGAAGAGGTTATCCGTGTCAATTCTATAGACGAAGCTGTCCGTGTCCATGTAGCACAATTTCAATCCTTCTTTATAAAAATTTTTCATGGTATCATAATGGAACTCATACATCCTAGTTTTTGAAATTTCCAAAATAGACATGCCAACATAGATGGCCTTATCAAACACTAATCTAGTTTTTGCTAGATGGACACCAACCAAGTTTTCGTTATAAATTGTCCTATCCATAAAGTTACTTTTGGCTACCAGCTTTCGAATTTCCTTCTCACTTGATACAAGCCGAAAATTGATACGTTTCCTTACATTTTCCATAGTCTTGCCAAAAACGGCGTTATTCATCAATTTAAAAAAGTCTTTCTCAAAGTTGTTGGCTGCAGCCCTACGCTTGGCCGTGTTATAGTCAATGTAGGGTTTCAACCAGCAGCTTTGTTGAAATTCGATAACTCTATGGATCTTGGTTAACCTCAGTCCGTGTTGCACGGCTTGCCTAAGTACCGTGTGATGAATGACATATTTTTCTTTTGACTCCAAAGTGGTTAATAATTTTTTGTTTTTGCTGCCTGAAGGAAATTTCATCTCTGCACAGAAAGGGAGATCAGAATGAGCATCGTGAAGATGGTCTGGATATTCAATGTCTACCTCAAGCACATATCCTAATTTAGAATTGACCGGTATGGACATGATGTCAAAGGACGCTATCTCATGTTTGTCGAGCCAGCGGAACTCGCCTGACGGCAATGCCTGGGACATCGCATAACCATATAGGTTATTGGCATCGACATAATAAAGAAAAGATTTTTTTGCTGTCTCATCATATTCATCACACATGTTATTGTTTGCAACAGCGTGCCTTGTCACACACTGACAAATTCCACCTCTTATCCCACGTTCAAACATTTGAATCATATCCATATCGGTCAAAAGCGGTAATTTTACCTTTGTGAACTTCAACATAGCTGAGTAAGCAAAGCCTGGAACTGTGGAATAGTACAAACAATCCATTCCGTACGTCTCAAAACACATCTGTCTAAAGTTTTCAAAGACGTCGGTCAAAATCAAAACATCAGATTTTAAATACAAGTCTGAATATTCTCCTAATGAGCTGATCGAGAAAGAATTCCAAACGTTTCTCGCGTGAGAGTAGTCTTGGTCAGAGACGTTCTCATTCACGAGTCTATTGTAAAATGCATCTTTGGGAGGTAATTTCTTCTCCTTCAAGATTTCAACTGAGGTGACGTAGTCGTAGGGAAACACTCCCTTTCGACACACCAAATCGGCGTTTTCACCAAATACTTTTGCTGTTTCTATAAATTTATCTTTAGGTAGATTGTTTGCTAGCTTTTCCAGACTGCTTGCCATGAACCGAAACGAGTCTATAAATCTTAACTCCATACCTCCCCTCTTCAAATAAGAGGAGGGAATAAATTTTGAAAATGTCACATACTTTTCTTGACTATTACAAATAACGTTGATACGGTTTTCATCGAAACCAAGTTCTGTCACAATGAAATGAGCATCATAGTTAGACATGTTATGCAAAACAATAGGGACAAATGCCTGGTTCCTATAATTCAAATTACAATTTCTGTGGGCGGCTCCTCTGAACCGACCACTAACATGGCAATGGTCCCTTACTTTATAGTTCACATCGGTAAAGTTACCCTCACCGCAAATATGGCAAATAGTAGCGCTATTGTAAACCCTAATTTCATCTTCTGTCAGAGGGGTCATGGGCTTATTTACGCTGTTCAAGATTTTATCAATTTCTTTAGCATCAGCGACGAGCGAGCGCATAAACTCGCCACTGGCATCCTCCCCTCTAAAAAGTCTCAATTGAGAATATGCACCCTCAGCATCTTTGATAAAATAACAATAACTAAAAGGTTTATGCTTCTGATAAGGAGTTGTCCAGCTTTTCTGCGGATCTCCCAAACATCCTGATATCGGTTCCAGCAAACACTCGAAATCCGCATAGATAACAAATCTAATCTTTTGCGAATATTCGGGCTTGTTGAATACGACTTCAGGATTTTTAGGAATTTCGCACCTGACTGGGCTGAACGAGTTGCATATTGCCAAATGTTCTCTCAACCTTACGTCAGCAGACTTACCATCGTACGCTTGGAAATGTGTAAAACACCGTTTGCAAACTCTGATTTCCCGGGTGTAAGATGTTACAAAAGGTCTTACAAATGCATCGAAATCTGAAATGACGATGTAATGTGAATTTTCCTCGTTACATACAAACAAAAGATCTCTATGATCAGCTAGTTCCTTTTCAACAATTTTGATTGGAAATACGAAATGAGAAATATTTTTCCCATCCCGTTTCTCCTCGAGGCCGAAAACATTGAATGAAATATTGTTTCTTTTGGAAAACTTTTCAATATCATGAATCGAAACGGGGAATTTCACACAGTTCCAATCGTACTTGTTATCCAACTCTGGTCTGGTAAGATAACTGGCCCACATTTCCTTATCAGACTCAATAAATTTTGATAATACACAATACTTGAAACAAAATTCATCATCATTACGAATATTAATTAATGACTTCAGATGTTGGAATTTATCAGGGAGGATCATATGACTACGTCCTGCAAATGGCAAGTATTCATTCACACGAATTTCAATTTTGTGGATTTTATTGTAAAACCACCCAGACCCTCGCATTTCACTATCTTGCATCTCAGCCTGAATTTTAGAAATGTGACTAGAAACTACTTCATGAATATTAGAGGTTCTAAGCAGCGATTCATTTTTTGTTTTAAAATTTCTCAAACAAGAATTTAGCTCTAGATGATTAAATTCACACTCTACGAAAAGATTAAATTTAATTGATACAAATTTTGATAGTGACTCTGACAGAAGATTTTCAATTTTATACTGGCACGACGACAGGATAGACTCCATATCGCCGGCTGGGAAATTTAATGCTGCATATGTTGCCAGTCGTGACCTAAATGCAGTTTCAACAGGTAAAAACTCACATGTTTCTGTTGATGGTGAGTTGGTCATAGCGGTGCGTTCCATTCCACCTTGAATCTGTAATAACGAAAAAACATCGACATTAGCAATCGAGACTTTTTATAAGCGAATGGTATAATAAAAGACTAAGACATTTCACTGTACATACCTGTGGAATATCACGCGTATGCATGATGACACTAGGTCGCGACTGGCGGTTGGTTTCTGAATTCTGTAACAAAGAAATTTATAATATTAAGATTTATGAGTTTAATGTCTTGATTTTAGCCGCTCTGTACTAATATAGAAAATAATGTTAAGTTTTATCATAAAAGAAATAAGTTTGATGGCATGTACAATAATCATAATAATAACATACCTATAAACGCATATATAACAAAGACATATAAAATATTAAGATTTATGAGTTTAATGTCTTGATTTTATCCCCTCTGTACTAATATAAAAAAAGCATATTAAGTTCTATGATAAAAGAAATAAGTTTTCTGTCTTGTTTATTCATTGAAATATAAAGTCTCGCATTCTATAACAAAGGAAAAATAAAATTGTGTTTTATGATAAAAAGTAAGATGAATGTCTTGTACAATCACTGAAATAATAATAATTTCACTACATACCTGTGGTTGTACACCAGAAGGTCCAGGTTGATATAGGTCACCATTTGGATGGGTGGAAGTCTGTTGCATGTTGGCTACACTCACTGGTCTTGCATTCTATAACATCAGAAATATAAAATATTAAGATTTACGAGATTAATGTCATGGTTTTAACCGTTCTGTACTAATATAAAAAATAATATTACGTTTTATGTCTTGTACTGTGATAAAAAATAAGTTTGATGGGTTGCACAATAATCATAATAATAACATACCTATAAACGTATATATAACAAAGAAATATAAAATATTAAGATTTATGAGTTTAATGTCTTGATTTTATCCACTTTGTACTAATATAAAAAAGCATATTAAGTTCTATGATAAAAGAAATAAGTTTGATGGTATGACCAATAAAAAATAAAATATTAAGATTTATCAGAAAAAAATTAAGTTTAATGTTGGTTTTTATCTGATCTGTAGCCTACTAATATAAAAAATAATATTAAGTTTCATCATAAAAGAAATAAGATTGATGGCTTGTACAATAATCATAATAATAACATACCTGTAAATGTTGACCTGAATGCCTAGGATGGCTGGTGGTTGGCTGGACGGATGATGTCCGCATGGTATCCACACTCATTGGACTTATATTCTGCAACAATAGAAAAATAAAATATTAAGATTTATGATAAAAGAAATAAGTTTGATGGCTTGCACAATAATAATAATAAAATAGTAAGATTTATGGTAGAAGAAATAAAGTTTAATGTCTCGATTTTACGATAAAAGAAATAAGTTTGTTGTCTTGTACAATAATAATAATAATAACATACCTGTGGACGTATACTGGAAGGCCCAGGTTGGTATAGTTCGCCATTTGGATGGGTGGAAGTCTGTTGCATGTTGGCTACACTCACTGGTCTTGCATTCTATAACAAAGGAAATATAAAATATTAAGATTTATGATAAAAGAAATAAAGTTTATTGTCTTGAATTTAACCGTTCTGTACCAATATAAAAAATAATACTAAGTTTTATCATAAAAGAAATAAGATTGTTGTCATGGTTTTATCAGTTCTGTACTAATATAAAAAATAATATTACGTTTTATGTCTTGTACTGTGATAAAAAATAAGTTTGATGGCTTGCACAATAATAATAATAAAATAGTAAGATTTATGAGTTTTATGACTTGTTTTTAACTATTCTGAACTAATATAAAAAATAATACTAAGTTTTATGTCTTGTACTGTGATAAAAAATAAGTTTGATGGCTTGTACAATAAAAATAATAATAACAACATACCTGTAAATGATGAGATGAATGCCCGGCTTCCTCTCCCAGTATCGGTGGATGGGTTGTTACCGCTCCTCCGTCTCCGCTATGCGCTGGCAGATGGAAGCGACCAGTGTTGGTGTAGATCCCGATATGCCTAGGTTCCACCTTCCTTGAGGGGTGGTGGACGTTCTGCATATGTGCTTTGAGACACCTCTCAGACTTTAACGTTGTCTTGCATATTTCGCACACGACGTTGTTAGCGTCGGTAGAATGAATATTGCGAATATGTGATGATAGGTTGTCCCTACGTGTGAATATCACACCACAGGTTTCGCACTTGTATTCAGATTTTTTATGTTGATGGTTAATATGCCTATTCAAATTCTTGTTATGCCTAAATTTCGCATCACACTCGGTACACTGGAAAAATACGGCAGACGAGCTCTCCATTGTAGATCTGTAGCTGATAACGGATGGATAACAAGTGAGCCTGAAGCATGACGTCATTGGTTTATATAGTGTTGTTATGAGCTAGCCTCGCGGATGATGACGTCATGACTTATACTAGCCTCGCGACAGGAGAAATATACGATAAAGCTTAAATCATCAGTAATTAGATATTTCGCTTTTCATCTTTGTGAACAATTCATTTCGCGAATTCCCACATTAAATCGATGACGTATGCGAAAAATATTCATTTACGATGACATCAACAGATATCCGATATTTAATTCTGGTGCGGAAATAAAATATTAATTTTCATGCAATAAATGCTGACATACTCTGTATGAAACTACATTAATAATATAAGGTTCCATCGGAGATGAATCACTGGGAGAAATATACGTTAAAGCGTTATTTGATATTTATTTCTTATCAGCGCTTTTCTGAAACAGTATATTCAATTTCCCGCAATGTGAGAAAAGCTGAATATGCCTTTACTGACTTTGAATCGAACTCAGAACCACTCAGCGATGGAATATTACAATATAAGTTCACTACCACTCTGCGATGAAATATTACAATATAAGTTTTTAATATACTGTTGACTAATACTACATAAGACATGTGCTATGATTAAGGATTTAATATTTAAAAGTACTGGCCTGCGACTTTATAATATGATAGAGTTGGGATTTAAAAGGAAGTCTCAATGAATGACGTTGTAAGATAGCGATAAGCGTACAGCGTTATATTACCGCTGCATAGTAAGAGAGATAACATGTATGGAGGGCTAGATGATACTACTGCTACCTAAGCAAAATCACTGCACGCATATGATTAAACATTCACTGGCTTTCTGTATCGACATTATAAAATCCTGTAATTATTATCATAATATATCCCCTCTAAAGACCCTAGCATGAGTTTTACGCACCGGCCGCCTTTACCATAGGACCAAAGTAAAAATTAAACGCTAATCGGTAAACCTAGGCTGAGTTGACCTCAGGGCTATTTTTTAGATAAGTAGACATCTTACGGAAAAAACTGTATGTGAAATATAATTATAAAAAAAATACTTGAAGGTATAAAAAAACGCTTCTCTACATTTCCAACTGCGTCTGATAATAATAATAATAATAATAATAATAATAATAATAAGGTTAACAGCCTTAGGTATCCAGGTTGAGTCGATCCCAGGACCATAGTGAAATAAACATCTTACAGAAAACCTATGTGTAGGAATATGACGTATTTACGCTTCGTGATCTATATGCTTCCATGCTAAAAAGACATAAAGATTAAAATCTGCTGTGACGTCATCAATCCTCCTGTCAATCCTCCTGTGACGTAAGCGATGACGTCATTAATCCTGCGGCTCCTGCAATGACGTCATCGGCTCCTGCGGCTCCTGCAATGACGTCATCAATCCTTTGCTCCTCCTCTGATGTCGTATGCGATGTCGCCATCTTGTAAAACAATACCAATATACAAATTTCAAATTTCCCACCATCCGCTATTTGCAATTGTAATATTCAATTTCCACCTTTTGCAATTTTCAAATCAACCGCCATCCGCCCACCTGAAATAGGAACCGGAAACGTAGCCATTTTCATTATAAATTTCCAAATTTTAAATTTCGCGCCGGAAACGTAACCAATTACATTATAAATTCTCAAATTTTGAATTTCGCGCTTCGTACGCCCCGGAACGGACGCCATTTATATTATTAATTTTCAAATTTTAAATTTCGCGCTTCGTACGCCATTTGCAATAGGAACCGGAACCGACGCCATTTTGAATCACGTGGTTATAGCCACGCCCACTTGTGACGTCATACAATCCGCCACTGACGTCATAGCCACGCCCACTTGTGACGTCATAGACCACGCCCACCTTCCCCTCCGGCTCCTGCGGCTCCTGTCACGTGACCCGTTTCCCCCTCCACTCTCATTCCTCCCTCCCCTCCGGCTCCTGCGGCTCCTGCAATGACGTCACATATAAAACCATACTACTCACGTCAGAAGCCAATCCGTCCTGGTTTACAGTGAGTCTTCCTTGGAAGGACCTTAAAACATGAAATACAATAATTAACACCGAGATGTCTTGCCATCTTGGAGCAGAAGCATAGCCGTTTTGGAAGTGGGCACCTATTTTTACGTTTAGGTGGCTACATCACCCACTCACAACCCCCAATATGAATGGAGGACCGCACCTGTCGTTGGTCAGCGGGTCCTTCGGACCTAGCCGGGAGAACCGATAAACAGTTCACCGACCTTCCCCTATCCGCCACCCAGGGGACGCCCCTCACGCCGTGACAGTCCAGCGCGAGACAGAAGCAATATATCGCTCTCGCCCAACACTGTCTATCAGGGTGGACTCATTCCAAAAGGCTGTTATACTCTGTGACTCAAGCTCGGCAATCCAAGCAGCAACAAATTGTAAGCACTCTATATCATCAAGAATAATGGAGATTAAAGATCTACTTGGAAAACTGAGGAAAGGTGAAAAGGAAATTAAACTGCAATGGATCCCATCTCATGTTGGAGTAAAAGAAAACGAAAAAGCTGACGGTTTGGCTAAAAAAGGAACAAAAATATTTAACACTAAATAGAATACCTTATTTTTCCATTCCGCAAACTTAAAAATAAAATCTTCCTTCAGAACTGAAAGAGCCGATTTTATCACCAGACTTAGCAGTGAAAAGAAATGGGCCAACATCCTCAGCAATAGAAACTCTATACCAGAACTCCCCCGAAGTGAAACAGTTGGAGCATTTCGGATAGCAACACAAAATTACTGTCTAGCAGAACATCTACACCGAATGAAAATATTCGCCTCACCGAAATGCATTCAAAACCCGGATCATCTTAAAACATGCTCTGCTCTTCAGTAATATCGGAACAAATCGAATGGACAGCTGTATTGGGAAGGCAGAAGGCTAATGACAATTGCTTAACAGCCTGAGCAATAGATTAAAAAATGTAAATAAATAATTAATACTGAACATTGGTAAATTTCATAAGCAGTGAAGCTATCGAGTTTAACAGAAAGATGACCAGCGGTGGACATTCGGGCCATATGATTTCCGTCCTGGGTTCCAACCAGATATGGCATGCTTGGGCCGCTACATTTTTCGTGGTTATGGGAATGATTATTTTCAAAGTTATAACATGTTACAATGTTGAGGTGTTTAATGTTTATTGATTTTATAATCCCCGGTACCCTAATACTTTACGTCTGGCGAGCAAACCACTATTCAGTCCTACTAATAGGGTGACTGCCCACTAGTCAACCTTGCCTCGTGAAACTTTACTCCGATAAGCTTTCCTAGCTTAGTTATAATAACGATACTTAACTTATAGTTGTGAAATCCATCTTCAAATACGAGGACCCCAACTTCTGGAAATAAATCAGACATTTCTCTTGTTAGCATCAGTGAAATACCGTGGGGGGGCATTAACCATAATTATAAAATTTACCACACGACCGCTTGTAAGTGCCTATCATAAAATGGGTGTTGGAAAAACTGTCTTGTAACCAATATCTAAATCTTTTCAATTTCAATTTCGGAAGAAAAAGTAATTTCTAACACACAAAATTTTAGGTTAATTTCGGAAAAACTGTTTCGGAGCAGTTAAGAATAATTATACAGAATATTTAATGACAATCTACATGCAACATTTTCAGAAATCTTGGCCTTAGTATAAGGAGTTCTGTTTCCAGGTTACGAGTGTAACAAACAGTGTATTGTTGCCATAAATGTATCTGTTTCGTGGTTATCCTTAATCTCGTCAATATTCAGAAAGGTAAAGAAAGATTGCATTACTTTATGATTATTTTCTCATTATTACTGATAATATTTAGATTCAACCAGATTGTAGGCCTAACTAAATTATCTTAGGGCATTCATTAAAACGCTTCCGTTTATTAAAAATATTCAAACTGGGAATATCTAATATCGATTAATACCTCATGATCTTCAAAACTCGAAAGCAGTAGCTCCTAATATGCAAACTGCATATTCAATTATTTGTTTTTGAAATAAATGAGTTAAATGATAAAACAAAGTTCCAGATAGAAACGATACTAGTCATAGAATAGAGCAGCATGAAGCAGTACGGCGTATAACTATGATTTACATTTCTACTGCTTGCATCTATCAATTTGAAGTAATTTTTCCAGATTTCAAGTTTCTAGTTAATGTGGAAGTGTATACTCAGTGTTAATGAGTGGAAGATCGAGACGTCACGGCTATCCAATCTGTCTTTCCGTATTTAAAACAAATTTCCAAATATTGCACGCTAATGCCAGTTGGTTGTGAAAAATTTTATGATTTTAGTAGAAATTGGAGCTTCCACATGATCCTTACACTTTTCGAAGCTCCTCCCCATACACGATAACGGACTGTATTAAAGAGAAGTAGATTAATCTTAAATAATGTATTTTTATAATTGGGAGGACAACAAATTTGTATATTCTGATATGCATCATGTTAACTATATTTGTATATTCTGATATGCATCATGTTAACTAATTATGTTATTTGATTGTCCCATCTTAAATGTTGATCAATTATACGTACTATTTCACTTTAATACCCTGTTCATGGATCACGTGATCCAAAGACTCCATTCCTTCTCACAGCTGAACAGATGATTCTTTGGAATAAGCTTTACTTCATAGCGTTATTTTAAATTAATTTTGTGTGAACTTCTTAGCTATTTTACTTATATTTAGAATATTCCTACAATGTTCTATATAGGAATTCCACAGGTTTTGAAGATCATGATAAGGCGAAATTTCACCGTTCATCGTAATGGAGGAATGAAAAAAAACCCAGGAAGGAGCTATATATACCCCAAAATTACTAATATTTTTTACCATATTTTAGAATGTACTACCAATTAATACAAAGCGTTCTGTTTCCAGGTTACGAGTGTAATAAACAGTCTATTGTTGCCATAAATGTATCTGTACACTGCCTTCTATATTTCTTACAAGCCATGCTGCTTGAAATCTGGCAACACAGGAGGTAGTCCTGTCTGTGGGAAGCATTTGAATACGTTTTTAATGCAGATAATTTTCTTCATCACAAATACTGACTTCATTTAGGCCAAATCAGTAGGCCTATATTACACAGCCTATACTTGTGATGTGCATAATAACGTAACGCGCGGTGACTCCCACATATCTGAAGGAATCCGTAGTTTTCAGTGTATCCTCATTGTACGATATGATGTCGCGTTTATTTTTATTTATTGGTAATAACTTCACTTATCCTGTTAGGCCTAAGAGCTCTGTTATTTAACCCACAACAGAGTCATCTTTTATTAAGCTGCTACACTTCTCTGGGTCATTTTGTACTACCACTGAGCTAGTTGTCCCAGGTTTAATATAGGTAACCTAGAACACTGATATCTCTCTTCTTGTCACATGCACTTTGTGGAAGACTACGCCCATGACTGCCACTGAAAAGAATAACTTTGCCTAATTCCTTGGGAACACTCAGCTTTCCGTTATTTGCTGTCTAAAAGTCATTCATTCGTTCATCCTTGACTCCGGTGGTAAACTGTGTTGATTCGCCAGCACTTTTGAGGTTTAGGTTTGAATCCCGTACATTACCTTCACCAAACTGTAGGAAAACGCTGAATCGATTTCCTAGTAGTCATATTGGGAGGATAGGAGATTGCATATACTGTACTACGATTTGGCGCCTGCACATTGAGATGAATTAGGCCTACTGTGAGCAGCTTGATAAAAGTTCATACCAGTAAAAGTGACTTTATTTCTCTTCAATTCTTCTTTAATACCAGCCAATTCTTCCTGAAGGACACTAATATCATACCGTACCTCTCCCTTGCATTCGTTTGTAGATGGTAATAGCTGATAAACACGAAAATCTTCTATGAAAAACTGTTCTCTGGTGTACTGAATTAGAGGTGACGGTGTATATAAATCTCTCATTATGTACACGGTTTTTTACCTTCTCTATGCTCTCCAGTTGCTCTTCAGGTGTGTCCAGATGTTCTCTAAACCATAGGAGATTACTGGGATTACTTTAAGCTGAAATATGCGATGATTCTGATGGAGTTCATTGCTTTATATACGGCATATTGTATTGATAGCTGATAGGACTACCGATGCGATGTTGCTAGAATTAACAGCATGGCTTGTAAGAAATAAAGAAGGCAGTGATCTGTATCGTGGTTATCCTTAATCTCGTCAGTATTCAAAAAAGGTAAAAATAGATTGCATTACTTTTGTTTACTTTCTCATTATTACTGATAATATTTAGATTCAACCAGATTGTTGGCCTACCTACATTCATTAAAAAGCTGCCGTTTTTAAAGATATTCAAACTAGGCATATCTAATATCGATTAATATCTTAAGATCTTCAAAGCTTGAAAGCAGTAGCTCCTAATATGCAAACTGCATATTCAGATCTAAAAAATTAGTTTTAGGCACCTAAAATAGACTTTTAAAACAAGTAAATAGGCTTTTAAAAGAGAAAATAGGCACTTGAAATATGCTTTAAAAATTTATAAATAATCAGAAAATAGAGTTTAAAATATTGCAATATACACTTAGACTGTAACGTGATTTTTTTTTTTTTTACTGTAAGAAACTTAGTATACCAATCCTTAACAGAAATAACTGCAAAATTAGGCGTCACAAACAATATTCACTTAATCAGATGTTATTTCACTGGCGACTTGATACAGTATGTCCCTTCTTACTGCCTGTTCCTTTTGAGCTAATTCTCCCTCTTACCCCGTCGGTCAGAATTCCTTTTAGCGACAAATGTTTGGGAAAATCAAGTTTCTGTGAAAAACCCACTCACTGCTGTTTTGCTCATCATTCAAGGATGTCCATTAGCCTATATCAGCGTTTCTCAACCTTTTTGAACCCGAGGACCTCTAAAATGTCTAAAAAAATTTTTATGGACCCCTAATTATACGTCCCTTTTTAAAAGAAGGCCTATATTATTAATATTTGGGATATTAATTATAGGTCATTATAACGAAATATGTGAAAAAAATGCTTCTTTACTTTCCACTTGCTTTATGATATGTTTTAATTACGTCTGAGGACCATCTGCACCATCTTCACGGACCACCAGTGGTCCGCGGACCATAGGTTGAGAAACGCTGGCCTATATGATTGTAAAAAAAATGCAGAAGTTGAATTTTATTTTAAATGTAGGCGTAGAAAATAGTCATTTTAGGCACTAAATAGTAAAATAGGCTTTAAAGGTCCGAATGGGCAATTTAGGGCACTATAAAACCCTATTAATGTAAGTGATTTGTCATGAAACATCAACATATTTTAAAATGTTAATGTTATTTCATAAGGATCAAAATAGGCACTTGCCTTAAATCCTAGGTCTACTAATGAAGTAACGATGAGAGAAGGTATGGAAGGATCATACTGGACAGAAGAGTCTCTGTAACTGGAGTAATAGCATAAAACTTGAGTGTCTTGCCGTTTTGTAGCGATAAGCACGTACCAGTCTAGCATTTATATGGTGCGGAAGAAAATAACTCTCGCCATTTTGAAACTGAATTAAGAACATCTCCTTTTCCTAGCGAGTGAGATATTGATTATTTGTTACTAACTAAAAACAACACAGAAAACACATTATGTGTTATCTCCCACTAGGGTTAGGATTTATTCTGGAAAAGTTTGTTCACAACCCTGTCTCTCTTTACGGTTATGGGCTACAACTACACCAAGGCGATAACGCGATGTTATATAGCCAGTGTTTGGAGAGGTAGGCACTGGAGAAAACACAGACTGGTTATGAGGTATGTGACCCTGACCATCAGAACAAATATGTCCATTGCCCTCATTAATCAAGCTAGACGCTAATTTCAAAGATACCGCTAATGTTATTCATTTCTGCTGTTTTACGTGTATGGAAATGAAACATTCTTCTTTCTTTCTTTCTTTCTTTCTTTCTTTCTTTCTTTCTTTCTTTCTTTCTTTCTTTCTTTTTCTTAGTTTTATCTTTCCCTTTTAGTACTTAAGCGACCCAAGCCGCCCGGGCCTTACAGGGCCGCGACCTGTCGGGAGAGGGATTATCTTTGGAATACATACATACTTTTTGGATCAGACAAGCACATGGAGGGCCTCCACGGATGAGTGATCAGCCCAATGCTGGGGCCACCTCCGAGACAACACGAACACATAGGACGAGAAACACCATTCACACCCACACTCTAAACAAGGCAGGATGATAATGACGGCCAGATGATATCTGGGTACCACAAGGGCTTAAAGTTACCTGACATTTGTCTCACAGGGGAGGAAAAACCCCAGAAAAGCCCCACCTAGGTAACTTGTCCCGACCAGGATTCGAACCCGGGCCCGCTGCGTGAGAGGAGCGAAATGAAATATAAGAACCCAAAAATATGTTATGAACTTCTGTTAAAAATTACAAAGGGCGGTACCGCGTGCTTTCGTCAGGATTCCGTAGATAGCTTATAATTACGGACGGTTGGCTAAAGGTATAAATGTAAGGGGTTATTATATGTGAGATTTTGGCAGGAAAAACCACTCACAATATCAGCTCTTCTGCATGGAGGACAAGAGATACATCATATTAGCCCACAGTTTAACTTTAAACTTAATTTCTTCAAACTAGTTTTGTCCCTTGAACCCATTGTATTCTAACCAACTCTATTTTTTTCGACCTCTTAGTAGTTTGTTCTCCTTTTATGTTGTCTTCATGACTGTCGATCGATTGAAGCAATGATTGTTATGCGGTATTTGACAGATTCCATAGACCTATTTAATCGAATGTAGTTGATACTACTTTCAGAAAACGAGTACTTTTTATTAAGGAAATATTCCCTTATTAAAGCCTGTCACAAGGAGAGAATGTTAGAAAGAATGGAATTTTGGCTAAAATGATTATTGAAATAGCACATTACAGATACCATGATCATTTTTTGTTAAATCCGTACATATGGCTATTAATTATTGTTGTCTTTCAACAGTAAAACAAAAATTTATTTTAACATCCCAATAATGTTTAATAACAATTTTGGTTGTATTTGTCACCACTTTATTTGAGTATAAATGTAAATGAAGCGGTAAACTTTTAATGTAGTACTAGTTTATAAAATAAAATCATTTCGAAAATATCCAGCAAAATAAAAGGTAGTTAACACCGAAATTAGCTATTTTATTTCACCAAAAAATGAGGATCTTATCTATAATGAGTCCATTCGCTCGAGTGATAAAACGGCCCTGCCCTGCTCTTCGCAAACGCGTTACCCTCTCCAAAGTAACATCAGTCTGCTTACTGTGTAGTAATTGTATATTTGACTTTCCTACATCTGTTCATAAAATACAATTTCATAGACAAGTTCTGAAATGTAATTATGAATATTCATCTTCGAAATCTAATCTACTTTCTCGGGTAGCACGGTGATTATGGAGATGGCTTTCTGTGTTGAAGGTCCCGGGTACGATCCGGTCCAGATCGATGGGATTTATGCGTCCGCAAAATTGACAGGTTATGTCTACACCATTTCAACCTCAATTTCGGAAAAAGTAATTCCAATTTCGGAAAAAGTAATTTCAATTTCGGAAAAGGTAATCTCAATTTCGGAAAAAGTAACTTCAATTTCGGAAATACGAAGGCTATTTTTTAAAACATTCGATGGGGCATAAAATGAAAACCACAGTGAAAATCAAAACTGTTTTATTTGGAACATTTAGGTACACCTTCTAGCTACTTCTCTACATAATCTCGCTCCGATTGAGTCATTTGTCCTAGCGTGGTACCAACTTTACTATACCCTCTTCATAGCCCTCGTATTTCCGAAATTGAAATTACTTTTTCCGAAATTGAAATTACCTTTTCCGAAATTGAAATTACTTTTTCCGAAATTGAAATTACCTTTTCCGAAATTGAGGTTGAAAAGGTGTAGACATACAATCATGTAAAATAACTTCTGCGGGACAAAATTCCGGCGGCAGTGTTGCAGTTGCAGTGAAGATGAAGTGAACTTGACTGATTTTTTAAGTTAACGTTTAGTGATTTTAATTAACACTAAAACAGCTTCACTCCTTTTAGATGTAATAATACAAAATAAGATGCCCTGATACGGTTGTATGAAACCGAATGGCCTTGGCGAAATAAGCATAAAAATGGTTGAGATTAAGGTATTGTATAATTATTTTATTGGTCGAGCTGAACGGTACAACCAACATTTTTTTTACACTTTTTTCGCAAGCTTAGGTAAAATAAATAACCTTTCTTGTGTTTGCAGTTAGGTTTGGATCCCGAAGAATAATTTGACTTGTAAATCTAGAATTTCCCATAATAATATAAAAGCATACAGCTTTTTAATTGATTCATCTCTCTCTCTCTCTCTCTCTCTCTCTCTCTCTCTCTCTCTATATATATATATATATATATATATATATATATGTATATATATATATATATATATATATATGTATATATATATATATAACGCTTTGTCCTGACTGACTGACTGACTGACTGACTGACAGGAATCAACGTAGAGCCTAAACTATAATTTAGGTAGAGATTTGGAATTTTGACAGTACCTTCGTTTCATAATTTAGGTGCTCACTAAGAAAGCATTTTGAAAAATTTTGATTTTAAATGCCAAAAATCAAATGTTTTTGAGAATACTTAATCCCTTTTTACACAGAATTATCATTCCAAATCACAACAGTGCATTGTTGCCACTGGTCTCAGATGGGTTTGGAAATAAATGAAACGTGACTTTGACAATTTAGAAAAGCTATCAATATAATAATCTTATAAATAAATATTAAAGAATTAAATCCACGAAAATAATGCAGTCACATAACTTTCTCTAGCCTGGAAATAAAGAAAACAATACGAGGTAAGGTAATATGTTTTGGGAAGAAAGTATGAAAGTGATATTGCATTTCTGTTTAATTTCATCCACAAAACGGTTTTATGGTAACATGAGAGTAAGAAATAAAAATTCTCTGCCCCGATAATACAATTTTACGTTACCGGAATTTTTGTTTCTTCTTATTTGAACCCCTATCAGGCTTGTACGGTGGTGGGATGCAAAATTCTACATCCTCTAAGCGTTTTCTGAGGGAATAGTTTGAGTATGATAAGTCGCTCTTCCTATTTCAAATTATAAATACCTATATTAGGACCTAGAACTTAAAAATCTACAGTCCTTCATAAGTTAATTTCCAATTACAAAATAAAAAACCCGGGCGACGCCGGGCCTTTTAACCTAGTATGTATATAAATGAATACTATAAGCTAAGACATTGTGTATTAAAAATTATACCAGCTGTTTCTCCGGAGGACAATAATCCTGAAAATGGGCTTGAGAGGTAAGTTTTGACAGTAGGTCTTCATCAGAACTTTCTCGATTTCCGCAATAGGTGGGTTCAGCCTCGTGTTGTAGACAACTATTGATAAATTCAATTCAAACTGCACTTCTATTATTTATATCTATTGCGATTTATCTGATGAGCGATTTCGGTTAAAATGCCTAGGAATTCGGCATGATGGCCACATGTTCTCATACTGACACCTACCAATGAAAAAATTATTAGGTTACATTATTTTAATTATGGTAATTTAGGGAACAAAGTTAGAAAAAAACAAAGCTTGAATTATACAACACCACTTGTATAAATAAACGTCTTGTTTAAGTGGACCAAACTCAAAACATTCTATTCACTTTAAGTCACGTTTTACACTTAGTGTAAAACTGCTTGGTATGTCTGCTTAATGTCATACTTACGTGGGCAGATCATGGTACTGCATTGTATTAAAGGTTATCTAGATTGTTTTAGATGCTGCTACATGTAAAAGGTCTGGTTCCAAAGAAATACCTTAAGAATGCATATTAAGCATTTTATAGCATAATTACTTAGGATACATACATCTGGGGTAACGGCAGAAGTGTCTGTAAGTAAACAAAAACCAGTATACCTACTATTTTTTCACTCAAAGTAAGGCTATTGTATCATGAGATGTTGTACGTCACGGGAGAGTGTGGCATTTTTGGATTAACGGGCACATCATTTGGTAGCATTAGGTCCTTCTAATCCTTTCCCTTCTTGGCGATTTTACAAGAGATTGAAGACAATCAACAACGCTCTATCCCTCTCGTTGGTAGAATATGTGGAGAATATAATCTAAACTTATCTATAAATAAGACGAAGTTTATGGGGTTCAGAGGTCAGATCCTAAATTATGTTAAAAATACCTTATTAAAACAAGTATCTACTTTCACCTATTTGGGCTGCAACATATCATACCAGCGGAACTTGGATATTAATGAAAGAGTCTTGAAGTACCAACGTCTTTGATGAACAAAGTTATAAAATAAACCAGGTTTAAATTATATAACACCACTGCCATATCCATATTAATATAGTATTTGGAAGTGAAGCATGGAAAGAAAGACAAAAGTGGAATACAGGCGGCAGAAATGAGATTTTTAAGGAGAGTTAAGCGCTGTACGAACATGGATCATATCTGGAATAAGACTAACTCAAAGTTATACCTAATACGTATCAGTGAAAACAGTCATAAGTGGAATGATCTTGTTGATTGAATTTCCCCCTCTAGAACTCCGAATTATGCCTGTAAATACAACCCAAAAGATAAGAGAACGACCTCTGAGACGCTGGCTAAACTGCTGTAATATAGGAACCGGAAAAAGCGATACAGCCTAAACCGTGGTAGCATTTGGTAGCATTGTGAGGTACGATAATACGAATAGAGGCGATGGTAATTTAGTTATGATCCCACCGTGCAGAATGGATATACAAGATTTGAACAGCATTATTACGTCGAAATAGTCACTATCCAAGGAAGAAGTGCCACAAGGAGCTGATTGAAGATTTGCGGAATAATGCCCATCCGAACCGAACTTGAAGGGATCATGGAGTAATGGCACGATGCAGTCGCGTATGGATGTTTATGGGTGTGCTTTTCCTTCACTATCCTACATCTAGTACCCATAATCTGCATTATACATACAATAAAACCTTGCCCTTTCATTGGCATATTTCAAAATTTTAAAACGGTTCCTCGTTTCAAAAGAAAAAACAGTTGCCATCATTTATGCCCAATTCCTCGTCTACAATCTCTATTGAAAGTAAAGGAAGATATTGGCCATTATTACTGAGCTCGGTGGCTCATAATAAAATTACCAAGTTACAAATAATAATAATAATAATAATATAAAATTAAATATTCCTTCTTGCTAAGCAGTAATTTGATGCAATAAATTGTCATACGGCGCACAGCAGTATTAAAATGTCCTAAAATCGATGGCTTGCCAATAACCCTTTTTATAATATTCATTAATTTGATGTTACTTAAATGTTTTAGTTTTTTTATCCTATTTCTCTACCTAAATTACATAATTGTGTTTTACCATTTATATTGAAATGCCAATACCATATTCTGATATGACGTTCTCAACAGTACATCACCATATAACCTATTCTAACCTAACCTAAGTATTCTTATCTAAGGGTTCCTGTTTTCAGTGCATCTACACAAGGCTATGGATACAGTATGTTATATTATTTAAATAATTTCATTTGTTGATAATTAAATTTATTTAGTATTTAACCCATTTTAGCCCCTTAGCAAAGATCTTATGTCATTGGCATTTTGGGGTATGTGATCAGAACATCTCTTTGTTACCGCCGGAAACACTGGAGAAAATGTTCTTCTCTCCAGAACAACTTACATCTGCCCATCATTACATCCAGCGACGTCACATGTTACCTGTTGTTGAATGTGATCCGATTTCAATTAAATTGGACACGACAGTCACCCCATCTCCTATTCAGTCGTTCCAATTCCCCCTGGTTCCTCTAATCCGGTTTCAATTAAATTCAATAGGATAGACGCTTGCTTTAATAGAGTACTTACATATAAACTCGATTCTGTTGAATCTATATTCATAACTTATCATGATTCATACATGCATATTGCTGTAATATCCATTTTTTCAATGCTTAAGGCCTACCCTAATACAGGTTTCCTCGGATTAATTTGCAATGTTATGTCCACTGCTGTATAGACTACCGTTTTACTTGATCCCAATAACGAGATCGTATTTGAATACCTTATGAGCTTGAATTGCAGGTACAGAAATTAATTTGAAATCCATTACTGCGTTTTGCAGAGAATCATTATGCATTGTTATAACCGTCCGTCGATATTAATCTAGTAGCTACTACTCGAAAATGTACATGTACAAGGGCGAATGCCCAAAGACTATGAATGTTGGCAAACGCCAATGTTTGTTAATATACACCATTTAATCCCTGGTGTTTATGATTTTACACGTTTTTCAGTCGTTCAACAGTGATTGTTGTTATTATTATTAATATTATCATCATTATCATTATTATTATTATTAAAATTATTTTATTAAAATATCATAGTACAGGTAAAAACAAAAATAACAGAAAATACTATTTCTAATTCAGTATAAAAAATGAAGGTATACCCCTAGATGAGCAAAGCTCGTGTTTATGGGTATAATAGACCAATATAAATCTAATTATACATCAATATACAGTATACTACAAACGAAAATTATAAATGCATGAGTACAATGTATGTAAAACAATTAACCAGTTGCAGACGCCATGTAAATTCAAAATATTTGTGTCGATTGAATGACTGATACTAGGACTGCACGAGGAAAAATAAATGAAAATTATATTTAATATATAATCTACTGTAACTCATACAACTTAAGCTATTTATTGAATCAGCAATTTTAAAAAAATTAAACTTTTTTCAAAATTGTTTATTCTTATATCTTGTTTACTTTTGCTAAATATGCGTTGTATCACATAAAAAAATACTTCAATTGTTCTGAGCAAGGGATGTGGAAATTTGTTCATTCCTTTCGAGAAGGTCAAACACTCTACATATGGACATTAAGAAATCCAATCTATACTCTTTATGAATTTTTAAACTTAAACGTGACTGTAGATAGGTACGCTGTAAATTTTTTTTGTGCTTTATTAAATACAAAATTTGTAAATTGTCAAATATCTATATTTGTGCTTAAAGACAATATTTATTGCTATTATTAGTACGATGTCATAATTCATCGCCGCTACATCATCGAATTATAATAATCGTTTAAAAGAATATCAGAAAAGAAGACATCACTGAACAATAGAAACAGACATGAATGAATTAATTATAACAACAATCATAGTAATGATATTATAAATAAATAAAGAAAGTAAAAGAAAATGTATATTACTATACTTTCTTGAATAAATCTGAATAAAAAATGAAAAGTATTAAGATATTGTACTACTTAGGTCCATAAAAGGATCTCCACATAAAAATTGCAATAAAAAGGGTTCTTAAAATAATGATATATTATATTGACTTTGTTAAATTTACATTCTCTTTTATGATTAATTACTTGAATAAGAAAATCCAAATTTATTGAATAGTCGGAATCGGAGCAATTTTTATTCAGTTAAGAAGAATATTATATGAAAACTTGGTTAAGATCCTTGAATCTATTTAACCTAGAGGAAATACAGTAATTTTTAAATTGAAGATACTGCTTTCTTTCGTCAATCTCTAAACCTCAATAATACAGTTATATGCGATAATGTTTGTGCAACATATTTTGCATAGTTTATTTTGTTATTAATACACTGCACCAGCGTAAGTAGATGCCTTAAAGACGACAGAAAATATCAAAAGGCTTATTCTTAACATAAAATATTTTTTGAGTTGCTGGTATCAAGTAGCCTATCCATTTTATTTATTTTATTGGCAAAGAATATGCCTGAACTCGTACGTCGAGTTTTTATTTTGTATATCCAAGTTGTTCATCTCCGTTAATTCCCCAGGTTACCATACATTTGACATTTAATATTGCTATTTTAATGGCCTCGCTGCAATCTCGTTTCTAACAACTCTCTACCATTACGGAAAGTTCGAAACTTGAGGCCGTTGATCTTATTCGCCGTGATGGTTAATATAGGAACGCATAATGGACTAGTTGCCATTTCGTTGTGTTATCAAATTCAGAAGTAGCTTCCCCCAATTTCAGTGAATTGTGTGTGCATACATGTGACCTACTCCGTGTGTAGATTTACAGACATGTAAATGAACTCCTGCAGACAAAATTCGGGAACACCGATGACGGTCACGGTCCTAAGTCGCAATACACTCCCGTCATTAAGTAACCATAAAACCAGTGACATGAGCTATTACAGGCAGAAAATTAACAACATGAATGAAGTAAACGGCGAATGATGCATTATAAACCGCTCAGAAGAATAATAATTCTAAAGCAAGTTGAAGAAAATCTTGGACACAATAAATAATAAAATCAGGTAAACTGATGTAACAAAGTGCCAGTATGTTTTTGTTTAATCAGTTATAATTGCAGTTAAGACGTTACCATCTCGGCCACCTGGATCAGTTTAAATGTCTAGTTGGATAAGCGCATGTAAAGCAATAGTGTTGTCATAGCTAACTGTATTTTAATTGCCAAAGCCTTATAAGATCACAGTAAAACAATAGACTATGTTGACATGATAACTGATGTGCATTTCATAAATTCTTTGGAATACGTATATTACCATAAAATAGTCACTAAATTGAGAATTACTCCGAAACAGGTCAACCGATTTTATCCAATATCAGTAGACGTCTTCCCATGGACATAATAAATGACGTGTATACCAAGTTTCATAAAAATCCGGTAAAGCGTATTTGAGTTACCACGTCTTTAAAATAGATACTAAATTGGGTTTTACTCCGGTACCGGTCTACCGATTTGGTCCAATATCAGTAGACGTCTTCCCATGTACATTATAAATGGGTATACAAAGTTTTAGGAAAATCCAATAAAGCATATCTGAGTCATCGCGACTTCTTATATATTAACATAAAAGGCACTAAATTGGGCATTATGCCGGTACTGGCCAACCGATTTGATCGAATATCAACAGACGTCTTCCCAAGGACATTATAAGTGCGTATACGAAGTTTAATAAAAATCCGATAAAGCGTATTTGAGTTATTGCGCCTTTAAAGTAGACACTAAATTGGTTTTTACTCCGGTACTGGTCGACAGATTAGGTTAAAATTCAATAGGATACTTTTCATGGGCGTCATAAATGCGTATACAAAGCTTCATGGAAATCTGATACAGCGTATTTGAGCTATGGCGCCTTTCTAATATAATCTATTAAAATAGGCACTAAATTGGGCATTACACCGGTACCGTTGAACCGATTTGGTTCAATATCAATAGGGTTCTTCCCATGGACATTATAAATGTGTTTTCCAAGTTTCATGAAAATCCGAAAAAGCGTATTTGAATTATGGTGCGTACAGACACACGGACAGACGGACGGACAGACAGACAGAGGGACAGACATTTTTTCGTCCCCCACACAATCTCATAAAGTACCATACTGGCACTTAATAATAAGAAAGTATGCCGGAAACCCTCATACCTTCATTGTACCTGATCATTCAGTCGCATAATAATCGAAATTAACAACACAGTTTTAATTAATGCAAATCTCCAGCATTAGCAAATATTAAATAAATCTTTAGACATATATTCTCAACTATACGGTGGTACTGGTGGTGTTCAGAAGCCCAACATCTGAAGATATGTTACAGTTAAGCCTTTTACACAATCCTCAAAACTGAAGTTTCGACCTGTCTTTTAAATAAAGATAAATGTTTATACTCCTTAACGTAAGAATATTTATGGTATCGGAAGCGTACTGTTCTAAGTAAGGAAGATTCAAATTTTAAAAGTTCTTAAATCGCTTATAACGAGCACCATAGAATAAATGGACAGAATTTACAACTATAATATCAAATTTCACTGCCTCCAGTATAGTAGCTTATTTCTATTCCGCCGTTCGTTGTATAGAAATTCCTTACGTTTATCTCTAATTTCAAGCCATTAGAAGAGGTGGATGAACTCAATTTTCTGCTTAACTTGTCCTGTAACTCATGGAATTTTCTCATTTCTTCCGCACTATCTGATGCATAATTTACCATTGAAATTTGGTCAACTGGAGTATACACAGTAAAGAATTAAGGAAAGTAACTCCCAACCTGATTTAGGCTGTTCCCTTTTTGGGATGTAATAAATGTTTTTAATAGCATACTGTTAGGTACCTTCCTTTCCTCTCTCTTCTCTCACTCTCTCTCCCTTTCACTTTCTTATCCCTCCTCTCCACTTTTTCTTTTTTTCTCTATGCTCTCCTTTATCTATTAGTTTTCCTCTCTCCCTTATGTATTGTTTTTCTTTTTTTCTCCTTCACTCACTTCCTTCCTCCTCCTCTCTTATTTGCTCTTTCGGTCTCTCTCTCCCATGTTCCTGTAATACCTACTTTTTAAATCGGCTGCAGGGAAACTAGAAGTTATGTAATACATTACATTATGTAATAATGTAAGTTCTTTTTCGTAAAATATAATAATCCTTCCTGGATCTAACTATAAAATAGAAATGTAAATTAAGCGGTTTATATTGGTGGTAGGAGATTGGCTTTTTAATGATTTCTTAAATATCATTAAATTTAATTGCAATTATGTTCCAGAGTAATTCCTTTCAATTATGTACAACACTTTGCTAAGTCAAATATGTAACGCACAATAATATGAGAATATTATAGGAGAAAAATTCCTCCGGCACTGGGACTTGAATCCAGGACCTTTGGCTATTCGCGCCAATGCTCTACCAACTGAGCTAAGCCGGAGCTCAATTCACAGCGCCAGATGGAACTTCTCTCCTATGACTGATTGCCCTAATGGTCTACCTCACAGACAGACAAGTTATGTCATATGCAGTACTGTGAGGCACACTAAGAAGTGATTTTTGTGACCGGGCTCCCACTGTTATTGTACAGTTAACATTCAAGACAGATATATAAGCATTCATGAGCCACAGATTATTGTCTCTGTTGGACACTACATGAGCATATTATAGGAGAAAAATTCCTCCGGCACTGGGACTTGAACCCAGGACCTTTGGCTATTCGCGCCAATGCTCTACCAACTGAGCTAAGCCGGAGCTCAATTCACAGCGCCAGATGGAACTTCTCTCCTATGACTGATTGCCCTGATTGCTTAGCTCAGTTGGTAGAGCATTGGCGCGAATAGCCAAAGGTCCTGGGTTCAAGACCCAGTGCCGGAGGAATTTTTCTCCTATAATATGCTCATGTAGTGTCCAACAGAGACAATAATCTGTGGCTCATGAATGCTTATATATCTGCACAATAATATTCTCTCAGTTCTTTCTCTGTTCATTTCATTTACAATAAACTAACAGGAATATCTTCCGGTTTAGGTGAGATATGCAACTGGAATTTAGTATATGCTGATATTGCTTCTTGGAGATTACACCAATGTCTGATGTAATGGAGAAAATTATATTAAAAGAATTTTGCTCACTCTGTGATTTTTAAATGTTCTCGAGTTGTTTGCTATTAAATATTAATAGAACTATTCGCTAATATCACTTAAGACTTACCACAACACATTCCCCGTTTTTTAACTTTATTAAAATTTAACGTCAGATTAAACGGAACTGAAAATTTGATAAGGGCAAAAAATTAAGATAATGAAAAATATCAATAATAATTTATATTGAACTCAATTCCAATAAAAGATTAGATGTTTAAATAAAAAATGAATTGAATAATGCAGCATACATGGAGCGTGTAAGACGTGCAAATATTTCTTTAGGCACGAATTGTGGAAAAAGTATAGGCCTACTTAAAAAGTTTAATCAATTATAACTATATGAAACGTCTAACCAAAAATATATGATCCAAGGGCGACTTCAGTAAAGCGTGAGTATTGATGTATAACAAGAGAGTGGAGAGATAGTGCATGAAACTGAGTAAGATAAAGAGAAAGTAGCCGCAAGCTTCAGGAGAAGTGAAGAATAGGAAATGGGAACACCTCAAGGAAAAGAGCTTCCAGTTTTCGTCCAAGAGAAATGATAAAGCTGTCTGACATCACGAATCCATTCTATTGCTATTGTTAGTCGAGGCAAAGTAATGAAGAAAACGATGATGTGATGAAAATAACAGATTCATCATGAACCAAATAGGAGGGGCTGGTTTTGACAGAACACTACATTGAATTCTTTATGAATGAAACACTTAAGCCTATTTTTTACTCCAAAACAAGAAAAACCTAATACATTCCTTTATAAAAAAAATATATTTTGCATCCATTCTCATATCCAGTAACACAGTACATTGCATGCTATGGTTCATAGGCCATGGTTAGGTCTCCTTTGTGTTTGTGCCGATTTGCATAAATCTGAGACTTTAAGAGAACAGTCGATGTTTCCCATTGATCTCTCAGTCCATTGTGGCAACTGATGGCCCTTTCAATGGAACCCGACACCACAAATGTACTACATCTCTTGCATATAAAACCCTGAGTTTCTGTGTTTCTTGGAGCTTGCCGTAGACACAACACATTATTTACAAAACTGAATCTCGTTTGTGCAACAAGGAGCCATAACCTCTTTAATTACACGGTCTTTGAATGCACAAAATGATATCAAAATTACAAACACCCCCTTGACCGCAATTTTATTATACGTGCTAGGAGTAAAAAGTGAATTTTAAACAGCATTGCTTTCTTTTCATAAAGAGAACGACACATCCATTTTCATGCGCATGGTGGAAGGAAACTCATTTCTGGATAGAGTTCCGTAATATACTATAACTTATGTCTCTTTCTTGGACTCCTAATTTGTCATGTCTCATTTAAAAATACACAAAAGCTTCCTGTATAATCTTAGCGTAGTTTTATTCAGGTATACAGATCATTATACAGATCAGAGGAAAGTTTTGTCCTCTAGCAAAAAAAAATATATATTATGTGTGACTAGGCCTATAGCTCTCTCTACCTTGGACTTGAGCACGCATCTTTCTTACTTGAGCAACAAGTCTTAGCTCTAAAATTCCAGCCTCTTAACTGACTGAGGGGTTTCGGGTTAGATTCCCGGCTCGACATAATGTTTTTCTTTAGTTGATAAATTATTCCATGTTATGTATAGACTGGGTGTTTGTGTTGTTCCATCAAATACTTAAGTGGTAAGAAGGAGACTTGTGCATTTCTATAACAAATTCGCTGTTAATTTCAACTTATGGGATCGTTAAGGTCACTTCTGGACCATATACAGTGTTCTACAAAACTGACGCTGATACAGCTTCGATTTTTTGTGCACAATCTACTGCATTCTTATCGCTTAAGAATGAATTATTGAAATTACAAATATAAAGCCTAACTGAATTCCTGTCAATACTTATAAGTTTCAAATTCATATAATATTGTGAAAAGATAGCTTTCAGTGAAAAGGTGTATTAACGAGCATCTATACCTTGTGAAATGAATCTTTCTAAGAGGATTCACATAATTTGCACACGCAATATTAAGATGGGCGTCATGATGACGTTTGTTATACAGGGTGTTTCAAAAATACTTTTACAAACTTCGGGCATGGGTTCCTTACATCAAAAGAAGGGGAAAAGTTCATATGAACATATGTCCCATAATCCTTCTTTTCTCGTTATCCGTTTATTAATCAAAGTCTGCGAAACCATTCGACACTATCCCAGAGTATTTGAAAGGGTGCGACAGTCCATGATTCGAAGAGTGCATGCATGCTTAGAAACACGAGGAGGACATTTCGAGCATTTGTTATGAGTTTTGTGTGTTGACGTGTTATGTATGACTGTACCAATGTGTTGAACAGTTCCTAACAAGGAAACAAAGATTATGGGACATATGCTATATAACCGTACTGGGGTTATGAAGATTCGTAGGCGCCAAGTTGGGAGACCATTTATAACCGTTCGTAGCTCTCCTGAAGATTTGCCACTAAGTTGGGTAGCTATTTATAACCGTCCGTCGGGGTGGAGTTGATTTATAACTGTAGGTGGGATTTTTAGATGTATAGTAGTTCTGGAGTTCTGATTAAAATAAGGGGTGCCGGGCGTAGTACTCAGGGGTAGTTGTAAGCTAGAGAACTCTTATCTAGGGAAGTGGCTAGAGAAAATCGAGATAACAGTCAAAGGGCGGTGTCAGGAATAATGGTAACTAAAAGTTGAGTCGTTCTTTTCAAATTAATATATATTTTCCAAAGTTTAGTATTTTCTGCAATGCTGAATTAATCGATTTAGTTCTATTAGATGATGTAAGTTCTGATATTTAGTAGTATTTAGTACGTCGTTAAAGTTCGTAAGTAACACTTTGTAACTTGCTAAATTGTAATAATAATTACTTCACTTGTACGCGCCGTTGAACACTTCTATTTATTTTCACATTTACTCTCTCGTAGTTTCTATTTGTATCGCGCGGATAATAATGTTCAATCTTACGTTCACAATTAATGTTTCGTAATAATAAAATCAATGTCTTTACCAAATAATATAAATTACGCGCTTCGACGCTGCTAATAACTTCTATTTATATCGCGCGGATTATAATGTTTAAATATCAATATATTGCAAAGTTACTTGAGTTTAATAATTTTTAACGTAGTCTTTTGTCTGAAGTATGTCTCGAAGTTCTTTAGTCTAAGCAGTCGTGTGATCCATAGATGACGAGATGTCCGTGCTTTCTGCTAATATCTTTGTAAGGGGTAGTGGGGGTAAGTAGTTCCAATTGGTTGTGTCCGTGTCTAAGTCTTCTCTGATTGGGGTAAGGTAGTTTCTTCTGCTATCCAATTTGAAATATATTCCGTTTTTCGTCGTTGAAACAGGCAAGTTGCATCGGTCATTAATTACTTGAGATGTCAAAATTTGCTAGGCGCCAGCCAGGCGGCTCAAGAGGATGTAGGCGGTACTAGGTTTATGTTTTTATCAATAACTCTGATAACTGAAAGTTATCATAGTTCTGGTTATTTAATCCTGATGGGCTATTTTACGGGGCTTCCAATGGTATTAATTTGTAGTGGGTGTGATAAAAATGAAAAGAGTTATTAAGGTTTTTATATTAAAATGATGGAACGGGTTAATAAAAAGTTATGTGTAATGTATCAAACTGTAGGGGCTGTTATTGGCTATTGATGGGTGTAATTGGTTTCCTTGTCGCTTTTTCCTTAATGGAGTAATTAATGTTTGAAGTTAGGTGTTATATGGGGAATGAATGTTTGAAGTTAGGTGTTATGTGTGGAAGTATAAACAGTAGGGTGCGTATTGTCAATCGTACAGGGGCTATATATGAGATTGTCGTCTGTGTTGAGTACAAAGTACGGTTACAAGATGTCCGCATAATGATTAAAAAACTCACGCGAGAAATTGATATGCATAGTCAATAAACGCGGGATTTTATGATCATTATAATACCCAATCTGGAATTTGAAGAGTGGCGGTGTTTTGTTTTGAATGAAATATGGAAATTTAATTTTTCGATTCCCTAAAATAATCCTCCGTCGTCACTTCGAATCATTTCGTGGGTTTTCTCTATTGTGTTTTACTTTAATATTAGCTTTTCGATCAATTGTCTTTGTTTTCAATATCTGTTCTCGAAAAATTTAGATCCTTACATCATCTATACTTTTGATTAATTCTGCCGTAATTACACATACACAAATAAATTCATACTCAATAAAATACACTTTTAACATAATTTTACCTTGAATTGGTCACTTTTCTTCTTGGTCGTAGTACACATTTTGCTGAGTTCATAGTCCATTTGATTAACTAGTAAAACAAAATCATAATTATACTTTTATACACAAATAAAATTATAAAATACACTCGAATTTCTTGATATTAATATTAATTTCAATAGCTTCTTGCATAACGCTGATTTTTTATGATAATCCATATATTGTTGATGTCAAACGTTGGAGTACGCTAATCTTCCTCATTGGTCTACTTAATACACTGATATTATATTCAGATTACACATGTTTTCTTCCTACTCCTTTTTATCTATTTACCTCATTAATAATCATTTCTTAATGTTCCTTTTTCATTCTTTCAATATTCTTTTACCTTGTTTCCATTATTCTAACCTCATAAATCATCTTTTATGTCTTACCTTCACAATTTCTTTATTAATCTCAATACTCATTATCATTCTTTTCTTTCATATTACTTTTAATACTCGTTATCATATTTCCTCATTTATTCTCATATTTCTCACTTCATAACTATCATTACTTCATATTTTCCTCGTAGATATATATTGTACCATCTTAATTATTCACTCATTTTGTTTATCATACATTTATTTCTTACCTTTTGTTATATTTCTCATTGTTTTACCTTCAAGATTCTTATTTGTTAACACACATATTTCTCAATAACTATTTCACTTTCAAATTCTTACTTAACTCTGATCATTCTTTTACTTCACTTTTGCTATACAATTCTACTTAATTAGTGTAGGGAGAGGGTTATTTCCTGTCCATATTGTTTATGAAAAATAATTTTTCTTTTTGAAAAATTAACAAAATTTAGTTATTCTTACTCTGTGTACTACTCCAATAAAATTCAAATATGTCGAAATTTCAATGTTTACTTATTTACTACTTCAAATAATAGTGTGATTACCTTTGTCAAATGAATGTTTTAACTCTTCAGTTGAATAAATAAAGGGAGTGGCCTATCTTAAAATTACATATATACAAAGGTTCACTAACAATGGCAATAAGCTTATTTGTTGCACTTACATCTATAGTGGAATGGCTGTTGTGATGTCTCACCCTATTTTATAGAATAAGAATCATCTCATCATAGTCTTTGCAACAACCACGGGGAGGCTAATTACACTCTACCTTGTAAGTATCACATTCGTTATATATAACGTCAGGTAAAACATTAATTTGAGAAGTATGAATCACTCTAATTATTTTACAATGTCAGTCTGATAAAACGTTTTCCTGAGTCCTGGTCGATAATCCTTTTTACTTCTCCTTCTGCTTTAAACTTTCTTAGGCATTTCTGTTTGGGGTTCATGACATAATATAGTTCTAACAGGTGATTGTTGTAGGTTACAAGAATTTCTTCTCAACAGTTTGTATTGGGGTCGTTGCCTGGTATTATACATGTGAAGTTCAATGTTTACTACCAGTTTACAGCACAGCGGGGTGTTTCCGGCCAAGGGTCGGTCGTACAATGAGTTGTAACCTGCTAAGGGGAGACTTGAGTTGAATGGGATTTTGTTCTCTTTGAATAAACTTTCTAAATTCTTACAATATCTGTTGCGTTGTATTGGGTTCCAAGGAGCATGTTGGTTAAAATAAAATTGGGGAAATTTTCTGAAATATTCACTGAATTAATAGGGGTGACATTCTACACATATATACATTATTTACATCTTAACTAAGGGGTGTGGTTATGTCATCACTATTAACAAAATGTTAATTTAATTTGATAAACTTCTTAAGTCATAAGTGTCCAAAAGAATTTCAATTTCCTTGAATATTATTACTGTGGTCAAATATTTAATTAATATTCCAAACAAAATTTCAATTTATTTATTATCTAAAAGGAAAAATAACACTACTAACAATTGGATTGTTGTCAACAATGGGGGTGCACTCCACATTGCAGGCACTGGCATGGTTATTCTCTTTTAATTATTGTTGTTTATAAAATTTCAAACATTCAAATTTATTTATAATAAGGTAATGCTGGTTCATTTTGATATTTACATTTCCTGGAATAATTTTAACATTCTATGCTGTTTTGGGAAGTTTCGTTTTGAGTTATTTAGCGAAGGAAAAATAAGAAAAATTATGATCTATCAATCTGGTCGTGGGGGTTAGGGGTCCTTATTTCATTCTGGGATGTGTCATTATTTCCTTGTCTGTCTTCCATGTTACTCGGGGAATTGTTGTTAGGTCTATTTCTCGGGCTTTCATATGAATTGTTCCTTTCATATTGACTATTGTTGTTACGGCGGGAGTACCTGAAATTATTCCAGCCTCTATAGTAGGGGCGGAAAAAACCTTGATTATACTGATTTCGGTTAAACCAGTTAGGCCTATTTCCTGCATAGCCACGTCTGTTCTGACCACGGTAACTGTTCCCTTGCCTATTATTGTAATTGCCATACGGCCTGAAACGGAAACCACGGGTTTGCCAATTATTGCGGGCGTTCCGCACGTACTCTGTTTGGGGCCAATAAGGTCTGTTGTCCCTAGAATCATTGTTTTGCTGGTCCTCATTAGAATTTCCTGTCCGCAACCCAATCTGGAAATTTTCCGGGCTGTCAGAAGTTTGTACCAGATTGATGTTTTTCCGGTGAGTTTGGTTAGCTGACACAATGGGGTGCGATGGTTTAGTGGAAGTATAAGTTAGGTCCTGCATTGACTTTAGTAATTTTAACATCTCAGTGGTGGATTGAGGAGATGCGACAACAAGGCAATTTCTTATTACAGGCGGAAAGTGAGACGGGAGTGCCTTTAGAAAATCTTGCTCCAAAATTTCTGGTTTAAGCAGTTGGCGGCTTTCACACAAAGAAATGAAATATTCTAGATAGGTTTGGCCGTGGCTACGGTCGTACTTACCTTGAAATATTCTCGAACGAAGACGACATTGTTCACTATCGCTCCAATACTCAGATAAAAACATTTCCTCAAACTGACCTATGGACAGCTGATTGTCGGGATCGATGACTTGGAGCCACCGAGCTGCGTTAGATTTCAAAGATTGATTCACAAAGATCATTTTTAGATGTTCTGGGACTCCTCGTAAAGCAAAATAAGTTTTTAGGTCCTTTAAATATCTGACAGGGTTTGTTTTCAAGGTATCTTCAAAATACGGTAATGGAAAATCTGAATTGTGCAATGAAAAACTATTGTTTACAACATGTTGGGGTGTTTGATTAGTGCTGGCAGCTCGTTGATCCAATCCATTGTTGGTTCTGGGTAATGGTGCAGGTGGTTCTGGTATTTCAGGGGCTTGGGGTAATGGATCAGGGGGGTTGGAAGAAGTAGAGGCAGATGTTGAGGGGGTATTACAAACATGAGGGATCAAAGCATTTTCCCTGGTTTGTTCGATTAGGTTTTCCTGGTCTCTAACCCTTTGCCTAAGTCGGTCTAATTCTGATTGAAGGGATACCAATTTTGTAGAATTGCTAGAGGTTACCCTTTCTACTGAGGAAATATGATTTGTCAACACTTGTTCTGAAGTAGCTATTTGAGCTGTGACTTTAGTGTCTAAATTTTGTAATTCAGACGTAACCTGTGTGCGATGTTCTGTGATTAAGGTTGTCAGTGTAGAGTTCATTGTTGTTATGTGTTGATTTTGATTTTCTAGAGTGGAGTTTATTGTTGTGATTTGTTGATTTTGAGTAGCAAGTGCTGAATTTAGTGTAGTATTTTGTGCAGCAAGCTCGTTTCTCAATTGTTGGCTTTGGCTTTCAAGTGTTGAATTTAGTGTAGTATTTATGTTAGCAATCTGACTTTCAAGTGTGGAGTTCATTGTAGCATTTTGTGTGGCCATTTCATTTCTCAATTGTTGGCTCTGTGTTTCTAGTGTGGAATTTAACTCGTTTTTAAGAGTGGTGTTTTGTGTTGCAAGTTCGTTCACTTGTGTAGAAATTCCTACTATCATTGTCTGAATTTGTGACAAAAAATCTAAACTGAAAGAAGGAAGGTTAGGGTCTAAGTTTATGGTGTTCTGAGTAGAAGTCGATGGGGTGGGTGCACTCACAGCTGGGATATTAACAGGGGTTTGTGTAACAAGCAAGCTAGCAAGGTCACTTTCGGTTTCATGCTGAGTAATTTCTAAGTTGTCAGAAATAGGAACAGAGGCACTTTCATTGTTTTCAGAAGTAGGATTCTGTTCTGAACATAATATCTGAGTATCAGAATTTGGCTCCATGATTTGGAATATTTTATTATTCCTTAATTTCATAAACTAATACAATACAATTGAATTTACTAAAAAAAAAAAATTAATTAAAATGCAAAAAAAAAATTTGAAATTTAAAATTGAAAAAATTTACTTTAAATTCAAATAAAAATAGGAGCAAAATTCAATTTTCAACACTTAAGTTGGATTAACGATACCCTTTTGTAGTCCAGATGTCCAGCGGTAGGCCAAAGGTGATGTCCAGGTATCCAGGTGATGAGGGAAAATGTTGTAGATGAAGATCCAGGGGGGGTATTGATGAAATGATGAATAATCCAATGGTGTGCTGACTCTAATAAAATTTCTCACAGAATTTAAAACTTGGTGGTGTGTGATTTAGTGTAGTGTTCCTGAATTTTATTGTTGAAAAATTAAATTTTATTGACTGGTCCCTCGATCTTCAAATTCAAGCAATCACGATGGTCGCCATTTATAACCGTACTGGGGTTATGAAGATTCGTAGGCGCCAAGTTGGGAGACCATTTATAACCGTTCGTAGCTCTCCTGAAGATTTGCCACTAAGTTGGGTAGCTATTTATAACCGTACGTCGGGGTGGAGTTGATTTATAACTGTAGGTGGGATTTTTAGATGTATAGTAGTTCTGGAGTTCTGATTAAAATAAGGGGTGCCGGGCGTAGTACTCAGGGGTAGTTGTAAGCTAGAGAACTCTTATCTAGGGAAGTGGCTAGAGAAAATCGAGATAACAGTCAAAGGGCGGTGTCAGGAATAATGGTAACTAAAAGTTGAGTCGTTCTTTTCAAATTAATATATATTTTCCAAAGTTTAGTATTTTCTGCAATGCTGAATTAATCGATTTAGTTCTATTAGATGATGTAAGTTCTGATATTTAGTAGTATTTAGTACGTCGTTAAAGTTCGTAAGTAACACTTTGTAACTTGCTAAATTGTAATAATAATTACTTCACTTGTACGCGCCGTTGAACACTTCTATTTATTTTCACATTTACTCTCTCGTAGTTTCTATTTGTATCGCGCGGATAATAATGTTCAATCTTACGTTCACAATTAATGTTTCGTAATAATAAAATCAATGTCTTTACCAAATAATATAAATTACGCGCTTCGACGCTGCTAATAACTTCTATTTATATCGCGCGGATTATAATGTTTAAATATCAATATATTGCAAAGTTACTTGAGTTTAATAATTTTTAACGTAGTCTTTTGTCTGAAGTATGTCTCGAAGTTCTTTAGTCTAAGCAGTCGTGTGATCCATAGATGACGAGATGTCCGTGCTTTCTGCTAATATCTTTGTAAGGGGTAGTGGGGGTAAGTAGTTCCAATTGGTTGTGTCCGTGTCTAAGTCTTCTCTGATTGGGGTAAGGTAGTTTCTTCTGCTATCCAATTTGAAATATATTCCGTTTTTCGTCGTTGAAACAGGCAAGTTGCATCGGTCATTAATTACTTGAGATGTCAAAATTTGCTAGGCGCCAGCCAGGCGGCTCAAGAGGATGTAGGCGGTACTAGGTTTATGTTTTTATCAATAACTCTGATAACTGAAAGTTATCATAGTTCTGGTTATTTAATCCTGATGGGCTATTTTACGGGGCTTCCAATGGTATTAATTTGTAGTGGGTGTGATAAAAATGAAAAGAGTTATTAAGGTTTTTATATTAAAATGATGGAACGGGTTAATAAAAAGTTATGTGTAATGTATCAAACTGTAGGGGCTGTTATTGGCTATTGATGGGTGTAATTGGTTTCCTTGTCGCTTTTTCCTTAATGGAGTAATTAATGTTTGAAGTTAGGTGTTATATGGGGAATGAATGTTTGAAGTTAGGTGTTATGTGTGGAAGTATAAACAGTAGGGTGCGTATTGTCAATCGTACAGGGGCTATATATGAGATTGTCGTCTGTGTTGAGTACAAAGTACGGTTACAGCTAATATGAACTTTTTTCCTTCTTTTGGTATAAGGAACCCATGCCCGAAGTTTGTAAAAGTATTTCTGAAACACAGCATCTATGAGAATATAAACTTGTCTTTAGGTATTAACGCGTGTCTTATTACGGCATATAATAGAGCAAAACATACGCCATATCATGTGCATAGGTTTTTAAACTCTTATTCATTTCAAAGTAAACCAATACTTTGATCAACTTAATTTTTCTTTTTTTGAGGGTGAGACAATAAAAGGCAACTTTATGCCCAATACCCTCAAGAATATACGAGCGTCGCTCAGAAAGTAACTTCGATTTGGCTTAACTCTAAGAGTATCTTCCATTTCTTTATAAATAAATCATGATTCCATTTTTTTCGCTAATGTTCAATTGCTTAAAACAGTGATTTTTTACTAAACAAATTTTTGCCACCCAAAATAGCCTGAATTTCACTACAATATTAAATTCCCCCCCCCCCCAAAGTTTTTCGTTATCTGTTCTAAGCACAAGCGAACTGAAATTATTTTCGTTTTAAAATTTACGTTTAAAAATAACATAAAACGTCATACACGTTTTCACTGTTGGTGCTCGTTTTGTTAAATTCGTGTTTGGCTGTTAAGATCTATAGGCCTATAACGGTTTTATATCACTTACTCGCTTCGCACGTTGGGGGCTCCGCCCCCATTCCAAGACGTTTCCATCTCGGCCACCTCACTCGTTTTACAGAAATAATAGTTTCTAAAGCTAGCATGTCTTCAAAGCGAAGTTTCTTGCAACTTCCTAAGCCCTATGTGAACAATGTAGTTAATATTGTTGTCATGGGAGACTTCAGAGACTTCAAAGCTGCGTCCGAGCTTTTGAAGGTTTTTTAGGGGTAAATTTTTTTTTTTAAATTGAACTTTTTGGAATTGTCCTGTGGTTTACAGCCTAAAAACTATATGTGTACCAAATTTCAAGTTTATAGCTCATCTGGAAGTGGGCAAACATTAATGTCAGTGAGTGAGTGAGTCAGGCTTTATATTATAAATGTTAATATGTAAAACATTCTCAAATATTCTCAACATTGATCCTGTGTCTGCTTTATTTAATACAGTATAAGTACACATTGCTTTTCTAACTCTTTATCACCTGCAGTTGGTAAAAACTGAACGTAGAAGGTAGAAGAAGTAGGAAGTGGAAAGAGGTTTATATAAAGGCAGCTAGAGAGAAAAGGAGAATCAGAGGAGATAAAGAGGTGGAAAGAGCAGATATTGTATTAGATATGTTTGAGCAGTGAGGTGTGTTGAGTAGATGAGTGCATACGTCTCTGTGTTCCGTCTCATGAACTCAACTCCTTACAGAGATGTGGGATTGGGTACAGGTGTCTCATGTCACGGTAACATATGCAGCTCATCACATCCTCTGCCGTTCTCCTTAAAATGCTACACACTTTCATCCCTGCGTGCTCTACTTTGCAGCCGCAAAAGAACACAATCTTTTTCAGTCCTTACAATAAGATTTCCTTCTTCCAGCGACAGAGTGTCTTAAAGCCAGATGTTCCTAGTGGGAGAATTAATTGCAAGAGCACATACCCGTAGCATTCTTTCCCTCTACTTATTATTTATGATTAAACTATTTACTAATGGAATTTGTTACAGTACATAATTATAAGTAAGGAATGTGTTACAGTACATAATTATTAGCAACTGATTTTGCAAAATACTCGTACATTCTGAAGATCATATCGTACATAAAACAAATTACAGTAACGAATTTTTGTTATCGATAAGGTAGGTCGTTTGGGGGATCCAGCATGGAATTAGTAGTCTACAAGCGAAAATTATTCCGGCGAACATTAATAATTAATTCTCAGACTTCAAGGCACTATTTCTTATTTGTTAGGCACTATTTTTCATACGTTTACGGAATGAATTGCTGAAAGTTGGGGGGAATTGCCGTGGAGTCGAGTACAAATCAGAAAATTAATTATTTGTATACTTTAATTTTACATAATTTTACCAGTGATAAATAATCACATATGTCAGTCTATCAGTATCAAAGAGCCTAATTTATTCTATAAATAATTAAAATGTATTTTTTGTTAGTCCAGTACAATATTAATTTAATAAAATTTAAGTGTTTTATCATTAGGAAAGTTGATTCCAGTTTTCAACATATTAGACAACATGTTTCTTTTCTGTCAGAGACCCAAAGCTTTTGTAATACTTCGACAAACAAAAAATTGCTTCGCGCTTCCTAAAAATTGAAAGTTAAAAAACACTCTTCTCAAGAAACGAAAAAATTTTACCATTCTGTGGTGGAAATGCATGAAGTGTTTAGTCGTTTAAGAACATAAAAATAAGTAATGAATACCGTATAGCTATAACGGAAACCAAAAAATAATTTACTATTATTATTAAACGGAATCAAACACAAATTTACTATTGTACGTACACGCAGAATATGTAGTGACTGTTTTCTTTCTGAAGTTATGATTGTCCATCGAATAAGAAATAAGTTTATTGATACATTTTCAAGCATAAAAGACACAGGTTCCTTCTTTAAAAATACTGTTTTGGATTTGTTGAACAAACAGATATTATGTAAAGGGGGAGTTACCTTGAAAAATGAAATCAGGGCAAAATTAGCTATAAATCTGACCTCTTTAGACATTCATCAGCACATCTTCGAACGTGATGGGTCATACATAATATGAGTGATTTTTAGCGCATGATCATTTATTACCAGTGATAAAGTAATGTACCTAACCAGTAAATTACTAGTAATGTACCTTTCGCACCCAGTGAGGGGCTTCAATATTAAAGAAACAACATACGTAAACGTTTGAGCATTTTTACCATATACAAAATTCACAAGAGAAAGCATGAAGTCACTTAAACCTAGCAGAAGGCAGTAGCGCTACTTTAGTGCTCTAACTTTCCATAATGCTTACTTTAGCATCATTGTTTCTTGTTTTGTCTCATGGGAGGTAGAATCTACATTCGCTAAGTAACTCCCATTGGAGAAGGAAAACGGAATTTTTAGAGAGCAGGACGCAGTGTGGTATACCTAAGCTCGTTATTTTACCTTCAAAATGTCTTCCTTTTCCATTCCATGCAGGATCAGCACAAAATATTCTCTTAGAGACGGAACAGACAACTCTTCGACATCCTTTTAAAAAAAAAGTTATTTTCTTTGGAAACCTCTAGACTATGATTTATACGAGGTCGTCCAGAAAGTATTGAAAGATTTCCATAACTAAATAATAACGAAAGATATCAATATAAAACTTTATTTACAAAGATACAGTACCTTACTCTATTTCTCAACGAAACCACCGTTGCTGTCAAGGCGTTTATTGTAACGTGGTACTAGTTTTTCAATATCGACGTTATACTCTTCTACCGCCAAAGACCTGAGCCTGGAGTTTCTACCACGAGGACAAGGAATAAAGAAGACAAGGAATAAACGTAGAGGCATATTGTGCAACTCTTCAACGACTACGACGCGCTATCCAAAACAAGAGACGTGGAAAGTTGTCTGAAAAAGTGTTTTTGATTCACGACAATGCTCGGCCTCATTCGGCTGTTTAAACACACGAACGACTTCAAGTTTTAAGAGAGACATTTTTGGACTTCCTCCTTACAGCCCTGACCTGGCACCCAGCGATTTTCACTTGCTTCCGGAACTGAAGAGCTTTTTGGTTGAAAAAGAGTTCCAAACCATTGAAGAATTCAAAGTAGCAGTGCCATCCTTGCTCAGGTCATTGGCGGTAGAAGAGTATAACATTGGCAATGAAAAACTAGTACCACGTTACAATAAATGCCTTGATAACCTGGGCCCTATTTCATAAAAGTTATAATTTTACAGGTGACAGGTGACAAATAATTGTTTTACAAGTTTACATTTTAACAATTGCATTTTTCATAAAAGCTGACAACTTTACATAAATGTCATGACAATTTTGTAGATTTGTATGACAATTTTACATATTTTTGTTTATCAAAATTTTTGAGTTTACAGGTAAAAGTCCGACAAATATGTCAAATCTTAGGATACCTACCATTTATGAAACATTAATTTTTGCTGACATATTTACAAATTTACAAAAAATGTAGAATTGTCATTACAGAAGTGACAGGCAATCTTTCATATGTAGGCCAAGCCAGTAGGTTTGTAAATGTGTGGCATAACTTGGCAAACTCTTTCTTGTTAATAAACTTGCTAAATCGTCTTGTTAATAATGAAAACTAGTAGTAGTGATATTGGTAGTAGTGAGTGTGATGAAAAAATTGACATGAGACCACGCAGGGTTTTTAGGCAACGGGTTAACCTAACTTTCAATTTCAGTGAATTTGCAAAGAGAAATATAATTCAATTACTTTCGATAGTAATAATCGATTACTTAGGTATCACATTCGATGTTGAGGTCGATTATCGCACGCGTATATGAGAGCCATCTACAGTGTACTAAAGTAATCTTTAGGTTTGACATAAAATTGTCGCGTTTATGAAAAGGGCTCTTTTAATCTTGACAATATACATTAATTTGCCTGTAATGTAAGGAAAAGTTGTAATATTTATGAAAAATAGAACTGTCATGACATATTGACAAATTTGTCAGATTTGACATAATTGTCGTATATGTTACACCTGTAGAATTTTATGAAATAGGGCCCTGATGGCTGATGCCAGCTACCATCCAGAGACTTAGTTACTGGTCTGCAATAACAATTGATTCTCAAAATATTGTTATTAAAGGGCTTTTATAAAATAGCTTTATCGTTTTAGCGAGTTAGGTTTAGCATTAGTAAGACAGGAGATTTTCCAGGACAAAAGAAATATATTGCTATATGCGGGTTTATCGTTATATCGATCTTGGTTATACAGATATTTGACTTTACCATATTATTTTAATGTAACTTAGAGTTACGAGGATCGTCCAGAAATTAAAGAACATTTGGATAACTGAATAATAACGAAAGATATAAACACCAAACTTGATGTACAAAGATACAGTACATTACTCTATTTCTCAACGTAACTCAGCCATCAATAAAATGGACCTAATACCTGTTACATAAGAGAAAGGTTCAGTAAGGAGTGAGGGTAAAATCATCCCTTACGTGTAAAGAAACATAGCCTATGTTTAGTTCAGTTACTTCATCACGTGTAATTAAAAGCATTCTATTGAGCAAAATGGTTTTAGTTTTGCCTTAGCTAAGTGGTGAATTTGTTGACTTGTTCTTTCTTCTTCACACTATTTACGAGTTTGAACTTTCTGGCATACGCATAGGATCAAGGCTTGACGCGGTCCGTGATGTTATTCCCGTCTGAATTGTAATTTTTCGGTGCAGGGTGTAAAGTAGCTATGGTCACCAATCAACTTAAATTAAGAAGTTTAGAAATAAAATCAGCGATCTTTTTAAAATTTATATTTTTGATTATTTTCTGAATCTTTGCATACCTTTCCTTGAATTGTCCTATAAATCATAAAGCATTCTGCATGCATTCTTCCAAAAATGTCATATTTCACTGCCCTTCAAGATAACAATAACCCTCATGTAACAATACAATCTGCCAGGTCCCTCAAATATCGTTATACGAAGGTTTGACTGTATAAGTTAATACACTTCATTGGAATACGAATATCGCAGTAAGATATAGTTGTAAGACTAAGAATACAGAAAGTACATAGCCTATTTTGAGGCCCCCAAAAATAAAAACATATCCTGTATTCTGTTTTTCACTATCATATTTCTAGAATATAGAGGCATTGCTAATCAATATAAGTCAATATCAAATACGCGTCATATGAATTGAATAATCCTTTTAAAAAGTTTTTATTTCCTCAGAAACCATTTTGACCTTTATTAACTGCAACAAGATTGTGACTCAGACGTTGAAAAACTGCCTGCTTTTATAATTCCTTTATATTTACACAAGAGCTTTTGATGATCGATACAGGTAAAAATCAATTTAACTTGCAGTATACAACAGTATAACTTGTTTTCATTTCTACATCCATGTTTACCAGTAGAAACAATGAAGTTGGCTTTTAAAGGGTTTAAAACCTTAATATCGCTGATGAAGTAATTTTCAAATTCACCATAGCTCATTTTATTTTCATTGAGGTTTTATTGGAGAAAATGTAATAAAGCTAACCTCGTTCTGGCAGGAGCTTTTTCCTTGAAGTCATCCACCTCAGAAAGATAAAAAGACTCGTCAACTTAACTCATTTGTGACCTGTGATTTATAGGCAAACATGCAAAAAGGAAATGTGAATTCTGTCACACTTCTGAGAGACGTGAAAACTCCAACACGCAACAGAAAAACATTCTTTGTAACATCAAACTGCAGTAGATATCACACATAAATTTAACAAATACTTGGAAAAAAGGGGATTATGGACCTCATCTGTTTTCCTAGTCATTGCCGTAGAGAATTTTGGCTGTGAAAAATGCAAATTTATCCAGATATATGAAAGAGTGAATGTTGGATCCGACACACAAAAAATATGTGGTATTGACAGCTGGCCAATGCTATGTTTACATGTGTTTTCACTTTAGACATTACATTTTTAAAGTTTACTTATTTTTATCTTTTTTGGTACATATTATGTTATTACTAGAGTTAGGATGTTTATGACATGTCATATTTTTATCCTGATCTCCATTCACGCCACAAACACAAATTAAACATGATTTGCACTTTTGTTATCCTAATCGGACCGTTTGTATTTTGCATATTTGTATTTGTATTTATTTTCTTACACTGCAAGTGGGTCAACAACCCGGTGGCAGTGGTGCAATAAATACCAGCCATACATATATACAAAAATGACACTACACATTAAACATCACATTAAATACATATACATTACACATTAAATAAATACCAGCCATACATATGATACATACAAAAATGACACACTATACATACACTTACACATTAAATATCGCAACAGCTATCCACATACCTGATAATTAAAATATATATCCATTTAAAACTATAACATATAAAAATTGCATACTGAGAATATTATAGAAAAAAAATTATACATTATCATATACCCTATTCAATATATCTTTAAAAATTTTGGCGTTAGCAGGAAAGTCATATTTTAGTAATTTTCATTCACATTTCATTTTCATTTCTTTCACATTTGTAATTTAACGTCATATTTCAGTTATAGACTCGGTAAAAGAACACAATTATGCAGTATGTGCACTAAATTGTCGACTTAATTTTTTTCCGAGAAAGAGTCACGAATATTTTGGTTTTGCTGTAATTGAAATGTGAAGGGACAATAACAAGTAATAGCACAATTACCTCTTCCTTCTTGTTATTAACAACTTCCAATAAACATGTTTTAAACATATTTTCAGTTCACATTTGCAGTTGTATCTGGAAACATTAACAGATTAGAAGTTCTTTACAAGTAAAATTGTTAAAAAAGTGATTTCCTGATTGAATTGATATGATGTAAAATTTAGTGTTAAATTAAACGTTTTAAATTGGAACATTTATTTTTAGAAAATACGTTCCTTTATGAGGTTATATTTAAGATTTTTGGGTCATATTTAGTCATTTTTCAAGTCATATTTGAAGTCATATTTTCTACATTTTTAGGTCATAAACAACCGAACCCTACTTATTACTAATAAAACTTATTGACAGAATTTGTCTATGCTCAGAAACATTGGAATAAACAAAAATATATAAATAGTGCAACAATCTCAACTTTTACGAAAAGAGGTTTAGCAATATCTTCCCCGACTCCTTCAATTAACTTTGTAAGAATCAGAAAATCACTTGTATGGAGTATCTAGTGTATGATTCTTAACTTTTTTCGGAGCTTAATACCGTACAATACGCTCATTACATGTGACGTAACTAGGGCTGTACCGATTAATCGATTAATCGGCTCGATTAATCGATTAAACATTTAATCGTCGATCAATTACATTTTCCGATTAATCGGTTTAGTCGAATTCTGAAAAACGTTTTTCGAGAAATGGGTCAAATGACCAAACTCCTTTCTCAGTGCCGACTGTGAGAGATTTTAGTGCTGCAGGTATTATTGTAAACAAGCTACGATCGTCTCTTGAACATTCAAATGTCAACAAACTCGTGTGTCTCAAGTCTTGGCTGAAAAAGTAACCGGAAATGTAAGTTTTGTATATATTTTTTCACTAGTGAACTAATAATGATATTCATTAATTAAGGATTTCTTCTGATTATCTGCAGTGTAGTAGTTATTAAACGTGTAAAACAATATTAAATGTACACTTTGGTTTCGTTTAAAATACCGACCTGTTTCTCGATTAATTAGTCGATTAATCGGTCGATTAATCGACTAAAGTCAAGCGTTAACTCGATTAGAAATTTTAATCGATTTTCAGCCCTAGACGTAACCAATTTTAATGATATCCACTTCGATACAGATTTTCATTATAGCACAGGTGTGGTAATTATTATCGAATACGGAAAGATCTTGAAACCTTGGGAGCATCAAATGAAACTGCATAGTAAGCAGCCTGTATTTAAAATAAAGTGAAGTAAATTACGTTTCTTGTTAATTTCAACATCATTTATTTAACTGTCCACTGTTTTAAAGAGAAAGACACGTTTTAAAAGGTCATGTAAATTATTGTAAACTTCTTTACGCTAAACCATTATTTCATATATTTATAAGAAAATGCTGTTCTAGACAAGTATATTATTTTCTTTCTTATGTACATAATCGATTATAGTTTAAAGTTACCAGGGTGATTGGGTGTAATGCTCAGCACTGCTAGTTATAGAACGGAATGGTATATCATAGCCAAATAGAGAAAAATAAATATGTAAATTACAAATAAATTTGTTAAAACTATAACCCTAATGTACCTTCGGTACATAATTCTGTTTTGACCGCCTCTACGGCAGAGTAATTAGTTTATCGTTTATGACTAAAGATATGGAAGCCAGAGTTATTCCCGGCTCTTACTAGAATACTTCTAAGGAATTCACGGATACTCAAATCTTTTGCCATCCCATTCTGTCAACCTCTTTCTCTTTTCAAGGTTTTTAAATTCCGGATTGAATTTACCAAATAACTGCCATGAACGTTCCCTTTCAATTGGCTATGTATTGCTGCTCTTCTAAGGAGGAGGCTCTACGTCGTGCTGACACATACATGCCATATCTAAATATATCAATATCTGAAATGTGTAGGCTACATATAAATACATGTGCGGTCCATAGCATTGATTCCTCCTCTAAGGACATTGGCTTGAAATTCCAATGAAAAGAGAGGTAAGATAGCTTACAGTAAGTAAGATAAGTATTAATGTAATTAATAATAATAATTAACCAATGCTGCAATTTTTCTGACAGATTTCACTCAAAATAACACGTCATTTGCTCGGTTAGCTTAACGCTAGTGTTCGGTGATTCTGGTGGAAGCGGACTCAGGTTCAGATAATGAGTAAAGCAAAGCTGTCCCTAAACAGGTCGTGAGGCCCTTAGGATTTTAGGAGGTTGCGGCTCCCAGATTTTTTGACGTATGGAACATGAAGGCAGTAAGGTGAGCCGTTGTATTGGCCGACTTTACCCCCAGGATAGCTCCTGGTACTCATTTGTGTTAGAACATAGGACTATAGCCATTAAGAAATCTTTCATCAATGTAACATGCTGGCCATTTTAATCCTTCAATCGGCTTATAGCCCGCGAAACCATTATTAATTATCAGCGCCGAGAAAGCCTCAAGTCTTATGTAACAAATATTTACTGTTATTTTCGAGTAAATCCTTAAATACTAACCTATCTTCATGTAAGCCAGAGTAAGAGTAAGAGTAAGTCTCACTATGATTCATGTGATCATGTCACATCCCGGAAGATGCTTGAACCAAATATGAAATTTCGTTTTGATTTTTTTGTTTTTGTTTTCAAGCAATTTATAGTAACAGACTTAGGCTATATAAAATCATCTTAAACTACCGACTCTAGCGGCTGAGTTGGGAGTATGTCAATGTGGTCAATTTTAACCAAAAAAATTGGATATATGCAGAGGCCTTGGATTCTGGGACTGTGTAAATTTAAACTGAAACTGAATTTTAATGTCATGATGTTAGTGTTAGGTGAAATAGCATAGACAAGTCAACGGTTATAGTCCTATATTCTTTTGAGGAACGATTATTCTTTTTTCTTACTTTTTTATGAAACAGTTTGTAAGCAACATAATCTAAGTACGTACAGGTAGGGACGACTCTTGTAGCTGATTTCAGAGCCTTGTGATACGTAAATAAATGTAAGAGATGTAACGGAAACGTTTGTTTTCACAAGCAATGTAAATTACGTGAAATTATTTCTCAATTCAAGCAATTTATTGGCTGTAGTCTCCTTGTCAATCACTTGTTTCATAACATACTCTCAAGGAACATTGGTTGTTAAGCACAATGACAGCGCGTTCGACTGGTAAGTAACACGTTCTCGGTTCGAATCCTGCCAAGGAAGGAAATGTTTTGTTTCCTTAATGCAAATTGTTTTCCCAATACTTATCGATGACCACAATATTTAACTACTTAATTAACGGATTATTCCCAGAAAATGAATTTTACTAGCTTATTTTCTAATGGGTTTCGAAATGGGTTAAGTCAACAGTCGACACTAGAACAAATTTCAATACATTCCCTGCTATCCTGTGAATGCCGCTAGGCATGCGCAGTAGCTCATATCGGTAACTTAGATATTATAGTCAGTCCGCTTTTTTTTGTTCCCTACCTGTACACAATGTTTGCTGATATTCTTTTTGGAGTATATATAAATATACAGATTGTTCTTCCAATGTCTGACTAGATTGCTGGGCTACATGTCTTGCAGCATTTAACTCTAATCTCTTTCCCGGGCTTTGAACAAACTCATTTTCTCGTGCAGACGACATTGCTTTGACTCTTGATGACTTGTCGAATGATTACTACGACTATTCTTGGGCATTTTGTCTTTGTTTGTGGAAACACAAAGAATTATTTATTTAACAAGGTTTGGTCGTAGTTATGCTAAATATCGGCAAAGAAGATTCTGGTTGTTACTGCAAACCATTAAAATTGCCAATATCTTGAAATGACTCTAGTCTTATGTTCTTTCAGGGTATAATAACTAGGTTCCTGCATAATTTCAGCTCGATCAGTTGTTTAATTTTTGTGAAAGAGAAAACGAAAACAGACAATAGCACATGAATAGGATTATATATATAGTAGTAGGTCTGTAGATCGCGAACGATCTCTGGAGATCCCCTAGGATATGCACAGCTGTTTAGGGTGCCAGCCTAACATCGTCTCTTGTTATGCGTTTCGTAACCTATTGAACGGCATCTCTCCATTCGGATCTAGATTCTGCAAGCCTAATGATCTGTGCCCATTCTATCTTAAGGATGTCCTTAATCCCGTCAGTCCATCTAATTCTGCGTCTGCCTTGTTTCCTGCTGCCTTGTGTGATGCCTATCATTAGGTCTTTTTCCAACGAATCATTTCTTCTGAGCAGATGACCGAAATATGTCAGTTTGTTTTTAATAGCAATTGCAGTTAGGGAATTTCCAGGATTGACTTCTTCCAAAATTGATGCATTTGTTCTTTTGTCTTTCCAGGATACACGCAGCATTTTCCTCCATGTCCATAGCTCGAATCGGTCTAGTCTCTTTTTGTCCTCTTTATGAAGATTCCAACTTCACTACCGTACAGCACGACTGGGAATACCATGGTCATTACAATGGACATTTTCGTATTCCTTAATATGTCAGAGTCTTTCATTACTTTAGTTAATTTGACCATTGCCACCTTACTCAGACCTATTCTTCTTTTAATTTCGTGCTTGATATAACCATCTTTATTGATCAGTGAGCCAAGGAAATTAAATTCTGTAACCTCGCGGATGGTCTGATCTTTCACTCTGATAATGATATCATCACCAATGCACATGACTTTAGTTTTGGATAGATTTAGGTGAAGTCCATATATTTCACTAATATTCATAATGCTTGTGATCATGCCTTGTAGTTCTTCTGCGTTATCCGCTAGGAGACTGGTGTCATCCGCATATCTAAGTATGTTCACTTTCCGTCCGCCAATTCTTATACCAGCTGATAGGTGGTCAAGATTAGCTTGCGATATATTGAGTTCACTGTAAACATTGAACAGAGCTGGAGAAATTATACAACCCTGTCTAACTCCTTTGCAAATTTTAATCCAGTCTGTTTCTCCTTGCTCGATCTTTACTTTTGCTGTTTGGTTCGTGTACAAGTTTTTAAAAATTATATATATAGTCGGCCGCGGTGGTCTAGAGGTAGCGTGCCCGCCTCTAAATCCGCAGGGCGCGGGATCAAACCCGGCCGCGGTCGATGGATTTTTCAGGACGTAAAACTCCTGGGCACGGAGTCCTCCGGGAGGGACTTTAAGCTGGGGGTCCCGTGTCGTAGATTTACGGCACGTAAAAGAACTCCAAGCCTAAATTAGAGCCTCTGGACAAAATTTCTCGGCCCTTTCACGTCCAAGAAATACTTAGTTTCCAGAGGGGGGTTGCGAGGCGATGGGCTTACCACCTGTCCCTCTACCATCTCTCGGAAAATAAGCATATCAAAATTCGTATGGGTAATGAAACCTCCACTTGGAGGCCCCTTCGCTCCACCTGGGGATCATAGGGTAACATACATACATATATATAATATATTAGTATAATTAAATAATACTTGATTAAGAACAATTAAATATGAAACTGTAGAATTCTCTTGTAAATGCAAGGCATTGTTGTATTATGCAAGCAAAGTAATACACACTGCTCATTAAGAATTGAAATCCTATGCAATAAAACTCGCTTGAGGAAAAGTTTACATATATGAATACTTAACAAGACTAAATGACAGAAGACTTGGTAGCAAAATCAACATGGCGTCTAAAGGAGGTTGCCACAACCTTCCCAGGCATCAGACGGTAATCCCTCTCAGGATCATAAATTCTGTTTAGAGCGCAGCTACAGAAGCATGTCGACTTACCCATTACTTATTTACATAGTTCAACGCCCCACTCTTTAGCAGCTATCTTTAAGCTTTCCTTCCTTATGATGCCGTCACAATGAGCTCGTTAAACATACAACAGGCGATTTCAAAGAAGATGGTCTTAATATTTTATAATCATCTCTTAAATTGAAATGAATGAGCGAGCTTGATCTTATGATAGGTTATCTGACTGTGGTCAGAGTTATGAATAAGAAAACTTGAAATATGAGAAGTTTATTTTTGAAGTGAAACTTCTTTAACCGCGGTAGGGGTAAATCGAGAGTTGTGTAAGGCTCAAAAATCGTCACGAAATTAATGTAACGCTGAAAATCGTCACGAAATTAATCAGGTGTGACGGAAGGGACTGCACAGAAAACAATCAACTCAATGATTAGGCTTATCCAAAATTTAAAAAACCCAAAATTTAAAAAATCCAAACATCCAAAATTTAACAATTCAAAAATCCAAAATTTAAAAAATAAAAAATTTAAAAGTCCAAAATCCAAAATTTAAAAATAAAAAAGTCCAAAATTAAAAATCGAAAATTATAAAACCCAAAAAATTAAATTTAAAGATCTAAAATTTAAAAAATCCAAAATTCACAAATTCAAAATTCGAAAATTAAAAAATAAAAGATCAATAATTAAAAAATCCAAAAGTAAAAAAGTTCAAAAACCCAATATTAAAAAGCCCAACAACCCAAAATTGAAAAAATCCAATAATCCAAAATTGAAAAAATCAAAAAATTAAAACAAGTTTCACTTCTGTCGTGTGGCGTACCAAGCACACTTTTTTTGTAAATCTGAAGTGATACCCTCACATAACTACCTCTATTAGAAACATAGAGAATACCACTTTCTCAATTCACACTGTAATAGCAGAACAAGAGGCCGTTTTTATTTATTACAGCCTAATGCAAAAATGAGATCGCTATGTAAGACAACGCATGTGTTTATACAAACAACGACTGACTTTTAACTACCGTTCGGATAATTTTTACATGACTGACTGACTGATTTTTCCTGTAACTCTTGGTGGGGCATAGGGCCTCCAAGTGGAGGTTTCATTACCTATACTAATTTTGTTAGGCTTATTTTCCGAGAGAGAGCAGAGGGGCAAGTGGTAAGCTCATCGCCTCTCAAATTTTTACATAAAATGTTTCAAATGAGGTTAAGCACTTACTACAAGCACCTTATGTACAAAATTTAAACCGTTAAAGTCGTTGCGTTGTACAGAACATAGCTAACAATGAAATTCTCTTCATGTAAAATAGTAGTAAAGTAAGAGAAAGCCGTCGCCAATCTTCGTGTCACATCCCCAGAATATATATAAACTAAAAAAAAATATTTCGCGCTAAACTCGATAATTCGGTAATCGCCGTCTGAAATGACCGCACCCAGTGGGCCAATATCACAAACATGACTACATGCCGACTAAATTCAGCAGATGGCCGAGTAGTCTTTGGATTATAAACGGCAACACCGGTGTGTTACTTCATTTGGGACAAACATGATGGTATATGCAGGACGAAGAATAAAATCAGTATTAGTAGGAGTTACCTTAAGAATCATTAGAATCGAAGGCAGCGATGTTTTACGAAAGGTGTGGAAGGGTAACAAAGCTTCTGCAATATGGTAAGAAATGAAAGCTAAATTCCAGATGAGTGAAATGTAGTGTCATTGACAGGTTATGTTAGTTTACGAACAGTTATATTAGTTTAGCAGCAGCATACGAATAGCTCTGGGTTCGTTAAGTACCATATTGAATCTCTTCCGATGCGACGGTGGGAAATTTCACCACTACGACAATAGTGCCTCTTTTGTTTTCGCGGCTCGGTACGGCAAGTGCGTTAGTGGCAGAGCATACCTCGCTATTGAGTGGCTTTCGCGTTGTCGACCTGTTAAAATTTTGTTTTCATAAGATTTGTCGTCTTCAAGCATACCCAAATAGAACGCATACACATGCATTTTAGGATTCAGGGAACTCCAAAACATACACCTTACTACCTGTCTGTAAATAAATGTGTGTTTGTAAATTGCCTCTTTCTCTTCGTTACCCTATAGAGTTTTCTGATTCCCACCAGGTAACGATTTTAGTACATTGGTGGGAAAGTTTGAATTCCATTTTTCAATTGCTCATGTTTACAATTATACTGTAATTCTGAAATATTTCATGGGTTTAATTTGATAAGTATTGTTTTATCAGAACGAGTTGGCCAAATAAGCCAAACAAAGCTTTTACTCTTAGCTGTGCAAGTACATGATAATAGTAAATTAACATGTCGCAGAAACAAAACTTAGATTTAATTTGCTCTAAAAAGAAAAGTTTCTAAGTACAGTGCTTCATTACTATAATCTGTTTGTTAGATTCAACTTTAAAAAGTTGTTGATTTCGCACAAATCTTTTAGATTTTTCTTCCTTTCTCTTCCGTTTGACGTTAGGAAAGCTATTAGTCTAATCTATTGTAATTCAAAATACTAAATTAGTATAGTGGCATTGCAAATAAGAAATGTTAAATCATAGTTTCGTCAAAAGTTTACGACTGAAAGGAAAGAAGTTAACATGGAGAAACCAAACCACTGAACAGAATAGATAATATATCCGGAATGATTTATTTTATTCAGTAAGTTAACTTTTGTGTTGTCAATGGACATTAGTCTATTCCCTTAACTAATCGCCTTTGTACCGTTTAGTGTAACAACTAAACCAATTAATTTAGCTCAGTCATAAATAACTGACGGAGTATTTTGAAGGTATATTTCTTATTGAATATTAATAAATACATAAATTACTTACTGTTATAATCAGGGCCCGGATTCTAATGACAAGTCATCTTTTTATTGATGCTGCATAGACATTGCCAACTTGTAGATAAATCCTAATAATGACCTCTAGATTATGGAAATACATTTTTATTAGGTCATTTTTTGTCATTTTATGCAATTATATATTTTTAGGGCATTTATCTCAATTTTAGGTCATTATTTTGTCATTTTCGTGTCATTTGCTTCCTTATTTAGTCATTTTTATGTATTTACATTGAGTGTATTAACTTTTTTTCGTCGCTAGTAGTGCTGTCTTTGAAGCGTTGTTTGTTTAATGCAAGAAGGAAAAATTCGGCGTTATGGGATCTCATGTCTCAGTCGGAAATGAGAATCAAAGAAAGGCGAAAATTTTGTATTATATTACTATTGTTATTAGATTGACTTGGCACCAGAGTCTGCCACTTGCTTGGATTTCAGAGTGCAAACTACTGTTTACCATCAATAAACAACAATATAATCCGGCAGACTAAAAAAGGAAGTACCGAAATTTGACTCACCAGTGCCTCAGTGCCAGTATAAATTTCCGTGAGAAAAGAACATTCAAACATTACAGTTATTTACAGTTTTTACAATTATGTACAAACTAGTCTATAACTTTGTGTGTACGATAATATTTTTTAAAATAAAATATCAGTTTTTAGGTCGATTTTTATAATTATTAAGTCATTTTCTTTAAAATTTAGGGACATTTTATAGGTCATTTTTCAAAGAATTTTAGGTCATCAGAATCCGGGCCCTGGTTATAATATTTACTAAATTAAGATAATTTGAGCTTGTAGTAAAAGTTACTCTCTTTCGCTTAAATAACCATTACCAAATCCCACCTCATAATAAATGTTTTCTTGCTCATAAGCTAATTGCTACATTGTAATATAGCAACATATTTATCCAAATTCACTCCACCCAGGTTGTGCAACAACGGAGACGATTTCTAGTAGGAAGTATACAAAATCGTCATCCTCTCGCCTTCAGTTTGTGTTTGTGTGTAGGCGCAACATGTTACATAAACGTGTATTTTAATTCTGCAATTAGTACTTTTCAAAAATAGTTTTAGAACATAATTTTTATTGTATTTGTATAGTGAATTTCGTATTATCCTAGAATTTCAAGGTGGTTCAAAATGTCTAAAATTTTAAAATGTAGAGAAGTATTTTATGAACAAAAGTTATGTATAAGGAATTAACTCATAAATTCAGTCCAACTGGTACACCATAATTCTGGCACGAAGAAGTTAAAAATAACCAACCAAATAATCAACTAACCAAATAACCGAAAATTAATTTAATTTAAAATGTGACTTCCAAATGGCATGTAGTGAATGGAAAAATAAATATTTTGTCTTCGTAACTTTATATGAAATGTTCAGACCTTTAATCATGAAGTGCAGACTTTTCATCTTACGACCCATAACGGATAAATTCAATTTTAGAGATAGGAAAGTATCGCTCAATACTCACATAGAATACAAAGGCTACAAAATGGCTAGTTTTAATTGAATAAACTCTTGTAGCATCATCCTTCTAACTGAAATGTCAATATTTCATATCACAGGCTTTGTGTTATTCTCCGCTGCCACACCCTTGTGAACTGATTGGATTGAATTTTGGCATTTCACAAGATGAATTGCCTTGAAACCACGCGATTCCGCTCGGCAAATTCAATAAAACAGTATCAAGTGCGTTATAAAGGCTTTTCATTTATTTTTACAGAGAAAATACAGTGAAATCTCTCATTTCCGAATAGGCTATCGAAAAGACGTAACAATCTGTACGCATAAGGGAGGTAACTTTTATGTAGAGGGAGGTTATCCAATCTAACAGAAAACTTATAACATGCATATGGTATCCCTTCAAGCTTAAAATGAAAATAATATATAACTTAAATTTAATGCAATTTTGAACTACATATTGCAGCTATAGTTATGCAATGATAGAACATTAGGCAACGAGTTTATAATATGAGTAATAATATGCTTATGAAACGAGCCAAGTGAGAAATAATTCAATATTAAAGTATTAATTGACGTTAAATGTAAAGTAATAAGTTTTAAGCTACACATACACGCACAATATGACAAAATTTCTTCTTATTACACGTGCAATTTATAAAAGCATACAAACAAACACAAAATTTTTTATGTAATTGGATTAAATTGGAATTAACTCTTTTAAATAAAAAGGTGAAAATTCTTTTTCACTTCTATATATCACTGCCTGAAAATGATTTTCTATATCATATCCCTTAGTTTTCCTAATGATGAAGTACCTAGATTTTCAGACAATCTGCAATCTGGAGGTAGTCAAATTAGCCCTAGCCACGTACAAGTCTTTGCTTCCAGGATTATTCCTAGTAAGTCTAATAATTTCTGTCACAGAATAGGTAAAGTCAACCTAGGGCCGCAAATGGACTAATTACGGCAATTATGGCAATATTAGTTTATGAAGAAGTAAAAAAAACACTCATCCTTACTTTAAGTTATGAATTTCCTGAGAGATATATTATGTATAATATGAAGATAACGATTAAGCCAACTAAAAAAATTCCAATGATCTTATTCCAGCCTCAATCTCGAGACACGAACTAACTGCGCCACTGCGCCACTGCTTGCAACTTTAGTCTACAGCAGTCTGTAAAAACATCAGGTGATGTTGTGAAAAACCAATTTAGCCCATAAGTGAACTCATGCCGGAAGCCCCAAAAGTAGTTTAGGTGCTAATCAGAAGACGGAGAACAAACCATTATTTTAAATAATTGTGATATTGATCATCAATTAATTCATACCATTATGTGCACAAACACAGTTTGTAAAGTTATAATGTAAAAAATCTGATGTGAAACACAGAACTTGTTCTGCTCAAATGAAAGTTTTGCCTCTTATAAGCTTATAACATAAGTATGGCATTCTCTTCATGTGAACTGGTTGTAAAGATGAAGATAATATCAATACCACGTCTTCTCGCATCCGCGAAGGATACACAACCCAAATAAAATCTTAAAATGCACTCACGTAAGTGCCTTTACCCTAAGCATAGCAATTCATCTTTCTCACTTCACATTCTGATATAAAATTCTGAGGCTGTATTGCAATGAGCTCGTATTCAATTGTTTGAACCTGATGCAAAGCTTTTTTTAACCAATCAAGACAGTATCTATAATCAGTGAGTAGCTTAACTACTCTTTAAAGAATTGTTTCGAAAAAAAATGTTTCAATAAAAGTTTTAGCAATTATAGTCACCTCAAGTACCTACAAAATTTAAATAAATTCTTTAGTGCCGATTTCGAGAAAATCGCGATTAATGATATTTTCTTCATGAAAAGTGGTATTAAAAGAAAGAGAAAGTCGTAGCCAATTTTCGTGCCACATCCCAGAAGATACCTAACCCAAATACATGATTTTGTTTTCATATGATTTTTCGTTCTGGAGCTAGGCTGTTCACAGACAGACACACAAATATATGTTTCTGAAAATAGTATTTTTGGTTCAGGGGACCTCACAACACGTATTTCTGTTTAAAACTAAACTTCGAATTTCTGGGTCGAACACGATACTTCCTCTATCTATGAGTTTAGTTCCTATGGTACGGGCAGAGGAGTAGTAAAAAAAAAAGTACAGCACTACTGTCTTAGAATCAGAATGGTTGAACAGCATGGGCGTACGGTATGGGGGGTTCAGGGGGTCGAACCCCCCCCCCCCCCGAAACATCTTCAATATTTTTAAGATTATATCATATAACAAAATAAAAGAACACTGTGATTTGATTGTTATTTTAAAATTTCTTACATACCAAAACATTATTTAAGATTGGTTTTCATAATTGTTTAGAATATCAAGGTTTCCTTTCATTTCAGCTTAATTCCTGCAAAATTTGAATATATATATGAATCTATTCTGGAATGGACTTAACGAAATTACTACGTCTGCAATCTACTTGTCGATACAGATATACTGATTCATTAGACTCGGTACTTGTGTAACTTCAAATCTGATTAGAGCTTATAAATCTGCTTGTGTCACCACTACTTATGGTTCACACCTTGGATCCCGATATTACCTGATTTCAGTGCTCGGCATAAAGAGTTCGTGTGGATTCTAGCCCATGGTGTGCATATATGATAGAGTATTATGATACTTTTTGTCAAAAGAAAGTTTTTATTTGGACACTAGCTTAAAGGAGAAATGGACAGAAACCTCAAGAAAAACAGTTTCAAAGACAATGCTGCATATTAATTATAGTGTATTGTTGATTGATCACAATACAAATGTTTAGTTCCTAGTAAGTGCCAGTACGGTACTTTATGAGATTGTGTGGGGGACGGGAAAATGTCTGTCCATCTGTCTGTCAATCTGTGTCTGTACGCACGATAACTCAAATGCGCTTTATCGGATTTTAATGCAACTTGGTATAAGCGTTTATAATGTCCATGGAAAGAAGCCTATTGATATTAGACCAAATCGCTTGAACAGTCCGCAAAAAAACCCCATTTAGTGTCTAAAAGGCGCCATAACTCAAATACGCTATAAAGAATTTTAATGAAACTTGGTATACGCATTTATAATGTCCATGGGAAGAAATCTATTTATATTTGACCAAATGCGTTGACCGGTATCGGAGTAATGCCCAATATAGTGCCTATTTTATGGTAATATATTAGAATTTAACAAATGCAAATCGGTCATCCTGACAACATATTGTTTTACACTGATCATATACGGCTTTGGAATTAGCAATACAGTTAGCCATGACATATTCCTTTGCATTTAATTAACAACTAGTCAGATGTAAATTTCATTGATAAAGTTGAATACTGTTTATATACAGAATGTATATTACTGTGAAATAATTAGGCCTACGTAAATTAAGGGGGACATACAGCTTTCGATTCTGAAAAATAGGTGAAGTTTCATTATTTTTTCTCACTAATGAATTGTTCTGTAGCCTTGCAAACTGGCATGCTTTATATTGATTAGTTCTATAATTGCAGAATGTTTTCTTAAATAATTTAACTATTACAGTTAATGGGAAATTATCATTACAAAATGACAGCCAAATTTTGTGCACTAAAGTGCCGTTTCCCTGATAATTTTCATAAATACCAATATTTTTGAGTGATTTTTTTTCCATCTATTTGTAAATATCATATGAATAACATAATCTAGGATCTTCGGATGATCTGCAGTATAAATATTTTTAAAAAATAATTCATCACTTAATTTTTTTTAGAAATTTTTACATCAGAAATATTTTTTAAAAAATAAACTATTAAAGTTACACCAATTATTCTAGATAGTGTTGTTCAATGATATCAAATATTCTTGCATGCAAAATTGGATTGCAATATATTAATAAATTTGAGTTATCAGGGAAACGGCAAAAAATTTGGCTGCCATTTTGTAATGATAATTACCCATTAACTATAATAGTTAAATGAATTAGGAAAATAGTCTGCAATTGTAGAATTAATCAATATAGAGCATGCCAGATTGCAAGGCTACAGAACAATTCATTGCTGAGAAAAAAATAATGAAACTTCACCTATTTTTCAGCATCGAAAGCTGTATATCCCCCCTTAAGTGGAGTTCTTCCCCAGTGTATTTTGTGAAATGTTGACATATGGTATTTTAAGAATTTCTTATACATAAGTGTATAGGCCTACGGATTTGAATTAAGGTTAAGTATTTTCTTCCACAAGCCCTGCTTAATGAATCGATCTGAAGCTTAACTCGGATATAGATTACAAAAAGAACTTATTTTGTTCACATCATAATTGCAATTAACTTATCACTGATTAAATAAAAGTCTTATGGCACTTTGTTATATCAGTTTACCTGATTTTATTTAAAAACTATTGAGTTGCAGTGTGCGTAAGGACGTGGAGCTGAGACGACCTTACATTGAACCCCTCCCGAACGAAATTTCACCGTACGCCCATGTTGAACAGTATACACTCAGTCGCACTGCGCAAGTTTAATTACTTAAGGGAAAGAATATAAGATAATTCAATACACTTTATAGTAAAAGAGGAAGCTTAAAGGCGAGGGCAGTTCTTTAAATCCCTTCACGACGGAAAGCCGCATATCTTCCGTAACTATGTCTTTGTTACATGGAAAGAGTATTAGAAGACTAAATCCCTTCGACGAAGTAATCCTACAAAACTAGCAGCATCATGGTAATTATAAACAAGTCAACCTTAATACGTGATGTGATTACGTAAATGCAGACGAAAGAGATTTGAAGTTTCCCTTGCACCTCTTTGTTTTGGAATAAAAGGGGAATATTTAAAAGGAAACTTCAATTAGAAGTACCAAGTAGAAAATGGCTAATATCTGCAAAGACTAGCCGTTTAAGGAAATAATCATAAAACGATAACATCAGCTCAATAATAATAATAATAATAATAATAATAATAATAATAATAATAATAATAATAATAATAATAATAACAATAACAATAATAATAATAATAATAATAATAACAATAACAATAATAACAATAACAATAATAATAATAATAATAATAATAATAATAATAATAATAATAATAAAGAAATTTTAAAAGAATGACTACGTTTAACTCTTACATAAATGAATGAGATTACGTTTGACAGAATTCTCCAGATTGTTATTGTAAGAAGTTTTATCAATCGGTATATTCCAAAGAGATTCCTTGGACAATTGCTGAGTCAGTACCATGTCATTTCTTGGTCTGATCGCAGATAAATATTACCAGCTATTAACTGAAATCGTTAAGGTCTTTACTGAAAATACGGATACTTTTAAAATCTAATTATATGTTAAAATTAATTTCCATATTGGACCTCTCTTTTTTACCTCCTTTGATTAAATAAATGTTGCAAAATATGCTACACATAGGCTACTTTCTCACAAATTTTAGTTACTGAGATTTTAGGTGGACGAAAGAAAATAGCGTTAAATAGTCGGGTGAAACAGACTTAGGAATCTGAATAAATTATAGATATAATATGAACACTCCTTAATGCAACACACATAGTAAATAATAATGGATAATAATTGATCTGGCTTCAGGGATGTAGCGCCACGGAGTTCTTTTTTTTATCGGTTTAGAATTCCTGATTAAATGAAAGTAGTCAAACAAAACAATGTAGCCTATACTTTGGCCCGAGCCTTCTGAGACAGTAGAAAGGGTAGAAGCTGTGCGCTCTAGAACCGACCTTAAAATAAACAAGTATTTCGGTCTCACTTTAACGCATTACTCATATCTAAGTAAGAATGAGACAGACTTTGTTGTTTACCTTAAGGGCAGGTCTAGAGCGCCCAATATCTACCCATTCTACTGTCTCAAAAGACTCTCACCAAAGTATACATTTAAAAAAATCATTATAATAAATTACTGTGGCGTATTTTAATATTTAAATTGGGGCATTTTTCTGGACCTAAATAGTACTGTACTTAAATACCAGTATAATCGCGGTCGTGGGTTCGACTCAGCCTCCAACAGAATTGAGTACCAGGAACAATCCTGGGGTTATAGTCGGCCGGTGCATAAGGCTGACAACCATACCACCTTCACGTGCCGAATGTCTAAAATCTCGGAGCCTCAACCTCGTGGAACCTCTGGGCCTAAATGCCCCGTATAAGGAACACTGTACTTTACTTTTAGAATCATACCTTCATTACATTATTACCTTCAAAAGTCTTGGTTACCTTAATTTGTTCAATAAATAAACATCTGAGTTAGGTACATAATCTTAGTGATAATACGTATGTAAAGATCTCGCACAAAATCTGTGCCGATGAGACCGTTACTCTTTAGAGAGAGACGTGTTATTGTGCGAGAGAGAGAGGTAGCTTGGTCTTTACAAATAGAAAGGGAGGTACTGTTGTGTGAGAGAGATAGTTAGCAGGCCAATCGACGCTACAGTCACCACGAAAACGTAATGCAATGACTTAGGCAATCGGCACAGATATCGTGCGGGAACTATATTAACGTATGTCGTATGTCCATATGTATTTAGGGAGGTCGAGAGGTTCAGAGGAATATTTCGAATGAGACTGGGGAGGCGGGTAGTCTCGCAGTCAGTGTACCCGGATTCAATTCCCGCACAGGATAAATTTTCCTCTAAAGAATTTAATAAAAAACTGAAAATGACCCTCCCTTATAGGCCTATAGATAGTCTATACCGGTACATAGGCCTATAACTTTTTATTTATTAAGTGTGTAAGAATGGATCTTTAAAAATAAAATAATTCAGAATTCTCCTTATCTCTAATGCCAAATAATTGCTTTGTAGGCTAATAACCGAGATTTCCAATTACATTTTCTCACAATTATATTGCGCAGTATTACCGTAAAGCACATGGGGAAACTCAACAAACTGAAAACGTCAACGTAAATGAAGATGCGGTCACTGTTAAAAAATCTTTGCAATATAGTTATAGCTTCTTATCCATTAAACAAGTATGCTGTGCTGGAATGATGTAGGCCTATACAAGGAATGGCAGGGAATTTAGTTTGCGCTTGTAACGCAGCTAAGCTTCTTTGTGTACATATCATTAGGCTATAATGACGATCAAATTTATAGACGGCTCTCTTCTGAAGCTTAGCTCTACAAACATGGTTAACGAGAAAGGTTAGTAAACTTGGAGCCACAAATTGTGATAATTCGCTATTATCCCGGGTTAGGGGAAGCCAGAAGGGATGTCCATTTTATAGATTGCACTCCAATGGTAATTCACTTATGTAAGATTGAAATTAAATACCTTTGTAATACCTCAATCTCAACATCTTTTATTGTGCCTAGGCCTTTCGGTTAGATATAGAACCTTCATCAGATTCTGTAATTTATAAATATTTGTTTTTATGATCTGAAATGTTTTATAAATGTTGCAAGTTTACGTCTACTAAATGTTTTATATAAATCTGCAGTTTAATTGATACATTACAACACTTTACTTCATTCTGTTTTATCATTGTATAATGGGTCTTACATTTTAAAGTTGAAAATTGTCATGAATTTTTCAAAACGATATACTTATGGCATAACAGAATATGTTGGAGTTAGTGTACGGTATGTTCGTAGATTTTAGTGTACCGGTACGTGTACGATGTGACATTTGTAAATTTTGTTATTAAATAATACAATAATACATTATGCAAGGAGCCTCTAATGGCATTTATTAAGACACGAGTATGTTTATGAAACAAGCGAAGCCAGTTTCATAATTTTCAAACGAGCGTCTTATTTACCATTATAGGCAAGTTGCATAAATTTGTTAATTCAAATATTAATTGCATAGATTATTCGCTGGTCCACCGCTGTGGCTCAGGGGATGCGTCCAATCTTCTCACGCAGTGGGCCCGGGTTCGATTCCTGGTCGGGACAAGTTACCTAGGTGAGGTTGTTTCCGTGGTTTTCCCTCACCTATGAGTCAAATGTCAGGTAACTTTAGGCCCTTGTGGTCCCCGGATATCATCTGGCCGTCATTATCATCTTCATCCTCATCCTCGCCTTGTTCTGAGCGAGTGTGTGTGTGAATGGTGTGTATCATCCTATGTGTTCGTGTTGTCTCGGAGGTGGCCCCGGCATTGGGCTGATCACTCATCCGGGGAGGCCCTCCATGTCCTTGTCTGGTCAAAAAAGTATGTATGTGATCCAAAGGTAATCCCTCTCCCGACAGGTCGCGGCCCTGTAAGGCCCGGGCGGCTTGGGTCGCTTAAATCCTAAAAGGGAGAGGTAAAACTACGAAAAAGAAAGAAAGAAAGATTATTCGCTGCTCTGAAATAAAGGAAGGGAGAAAGGGAGGGAATATGAAAGGAAGGAGGGTGGAGAGACAAATAGGGTTGGTTTTATGGTTATTTAACGAAGGGAGTATACTGCTACTTAGGTCTAAGACCGTCGCCGCAGGAGTTCTTTTGCATGTCTGTATATTAACACACTTGGCTGTTACATTTGTGCAATTGGAACGGAATCGAACCCGTAACTTCGGCAGAGAAAGCCCGTATCATACTAAGTACGCCACCCAAGCCGAGATTGATTTAGTGATGGAGATGGGGGGGGGGGGAGAGAGAGAGATAGTAAGAATGAGGAGGAATTTACCTCAAAGCATAGTATGTACGGCATACGTAATTACTGCGGAAATCCCTGTTTACACTTGCTAACACTGCAAAGTAAACACGCACTAATTCAACTTGGACCTATAGCAGGTAGCAACATAAGATGGAACTTCGTACTTCCTTCGATGGAACTTCGTACTTCCTTCGATGGAACTTCGTAATTTGTTTCGAACCTTCTGGAGTTCTTTAAGACCTAATATATTTTCCTAAAACTGTTTCGGAGCTACACTTTGCTCACTGCAACCATTCACATTTTATAAGTTAAAAAGCATAATATTCCCTTTGAGTACATTTAAATTTCGGAAGCGATTGTTGCGGATGGCGAATGCGTGGAAGGTTACCGACTACGAAGGGACGTAACAGTAAATGTTACTTCGCACTCTTAAATTGTATTTAATGAAAGACAGGAAAAGCGAAAGGAGAAGTAAATAAGAGACGAAAGAAAGATAGTAAGGAAGGTAGAAAGAAATAAAGAACAAACATACAAAGAATGGTGAATGGCATAAGAATGGTGAGTGGATGTAGATCAAAATGCAAGTATTAATGAGTAGAATACATCCTCCATCTATTGGAGTGCGAATGGTACTAAAATACAATTCACCATTGCCAATAAGTAAGAAACATTTGAACGATGTTATGAAGTAGGAAAAGTTAATTCCTCTAGTGTACATAGCAGTGGCATATCATATTGGAAAACTTGGTGCGGATAGTGAAAAAATAACTGAAAATACTAGATTTAAAAGGAATGTATTATTCTTTCCTATTAATTAGTTAATTTTTTCCATATATCTACCCGGGCGGCGTGGGTCGCTTAAAGGTCCCTAAAAGGGAAAGGTAAAACTAACATAAAGAAAGAAAAGAAAGAAAGCTACATAATTACTATCTTATGTACGTATATTGAAAGATAAAATAATGTCTTTACTTTTTCCAAACAATTAGTTAACTTTTACCACAAAGCTACATAATTACCCGGGCGGCGTGGATCGCTTAAATGTAAAGAGAGAGGTAAAACTAAGAGAAGATAAGGAAAGAAAAGAATGAAAGAAAGAAAGAAAGAAAGAAAACTACGTAATTACTATCTTACGTATATTGAAACATAAATTATTGTATTTATTTTTTTCAATTAATTAATTATTTTTTACCATAATTTTATAATTAATCTTATGTCTATTGAAACAATGTAAGGCCAATCATTCAGATATGTAGGATTTTCGTTCATATATTAGTATTTTTGTGCTGACGAAATTCAAAAGTTTGTTGAATGTGAGAACTGGATAAATTCTCTTGTCATTTTCTGTTAATATCTCACATAAGACTGAATTAACATTTACCCTAATAGTATCTATAACGTTGCAGTGACTACAAATGAAGTGTCCTAAATGGTGAAAAATGTGAAAATAGTTTTTCTTTATTATCTCAAAATTAATTTTTTGCTCTTTATCCACATATTATTCTCATGCTTTCAATTCATCAGTAGATTTAATAGCGTATGTCCATAAGCCGACCCTTATCTTACATTATTCTGGAATTGAAAAAATAACATCATATGAAAAATTTCCTCCACGTCACGGGTTCTAAGCCCGATGCTATGTAAATTTAACTTCCATTGATAAATAACATTCGTCTTGAATGTTTCACCAAGTTCACATCTATACTGAAAGTCTAAGCCTTGACCTTATTATTGTAATTAACATTGTATTGTAGCGTTAGCTACAATGACACGATACTCATTTCGAATGAGCGTTCCCTACATGTATATGAAGTCAGCTAGCCAAAGGCTGTCGTACAAGCTAAAAGATGAAAAAAATACAAAGCCTGACAATGGTAAAATCAATAAATAAGGAGTGAAGGAGCATATTGAGAGAGGTGGGGCGTGAAACCTGGTTACTCAGCCAACCGGAAACCATGCAGCTTACGACCTGTTGCGTTCTTCGCTAACGAACACTATTTTCAGAAAATTCCATCAGTAAGAATCGAATTTCAGCATTAAGAAAAATGGTCAGCCTCGTCTAAATACGACCTACTCCTGCATTGTTTAATACGAATCATCAATCGTCAATCATTTTTTCTCTTCACTTACTACCTTTTATGAAATTTCCATATTCTATTACGTTGTAATATTGGAAACATACAAAATACATGAAGAATTGGATCAACAAATTCCGTTAAATTTCGGTTACCATTCATGCAAGTTTCATGAAATGCGTTTAGCTGGATCTATTCAACTGTTCATCTAGAGAATCATCTATTCATCCGAATCAGCATACTGCTTTTCTAAATCAGGCATTTGCTGGCTAACAGGTGATCATAAAGATCTATAAAACATCATAGAATTAAATTTCGAGAACTACGGAGATTTTTCGCCTTCTTTACCATTACTATGCTCTAAGTCTCCATAGTCCTCGAAATTTGATATTTTACCACTTGAAAACATGAAATTTATTAACATGAATCATATAAGCTTAATTGACCGCCGACGTAGTCTTGTGGTTAGCGTCGCAAACCGTCGGCCCGGGTTCTATCCCCGGTATCTCCTCGGATTTTTCTGAGGTAGGGAGGTCTGGCAGGGATGCAGTCAGCCTCGTGATTCAAATTGAGGAGCTACTTGATAGAAAAGTAGCGGATCCGGTCATGAAAACCACCATTAACGGCCGTGGGTGTCGTCATGCTGACCACATACTCCCCAATCCTGCCATCTGCCTATGGTAGATGACGCAGTGGTCGAGTGGTAGGCCAAGTACCTCCAGGGATGTAGCGTCACGGAGTTTAGTTTTATATAAGCTTAATTAGTTACAATATTGCATATAATAATAGTTGGAAATAAATATATTCATGCACTTTTTAAGCATAAAAGATTTCATTGATTTGAAATTATTATTGGATTTATTAACTTGAAACTGTCGAGAACAAGTTAGCCGTTTTAATTATCTTTTGAAGATAAACAAATTATACCATCATTATTCAAGAATGTGAGAACATTACATAGTTCATTGCTACGCTAAAAATAAATTTAAGGTAATTAATGGTTCAACTTCTTTCCCCAGCTGATGGGATCTTAATTCTATTGGAGTAAAAGTAGTTGATGCTGCATGCTTGTGTCCTACTTTCTTTTAAGCTTGAAATTGGGTTGTTATATATATATTGTTATTTCTCAGGTTATGCGTACAGAACATTAAAATAATAAATAAGAAACTGGCACTCTTTTGCATTTTAAATACTGCTGCAAAATGAACACTACAACGAAAGCCCTTCCCTAAAGCACAAACAAAAACTAAGGTATAGTTATGGAAAACGTCGGCCAATGACATGCTCTTATTATCTAAAACTTTAAAATAAGCGATATAAAAGTGCCTGTTTCTCTGAATGATTATCAGCCATATGCCTTTAAATTTTAAGTGTGCTTTAATACAGCTATTTTAAAAAATTCTATATGTTTTCTCAATCAGAGTTTAAAAATAATAACAGATTCAATATGGTGCAGAACGAAACACGCGCAATTCAGTAGGTCTATGCCGCTGCTGACAAAATGAATCACTGATAGAACATGTCACTGACTTAGAATTTAGCTGCCACTACTTACCATAATGCAGCAAAACCTCATTAAACTAAATCCGATGCTTTTGTTTCTAATAATGTTTTTGTTTCTATGGTAACTCCTACTACCATTGATTTTGTTAGTTATCCCTCGACTGAATTTATAAAACAGTATCGTCGATTTAAATAACAACAATATACCGGCATTTCGTTTATATTCTTGGATTATTGTGTCACCTACTGAATTAAGTCTGAACGTATTAATGTTTGTGATACTGGCGACATTTTACAGTTGGTACTAATCGGTACGGTCCGGCTGACACGGTAATCAAGGAATTCTCGCGTTCAGCGAAATAAATAATTTGTAAACATTCTACATACAAGTAGGACCCCTATAAATATTTTGTACTTTTACATACGGTCCAATGCTAAAATAATTTCCTTTCTGAATTATTTCGCAATAAGAAAAATTAAATTCCTCTTTTTTTAATTTTTGAGCTTATTTACATAACCAACTCTTAAAGGAATAAAAAGAGAGAGGTTCAAATTAGACTCTCTTGTACTGTAGCTGAATGCCTAGTACATAATAAAGCAAAGTTTTATATAATATTAGTGTTCCGTACATGTGGATCTACACTGTTGAGAGCGCGGCTTACACAAGTGTGTTAGCTTGAGTTATGGCACATCAGTTGCTCATTTAAGATCGTACTTCTATGCTACTAATTACGTAATGTTTTAAAGGAAGTGAATTTGCAAGAGTCGTAATACAAGTTAGTTCTTAGGCACCATTTCATGTCACATCAGATAACAAGCCTTGTCACGGACAGTTCTGCCCTCTGTTGCAAACTCATTAAGAAGCACAGGGTGTACGAAAACTTTGCTAAATGAGATAAAGTACAAATGATCTCGTCAAAAAGTATTTAAATCTTGAAGGGAACCGTGAGTGACAACTGGAATGTGTGGCAAGGTTTTTATTCAGAAAGTGAAAGAATTGAAGGGGCTAGTTCCATAAGGGCGTAAGGCACAAGAGCATAGTTTTGAGAAATCTTGATGTTTTTAAACAAATGGTACCACTCACAAGCACAGGTCTTTTCTTATGACTGAACAGAGGTTTAAGGCTCAAGTATAAATTGTTCACTAAGTACCCATATTTAAGAGATATGAGAAGGCAATATAATATCATTTTATTCATTCCTTCAACCTTGAAATCGACCACGAACCTAATAAAAGGAAGTTACATGATGCTTTATATTTTGGAAGTCTTGATGTCATTAAACTTACTGAGTAGTAAAATGATCCCTAGGCCGAGGAAACCATTAGGTTCATACAGGTTGAAACTCACACATTTTTAGACAATCGGGACCATGAAAGTTGACTGTCAGCCTTACGCACCTTTTATCCCCAGGATTGGTCTGAAGTTCATTTCTATTATTGGATAACTACTAACAGGACTATAGAGTTAGCAGAAACATTAGATTGAAAAATCACACATAATAATTCGCGGCATAATGCCTCAAGTAACTGCTCTACGGAGTAGCCAAAAATTGCATGAATGTGTTGTCTACATAGAAGATATAAAATGTAAATTAGTTGGTGATGTTTAGCATTACTTTTGATCTTCTGATTAATCTGAAAGTCTAAAATATTCTTTGAAGAAAATTGACTAAGGCAACGTTTATCTAAGCTGTTTTGAGACATTATTCCAAATAAAAATGATGTGATCTAAATACCTACAAAAAATTATAATACGACGCGAAATGTTTTGCTATTTCAGCTCATTCTCTTGAAATTATTAAGTTTAAAAAAATTCTATAATGGATTTTTAAAGAATAGCTGTTAAGGAATAAAACGGGATAACATTTATTCATTTAGCATAAATAATGACGGAGATATGAGCGATAACTAAAAGTCCTGCAAAATGATTATGAAAGGGGGTGGGCGGGGGAATCACAAGGGGGAGGGGTGGGGACTTCTGAGGAAATACTTCCAATTTGTCTTTTATTTCTTCCTGCAAAAAACCTTCATTGTCTGGGATAGATGCAACTATCAATATTTCCTTATAGAAATTATTCCGGAATACATAGGCCTGGATTTCTATCCTCTATTTTTTTTTCATTATGTGATATTCAATCTCCTACCCTTGGGCGTACGTTGTTTGAAGATAACGAGCAGAAACCATCTTCATTACATTTCACATCAGATAACTTCCCTCTTAGGGACAGCCCTGTCCCCCCCCCCTGTCTGGAACTCGTTATCTACAACAGGGTGAATGCGAACACCTGAAATAGCGTCGCAAAACAATGAGGATAGAGTGATAATTTGAATGTGAACGAAGAACAGGAGATAGTGTCTAGTGAGCGAAATATGAATCTCATTTATTTATCTCACCCATACCTCTATAGACTGTTCTGTGCGTCAAGAAAATTTGTCAAGACTGAGGTAAGTTTAGTCATTAAGAAGAACTCATATATCAATGTCAGTAACGTAATTCTCAGAGGTAATTCTTCTTAATTTACTTGCTGTATTATGTACGAAGACTGTGTTGTGGCGAACCTAACTGAAGTTGTTGTCAAGTCGTAAGCTATTCCATGCAATGGTTAAGGTAATTATGAATGATCAGGGACACTTTTCTTCAAACATCCCTTACTTGTTAGAGGGATTTAACATCTTTAATACATCTTACTTAGAAAGGCCTAATTAATTATTAAAGGTGCTAAAATCCACATCAAATAACATTCGAGAACAAGAAAACCACCTTATACCACAGACAATTATCTTACGCAGAAATTCACTTTGATGCAATATCTGTTTTTCAATCGAATAACGGAATTTCAAAGAACAATTCTAAAAAGTTCTCATCTATAGGCTACTGTTACGTACAGGTTAACATATTAATTTATTTAGTTATTAACATATTAAGTTAAGTTATTAATTTTATTTTCATTTCGTCCTGTAACACTTTCAGGCTGCCTTGCGACAAAGAGTACCATACATTGAAATATAGAAGGAAACAAACAAATATAAACTTAATACCAATGAATCCAACCACGTAACATAATGTTGCACTTGGGCACACATATAAGCAAACACAATAACAAAATCAAATATTTGGACCACACGCATGGTTTCGAAATAGGCCTATAGCCAAAGTTCCTTTCAATGCTGCCAATGCAATATCTTCCAGAATGTGTTTAGGAAGGTTAAACTTTTGGCAGACTATTGCTACTGATACTGATATTTTATAATTAAAAACTAACAATAAAGCGCATATAGGTTATACAATTGTATAGATTATAGTTTGATATATAAACAAATTATAATCTTATGTCCTCAACCATAATTTCATATAATTGGATATATGTGCTTATTTACGAGTTTTTAAATTGCAAAATAGCAGTAGCAATTACTTCAATAAAGCTATGTTAACTTGTACATAACCGATAAGTGTATAATATAAAGATAAAACCATTTAGGAACGTTCTTTCAAATTCCATAAAAGGCTACTAATGAAAAAAATAGAGTAAGCCCGTAGCAGATATGGATCTAGGTGGACTTACACATAAAATAATTCTTTGTGGTATAAGGTGGAAAAACTATTTAATTACCTTATCACAAACGGAATGAAATTCATCAACTGTTTCGGTTTAATTTATGATTTTCAAAATTTCCAGAGATTATTACATCTCAAAATAAAAAAATTAAAGATTAATATGAATTTTTTCCTAAACTTACCGTACATGCGAAAAATCCGGAACTAGCTAATGTCCTTCCAAAAAGTGCATAAGTTAAGGAAAATTACGCCATCTTATGAATAACTTGAATTTTTCTCGATAACCCACGAAGAAATCATTAATATATGTCATCTAAGTTCATGTATTAGAAAAACAAAACAAAAAAATTCAGCTCTTATTGCGCGTATTACATGAATTTAGCTAACAAAAAATTATTGTATTTTTGTTATGTTTCTTAATTTTTAAAAATGTTGATAACTGTTATAAGTATTCTATAATTAATATTATTAACTTATATCGTAAAACCTCATCTCCTTCCAGAAAGTATTTTATAATTTTTTTTCACATTTAAGAATATTATTGCGTAGATGCAAGCTTTTGTCATAGGATAATTAGCTAAAAGATGTATCAGAAATGTAAATGCGCCTGAATACAAAACAAAACTACGCAAATATAAGTTTTTGCACGACGTAACTAATTAGTAGTAAAAAGGTAAAGGTAAAGTGATCCCTATACAGGCCATGGAGGCCCAGAGGGTTCCAGGAGGTTGAGGCTCCCAGATTTTGGACATTCGGCACATGAAGGTGGTAAGGTTGTCAGCCTTACGCACCGGCCGCCTTTACCCCCAGGATTGCTCCTGGTACTCATTTCTGTTAGAGGCTGAGTCGACCCCAGGGCCATAGTGCCACCAGAAGGATTAGGCCAATTGAAAAATCTCAACGACCTCATCGGGAATCGAACCCGCGACCTTCCGGTTTGTAGCGCAGCGCCTCAACCACTAGGCTACGGCGTACCCCAACTAATTAGTAGTACTTACGAATATTGTTGCCGTGGATCGTAACTTGACATTCCCGCACGCAATCTGGTTGCTATGAAAACAAAAGAAATCTCCATGCGGTAAAAATTTCAAAATCACAAGTGCCGTAAGTAAAATCATCATAATACAAGCCTTTATGGAAGACCTGAACCAAGGCCCCCCTAGTTTGTGGCGATTTTAACAGGACTTATATTCAGTCCCCATAACAACCAACACATGCGAATCACTTTCTGAAATAAACATCTATCTTCAATAATGTATATACGTAATATTTTCAGCTAATATCTCAATTAATATAATTAAATTGATATACAGGGTGATTCAAAAATCACTATACATTTTGTATTTAAACAGGTATTATTACACAATATGTAATAGTACTGAAACATATACCACAGCAGGACATAATGTCAATGCATTTCAGTGTGACCACCTTGCACGTCTAGACACAACGACCATCGCTCCACTACACTCCGAAAAACACTCTCAAGCATAGCTGGTGTAATCTCAGCAGCCGCAGCTCTAATCCGCTGTTTTAACTGTTGAATGCTGTTGATCTTCACCTGGTACACCCTATACTTTGTAAACCCCCAGACAAAAAAGTCTAAGGGTGTCAGGTATGGTGAGCGGGAAGGCCACATCATTGGCGCGGCACGGCCAATCCATCTGCCGGGAAAAACTTCATTTAGGTAGTCACGAACCATTATGGCAAAATGGGGTGGTGCTCCATCCTGTTGTAAAACGACAGTATCCATAATCCCATCAGATACCAATTGGGGTTCCAAAAATTGTTCCAACATATCGAGGAATGTGTTTCCAGTAACATTTTTTTCTGCAAACATGAAGGGCCCGTAAACTTTTGACCTAGTTTACCCTAACCACACATTTACTTTGTGTGTTTCCCGTTCCCACTCCTGCATCACATTTACGGGCGAAATCTGCTCACGTCTGTTCATACGTCACACCACGTAGACGAGCAGAAACAACAGCTATTCTTTCTTCTGTGTTGAGCATACTGTCACATTACATGCAAGAAATAAGAATACAGTAACTGTATCACTAAAATGTATAGTGATTTTTGAATCACCCTGTATATAATCATCGTGCAAAAAAAAAAAAACACGCAATACTCGTGCAGTAAGCGCATAACGGATCTCTTTCCTCGATCCGTATGCACCGCTTACGGCACTTGTATCGCAATATACTATTTCGTTACCGGTACTGAGTAATGAATTTTATACATTTCAAATTAACCTTGTCATTTATAAATTTTCCATAGGAATTTATATGATCTGCCTTTATGTAAATCGTAACATAATGCGTTCACTAATATTAGAAGCGGACTGTGTGAGCGATTAGGCCGACATGAATACCTGAAGCATGGGGCTTTACAAAAAGGATCGTTTGTATCAGTGCAGGGCCAGCTCCAGTCTGTTTCATAATCCTTTGTCTCTCGCACCGCTGCCAGCTAATTTCCTTCCTATCTCGCCATTAAACAATAATTAATGTAACCTCCATCAGGTAATGTAGCATGTAACGTACACCCGAGCTATTCTTTGCCACAGTGTTTTGTGGTTTAACTCGACGCATAGCTCTCCAATCTATTGTACAAAGCAACTTGATGGTGTTGTACCCACTAGAGCTGGGATTATTCAGATAAAAGTTAATTGGTTACCTGAGCAAATAACTATTATATTTCATCTAATTAACAGGATAAAAGTTAACCAGATAACTGAATAATGACGTCACATAAAACTGTTCAGATTTAAATGTATGAGTTTTAAAGCTGACGAAAGAACTGCCTTCCAAACATTAATACAAGTTACAATCTTCATTAATATACAATCTTCACTCTTAATAAATTTAGGGATCATAACGACTAATGTATTGTAACATTAATGCTCTTTACTGCACGACACATATTAATGTAATTAGTCAGGCTGTCCGTCTAGTATATGGTCAGCCTATTTGTTTAGATTTGCGAGATCAAGAAAATAAATCATACAAGTAAGTTCAAACTAAGCAAAGCCAATGTATGGCTTGGGATCACTTGAATTATTTTTTTTATTAATAGGATTGGTTTTTATGAATGTGTGGGTAGGGGAAAAAAAAGCGGACCGACTCTTGTAGCTGATTTCAGAGCCTTGTGATAACTTACATAAATAAATGTAAAGATTTAACGGAAACGTTTGTTTTCAGAAGCAATGCAAATTACGTGAAATTATTTCTCAATTCAAGCAATTTATCGACAGTAGAACAAATTTCAATACATTCCCTGCTATCCTGTGAATGCCGCTTGGCATGCGCATTGACTCATATCGGCAACTTAGATATTTTAGTTCACGGGTGCGCAACTGTGGCACATTGTGCCACTGTGCGGTGGGGTAATGTCTCCCACTACAGTCGCCCTTGACGTCAGAATAAAGCAGTTTCGACGTGACACTGAACATGAAGAGCAGGTTTCATACGTCACAGCAGTGGATGGGGACTAAAAGTTTCCCCTCAGTTGCTCAGGTATGTTTTAGGCCTAGTCAGTCCTCTTTCTTTTCCCTACCTTTACATAGCACTGAATTTGAATACTATTCATTTTTTACATCCAGATTTGTTCAAGCAAATATTTGTGTTCTTTTATTGTTATTATCAGTTTATTTAGAAAATTTGTATGATCAATTTTCCAAATAAAATTTGTAGAATTGAATATAAGTAGTTAAAAGTACACAAAGTAGAAAAATATTTAAAACATTTGAAACAAGAATGCGAGCACTATTATTCCGTAATTGAATCGGTGGGTAAGAGAAAGCCATCGATATCCTTCATGTGAAGTTTTGGAAGTTTGTTTTGTCACGTTATTCCGTTCTCTAGCTATACTGTTTTCTGTCCAATAGACACAGTTGCTGAGGCACATATAATTACATAATATCTCTCTCTCTCTCTCTCTCTCTCTCTCTCTAATCCTATATCCCCTACGTTGGGGCGAAGGGCCTCCAAGTGGAGGTTTCTGTACCTATGTGAATTTTTGTTACGCTTATTTTCCTAGAGAGGGCAGAGGGACAGGTGGTAAGCCCATCGCCCCTTAACCCCCCTCCGGAAACTAAGGTATTACTTGGACGTGAAAGGGCCGAGAAATTTTGTCCAGAGGCTCTAATTTAGGCTTGGAGTTCTTTTACGTGCCGTAAATCTACGACACGGGCTTAAAGTCCCTCCCGGAGGACTCCGTGCCCAGGATTTTTACGTCCTGAAAAACCCATCGACTGCGGCCGGGTAATTACATAATATAACAAATGATAATACAATGCCATCAAGAAGTCGCTTCGCAAGTCTTGTGCAGGCTAATAAACGGAATTTTTGCACTCCTTAGCTAGTAAGTGGTACTTACGAACTTTGTTTACATGGATCGTAAGTTGACATTCCCACACAGTCTTGTTGCTAAGGCCGGTTGCGATGAGGTTAAAACACTTACGGTCCAAGCGCTACGTCATAATTCATTACGATACACTTTATAATACAAGCCTTTATGGCCACGGCCCCCAGGACAAATATTCGGTTCCCATAACAACAAACACATGCGAATCACTTTCTGAAATAAACATCTATTTTCAAGAATGTATTTACATAATATTTTCAGGTAATATCACAATTAATATAATTAAATTGATATAAATAATCATCGTGCAAAAAATAGCATGCAACACACGGGCCGTAAAGGCATTTACGGGTCTCGAAAACTTAAAAACCCTCGGCTGCGCCTCGGGTTTTCAATCTGTTTCCTCGACCCGTAAACGTGCCTTACGGCACTTGTATCGCAATATACTATAGTTTACAGCGCTAGCGTTTGGTTATAATGTTCAGCTAAAATCATTTATGAAATAAGAAATAAATTAACATAAAACTCACCTATTTACATAAGATGTTCAAAAAGTTTGCCGTTATCTTGAAGGCACTATATTCACGCGTTTTAATTTATTTTCGAAAACTTCAATAAAGTTGCAATTTAAAAAAATACTTATTTCAGTTTTATACTCATCAGTAGGACCCGGATTCTTAGGTTTTAAATTATTTTGTTCCTTTCTACCTAACTGTGATATGTTGACATAATTATCCATTTCATAGTCATGGAAGTCACATAGTCCAATCTTATAAAACCTAAAAATGGCTAAATAAGAACGTTAGAAATTAAAATGGCTAAAAATGCTTTCGAAGTAAAATAACTTACGATAAAATAACAATAATGATTATAATAATTAATCTACTTATTATTGTTCCACCAAAAATTACTTTTAAAATATCCGCCTACATTTTCATCTTGATCATTGCTGCCAGTACATTATTTTGTGGATAAAATATAGCATTGCTTTTTGTCATTTTGTCATTTTGAAACCCATTGTCCTGGTAATGGAATTCTTAAGTGAACCGAAATCTCCAGTTTCTTTAGAATCAAATAAATGGTATTTTTAAGAAGCTTACACTTGAAGTGTATTTACAGTGTTGCTTCAGCAAGCAGTGAAAGTGAAGTATTCTGAAAGTTTATCGATTAATTGAAAAACGTTCATGTTGAGTTCGTGGCGGAATTGGACAGGAATAGTTCTGAAACTAAGCAAAAAAGTATTCCTAAAGTTTTGTGGTTCAGATCCAAGGAAATTTAAGACATAGGCTAAAATGAATGAACATATTTTTGAAGTGAAACATTTTTAGGCGCGCTAGGAGCAAATCGAGAGCTAACCCAAATTTGCGTCACGAAAGTAGCGGGGCTGTGACGGACTGCACAGAAAACAACTCAATGAAATTTGAAAAATTAAAAAATCCAAAAATCCAAAACAAAAAATCCAAATTTCCAAAATTAAAAACCGAAATCCAAAATTTAAAAAATCCAAAAATAAAAAAAATCCAAAATTAAAAAATCCAAATTAAAAAAATAATACAAAATTTAAAAAATACAAAATTCCAAAATTCAAAATTCAAAATACAAAATTTTAAAAATCCAAAAACCAAATTTAAAAAATAAAAAATCCAAAATTAAAATTCCAATAATCTAAAATTTAAAAAATCGAAATATTCAAAATTAAAGTTTGAAAATCTAAAAGTTAAAAATCTAAACATCCAAAATTAAAGAACCAAAACCCAAAATAAAAAATAAAAAATCAAAGATGTAAAAATCCAAAATTAAAAAGTCTATAAACTCAAAATTGAAAAAGTCCAACAATCCAAAATTGAAAAAAATCGAATATTCCAAAATTGAAAAAATAAAAAAATAAATAAAAATTCAAGTTTCACTTCTGTCGCGTCGCGTTCCACGACCCCTATTTTTTTCAATGTGTTTATTGTATTTATTAAAGTGAAACTGAAAAAAGGTTCGTTTAATATGTTCAAAAAACTAAAACAGGGTTTATAAAAACCTAAAAATCCGGGCCCTACTCTTCAGCAATAACAAACAGTTGCACAATAGTTAGCATGCCCTCTTCTGATATACGTGCTAAGAGTCTGAAAGGAAGGTAAGGGAAAATACCAACCATTGCATGAGTAGTGAACATAACCAGAGCTGCGGAGAGACTTATTGATTATGTATTATGTTTATGTTTAGGCATTTGTGTTTTTTGAAGGACGACAAGCAAGAATATCTCGTGAGATCCCAGCAGCACTTTCCAGGATCAAATTTCTGTTCTTTTTTTCCATAAACAAAATTTAAATTCACTCCAGGAACGGCAATTTGCTGGCAATTCATTATAACCAGGGCTCGGATTCTAATGTCATGTCATCTTTTTATTGATGCTGCCAAGACATTGCCAACTTGTAGATAAATTCTAATCATGGCCTCTAGATTATAGAAATGCATTTTATTAGGTAATTTTTTGTCATTTTATGCAATTTTATATATATATATATATATATCGTATTTAGGGCATTTATTTCAATTTTACGGCATTATTTTGTAATTTTCGTGTCATTTGCTTCCTTATTTTGTCATTTTTATGAATTTACTTTAAATAAATTACATTTTTGTAGAATCTACTTTAAAAACAATTTTCTTATTTTTCTTCTTAAATGCTCCAATCAAGAACAACGTTTTTGGACCTACAATATCCTTTCTACATTTTCAGCTTTTAGAATTATGTACAAATTAGTCTATATCTTTGTGTGCACAATAATAATTTTTATAACTAAAATATCAGTTTTTAGGTCATTCTTTGTAATTATTAAGTCATTTTCTTTAAAATTTAGGGTCTTTTATAGGTAATTTTTCAAACAATTTTAGGTCATTAGAATCCGGGCCCTGATCATAACTGATCAGAATCCCACAAATTGGAATTATGTTGCTACCTAGGCCTACCTATGATTCCCACAGAACGCTAGAATTTCTAATTTATAAAGATGTCATGATACCTGAACACACTCTTCAAGTGTTAATGGAACGAACCAACTGTTAGAGTTAGTGTTTTAGCCTCACATACGGAAATGACATGGCGTATCAAATTATGACCGCGCAAGCACAACGATGTACAAAACTGTTTCTCTGTGGACTCCTTAACCATGCAGTATCCACTTATGCATGGTACGGTACAGCTTCTTTAATTGAAGTAGAAGCAACACAACTTGAATACAAACTTTGCAAATCCCACGAAAACTCGTGAAAATGATGTTAAGACAAATTATACAGTTCAAGTCACCGTGGAAAGTTCTTATAACTTGGGTTCTAGCAAAGCACTTGGTCACGTACAGCTTTATGAATCCCAGTAACATAGTTATATAATAAATTCAGCATGAGTCCACTTTCAGTATAATGTTATTTCCAAAACAACTTATGAATGTTCACGTAAAATATAGACCAAGCTTGTCCAACTGTTTCCCCGTAAGCTGCTCTCAGCAGTATGTTGAGGCGTTTGAAGCGTTAGATAATTTTAAAAAGTTGCAATGTCATGAGGATGTCACTTAAATTTGATAGACTAAATTTAAACAACCTTTATTATGAATTTAGTTAAACTATTTAAACTCACTGCTACGATCGGACAGGATTAATTACCTCGCTGGACCGTATTCAATTGCATAAGCAAACACCCTCAGCAACTTCTAGCCCTATTATGTATTAATTTGCTGTACTGTACTTCAATGTTTATTAGTATATTATTCTTCATTCGAATAGTGTATTCTCAAAATAACTCAAAATGTCATATCCAAAGAAGTGATACAGAATCTCTTTCTTCGATGTACCGTACGTATTTGCTGAGTCTTTTTTTTTTTTTTTTTAAATTTGTTTATTAACTGCATGTCCCATTACAATGAGAGTAATACTACATGCACTAATTACTAATATTACATTTTAATGCATATAATATACTGTCTTTTATCTTCCTTATTCTATGGCTGGTTACTGTGGAACTTATTCATTACCTTATTAAAACTAAATTTTCATACTATTCTTTACAATATTATTTAACATGTAGGTATACTCTATTTATATAATATTAGTTAATCTCCTGTATTTCTGATATATTAGTTAACTACTTGTATTACTACTTCATTCTTTTACATCTTATCTAAATCTATCGAATTAATGAATGAGATTAGTTCTTGTGTATAATAGCGCATTAATTTGATTTTGTCAAATGTCCATTTTCCATGTTTACTTATCATATTGTTCTTAAAAATTTGTCTTTCCCTTTCAAGTTTGATACATTTAAATAGTAGGTGATCCACTGTTTGTTCTTCGTTTCCACACGTACACATAGGACTGTTTGTTATATTAAATCGAAAATAGTATGAGTTCATTTTCCCGTCATTATAAATATCCCTACGGTTAAGCTCCGTAGCAGAAAATTATCACACATGACATTCGCATTAGATAAAATTGGTTCCCGATATAATTTTGTGAAAATGTTTTCCTTAGTGTAAGTTATTTCATCTTGACAATAATTAAAATACTCTTGACAAAATACTCTTGACTCAATGTTCTTATACCCATAATTTCTATAAAATATGCATACATTTTCACTTGGGTTTTAGGTTACATGATTTATTAAAATAAAATAAAAATATTAAGTTACAAGATTAAAATACCCAGAAAACTTAATCCAAATTTAAAAAAAGTGTTGTTTAATAAGAAGTCAAAAGATTTTATGTTTAAAGTTTTAACTCAAGAAAATTCTCTATATGCTTAATTTCTACGTTTGCGATCCTAACACTGTCCAGGAATTTGAAATCGTGTCCTTTGCTAATTTAAGTTGTTCAGCCCTCATATAAAGATTAATAAATATTGAAAAGAGGATACTTACTTGTGAAAGGATGATTGAAAGCTAGTCTTCCTGTAGTGAACAGGCCAAAGAAAAGTTGAGCAATCCTATGGACAAAAAGAAAACTAGTTTGACTATTGAGTCATACAGCCGTTCAATTTTCTTTATTACCTTTTGAAATAAATTATGTTCAATATAATTATTTTTTTCCATTGAATTAATATAGGTAGTATTAATCCATTAAAAATAAACTGCACATCACAAGTAAGCTTGGAACGTTGATTTAAAGAACGGTTAGATTCACTAAGCGTGTTCTAGAGGAAGAGGTGGGGAAGTGTATCACGCGATGACAACAAGAATGCGTTAAGCTAAAATCAGGTAGATATAAAAGTTAGACATAAAAAGATGTTGCTTTTATAACGAAGGCATGATCAAGTAAATTACCTCCGATTTATATTATATACGTAAATGATCATGGGCGTACGGTAAGGGGGGTTCAGGGGGTTGAAAAACCCCTCCCGAAATATCTGCAATATTTTGAAAATTATAAGTCATGGAACGAAATTAAAAAAAAAAAAAAAAAAAAAAAAAAACTTATTTGGTTGTTACATATTTTACAATTTCGTACACATCAAAGCATTATTTAAGATTTATCGTAATTTATTTAAGATTCAAATGTCAAACCCTTGTGGTGTTGATAGTTTTTCAGCTTAATAACACTGATGTATTACTAGTAAACAAAATTCCCTTTGGAACCTGTCAAATTACAACTCGAATACTCCCGCCGAAATCCATCCACCTGTCTGTAAAGCCAACAGTAATCACGAGCTCATCACCAAATTATCATGAAGTAATCGGCATTAATCGGGCTTTTCCACCGGTGGATTTACAGATAACTTTAAAAACGTGCCCTATAACCATACAGTACTATGATAATTTTTCAAAAGAAAGTTTCTATTTATAGACTCTAGCTTAAACGAGAAATGGATAGAAATCTCAAGAAAAACAGTTTCAAAGACTGAGCTGCATATTAATTTATTACAGTGTATTAATTATCACAATACAACTGTTTAGTAACTTTAAAAAAGTAATTATTCACAATGTGCGCAAGGACATGGAGCTGAGACGACTTTATATTGAACCCCTCCCGAACAAAATTTCACCGTACGCCCATGTAAATGATCAATGATGTTTATGATGTAAATAAATTGTCATTTTTATGCTTATGCTGTCCATACACAGTGACCTCATCTTGGGTAAATGTCACGCGAAACGTGAGTCTTCAATCCCTGTATAAACTTCGATACCTGTTCATAAGCATGTGGAGAACGTAACAATGAATATTGAATGTCTTTTTTTTTAACTCGGTGTTCAAAATACATCAGTTATAACAGACTCCTGAAATCTATAAAATGATTTGTCATCCGTTAAAATTCTTGCTTTACCTACTTCACATTACATGATAAGGTATAATCTTGGATATTCTTATGCTGTAGGCTACTGCAAGAGGAAAGTTGCTGGATCCATGGAAGTAGAATTTGTGATAGACAAGACTCTCTTCTAGGTTTTATGGACGGAAAGGTTAAGTCAGAGCCTTCTTTCTATAAGCCTACTTTGTTCGGTTGTAAGAAAAATCCTTTATGATTTGGCATTCATATTTTAATTTAACAAATTAATTTAAGTTTTAAGTGTATATGAAACTGAGTTATAACATCCCTATAAATGGCCTAGTTACATGAGGATGTGAGTGCTGACGCATGCAAACTTATGTTTGACAATAACAATAATAATAATAATAATAATAATAATAAATTGAGTTACATTGAATTCTACGATACATGCATCAATTATGTTTTAAAAGATAGATTAAACATTCTCTTATAAATAATAAAAAAACAAGTTGCTGGCATTAGTGCAAAAATAGTAAATGTCATATATATTATATATATATTTTTTAAAATTTTTGATCATGAACATAATTTGACAGTCACGTGAGAGTCTCCACCATTATCTTATTACTGTCCTATCTTTATTTTCACAAGATCGACTTTAAGTTAAATAAATAAAAGGCCAAAGTGATAAAATCCGAACTTGCCATTTCTATTTCACTAAAGGAAACTCAAATTGTTGTGACAAATGTGGTTTTGCAGTAATAATTCAAACATAACTTGTTATTTTAAAGTATTTATATTTCTGTTATTTTAAACTAATTACATTTTAAAATTAGGAATGCAGTTTCAAAAGCAACCCCAAATCAAGATTGTGACATTCCTATGAGAAAGCCATGCATAATCCTGCAAGTAGATAAATAAGTTATATGAAGGAGGGGTACACCAACATACAAGTAAGAATATACAGGTATAGGTATAGGAAGAACACTCAAATGCTCTTTGTTTGTTTGTTTTTTGCATTTTCACTGCATTTAGTTACAAACGTAAAATCTCTAAACTAAGTTTAAATCATGGTTTTAGCGTTTTATTTAAGCTAAAGTGACCATTTCGGTTTTACATGCTACTGTGCAAGTGTTCAAAGACGTTTTTGGCTTCTGACCCCGTGGTGAGCTTTTCCGGAATTCAGGCACCGTCATATAGCATCAATTAAACATGTTTGTTATCAATTAAACATGTTTGTTGTTGATATATTACAACAAAATCTACCTGAACATTGTAAGCTGATTACTAGACCTGGGATTTTAAGGCAAATGCCTATTTCATTCCTTATGAAATAACATGAAAATTGTTAAATATGTGGACATTTCATGATAGGTCACTTACATTTATAGAGTTTTATAGTGTCCTAAAATGCCTATTTGGACCTTTAGAGCCTATTTTACTATTTTAGTGCCTAAAATGCCTAGTTTTTACATTTGAAATAAAATTCAACTTCTTTATTTTTTGAAATCTTATAGTGGACATCCCTTAATGAAAAGCAGAACGTCAGAGGGTGGGATTTTCACAGAAACTTGATTATTCCAAACAATTGTTGCTAAAGGAATGCTGACTGACGGGTGAGGGGGAGGATTAAGGGGGGAAGGACTACTGTGCCAAGTCACCAGTGAAAGAACATCTGTTTAAGTGAATATAGTTCGTGATGCCTAATTTTGCAGTTAATTCTGTTAAGAATAGGTATACCACGTTTCTTGCAGTAAAAAAAAAGACCATGTTACAGTTTATAATATTGTAATATTATAAAGTCTATTTTTCATCTACTTACACATTTTTAGAGCATATTTTAAGTGCCTATTTTCTCTTTTTAAAAGCCTATTTACTTGTTTTAAAAGCCTATTTTAAGTGCCTAAAACTAATTTTTTAGAGCCTAAAATCCCAGGTCTACTGATTACATACGCCGATGATGCTCTACTCCTAGTCGAAAACCATACAATATCCTCACTCACAAAAACCACTAATATGGCACTAAATACTCTTTTTACATGGGGCTTAAACAATAAACTACAATTTAACCCCACTAAAACACAGGCACTGCTTGTTACTAAGAAAAGGAAATTTAACTTTCCTGTAATAAAAATGAACAATCAAAGCCTAAAAATAGTAAAGGAGTTATCGTACCTTGGTGTGACTCTTGACACCAAACTAACATTCAGGGTTCATTTTAATCACTTAGAAACTAAGGCAATTAAATTACACAGAGGTCTTTCTTCAGCTACACGCCCCATATGGGGAATACACTCTGAAATATTGAAAATAATATATCGGGGTGCTGTAGAACCCGTTCTATTGTATTGCGCAACAGCTTTTGAGGAAGCATTGGACAAAAATGGGCTCAAATGAAACTTGCACGAATTCAAAGAGGCTTTGTTCTGCGCATCAGTCGTGCATATCGAACTACATCTACAGATGCTGCTCAGGTGATAGCAGGAATTGAACCACTCCATTTATCAGGGAAGTACAGAGCTGCAGTTACCAAAATACGGAAAGGCTGGAACCTGCATCAGGAATTTCAGGGCCTCGACTTTGACCTACCAGCCCTAGGGACAACCAGCGGACATCCAGCAGACTTATCGGATGTGTAAAGATAGGACAGAAGTGTACACAACAACATGACTATCACATTTACACGGATGGTTCGCGCATCACTAATTTGACTAAAGATTCAGAAGTTGGATGTGCTTTTGTGGTTTTCCAAAAGGATGTTGAAATTCATACTTCACAGTTCAAACTCCACAAGCACTGCAGTGTTTTCCAAGCTGAAATGTTGGCAATCAAGAAGTCCGTGGAATGGTGCATTGAGAGAAACAGAAGTGCACTAATCTCAAGCGACTCTCAAGCAGCTTTAAACTGCATAAGTGATAAGTATTCCAAACATGCGATAGCTGTGGATATCCGGTGCGAGATATCAAGTCTTGTGCTGGCTAATAAACGGAATTAGTGCACTCCTTAGCTAGTAAGTGGTACTTACGAACTTTGTTTACATGGATCGTAAGTTGACATTCCCACACAGTCTTGTTGCTAAGGCCGGTTGCGATGAGGTTAAAACACTTACGGTCCAAGCGCTACGTCATAATTCATTACGATACACTTTATAATACAAGCCTTTATGGCCACGGCCCCCAGGACAAATATTCGGTTCCCATAACAACAAACACATGCGAATCACTTTCTGAAATAAACATCTATTTTCAAGAATGTATTTACATAATATTTTCAGGTAATATCACAATTAATATAATTAAATTGATATAAATAATCATCGTGCAAAAAATAGCATGCAACACACGGGCCGTAAAGGCATTTACGGGTCTCGAAAACTTAAAAACCCTCGGCTGCGCCTCGGGTTTTCAATCTGTTTCCTCGACCCGTAAACGTGCCTTACGGCACTTGTATCGCAATATACTATAGTTTACAGCGCTAGCGTTTGGTTATAATGTTCAGCTAAAATCATTTATGAAATAAGAAATAAATTAACATAAAACTCACCTATTTACATAAGATGTTCAAAAAGTTTGCCGTTATCTTGAAGGCACTATATTCACGCGTTTTAATTTATTTTCGAAAACTTCAATAAAGTTGCAATTTAAAAAAATACTTATTTCAGTTTTATACTCATCAGTAGGACCCGGATTCTTAGGTTTTAAATTATTTTGTTCCTTTCTACCTAACTGTGATATGTTTACATAATTATCCATTTCATAGTCATGGAAGTCACATAGTCCAATCTTATAAAACCTAAAAATTGCTAAATAAGAACGTTAGAAATTAAAATGGCTAAAAATGCTTTCGAAGTAAAATACGATAAAATAACAATAATGATTATAATAATTAATCTACTTATTATTGTTCCACCAAAAATTACTTTTAAAATATCCGCCTACATTTTCATCTTGATCATTGCTGCCAGTACATTATTTTGTGGATAAAATATAGCATTGCTTTTTGTCATTTTGTCATTTTGAAACCCATTGTCCTGGTAATGGAATTCTTAAGTGAACCGAAATCTCCAGTTTCTTTAGAATCAAATAAATTGTAATTTTAAGAAGCTTACACTTGAAGTGTATTTAAAGTGTTGCTTCAGCAAGCAGTGAAAGTGAAGTATTCTGAAAGTTTATCGATTAATTAAAAAACGTTCTTCTTGAGTTCGTGGTGGAATTGGACAGGGATAGTTCTAAAACTAAGCAAAAAGGTATTCCATAAGTTTTGTGGTTCAGATCCAAGGAAATTTAAGACATAAAATGAATGAACATATTTTTGAAGTGAAACATTTTTAGGCGCGCTAGGAGTAAATCGAGAGCTAACCCAAATTTGCGTTACGAAGAAAATCGTCTCGAAAGTAGCGGGGCTGTGACGGACTGCATAGAAAACAACTCAATAAATTTGAAAAATTAAAAAAATCAAAATTAAAAAATCCAAAAATCCAAAATTCCAAAATTAAAAACCGAAATCCAAAATTTAAAAATCTCAAAATAAAAAAAAAAGCAAAATCCAAAATTAAAAAATCCAAATAAAAAAATTAAAAAATAAAAAATTTTAAAAATCCAAAATTCCAAAATTAAAAATTCAAAGACCCCAAAAAATCCAAAAAACCAAATTTAAAAAATAAAAAATCCAAAATTAAAATTCCAAAAATCTAAAATTTAAAAAATAAAAATATTCAAAATTAAAATTCGAAAATCCAAAAGTTAAAAATCTAAAAATCCAAAATTAAAAATAAAAAATAAAAAAATTATAGATCCAAAATTTAAAATATCCAAAATTAAAAAATCCAAAATTCCAAAAATCAAAGAAATTCAAAGCTCCAAAATTAAAAATTCCATAAACCCAAAATTAAAAAGTCTATAAACCCATAATTGAAAAAGTCCAACAATCCAAAATTGAAAAAATCCAATATTCCAAAATAGAAAAACCGAAAAATTAAAAAAAAAATTGAAGTTTCACTTCTGTCGCGTCGCGTTCCACGACCCCTATTTTTTCACTGTGTTTATTGTATTTATTAAAGTGAAACTAAAAAAAGGTTCGTTTAATATGTTCAAAAACTAAAACAGGGTTTATTAAAACCTAAAAATCCAGGCCCTACTCTTCAGCAATAACAAACAGTTGCACAATAGTTAGCATGCCCTCTTCTGATATACGTGCTAAGATTCTGAAAGGAAGGTAAGGATAAATACCAACCGTCCCATGAGTAGTGAGTGAACATAACCAGAGCTGCGGAGAGACTTATTGATTATGTATTATGTTTATGTTTAAGCATTTGTGTTTTTTTAAGGACGACAAGCCAAGCATATCTCGTGAGATCCCAGCAGCACTTTCCATGAACAAATTGCTGTTCTTTTTTCCATAAAAAAAATTTAAATTCACTCCAGGAACAGCAATTTGCTCGCAATTCATCATAACCAGGGCTCGGATTCTAATGTCATGTCATCTTTTTATTGATGCTGCCTAGACATTGCCAACTTGTAGATAAATCCTAATCATGGCCTCTAGATTATAGAAATGCATTTTTATTAGGTAATTTTTTTTCATTTTATGCAATTTTATATATTTAGGGCATTTATTTCAATTTTACGTCATTATTTTGTAATTTTCGTGTCATTTGCTTCCTTATTTTGTCATTTTTATGAATTTACTTTAAATAAATTACATTTTTGTAGAATCTACTTTAACAACAATTTTCTTATCTTTCTTCTTAAATGTTCCAATCAAGAACAAAGTTTTTGGACCTACAATATCCTTTCTACATTTTCAGCTTTTAGAATTATGTACAAATTAGTCTATATCTTTGTGTGCACAATAATAATTTTTATAAATAAAATATCAATTTTTAGGTCATTCTTTGTAATTATTAAGTCATTTTCTTTAAAATCTAGGGTCATTTTATAGGTCATGTTTCGAACAATTTTAGGTAATTAGAATCCGGGCTCTGATCATAACTGATCAGAATCCCACAAATTGGAATTATGTTGCTACCTAGGCCTACCTATGATTCCCACAGAACGCTAGAATTTCTAATTTATAAAGATGTCATGATACCTGAACACACTCTTCAAGTGTTAATGGAACCAACCAACTGTTAGAGTTGGTGTTTTATCCTCACATATGGAAATGACATGGCGTATCAAATTAAGACCGCGCAAGCACAACGATGTACAAAACTGTTTCTCTGTGGTCTCCTTAACCATGCAGTATCCACTTATGCATGGTACGGTACAGCTTCTTTAATTGAAGTAGAAGCAACACAACTTGAATACAAACTTTGCAAATCCCACGAAAACTCGTGAAAATGATGTTAAGACAAATTATACAGTTCAAGTCACCGTGGAAAGTTCTTATAACTTGGGTTCTAGCAAAGCACTTGGTCACGTACAGCTTTATGAATCCCAGTAACATAGTTATATAATAAATTCAGCATGAGTCCACTTTCAGTATAATGTTATTTCCAAAACAACTTATGAATGTTCACGTAAAATATAGACCAAGCTTGTCCAACTGTTTCCCCGTAAGCTGCTCTCAGCAGTATGTTGAGGCGTTTGAAGCGTTAGATAATTTTAAAAAGTTGCAATGTCATGAGGATGTCACTTAAATTTGATAGACTAAATTTAAACAACCTTTATTATGAATTTAGTTAAACTATTTAAACTCACTGCTACGATTGGACAGGATTAATTACCTCGCTGGACCGTATTCAATTGCATAAGCAAACACCCTCAGCAACTTCTAGCCCTATTATGTATTAATTTGCTGTACTGTACTTCAATGTTTATTAGTATATTATTCTTCATTCGAATAGTGTATTCTCAAAATAACTCAAAATGTCATATCCAAAGAAGTGATACAGAATCTCTTTCTTCGATGTACGTATTTGCTGAGTCTTGTCATTATGAATATCCCTACGGTTAAGCTCCGTAGCAGAAAATTATCACACATGACATTCGCATTAGATAAAATTGGTTACCGATATAATTTTGTGAAAATGTTTTCAAATCTCCTTAGTGTAAGTTATTTCATCTTGACAATAATTAAAATACTCTTGACAAAATACTCTTGACTCAATGTTCTTATACCCATAATTTCTATAAAATATCCATACATTTTCACTTGGGTTTTAGGTTACATGATTTATTAAAATAAAATAAAAATATTAAGTTACAAGATTAAAATACCCAGAAAACTTAATCCAAATTTAAAAAAAAGTGTTGTTTAATAAGAAGTCAACAGATTTTATGTTTAAAGTTTTAACTCAAGAAAATTCTGTGTATGCTTAATTTCTACGTTTGCGATCCTAACACTGTCCAGGAATTTGAAATCGTGTCCTTTGCTAATTTAAGTTGTTCAGCCCTCATATAAAGATTAATAAATATTGAAAAGAGGATACTTACTTGTGAAAGGATGATTGAAAGCTAGTCTTCATGTAGTGAACAGGCCAAAGAAAAGTTGTGCAATCCTATGGACAAAAAGAAAACTAGTTTGACTATTGAGTCACACAGCCGTTCAATTTTCTTTATTACCTTTTGGAATAAATTATGTTCAATATAATTATTTTTTTCCATTGAATTAATATAGGTAGTATTAATTCATTAAAAATAAACTGCACATCATAAGTAAGCTTGGAACGTTGATTTAAAGAACGGTTAGGTTCACTAAGCATGTTCTAGAGGAAGAGGTGGGGAAGTGTATCACGCGATGACAACAAGAATGCGTTAAGCTAAAATCAGGTAGATATAAATGTTAGACATAAAAAGATGTTGCTTTTATAACGAAGGCATGATCAAGTAAATTACCTCCGATTTATATTATATACGTAAATGATCATGGGCGTACGGTAAGGGGGGTTCAGGGGGTTGAAAAACCCCTCCCGAAATATCTGCAATATTTTGAAAATTATAAGTCATGGAACGAAATTAAAAAAAAAAAAAAATTATTTGGTTGTTACATATTTTACAATTTCGTACACATCAAAGCATTATTTAAGATTTATCGTAATTTATTTAAGATTCAAATGTCAAACCCTTGTGGTGTTGATAGTTTTTCAGCTTAATAACACTGATGTATTACTAATAAACAAAATTCCCTTTGGAACCTGTCAAATTACAACTCGAATACTCCCGCCGAAATCCATCCACCTGTCTGTAAAGCCAACAGTAATCACGAGCTCATCACCAAATTATCATGAAGTAATCGGCATTAATCGGGCTTTTCCGCCGGTGGATTTACAGATAACTTTAAAAACGTGCCCTATAACCATACAGTACTATGATAACTTTTCAAAAGAAAGTTTCTATTTATAGACTCTAGCTTAAACGAGAAATGGATAGAAATCTCAAGAAAAACAGTTTCAAAGACTGAGCTGCATATTAATTTATTACAGTGTATTAATTATCACAATACAACTGTTTAGTAACTTTAAAAAAGTAATTATTCACAATGTGCGCAAGGACATGGAGCTGAGACGACTTTATATTGAACCCCTCCCGAACAAAATTTCACCGTACGCCCATGTAAATGATCAATGATGTTTATGAATATAAATAAATTGTCATTTTTATGCTTATGCTGTCCATACACAGTGACCTCATCTTGGGTAAATGTCACGCGAAACGTGAGTCTTCAATCCCTGTATAAACTTCGATACCTGTTCATAAGCATGTGGAGAACGTAACAATGAATATTGAATGTTTTTTTTTTTTAACTCGGTGTTCAAAATACATCAGTTATAACAGACTCCTGAAATCTATAAAATGATTTGTCATCCGTTAAAATTCTTGCTTTACCTACTTCACATTACATGATATGGTATAATCTTGGATATTCTTATGCTGTAGGCTACTGCAAGAGGAAAGTTGCTGGATCCATGGAAGTAGAATTTGTGATAGACAAGACTCTCTTCTAGGTTTTATGGACGGAAAGGTTAAGTCAGAGCCTTCTTTCTATAAGCCTACTTTGTTCGGTTGTAAGAAAAATCCTTTATGATTTGGCATTCATATTTTAATTTAACAAATTAATTTAAGTTTTAAGTGTATTTTAAACAAAAAGTATGTCCAACATAAATTGATTAAAATCCAGAGAGGGTATGTTCTGCAAATATGTAAAGCTTATCGCACAATATCTACAGATGCGGCTCTGGTTATTGCTGGTATTGAACCATTATATCTGACTGCACTGTATGTAGCTGGTGTGAGTGACATTAAAAGAAACCGCAAAAGCAATTTCCAACACATGTCTTTTGATCCTCAACTTCCGATGCATTTTCTTGCAGCTGGGCACCCAGGAGTGTACTCTGGTTATTCTCGACAACAGTTCTGTTCGGTCAAACATAAATATGACATTTATACTGATGGTTCCAAAATTAACAGCGAAGTAGGGTGTGCATTTGTTGTGTACTACGAGGGTCTGGAGGTATATTCACAACTTTTCCACTTAGCTCCCAGTTGTACAGTTTTTCAGGCTGAACTTTATGCAATTAGGGAAGCTCTAAAGTGGAGTTTGGAACACACAGGAAGTGTTTGTGTATTAAGTGACTCACAGGCTGGAATACATTCCATAAATAATAAATACATTCTTGATCCTCTATCTGTAGAAATTCGTAACATCATCCTGAAGGCAACCCACATATGTATAGTATGGACTCGTGGACATAGTGGAACGGAAGGAAATGAACGTGCTGACAAGTTGGCAAAATCGGCAGCTTCCATGGACTCGAGCTATGTGTATGCTAAGTGTCCAATATCATTTGTCAAAAATCAAATAAGGAAATATATTACATCTTGTTGGAATTTTGAATGGGAACACTCGGATAAAGGAGCTGTTACAAGAGAACTTTATTTTCCAACAATATATCATAGACTACAGTCAACATTTTTTGTACCAAATTTTATATTAACTCAGTTTATATCAGGACATGGTAAATTTGGTAGCTATTTCCGAAGATTTAAAATAAAAATAGAATGTGACTATACTTGCCCATGTGGAGAAATTGAACAAACAGTGAAACATCTTTTACTGGAATGTCCCAGATTTGAAAGACAACGTTTTCAATTAAGGTGTAAACTAAACTATTGTGACACTACACTTTCAGCACCACTGACAGTTTTTAGAAAAGAGTGTTGCAAACAAGATTTTGTACGTTTCGTAAATTATGTTCATTCCCATTTTTAATTATTACTTGTAAGATAGTTTGTAAATATTAATTTTGTTAATTTGTTATATTTAAAACCCTAACATACCTTCAAGGTAAAATAGGGTCACATGTATTGGAGTATCAAAAAAAAAAAAAAAAAAAAAGTTTTAAGTGTATATGAAACTGAGTTATAACATCCCTATAAATGGCCTAGTTACATGAGGATGTGAGTGCTGACGCATGCAAACTTATGTTTGACAATAACAATAATAATAATAATAATAATAATAATAAATTGAGATACATTGAATTCTACGATACATGCATAAATGATGTTTTAAAAGATAAGTTGCTGGCATTAGTGCAAAAATAGTAAATGTCAAATATATTATATATATATTTTTTTTAATTTTTGATCATGAACATAATTTGACAGTCACGTGAGAGTCTCCACCATTATCTTATTACTGTCCTATCTTTATTTTCACAAGATCGACTTTAAGTTAAATAAATAAAAGGCCAAAGTGATAAAATCCGAACTTGCCATTTCTATTTCACTAAAGGAAACTCAAATTGTTGTGATAAATGTGGTTTTGCAGTAATAATTCAAACATAACTTGTTATTTTAAAGTATTTATATTTCTGTTATTTTAAACTAATTACATTTTAAAATTCGGAATGCAGTTTCAAAAGCAACCCCAAATCAAGATTGTGACATTCCTATGAGAAAGCCATGCATAATCCTGCAAGTAGATAAATAAGTTATATGAAGCAGGGGTACACCAACATACAAGTAAGAATATACAGGTATAGGTATAGGAAGAACTCTCAAATGCTCTTTGTTTGTTCGTTTGTTGCATTTTCACTGCATTTAGTTACAAACGTAAAATCTCTAAACTAAGTTTAAATCATGGTTTTAGCGTTTTATTTAAGCTAAAGTGACCATTTCTGTTTTACATGCTACTGTGCAAGTGTTCAAAGACGATTTTGGCTTCTGACCCCGTGGTGAGCTTTTCCGGAATTCAGGCACCGTCATATAGCATCAATTAAACATGTTTGTTATCAATTAAACATGTTTGTTATTGATATATTACAGCAAAATCTACCTGAACATTGTAAGCTGATTACTAGACCTGGGATTTTAAGGCAAATGCCTATTTCATTCCTTATGAAATAACATGAAAATTGTTAAATATGTGGACATTTCATGATAGGTCACTTACATTTATAGAGTTTTATAGTGCCCTAAAATGCCTATTTGGACCTTTAGAGCCTATTTTACTATTTTAGTGCCTAAAATGCCTAGTTTTTACATTTGAAATAAAATTCAACTTCTTTATTTTTTGAAATCTTATAGTGGACATCCCTTAATGAAAAGCAGAACGTCAGAGGGTGGGATTTTCACAGAAACTTGATTATTCCAAACAATTGTTGCTAAAGGAATGCTGACTGACGGGGGAGGGGGAGGATTAAGGGGGGAAGGACTACTGTGCCAAGTCACCAGTGAAAGAACATCTGTTTAAGTGAATATAGTTCGTGATGCCTAATTTTGCAGTTAATTCTGTTAAGAATAGGTATACCACGTTTCTTGCAGTAAAAAAAAGACCATGTTACAGTTTATAATATTGTAATATTATAAAGTCTATTTTCCATCTACTTACACATTTTTAAAGCATATTTTAAGTGCCTATTTTCTCTTTTTAAAAGCCTATTTACTTGTTTTAAAAGCCTATTTTAAGTGCCTAAAACTAATTTTTTAGAGCCTAAAATCCCAGGTCTACTGATTACATACGCCGATGATGCTCTACTCCTAGTCGAAAACCATACAATATCCTCACTCACAAAAACCACTAATATGGCACTAAATACTCTTTTTACATGGGGCTTAAACAATACACTACAATTTAACCCCACTAAAACACAGGCACTGCTTGTTACTAAGAAAAGGAAATTTAACTTTCCTGTAATAAAAATGAACAATCAAAGCCTAAAAATAGTAAAGGAGTTATCGTACCTTGGTGTGACTCTTGACACCAAACTAACATTCAGGGTTCATTTTAATCACTTAGAAACTAAGGCAATTAAATTACACAGAGGTCTTTCTTCAGCTACACGCCCCATATGGGGAATACACTCTGAAATATTGAAAATAATATATCGGGGTGCTGTAGAACCCGTTCTTTTGTATTGCGCAACAGCTTTTGAGGAAGCATTGGACAAAAATGGGCTCAAATGAAACTTGCACGAATTCAAAGAGGCTTTGTTCTGCGCATCAGTCGTGCATATCGAACTACATCTACAGATGCTGCTCAGGTGATAGCAGGAATTGAACCACTCCATTTATCAGGGAAGTACAGAGCTGCAGTTACCAACATACGGAAAGGCTGGAACCTGCATCAGGAATTTCAGGGCCTCGACTTTGACCTACCAGCCCTAGGGACAACCAGCGGACATCCAGCAGACTTATCGGATGTATAAAGATAGGACAGAAGTGTACACAACAACATGACTATCACATTTACACGGATGGTTCGCGCATCACTAATTTGACTAAAGATTCAGAAGTTGGATGTGCTTTTGTGGTTTTCCAAAAGGATGTTGAAATTCATACTTCACAGTTCAAACTCCACAAGCACTGCAGTGTTTTCCAAGCTGAAATGTTGGCAATCAAGAAGTCCGTGGAATGGTGCATTGAGAGAAACAGAAGTGCACTAATCTCAAGCGACTCTCAAGCAGCTTTAAACTGCATAAGTGATAAGTATTCCAAACATGCGATAGCTGTGGATATCCGGTGCGAGATATCAAACTTCTCGAAACATTTGTGTTTAGATTGGGTTCGAGCACATGTCGGCGCGGTGGGCAATGAGAGGGCAGACCAGCTTGCTAAGCTGGCTTGCTCATTGCCCACTGAAGCAGCACTTAGCAGAATTCCAATCTGCTATGGTAAACAGGAACTAATGCGTATTATGATATCGTGTTGGGATAACCTTTGGAAAGCAAGCACTAAAGGCTTACTAACAAAACAATTATTTCTCCCTTCTGTTGCTGAAAGACTAAGCTGTAAATATCTAATACCCAACTTCGTTCTCACACAGTTTATGTCAGGCCACGGTAAATTTAAAATATATTTAGACAGATTCAAAATTGACCCCAGTGATTGTCAGTGTAGATGCGACGAAGAAAAAAAAAACAATACACCATCTGCTATTCGAGTGTAGTACCGGTATATATGAAAGAGCACGATTGACGTTAATACTTCATTTAGATTCTTGCAGTAAATGATATGAAAACCCGCTATACTTCATATTTAACAAGAAGTGCTGTTCTTATGAATTTCAAAAGTACGTTCAATATATTCATAAATCAATGTAAATAATGGTATTATAGTTTAAAACAGTTTCTAATCTTAGTATAAATTTAATAGTTTATATTAGGATAGTAAATATTAGTAGTTTGTCAGCTTGCACTCAACGTAAGCCTTTCTGCTAGAAATAATATTGTTCTGTATATGCTCTGTATTCTACTATAGCCCTTAAGTTTTATAGTTTTATATTAACTGGATGACAGATAGGCCTAGTAGTTAATTTCAAGTTTACACTCATTGTAACTCTTATTGCCAGAAAGTAAGATTTGTTTTGTATGTTATATTACATTATGTATTAACTATAGCCCTAACATGCAATGTAGCAAAATAGGGTTACAAATAAAGGGAGATTCATACATGTTTGTTATTTTCACAAAATATTTTAAAATTCTTAACACATTATTTCCAACATGATTGACTCAATATTATGAAAATTTCAGTTTCTAAAGATAGGCTAATGCATGTTGACTAAATTTAATGTGTTACAAGCAAATACATAGAATATTATGAAATCATGGGATACATTTATTTTAATATAATTTATTTTGTATTTTCTTTTTTACTATTCTTAAACGTAACGTAGGCCTACTGTTAGATGTAAGGTTTTGGCAATAAATCAGTCAATTGTAATGAAATTGCTCATTTTACAGTTTTACAGCCAAGCAGCATTGTCAAACCCGAGGCCTGGTATATTTTTAAACTTCTCGCTGCCATTGACGTATAAGTGATTCACAATAAGAATCGTATAAAAGCAGAAATATAAATTCACTTGAATAACATTTTACGTAAAATGTGAGGATATTTATTCCCGTGTTGCTGTTATCTTTTATGTAAACCAGGTATTCCACTGGAATTTTTACAGTTAATTTTAAGCTTAGTGCTCACTGATGAGTTCACTTGATGTTTGCTTATATTAATGTACAAATTCAACTATGTAAGGATTAAAAGTGAAAATCAAGAATACACTCTCGGTTTTGAATGGAGTTATTATTTAATGTTTTATTTCTCTCTTGTGGAAATTAGAGATGGGAACCTGTTACTTTTTTTGGAACAGTTACGTTACTGTTACAGTTACACGAAAGTAACTGTTATTTATAACCGTTACCTGTTACTTTTTTTACGTCTTTGTTTTTTTATATTACGTAGTTAATCGCCAGATCATTTCCCACTTGTAGGGGAATGCCCTTTTATCTCCCCCCCCCCCGGTTAGGGCCGTAGCCAAGGCTGGGGCTCTAGGTAGGGACCCCCGAAATAAAATAACAGTTGTAAAATTAAGCATTAAATTAGGGATGAGCATCGATAGTTAAAATATCGAGGGAAAAATCGGAGATAACCATCGATATGTCGATAATATCACCTGAAATCATCGATGTATTTAGACAAAAAAAGGGGGGATGGTCGAGTACGCTGCTTTCTTTGGTAATTTTTTTTTCCAAAGTCGAAAAATGGCCAAAATTCACGTTATTCTGTTCTTCAAGACTTCTAGAATCCATATATATGCATATTTCCACCCTAGCATTGTTCTAAATATAAGTAAAATTCCTATAAAGTTCTCCGAAAACTAACCTAAAATGGCGCACTAAAATGCTGCATATTGACATGTCGTCTGCTGGTGTTAGTGTTCAGCTGCGGCGGTAGATGGAGTCGATGGGTCACGTGGTGCGAAAGTAGGGCTGCCAACATCAGTGAATACACCACCTCGAGGTAGACGCCGCCATGCACCCTCCATGATATTCGTATATGCTCCAGTGTTGGGTCTCGATAAACCCCCGCCTTATTGAACATAATTAAAATTTTGTTAGTAATTTTTCTTTGGGGCTCAGCCCCCAAGCCCCCTACTCATTTAAACCTATTTCTTTTTCTTGGGGGCTCCGCCCCCAAACCCCCTTCTCCTTTACACATTTCTTTTTCTTGGGGGCTCTGCCCCCAAACCCCCTTCTCATTTAAACCTTGTCTTTTTCTTGGGGGCTCCGCCCCCAAGCCCCCGTCTTCTTTACACATTTCTTTTTCTTGGGGGCTCTGCCCCCAAACCCCATTCTCATTTAAACCTATTTATTTTTCTTGGGGGCTCCGCCCCCAAATCCCCATCTCATTTAGACCTTATGGCCTTAACTTCGCCAGTATAAATAAATAAATAAATAACCTAATAAAATAATAATTGCCCCCAAACCCCCATCTTGTTTAGACCTTATGGCCTTAACTTCGCCAGTATAAATATATAAATAAAAAATAACCTAATAATAATAATAATAATTGCCCCCAGACTCCCTTCTCATTTAAAGTATAACATGCAGTACAGAGAGCATCCATTCGAAAAGCGCGCTCAATAAATATGTTGGTACTAACGTGCGGGTGGGACCAATCACATGCAAGGTCGTTGGCAGCCAATGGGAACGTTGGTGTCCAACCCAGGGCCCGCATACCAGGCGTGAACACCCCGCGCGCAAGAAAGCAGCGTTCTCTACCAGACCCATTTTTTAAAAATCCCATGGTATCAGAAATCAGAAATCAGAAAATTAGGCAAAATTCACAAACCAACAAATATTTCCATGAAAACTATCGTTGTAAAAAATCATTCTTTTGGGAAATTAAGCTCCTGTAATTTCAATTATATCGTAGAACCAAGGTAGCCTATTAATTTTTTTTGTTACAGAAACATCTATGTCGGGGACAAACATCGACGTAGCAAAAACATCGGTTGTTTTCCATGGATGTAAAAAAATATCGATTATCGACATGAAAATAAACTGTTTGGAATCTTCCTGTGGTTTACAGCCTAATGATATAAGTGTACCAAATTTCAAGTTTCTAGCTCATCTGGAAGTGGGCAAACATTAATGTCAGTGAGCGTGCCCTTTTTCGGGGTTATAGGGCTAAAACTAAAAAAAAATACTTTTTTTTGGAATTTTTCTATGGTTTACAGCCTAAAAGCTATATGTGTAGGCCTACCAAATTTCAAGTTTCTAGCTCTTCTGGAAGTGAGCAAACATTAATGTCAGTGAGCGAGCCCTTTTTCGGGAGTTTTTGGAGCTAAAAATAAAAAAAAATACATTTTGGAAATTTTCTGTGGTTTTATAGCCTAATAGATTTATGTGTACCAAAATTCAAGTTTCTAGCTCATCTCGAAGTGAGCAAATATTAATGTCAGTGAGCGAGCTCTCTTTCGGGGGGTTTTAGGGCTAAAAATTAAAAAAAATACTTTCTGGAATTCTCCTGTGGTTTACAGCCTAAAAGCTATATGTGTGCCAAATTTAAAGTTTCTAGCTCATCCGGAAGTGGGCAAACATTAATGTCAGTGAGCGAGCCCCTTTTCGGGGGTTATAGGGCTAGAATTAAAAAAAATACTTTTTTGAAATTTTCTTGTGGTTTACAGCCTAAAAGCTATATGTGTACCAAATTTCAAGTTTCTAGCTCATCTGGAAGTGAGCAAACATCAATGTCAATGAGCGAGTGAGTCAGCCGTGTGGCTTTATATTATAGGGATTTTATTAGTAGTAGTAAAATTATCAATATTATTATTTCGAATAATTTACTACAGTTATTGAATTCATATTTCATGCTATATATCCATATTCTAAGTTTAAATTATCCAATAAAGGCAATATCGTATTTTAATACATTTTTAAGTGGCATGAAAAGCTTATAATTACGATAATTACATGTTTTTTTAAATTTATTTTTGTTTTTTTATTATTTTTTATTATCATGTTTTTATTTTATTTTTTCAAGTATTGTAACTAACAGGTGTTACAGAACAAGGCCAAAGTCACGGATAAAACACTTGTAACAGAAATATTAGAAGTAACTGTAACGGTGAAAGTAACTGTAACTGGTCAGAGTAACTGTAACGGGTGAGAGTATCTGTCACTGCCGCTGTCACTGTAACTGCCCCTGTCACTGTAACTGCTCCTGTCACTGTAACTGGTCCTGTCACTGTCACCGCCGCTGTCACTGTCACTGCCGCTGTCACTGTAACCGCCGCTGTCACTGTCACTGCCGCTGTCACTGTAACTGGCGAGAATAACTGTCACTGTCAGAGTAGCTGTAACGGGTGAGAGTGATTTTAACGGGTCAGAGTTACTGTAACGGGTGAAAATAATGGTAACGGGTGTAACTCTCGTCACGTTACGACCAGTTACATTCGCTCGACACTGACATATATCTCAACACAACTAAAATAATAATAATAATAATAATAATAATAATAATAATAATAATAAATAAGTAAATAAATAAATAAAATAAAAACCAAAACCAAACATAAATGTATTTAAATAAATCCTGAGAAAAAGGAGAGTTGCTGAGAAATTTGGAAAAACCATACAGAATTCCTGGGATCGATACCATGTCATGACTTTCGAAAAAATCTTTTATATCTTTGCGTTTCATGCCTCCCTAAGTACGAAACCACCGCCCGTTATTTTTTTGTATATTTATATATGTATCTTTACATGCTAACGGCCGTAATTTTGAAGATATTTGAACCAAATTTTATTATGTTATTTCTAGGCCCAATAGTTCGGACAAGTTCGTTAATGAGCAAAATTGGCCTAAGAGGAGGGGGGTTGAAATTTTGAAATATTTATATCTCGGCCCCTATGAAGTATAGAGAGAAACTTTGTTTGAATAAATTAGAGTACTTTCTATGGAGTTCACAGTGACACCAACGATTCGGGGATTTTGGGGGTATGAGTGGGGTTAGGGGATGGAAATTCGAAATTTTTGAAACCACGTCTTATGGGGTATCGTTGAAAAGCTCTTGATGAGTACTCTGAAAATCAATAACTAGTTCCTCGATAGCTCATATAAAGCGAGATTTGAATGATTTAACACGTGTTCTTTCCTCTTTTTTTCAGTTATTATTGTGGGTTTGTCGTGTTTCCCCCTTTTTTTTAACAAAAATCCCGGGGGAGGACCCCGGACCCCCATTTTTGGGATATTCCATACCCCCGCACCCCCAATAACAGCAAAATTTCGTCTGTGTCGGCCCCTCCTTTCAGTATTTTCTGATTCCGCCTTTGGTTGAGACGAAAATAAGATATCCTATATAAGATATAGGAGGAGCTTTGGTAACCGTTACTTTTGATTTTTTGTAACAGGTCGTTACCGTTACATACATGTAACAGTTACAAAGTAACAGTTACAATAAATATTCCCCATCTCTAGTGGAAATAAAGGTGGCGAAATCCCTTCTTTATTTCAAATAACCTATCTCCCTCCACTCTCACTGCTTTCATTAACTAGTTAAAGGAAATTATAACTGAGTTAACGTTTTTGTATCTGATTATTCATTCTGCATAATTTCTTCTTTTCCGCAGGTATGCCTGAATGAAGTTCTGTGATTCCAACTGACGATTAGTTAAAATCTACATACAGCTGTTTGTACTCCTTAAAGTAAGTAACCAAATAACATGCATAGGCCTATTTCTACTTTTTTTTATTTGACCATAGTTGACCCAGAGTCCCACAGCCGGAGGCTACACTACTGGGGAGAATACAGATAATACATAGACAATATTTGTTATTATTGAGAACTACTTTTTTTTTAAATATTCAATAATCCAATTATTTTTATTTTATTAGGTTTATTATTATTTGACCGCCGGCGTAGTCTTGTGGTTTGCATCGCTGACTACAGATCCATCGGCCCGGGTTCGATCCCCGGTACGTCCACGGATTTTTCTGAGGTAGGGAGGTCTGGAACGGGGTGCACTCAGCCTCGTGATTCAAATTGAGGAGCTACTTGATAGATAAGTAGCGGCTCCGGTTATGGAAACCACCATTAACGGCCGTGGGTGGTGCACGCTGACCACATGCGTCGGCCTATGGTAGATGGTCGGGTGGTAGGCCTTGTCCCTTCAGGGATGTGGCGCCACAAGGTTTAGTTTTAGTTTATTATTATTTAATTGCATTAAGGTATCAATAGTGACTTGTCATATAAGTCACCAAATGTGATAATAGAATTTGTTTGGGGGATGTAAAATTAAATATCAACTGACTGTTTGCTGCAAATTAGGAAGTAAATTTGCTTATTGTTCAGTACCACGAAATAATTAAGCATGACACCCATATCAATGTTTACTCCAAAAGTAAGAAAATGACTTTTAAACTTAAATATAATTTAACAATAATAAAATAGGCGAGAAAGATAGGTAAATCTCTGTACGTATTCTGCAATAATAACCTGCTGATCACGGTTTTTTTAAATCTAGAGATTATTTAATCTAATACGCCTAGGCCTGTTGAAAATAAGAACTAGGTCAAACGGTGGAAAAAATAATCATACCAGATATCTGACAATTTTCTGAAAGGTGTGTTTTATCAAATGGTTATGACTTCCACTTTTCAATCGTTTCCTTCTTTGGTAAGACAGGTAACTTCTTTCATGAACTTCATAATCTTTGGCTCTGAAAGCACTGGCTATTTTTATCTTATATGACGGTGCCAGAATTCCAAAGAAGCTACATAGGGACAGAAGCAAAGAACTTCTATGAACACTTCTACGGTCATTTTGGTAGTGTTTAAAATGCAACTGGTCACTGAATCTTCTTTCTTGATCTTGGAATTCAGTTAATAGAGATATTAAAGACTTTATTATATCAAATTCGCATCTTACAGTATACTCGAGCAGACACGATACTTTCTATATTATGCCATTTAAATTTTAGTTTTTACGGCGTGAAGGTCCGAGTGACCTGAGTTACGCATTGAAAAAAGGTCCGACCTCTTCCGAGTGGCGAACATCTCTTGAGGTAATTTTGAACACCATGACTAAATTCTAATGCCGGTTGTCGACCAAGAGCTAAGCTAAGTGAGTTTAGCTTAGCTTACATACAGTGCGGGATTTCATATAGGCTATAGTTGTGCCGGATTTCTTATGTAGTTTTGTCAGCACAACTACATATGAAATTCCTCACTGTATGTTAGCTAAGCTAAGCTATGCATTACTAAGCTAAGCTAACTGCAGCTAAGCTAAGCTAAAGTTGGATGCCCACCAAAAACTAAGTGACTGCTAGTCAGTTGTTAGTGGTTTGCTGAGTTGGGCGGAAGTTACAACGAAAATGATCAGTACTGGGGAAGAAGGCAAATGTCTTGTGGAGGGGTTAACGTAGCCTAGCTTACCCAGTGTGGAGCTATGTGCACAGCTAACCCAGTTCACATAGCTCACTTAGTTTCCTTAGCTTAGATTTGTTAGTTTGTTGTCGGCACAACTACTAATGAAATCCCGCGCAGCTATGTGAGCTAAGCTAAGCTAAGCTATCTTAGCTTTCAACAACCCGCTTAATGGAGTATTTTCATCCACGCAATCCCGATTACCACTAAGTTCACAACATCACCAACTTACCAATCACAACCCATTTTGTTTCTACTAAAAGAAACTCCGTGGCGCTTCAAATATTGTGGGGCTAGGTCTACCATCCGACTACTATGTCACTTACCATAGTCAGATGATGGCAGGATTGAGGGCATCTGGTCAGCATGCCGACTTTTCCGGTCCTACCGGTGACTATCGTGACCGAAGCCGCTACATCTTTATCAAGTAGCTCATCGGTTGGTGTCACGAGACTGTGTGCACTCCTCAGAGAAATCCGAGGAAGTGCAAGGGTTCGAACCCAGACCCGTCTTCGGCAACTAGACCTCCAGATGGTCACATTGCTGTTAGTTTATGATTTTACATATGAGATGTCAAAGAATAGCAAGAAGGTGGGGAGCAAGAAACAGAATTAAGCCTTTACAAGATGTAAATATCAAACAGTTAGTCTACTATGCACAGTACTGTATGTAGCCTACATTAGGTATTCTGTGGTGTTTCCAGAAGAGCAATACAATAGTATTTTCAGGAACTGTTGATATAAGAAAGGAAACATAATGGCAGAATCAATATCTCAGTAGCAGAAACTCAGAAACAAATCTCAAGTGGCCGCCAGCAATCCACTTAGAGCTGGACTGCGTGTGTTTCTTTCCGAATATAGCTTCAACATGTTAGCGTTTACTTTACTCTCACTGTCAGCACAGGTTGCGTTTTGTTCTACACAACGTTAACTTCAATATACTTGCTGTTCAGATACACAATTCGAACTTCAATTCTGTATATCTACCTCATTCCTGGATATATAAGTTCTATTCTTCAAAGTGAAATTTCAATCTGAATCACATTTTCAATTTCAACCAACAATATTAGTCTATGTCTTATTATTATTATTATTAGTATTATTATAATTATTTGATCTCAAAACTGGCCCGGGCGGCTTGGGTCGCTTAAATCCTAAAAGGGAGAGGTAAAACTACGAAAAAGAAAGAAAGAAAGAAGATCTCAAAACTGTTCCCTCAGTGCTGCCCGAACTCACTATTTTAGATCAAACATGAATTGGGCTTATTTTTGTAATGGCCGGCCTGAGATAGGCGTAAGCATTTAGTAAAACACTTATATCCTTCATCTAAGTTCATCCCGGCTTTCCTATAATGATAATATTTCTATACAGAAAATACTTTCGTACTAGAAATATACAGAAATAAAGGACTTCTGCGGAATAAAATTCCAGCACACTGTCGGCGGTTAGAAGTCTAAAGAGCACTACACAATCATCGTTTTATACCATAACGAGAACAAATTAATAGACAATTTATGTAAATAAACAATTATGTTTAATATGTGTCCACTATAACTAGCCTGGTGAGCCTAGTCGTATTTTATTTAGCCTACAAGAGTTTTCATTTCAATGTTTGTAAAAATACAGAACCTAACGATTGCTAAGTGCAACTTTTCATTACAAATTTATAATTAACAATATTATTGGATACAGTACTATTGTGAATACTATTGGACTACAAAGGTTAAACCTGTTTTGTTCAACTTTCCGTTTATACTGTAGATGAGGGCATCACATTTTATTTTTGTTTTGTTTTCATCACAAATCAATTTTCAGGTGTTGAATAGAATGACGTATTGCATTTGATGATTTCAGTGTAATATTTTCAGAAATTATGATCCTAATTGGGCATTACTCCGGCATTGGACAACCGATTTGGTACAAAATCAATAGGCTTCGTGCCATGAACATTTTAAGTGCGTATACCAAGTTTAATGAAAATCTGAAAAAGCGTATTCGAGTTATCGTGCGTATAGACACAGGGAAGGACGAACGGACAGACAGACAGACAGACAGACAGACAGACAGACATACAGGCGGACAGAAATTTTCCCTTCCACCATACAATCTCAGAATGTACCATTCTAGCATTTAATAATTCTGAGTGCCCTTTTCTGACATATAAAAAATACTATTAACACTTATGGAATGGCGTAATCCATAACAAACATGAAATAAAGCAAAAAGTATTCTTTAGACCCCTCAAGAGCTATGGAAGTACTTAATTTTCTGAGGAATTACGTTATACTTTATTGCATATTTGAGCAACAAGATGCTTCCAAGCCAGCTTTTGGCACAGATCAATGGAATGGGATCGCGTCTTTTTGGATGCTGTGAAGAATATGGTATGAAATATTATATCTATCGGGGGTGAATCTTACCGCCCAAATTCATTTCGAAGCTGACATTATTAACACAAAACTATTAATATTAAACACGTTAATTAATTATATGACTATGTATGCTCTGTCTAGAGTGTGAATGACTACACTTATAAAACCTTCTGTAATTATTAATGAACGTGTAATGCTCTCGTTGGTTTCACAGCATAATTTATTTTCTTCCTTCAAAATTACACTGATTAAAATAAATAGCATTATTGTTAATATAATAGCCTTCTTTCTTCTGAAGACATACTCTTGAAATGCTATGTTACAAATCTCGTAATGATTTTAATAGAAGAAAGATTTAATATCATCTACCCTGTATTGTGGGTGACCACAGGATCCGGAATTCAAGACAAAAATGTGTGTTTTTCTGAATGTAAAGAAGCAGGCTATACACCGCAATAACGATAATCTAAGTTTTGTAGCCTATATTGTAGTATGTGAAAGGAATATTAAGAATTTTCTGAACAATCCCTTTTGAATTTCATATAGCTGAAGGTCTAAATATCTTAACAAAATTCTTGTACTTAAATTTCGGCAACGTCCCCCGAGAACCAAACATTAAGCCTTGAAAAATCGAAGCAAAGTTAGATTCTGCAATAATATTATGTTCATGACATAGGCCTACACATATGTATATATGTAGTGCGTTACATATATAACTTATACACAAAACACAAATATAATATATAGGCCTACATGTTATTGCATTATCGCTCTCGGAAAAATATAAAAGATGAAACCATGGAAAGCAGATCTATTTATCTATGATAGTACTTAGCCTACAGAGCTCGCCCGCAAACTGAAAGCATGGACCACGTCAGAGACAGAGGCGGCGGGAATTCGAATGCAAGCGAAACGTGCTAAGTTGAAAACATTGATGACATTATGCTAGTATCCACTTGGTTAACTAAAGCGCGTGGAGCCGTGGACTATATTTTCGCTGTGGACTTTAGCACTCCACGCATGCGCATTGCCAACGGCAAGTTCGAATTTTAACGGTCGCGAATCTTTCAGATTCCAGGCGATCTCTGTACATACGCATGAAATATATCATATTATTATAATTAAGGAATCGCGCACATTGTGCATTATCTAACCTAACACTTAACCCCGTCCTGATCCCGGGAAGAGCCAGAAATCGAACCCAGAGGCCAGGGTGAAAGGTAGGTACGCTACCGATACACCTACGGGGGTGGACTATGAACATTATTATAAAACCAGTTTAATTTAGTATGCTACTAATAGCCGTGACCGCCGGCGTGGTCTTGTTGTTAGCGTCGCTGACTACAGATCCGTCGGCCCGAGTTCGATCCCCGGTCCTCCTCGTATTTTTTTGAGGTAGGGAGGTCTGGGAGGGGTGCACTCGTGATTCAAATTGAGGAGCTACTTGACAGAGAAGTAGCGGCTCCGGTCATGAAAACCACCATTAACGGCCGTGGGGTGTCGGCATGCTCACCACATGCCCCCAATCCTGCCATCTGCCTGTGGTAGGTGACACAGCGGTTGGATGATAAGCCAAGTCTCTCCAGGGATGTAGCGCCACGGAGTTTAGTTTACTAATAGCCGTAGTGTTTAGTAGCAAAGACGTAATGATCCACGTCTGATTTTTACGAAGCTCAAACTGCTACTTCGATCTTTTCTTCAATTCCCAGTCACTCCGTTGTTCCGCCTAATAGAAAAAGGAGATGAAAAATCACAGGTGAGGAACTGGAAGGCGGCAGTGGGCTGGTTTACAAGACTGGAGTTTATCTCCATCCCTCTGTATGATTCATAGCCACTCAGCGTCGCCATTCATTTGAAATGTGTGGGCAAGGCAACCGTGACAATGACAAGTACAACTTCTCCTCAAAAAACTCTTTTTCTTTTTGTATACTTTTTCCACTTCACGTTCTCTCATCACTGCCACTTTTATTTTTATGTATTTCCTTCATATTTCTATATACGGTATAGCAATCCTTTTCCGTTATGTCCCAGAATTATCTTATTATGGTTCCTCGATCTCTACGGACACAATATAAATTCTTCTCACTCATTCCTCTAACAATGTGTCACGTCTTATATTAGTTCTTACGCTAAGAATCTAGTGTGAAAACTTCCGTCCTTCCCACTTTCTGACAAAACCTGAAAAAACCAGAATTTAGCTAAATATTTAGGTTCACCATTATACAGTCGTTTATAATCACACAATAAATGCAAAGAGGAAATTCATCGGATTATGCGAATAAAATAGATAAATTTTCACAAAACCTTGACTGCAAAGAAAACACAAGTTTGAACTGCGGGTCAGACAGGAAATACTAATCATCAACATAATTATCTTGCCTAGAAAATATGGCAGGCAAAAACTATGGATGACAGAATCTAAGATGTTTCCTCGGTGGAAAACTTCGTGTATGTAATTAACAGATTTCCAATTAGAATAATTATATTTATACCATTAATATATATATATATATATATATACAAGGACTTCTGATCTAAAGCTACAACGTGTGAATAAATTATTTTGCTGTATGATGTCCAAGAAGTTTTCAGTGAGATATGACAGAATATTTTTATGTGTACCAATAACTTCTTGATGGGAAATCGTATGGTCTCCGAATCAGCATGCCTAGCTGACCTGACTTCAATTTCCACCCAGGATACATTTTCTTCTAAAGATAAAATGCTAAGACTACACTAAAGAGGATACAGATGATCACGTGTTAATATCTGGCATCTTGTTAAATCCTTTTGATGCCAAGCGCCGATACGATGGGTACCGCCCTCATTGTCCGCTGAGTGCCTGCCTTTGCATTGGTTCCACCTGCTCAAAAGTGCCACGGCTTTCTACACAAAAAAGTAGCGGTACAATATTTAAAAAAAATTCACATACAGTATTCTATTCCTAATCTTGTAGCGAAGTTTTATTATGTTAGAAATGTTTATGGATCTATACGAATTACATCCTAGCTATGTCTTTACACATGGAGTATCTTCACTACCTATCAGATTATCATGATCTCGGAACAAGATCCCATCAGAACACTACCTTATCTATTCCCCCTCACAATACTGTATTCTATTCTTCATCCTTCACTGTCGGGACAGCTCGTCTGTGGAATTCCTTACCTGAGAATATAAAAGGCTGAAGAAAACACTCAGAACGTTCAAGATGAAGTTAGTTGATCACTTGACTACCACCCTTTAACATTTATATTATAAACTACTTTCATGTTAAAATTGTTGCTTTTTGCATTATTTTCATTTATTTTTATTTTACTTTTCTTCTTTTTCTGCCTATTATTATTTTTCTCCCTAATTTATTCTACTTAAAATGTTGAATTTCCATTATTAGGCTATAGTTTAATATAGTCTTAATTATAGTTTTCACTAACATAATCTACATCTATATAATATAATCATGTTTCTCTTATTATTATTATTATTATTATTATTATTATTATTATTATTATTATTATTATTATTATTATTATTTATTCTTAATTATATTATTTGGTAAGGTTTGAATGTATCCACCTCTGATTAGTGGAAGAGAAGGCCGCCTTAACTACACCAGAGGGAAATATAAATAAATAAATAAATAAATAAATATTTTTGAACATATACATAAAGGAAGGACTTTTGCTCCCTGGGAGGTAATTGTTATAATTATAATAACGGAAATACGCATAAATTAGATTTGATAATATGTTATGTTCCTGTTATATTTACCGCAATATAAAATCGGTATGATCATGATATCTTTCATACTGCTGATATTAGATAAATCACTGTCACAGGGAAACTCATCTGTGCTGAAATCATCTTTTCCCTCTTGCAAACATCCGCCGTAGGTATTATCAAACAAAGAAAGTGGAATGAAACGACAATATGTTTCACTCACAAAAAGTCCTCTTCCTACTGAGCTGTATAATTTGATTTTGTGAATATAAAGTCCACCTATGCTCAGTATGTAAGACATTTTTTAGACATCTAACCTATTTTAAAAAACATAATTTATCCTATGACATTTTACCTCGTTTAAAAGTAGCATAAGCTAGTAGTCTATAAATATATAAAATAAACTTATGTACATATGATACAATAGTCATAACCCTATTAAAATTTTTTAACACATTTAAAAATATGTTTAAAGTCCTTAAAAAAAATTTCAAGTCTTATAATAAAAAGCAGATGTCTTCTTACACGACGCGTTTCGACGTTAATTTTCAATACTCAAAATATACACCTGAAGATGAGGAATTAACGTCGAAACGCGTCGTTAATTTTCAATACTCAAAATATACACCTGAAGATGAAGAATTAACGTCGAAACGCGTCGTGTAAGAAGAAGACTTTATTATAAGACTTGAAATTTCTTTTATGCTACTTTTAAACGAGGTAAAATGTCATACAATGAAATATGTTTTTACTTCCTCTCCTCGTACCATAGGTACTCTAGGTAGAGGAAGTATTGTTTTCGACCCTAAAATTCGAAGTTGAGTTTTTAGCATATATACACGTTTCAAGGCCCCCTGAATCCAAAAATACTATTTTTGGAAACATGTCTGTGTGTGTGTCTGTGTGTGTGTCTGTCTGTGTGGAAGTTTGTGAACAGGCTAGCTCCGAAACGGAGAATCGTATGAAAACAAAATTTCGTATTTAGGTCAGGTACCTTCTGAAGATGTGATTCGAAGATTGGCGACAAATTTCTCTTACTTTTAAGGGGACTTTACATGAAGAAATTTTCGTTTTTCGCGATTTTCTCGAAAACGGCTCTAACGATTTTCTTTAAAATTTGCACATGTGTTCCCTTTACTGAGAGCTAAAACTTTTATTTGAAACTTTTTTTCGAAAAAATTCTCTGAGGGTAGTTACAAGCCACCCACTGTTCACCCACTGTTTGTAGAAATTTTGTCTTGCGTGATGAACAACTGAATACGCGCTCTTTCACGGCCTCTTATTCTATACAAGAATGTGAAGTGAGAAAGATGTATTGTTCGCCAGGTATAGAGTAAAGAAGTATCTGAGGGAAATATTCGATAAAATTCTGAAATTATTCTTTACGGCGGAAAGTTCAATAAACGTCTGCAGCCACTTGTTCTTTTTTTTTAAGTTTGAGATATTTATAGGATAATTAGCATAAAATTGTGTCTTGCGATTCTGTAAAAGGATATGTGAATACTGCTAACTTTTATTTGGGCAGAGGAAGTTATGTGACTTTCACATCAGATTTTTTAAAATAGGTTAGATGTCTAAAAATTGTCTTACATACTGAGCATAGGTGGACTTTATATTCACAAAATCAAACTCAAAAATCATATCCTTGAAAAGATCGGAGAAACCCGATCCCTTTGTTGTATATTTAAATGATGCAGGCTACCTAAAAAATATGTGTATTATTTCGTAAAACTGAATTCCGCTCTGACCGTTACTGGCCAGGAACCGAGTGAATCGGTGGGTGGTATTTTAGAGGCAGTTTTCCGGCAAACAGCCTGGGGCCGAAAGGGTTAAAAGTTGTCATAGTCAGTTACGGACTTACGGCAAATGTGAGCATCATTTTTACATACCAGCATATTTAGAGTATCTTACAAAAGAGCTATTTTAAATGGCGTAACATCATTAGAACTCCGCACGTGAAAAGAACTCCCGCACAGGTAAATTATTCGAAAAATTCAGGAAATACTTCGCATATTTCCTTCTCGTCATTTATGACTTCACTTAACGTAGAGCGATCTCATCTTACAGAATAGCCCTTCTTTCAGGGAGACATTCTAATAAATTGTTTGAACCTGTACTTCCACTGGCGAATCGCAGGGTACGGATCACGATGACGACACGACTGACTGAAGATTCTCGTGGGTTTTCTCAATCTATTCAGGTGAACGGCTGATTGAACATGCATAAATCCAAGTCGTCCACCATAAGAAGTTATCATCATAATCCGTAAAAAGAAATTCTCATTTCCGTCTAGATTTACCGACTCCTATCCTACTCGTGATTTAAAGAAGGGATAGAGTAACGGCTGATAGGTAATGAATAATCACGACTATATATCTTGCACATCGTTGTCATTTTATTGCTAAGAGATTCAGAAACAGTTATTTGCTTAGAGCACTGCCTTCTAGACTGTATTACTCGTGTATACACTGCCTGTCCTATACGGCTAATTTTGCGTACGCAGCGACATTACAGATGGCAGCACCGTTCACACCCAGCTGCAATACCCGTAACATTACCGTATACTGTGCTGCCCTCTGAAGTATGAACTAGGAAACTGAAATATGCTGGAATTTCATGCTATCTGGGTGTGAACTATGTCGCCTCTACTGGAGAAATTAGGCAATTTAACAATACTCTGAACACAATGTTAAAATTACGCATAGGGCAGGCAGTGTTTCTCGAGACGGCGGTGGCTTAGAATATGTTTAAGAGGGAAAGCTCGAATTGGATGCGGGATCAGTCAGTTGAAAAAAGTAAACAACCGAATTTCATGCCAGAAATTTTAGAACAAATATCGAATTTCAAACATTTAGGATGCAACATAAGTTTTAAATACAACACAGACATAGAAGAAAAAGTAAACAAGTTCAGAATGATATGTGGGGCAATACAAAGAACTTTTAAAAATAGAGTAAGAAGAGATACAAAAATGAAAATGTATAAAGTAATGGCAATACCAACACTGTTATATGGAAGCGAGACCTGGGTACCAACACAAAAGGACCTAAATAAAATACAGGCATCAGAAATGACATTTTTAAAAGGTGTTATAGGTTGCACAATAGTAGTCAAATTAAAAAATGAAGAAATCAGGAAAGAATTAGAAATTGAGCCAATAATAAATAAAATATCAGAATGTAGGCAACAATGGCAGGAACATATTTTAATAATGGAAGATAGTAGATATCCAAACGCATTATTAAATTACAGCCCAAAAGGAAGGAGAGAAAGAGGACGACCCAGGAGACGCTGGAGAAACCTATGAAGCCAGAACGGGCAAAATGCCCAAACCGTGGAGTGAAGATGATGATGATGAAATTTTAAACGTAGACAATACTTGAATTGGGTGCTGGAATGCCCTTGAACGTCTCTTTTATAGTCGAATAGGAATCAGGCTACGAATCACGAAATGGAGGTACTTAGTGGTTTCTTAGATATTACAACAGAACAGGGCCAGTGATACAATGTAACTGTAACTAGTAAACATTATAGCAATACCTATATAAATCAATGAATTCCGCCTTTCAATATTAATGTTTTTTAATTATCATACATTTGACATCTATAGGAAACCTACAACTACAGACACTACAATAAATAACACATCTAACCATCCACCGGCTCAAAAGCTAGAAGGGGAATAGAATGCTGTCAGTTCCACTTTCGAATGACAAAAAGAAAAAATAAATTCAAACATTAAAGCAAATTGCTAGGAAAAATGGCTAAAAAGCTGAAATAGTACAAGATATTATAAATAAGTAAATTAAGAAAAACAATAACAACATAAGAACAAACAGAATAAATCAGAATGGAAAATATGTTACATTCACATACGTTAACAAGAACATAGACAAAATCACTAACATATTCAAAAGATTTGCCTTAAATATTGCATTTTGAACTAACAACAATTTATCCACCCTTGTATTCAAAAGCCACAAAATCAATAACCAAGATAAATACAATAAGTCTGGGGTGTATATACTATCTTGTACAGATCATAATTGTAAATGTAGCTATGTTGGCCAGACTGAGAGGAAATTCCATGAAAGATTCAAAGAACATACAAAAGCAATAGCATACAGAAAACATTCAGTTTACGCTGAGCACAAGGCAGACACAGAATACGGTTTTGAAGTCATAAATAAAGAAATGCACATTCTACATGTCAAAAACAAAAATCTAACTCTGAATACGCTTGAAAATTTAGAAATTTTCCTAGACCAACTTAATAACCAAGAAGGAAATTTAAACGAACAACTTGCCAATAAAGATAATGTTTTCTTTCATACATTGGCCAACATCCTGTAGCATTACATTGTGTATCTAGCCAACTCTGTGCTCATAATGAAGTTTTCAGTTCAGAGCTGGCCATGTAAATAACATAGACCTAAGCCTACACCATATTAACATCATACTATGTAGCCTATTACTGAAGATGACCACAAGCTGGTCGAAATATATATGATAAATAAAAAACCGTAATATTGAAAGGCGCAATTACTGCATTTCATTATTAGTAATTCAATATGGCTCTTTTTTATGAATATTGATACCTATATTAAGTCATTACATAATTGAGTGCAATTATAATTCATTTTTACAATTCTTCACGTAAGTAATAAAATTACATTCAAACTAAAGCTTACTTGTCGTAACCTCAACCAAGCTCACAACAGGCATTTATTTATATCTATATATAATTTTTTACTAATTACAGTTTCTAAGTTAATAACTTTACTTTATCAAAACACTGTTTAATTTTAGTTAGGTATTGAAACAAGTGACCACCGGCGTGGTCTTGTGGTTAGCGTCGCTGACTACGGATCCGTTGATCCGGGTTCGATCCCCGATATCTCCTCGGATTTTTCTGAGATAGGGAGGTCTGGTAGGGGTGCACTCAGCCTCGTGATTCAAATTGAGGAGCTACTTGATAGAGAAGTAGCGGTCATGGAAACCACCATTAACGGCCGTGGGTGTCGGTATGCTGACCACATGCCCCTCAATCCTGCCATCTGCCTGTAGGTAGAAGACGCAGCGGTCGGGTGATAGGCCGTGTCCCTTCGGGGATGTCGCGCCACGGAGTTAAACAAAATTCAGACAAGTCTTTAACACTTTTCGAAAATAAGGTTTATTTTAACTTATAGTAGGGCCTACCTAAAGAAACGTGTTATAATTAGGTAACTTCAACCAAGGGACTATTGGATAATGGGACAACTCTAGCTACTATGAGAGACACAGGAAACTGTTCGTCATCGATGGCTTCAAATTATATTTTCAAAAGGCACTAAGTAATAATAATTAAAGGTGGACGTGTTGCAAGAAACTCTGTAAAGCTTACACTAAAATTAATTAACTATGCGTTATAGTGCAGAATCGTCCGAAAATGGGAACATTTTACATGTCTTTTGGATACCTTGTTGGCATGCAACTAGGACTCCTCCTGAAAGAATTAGCACGCAACTCGGCTTGTTCCAAGGCATCACTGACAAGCAATTAGGAGAATTTCTTCTTCGGACGCAATTCGTAAAAGCTGTTATAATAGGACTCCTTTTGATCGTAAACAAGTAGTTGCTACCACAAGTACCGTATGAGTAGGAACTTTGTGATCACTAACATCTCATTAAACGTTCCAAATAACAAACACGAAGAAGATATCTTAATTTCTTCAGCAATCAGAGTATTTTATTATAAACATATTTATAGTATATTGTAAATGATATATAATAATAATAGAATAGAATAAAATATGGAAAAATAGTTTTATTCCATATTATTCGTTATTTATTTTCAGGCCTCTATGTACAGTGCCCGAAACAAGCAGTCCATTAGCAATGCAACTACAACCGCCATTGTATCTCTATCTTTCTAAGCAGCATGATATGTACGGATATATTAGAGGCTCAAAAAGCTTGAATTTATTTCCGAGGCTTTAATGTGACTGATCAACGTATAGAGTAAAATTTTAATGGTTTTTTTTTTTATAATTTTCCTGCTAACACATCAGGTTGCCATTCAGGCAAAGAGTACCTTTAACATAAGTAAATGTAAAAATTATACATACAGATGTATATAGTGTATAGAGAGGTAATATGTCTTTGCACGGAATTGAGGTCCATAAAGTGATTCCTGAATTCACTTCACTAAAATTCCTTAATCTTAAATACGAACATTAAAATGTTTAAGTAAATAATTATAAACTTTATAATACAAAGCAAAATAATCAACAATGCTGTATAAATTAAGAAAAATTGAAACAATTAACAAAATAGCAATCATAAGCAGCCTATAATACAGGAACTTAGAACCTATTTACAGAAAAGTATCAAAATAATTTATTTCTTTTTTAAAACATTTTTACTAGTCTAGAATAGGGGTGGGATATCTGAAGCAAAATATCGATATGAATATCGGTTATTAATATCGATAACAGTATTATATCTGCAAGAAAATATCGATAGTCGAACAAACGAAAGTATTACTAAGATTGAGATAATTGAATTTTAGATAAACTATCAAAAAGAAACTTCTTGATATAGAAACACTGCAGAATGATTGAAGATCTGCGGGAAAGTATCGTACTAATTGGAGATGGGAGAGGAGTTTTGACAACAATAAGAACATCAACTTCCCGTCTGTTACAAGATTAATATCGTGAAGAAGGGAGTACAAACACTCAGGAACTCGGTATTGATAGCGACCGCACACAGATGGATTTCATATTGATCCCACGCAACTAGAGACACGACAAAGACCAAGGAGGAAACACATCATTCACGTAAAAACAGCGAGTGGAGGAGAAATCAATGTTGTAATTAATACGATACCCGGAGTTAAATTTAATATACAGTGCATATCACGAATGGCGTTCTTATATTACTGAAAAAATCTAAATGTAGACCTACATTATGCAACGACCCCACAATGGCATTTATTAAGACACGAGCATGTTTATGAAACAAGCTAAGCAAGTTGCATACGACTAATTTTGTTCGAGCATGATTGAGATTTTAAGTTCTTCAAATAAGCGGAGACTGCTGACCTCGGCGAACAGCTGTTAGTAAGTTCCCATAGTTCTCGTCTTCTGCGATAGATGGCACGTGAAGACGTACGGGGAACTCGAATGTGCTCTTGCCCATTTAACATCAAACCAGCGGGCATTAAAAGACGAAATGAACTCAGTTTACTATAATATTAAAATTAACACGAACAGAATTGGTTTTATTTTAAATACAGATCGTTTATTACGCAGTATAATTTCTTGCGCTCAAGACTTCGTAGATTCTTCCTTGTTCGATATTAATCGATGCCACATCAGTGTTATAATGAAAATATGTACTTTAACGGATAACATTAAGACACGTTTCAGTCACATAAGAGTATAATAAGCGTATTATATAATTACTAGCTTAAAAGACCCGGCGTCGCCCGGGGTTTGTATTTTGTAATTGGAAATTAACTTATGAAGGATTTTCAATTTTAAATTCTAGGTCCTTATATAGGCATTTATAATTTGAAATAGGAAGAACGACTTTTTTCACTCAAACTATTCCCTCATAAAACGCTTGATATAGTTTTTTATGGCTCATAGAGGATCTAGAATTTTGCATCCCATCGCTTGTACAGTGCACAGCAAGCCTGGTAGAGGTTTAAATAAGAAGAAACAGAAATTCCTGTAACATAAAATTGTAATATCGAGGCGGGAAATTTCCCACTCTTATGTTACCATAAAGTCGTTTTGGGGATGAAATTAAACAGAAAGCATTATCACTTTCATACTTTTCTCTCCAAAAACCTGCGATATAATATAATAATATACACATTACCATACCTCGTTTTGTTTTCTCTATGTCCAGGGTAGAGAAAGTTATGTGATTCCATTATTTTAGTGGATTTCATTCTGTAATATTTATTTATAACATGAATTATTTTGAGAATATTATAGGAGAAAAATTCCTCCGGCACTGGGACTTGAACCCAGGACCTTTGGCTATTCGCGCCAATGCTCTACCAACTGAGCTAAGCCGGAGCTCAATTCACAGCGCCAGATGGAACTTCTCTCCTATGACTGATTGCCCTAATGGTCCACCTCACAGACAGACAAGTCATGTCATATGCAGTACTGTGAGGCACACTAAGTAGTGATTTTTGTGACCGGGCTCCCACTGTTATTGTACAGTTAACATTCAAGATAGATATACAAGCATTCATGAGCCACAGATTATTGTCTCTGTTGGACACTACATGAGAATATTATAGGAGAAAAATTCCTCCGGCACTGGGACTTGAACCCAGGACCTTTGGCTATTCGCGCCAATGCTCTACCAACTGAGCTAAGCCGGAGCTCAATTCACAGCGCCAGATGGAACTTCTCTCCTATGACTGATTGCCCTAATGGTCCACCTCACAGACAGACAAGTCATGTCATATGCAGTACTGTGAGGCACACTAAGTAGTGATTTTTGTGACCGGGCTCCCACTGTTATTGTACAGTTAACATTCAAGATAGATATACAAGCATTCATGAGCCACAGATTATTGTCTCTGTTGGACACTACATGAGAATATTATGGGTTCAAGTCCCAGTGCCGGAGGAATTTTTCTCCTATAATATTCTCATGTAGTGTCCAACAGAGACAATAATCTGTGGCTCATGAATGCTTGTATATCTATCATGAATTATTTTGATAACTTCTCTTATTTGTCAAAAGTGCATTTCATCTGTTTTTTCCAAGCCCATCCATATACCATTTGGCAACAATATATTCTGTGATTTGGAATTGATAATTCTATGCAAAAAGGGATTAAGTATTTTCAAAAACATTTAATTTTTGGCATTTAGAATCAGAATTTTTCAAAATCCTTTCTTAGTGAGCACCTACATTATGAAACGAAGGTACTGTCAAAATTCCAAGTCTCTACCTGTTATAGTTTAGGCTGTACGTTGATTCCTGTCAGTCAGTCATTCATTCAGTCAGTCAGGACAAAGCCTTTTATATAGATAGAGATAATAAGCGAAATATAGGCCTACTTCTGACCGCCTGCGTGGTATCGTGGTTAGCATCGCTAACTACAGATTCGTAGGCCCGGGTTTGATCGCCGGTACCTCCTCGGATTTTTCTGAGGTAGGGAGGTCAGCCTCGTGATTCGAAATGAGGAGTTACTTGATAGAGAAGTAGCGGCTCCGGTCTTGGAAACCACCATTAACGGACGTGGGTGTCGGCATGCTGACCACATGCCACCATGACTGCCATCTGCCTATGGTAGTCTCCTTCTTACCTGGTTAGTAAACCAAGATTAAGTATTATATTTGGCAAGCTACATTTATTTAGACTAACTTCGTCTTAAATGCATTATAGGAACTGAAGAGCACATCTTGTGCTGAAATGCATCTTCCAGTCACAAAATATTAGTGCATACGGTTAAAGAGACTTATTCTGCAACAACCAGGAATAGTAACTACAATTCAGTTTTACTGTATTTAGTGAGGACCTACTGTGTATGTTAAGTTAAATAATAAGAGAAAATATTCCATGCACAAACATGTTACAGGTAAAGATATCCACTAGCACCGAATATACTTCTACTGTTTTTATTACTGAAACTGTTATATGATTTTACTAAGGTATATTTTAACTCATAAATTAAAGTTACTGTGCATGAAACAAATATAGACATAAGCCTCTCACAGTAAACAGCAGTGAAAGTTACTTTTATATAACACTGTTTTGTGACTGATATTGTCATCTGAATTTACGAAGATATAATATGTAAAATTATGGACAAAGGCCTATCATAGTTAATAGTATAAGTTATAATTTTGTTGAGAATTTCATGAATATATCACAAAACTGTTAAAAGAGCACTGGCTCTCTTTCTAGCTATGCGCTATATTTATTAAAGCTGCTTTTAGAAATGAAATTTGTCAATCTAGTACATTTTTATGTTCATATTTTGCACAATACCTTCCTTTTCATTGTATCAATAAAGTGCTGATAGTAGGGATGTACCACTCCCCTTGTGTCAATCATTACAACGTAAAGAACAATTCGTAAAAACCTATAATTGATTTCTTTTATTGAACAGTCTGCGTCATGTATAATATTGTCAACAAGACACAGAATAATAAATACTTATAAAATGTATAATACAAACCAAAATATGCAACAATTCTACGCAAATTAAGAAAAATTAAAACAATTGACAAAATAGCAACCAAGTATAATAAGGGCATCTACAGAAAAGTATCGAATTATTAAGTTCTTTTTAAAAATATTTTTACTAGTCTAGAATAGTGGTGGGATATAGGAAGCAAAATATCGTTGTTGATATAGATATTAATATCGGTTCCTAATATCCATAATATGTTAATCGGTTAGAAAATATCGATATTCGATCAATCGAAATGTATCACTCACAAACCGTTAACATATAGTTCATGCATACACAAGTTGACAGTTTCGCTGCGCGACGTATGAAAACTGACATTGTGCGCATGCGTGAACTATGTGATCATGGTTTCGGAGTGATCAAGGAACAATGCATATTTATACCCTACAGCAATTTGGGGAATGGTTTGGCAATAATGCGTCTTGTTGTTACTGCTGACGGAAAATCTGTGTCAGGAAAACTGAAATTAACCAGAAATGCTTATATCGATAATGTCGACATCGATAGCCCATCCCTAGTCTAGAGTAAAAGGCAAGCTTTTATAATTCTAAATTCGTAAAATATGCCTACGTCTACATCATTTTACATAAGTGCATAAACTGAGATCTAAAAACAAATTATGCTACGAGTTAATGAATTAAAAAAAATGCATATGTTAAGTTTCATATTTCAGATATGCTAATAGCCTACATACTAGATTTTGTTAATTGTATATGCAAGATTGTACATCCCTGTTTTGGTAGTATTATTCTTTCTTACCTCCATTGTGTATCTCAGCTTTTAGTTTTTTTTATTAATTCCATAACTAGTTTTTGTGAGCGTTCTATCCGCACGAACTCCTTTGAATTCGGCAGAGCCCGTCGTGCTGATTACAATGCAAACAGATGCAGTGGGATGGGGCAGAAACAGCTTCTCTAGATTGCGTTTCTAAACCATGGTAAATTCTATTATAATATCTGCTCAAACATAACATTTGCACAATCGCTCTGCTATGAAGACTTCCGTATAATTTTAAAAGCATACAAGAAAATTAATGAGTGTGAATTTCTCTTCGCCATTACTTAACGGTTGGTAAGCACACGAATTTCTTCAGTTAACCGAAACCATTAAGCTTAAGGAGATAAATTGCTTGTCCAAAGCGTCTTTATAATTCTAAACATTGTAAAAGTTTTCTTATTTGAAGGAATTCTGTAAAATGAAATATTATACAAAAATTTAAATAATTAAAACAATCATTATAAAACGACAAGTTATATAACAAGCGTGTGAATATATGGGCTGCGCATCGACCACGCCTTTGGCTCTACTTCCACTCCTCCCCTCTACTCCAACAAAAAGACCGAACACCCGATCGACGAGCGAATATGCCCGACTGCGAGACTTCGTTGGTCCCGTGGCCTAGTAATGGGATAACTAAGCGGGGAATAGAGGGTTCTGCGTCAACCTCCCTTCTGCTTGTGCTACTGCGCAACTTGTTTCTTGTCTCGCTATAGTAGCTGTTCTTATCCACGGTTTTACATATGGGAGAATCGCATTTGTACACTCGAGTGCACGGAATCTTTCCGATATCATCCGTAGCGGTTTATGTTTGTAACGAAATTCTAAACTGGCTCCAATAGTCCCACCCTTTCTCGTCCCCTTTTATTTCCCTTTATTCGTTGAGAGAACATAACCATTTCAGAATTAATCTTAATCTTGTTCGATAAGGGAAATAACTTTCTGTTTGCTGTCCATGTCCTTTGTCCACTTTAATTGACTAGTAGGCCTATGTATAATATTACAAGGGAATTTCGTCAATCCTCCACTTAATATTTGTCTTCGTCCCCTCCCTCCTGCTCCAGAATATGAAATCGACCTCTATTTATTAGTATGTTCGAGTATCAGGCTTTTGGCTGAAACCTTTATGAGTTGGGCTCATCCAGGGGCTGGACTAGACATTCGGTGCGACACGCCTTCCAGCCCTATTCATCATTCAACTCTGCCTGATCGTTGTTCATAGACAAATGCATGTGTTCGGACTTGAATACAAACCAAATTCTTTATAATAATTGTAAAGTTTTTAAAAGTTTTCTTATTTGATGTTGTACAATAAGAATTACTGTATATAAATTTAATTAATTATAACATGCATTAGGCTAGTAGTTTATCTTCTCCCAAGTTGCTGTTTTACGTAAGAGGGAAACGTACAGGGTCCGGCAGAGAATCCTGACGGTTTTTAAATTGAAATTACGACAAAACTGTATCGTTTGCATACATTATTTTATTTCATAATTACAATACATCTAAAAGTATTTTATATACATCTATTACTTCTTGAAAATTGTTTTCCTACTTCAACCACAAAGCTAAATAAGTCTATTACATCAAAATTATTACTATGGTTTAGTGAAAAGTTGGAATCAGCCGAAAATGCGTAGTGTGGTAACTCATTGTCGCCAGTACATCTCGCGCTTGCGCATTCAAGTAAAAACAATTGCGAAACTTAGTTGTGAAACCTACGTGTAAACAAGATTGCATCAGTTTCGCCGCCATTTCAAGATTCATCAAAATGAGAATATTCCATGTCGGAATACCATATTGTTGTGGGTGGCAATTGTTTTTTAACTGAATGTGCAAGCGCGAGATGTACTGGCGACAACGAGTTACGACACTACGCAGTTTCTACTGATTCCAACTTTTCATGAAACCATAATAATAATAATTTTGATGTAATGGGCTTATTTAGCTTTGTGGATTGAAGTAGGAACACAATTTTAAAAAAAGTAATTGATGTAGGCAAAATATTTTGAGATGTATTGTAATTTTAAAATAAAATAATTTACGCAAACGATATAGTTTTGCCATAATTTCAATTTAAAAACCGTCAGGTTTCTCTGCCGGACCCTGTACGAAAAAAGGGGTTTTAATGATAAAATTGTCGAAATCGCAAAAAAGCTTAAAATATCTCAGGTACTCAGATTGCATCTATTTAAGTAATAACTATAGAAAGAAGACGCTTCCTCATCTGACAAGTGTACCAAACTTATAACGAAATAAGTTGAGTTTACCCATTAGTTTTCAGACATACAAGATTGTAAACATGCAGGTTGTATTTTTGTTTAATTTGGGGGAGTCTACAACATGTATTTCTGATTAAAAAAAAGACAATCGAATTTTACTGTCGAATGCAATAGGCTTACTAATTTACACTATCATAGCTATCGGAGGAACTAAAAATGGAAGATGAGCTTTTGTAATGAAAGAAAAAAAATATGCTTGTGAAAGGAAACTGTTGAAGGAGGACACAACCGATATATTGAATATGAAAGGCACAAAATGTAAGAATCTTGAACAAGTCATATGGATTGTAATAAAATTAATGGGCTCTGAAGTTTAAACTGAACGATAGAGATTTCGCTGAAATCTTGTTATTAGAAAAATTGAAATGAGTAGCGGAAATTACATGACATGTGAACTTGTGTTGAAGCCAGCTAATTTCCTCTTCTCTTCCTTTGCTTCAGGTCATATCAACCTACGCCATATCTTAACCACCGGGTTATTGTACAACAAATTCTGCACCAAGTGTTTCACTAGCATTATATGCTTATCATACAAGTAATAAGATGATGTTATAATAATAATAATAATAATAATAATAATAATAATAATAATAATAATAATAATCACAATAATAACAGTAATAGTAATAATAATCACAATAATAACAGTAATAGTAATAATAATAATAATAATAATAACAATAACGATAATAATAATTCTTTAAAACCTTGGTGGTCGGCCACTCCAGTAATAGACCATGGGCTACCAATATGAAACCCTCCCCCCCCCGTGGGAATTTCCGACACATATATTTTTTTGTTGGTATTGTCATCTAGTTTAAGATTTTAGTTGTTTGCCCCTTATCAATTACAGCATTTAGCCGGAAACCCCGGAAAACCCCGGAAATTCGCAGAAAATGAATTTGTTTTAATTTTTCATTGTTCTTTGCTCCTAATATTCCCAGGGAATTTCTGACTCACACATTTTTGTTGGTATTGGTATCTAGTTTAATGTTCCAATTGTTTGCCCCTTACAAATTACAACATATCCCCAGAAAACCCGGAAAACCACGTATATACGGAGAAAATTACTATGTTTTAATTTTTAAATCTTTGTTCTTTGCACCTAATATTCAAAGGGAATTTCTGACTTACATGTTTTTTTGTTGGCATTACCATCTAGATTAAGGTTTCAGTTGTTTGCCCCTTATCAATTACAGTATATCCCCGGAAAATACCGAAAACCACGGAAATCCGGAGAAAGGGACTTCGTTTTATTTTTTAAAAATCCTAGTTCTTTGCTCCTAGTATTCAAAGGGAATTGGTGAACCATATGTTTTTGTGTTGGTATTCCCATATAGATTAAGGTTCCAGTTGTTTGCCCCTTACCATTTACAGCATATCCCCGGAAACCCCGGAAAACCACGTATATACGGAGAAAATTACTATGTATTATTTTTTAACTCTTTGTTCTTTGCTCCTAATATTCAAAGGGAATTTCTGACTTACATGTTTTTTTGTTGGCATTACCATCTAGATTAAGGTTTCAGTTGTTTTCCCCTTATGAATTATAGCATATCTCCAGAAAACTCCGAAAACCACGGAAATCCGGAGGAATTGACTTTTTAAAAATTTCTTTAAAATCTTTGTTCTTTGCTCCTAATATTCCCAGGGAATTTCTGACTCATATGTTTTTTTGTTGGTATTGCTATCCCCTTTTCTTTGCATGTGACCATCACAATTATGGCAGATATCTCGTAGTCCATATACTCACCCTTTTCAACCTGCAAGGGACACACTTGAAGTAGAAGAATTACTCCGCAATAACGGTTTCAGTGACCGTAGATCACAAGTTCCGAGTTCTAGAAATTCTGTGGATTTCCGTGGTTTTCCGGGTTTTGCGGGGATATGTTGTAATTGATAATGGGCAAACAGCTGAAACCTTAATCTAGATTACAATGCCAAAAAAAAATGTAAGTCAGAAGTTCCCTGGGAATATTAGGATCAAAGAACAAAGGTTTTTAAAAAATTAAAACGAACTCATTTTCTTGGGATTTTTTAGGTTTCCGGAGTTTTCCGGGGATATGCTGTAATTAATAAGGGGCAAACAACTGAAACCTTAATCTACATGGCAATACCAACACAAAACCATATGAGTCACCAATTCCCTTTGAATACCAGGAGCAAAGAACTAAGATTTAAAAAATTAATACGAAGTCATTTTCTCCGAGCTTCCGTGGTTTTCGGAGTTTTCTGGGATTTGCTGTAATTGATAAGGGGCAAACAACTGAAACCTTAATCTACATAGCAATACCAACACAAAACCATATTAGTCACTAATTCCCTTTGAATACTAGGAGCAAAGAACTAAGATTTAAAAAATTAAAACAAAGTCATTTTCTCCGGGCTTCCGTGGTTTTCAGAGTTTTCAGGGGATTTGCTGTAATTGATAAAGGGCAAACAACTGAAACCTTAATCTACATGACAATACCAACACAAAACCATATGAGTCACCAATTCCCTATGAATACTAGAAGTAAAAAACTAAGATTTAAAAAATTAAAACAAAGTTATTTTCTCCGGGTTTCCGTGGTTTTCGGAGTTTTCAGGGGATTTGCTGTAATTGATAAGGGGCAAACAACTGAAACCTTAATCTACATGGCAATACCAACACAAAACCATATGAGTCACCAATTCCCTTTGAATACTAGAAGTAAAAAAATAAGATTTAAAAAATTAAAACAAAGTCATTTTCTCCGTGTTTCCGTGGTTTTCGGAGTTTTCTGGGGATTTGCTGTAAATGATAAGGGGCAAACAACTGAAACCTTAATCTGGATGGCAATACCAACAAAAGAACATATGATTCAGAAATTCCCTTTGAATATTAGAAGCAAAGAACAAAGATTTAAAAAATAAAACATTGTCATTTTCTCCGTATAAAAGTGGTTTTTCGGGTTTTCCGGGAATATGTTGTAATTTGTTAGGGGCAAACAACTGAAAACTTAAACTAGATGACAATACCAACAAAAAATATGTGAGTCAGAAATTCCCTGGGCATATTAGGAGCAAAGAACAAAGAAAAATTAAATCAAACTCATTTTCTCCAGATTTCCGTAGTTTTCCGGGGTTTCCGGGTAAATGCTGTAATTGATAAGGGGCAAACAACTGAAGACTTAAACTAGATTATAATACCAACAAAAAATATGTGAGCCAGAAATTTCCTGGGCATATTAGGAGCAAAGAACAAAGAAAAATTAAAACAAACTCATTTTCTCCGGATTTCCGGGGTTTCCGGGTAAATGCTGTAATTGATAAAGGGCAAACAACTGAAAACTGAAACTAGATGGGAATACCAACAAAAAAATATATGTGTCGGAAATTCCCACGGGGGGGGGATGGGGGGTATACAGTAGCCTTCGCTCTATAATGAATCATAGGCCTAATTCCCAAAGATTACATTCAGGACATCATTGTAAAATGTTAAAAGTAAAGGGTTATTGCTTGGACAGTTGTTGAGTTCTGTATTTTATTATACAGGTGTGACAAAAAAATGTGGTCAAGTTTTAAGAAAATATCCCTCATATATGGAGGACGAAATTACGTTTTTGCACGACTTAACTAATTAGTGGTACTTACGAATATTGTTGCCGTGGATCGTAAGTTGACATTCCTACACGCAATCTTGTTGCTATGTGCGGTAAGCGTTTCAGTGCTGTTATGAATATTACGCCACACCTACTAATACAAGCCTTTAAGGACAAGGCCCCCCCAGCACAAATATTCGGTTCCCATAAACAACAACAAATGAGAATCACTTTCTGAAATAAACATCTATCATCAAGAATGTATATACATAATATTTTCAGGTAATATCACAATTTATATAATTAAATTGATATAAATAATCATCGTGCAAAAAACAGCATGCAATACTCGTGCCGTAAGCGCATAACGGATCTCGGAAAATTGAAAAAACTCGGCGCGAGCGCCTCGTTTTTTCAAACTATTTCATCGATCCGTAGGCCTATGCATGCCTTACGGTACTTGTATCTCAATCTACTCTTATACAATTCAACGGCTCTAAATAGCGTGCTTGCTCGCCCGCTTCGTGAGACATCGGGTATACTCGGCGATGTTCGTCTCTCGCAGTCTAAACTTTCATGACGACTACAAAATTAGGAAGGAAAACCGTTTCTTTATTATATAAGGCCTAAGTGAAATGAACACAATGAACAAAATATTCTAATTTTATTTTTACTTACAATTTTCATAGCTCTGAACCACAAACATTTTTAATAATCTACCAGTGTAATTTTCTTAAAAATCCTGGAGTCAATGAATATTGGCGGGCGAAGCCGGTGGCAACAGCTGTAAAATATCGATGGTTTTATCTCTTGAAATATCGCTGATAATAATAATCCAAACAAACCATTCCTTCCCTTGAACCATTATATAATTTCTGAAAATTACACTGAATTGATAAAATAAAATTCACATCATATTCATGTCAATAAACAGCTGAGAAACAATACGTATTATGTGTTCACAGGTTCTTTGGAACTGCATAATCGATTCTGATATAGTTTCCCAGGGGGCGCTTTCATGTCGTGGAATGTACTCAACATTTAGCTGTTTCATTAATTATTAATGGCTTAGTTTATGAATGATTCGCGTGCAAGTGTTAATAAATATAATGCTTTAATAATTATTATACTCTTAATTTTTAATTTTTAAAAGAATTAACGTGGCGAAGCCACGGGCACCTCCTAGTATACTACATTTTAATATGGTTCCGGAACCGATTTATTTCCTTGTTAGAGACCATTTCTACAACTCACCTTACATTGCAACAATGATTTTATCTACTACTATTACTGAACTGAAGGTTTAACTTACTGTTTACAGGCAACAAAAGTTAATCATTATATTTATACGAACATAAAATTCCATCAAAACACACTTGTTCCCAGGTAACAATTCCTCGATCATACAAAGTTGTATGTAGTAGGCTTTGACTCCCTCCTGTCGTATTCTAACCTGACCCTCTCGTTACTAAAGCTCTACAGAATTGTTTTTATACAGAATGATAGGTGGATTGATAGAAGTGAACCAATTCTCTGGACCTAAACTCAAAAGCCTTTAATTGTGCCTTTGTCCGTACTGTGGAAAGCTGCAAAACAATAAGAAGTTCTTCAGGGGTGTAACAGCTCATCCAGGATTGAATATAACGAACGGCTTGTGTATGTTTTCGTGGTACTGGACATTTTGAACATTTATTACAAGACGGGGTTTCATGTTATACGAGTATGTTATTTTACTTTTCATAAAGTGCCATGAATTGCATTTCTTATGGGTTATCTACAATTTTGTGGTTTAGTACTGTGGAATTCGATGTAATGTAAAGCGGTAACTATATTGACATTTGCATTATAGTTCACACATCATATATAAAAAAAATGAGTTTTGAAATAAAGAGTTGACCCACGTTCGTATAACATAATTTTCATCTTATACAGGTGAAGAATGTTTCCCGAAAGATTAACCTCAAACGTTAATAAGCAGTCGTCCGACTCCTCTGTGCACAATAATAGAGCCAGGTGTTCAACATCCTCTTATTACTCCGTTCTATTAAATAATGTGGAATTATTAACTTAGTAATGACTTCAAAAAATAGCGTAGCTCCAGGCATTGTTGGAATAAAATATAAGTAAAGTGACCCCTATGCAGGCCATGGAAGCACAGAGGGTTGCAGAAGGTTGAGGGTCCCAGATTTTGGAAGGTGGTAAGGGCGTCAGCCTTTCGCACAGCCGCCTTTACCCCCAGAATTGGTACTCATTTCTGTTAGAGGCTGAGTCGACCCCAGGGCCATAGTGCCACCAGAAGGATTAGGACAATTGGAAAACTCCAATGACCTCATCGGGAATCGAACCCGCGATATTCCGGTTTGTAGCACAGCGCCTCAACCAATACGTTATGGCGTACCCTGGAATAAAAAATAATATATTTAAATCGATGGTTAAATAAATTGTATAACTTCATATTACATCTGTGTTTTGCAGAAGATATCTGAAACGTTCTCAAAACTGCTGTGGGTAACATCTAAACATAAATCCGGGAAAAAGGATTGATCTAAACAATTCCAAACCAATATCTTTACTCCCGTCCTTTTCCAAATAATAGGAGAAAGCATATATATATATATGCAGGTGTTTGAAAATAGCCTACATATACGCACTTCCGAAAAACAGGCCCCTGCTAATAACTAATAATTTATTAAATACAATAATATTGTACACATTGTATTTTAATAATAATTTACAGATGTATATAAATTTAAATACCAAGAACTTCGTTAGTTTGGAACAAAAATATCACCGATTGTGGCATTTCTATAAAAGTTAAGCCTAACATCATTAAACCAATACGCAGGTCTTTCTCCCTTTACCATTGCGTACTCTCATCCATTTTTCTCTAATTCAAACTTTTCCTCACCTCACAGTAATATTGTTATTACAGCTACGTGTCTGCCTCTTGAATTTCTTCCTCTAGGGAACCGTAATTTCATCAGCATTTGCTCCATGCACGTCTCTTGTGGCATTCATGCACTTTGCTTTTATTCCTAGTGGATATAGAGCGTGGTTTTTCTAACTGCTTTGCTATTCGATTCTGTATTGACACAACAAAAGTCAAACAGAACGATTCTTCGTAGTGATAGTGGAGGCGAACATTCAATATTTGTTTTAACGGATATTATGTTTGCCTGAGGAACAAACAAATCGTACGTGTTAACACCATAGCAGGCTTTGTGTCCTGGGTTAATTGAACCGTGTTCGCAAAACACTAGTGTTCTGACTATGTTCTTCTCAAAATAAGGAATGGAATAGCAAATGGCATGTTCTTGATGACGCAATGAAAAAATAATGTTGTAAAATAATTCTAGCAATAGCCTACCAATGTACGAATTACACTTTTCAATGTACTGTCTATATTACATACATGTCACTTGAATAAATGTATATATATATATATTTTTTTTTTTTTTTCATGCGTGAGCATTCGTTCCTATTTAATTCCCTTCCGACGGAATGCACTTTTTCATTCTTCTTCAATTTAAGAACGGTAGACATACTAAAAATAATAATTACGGCCGAAACTAGCCCATTTATGGTTGAATGGCGTTCTTACATATCGTGTGATTCAACAAGGTTGTGTCAAAACTTAAGGAGCATGTAGAGGGATCCATATACAACATTAAAAGATTAGCAACTCATGGTATATGAGTCAAACGTATATGATGGACAGCTTATCATAGGAGGCATACATATTACGCATCAATTTAACATTTAATAATATCGAATTATTCCATACATTACAAAAAAAAAATGTTAAAAATGGTGACTACCATTTTTAATACAAACAGAGTATCTTCTAAGGAAACATTGGGACGCCCTCCTAGGCATGTCTCGAATCTCATCACATACTGCAAGAATCTTGACCAATAATATTTCTGGGTCACCAACTAGTCTCTCATAAACGAGGCTCTTGATATGGTTCCAAAAGAAATAAATCCATCGCATTTATCCCGAGCGTTGCATGGCCGGCACGCTCTCCTGATTTGACGCCTATGTGACTTAACTGATTTAAAAGTAGCTTGATGAGATCTTAGCTGTAAAACCTAAAAGTCCAGAACTTACTTATAAGGTATCTGAACCCAGTCCTTTAGTTGCCTGCAGAACGATAATTCTGAGTTAAACTATGAATAATGAAATTATGCGAACAGAGTAGATGAATAAGCGAAGAGTAGAAATTCGGAAAACCGAAGAACAAGAACAACACCATGAAAATCCAGTTACTGGGATAATGTTTCTAGCCTCTGAGTTTAGAATTCCAGCATGCTGATCACCATAAATCCACATTCAAGCAGGTATTTTGTAATTTCCCTCGATTAATTTCGGTAAATATTTATCGAAGAAATTCATATACAGTGTGTTTCACGTACGAGTTGGCCAATCATGCGGGTTTCAGCGTCGCGGCTGCCACAACTCTAACTTCCGAGTGATCGGGTGAAATATCTACGCAAATAAAGCCGCTAACGGTTTAATGATTCAGGTTCTCACAATTACAGTTAAAAATACAATGAAAATAACCTCACCATAAGAAATGTTGGAAATGTCCTCCTCTTTCATCCACACAACACCGACACCTTTTTAGGAAATGTTCTTTCACTGCAGAAGTTCAACTTCCGAGATAGAATTAATTTCTGTTGTGATATTGACTTTCAGTTCTTCAAAAAGTATGCGACTATTATTTTTGGGCATCTTGAAAAATAAAGTGTATAGGTCAAACCCCCATACATTAGAAGACCTTCAAGACAATAACACAAGAGAAATTAACTCTATCTCGGAAGCTGAACTTACGAGCGTGAAATAAAATTTCCTAAAAAAGTGCCAGTGTTGTGTGGACACAAGAGGAGAACATTTCCAATATATCTTGTAATGAGGCACGTGGTTATTTTCATTGTAATTTTAACTGTAATAGTGAGAAACTGAATCATTACACCATTAGCTGCTTTATGTGCGTAGCTATTTCACCCGATCACTCGGGAGTTAGAGTTGTGGCCGCCGCAACGCAAAAACCACAGAAGATTGCCCAACTCGTACGTGAAACGCACTGTATATAAATAGAAAGTTGGGTATAATTGTGTTAGACACTGGAACGTAATGCAATAAATTACCTGAATTTCTGTAAGTTTTTAGAACTGAATGTCAGCTGTGCTGTTTTACTTTAGACATGAATTGGTCGAGCATATGTTATTGAACTAGACTCCAAATTGTGTTAATGGTAGTCCATTGGCGCTGAGTGAGTGTGCAACGAGACGCTTTCACAACAAAATTAAACTTTGGATTCAAATTAATCACTAATAAACATCCGCACTTAATGCAACAACACTTTCCACTTCCCAGCGATATTTTATAAAGCTCCATCCCATTCACTTCTTATCGTCGATCGTTCTATTTTATTTAAGTAGGCTACGAGAACAAAACGCAGCATCCACGAAACTAATAAACTTATAGGCCTAAGTCACTGTACGAACAATCATTTTTAACTGCATAGAACTCCACGCTACATAAGAGAATAATTTTCAGAAAGTAGAATGGATTCCAATAACCGTGATTTCAAAAGCAAGGATAGGCATAGTATTTGTGTGTGTGAACGAAACATATAACCGTACCAATCAATGAATGAACACGGTGAGTTATATAAGAATACTATAAGAATACATACGGTTAAGCAATATTGGATTACATTATATAAGAATATTTAACTATTTTAGTTAAAACATTTAATATATGTGCATTATATATTTACTACATATAAATAGAAAATTGATTATATTTTAATTGCTGATTGTTAATTACGCAGGTTGATTTGCTGCTCTGAAAGCTTCAAGATTTATTGCGATTAATCGACACCACAATAGTATTATAATGAAAAACATAACTTTAATCGATATCATTACGATACTGCTACGTTAGGCGCAATAAGCGTATGGTTGAACAAAAAATAGCATATTTGGATTCAGTGGACTCAAAACATTGATAACGCAATATCGAATGTCGTTCCTCGCTTATAGTACATATTATGGAACACGTAGAGGAGATCAAAATACTTGTCTTATGTTTGAGCAATCTGCTACATTTTAGATTTCACTATAAATATATTCTTAATTTGTTCGAATAAAATTCAGTATAGACATAGCCACACGGTTATTAAGAAAAATGTATTTTTTTTTTGTTTCGTTAGTAGGCCTACTGATTTATCATAGGTTTTCCCACGAGAGTTGACGAGTTTATCGATAGATTCGCGACTGCGCAATAACTCGTCAATTCGAGTTGAATTTGTTAAGACTATTCCATGAATAAAAATGTAACGGATTATTTATTTATTTATTTAATCAGGTTATACAATGTCCTAGACATCTTCCTGCACCCATTTCAGCAGTTTATCATTTTTCTCCATAATTCTCGATTTGTCCATGCTTCGTCTTCTATTCTCCTTTCCTTTAGTGTTTGATTGATGCCTTGTGTCCATGTCAATTTGGGCCTGCCCCTCTTTCTTCGTCCTTTCGGAGTCCACTCATATATCTTCTTCGGTAGTCTATCGTCTGTCATTCTTTTCATGTGCCCATACCATCTTAGTTGTGCTGTTTTTACAGTATCTACCAACGATCCTTGTACCTTCATTTTTCCTCTAATGACATTGTTCCTAATCTTGTCCCTCCTGGAGATTCTTGCAGACCGTCGCCAAAAGTCCATTTCTGTGGAGTGTAGTTTAGCTATTGTATTTGATTTCAAATGCCAAGTTTCTGCTCCATACATAACTGTGCTCTTAATGATTGTATTGTATATGTAATGGATTATATATATATATATAATTACTTTCGTGCTTTGTTGTATAAAAACAAAACTAACAGCTGCGAGATCACGGCCTATGAATCAACCTTCCATGAATCGATTCGAGTTACCATATTGTAACCGGGGCTACAAATGGTGCATATAAGACATAGTTAACTTCATTCAGGTAAGCTAACAGCAGAACAGAATAAAAGCACACGAACTGGCTTGCACCTAATCGAAATTATGTTTTTAGTCAATGTACATTTCTATTATTTCAATTTGCAAACAAATTATGTTGTATAAAATAATCTCTTTTCATGCTTTTTAATGGCAACATGTGACGTATTAAACACTGCACACTGCTGCTTTCGTGTCCAGTAACGAGCAGACGGTTTTACTCGATAAAATGCCATCCTCGCGATTCCTACAAGAATATTGTAAGATAAACGGCCGTGATTGGTCTTTATCCGAGGAATTGCTAACCGTTATTGGTCAATATCAAACACGGGACGTATGAGTGGAATAGTCCATAAAAACGTGTTAACCATTTATCTTGCATTTCTTAATCTGAAAATGTTTAAAGAAATTATACTAATACTTCTTGCCGCAGGGTATATTAAATTAATTATCTTATCAACCATTTTAATAACATGGCGATTCTGAAATGATAATATGTAGTAAAAGTCTAAAATATTAGATATTTTATAAACATGATCGTATTTTTAAACATAACAGCTAGATTCCCCGCACTTCTGCTCAGTAATCTTGGTAATTCTTTTAATACATGAAAAAACATGATGGAAGAAAAAGCTTTAAAAAGACATATGAACTCGATTTTTAAAACGTTCGGAATGGAAAAAAGAGCAACCTTAACTGTTTTTATTCCATTATCCTCGATTCACTTTATATCTGTTGAGAGAAGTTCAATAAATGGAAACCAATATTGCTTCTACTCTGTTGAACAGTAAATGTAGTTTCTTTTTCTACACCCAGGGTAGGTAAATTAGCATTCTCTACATCTATGTTTGCTAATGGGATAAATTTATCCAAAGTATTCTAAAAAAGTTAACTTATTTGTGTAGAAGTCACTTCAAGTTGACGAGTTGCCTCAGATAAATTCGTCAACTCTCGTGGGATTACCTATCATAAAAATTTAATTTATGGGATTGAGGTGTTTGTGGTTGGTTATAATTCAGGAAATCTATTAAAAAGCGAAGCTACACATGTTTGTTATAGCCTAAGTAGACTTCGGATTTTAGGTAAAAACCTATTTTAATCCTTAAGTGATAATTGGAGGGAAACTTGTATATGCATGTTTCATAAATGACTATGCCTAAAAATGATATTTTTATAGGACCTAAAACAGCCTATTTTTACGTTAGAGCCTAATATTGCCTTTTTTGCTTGTTTTCCTCTAAAGTTCAAAATAATTTACTTTTTTGTTATAAATTCTAGCATTTATTTTCAGTTCGTACTAAATTTTTAGCTCGAAATATGCAGTACATTACACATTTGTGACTTGGTTAAATAGTAAGGAATGTCTCGTTTTCAATAGAAAAATTCCTTGGAATTCCCAAGAAAATGTAGTGTTTTTCTCCCGACTCCCACATCCAGTATATATAAAAAAACAACAACAACAAACAACACAAAACAAACAAAAACAAACAAACCAAAATGTAGTTCTCTGAATCACTGAGGGATACAAGGGGTTGAATATGCTAACGTGCGTAGCTTCTGGTCGCAGGGATTAGGTTTTCACTGTTATGGTAGTAATACAGACCCTAGTAATAGGTCTATATAATTCTGTGTATCATAGGCCTATATCTGTGTTTTATCATGATTATTGATTAAAGGTTACTTCAATAAATATAATATTCTGCATTGCAATTGAGAAATTTCAGAAAATTGGCAACTTGACGATTTTCTAAGAGACTATTTTACGATTTTTAGAACCTATTTTCCAATTTTTAGAGCCTATTTTAGGCACCTAAAACAGCACTTTTAGCGACCTAAAAGTCCGAAGTCTAGTTATAAGCGATGAGTTTATCATATATATATATATATATATATATATATATATACACACATATATATGTACATATATATATATACAGAGTGTTTCACGAAGTTTTACCGCCAGTAACAGAGCATGGTACTGGCATTATTTGGATCAACTTTTCCTAATAAAAGTTTTACCTATCTCAAATAATTACGGAGTAATGTAGATATTTATGAACGTTTCGGTGTGAACAGAACTCAACACAGCGGACAGGCAACAATAATAAAGAACAGTCCTGATAAATTACGGAACCGCGCGTCAAAGTGCTTGGACGTAGAGGGAGGCATCTTAGAAAATCTGATAGCAAACTGATATCTTGTAGTATAAGTACATTATTTAGACTGTACAGAACCATTGTCAGACCAAAATTAGAATATTGCTCATTAATTTGGAATCCTACTACCATTAAATACAAAAAATTGATAGAGTCCATTCAAAATAAATTTCTAAAATATACGTATTTCAGACAGTTTAACTACTATCCTAAATTTGAATCATATTCAACTATGTTACAGTATTTCAATATCCCTGAATTATCACACAGACGAAACATTCATGCATTGTTGTTTTTATACAAATTAATTAATAATGAAATAGATGATATTAATATTCTCAAAGAAATATATTTTTATGTTCCACGTTATAGATCTCATAAATTGCATAATCTTTTTTTCATCCCAAAAGTAAACACTGACTCTCATAATAATTCTCCTCTTTATAATGTACTCCGACTATACAATCAGTTGCACAAAATGGACAAGATAGATATTTTTAATACTAACAATAAGCGGTTTAAAAATATATGTGAAAAAATTTGAAAATTTTAAAATAATAATTAATAAATTTTGCTCCATGTCATTTTCTTTACTTGAATCTTTCTGACATGTATATTTTCCTCCAAAACTATTATATTATTATTTGTTTTTTTCATATTATGTTCCCTTGTGTAATTGTCATATTGTTTTGTGTTTGTGTTTTTATTTTCTGTGTGTTTTTTTTCTTCTTGTTGTAGCATTAGCTTAATTATTTTGAATATCACTTGAATTTTTGAATCTGGTGTATTATGTAAGCGAGAATATTGTAATTGGGCATTAGCCTGTAATATTCTTAGTACAATAAATAAATAAATAAATAAATAAAGGGTGAAATGTATGTTAAGTATGTGAATTAAACCAATTTTGATTGTTACTTTCAATTTCTGTGCCGATTTATTGCCGAATTTATTGCTATTTTGTCACGAATGTTGAAACTTCAAACGCTTATAACAACGTAACTACAAGTCAGATAACATTTTTGTATTGACATTTTTTGTTCCAAACATCCTCAAGAATGCACTCAGGAAGCGGCGGTAAAACTTCGTGAAACACCCTGTTTGGAAATTCATATTACAAACTTCTAGGGCTAGTAGAGGGGACTTAGTAGACAATATTTCGAATAGGAACCCATGTCCGGAAACGTACCGTTTCCGAGCTACAGCCATTACAATGTGTGGATTTGCTGGTGTTGTTTTGCAACCGAAGAGGAAGTACATGACGTCAGAGGATCACCTGATGGCACGTGACGTTTACCCTGCTGTGGTATCATGCATGGAGCCCCATTCACATCCCTGTGCGTCTCCGATCAACATGGTTGAGTACACGTTTGCAGAATACACGGGCATGATTTTGGTGTATGACGCAGCGCAAGGGAATGGATGGATAGGCCGGGGTGGTCCTATTGCATGGCCCCCACGATCGCCGGACTTAAGGGGAGATGGTAGTTACCGCTAGCAAAATTATAGAAAATATGCCGTATATAATTCAGGTGTTGACAGTCAGATTCAGTTGAATTTTTTTATGCTTTGCATGTGCACTCTGTAGTTTAAAATAAGCAGAGAATGGTTGTTCTAGATATCACTGTTTGGTAGGAAAGAATATTTTAACACATAGGTGACAATTTAGTTTTACGGTTTCTTCCCTTGACATAGGTACGCTTTTTTCCATTTCTGTAGCTTAGATTTTTGTGAAACTTTGGTAACTTACTAACAATGGGTACTGCTATTTACCCTACCTCAATCAGTCTAATATATACAATATTACTGCCTGAGAACTGCATGAAAACTTCACGACTACAAAAAAAGTTTTTTTTTAAATAAAAATAGTTGTAAATTCTGTATATTCAAGACTTTTCCCAAAATTCTGGTAAGGGAGATTTGTCATCCATACATAATGAATTCCTGAAAGTTTCATTATTTTAGCGTGAATAGTTTTTTGGAAAATGGTACCTGAAGTACAAAAAATGTAATTTTACAGGAGAGCGAAAAGAAAATTACATGCATGATCTAACCTTATGGTATTTTATCCATCCAGGTCGCTCTGCTTGGCTTAGTAATAACGCAACATATAAGACCTATATATCAAGATTTTCAGAAAACTATGCTCTATTACATGAGCCAAAGAAAAAAAAATCGATTTTTTTGACATTGGTAACTACCATCTCCCCTTAATGTCATTAGACTATTTCTTCTGGGATCGTATGAAAAGTATGGTGTACGAGCTCCTGTAGAGACCGAGGAAGAACTGCTGGCACGAGTGATGGTCGCTGCACAAGAGATTAACGGGACACCAGGTGTGATGGAACGAGTGTACCGGAACATGATTCGTCAGTACAATGTATGCAACGACGTTGGTGGTCATCATATCGTGCCTCTGTTGTAGTGAGCAGTTTCGTATGGGACACATCCAGTGCAGAATACAGAAACAAATTTGTTTTTCACTGTTGACACAAGTGTCATTGTGATCCCTGAAAATTTATTTTGTTACTTTGGTATTGTTACCAAAAAATTTGACTTTCGCCTGTAATGAGTCAAACGTAATTTACTTCTGTGCCTTTCGTCACACCTCATTTCACATGGTGCTCCTCTGACGTCATGTACTGCCTCTCCGGTTGCAAAACAACACCGAAAAATCCGACACTTCCGGACATGGGTTCCTATTTGAAATATTGTCTCTACTAGCCCTAGAAGTTTGTAATATGAATTTCCGAACACCCTGTATATACTGCGAGGATTAAGTAATAATGATTCGAAATTGAGTCGAAAAAATCTGAAATAAAATCAGTTAAATATGTAATTAGGTAATAGCAAGCAATGAAGAGAAGATAAAAGAAACTTAAATATTTTGTAGGATTATCCTATGGTTACTAACACATAAGTATTGTTATTTTTACTGTTACTGCAATTCTTATTATTTCTGAAAATGGGTTATCTTTCTGCTATAGACTTTTGTTAGTGATTGTACTGTATATTCCTACCATTTCATTTATTTGCGGAATTATTCTTCGTAACTTAATAGAGCGTACAGCACATCACATACATAATATTAATTTCCATGTAAGCCTTCAGGTAATGTTTGTTACATCACCATAAAGCCAGATGGTTTAGATTGTAAACAACTATACCTCAAACAATACTGACACAACTGATAATGAGCAGGGCATAATAATTCAAGTTCAATGAATTTCAATGTTAGTAAAATACGCAATAAAATCTAGTGTTGTAAGTAAATGAACAACCCCATAATAACTTTTTTTACCACACTATAATACGCTTATTATGTGCGACTTAACGGTGTCATAATGATACTCATTTCGAAACTGACTTTCATTATGACATCGGTGTGGTCGAACAAAAACAGTCGTATGCAACTTGCCTATAATGGCAATTAAGATACTCGTATGAAAGTTAAGAAACTCGCGTTGCTCGTTTCATAAACATAATCGTATCTTGATTAATGCTATTATAGGCTTGTTGCAAAATGTAGGCCTAATATTATCAGTATGTATGAATTCGTACACTGAGAATAATATTGCCGCAACCAAGAAAAACTAAATTTTACAGGAGAGCGCTTAAAATTGTTGTATTCTAAATATAAAATCAGAAAGTTGTTGTTTTTACTTTTTTCTCATCACAATATCTAGGTCTTGTGCCCTTTAGAAGACAAGTGTGTGCATGTGAAGTTTAGTTCATTCTTTTTCTAAATGTTTGGCAATCTAAGAAAATCATCAGGAAGGTGTGGCTAAATTGGATTTGCATCTTGTAAATTTTAAATGGTTTATTGTAATGTAATGTACGTTCAAACATATATTATCTAATTTATATTTAAACACTTATTTTTTAGTACCATCTAACTATAAATCTAAAATATATTGTATGTAACTTCCACATTAGAGTAAAAGAACGTTGAATGATAAAATCGCGACAAACGACATTTTCTTCACTTAAAGTCTCCATAAAAATTAGAGAACTTCGTCGAGGAACTTCGTGTCACATCCCCAGAAAGTACCTAACCCAAATACAAAATTTTGTTTTCATACGATTTTCCTTTACAAGAGGTCGTGTTGTAAAGACCACGTACTCAGAGTGGGTGGCTTATAATTAACCTTCAGAGAATTTTTTCGAAAAAATTGTTTCAAATAAAAGTTTTAGCTCTTGGTATAAGCACCCCGTTTACAGAATTTAAACAATATCGTTAGAGCAGTTTTCGATAAAATATTGAAAAGAGAAATTCTCTTTATGTAAAATCCAATTAAAAATAAGTTGTCGCCAGTTTTCGTGTCACACTCTCAGAAGGTACCTAACCCTAGATGAAAATTTTGTTTTATTACGATTTTTCGTTCTGGAGCTAGGCTGTTCACAGACACACACAGAGAGACGTGTTTCTGAAAATAGTTTTTTTTAAATTCAAAACTTAACTTCAAATTTTGGGTCAGAAAACAATACTTCCTCTACCTATAGTACTAAAATATACACAGGAGATAAAGGAAGTAAAATATGCAATATCACTTACAGAAGGAGCTTGTACGTGGGAACCAATGCGACTGTCAGTTGCAAAATTCACATGTAACAGTTGCAACAAATACAAACACACGAAATGTAGTTCATGGGTTATATATAATGTAATTGATGTGGCACAACGATATGCTTTAATTTAGTTCATTCTAATTTAAATGCTAATTTTATTGCAGTATTTTATCACACTGCTGTACAGAAACAGATGGAATTGTAAATATTCGGATTGAAGCAGAATTGTAATGCAACGTTTTTAGGGCACATTTTACGTTACAATAACTTCCCTACAGTTACAGTTATTTACGATGTAAGACTATTTAATATATAGAACTTAACAGGCAAGCATGAAGTTTACAAACTGAGTGCCAGGTTTAGTTTGTTTTTATAGAATTTTCTCATGGGGATGTGACATTTGATTTCTACATCGATATGAAGGATAAGCTAAGGTTCAATTAATATACATGAGATTCACTATCTTTTGTTTAATTCCAATCCATGATCATTGCAATTTAATAGAAAAATTCAGTTATGTCACCTATGAGCAAATTGTGAAATATAATACAGAATTAAATACAAATCTGAACTTAGAAATAAATAATATCGTGTACGCTGCAATTGGTCATTTCTGACCAATATAGGCCTATCTTTTATTTCCTAAAAGTTATTTAGTTACCGATATGTAATAGTTATTTATGATTCAAGTGTTAAAAACTATGTTTTATTTTGCGAGTAGGTTATGTTTGTGAAACGAGACTATATGGGCTAGTGTAGCAATCATACGAACAAAATAAAATCATTTTACCACGTGTATTATACACTATTTTTAGACAGCCGTTAAACTTGTGAAATAATAAATGTTATATTTATTGTAATGAATTGCACACCATGTAGCCAGCCAACTTAAGAACAACGCTTTTCACCCACTAAGTATGACGATTTTTGCAATCACTGTGAGAAATTTCACATTTAGAAAAGCGTACCGAATTTTAAAATTGTACATTTTTATTCAACTGAGTCTATTTAATAATCACACGCAAATATTTTTAACTAAAGCATTCCATGTAAAGCATTTATACTTGGTTACACTAGAGTATTATAATTTTATAGGGCTACCACTCAGTGGCACAATTTCCTCCTTTTAAATAATATCATCTACCGTTAAAACTGCTTCTTTTACCTAAGACTGTCTAAAAAGTATGATATGGAGTATACAAAAGGTCCATAAGAGCATAATAGCTATAATGTGGATATTATTACTATTATTATTATTATTATTATTATTATTATTATTATTATGTTGACTAGCCAGATATTGATAAAAAAAGCTGATACTAATACATTAAAATAGTACAACAATAAAATATAGGCAATACTCTAAATAGAAATTACAGAACTATCACTTTTCATTCCAACATAAACTCATCATATTTTTCTAATGGAAACTTCACTTCTGGAATAGGGTGGGGGTACATATGAGGCAATAAACGCATAAGACAAGCCCGCCTGTTAAAATTGGCAAAGTGATTTACTAGTAGGCCTATAGTAATTTATAATTGTGATAAAAGTACATTCTATCTCCAAGTATTTAAAAACAATGTTAAATTGTGTTTATTTATTTTTTATTTATTTATTTAACCTGGCGGAGTTAAGGTCATAAGGCCTTCTCTACCACTCAGCCAGGGCAAAAACATGAAATACATAATGATAACAATAATAATGATTAAAAATAAATTAAAAAAGAACTGATATACATGAATACAAGAAACGAACATTAAATACAAAGAAAAAATTAGAACATATATACTTGAATAATTAAGATACATTAAGACACATTAAATGATAAAAAAGAAATTAATTGTTACAAATATGATTTAGTTATATAAAAGCATTAAGTGATAGAAACTGAAATTAACATAGGACATGAAAAAGATTATTAAGTACTACGTATATGTGCTGTTAACTGCGATCTGAAGGTTGACAGTGACCGGCAGTCCTTGATATGAGATGGTAAAGAATTCCACATTCGGATGACTGAAGTAGTAAACGATGATGAGTAAAGAGATGTATGATGTTTAGGTATTGCGAGAATATGATATTGCCTGGACCGAGTGTTTAGGTTATGATGAGATGAAAGAGTTTGAAAGCGTGATGACAGATAGCAATGTAAGAATGTAAGCAATGTAAAAATTAATCAGTTACTTTTACATTGTATTAAGTATTAGCCAGATTCTTAATCTTTTTTTTTAAATTTAAAGATAAGATTATGATATTTTCGGGTAATGCATTGAACAGTTTGATGATTACATATTCATAATATTTGCGGCTGTCTTACATAGTCTGTGTTATGGGAGATATATTTGATGTGCATTTCGAGTGTTATGTGAATGTACATTTGATCTAGATACTTCACTATTGCAATTAGTCTTTACTTAAGCAAATAATTTAAAAATATACAGATTAATAACTGTCATGACTTTCAACTCTTTAAATATAGGCCTACAGGGTGCATTTAAAACTGATTTGTTATGACCCTAACAATAGATACTCCTTTGAAGTTTAAGAATTTCTTCTATTTTGTTACAATTTCCCCATAAAATGATCCCATAATTTAAAATACGATGAATGCAAGAAAAATTAAGACATTCGTGCATATGGGTCAGGTAGTACAGTTTTCAAGATTCGTAGAAAAAAAAAAGATAGTCGTTTACTTAAATTTGTATTATGTTCATCCATAGGTAGAATCGAGATTTATACCTACCTGAAATCAGCATTAACAGTCAAACTGGTCCCCAACATACAGCAAGGCTTAACACAGATTGAGTCCGGTAAGTTTTGTCAGTAGCTATCCATGCAATAGATTGCCATTCTGAAGTTACAATTAAAATGGTTTCCTTCGATTTGATCTTAACATGCTTTCACCCGTATGTTTCTACACTCCATACACATACACAAACATACACATAACGTAAAGTCGTTTTCGTTAATTATTACAGATTATTAAAACGTTTTTATAAATGGGGCTAAAGAATAAATTTCCTATGGTTTCCTTGTTCTCTCAGGGCATAACCTCTCTGAGCAACTACATAAATGCGAGTATAAGCCGATGTCTTCTTTCACATTTTTATCATCCTTCTTTCTTTAATGAATGTGTCTCTCCAATTTAGTAACAAAGCTTAGTAACAAAACTCAAAGCTCAAAGCTGAGTTCTCTCCGTTTCTTCCTCTCCAACTTATAGATGATAGTTGGCACTAAGTAGTGTTGTAATATTTCTTACTCGTCATAGTCATAGTCTTATATTTTACTGTCAAGTTAAAGGTAGCGCCACGGTTTTTGGCGTATGGAAATTTTAATGGACAGCTATGGTGCGAGTCACTTTCTTTGTCGTGGTCATGGTTTGGTCTGAGGGGGCGTGATGGCAGTATCAGAGGAGGGGTATGATTCCATTAGAACCGGTGTGACACAAAGGCTGAAGCAGGAAGAATGATGCAACTTGATATTGGAGATGTATAAACACACTGCTCGAGATGCACTGTATGTATTCCAATGTTTTGCTTAATCAGTACCATGTGCGTATGTGATGAAAGATAACATTATGAGGGGGCTAGCTACGCCCTCAAGGGCATACACCAATATCCCTGGCGAACCCAGGGGGCTAGCTGGCTAGCTACGCACTCAAGGACATATGCCAATATCGCTGGCGAGGCCTATAAATAATTTCCCTTTTCAGGAAATTTTATACGCCTACTACTAATTACTAATTTTCTCTGCTTAATATTAAGATTTTAGTTATACATTCTTTCTGGATGCAATAGCATTGTTCCCTAATCCGAAAATTTATGCTGATTAATTATGTACAGGTTTTGGGAAAGCCTCTTTGCAGGTACTTAATAGTGCGGTTATTTCTTCTCTTTGCGATTACTTAACTTTTGAAGTCTTTACTCTGGACAATACTAATCACTACACAGCTGGAAATCCACATGACGGTCATCTTCTTTGTTCTTTATAGGCCAAATGTTTCCTGGAATTGAGGAAGTTAGGATCTGATCCATTGACGTCCGCAGAAATTTTGCCAAGGGGAAAAATGAACAAATTACTGCCACTAGTTATTATTACTACAACCACTTTATTATTATTATTATTATTATTATTATTATTATTATTATTATTATTATTATTATCATTATCATCATCATCCACATCCTTGATTTACTGTAGTTGGACCTATGAATATGGATACACAGTAAAATGTAGTAGGCCTACACTCAAATGACTTTATCTATCCCTTACAATTTCACAGATATGCCTACTATTCATATAAAATGGGATAGAGTACATCCATTGCTTTACTTTCATTGCAATAAATTGCTTGGCTGGAAATGTTTTCGAGTTTAGTAAAATTAATTATTCCTATTATTATCCCCTTTTTTGTGTGAAATCAACTCATATTATAGTATGTGGAAATCTAAGCTTCACTTCATATTAGTTGCTTATAGTAATTTAGTTTACAGATTTATGTGTCAACAAAATTTCCAAAGGGGGCAGCGGCCCTGCCCTGCCCCCCCCCCCGCCTTCCGGACGGCCATGATCTGATCGCGAGTTGCTGTTCACTGACTGACAGGTCTAAGGAGAGTGAGTAAGCAGCTTACTTACTTACTTACTTACTCAATGGCAATAGACAATTCCAAAGCAAACTATAATTTATTTTATGGAACCCTTAGGATCACTGCCGCTCTTACATGGGTCAGCCATTCAACCCTATTCTGTGCTAACTCCATCCAACCATCCCTCGAAAAACCTATATTCTTTGAATCTATTCTACAGTGTTTTGCAGATGACAAACAGTTTGTCTTCCTCCTTGCTTAGATACGCGGTCCAATCAGAGACGGCGAGACGGAAGGAAGACTCTCACTGCTAGTGGCACTTCGTAAGCTCGTACACGTGATTGGCGGTGAAGGAAAACGCTTCTCATTTGAAAAATACTTTAGTATTGTCCTTCCACCTATGTCTAGGTCTTCTAAGAGGTATTTTCCCTTCGGGTCTTCCAGTAAATATTTTTGAGATATGTCCTTCCTTCCTCATGCGCGCAACATGTCCAGCCCATTTCATCCTCCGTAATTTGATTACCCTTATAATATTCGGTGAAGATTACAGATTATGAAACTCGTCATTATGCAGTTTTCTCCAGTCCCCGTTTTATTCTCTCTTAGGTTCAAATATTTTCCTAGGTAGGCCTATCCTATTTTCGAACATACAAAGACTATGATCTTCCCGAAAAAAAAGGGACCATGTCTCACATCCGTATAATACAACAGGCAGGTCTTTTAAAAGTATATTTTTAGATTTCTGGACAGAAGACGAGAAGATAGAAGTTTCTGAATTGCTTAAAAATAAGCATTTCCTTATTTTAACCGACATTTAACTTCTGTCTTAATGTTATTTGTATCTGTAATTATATTGCTCCCAAATATTTGAATTTATCCACTTGTTCCAATGCTTTTTCGACTATTCTAATATTTTATAGCGCATTGCTATTTGATGTTACCGTAATATCTGTATCTTCTTATTTCAACTCCTCCAAGGCATGGTGTCTAGAAGCAATGGGGTCCCTGGCCTCTAAGAGCCATAAAAATCTATATCAAGCGTTTTCTGAGGGAATAGTTTGAGTGTGATAAATCGTTCTTCCTCATTTCAAATTCACATACCTATATAAGGATCTAAAGTTTGAAAATTGAAAGTCCATAAACCACATGGAATTTTGTGATCTTCGTATTCCTTTTAGCAATAGTATTATATCAGTTGTAATTTGTACATTATTTCGTGGAATTCCATTAGAGAGTTTCTGGTGTATTATGTCGTGCAGCTAATTTCTCGTTTAATTCCTTTATGAAATCTACAATTATTCAAATATAATGTAATAAATATCACCATATAATATAGAAAAATACTTCAATTTTAAACAAATAACTGTATAATTAAAGAATACAAGAAATGTAGAGAAAATACAAGTAAAAGAAATGAGTTTGGTATGAAGTATTATATAGATCCCGCACGAAATCTGTGCCGATTCCTAAGTCATTGCATTACGTTTTCGTGGGGACTGTAGCGTCGATTGGCCTGCTACCTATCTCTCTCGCACAATAGTACCTCCCTTTCTATTTCTAAGGCCAAGCTACCTCTCTCTCTCGCACAATACCATGTCTCTCTCTAGAGAGTAACGGTCTCATCGACACAGATTTCGTGCGAGATCTTTAATCTTGCAAGAGCACCGTGCCCAGCTCACCAGTTCCTCTCTATGCCTATTGCCTATACTATGTTAAGATACAAGAGGGCATTAATGCAGAGTAGAGGAATAGTTTGAAAGACGATCAGTAGGCGAATCTTTTTAAATTTCCGAGATTCTAAATACAATTAACGCCTGTGTATTGCACATTATTTTTAATAGGATACCGAAAAATAAAATTCTTATCCAAAATAATTAAACACCAACAGCTATCCAAGTTTCAAGGACACCAAACTTAAAATGTATTGCCTATCTTAATCTTGGAGGTGATCGATTCATTGAATAATTCAATGTAAGCGCAACTAGTCACATCATACTTAGCTGCTGGATGAATTAAATCGTAAGTAAATATTAAGAAATAAAACGTAAATACACAGGTAAGATTGAATTTTAAAATTGAAATGCTTATATTCCATGTCTGCAGTAATAGCTAGATTAGAGGGTTTGACGTAATGACGCACGTGTGCTACAAAGAAGGAAAAATCGCAGGTAGGTTAGGTTATCGGCATCGGGTGCAGGGAGCTCGGTTTTCCGTCACGGTAGTATCACTATTATAGAAAAACGTTCATTTACTATAAAATTAAAGTTTACTATTTTGATAATGCGTTGTGGGTCTGGAATATTATAATTTTTTAAATTATGATTTACATAATGAAAATAGTTTGATATAAATCAGGATTCACAAAACTTCACAAAACTTCCTCTGCCCAAATAAAAGTCAGCCTCTTAGCATAATATAATTATTATGTATGACATTGTCTTCACGAAAATTGGTTGTAAAAATGAAGAGAATGTCGTTACCACAACACATCGCATCCCCGAAGGATACATACCCCAAATAAAATATTATTATTGTACTCTCGTAACTTTCTTTACTTTAAGCATGGCCAATACATCTTTCTTACTTCACATTCTGATATAGAACAACAGGCCATATCGCAAAGGGCACGCATTCAGAGTGGGTGGCTTATAACTACCCTTCAGAGAATTATTTTCGAAATAATGTTTCAAATAAAAGTTTTAGCTCTTGGCTTAAGCAACCCATGTGCAAATTTAAAGAAAATCCTTAGAGCCGTTTTCGAGAAAATCGCGAAAAACGAAAATATCTTCATGTAAAATAAGGGAAACTTGTCACCAATCTTCGTGTTACATTCTCAGAAGGTACCTAACCCAAATACAAAATTCTGTTTTCATACGATTTTCCGTACACATCCACACAGACATGTCATCACCCAACATACAAACTTTAAGGAAATGAGGTCATCATAACATGAATAATACTGTAAGTAGTGAACGTAAAAAATACCATATTTCACGGACCATAAGACTCGCTTTTTACCTTGAAAACAGAGCCTTGAAAGTTGGGTGCGTCTAATAGTCCGAAGTGCATTTAAAAAACTTATGGGAAATATTATCTGAATACCATAGTTATAAACAAGGTGTTGTAAACAATAGGGCAGTCAACAATAGGGTAGTAAAATCAAGGTGCGTCTTATGGTCCGGAGCGTCTTATGGTCCGAAGCGTCTTATGATCCGGAGTGTCTTATAGTCCGGAGCGTCTTATGGTAAAATATGGTAGATTTAGAAAAACAGTGTATTGGTTATTCAACCTTGTAGAAATTTATTCGGATGTGCACAATTCATCTTACAAGAGAGTATCTCTGTTCATTTGTTAAGCAAGCAGGCAGGCCGAGTCGGAAGAGCGCGCGGACGCGAAGCATTTGTTTCAATTCCTGCATCATTTGTCACCTCGGGCACAGCACGCCCACCAATTATGTAAAGGAGACCGAGACACACTGAGCAGATAATCCGCGTTACGGGGTGAGAAGGGGTAATCCTGCTCCACTGCCAACTATTTATCTCTATAATAAAGCGTCTCCCCCTGGGAAAAAGGAGAAGTAGCATGGCATTTTAAGAATGTAAGAAAAGAACGCTTGGTAAATTCAAGTTACTTCCTCAGATACTGTGTCTTTCTGCAGCTGTGATTCCAAGGAAATCGAAACAGTAAATAAAGTTTCACTTCTCGTCGTAGCTAGGAGAAAGTGATAAGGATGAAGTAAAATATTACTCATTTCAAACTTAATTGACTTACGCTTGTGTACGTTAAAATATGAAATTAATAACTAATAGCTTCTTGAAGAGTAGACCTCGCATCCAAAAACACCAAAGATATTATAAAGGAACAATACATTAAACAATTCCGTACACATAGGCCTACGTAATCACTGATGAAACGTTCACGCCAAAGTGGAAGAAAATCCAACAATGCGTTTGGTCAACAAACCAATTCACAGATAAACAGATGAAATGCCGATAAACCATTACAGTTATGACAAAAATGTACTTGAACAAAATTTTACAAAATTGTTCACTCGAGACTGGAAGTAGTCTTAAAATTTGTATGGCATGAATCGTTTGGCTACTATCATTGAAAGAAGCCGAACTTTATGTGAAACGGAATCAGTACAATGACCACCTTCTTAAAACGGGATAAAAACTGAAATTCGTTATTCATATGTCATTTTAATAACTTCAAGGAACAATCATATCAAATAGATTATTAGGCAGGACTCACCACTGTTTATTGATCATTTTATCAATAAACAGAGGTGAGTGCTGCCCAATAATCTATTTATATTACATCACATTCCTCACCATAAGAAGAATGTCATTCAGTAATAGAATCATATCAAATTGGAAAAAAAATCTAACAACGCGTCAGATCGTAACTGGATAACAAACAAATGTAGGCCACAAACAAGAACCGAACAGCCGGGTTAAAACAGTAATTAGTATTTACGCAAAGACATTGGGCAAATACAAGGCGTGTAGCCTATTTAAAGTAAGTAGGTGCCGATTAACAAATAAACAAGCAATATACCCAATATTTTACTTTCAAGCGATTCCTTAAAACTTATTACTTCCCCACATAGTCTCCGCCCTTATTGAGGCACTTGTCGTAACGCAAAAATCAGGTTTTATATGCTTTCGTCGAAGACTGATGCCGACTGTTAGGAAACCAAGTCGTGCAATACAGAACAAAAGTCGTGGAATGCTTTGGCAAGGATCCTTTTGATTCACGACAATTCCCGGCCTCACACAGTCAAACAAACTCAAAATCTCGTTTCATCGTTTGGTTGGGAATAAGTCCACCACCCTCCCTACAGTCCGGATTTGGCACCAAGGGATTTTCACTGTTTCTTCATCTGAAGAAATTCCTTGCTGGAAAACATCTTGATGACGATGACGTTGTGAAACAAGAGCTCACTTGTTATTCCTCACAGGTGGCTCTCATATTGGTACTTTAAAAACACGCCTCGTAAAATTCGAGCACGAGATAGTTACGGTGCGAGCCTTGCCGACCAACCTTGATGATCGCAGCTTAATGTTATCTATATGACACCTTTTAGTGATTATTTGACAATGATACTTTTATTTCGATAATTGTTTTGACTAAAGGTGACTTCCTAATTCAATGCCTCTTGTGTTCGTATGCTTGTCGACAAAGTCACATTAAGAGGCTGAGCCAAAATGTAAACCCTATTGCCAATTCATATCCTTCTGGCTATCACACGAATTTCTACGTTTAAACACACATTTGGAGGAAACGATGGAAGTGATTAACTTCGTTCATAATGACAACATAAGCCTAATACTAGTGTGTTATGATGTGACTGGTGTTATTAGTAGGCTCTTTGTGTTTAGCGTGTTTTCTTGACGGGCGGGTTTTGTTTTATATTGGGAGTTTATGTTGCGGATCTCTTCAGTTCCGAATTCTACAGTAGCTAAGTTATCCCAGAACTTAATCATTATACAGTATTTAATAGAGATCCGGTAATCATCTCAAACGATTCCAATGATTTTCAAAGGTAATATAAAATCAGGTAAACTGATGTAAAAAAGTGCCAGTATGTTTTTGTTTAATCAGTTATGACTGCAATTATGATATGCAGAATATGTTTTTTTTTAAATTGATTTCCAAGTTAAGCTCCAGATTTATTCATTAAGCAGGGCTTACGGAAGAAGAAAGGTCTACCATCTCGGCCACCTGGGTCATTTTAACGGTCTAGTTGGATAAGGGCATGTAAAACAATAGTGTTTTTGTCATAGCTACCTGTATTTTAATTTCCAAGGCCTTATAAGATCACAGTAAAACAATAGGCTATGTTGTCAAGATAACTGATTTTCATTTTTTTATAAATTCTTTCGAATACGTATATTGCCATAAAATAGGCACTAAATTGAGCATTACTCGGAAATAGATCGACCGATTTTATCCATTATGAATAGACGTCTTCCCATGGACATTGTAAATGTGTATACCAAGTTTCATAAAAATCCGGTAAAGCGTATTTGAGTTACCGCGTCTTTAAAATATACACTAAATTGGGTTTTACTCCGGTACCGGTCAACAGATTAGGTTCAAATTCAATAGGGGACTTCTCATGGACGTCATAAATGTGTATACCAAGTTTCATGAAAATCCGTTACAGCGTATTTGAGTGATGGCGCCTTTCTATGAGAAAGGCGCCATAATCTATTAAAACAGGCACTAAATTGGGCATTACTCCGGTACCGGTGAACCGATTTGGTTCAATATCAATAGGGTTCTTCCCATTGACATTATGAATGTTTATACCAAGTTTCATGAAAATCCGAAAAAGCGTACTTGAGTTATGGTGCGTACAGACGCACGAACAGACGGACGGACGGACAGACAGACAGACAGACAGACAGACGGACAGACATTTTTTCGTCCCCCACACAATCTCATAAAGTACCCTACTGGCACTTAATAATTAGTGGTTCGGATTAGCTTCGGATCTTTGATGCTAATTTCTGAATTACATTTAATGTGACTATTTAGCCAACAAAAGGCGGAATCATTAACATCCTACTTACATTATTTTGTTCCTACGACATATTCTTTATATTCCTCTTCAAAATGTTTAAAATTACTTGCCATGAGAATATGTTGATTTCTAGTGCACATGGATAGCCTACTATCCTCATGAATTCAAATTACAGAGCATGCATTTTCCAAAGAAATTAAACTGCTATTTATTGCTTTAAATGTTTTACTTCTTCACAATCTAGTGTTATTAATAGTTTAGGCCTACTTATTTATTACACGAGTTTTATAATTCTTTACCACACATAAAATTGCACATTATTTGTATACCTTCCCTTACTCAACGCAGCATATATATATATATCTAAATTCTTCCAGACCTTAATCATTGTACAATATTTGATAGAGCTCAGTTAATCACCTCAAATGTTTCCTAAGATTATATATATATAAAATGATAGATGTTTAAATGTATAGAAATGATGTAGGGAAGTTTCCATTTGAAAATAGAACCATTGAAGAATGGAATGAATTGCCTGTAGAAGCTTTTCAGGGACCCCCCCCCCCGCCCCCCGAAGAAATTGAAGAATAACTTAAGGTCTTCTTTGTGTATTAAGTAATGCTACCTTCTTATGTAATGGTTCTTGTTTATGAAATGTTAATCGTTCATGTGATGCTACTCGTTAATGTGTATGTTACTCGTTCATGTGTAAATATTTTTGTATTAGTTGTAGTATTAGGAAACGCTGCCGCCGGGTAGTAACCCAATTGCAATGAATAAATTACATACATACATACATACATACATACATACATACATACATACATACATATTCAGTAACTAGTATCAAAGATGCGAAGAGAATTCAAACCACTAATTATATTACCTTTGGAAATCTTTGGAATCGCTAGAGATGATTACCTGATCTCTTTTAAATATTATACAATGATTAAGGTCTGGGAGAATTTAGCTCATATATATATATATATATATATACACACACACACACAATGGAAGGTATAAACATAATGTACAATTTTATGTGTGGTAAAGAATTATAAAAGTCATGTAATAAATAAGTAGGCCTAAACTATTAATAACACTAGATTGTGTAGAAATAAAACATTTAAAGCAATAAATAGCAGTTTAATTTCTTTGGAAATTTCATGCTCTGTAATATAACATGGGCTTTATTTGTTTAAGGTTATAGAGGGTGTTTGGAGGAAGCAAGGTGTTACAACCATCTATGCACATTATTATGACATTTAAATTCAGAGGCGGCCCCCCTCCTCAGGCCCTCACCAAACATAAAATAACTGGACTTCATTTAAATATATATATATATATATATATATATATATATATATATATATATATATATATATACTTACATATATATATTACACCCGATCGCTGCGTTCAATTATTAGTTTTTTAAATCAGAGATGCTACAAGTATGAAGATGTTTCAGTGTTCAGTAATAAGGAATTTTGCTTACATAAAACAAGTGCAAATAGGTGTAATAAAAAGAAAGTGATATAAATCAAACGATAACAGTATGGTTATTGGTTCGAATTTCACATAATCTTATACTGGATTGCCACTGATTCAAGAGCTTAGTAGCCACTATAATCATATGTAGCCTAACAAATTAACTAAATTGCTGACAAAATTAAAATTATGTTTTTAGAAGAATAAAATATTTAAAATCTAGACGGGTCGGGTCCATGATTTATTTTAGAAGTCGGCGCACTATATGGTTTAGGTGAAAGAGGGCTGGTACTCTCCCAGAAACATTATAGGCTAGTAGGCTATAGTCTAATAATAGTAAAAAGATACTAAAATATTGTGAAGTGAACAATCGTAGGTTTATTACTGACTTTAAAACAATTCTCAACTCAAGCAAAAGAAGAAATACCTGTGTGAAGAGTGGACAAAATCACTTTCTTTATGGACTTTTACTTTTAAATGAAGTCCAGTTATTTTTTTGTTTGGTGAGGGCCCCTCTGGGCCGCCCCTGAATTTAGATGTTATAATAATATGCATAGTTGGTTGTAACACCTTGCTTCCTCCACTCTCTATATCCTTAAACAAATAAAGCCCATGTTATATTACACATCATCGCTCTTGTTTGTCCGGAAGGTAATTGATAGTAACCTGGAACGCTCTCATGGGAAAATCATAGTTGCACCACCACTGATAGCAGCTTCAAAACATAATCAGTCTTGTCAGCCCATTCCAGGCCTTCGTTTCCACGGACAGCACAATAGAGCACAATGCACGGGCATTCGTTCAAAAAATCCTTCAGGCTATCTTCCATTTTCTTTTTCCATACAAAACAGTACGATAACGTAAATACACCGTAGGCCTACTTGTTTGCAAAAAAAGAAAGAGAATCCACACTTTTGTATGATCATAATTTTAAAGTAGGGATTTAAAATGTGCATTAAACGTGCCTGTTTAAGTATTTCTGTGAAAACAGCAACAAACCTAATTTCACACTTCGCTTTTAATCGCCTCAGGATGTGACATAGAACGTTTCATTTAACGTACATTCTCTTACATCAATGATTACGGCACTTCATTCAAAAAAAGGTTTCCTGCGCCTTATTCCGGACTTCTTTATACCGGTAGGCCTACTTCGAATATTTATACTAAATATAAATTTTATAATACTTCTGTTTTCTTTCAGTCGGCTTGAATGGCGCAATCAGTATGACACAGATTTGATCCCGGCACAGGTCGATGGCATTCAAGCATGCATAAATATTAATAATAATTAAGGAATCGCGCACAATGTGCATTATCTTAACCTAAGACTTAACCTACTGACAAACACCCAGTCCTGAACCCGGGAATCGAACCCGGGCCGCCGGAGTGGAAGGCAGGCGCGCTACCGACTCACCCACGGCGACGGACCGTGCATAAATATTGATGGTCCCTTGTATGTAGATTTACAGGAATGTAAAATACCTCTCATGGAACAAAATTCCGGCATAACGACGACGACGTTCAAAAGCCTAAATAGCAGAGCACCTCCGTTCTTAAAATAACCATGACGTAATCAACCAACCAACCTTTTGTTTGAAATTGGGTTTTGCTAAAATATTTTGAAAATTAGGCCTAAGTCTAAAAGACTGGTGGAGTAGGTGGAATAAAACGGATGTTTAATCTTATAACTAGGGCTTAAAAGTTTATGAAAAAAAAAACATATTTTTAATAATGCTAGTCAGACCCGTAGCCTTGACTTTATTTTGCAAACGTAATACGAACTGATCCACATGAAGGGTCTTTGTTAAGTCTTTGTTACGCCTAAACCTGACGTAGAAATTCTTTTTGATCGTAGTAGGATTTTAAATGTGAAAAACATCTTTCTACTGTAGCAGTACCAGTTGGAATAGTCAATGTCTCATCAACTAAAAGCCGAAACGCTGGAAATTCGCCTCCATATTTATTCAGTGTGCTACAAACTCCAGTTAAATATTGTTTATTTATGATTGAGTGAATGGCATTTGTGATCAACTGGAATTCAGCTCCAATATTTTCCAACTGCTTCCGGGTCTCACTTTTTTTTTTTTAATATTTCCAACAGACGCTTTAAATATTAAATAAAAGCTGAAGTACTGAACATGTCAAAAGCTATTTAAATAATATGTCTGAAGAACTGCTTGAAGAGATTATAGTCCAATCGAATTGTCAAAAGTGGATGCAAAATTTAGGGTAGAGCTAATTTTTTTATATGATGTCTGGGATGGTTTTGAGAGTAATTTCTGACATTTTGCCAACAAAATTTTTTGCCGCCGGAGCCGCCATCTTGAAAAAACTTCAAAATTTTCTATTTTATTTCTGTGTTTGCCCATTATCTGCCAAAATACGCACCTGACAAAAATGTTTTATTACCCATCCCAAAGTAGACTAAATTTTCTACAGTTTGAGATCAAAGTGAGCTTTCTACCATGAAAAGTTTCGGAAATACAGCTCTCCGAATTTCAGCAACATTTTGCAAAAAATAAAAAAATTTGAATTTTCAACTAGTTTTTGCTCGCTATCTTCTAAATGTCCAAACCTATAGTAAAACTCCATATGGAAACTTAAACTAGAGGTAATTTGAAACTTGTCGAGTACTTTAAACTTATCCTACCTCTTTCAGGTCACAAAATACAGAGGTTTAAAAATATATATACAGCAACGATTGAATAAATGCATGTGCGTACAAGTTAGGAGCAATAACGGCACAGAACATTCATTTTTATACAAAAAGATTTTATTTAGCTAGAGTTCTGGTGAAACATTGCACTGAGTACTTTAAACTTATCCTACCTCTTTCAGGTCACAAAATACAGAGGTTTATAAATATATATACAGCAACGATTGAATAAATGCATGTGCGTACAAGTTAGAAGCAATAACGGCACAGAACATTCATTTATATACAAAAAGATTTTATTTAGCTGGAGTTCTGTTGAAACATTGCATTGAATAACTTGTTTGTTCATAGTCTTCGGCACTTAGAGGGACTTGGGCAGTTGACGTCTGCTATTTCGTCCATGATGTTCACAATCTAGCCAGTGTTGATAAAGTACTCTTCAGCGTCTTCATCCAAAAACGAATTAATTGGCTCATCAGGAGTGTCCTCACTGTCGGAGGACAGGACTATTACTCACACGACTGCCCATTGCAATGTTTGCATATCGTTGTGCACTTTAATCCAGCTTTACGACACCCACAAGCGTTTAAACACCCCTTCTTGCAGGTACAGGAAATACTTTTCAGAATTGATTCTGGAGCTGGTTACTTCTTGGCTTTAAGGGGAAAGAGGCCTCTTGGTGTGTTCACCCAGCCCCACTTCAAAGGGTCTTTGTATTCACTGAGCCATGCCTGAACTTGGTGGTATGTTCGCATGGCATGAAGTTGAGCCGCATCACTGGTTGGGGGCAAGTTCGCTAAGTTAAATTTCATTCTTCCTGCAGCTTTTACAAATATTCCGTGCCGAAGTTCGTCAAGTGTTTGTGTAGCAGGGTCTCCTCCACATAAGTGACCCAAAAAATGTTGGCCCACTTCAGCCACTTCTCCTGATGTAGCTTGAGGGTTCAGAATTACATTAGCCTCCTCTTCTAGTTCAGGATGTTTCAAAATCGGCGAACAGAAGTGGGTTTTCCCGTGGCCAAAAACTGCAGATGTTGTGTCACAACCACTGAAAGCATGGATTAACAGCAGCATGTTGGAGAAGCTGTGGCGAAATGACTGCCTTGATTAGAAGATGTCTGCAGCTTTGCTTCTTCCGTACTTTTGGATATATGTATTCTTTATATGAGGGGATGGTAATGTAGTGAGGAAATAAGAAGGTCTATGTCCTCCCCAACTACAAAGACAGTGTCGTATTGAGATGCTTTTGAGAAGGCAGTGCTAACAATCAAGACATCTGCATCTTTAACAGCCTATTCCAGCTTTTGCCAATTCTACGAAGCGCCTCTTGTTGTTTTCATTGGTGAGAAAAGTTTCTTGTGAACTTTTCAAAACAGTAGTTCTATCAAAGACGACATCAGGAGAGGACTCGTAGCCCGTCGGAGTCTCACAATTCTTTGTGCTTGTTTGATTAGCGTCAGAAGGATAACCATCGAAGATAACTGAAACCTTTGAGTCATAATTTGTCTGCAAATATTTCAAAATGCCTAAGGTTGCCTGGTACAAACACATAAAAACAGATGTATCCGGAGAGAACGGTATGCGGAGCAGTGAGAAAGAGCCTCTTAGCGCCATTCCTCCGATAACATGTTTCCATTTTGGGACAACTGTATATGCTATAGGAAGTAATTTTTTTCAGAGGACACTGCAAAAGTGTTCTTCTAAAATAAAACGCCGTTCTCTCCAAATCAAAATGCTGTACCTACACCAACTTTTCTTATTTTCTTTTTACATTGTTTTTTTAGTCTTTTATCATTATAAATTGTTGGAAATACTGTTTTGGTTGTTAATTACAATGTAAAACTTAACTATAAGACAGCACAGGTTTTTTACTGATAAACGCCATTTAGAATATCCTAGGCAAAACTAGACTTTCGTACCTTCGATAAGTTTTCTGAAATGTGAGGAGTTGTAGATACCTCTGTATCTGGTGACCTATAATAGGTATGAAAACATTAAATACTCAACTTGTTGCAAATTTACTCTACTTTAAAAGTTATCCTTCGAAATTTTACTCAAGGTTTGGTCATTTAGAAGATAGCGAGCAAAAACTAGTTGAAAATTCAGATTTTTTTATTTTTTGCAAAATGTTGCTGAAATTCGGAGAGCTGTATTTCCGAAACTATTCATGGTAGAAAACTCAATTTGATATCAAACTGTGTCAAATTTAGTTCACTTTTAGGATAAATAATAAAATATTTTGTCAGGTGCGTATTTTGGCAGATAATGGGCAAAAACAGAAATAAAATAGAAAATGTTGAAGTTTTTTCAAGATGGCGGCTCCGGCGGCAAAAAATTTTGTTGGCAAAATGTCAGAAATTACTCTCAAAACCATCCCAGACATCATATAAAAAAATTAGCTCTACCCTAAATTTTGCATCCACATGACTTTTTTTGTGATAATTTGACTGGACTATTATTAGGGTTTTAGAAACTAAAATTCTATAGGGGGGCAAGAAAAAAATTTGGAGGGTAGTGCTCCCTCTAGACGACCCGTGGCTACGGCCTGATACTTGTGTTAAAGTGTGAACAAGGCATAAAATAAATAGCGGAAAATTGGTTTCATTTTGCATAGGCCTATTGTTGCATATTTTGATATTTTTTGCGATAATGCCTCATATTTGCTTTACATTAAAATATTCTGCATATTTTATTCGTTAGAATTCCAAGGGATAGAGTGGGACGCAGATGCCCATAAATTTTAATTTCTGTTGATCATAGAATACAAATTTGAATTTTCCTTTTGACAATAAGCCATTCTATTTACGAAATATGGAAATAGCTTCAAGATATTTCTATGAAAATAATAAAGTATGATTGAATTTTGTTCTGGCCTGAGAAGAACCTAACAACGTATGTTTTGGCATATATCCGAAATGAATTTTAAGTTTGATTTTTTTATTGTTGCGAAACATTTTAAGGAATGTTTAATAGTAGTACCAGCTATCATGTGGTTTTTTTGATAAGTTAGTATTATGATTAGACAACTTTCATTTCACAAAAGGTGCAGTATTATTTAAACTCTTACAATACACATTACTATGATTTTATGACGTGTTATTTATTGATTTATAACAAAACCGTAACTTCTAAATGAATAACTAACTCCCCTTAAAACACTAAAAGCAATTTATGTAAATATAGTGTAATATTTCTTTGAGACCTTCAGAGGTAAAATGGTAAAGTATTAGGCCTACTAGAAAATAATTAACGTCAAAAACTAAGTTTCTAAAGAAAGGAGGTCAATAGTTTTTCACTGAAAAGTGAAATAATTGCTTTCAGACAGTGTCAAAAATCAATAAGAAGGACATCATTAACTCCGTCATCAATAACTTTAATTTGCTTCAAGCCGGCATCTATAGCACGACTGTCACTATCTGGAGTAGGCCTACTTTATGCTATAATTGATTCCATTCTAGTTTGATCCTAGTCAAAACAAAGGGGAGGAGAACTCACAGAGAGTTCGCGGAAAATTCGCATCATGTGACAAAACGTGATTGGATAATGTCATTAGCATGCGCCATTAGCAGGGTGTGGCTAACTAGTGTTCTTAAGTTCATGCAACAATAATTTCAACATTTGTCAACTCTCACTGGCATCGTCATCATTATAGTAGGCTATATCAATTAGCAAACAGAACAAAGGATTCATTGTTCACGACGACCCTGCGGGTCAGTTGTACTGAGAATAAACAAACTGACATAAACATGGTGGACACGCGCGTTCTCTCGTGCGGGCTATGACAGCCACGCCTCTTTGTTTTGAACAGGATCGTTCTTAAATGGGATGGAGAATAACAAATTTATATCCACAGAAGCACCTTTTCTGTAAAACTCAACTTGACCAATGGAAATCATAGGAGAATTTTCTATAGGTTAAGCTTTCATTTAACTGAGTATACATTTTGCAAGGGAGCCGTTTCACGAAATGTCAAAATATTTAGATCTTGAAATAGGTTATTAACTAAAACTTAACTAGGCATATTTTTACAAATGGTAATACTATTGTTAATAATACGATGGAGGAAAATATTGAATACTCTGAATGGTGATTTTTACTCTCACTCACTCACTCACTCACTCAAGGTTAATAATGGTATTGGACCTAAGAGAGACGAAAACGGGAACTGACAAAACTGCATAATGAGGAGTTTTATAACCAGCACTCGTTTCCGAATGTAATTAAAGGTAATTAAATTACGGAGGAAGAAATGGGCTGGACGTATTGCGCGCATGAAGGAGGAAAGACATATCTCAAAAATACTGACTGGGAGACTCGAAGAAAGAGGCCTCTTGGAAGACCGAGTCGAAGGTGGAAGGACAATATGAGAATAGATTTAACGGAAATAGGCTTTGCGATGGATGGGTGGATGGAGTTAGCAAAGAATAGGGTTGAACGGAGGGCTCACGTAGGTGCGGCAATGAACCTCCAAGTTTCATAAAATAGATAATAGTCCTTTAGCTTGCTTAGGAATTGCCTACTGCCATTGAGCAAGTAAGTATATTACTACAAGTAGGCCTATACAAAAAAAGAGGAACTACGTGAATCAGATTCTGTCATCTAACTATAAAAGCATAAAATCCTCCCCTCAAAGTAATGCAGAATTCATTATTATCGACATCATCAATAATCATGATAAATAAAGGAGAATCTTCATCAATAAAGCATCACCACTTTAATAAAAAGTATTTTTATTCCGAATTAAATGCAACAAGTATCTTCAAAATTACGCACATCACCCTATACAAAATTATGCACACAATAAGTCATTTAAGTTATGTATACTTAAACATAAGTAAATAGGCTTTTACATAATTCAGGATCGTCATCGTTATCATAATAATCACAATCAAACCCAAATTTGTTTATAATTATTTTTAATGATTATTACAGGCAATAGTAATGCAATTTCTACATTAAATTAAAAATATTCAACAATTTAAAGTGAACGACATCTAAGTCTCTTATTTCTTCACATTACTTACTAGCTATTAGACTGAATTATTTTAACATCTACGGACGATCGAATAAACAGTTCTTTCGTATTCTAGATTTTGTTCAGTAATGATACAACGTCTGAGGATAATATGATAAAATATTCCGGAACGCAGCTAGTGACGAACATGCCACATTGTGCTGAGTCACTTTCAGAGTGTAATTACATGATATGTGCAGAAACAGATACAAGCCAGATCAGCTAGTCTCACAACAGTGTATACAAATAATAACCCTATCATCAAGAACATTGTATAAAGAACCAGTCATTCCACAGACTTTAGAGAATGAGTTAATCAATTAGAATGATTAATTGCTTTCCGGTTAGGATAAAAATGTTTATGTTAGCTAAAGTAAAGTTAGCTAAAGTAAAGTTATCCTTCAGCTAGCTGTCTGATCGTTTATCTCTGATCACTTCTCCAAAATGTAGTTATTAATACCATCAACTACAAAGAATATTAAGATGGAAGAATTGCTCCACATCACCTTCTTTTCCAGATAAAAAAGAGAGGGGAGAAAAAATCTGTAGGAACAAATTAAAGCAAAATTTTCGTTTATCCATTACTCGTTTTCGTAGCTCCATGATTTTTTTTTTTCTGAGATGATGGAAATAACAACCCCCCCCCCCTTACAAATGATAAGTACAAACTTACTAAAATAAAAAAATGTCGCTACAATAAATTTAAAAAATAAAATGTAATTATTTAGCCTGTTAAATAAAAGGCCATCAGCTCTTCTCTTCCCCTCTACCAGGATTCTAATAATATTATGAAAAAAATAAAGAAAGGAACATAAAATAGCACTGACACTTAAATGAAGACATACAATTGCTATAATAATAACACTATATGCCTACAGTAATAATAATAATAATAATAATAATAATAATAATAACAAAACGGAATCTAGTAGTTATGATTTTTAGATTATTTATATCCTTAACCAGTTAAAGCTAATACTTTTTACGTATAATTAGTCTGAGTTAGATATCAAACAAGTTTTGTTTGAAATCCCTCTGAGCGTATAAAAATGCTATCAATTTAGTGTCCAAGATGCCAGAGAATTCCACAGGGACTGGTGGAAGATTTGCGAATAAAGACCTTCCGCACCGAACTTTGAATGTTTTATAGGTGGGGCTATGTTTGCTTTCATGCTTCCAACTACAGCAATACAGTAGAGTGGCACGATGCCGTCATGTATTAATTTTTATGGGTGTTGCTCCCTATTTTACCCTACATCTAATAACCACAATCTGCATCATATAGACATTGCATATCCTGCCCCATCATTTGTACATTTCAAAATTTAAAACTGATCACACATTTTCAAGAATTAAAAATGTTGTCATGACTTATGTCGCATGCCTCGGTTATTCAATAATAATATATCAAAATATACTACTCTTTATTTATTCAGCTAAATGGTATGGTTTGCATTAAAATACACCATAAATTTCTGACTTTTTGTAGTAGTTGTCAGAAGTCAGGTGTAACGTAGTCTTGATCCCGCTGCATAGTATACAAACAAGATAAACAATTTATATAAAGATTTATATAGTTTCATTTCAAACTTCATAAGCACGTGCTCCACCAGTGACATTTTATTTGCGGAGGTCAGGCAGAACAAGACCTGCACCAACGTGGTCTCAAACGAAACCAACTTGCAACACCTGGTTTCAATGAAGAAGAAGTGAAAATAGCTCGTTACATTGCGAAGCCAACTTCCTGGTTGTAACTATATTGCTGGCTCCTTTCCCGATGTCAGACATGTATGAACACCATATTGTGTTCCAAACTTTCGTAATTAAAAGCGGTTGAAATGTGGCTATCTGAGCTCGATATTGCTACAATTAAATACAATCTAATCGCAGAGTTTCATGCTCATTTCAGCTGGTGGTAGGAAAGAATCTCTTCTACGAAAATTATAAATGTCTTAGGATAGAATTATACAGGGTAGCTCAGAAAAATGAATACACACTTTCAAACTGGCTATACGCTTTGAAATCACAATGGATATGGCTTCAACGTGTAGTACAATGGTTGAAGAAAAGATGGCAGTAGTGCAGTCTGAACACTTACATAACACTTATTGTAATTGTTCACTTTGAGTCATTGTAATACTGATGATGGTATATAAGCTACGGTTTATCAAAGTGTGTATATATTTTCCTGATCTACCCTGTATTATTACTTGTTACCGTTGTTTAACGTCAGTTGAATATTGCTTCATAGGTCTGTAACCGACGCTGAAGTGCTACAGGAGTGGTTGTCACATTTTCAGTAACATAAATGCAATCAACCTGGGCCGGGATCGAACCCAAAATCAATATACAGTCAAACCTCCATATAACAATATTTTTGGGTCTATTCAGATTGTATTGTTATACGATGGTTATTGTCATTTTGAGGAGCTGCAATGTACCACATCTTAGGAAGACTGCATGTAGAAAACCGTGTGTTGATCTATTTGATAATTCAAGGAGCAGACATGCAAAGACGCTAAAACAATCAAAATAATTTAACTATTGTTATTGTTTTGGAACTAATTTCTAATGACCAGATATCAAAATTACTGAAAAATTGTGAATCATGCCAAGCTTTGAGCCTAGTTACATGTCAGAAATTTCAACCTAACAGATGGTGAAAAGAAAGAGCAAGTTCTACACATACCTAAGGTAAAACTAAATTCATTTTTGATATACTGGTTTACCTGCACATGTTGTACACGTTGAAGTAGCAACCGAGCTCAATGTATGTTTTTGCAAGCGTAGTTGATCCTATTCTCCACCCTCTACGACCCTTTCACTAGTGAAAGCAAAGAAAAGTAATGGTTATCCAGGCCTACAGAAAATAATTGGTGGCTCCGAAGGATAAGAATCTGCTACCCCCAAGCATCTACAGGCTGTTATTGGATTGCAGTAAAAATACTGAATTTCAAATTATTTTTCTAAAAGGGTGTTTCTAAAATAGCCTCATTGTTGTAGCGAGTGAAATTTAACATTATTAACAAAGGAAATTTTACAGGACAAAAGAAAAACATCGTTAAATGCGTTATATCGATCATCGTTATCCAGAGATTCGACTGTATTACAAATATTTATGTTTAAGATACACTTACCAAAATTTACGAAGTTACAACAGTCTCCAATTAAATAGAAAATGCTTTATAACCATCGAAGTTTTGAACTCTAACGTAAAAGAGATTAGTTCAATTGTGTGTGCAAAATTTCACACTCCAATTGATCTAATTGCTTTGAGACGGCTGTAATCCGGATGGTTTCCTCAAGAGAAAACGTGACACAATTTCTCCCGGATTATCTGAATTCATATTTTGTTCTTTTTTCCTGTTCGAATTCACGGAACATATTCAGGAAATATTGAAAGGATTATGAGAAACATGATATCGAAACACGTAGCCTGAATTAATTACTGATACTCACTTGGAATAATAAGCCTACTTTTTTTTATAAATGTATATTGTTTTCGTTATTGGTTGCAAGCAGAGTTAAATAAATAATACATATATCTTTTTTTTAATGATCCATCTAATTTTTATTTCGTTTAACAACTAGAGTTTTATCGTAGCATTCCTTTCGGAAACATGAAATGAATGAAGTATAATTATTAGGGTAGGTCATGTAATGAGCTATAATTGGACAAAGTATGCAAAATAAAAATACAATTATGACCTGTACTGCTTAATTCACTTCTCATTTCAAACACTACTATTGTCGATTAATTCACTCACACGGATTGGCTTTCCACGTGAGTAATAACTAATCCACCCTTTCGTAAATAGGAGGCCCTTGACGTGAAGGGATATTATGAGCTTATTTATTATTAATATTACTATTATTGTTATTATAATTATAAGTTCATAATTGTTTTATGATGTAAAATATTGTAACTTGAATTAATTTCATAGAATTAATGTATTTTTCTGTGTTTCAAAATGAATATCGGGGTTTTAAGGCTTTGTAGAATTTAGTACATTTAACATACAATTATAAATAATACATCAAATGAAAGAGCAACTCAAACAGTTTTTCCTACAAGTATTCAATACGAGCACCATTCGTCACACGGCACACATCGAGTTCATAGGCGAGGTCTTCCCCAACCTTGATCAGTGTGTCTGGAGTAATTATTGCAACAACTGCTTCAATCCTGTGTCTTAAGTCGGGTAGGTCAGTTGGTAGTGGCGGCACATACACTTGATCCTTTATGAATCACCAAAGGTAAAAATCACATGGCGTCAGATCGGGTGAACGTGAAGGCCATGGGAAACAAGCTCTGTCATCTGGCACCTTCCGGCCAATCCAGCGGTCGGATATAACATTGTTAAACCATTCGCGTACTGAGTGATGCAAGAGAAGTGGTGCACCATCTTATACCACGTTCTCTGGTTCAGCTTCTTCCAATTGAGGAAAGAGCCATAGTTGTAGCGCATCAAGATAAGAATTGCCAATTACACTTGCTTCAAGGAAAAAGAAGGGCCCATAAACTTTCCGCTGGGATATGGCACAAAAAACATTCAATTTGGGGCAGTCTCGTTGCAACTGTACCAACTCGTGAGGATTTTCGGATCCCCAGATGCGAACATTATGAATGTTCACAGTTCCACTTATAATTTTGATTCATCACTGAAGATGACACGATCCAGAAAATCTTCATCGTCATGCAGCAACCGCGCTTTCTAATGGCATACAGAGCATGCGCACAGGAGTACCAACAAAACTGTTTGAGTTGCTCTTTCATTAGATGTATTATTTATAATTGTATGTTAAATGTACTAAATTCTACAAAGCCTTAAAACCGCGATATTCATTTTGAAACACCGTGTATATAGGCCTACTAAAGTTTCTCTAAAGTTTTTATTTTTACAACATACCGGTATTTGAATTTTAATGTAAAATTAAATCTTGGCGGAGATTCTCAAAGAAAATGATTATTTGTTATCTGCTGGTAAAGACATATATGACAAATCTTCTCTCCACTTAACTCACAATCAAAAATCATCCAACAAAGCATTGATAATGACGTAGTGGTGCTACATTTTTTTAAGAGATCGTAGTCACATAGGCTCCTCCAGTGCCACCTGTGCACCTGTTTCACTACGATACCTTTAAAAAGTCAGATATACATATAACTTCCTCTGCCCAAATAAAAGTTTTTCCTCTTACGTGATAGTATAATATATTATGTATGACATTCTCTTCACGTAACTTAGTTGAGAGCGTCTTGAACAAGTTTTGAATAACATCGCCGAAGGATACACAACCCAAATAAAATCTGATTAATGCACTCACGTATAACTCGATCGGTAAGACCTGAGCCAAACACGCGCAGATATCTTATTGTCCGCCGGTAGCAATGGCGTAAGGGCAGAAGAGAATGCATATACTGCGGTTCATAATAGCCCGTTACTATTTAAAACAAAAATAAAGTGAGTAAAGCATTTGTTTTTTTAGATATGAAATATTATTTAAGTAATGGTATGTAATTCACAGAATATCGCTGTTAGGTCTTCACTATTGAATGCTGTGAAGTTAACTAAGATGTTTTTACACGATCTGTACAGTTTGAACTAGCAAAGAACATCACGTGCTATGAAGGTCAGGCAGGTTTAGATTACGTCATCGTAGACTACTGCGCAGCAGTTTGTTTTGCTCAGGTCTTACCGATCGAGTTATAACTTTTTCCCCCCTCAAGTGTGGGTAGAATCTGATTGAATAAGAGGCCGTGCAAAGAGCACGTATTCAGTTGTTTCAACCCGATGCAAAGCAAAGCTTTATTGTTCACCAGGCAAGAGCGGGTCTCTACAAACAGTGGGTGGCTTATATCTATCCTTCAGAGAATTTTTTAGAAAAAAGGTTTCAAATAAAAGTAAGAAAATTGCGAAAAACTAAATTTTCTTCATACAGAGTGGTATTAAAATAAGAGAAAGTCGTCGCCAAACTTCGTGTCACATACTCAGAAGGTACCCACTCCAAATATAAAAATCTGTTGGATACAAATTTTTTTTCTCAAGCTAGGCCGTTCACAAAGACATACACACAAACACATGCTTATGAAAATGACATTTTTGGATTCAGGATACTTCAAAACGTAGCCTACATTTCATTTAAAAACTTAATTTAAAATTTTGGGGTCGAAGACAATAATTCCTCAACTTATAGTACCTATTCTACTCTGCCGAACATATTGTATGTATTTCAAACTGCTATTTTTTAAATTCACTAAATCCACAAGTTCTTAGATAATCGAAAATAAAACTGTTTTGAAAATAAACCAACACCAATTGAACATAAATGTTTTGTGCGCCTAAGATATAGGCAAAGAGAATTTTTATGCACTCATAAAAATACTTGTCTAGCCATTAGAATATTCTAAATTTAGGAAACATATCGTTGGACTTAGTTCCTCTTCAACATGAAGAAACTTCACCTACAATTATGTGAAGGGATTTAGTATGTTAGAGCATATTACGCATTTATTACATCATCTATAATAAAGAAAGACAACGTATTGAACTCTTTAACATGACACAAAGAAAATGTTAAAGTGAATGAAAATTGCCTGAAGGAGAGTTAGGACCAACAAGATATAACGCAATATGTGGATTGCCAATATTTGCTTTATATTAATTTGAAAACGAATAACCAGAAAAAAAATAAACTATTAACACTTTTTCTTTTATAAAGGCAGATTTTAACACTTGTGAAGTTTATTAAGAAAATAGTGACCAGACTTTGAGTGAAACATAAAAACTTTATTCGAACAGACAAGAAGGCAACAATATACAGGTACGTCATCAGCCACGTCATATCATAACTGACAACAGGGGGTCATGGAGCTATGACAAAGTTAATCCCCCTTTATACCCTCTGATCTTTTCTCTCTCGATCTTGCATCTTTGATCTTAACTTTGTTCTTGTAATACACTTCATCATGCTTTTGACGCTTTTTAACATTTTATGATTTCAAGTATTCGTTCCATTATCTGATGCTAACCAACAATCACTCTGTGCTTTTAAACGCTAACAGATGAGGTTTGTATAGATAATATTATGTTGAGTACGGAACAGCCAGATGCGAAGCATATCAAATAAAACATAAGGAATATGAGTAATTCGTTTTTTAATCATCAATACTCGAAGCTTACTTTCCACATTGCGAATCGATATAAAAATATAAGTTGAAAAATGTAGACTTCTTCCATTCAACAAAGAACAACTAGGCTAATTTTAATTTCATTTAAATAAACTGAACTGAATTTTCTTTGTGTGTGCCACAGTTTCGCTCTTCCATCACAATTGTTCAGAACGATGTTTCAATTGAATGTAGTATAGGGAGAATCGTTAGTGAATTCTTTAAAGGCTGTAATTAAAACCAGAAAGCACAGTTATCAAAGAAGAGGAACCAACACATTAACATGGGCGTCCGGCTCATCCTTCCATCCATACAAAGTGGTTCATTAAACAGACTCGGGGATGGGCAGTTCAAGTACTGATACCTATATTTTTTCAGCTCCAACAGTTTAGAAACATTCAAGTACAATGCGCGAAGTGGAAAAATAAGTACCGGTAGATTTCAATATTTAGTCTTCCTCACTTCTGTCAATAATTTTGAAACAGTATTTAAACACAGCTCTAAAGTATTATTTCACATTACTTGAGGGAGTTAAGGGTAAGAGAAAATCCAACCGTGTTTTCAAATCTGTGACAAAAGAAAAACTAGGGGAAAAATCATAGTGGCCGACTCGAAGATTGAACCCGGAACTTCAAAAATGTAAACCCCACAATATTCCCCCGATCAGTCTCTCGTGATCCTTTTCTGAAACTAGATAATTGCGCAGAGGTTACAAAAAAATATAGTTGATGATTACGCAATAAGGAAAGGCTAAGGTACACTTTCCTCGAGTAACAGATTTGAATTATATTGTAATGCTGTTGGGCAATAAGAATGATAATACGTCAAATTTTACCCTGTTAAGATCCCGATGGGTTAAGTAATCCATGTTACAAAACCGTAACTTGAATCTATGCTGTCCTGGCCAAATGTTGAACACTTTTTATAATCCATAAAATTGTACAGTAACACTAGCTAAACAAAATGTTCTCACATAGTGGAAAATATTATTATTCCACTATCCAATGCTGCAGATGGGGCACAACGGCATAAAAAAACAATACAACACGACACAGCTGGGGGCTGATTACAAACCTGTTCATATAGGAAAAATCATACATTGCCACATTGCAAACAAAGACAATCTAGAGCAACTAGGTCACCTTATTACAAACACCCTCGGACCACTGTTCCAGAAAACAATACACACAAGTATGCAATCATTATCAACATAACAGTAGCAGCAGACAAGCATCCTCACAAACATGTTGACTAAAATTCACAAAAATATGTATTTGAATATAATTTTGAATAATGTATAATAGGCCTACGCATGTTATGTTTTTACACATTACATTACGGCTGAAAGAATATAAAAATGTACGAGTTCAAAAGTTACGAAATGAGGTAGGCCTACTCGAACATTTATCTGAATTTTAATCGATCAAGACATTTATTTTGAATCTTGAAGTTTTGCAAATCACACAGTAACACACTGTGAATATTCATTTAAATATATTGAGAAAATTGTCATCTATATTGTATGATAAAACCATATTTAACCTAGAAATGCTTATAAACGAACAAATTGCATCATCTAGTAGCAGTCTCAATAATTCTCCCCATATTCAGTACATTATTGGTTTAATCTCTTTTCGAGTTATATGTTATAAATAATTACGTGGTTAAACGTTCGGGAAACAGATTTCAGTAACGCTATTAAAATACCGGTACACAAAATTTGTTTCTGAACCGACATCGTTCATTAGGCTAATGGACCAAAAACGCCAATATTTTTTTTTTTTAATTGGATAGAGGAAGTTTTCGACCCCCAAATTCGAAGTTGAGTTTTCAACATTGTATTTATGTTTGAGGTTTCCCAAATCCATAATTAGCCTACTATTTTCGGAAACATGTATGTGTGAGTGTGTCTGTGTGTGTCTGTCTGAGAAGAGCCTAGATCCAGAACGGAAAATTGCATGAAAACAGAATTTCGTATTTGGATTAGGTACCTTCTGAGGACGTAACACGAACTTTATCTTATTTTAAAGGCACTATACGTGGAGAAAATTTCGTTTCTCGCGATTTGTAGAAAACGGCTCGAACGATTTTCTTTAAATTTTGTACATATGGTGCTTATACCATGAGCTAAAACTTTTATTTGAAACTTTAAAAATAATTCTCTGAAGGGTAGTTATAAGCCACCCACCCAGAACACGCGCTCTATTCAATATGGTCTCTTGTAACGGAAAATCGTATGAAAACAAAATTTTGTATTGGGGTTAGGTACCTTCTGGGAATATGACACAAAGATTGGCAACGACTTTCTCTTATTTTTTAGGGGACTTTCCAAGAAGAAAATGTTTGTCGCGATTTTCTCGAAAACAATTCTAACGATTTTGTTAAAATTTTTATATGGGATGCTTATATTAAGAGCTAAAACTTTTATTGGATTTTTTTCGAAAAAATTATCTGAAGGGTAGTTATAAGCCACCCACTCTGAATACGCGCTCTTTGCAATACGGCCCCTTGTTCTATACCAGAATGTGAAGTGAGAAAATGTAAAGTAAAGAAAGTTAAGCAAGTGCATTAGTCAGGTTTTTTTGGGTTATGTATCCTTCGAGGATGCGATGTGATGTGGTAACGACATTATCTTCATTTTAGAACCAATTTAAATGAAGCGTACGTCATATATGAGGAGCATCGTTTCAAAACGTATTAAATGCACTTTTGGTCAAAATACAGTTTGATACGATTTCGCCATATTTCATAAGCGCTCTTTAACACTATGAACTCAGAATGGAACAATTCATGTTATATCCCGTGTTAATTCACTGTCAAAGTTGAGGTATCGGATCAAATCGTATTATGTGCACGGGAATGAACGGTTCAAAACGTATTATGTACAACTTAATTTTTACACCGGGCATTCAACCCACGTTTCGGCTGATATTTCGCAATAATTTTTATGCTGATTCGTCCGTAAGTTTAGATGTTGTATGTTATTTCATTGTATCATCATGTAAGGAAGTGAAGCTGTTCCGAAAAGATTGAAATGAAGCAGAAAACGAACCAAGACTGGGATAACCAAACTACAGCGTGAAGTGAAAGCTAGGTAAGCGACATTTTGGTTTTTGATCAACATTGTGACAGTATTTTGATATTGTACTTTTTAATGTGCTAATGGAGGTATGAGAAATAGTGCAACGATCAAAAAATTACTTTTTAAAGGTCATAATATTCTTGTTCAAGGCATTTTATTCTTGTGCTCGCATGGCATTTCAGATTCAGTGTGAAGCCGGTATTTAAAAAAAAGAATCATCTACTGGCAGATCTGGCAGCACACAAAATTCGTTTTAAAACCTTCCACAAATTAATGAGCGAGCGTCCAGCAGATAGAAGAAGTTTCTGCTTTGATTTGCAACAGGTTTGCAATTATGTTTAGCAGCAATTATCAATTGGCGAAGCTTACTATTTCCGCCAAATATCGTTTTATGCACTGTGTGTCACAGATATCAGTAAAGGATTGCAACATTCTTTAAATAGAACGAGACTGAAGGTGGCAGAGAGACGATCAAGGTAGCATCGGGTAAGATCTCTTATTTGGAAAAAGTTCATTTTGAGGATTAAGTCACCACGACTTCGCTGATGGCTGCAGAGGTCAAAATAAAAACATATAGCCTATGTAATTCATGCTTTTGTTAATTGGTCATTTTCTTCCGGGAATAGAATATTATATAATGTAGGCTCAATATTTTTACACTGGATGACTAGTTTTAAGCATAAAGAAGAGAATTAGCAGAACATGCTTCACCATTTCGTGTTGTGGCCATTTCTAAAATGTCAGAAAGGAGGACACATTTCTTCGGTAATCTAGCATAGTATAAAACTTCGGGCATGGACGGCTGGACAGCAGATATTACATGGTATAACCCTGACTAATTTTACTTAATAACTGCATTTATATAAAATAAATGATAGTACGCTATCGTCGTATGGACAAACGTGCCATCCTTAGGAATAGATTCAGGTTTTTCCGCGGCACCAACCTTAGGATTGGCAGGAGCATACGGGAAAATACAAATTTTATTAATATGCTTTACCGATCCAACAGAGTCTCGAAAAGGGGGACAAATCAACGTCCGGCATAAAGCCGCGCCGGATGGAGGACTGCTTAGCAAAAAGCCTTATAGTCCGGCCAAAAGTCGGACGTCTGGCCACCCTGAAAACGTAACAGAGGTAAGGGATCTAAATGTGAAGATAACTGTAGGCCTAATTTTAAACGCGTTTAATACGTTTTGTGAAAAGTTCGCTCAACTTTCAGTCCATAAAATTGACATGAGAGTTCACAGGAGTGTCAGAAATTAGCACATTCAGAATTCTTAAAGAGGTGAGGAAAGTGTTGGATGTAACTTACAATGTGTTTGTATAGCGTGTTTGTGAAACCAGCAATTCGCAAAATTGTATGCGTCAGGAAAGATAATGTCAATAAATAAATAAATAAATAAGGATGCTGAAACAGAATGAAAGCTTAGTATTGAAGCCAATAGATGTCAGGGTGAACGTAACCTATCGAATGAGGACTAGGGACTGAGCGCCCAAGAAATCGCGACCGGGTAGCCGCTGATCACGTGTTTGGAGTAGTAAAATATCTCCGAAAATGCTCCTACATTATGACTCCTGAAAAATATAGAGAACATTAAAAGCTTGTGGGAGAAGTAAGATCACCTGGAGATGATTGGGTCATAATAGATTATAAAATGCTCCACAAATAGTTCAATAAATTGGATGGAATAAAGGACATGAAGAGAGTAATTTTGAAGAAAAAACTATGAATCGTCACATTAATGATGGAGCCAATGTATAGTTGTCATTGCCCTTCAAAACAATTCACAAAATTACTGAAACGAGGGACAAGTATGGAGAAGGTGTCTGAACCTCCTGTAGCTGACAAAATGAGTGCTTTGTCAGATGCAGAAAAAAGACATAGATGAACTTCTGAAAGCAAAATTTGGTGATAACTAAAGAGAGGTTGACAGTTTGGAAATGTATAATGTAGCTCTAAATTTTGATGCAGCACCACAAAATGGCGATCCTGAGGATTTAGACTATCTGCACGAGGAAACGGGACTTGAAAGACTGTGATGTTGGAATTGCTCTGTTGTAAAATTCAAGTTGTTTCTTCTATGCGCATGTAAAGTGCGTAAATTTTATCTTCAAAGTGTGTGCACTTATTGTGTTTACAAGTGATTAATGTTAGCAGTGTTATTACCGTATTTTACGGACCATAAGACACACTTTTTTACCTTGAAAACAGAGCCATCAAAGTTGGCTGCGTTTAATGGTCCGAAGTACACTAAAAAAAATTAAAATTATGGTAAATACTGCCGGTAATACCATAGTTACAAACAGGGTGTTATAAACGTTTAGTTACAAATTTTGTGACAGACTGTACGTAAGTGAACTTATTACAATCGTAAAATGAGGGTAGCTGGAAGTCAGGTTTACAATACGAAAAGAAGGGAATGTTGAGTTCTTTTATATGAAAGGAGTTTTTCTCCACCAGGTGGATTAAATAAAAGCAATTGACCTCTAAACAGCCTAGTCCCATTACACTTACTTTATGCTGAAAATTCGTTTCAGTTGTTAAAATTTACGCCATGCATCTGTACAGAAGAAATTTTTGTACAACGCAGGTTTTAAGTTAGAAATGATTAGCAGTAATTCTATTGTACAAGGTTATAATTGTTTATGCTGAAGTATATTATCCTCTTTAAAGTTTTTGTTTAAAATCACATTAAATTTCTTTTCCTTTAAATTTCCATCTTAAAATCAAGGTGCGTCTTATAGTCCGGAGCGTTTCATAGTCCGTAAAATAGGGTAATACTAATTTTTCTGCAATATATGCAATTAATGGCAATGATTTAAAAACATATTTTCTTTCGAATCCAGCTGATGTTTGACCTCCTCTCTACTTTTTACTGTCTAATCGGTTCAAAACGTATTATGTCCAGTAAATCGGTTCAAAACGTATTATGTGTAAAATTAAAACTAAAATATAATGCTCGTTAATTGAAAACCGATTTCAGTTTTTGGGGATTCTGAAACATTACCTTAATATCTAAAATTTCACGTCTTAGTTTTGCAGATATACTTCCTGGTTAGGGAGTAAATCGTTTTTCGTCTTTCCTGAAAAATGTTAACTTGTGCACTTAATACGTTTTGAAACGATGCTCAATAATAGTAGTACTCTAAGAGGCTAACTTTTATTTGGGCAGAGAAAGTTATGTGAGAATCACATCATACTTTCTTTAATTTCTTCTAGATGGGGGAATAAAACATTATTATTATTATTATTATTATTATTATTATTATTATTATTATTATTATTAATGGATAGGCCTACGGTTATATTTGTTGGTTGCCCATCAAATTTTAATTTTAATTCTGTTTGTAATGATATTGAAAAAAATATATAAATAGAAAACGAAGTACAGTTAGACCATGGAACAAAAGTTCATCTTTATGAATGCAGACAGTAACTCGTATACGGAAAAATGCAGTGTTCATAAATTACGTGTAGTAAATTCTTAAGCGTGTTTTAAAGGTATGCTTGACGATGCAAGTTACAAGAAATTCTCACTGGTTTATGTGTAACAATTATTGCTCCACACATCTAATGGGTACATGTACGATACACAGAGAAGTGATCTAATATTGTACAGTGAAGAGAATTGACAACTGCACACAAACAAAATGGAATACGGTGAAGGGAGCTCAATGATATGGCACATGTGCTATAGCGCTGGTTTATTTCACTCTTGCTCCAGCTTCAAGATGTGGTAGCAAATTGGAATATGACAAGCATTGGCCACGTAAAATAATTCCCAGAAAACATTACTGCTCATGTGTTATCTCCTCTTAGGATTTTTGGGTGTCAGTTCCATTTGCAAGAGTATAGATCGATATGCAGAAGAGAAAACGGAAAGTAGAAGTCTAAAATATTAACGTTATTTGGTGCCAGAATGGTAGTTTATAAGATTACTTGGTGAAGGGGAAAAATGTCAGTCCGTCCGTGCGTGTATCTGTACAAGTTAACTCGAATACCTTTATCATAATAATTATTTTCTCGAATCTTAGTATACCCACTTATAAAGTTCATAGGAAGAGCCCTATTGATTTTGGATCAGATCGGTTGATCATTACCAGGGCCCGGATTCTGATGACCTAAAATAGTTTGGAAAATGACCTATAAAATGACCCTACACTTTAAAGAAAATGACTTAATAATTATAAAGAATGACCTAAAAATTTATATTTTATTTACAAAAAATTATTATTATACACGCAAAGTTATATACTAATTTGTACATAATTGTAAAAAGTACTGTAAATGCAGAAAGGATGTTGTAGGTCTAAATACTTTGGCGTTTTTTTTATTCTCGCTTCCGACTGAGACATGGCAACACTTGAACACGGAGTGTGTCCTTCTTGCATTAAACAAACAACTCTTCAAAGACGACAAAAAAAAAGTTAATATACTCAATGTAAATGCAAGAAAATGACTAAATAAGGAAGGAAATGACACGAAAATGACAAAATAATGACGTAAAACTGAAATAAATGCCATAAAAGTATAAAATTACATAAAATGACAAAAAATGGTCTAATAAAAATGCATTTTTATAATCTAGAGGCCATGGTTAGAATTTATCTACAAGTTGGCAATGTCTATGAAGCATCAATCAAAAGTTGACATGTCATTAGAATCCGGGCCCTGATCATTACTAGAGAAATGACCAATTGCGGGCATATGATATTTAAATAGCAAATTATCACTATAGGACTGCGTACTATAAAACCTCAAGGCTAACCCACTCACTGGCGTAAGTGTAATTGTTTGCCCAAGACAGTTGAGTACAGGTGGTTCTTCAATATTAAAAAAAAATATCTCTGACTGCTGCTACTGTGTGTAACAAGTTTGTGTTATGTTTATATTTTCGCATATAAACTAATTCCTTTGAGAATTTAGTTAAAGAAAAATGTGTTTGCAGTACCGGTAGACAATGAATATAAGTGCAATAAAATTATAAACTATAATGTTAAGTGACAGAACGTGTATTTATGTTCAAAACTCAGCTTTTAATTTGGGGGTCAAACACAGAACTCCCTCTACAGTACGCGCAGAGCAGGTTACTATCATAATAGCCTACTTTTTTAAAACTCCAATTGATTTATTAAACACACTTTAGTGAACTAGACTAGCAAAAACCAAGTTTCATTAGAAACTTTAGTGAACTAGACTAGCAAAAACCAAGTTTCATTAGAATGTACTATAGTGGCCTTTATGAAACGGTTCAGGTATTTAAGTCAGCGATACAGTCAATGGCTGACCCTTGATTTGAATTGAATTTAAAGTTAGCGAATGCCCGAATGTGATCTAGGATGTTATATCTTCGGCAACCTCATCCAGTTATAGTTCCAAAGACCAAGGATCTTAATTTTACTAATTCGGCGACGAGTTGTATGCCGAAGAACCGACTATCTGTGGAGAATTTAATCCCTGAAGACTTGAAAACGCATTTGTTGGTGGAAACCTATCACATATTGATTTATGTAAGAATTATGTAGTTATTAGATGTATCACTGCGTCTCTTTTAATTCAAATTTGCATCACATTTTTCCAACTACAACTGAGGCAATTCTTTTAAAAGTCAGAGATACTTTCATGATAAATTAATTGGTGAAACCAAAAGTTATATGATTAAATTACCACGACTGACAGGAAAATGTTCCAACCCATATATTTCAAAGCAGCATAATTAGAATTAGCCCAATGGCCATTTAATTAATTAAGAAACTTCTCACCTTACAACCACATACATAACTGAGAATGACATCCTTTCTCAGCAAAACATTTATTTTGTCTGAAGAGATTGTCTTTGCGCAAACTGTTATGAAGTTACATCCTTAGGAAAAATATTGTACTGTGCTGACCGCAGTAAATATTGCCCCCCAAGGCAACACGTTTTAAAAACCTAGTCCAAAAGTGTAGTTTTCTTTTCATTTGTTTGTTTGTTTGTTTGTTTGTTTGTTTTTTCTTTCTTTCTTTCTTTCTTTCATTCATTCATTCATTCATTCATTCATTCATTCTTTCTTTCTTTCTTTCTTTCTTTCTTTCTTTCTTTCTTTCTTTCTTTCTTTCTTTTTTTCTTTATCTTAGTTTTACCCCTCCCTTTTAGGATTTAAGTGACCCAAGCCTCCCGGGCCTTACATGGCTGCGACCTGTCGAGAGAGGGATTATCTTAGGATCACATACATACTTTTTTCACCGATCAGCCCAATGCCGGGGCCACCTCCGAGACAACGCGAACACATAGGACGAGACACACCATTCACACACACAGTTACTCATTCCAAACAAGGCGAGGATGGGATGAAGATGATAATGACGGCCAGATGATATCTGGGGACAAGAAGTGCCTAAAGTTACCCGACATTTGTCTCACAGGTGAGGAAAACCCCCAGAAAAAAACCTCACCTAGGTAACTTGTCCCGACCAGGAATCGTACCCGGGCCCGCTACGTGAGAGGAGTGAACGCATCCCGGACGACACAGCGGTGACCTTTTCATTTGTTTAAAAATCTCTATTAAAATACACTTTAAAAATAGTAATAAATAGTAAAAAAAGTTTAAAATAATACCCACTTCATTTCTGATGAAGTTTTAAGCTGTACCGTACATAATGAGAAATGTCTCAAGTGAAAACACAGCTTTGAAACTACAGTATTCATAATTCGAAACGTCTCAAGGGAAAGCACAGCTTTTCGTATGAAATGGAAAATTATATAAATAAAATAAAAATTCAGGAATACCGGAAAGTGCTAACATTAATATATGACAGATAAAAATAGCCTATATAAAAAAAAGTTATGAGGTAAAATAAATGAGCTCGCCGTAAAACTTACCGAGTACCTGCTCTCTTAAATCTTCCATCCTGAGTAAAAGAGTGTGGAATTATGAATAAAAATCGGAATAATGTGGACATTCTTAAGCTCTTTTGTTTTGCTTTTTTTCATATATCCTACAAAAAGTCTGCAACCACTCTCGTTCAAAATAAAGTCAGTCTTTAAGTCTTTCCACATTATGAAATCATTACGGTAGAGACAATATGCTTGCAATGACAGTATTAATTGGTAGTTACAAAATAAAAAGATAAAGAAAGAAGGAAGATAGACAGAAAACAGATTGAAAAAATAGGAAAAAGAAAGATATACAGAACTAAACATGCCTCTTTATATTATTCTGTAAAAAATGCTGATATTTTCATGCTGAAGTTTGCTGTTTTCTCATTTGATCTTCTTCCTCCCACTCTTCAGTTCTACAATCCTGGCTTTTCCCATTTCCTCTCCCTCCACTCCCCCTCCCTCCATCCCTCCCTTTTCTCGCTCTCTTACTCTCTTTCTCTAAATAAAATAATAAACATTCTTCTCCATGAGAATAACGTCGTATTGCAAATTAATGCCTCCAATCCTACTTTTTAAAAACAAAAAATTACTTTCAAAATAGTTCATAGTAGCTAGCCATTTCCAAATACGGCAGGAGAAAGGAAGAATGTGCCAGCTTCCCGATGCTATGTCCTCATTTCCAGGTTGAGTCTTCAGTAAGTTCGCTACAGTATCAGTTCACGAAAGACCCATTAAGCACGTCAGCTAATTCTACCAACATTTCACATGTCGCGTCCAAGACCTAATTTAATAAACCTAAGACCAAACCTAGTAACCCTAAACCAAAGACCTAATTTTAAAAACTTCTTCACCCATAATTTATCTTGATCCAACATCGATGTTGCAAACCTCTTTATCGATATAAACTCTCAAAACAGGTTACGGTGTTATAAATGGAAATATATAAAAATAATCATACAACATCTACGAAATATCAATATCATGCGGCGGTTTCCAATCCGAAGTGGTGGTTTGAGACAGCAGAATTTAAATTAACAAGTACTTACTTGGGAAGATTTCATGCCTATAGCAACAAACGAGAATCCTATAATAATAATAATAATAATAATAATAATAATAATAATAATAATAACAAAAACAATAATAATAATAATAATAATTTATTTCCAATAAGAGCCTTTGGCTATGGGAAACGCCAGTATACATTAAATGGTGATACAAAAGTCACATAAAACTAAAAGAAACTAATAAATTACATGCTACACAATATTAAAAAATATGATCAATTAATGAATATGGGCAGATTTCAATTAATAACTCTTTAACCTCCTTTTTGAAATTTCTCAGTCGTCAAATATTCTTTATAAATTGAGGTAAGCTATTGTATATTTTCACTCCAACAATCTTTAGCGATTTGCTGTATAGGCCTACTGCTAAATTATTTTTCCCAGTATTACAGAAAATGATCTCTATTACGAGTAAAATATTCGTGATACTGACCATTAGTATTAAAATCTTTGCCATTGATATGTTCATATTCCAATAACCTTAAAATATATAGCTTAGACCATACACAGTTAAAATTCCATACTTCTTAAAACTCTCTCTACATGACTGCCTTGTTGAACATGTGTCGTTTAAGAATAAAAAGTAAAACTTCATAAAAAAAATTGTTTCTCCTAACTGCCTCTAAAGTACAGAATAATGTACACGCATAAATCAAGAGAGAGGTCTCACAGTATTCTAATAATATTAATCAATTTGTAGATGAATGTGTACTATCTGGCAGGATTATTTCAGCACCGTGCATCACAGTGCAGGTGAATGGAAGGCAATTTTTCTCCCCGAAAATCTTCAGAACAAATTGGATATAGTTCCACGTGCTCCAATTGTGCCCAGGTTACAGTTTTCCACAAAACAAGGGATTGTAGGTTCTTCAATTTCCTTTTTCTCTGCGTTTACTTCTGCTGGATGAAGGTGATCCAGTTCCATTTTGAAAGTTAAGATCAACAATAATAGCATGCCTTAATATCTCATTATGTACCCTTCTTGTAGAGCCAATTGTAGAAATACAGGAGATTTCTTTATGAACCTGCCTTTCTTTAAAAAGTCGAGCTTTTCTTTTCGACCTCATTATATGATGTCTCTATTACGCAGCAATAATCATTATAAGTAAAGGCATTCTAATTTTATCCCACAAAAGATAAGATGCACTTTACCATACCATACCATACCATCAAATATGAAATTTGACCTAAAAAGGCTTAAGATATGAAGTATCAATCCGTATAAGAACTGAAAAGGACAGAATAAAGTAGGGAAAGAAAATATGATAAAATAAACTAATAAATATCATTACGAGAAGCGCATAGAAGATTCTAGAAATACGTGTATCATGTTTGTTTCACTTCACTAGGTCTAGAGAGTTGTAGCTCTTTAAGTTAATGGAAGTTTTAATTACAGAGATTTTATTACCATTTGGAAGCAGCAGGTTAAGCCAACTAAATTACCTAGTACAGTCCAATAATAAATATATTAAGAAAAATAAGCGGTAGATAATAAATATAAATATTACAGAAGTCAGGACAGAAAACAGTATTAGCTTACCATTAAACGTTTGAAATTTCTTATTTATTTAGTAACGGCATATAGGCCTCTCTACAACGGTAGATCAAAAAAGTCTATACAATCTAAAGTCAACGGAAAGATGACTCAATTGGAATTTGGGCACCCAAGGGATTTCAACTCGTGACCTCTCGAATGTGAGTCTAAAACGTAATCCTACATGATAATGTAATAATTTTATAAAAAGTACCATAAAGAAATTAAAGCACCTACAAGGCGTGAAAATCCAAATCGTGAAATTATGGTAAATGTCAAACCATAAATGAAGGTGAATGATACTAAAGCATATGTAAAAAGTGATAAAATCAGCAAAGTATCAGAATAGAGAATAATCGGTAGACATACCTGAGGATATACAAAATACATATATGAAGCATGAAATCGGGGAATGAATGATAATTTCTTCAACTTTTTTCATGCTGGAATTGCACATTGGCAACACTGATACATATTTATATCGAATCTGTGTGTACTTCGGAGGGTTATAGATTAGCACCAATTTGGTAGCAGTGGTTTGAAATTATCGCTGAGAGCAGCAACACGGTAAGCTATGTGGTCAGACTTCTTATCCCTAGGGGCACGTTAATTGTGCCCCAATGCCGTTTGTTCTCTGATCTTTGCCAACCTACAAACTAACAAATTAACTGGTCCCAAGGCGCCACAACACAGCTCACTGAATGGAATTGCAACAAATTCATTTTCGTTATTGCTGGTTCATAGTATAGGTCAAGAAACTATCTCGTTATCTGCAATACTTACCTTCACAATCACGCATTGCAACCTAAAGTCGAGGCATAAAAAATAGGCGGGTTTTTAAAACAACTCCATCCAATGACCGTTCCCCTTACAACTACTTACGGCTGCGTCTCAAATAACTTTCACTCCCACACAGTAGATTATAGTAGCGCTATGATAAAGTGTTAATGTTATTACTTAAGTAAAATTATTTTCAAATTAACAGAATATTTCAAAAGATTATTTTAATTAATAAGTAAGTAATTTAGTAATTAATTTTAAATAATCGTTAAATAAACTTCTTACTTGCTTTATTTACATAAACTTACATGACTTGTCGGACAACTGCAACATCAATAAATATTAGGATTCATTAATTAATTATCACATGTTGTATTTGAATTTTTAAAATTAAAAGCAGATTAATAGTTTCTACTAATAATACTTTCACTACTCATTTGGTAATGAGTTTTATTTCATTTACTACAAAATCAATATACTGTAAATTTTAAAAGAATAATTGGTGCATTATGTCAGATTGTAACAGATTTGTGTACATCGCAATAAACAATTTCATAACTCATCATTTTCACTAACCATGTAAGAATTATAACCAGAACTAAATTTATCACGACTTTTTCAATAACATTGTCCCTGCCTATAACCCGTCTGAAGCCCTTTCATGTTTTAATAATAGGGTACGTATAGGCTGACTTGAAGACGTACACGAAGGAAACGAAGATATCACTTGACAATAACTGACATTCGTACAGAGCGGGGGCGAGGTCAGGTACACGAACCATGAACGCTTAGGAAAAAAATGGAGGGGGAATCCCGTTTACACAACCAGAAAACCGCCTATTCTTTCTGCCTCTACTTTAGTACGTAAAAATATAGACATATCACTTTTGAAATATGTATCAATGAACTAAAAGAGCTATCTAAGACCTTCATAACGACATATAAGATAAGCATTAACAAACAAACTTAGACTAATATTATGTCTTCTTCGTCTGTTTCCTAAGGTTACACGCGCAAACAAAGGCTACTGATCTTCTGATGCACAGCTGCCAACATAAGGAATATAGTCGACATCGGTTTTCAACCATCAAGAATGACGATTTTTGCGACCATTCTGAGGAATTTAATATCTAGAAGGGCGTAATAAATTTTAATCTTTTTGAAGTGAAATTTATTTAGCCGCGGTAGGGGTAAATCGAGAGCTTGTGTAACGCTGAAAATCGTCACGAAAATAGTGTAACGCTCAAAATCGTCACGAAAATTGTGTTACGCTCAAAATCGTCACGAAATTAGTGAGGTGTAACGGAACGGACTGCACAGAAATCAATCAATAGAGCGTGGGCTACTGTATACCCACCATCCCCCCCCCCCCGTGGGATTTTCCGACTCATATATTTTTTTGTTGGTATTGACATGTAGTTTCATATTTTAGTTGTTTGCCCCTTATCAATTACAGCATTTACCCGGCAACCCCGGAAATCCGGAGAAAACTAGTTTGTTTTAATTTTTCTTTGTTCTTTGCTCCTAATATGCCCAGGGAATTTCTGAATCACATATTTATTGTTGGTATTGCCATCTAGATTAAGTTTTTAGCTGTTTGCCCCTTATCAATTACAGCATATCCCCGGAAAACAACGGAAATCCGGAGAAATGACTTGGTTTTAATTTGTCTTTGTTTTTTGCATCAAATATGCCCAGAGAATTTTTGACTCGCATATTTTTGTTGGTATTGTCATCTAATTTAAGGTTTCAGTTGTTTGCCTCTTGACCAATTACAACATATCCCCGGAAAACCCGGAATACCACGTATATACGGAGAAAATGACAATGTTTTATTTTTCAATCTTTGTTTTTCCTTCTAATATTCAAAGGGAATTTCTGACTCATATTTTTTTTTTGTTGGTATTGCCATCTAGATTAAGGTCTCAGTTGTTTGCCCATTATCAATTACAGTATATCCCCGGAAAACTCCGAAAACCACGGAAACCCTGAGAAAATGACTTTGTTTAAATTGTTTAAAATCTTAGTTCTTTGCAGAAAACTCGGAAAACCACGGAAATCCGGAGAAAATTACTTTGTTTAATTTTTTTAATCTAAGTTTTTTCCTCCTAGTATTCAAAGGGAATTGGTGACATATATGTTTTTGTATTGGTACTCCCATCTAGATTAAGGTTTCAGTTGTTTGCCCCCTATCAATTACAGCATTTCCACATAAAACTCGGAAAACCACGGAAATCCGGAGAAAATTACTTTGTTTAATTTTCTTAATCTAAGTTTTTTCCTCCTAGTATCCAAAGGGAATTGGTGACATATATGTTTTTGTATTGGTATTCCCATCTAGATTAAGGTTTCAGTTGTTTGCCCCCTATTAATTACAGCATTTCCCCATAAAACTCGGAAAACCACGGAAATCCGGAGAAAATTACTTTGTTTAATTTTTCTAATCTAAGTTTTTTCCTCCTATTATTCAAAGGGAATTCGTGACTTATATGTGTTTGTATTGGTAGTCCCATCTAGAGTAAGGTTTCAGTTGTTTGTCCCCTATAAATTACAGCATTTCCCCAGAAAACTCGGAAAACCACGGAAATCCGGAGAAAATTACTTTGTTTTAATTTTTTAAATCTTACTTTTTTCCTCCTAGTATTCAAAGGGAATTGGTGACTTATATGTTTTTGTATTGGTATTCCCATCTAGATTAAGGTTTCAGTAGTTTGCCCCCTATCAATTACAGCATATCCCCGGAAAACTCCGAAAACCACGAAAATCCGTCATTTTCTCCGTATATACGTGGTTTTCCGGGTTTTCCCGGGATATGCTGTAATTGGTAAGGGGCAAACAACTGAAACCTTAATCTAGATGGCAATGCCAACACAAAAACATATGATTTACCAATTCCCTTTGAATACTAGTAGCAAAGAACAAAGATTTTCAAAAATTCAAACGAAGTCAATTTTTCCGGATTTCCTTGGTTTTCGGAGTTTTCCGGGGATATGCTGTAATTGATAAGGGGCAAACAACTGAAATCTTAATCTAGATGGTAATGGCAACAAAAAACATATGAGTCAGAAATTCCCTGTGAATATTAGGAGCAAAGAACAAAGATTTAAAAACTAAAACATAGTAATTTTCTCCGTATATACGTTGTTTTCCGGGTTTTCCGGGGATATGTTGTAATTTGTAAGGGGCAAACAACTGAAACCTTAAACTAGATGGCAATACGTACAAAAATATGTGAGTCAGAAATTCCCTGGGAATATTAGGGGCAAAGAACAATAAAAAATTTAAACAAACCCATTTTCTCCGGATTTCCGTGGTTTTCCGGGGCTTCCGGGTAAATGCTGTAATTGATAAGGGGCAAACAACTAAAATCTTAAACTAGACGACAATACCAACAAAAAAATATGTGTCCCAGAAAATCCCACGGGGGGGGGGGGAGGGTTTGCTATTGGTAGCCCATGGTCTACAATCAATGATTAGGCTTATCCAAAATTAAAAAAAAAAATTAAAAAATATAAAAATCTAAAAATCCAAAATTAAAAAATGGAAAAATAAATTAAAAAATACAAAAAATTCAACGATCCAAAATGTTAAAAATCCAAAATTCCAAAATTAAAAAATTAAAAGATTCAAAATTAAAAAGTCCAACAATTAAAAATTTAAAAATTAAAAAATCCAAATATAAAAAATAAAAAAAAATTAAAAATTAAAAAATACAAAAATCCAAAATTTAAAAAATAATAAATCCAAAATTAAAAATCTAAAATTCAAAATTTAAAAATAAAAAAATCCCAAATTAATAAATCCAAAATTCCAAAATTAAAAACTTAAAAGATAAAAAATTACAAAATCCAAAATCCAAATTTAAAAAGTCTAAAAACACAATATTAGAGAGTCCAGCAATCCAAAAGTTAAGAAATCCAATAATCCAAAATTGAAAAAATCCAAAAATTGAAACAAGTTTCACTTCTGTCGCGTGGCGTTCCACGCACACTTTTTTTTATATTTTCTTATCCAGCTGAGTAATAATCACTATCATATACAAATATTCTTAATTAAAATGGTATTTTCCATGATTGAAACAGTAGTTGCTTATGTGGATTTTTTTAGCACTAGTGCGAAATTGAGCACCTTTTACTTCGTGTGTCTTGTGTTAGAAGTTCTATTTTAAAATCAAGCTGTCTAAAAAACATTAGCCGAATGCAGTCAATCTTTCATAGGGAACTAAAAAATGTTGTATACAAATTAAACCATGACCCAGGAGCGCAGTTTATGTAGCGTGCAAAAGACGGCAAAACATACTGCCTTCCAGTGTGACACTACTGTTGCACAATGACGAGGAATTCGTTACACAAAGGACTTGCAGAGAGACAAACTAATGTTTGCTGCCGAACCATGTAATGAAAGTTTTAGACAGAGTAGAATGTTTGAGATCTGTGCGAGTAAGAAATGAAAACAAATGATCCCAGGTAATTTACGTAACGGGCTTGGCTGCCTTATTTTAAGCACAATCCTCCCAGCGGGTATTATTTTCCTCTCTATTTAATGAACAGATAAAGGGATTCGATTAGCTTTTAGGGTACAGTCTCTTTAAAACTACAAGCAACGCATGTGCTCACTTTAACTTGATATTACTTACTTATTCAATGGAAATAGACAATTCCTAAGCAAGCTAAAGGAATATTGCCTAATTTATGGAACCAGGAGGTTCATTGCCGCGGTTACAGAGCCCGCCATTCAACCCTATTCTGTGCTAAATCCATCCAACAATCCCTCGCAAATTCCAATTATCTTAAGCCTCCTTTCTACGTCTAAGTCTTCCAAGTGGTCTCTTCCCTTCGGGTCTCCAAGTCAGTATTTTCTAGATAGGTCTTTCCCCTCCCACGCGCGCAATATGTCCAGTCCTTTTTATCCTAGCTATTATTTAATTCCCTTACTATATTCGGTGAAGAAAACAGCTTATGAAGCTCATCATAATGCAGTTTTCTCCAATCCCCGTTTTCATCTCTCTTAGGTCCGAATATTTTCCTAAGCATTCTATTTTCGAACACTCTCACATTATGTTCTTCCCGGAGAGTAAGGGACCATATCTTACATTATGAACACAATGATGCGACTTTATCTGATAAAACGTCAGGTTGTTATGTATTTTGTTTTTTATGCAGTATGACAATATTTCAAAACTGCATCTCTTTCATTCTGTGAAATTATTTTTTAAACAAAAAACACATGATTTATTATTTTTAAAAATTGTTTTATGCACATTGTATTGTAACACCAAGTCTGAAGGGGAGGCTACAAGATACCCACTAGGGGTTGCAACCAACTTAATCTACAAGTCCCTTCTCCTCATTGTAATTATAATAAAATCAGATAAACTGATGTAACAAAGTGCCAGTATGTTTTTGTTTAATCAGTTATGACTGCAATTATGATATGCAGAATATGTTTTTTTTTTTAAATTGATTTCCAAGTTAAGCTCCAGATTTATTCATTAAGCAGGGCTTACGGAAGAAGAAAGGTCTACCATCTCGGCCACCTGGGTCATTTTAACGGTCTAGTTGGATAAGCGAATGCACTGCCTTCTATATCTTACAAGCCATGCTGCTTGAAATCTGACAACACACTAGGTAGTCCTATCTGTGGTGGTCTGTGGGAATCATTTGAATACGTTTTTAATGCAGATATTTTTCTTTATCACAAATACCGATTTTATTTAGGCGAAATCAGTAAGTCTATTATATGTATTACATAGCATATACTTGTGATGTGCATAATAACGTAATGCGCGGTGACTCCACATAGCCTATCCGAAGGAATTCGTAGTTTTCAGTGTCTCCTCATACGTTACGATGTCGCGTTTTTTTTTATTTTATTGATAATAACCTCACTTATCCTGTTAGGCCTACGAACTCTGTTATTTTACCCACAACAGAGTCATATTTTATTAAACTGCTACACTTCTCTGGGTCATTTTGTACCACCACTGAGCTAGTTGTCCCAGGTTTAATATAACCTAGAACACTGATATCTCTTTTCTTGTCACATGCACTTTGTGGAAGACTACGCTCATGACTGTCACTGAAAAGAATAACTTTGCCTAATTCCTTGGGAACACTCAGCTTTCCGTTATTTGCTGTCAAGTCATTCATTCGTTCATCATCCGGTGGTGAACTGTGTTGATTCGCCAGCACTTTTGAGGTTAAGGTTTGAATCCCGTTCATTACCTTCACCAAACTGTAGGAAAACGCTGGTAGTAATATTGGGAGGATAGGAGATTGAATATATACGATTTGGCGTCTGCCACATTGAGATGTATTAGGCCTACTGTGAGCAGCTTGATAAAAGTTCTTACCAGTAGAAGTGACTCTATTTCTCTTCAATTCTTCTTTAATACCAGCCAATTCTTCCTTAAGGACACTAATATCATACCGTACCTCACTCTGGTATTCGTTTGTAGCTGATAAACCCGAAATTCTTCTGTGTAAAACTGTTCTCTGGTGTACTCAATTACAGGTGACGGTTTATATAAATCTCTCATTATGTACACGGTTTTTACCTTCCCCATGCTCTCCAGTTGGTCTTCAGGTGTATCCAAGATGTTCTCTAAACAATAGGCGATGACTGGGATTACTTTAAGCTGAAATATGCTTAATTTTTCGATGATTCTGATGGAGTTCATTGCTTTATTTACAACATGTTCATAGCCGATAGGACTACCGATGCGATGTTGCCAGATTTAACAGCATGGCTTTTAAGAAATAAAGAAGGTAGTGGCGAATGTAAATCAATATATTTTTTGTCATAGCTACCTGTATTTTAATTTCCAAGGCCTTATAAGATCACAGTAAAACAATAGGCTATGTTGTCAAGATAACTGATTTTCATTCTTTTATAAATTCTTTCGAATACGTATATTACCATAAAATAGGCACTAAATTGAGCATTACTCCGAAACAGGTCAATCAATTTTATCCATTATGAATAGACGTCTTCCCATGGACATTATAAATGTGTATACCAAATTTCATAAAAATCCGGTAAAGCGTATTAGAGTTACCGCGTCTTTAAAATATACACTAAATTGGGTTTTACTCCGGTACCGATCTACCGATTTGGTCCAATATCAGTAGACGTCTTTCCACGTACATTATAAATGGGTATACAAAATTTCAGGAAAATCCAATAAAGCATATTTGAGTTATCGCGACTTCTTATATATTAACATAAAAACACTAAATTGGGCATTATTCCGGTACTGGCCAACCGATTTGGTCCAATATCAATAAACGTCTTCCCATGGACATTATAAATGCGTATATGAAGTTTCATAAATATCCGATAAAGCCTATTTGAGTCATTGCGCCTTTAAAGTAGACACTAAATTGGGGTTTACTCCGGTATCGGTCAACAGATTAGGTTCAAATTCAATAAGGCACTTCTCATGGACGTCATAAATGGGTATACCAAGTGTCATGGAAATCCGATACAGCGTATTTGAGTGATGGCGCCTTTCTATTAGAAAGGCGCCATAATCTATTAAAATAGGCACTAAATTGGGCATTACTCCGGTACCGGTGAACCGATTTGGTTCAATATCAATAGGGTTCTTCCCATGGACATTATAAATGTGTTTTCCAAGTTTCATGAAAATCCGAAAAAGCGTATTTGAGTTAGGGTGCGTACAGACAAACGGACAGACGGACAGACAGACGGACAGACATTTTTTCGTCCACCACACAATCTCATAAAGTACCATACTGGCACTTAATAACCACGTACCTCATCACAAGAGATGTTAGAAATGTTCTCCTCTTTCATTCCCACAATACTGGCACCTTTTTAGGAAATTTTCTTTCACGCGCGTAAGTTCAGCTTCCGAGACAGAGGTACTTTCTCTTCTAACAGTATGTAAATATTATTTATAAAGAAACTTGAAAAATAAAGTGTATAGGTCAATTTCCCATACATAAGAAGAACTTAAAGACAATATCACAAAAGAAATTAACTCTATCTCGGAAGCTGAACTTATACGCGTGAAAGAAAATTCCCTAAAAAGGTGCCAGTATTGTGTGTATGCAAGAGGAAAACATTTCCAACATCTCTTGTGATGAGGTACGTGGTTATTTTCATTGTAATTTTAACTGTAAATGTGAGAACCTGAATGATTACACCGACCGCGGCATTATTTGCGTGGATATTTCACCCGATCGCTCGGGAGTTGGAGCTGTGCCAGCCGCGACGCAGAAACCCGCGTCATTGGCCAACTCTTGCGTGGGACTCACTGTATATACAAGACTTTTATTGTATGGACTTTAAGCACATTTTTAACAGTTTTAAAAGTTTTTAGTAATATTTATCACTAGGATTAGGATGTTTATGAAATGTCATATTTTTATTCTGACTTCTGGTCATTTTGTGGTGTTGGTCATATTTTAACCACATTTGTAATTTAATGTCATATTTCAGTTATAATTTCGGTAAAGGAGCACAATTGTGTAGGGTATGTACTACATGGTCGATTTAAATTTGAAATTTATTTCAATTATTTAATGTTTATGCCAAAATAATAGGCAAGTTAGATTTTTAAATTAATGCAATTGTTCATATTTTATTGAAACACGCAAGATCTACAAAATATTACGAGTATTTGGAGTTGAAGAAGCCAGCAAAGAAGAGAAAATTCTTTAAAAATAGAAGTTCATTAGAAGTAAAACTGTAAATCACCTGTAAAATTGTTAAAAAGTGATGATCTGATTGAATTAATGTGAGGTAAGAATTATGTCTTTTAAAGTTTTAAACGGGAACATTTATTTTTTGAAATTATGTTATTTTATTAGGTCATATTTAGGATTTTTGGTCATATTTAGTCATTTGAAGGCCATATTTGCAGTCATATTTTCCGCTCTTTTAGGTCATAAACATCCGAACCCTATTTATCACTAATTCATTGTTTGTACAAGGTTTTATATTTCTAGACTAGTAGCGTATGCTACTTGTATATGTTAACCATAATAAGATAAGTTATGTTTAATAAAGTAGGATAAGTGTCTACTCTTTTTAAACACTGAGCATAGGTGGAAATTATAAATGAAAAAGAACAAAAATATCAGTTCGCCAGTCTTCGGCGATTCGGTTGTCATTGTCTTATGCGCGAAAATGGTTGATTATCGTCGTTGCCGCGCAACATCTAACATCTTTCGAGAATCCTTCGAAATTTTCAGTCAAGTATTTACCAAACAAAATAATGGATCGGCCCACTTCGAATCCACGTCTAGTGGTTTTACAAAAAACACCAAGGACTCCTGGATATCTAAATTTAGAAAGAAAATTAGGTCAATTTATATTTTCAAACCGAGCGACTCCGACCACAGTAAAGATTCAGCATCGGCATCACCTGAACCACCCCACCTCACCTTAGTGCCGAAGACAGAAAGGAGAAGAATGAAGGATCACCCTGTATCTAGACACCTCACCAAGTCCAAGTCCGCCTCACCGGCCAGTCTTAGAATCGTGAAGCTACGGCCAACACACACCAGGTCTGTGATGGACATACCCCGGCAGAAGAATCCTGTATCAGAAAAGTCCTGTATCAGAAAAGAGGCAGCTGTCCCATATTCCCAACAAGCCACTTCCTGCCCATGCCCTCAGGTTTCAAAAGTCCGGCAAGATTCCCGAATATATGCCTGAGTCCATCCCTAAGGTAATTAAATAGTATAACATGGAATCCGCCTTATACCATAATAGTTAGACCTGGGATTTTAGGCTCTAAAAAATTAGTTTTAGGCTTTTAACACAAGTAACTTAAATAGACTTTTAAAAGAGAAAATTGGCACTTAAAATAAGCTTTAAAAATGAGTAAATAGACAGAAAATAGACTTTAAAATACTACAATATGCTCTTAAACTGTAACGTGATATTTTTTTTTACTGTAAAAAGCGTGGTATACCTATTCTGAACAGAAATAATTGTAGTATTGCGATGCAAGCAATGGAGCATGCTGATTATTAAAAAAAAGAGACAGAATTAAAAATACTTTTATCAAAAACAGTTTTGTATTATATGAAAAATTCACACGGTATGTCCCTTCTTACTGTATATATATATATATATATATATATACCTGCTATTTGTTGTTTTGAGCGAATCCTCCCCGTCAGTCAGCATTTCTTTTGCGACAAGTGTTTGGGAAAATCAAGTTTCTGTGAAAAACCCACCCTCTGCTGTTCTGCTCTTTATTCAGGGATGTCCATTAAATGATTGTAAAAGTTACAGAAGTTTGATTTTATTTTAAATTTACAAAATAGGCATTTTAGGCACTAAAAGAGCAAAAATAGGCTCCAAATGTCCAAATAGGCATTTTAGGGCACTATAAAACTCTATAAATGTAAGTGATATATCATGAAATGTCAACAAATTTACAGAACTTCATGCTATTTCATAAGGAACAAAATAGGCATTTGCCTTAAAATCCCAGGTCTAATAATAGTACACAAGCCCATAAAGACATTTATCAAAACAGGAGTATGTGGCTATGCTCGTTTTCCAAGATTTTCATACGAGTGTCTTAATGGCCATTATGGGCACTATTAAAAACACTTTTTTATTTCAGCTGTACTCTCACTCATTCACTATAGCCACAGCCCGTTCTTGGAATTCCTTCTCACAAGATATCAGGGGTAGTCGGAGAGTACATGCTTTCAAAACTGGGCTTATTAAACAATTATTGTCCAGTGAACAGAACTAGCTCTTTGTAGTCACTCCATCTCTCATTGTACATATTAGCATTACTTCATCTTCTTATAACTTAAATAACTACCCAGGCCTATAACTTTATTTCACAAACTTAAAAGTTCCATTATAAGTTAATTTGACATTTTCCATGTTTTGCTTGTAATATTATTTTTTCTTCGATGAAACTTACTCTTTTTATGAAACATATGCTTTTTACTTAATTAATTATTATGTTTAGCCTTAACCTTAGTTTTAGTATTAGTCATTAGTATCTTATCCATTACTTTGTTATTAATGTAAAACTACATTGTATTTTTAACCTGCTTGAGTGGAAGAGAAGGTCTTATGGCCTTAACTCTGCCAGGCAAAATAAATAATTTATACTCCTTTTAGCTGCGAGGCCATACCAGGGGTTCGGGATATGTGTCTATACAGTAGGGCAGGCCATGGAACAATTGATTATCAATTGTTTCTATTACTGGAGTATTTTTATGGAGTAAATTCAACTGATATTAATTTAAATGGATATGATACAGGATGAAATAGTGAGGATGATTCATGATATGTAAATATCCAATTCGGCATTTGCCTTTACGACTGGGGAAACAACAAAAAAACATGTCAAATAGGCCGGCCACGAGATTTAAAAACATTATTCAGGTCTAGTTGATATTGTGGTGCCAACGGCGGGACTATAAGGTTTACGTCACGGGAAACCGGGGCACCCGGCTGCCCTGATCCCATTTTGTACATCCCAAATTCAACATGCATCCACAGAGATTTGATCCCGGGTCCCAGCAGTGGAAGGCGAGCAGTCTAACTGCTCAGCCATGGATGAACTATTGTTCGAGCAAGCAACATGTTTCCACTTTAGAATGTTTCAAACTGTCCGCTTGCAATGGCCCGCTTTGATTGTCTTTTTGTTCCCGCCTCAAGGCATTGTGGGATCAAGCATGACTTGCTAATTTCTTTGTTATATGCGGTGGCGTCGCGTCACCCCATTCAGTATTGTACGAGACCGCACTCAGATCGCAAGTGTATCTAGTCGGCTCGAGTCATTCCCGCTTTTTCTACCAGGTTTCCTTAAACTTGCTCTGGAAGCGGCGAATAGTCACAATTGTGCGCAATTGTGGCTCTCAGTAATTATTCATACATAATTACATATAATTCATAAAGTTCGCGAGTGAATTCTCCGAATTACAAAAGTTTGATATTTCGTAACAGTGGTGCAACCCACGCCACCTGTTTCAGTGCTTATATCAGCTTTTACGACTAAACTACATACAAAAGTTTAGTGTTAACTTCAAGTGCAATTTAATCTACGCATTTTAAGCTATTATTTATCAAGTTTTTCAAGAAATTAATATTTACAGACACGTGTGAAAACGTACTCTTGCATCTTATGTATCAGGGTTTCTTTTTCAATTAGTTTCAATAATTATTGTGTGTGAATTTAGTAAGTTGTGATTATTTCATATTTAAATTGTTCTCCTTAAGTATTCCGTGGATTCCTGATCCCAGAGTCCTGAGGTAACAGTCTATTTGCTCTCAATTTTGATTCATTCGAATCTGGTCCTCATTAGCTATACAGAGGTGGCTACGCTTTCCTATCTTATGCACTTCAAACTGAAGTCCCTTCCAAACCTAAAACCAACATTTTATTCCTATTTGAGACGTATCTTATCCCGATCCCAAACAATTATTAAAAAAATACTTGCATTAGCAATTATTGCTTTAAGTCTCTATAGTTTCATAATTTATAGTTAGTATGCTATATAATATACGAGGGTGGATCGAAAAGTAAAGCATAATAATTTCTTTTACAAAAAGTTTAATAGTTACAATTACAAATAAAGTCACACGTGAAGGGACTTCTTTTGTCTACTTTTCTATATAGTCGCCAAGTTTCTTAACACATTTCTCCCATCGTGATACCAGTTTAAAAATATCATGTTCATAGAAGTTCGTTCGGTTGGCGTATAGCCATCTGCGGAATGCTGTTTTCACTTCTGCGTCTGACGCAAAGCGTTTACCGGCCAGAAATTTCTTCATGGGACCAACGCTTTGCGTCAGATGCAGAAGTGAAAACAGCAGTCCGCAGATAGGTATACGGCAACCGAACGAACTTCTATGAACAGGGTATTTTGAAACTGGTATCACGATAGGAGAAATGTGTTGAGAAACGTGACGACTATATAGAAAAATAGACAAAAGATGTCCCTTCATGTGTGCATTTGTTTGTAATTGTACCGATTCAATTTTGTAAAAAAATTGAGTTACTTTTCGATCCACCGTCGTATATTTTTAGCACTGCCTTTTAGACTGTATTACTCGTGTATACACTGCCTGTCCTATACGGCTAATTTTGCGTACGCGGCGACATTACAGATGGCAGTACCATTCACACCCAGCTGCAATACCCTTTAACATTACCGTATGCTGTGTTGCCCTCTGAAGTATAAACTCGGAAACTGAAATATGCTGGAATTTCATGCTATCTGGGTGTGAACTGTGTCGCCTCTACTGGAGATATTAGGCGATTTAACAATACTCTGATCTCCATGTTAAAATTAAGCATGGACAGGCAGTGTAATTCTCGAGACGGCGGTGATTTTTAGTTGGCACTCAATATAATGAAGGGTCCTTTATCTTTTTAATTCATCCCAAAGGTGTACATGGCTTACAAGATGCCGACAGGAGCTGTTGAGAGATTCAGATCCCCACCTGAAGCGACTGCTACCTACGCGGGGGAGCCACAAGACTCAGCAGCCACAGTGAAGGAGAACGTAGAGATTAAACCACAGGGTCTTCGTAAAACTTTGATTAGAGGAAACAAACAAATGGCTAGCAGAAATGAACCCAAATTCCCGCCTCCAGTTCAAGTGAAGACTTTAGAATCAACCCTAGACTTCCTAGCAATTCCGTCTACGATTTACCCAGAAATTAAAAAGAATCACGCATACAAACCAGAGGTATTCAGTTTCTCCAAACACTCATCCACATCTGAACCCTGGCCTTCCTACGAGACAATGGCGCAATCCAAAAAGCTGAAGGAACAAAAGAGAGCATTTGAGGCTTTAAAGTCCCAAGTCGTCATGGCAAAGTACAAACCATACACCGATAACCCAGTGAAAAGGGATGACGACAAAATTCGTGGCATGTACAGTCTAACCAAACCCATATCCAAATCAGAACCCTGGACTTCCTACGAGACATTGAACCAATCCACGAAACCTGGGGAACAAAAGAGTGAAATTGAGGTTTTCAAGTCCCAAGACGCCGCAGGGAAGTACAATCCATATCACAATAATCTAGTGAAAAGGGATGATAACAAAATTCGTCTCTCCAAACGCTCATCCAGAACAGAACCCTGGCCTTCCTACGAGACACTGGACCAATCCACAAATCCAAGAGAACAAAAGAGTGAAATTGAGGTTTTCAAGTCCCAAGACGCCGCAGGGAAGTACAATCCATATCACAATAATGTTGTGAAAAGGGATGATGACAAAATTTGTGGCATGTACAGTCGATCCAAAAGCTTATCCGAATCAGAACCTTGGCCTTCCTACGAGACATTGAACCAATCCACGAAACCTGGGGAACAAAAGAGTGAAATTGAGGTTTTCAAGTCCCAAGACGCCGCAGAAAAGTACAATCCATATCATAATAATCTTGTGAAAAGGGATGGTGAGAAAATTCGCATCGTATACAGAATCCCCAAACGCTTATCCAGATCAGAGTCCAGGCATTCATATGAGACACTGGAGCAATCCACGAAATCAGGGGAACAAAAGAGAGCAATTCAGGTTTTAAACTCCCAAGATGCAATGGCAAAGTACAGTCCAAATCACGATAACCCAGTGAAAAGGGATGGTGACAAAATTCGTGGCATGTACAGTCTATCCAAAAGCTTATCCGAATCAGAACCTTGGCCTTCCAACGAGACATTGGACCAATCCACAAAACCAAGGGAACAAAAGAGATTTATTCAGGTTCCAAACTCCCAAGATGCAATGGCAAAGTACAGTCCAAATCATGATAACTCAGTGAAAACTGATAGTGACAAAATTCGCATCGTGTACACTCCCTCCAAACGCTTATCCAAATCAGAACCCAGGCATTCGAATGAGACACTGGAGGAATCCAAGAAGCCTGAGGAACAAAAGACTGCAACTGAGGTTTTCGAGTCCCAAGACGTCATGAAGAAGTACGATCCACATCATAGTGACCCAGTGAAAATGGATGGTGATAAAGTTAGCAGAGCGTACAGTCCCCAAGAACCCATACTCGACGGAATCCTCACGAGACTCCAATTCTTCAAGCCTCAACCCAATATGGGCGCCCAGCCTCTAAGTTATCCACCGCCTACCCTCATGAAATACGACGACTCTAAGGTGCTTCGTCGCCCAAGTTTTCATCAGTTACAGCAGATGAAAAAAGTGGAGGAACAGAAAACAGCCTACAAGGAGCAAATACAAGCGTCCCACACATTGCTTGCAATGTATCAGAAAAATAAGCAAAGTGACATGAAAGGCACAAATAACGTCTTTGACCTCACGGATACGACACTCAACACGCATAGTACGCATGCGCAAAACAATCCTGCAACCACCGATCAGCCGGAAGAAGAGAAACCAGAAGTAAAGGAAGTAGGAAACAGATATGAGAAACTAATGAAACCAACAACGAACCTTCCAGTTCCTGCAGAAGCGCACTCTGAGAAGAGTGTAGCATTGACTAGACACAGCTTCAGACTGTTTGAGAAGAGACCCACACTGCGAGAACACGTCGCTAAACTAATCAGTGAGAGGATCGCCAGGAGTAGAACGTACTTCCCGGAAACCTTCCTCTACGTCAGAAAGTTGATCAGAGAGCTCAGGGAATTCGCTTATGATGCAAGGGATCCTCCCGCACAAACCCTCCGCTTGCTATCTCCTCCGTCAGAAGAACCGAAGCCGGAAAAGAGTGCAAGGGACGACTTGCATCGACCATCTCAGTCCATCGACTTGACCCCCAATCTGCATCAGAGAATGCCTGACAAACCACCGACACCACTTGAGGAACACAGACCTCCATCAGCAAAACTGACACCGCCTCCTGAAGAGGCACCAAAATCAACTGGAGAGTACAGCTCTCAAGTAGAAGAAACGCTTGGCATCAAGCTACCACAAGCAAACGTACGTCGACTGTCCTCGTCCGAGATAAACTTGGCCAAACTGAAAGACTTGTCCCTAGAAGATCGCCTGGTAGTATTCGCTACAGAATTCCCTGTTAAACTCCGCTACTACGAGGTTAATCCTTCCGGAATCCCCAACCAGCCCAAAATAGTGCAATTCAAGTACAGAGCTGAAAATATAGACTTAATGGACAGCACTCCAGAACTGTCTCAGAATGTGGTGCAAACCACGCGAAACTTCGAACAACTAAATGAGGCTAGCAGTACAGCTAGCAGGCTTCGCCAAACAAACCGGTGAAGCGTCAAACAAACACAGGCTGCATTAAGTGCCAAACAAACGCTGGCACCTGAAGGCTTGCACAAGCCCAAGTATACGCAGCAGCAATAAAATAGTGGCAGCAGAAAGTTCGTAAGCCGCAGGGCTTTCATTGATTTCAATGACAGTAAAGAGCACAATTTCATTCATTGCAAAAGTATTGTGGCAATTTAAATTGATCAAACTTTTCAAAATCTATATAACATCAACAGAAAATAGCGGACTTATAAATTTGGACATGTTCTTATGCTATAAAATTGTGGATTGTTCATGAAATCCGCAGGGCTTTCATTGATTTCAATGACAGTAAAGAGCACAATTTCATTCATTGCAAAAGTATTGTGGCAATTTAAATGGATCAAACTTTTCAAAATCTATATAACATCAACAGAAAATAGCGGACTTATCAGTTTGTACATGATCTTATACTAATAAAATTTCGGATTGTTCATGAAATCTATGACATAAATGGCAACTCAAGATTATAATGTTACCTTGAAACCTGTGAAATACCGCGCTTATGATCAAAACATAGGGAGAGTAATAAATCAAGCAGAGTGCAGAAGAATACATTAAAATTTCTTGGATCTGGCATTACAATTTATTTGCAACGAGGATGGACCAAATATAAACGAGACTATTTTAGGGCATAATTTTCAGCTAAGGAAGCTGCTACTTTATGGCATGTTGAAGGGGGGGGGGGAGAGCGATCAGACGCCCTTGTGAGATTGCAATACAGCAAGGATATATCAGAAAAAAATGCAACCTTCCGTTGCGCAATGCATTATCTCGCTAAATGAAAGCGCAACATTTTGCGCAAACTGTTGGCACAGTTTAGGGAACAAACTCTGTCAACGTCGCGTGTTTTCACTTGGCACAAGGCGTTTGTGAGAAGCCGTGGAGTTCCCTATGAAAGCCAAGTCTGGGCATTCAGAAGGCTTTTGACTGTTTTTTTTGGGGGGGGGAGGGAGAGCATTTTATACGTTGATTTTGTACAATATCGTTGCGCAATCAATGCGGCGTACTACTGCGAGGCTTTCAATGAGGCTAAAAGACGTGACTAACCGGTAGAAGAAGAGATCCTTCTTCATGACAATGCAAGAGCTGTCACACGTACCAAAATGGAGAAAATAGTTTAACAACCTTCTTAGTGTCCTGATTTATTAGCTTGCGATTTTCATCCTTTTTGGTCCAGTCCAAGAAGCTGAGGATGGCCAGCAATTCGACAACGTTGATGGGATGGAGCAATTCGTACGCAATTGGCTAATGACACAACCAACTCTTTTTTTTTTAATTAAAAAGCTACAGATTTGCTCGGAAAAAATGCATTTCCAAAGCAGGAAATTCTATACAAAAATGAAAAACACTTAATTTTGTGTTTATTGCAAACAAAAATAAATGAAAAATAGTCTCGTTTATATTTCATCTACCCTCGTATCATGGAAGACAGAGGTTATCTGCCTCTCTACCCATAGTATTTTATCTAATACAATATAAGACAATGAGATAAATTTAAAAGGGCATAAGTTAAGAGCAAAAACAATGCCAGAGTCAATGCATAGGTTGTCTTTCTCAGAATTGAGTGCTATAACGGAAGAACAGTTACACACTCTGCCCAAATAAAAGTTTTGCCTCTTGGTATAATATATTTTTAATGACATTCTCTTCATGTAAATTGGTTTTAAAAATGAAGAGAATGTCGTTACCACATCACATCCCCGAAGGATACACAACCCAAATAAAATTTGATTAATGCACTCACGTAACTTTCTTTACTCTAAGCATAGGCAATACAGCTTTCTCACTTCACACTCTGATATAGAAGAAGAGGCCGTATTGCAAAGAGCACGGATACAGTTATTTCAACCTGATGCCAAACTTTATTCTTCACGAGTTAAGACTGAGTTTGTATAAACAATGGGTGGCTTATAACTACCCTTCAGAGAATTTATGCAAAAAAAGTTTTAAAAAAAGTATTAGCTCTTAGAATAAGCACCCCAAGAATAAAATTTAAAGATAATCGTAAGAGACGTTTTCGAAAAATGGCGAAAAATGAAATTTTCTTTATAAAAAGTGGCATTAGGGGTAAGAGTATCACATCCCCTAAAGATACCTGAGTCAAATACAAAATGTTGTTTTCATATGATTTTTCGTTCTAGAGCTTGGCTGTTCACAGACACACACAGACATATTTCTGAAAAATAGCATTTTTGGATTCAGGTAACATCAAAACGTGTATTTATATTAAAAACGTGATTCGAAATTTGGGCTAGAAATCTTCCTCTCCTATGTTACGGTAAATATGTTACGGGTAGAGAAAGTAAAAAAGTACTTCTTGAGCCTATTAAAGGCGAGCAGGACGCTGATAATCTAAGGCGAGCGACAGACGTTCAAATTTCAAAAAAATCCCTTTAGGCAAGCCTACAGGCTGAGGTAGATTTCGAAGTGCTTTTGGTTTAATTTACTGTCAATGCGTAGCACTCTTCTTCTTTAGCCTTTGCATGACAAACCCGCAATAATAACTCCAAAAAAGAGGAAAGAGCACTTTTTCAAACATTCAAATCTCGCCTTATATGAGAACTATCAGGAAACTAGTTATTGATTTGTAGAGTACTCATCAAGAGCTTTTCAACGATACCGCACAAGACGTAGTTTCAAAAATTTCGAATTTCCATCCCCCCCCTCCACCATCCCCACTCGTACCCCCAAAACCCCGAATCGTTGGTATCACTGCAAATTCCATAGGGAGTACTCTAATTTATTCAAACAAAGTTTCCCTCTATACTTCATAGGGGCCGAGATATAAATGTTTTAAAATTTCAACCCCCTCCCCGACCACCCCCTTGGGCCAATTTTGCTCATTAACGAACTTGTCCGAACTATTGGGCCTAGAAATAACATAATAAAATTTGGTTCAAATATCTTCAAAATTACGGCCGCTAGCGTGTAAAAATATAAATATATATATATAAATATCACAATTTTCTTTTTGAACGGGCGGTGGTTTCGTACTTAAGGAAGCATGAAACGTAAAGATATGAAATAATTTTTCGAAAATCATGACATGGTATCCATTGCAATAGGTAGATTTTTCTTCGAAAACTACTTAATTATGTAAAATCTTATTTACACATGGCCTGGGACTTTCCAGAATTTGGAAACGGATTAGAGCCTTCCAGTCGGGTGGATGGATGTAGTAATTCTGGGCTTTCGTGAGCTACTAGCACTGCGTCCATCTTTAGGGAGGAAATGAGCTGGTCGGAAATGAAGGGTTAGTTATTATTATGGTTCGGATGTTTCTGACATGCCATATTTTTATCCTGACCTCCATTCTCGCCAAAAAACACAAATTAAACATGAATCGCACATTTACTACCCAAATCGGACCGTTTTTATTTTTCATATAAAGTAATATTTTGGTCATTTTCTTTGTCCTTGGGAAATTGACCTACACACTTAATTTTTGAAGTTCCCCCATAAATAATAGTCACATACTGTCTGTTAGAAGAACTTACATACAATATCACAAGAGAAAATAACTCTGACTCGGAAGCTGAACTAATGCGCGTGAAAGAAAATTTCTTAAAAAGGTACCAGAGTTCTGTGGATGCAAGAGGAATACATTTCAAACATCTCTTATGATGAGGTACGTGGTTATTTTCATTGTACTTTCAACTGTAACTGCGAGAACCTGAATCATTACACCGTTCGCGGATTTATTTGCGTAGATACTTCACCCGATCGCTCGGGAGTTAGATCTGTGCCCGCCGCGACGCAGAAACCCGCATGATTGGCCAACTCTTGCGTGGGACTCACTGTATAAACAGTATTTGTAAAAACACCAATAAATAAATAAATAAAATCAGGTAAACTGATGTAACAAAGTGCCAGTATGTTTTTGTTTAATTAGTTATGACTGCAATTATGATATGCAGAATATGTTTTTTTTTTTTTTTTAAATTGATTTCCAAGTTAAGCTCCAGATTTATTCATTAAGCAGGGCTTACGGAAGAAGAAAGGTCTACCATCTCGGCCACCTGGGTCATTTTAACGGTCTAGTTGGATAAGCGCATTAAATCAATATGTTTTTTGTCATAGCTACCTGTATTTTAATTTCCAAGGCCTCATAAGATCACAGTAAAACAATAGGCTATGTTGTCAAGATAACTGATTTTCATTTTTTTAAATAAATTCTTTCGAATACGTACCGGTATATTACCATAAAATAGGCACTAAATTGAGCATTACTCCGAAACAGGTCAACCGATTTTATCCATTATGAATAGACGTCTTCCCATGGACATTATAAATGTGTATACCAAGTTTCATAAAAATCCGGTAAAGCGTATTTGAGTTACCGCGTCTTTAAAATATACACTAAACTGGGTTTTACTCCGGTACCGGTCTACCGATTTGGTCCAATATCAGTAGACGTCTTTCCACGTACATTATAAATGGGTATACAAAATTTCAGGAAAATCCAATAAAGCATATTTGAGTTATCGCGACTTCTTATATATTAACATAAAAACACTAAATTGGGCATTATTTTGGTACTGGCCAACCGATTTGGTCCAATATCAATAAACGTCTTCCCATGGACATTATAAATGCGTATACGAAGTTTCATAAATATCCGATAAAGCCTATTTGAGTTATTGCGCCTTTAAAGTAGACACTAAATTGGGTTTTACTCCGGTACCGGTCAACAGATTAGGTTCAAATTCAATAGGGCACTTCTCAAGGACGTCATAAATGGGTATACCAAGTTTCATGGAAATCCGATACAGCGTATTTGGCGCCATAATCTATTAAAATAGGCACTAAATTGGGCATTACTCCGGTACCGGTGAACCGATTTGGTTCAATATCAATAGGGTTCTTCCCATGGATATTATAAATGTGTTTTCCAAGTTTCATGAAAATCCGAAAAAGCGTATTTGAGTTATGGTGCGTACAGACACACGGACAGACAGACGGACAGACAGACAGACGGACAGACAGACAGACGGACAGACAGACGGAGAGACATTTTTTCGTCCACCACACAATCTCATAAAGTACCATACTGGCACTTAATAATATATGATAATAAGTGTTTGTCAGTTTGTCTGTCTGTGCGCGATGTCCAGCGAAATCTACTGCACGCAGAAATCTGAAATTTTAAACATAGATGGACTGAAGGGTGGCCGAATGCACCTCGAAGCCGGATTTTTCATTTTCGCTATCGTTCGCTAGTTATGAGTGAAAAACTGGCAGAAAATATGAATATTTTTGCTATCGAAGCATCAATTTTTGGTAATATATTTCAATTGTCAAATCAATTGCAGGTGGGTGTCTTGTTTTGTCATCCTACTTGGAAATAAAAGCATCGCAATTTTTTCAATATATTGCATGGATTTATTGTTCGTTTCGATTCTGTGAGCTGACCGTGGTCGATTCGTTTGTTTATAAGGTCAAATATAATAAAATCAGGTAAATTTATGTAAAAAAGTGCCAGTATGTTTTTTTTAAATCAGTTATGACTGCAATTATGATATGCAGAATATGTTTTTTTAATTGATTTACAAGTTAAGCTCCAGATTTATTCATTAAGCAGGGCTTAGGGAAGAACAAAGGTCTAGTTTTCTTTTTAATCAGATTAAAATCTTCCAGCATCAGCTGAACTGTACAGATTTTTGATATCTTGACAATCGCACACTCACATAAAAATACGAAAAAGAAAGTGAAATTGGCTGGTTTCGGGATTTGAACCATGGAACTCCATAACGTGGGGCCAAAACGTTACCATCTCGGTCACCTGGGTCAGTTTAACGGTCTAGTTGTAAGTTATAAGCGCATGTAAAACAATAGTGTTTTTGGTCATAGCTATCTCTATTTTAATTTCCAAAGCCGTAAAATATCACAGTAAAACAATTGACTATGTTGTCATGATAAATGATTTGCTTTTTTTTATATAAATTCTTTCGAATACGTATATTATCATAAAATAGGCACCAAATTGAGCATTACTCCGAAACAGGTGAACCGATTTCATCCAGTATCAGTAGACCTCTTCCCATGAACACTATAAATGTGTATACCAAATTCCATAAAAATCCGGTAAAGCGTATTTGAGTTACCGCGTTTTTAAAATAGACACTAAATTGGGTTTTACTCCGGTACCGGACAACCGATTTGGTCCAATATCGGTAGACGTCTTCCCATGTACATTATAAATGGGTATACAAAGTTCCAGGAAAATCCAATAAAGCATATTTGAGTTATCGCGACTTCTCATATATTAACATAAAAGGCAATAAATTGGGCATTATTCCGGTACTGGCCAACCGATTTGGTTGAACATCAACAGACGTCTTTCCATGGATAGTATAAATGCGTATACGAAGTTTCATAAATATCCGATAAGGCGTATTTGAGCTATTGCGCCTTTAAAATATACACTAAATTGGGTTTTACTCCGGTACCGGTCAACAGATTAGGTTCAAATTTAACACAGTACTTTTCATGGATGTCATAAATGCGTATACCAAGTTTAATGGAAATCCGATACAGCGTATTTGAATTATGGCGCCTTTCTATTAGAAAGGCGCCATAATCTATTAAAATAGGCACTAAATTGGGCATTACTCCGGTACCGGTGAACCGATTTGGTTCAATATCAATAGGGTTCTTCCCATTGACATTATAAATGTGTTTTCCAAGTTTCATGAAAATCCGAAAAAGCGTATTTGAGTTAGAGCATGTACAGACACACGGACGGACGGACAGACAGACAGACAGACAGACGGACAGACATTTTTCGTCCTCCACACAATCTCATAAAGTACCATACTGGCACTTAATAACTTTCATCATACTACAGTACATAAACAGATAATGGAAACCCCCCTTCAAGTTATCCATTTTAGAATTGTGGCCCCTCATCTCAACAGGCGAGCAGAGTCAGAAAGGTCACATCAAACATGAAACCGGCTGCTCTCAGTCTGGCAATGAGCGAAGGAATGACATATTTATATCACCAAAAAATGTCGAAGTTTTACTACTAATCACTACTACTACTACTACTACTACTACTACTACCACCACCACCACCACCACCACCACCACCACCACCACCACCACCACCACCACTACTACTACCACTACTACCACGGAAAATGGAATATTTATAGTTTCCAATCAACATTCGAGACTCGAGTTAAGTGACTGGAGAATACTCTGGCGAATGTTCTCGAACTTAATGAGAGGTCACTTATCTCATTAACAACAAGCCTATATCTCAAACTGAATGTGGACCTTGAAAAGATAGCTCAGAAATTTAACAGAACAATCAACGAACATACAGACTTATACTGAAAGATGATAATGAAAGGGAATTTTATTTGTATGTTGGGTCAAAGTTAAGCTGACTAGCACAATATCTAGGGAGTGTAACAACGAAATGCCCTGATGTGGTGCACGTGGCGTTAATAGTGCTTAAATCTAATCCGTTCTGAACTTCATCTCTGCGAAATTGGTTTTTCCTCAATGGTGAACAGAAAGTCTTAAGATGAGAAACAAACAATAGCCAATATACTGAAGGATTAGCAGCAAACTGAATCTTCCTTTGCAGTAAGGTTGCTAGTGAAGATCTGAAGTATTGTGGTACATTCTCAACACTGCATGGAACAATTACTATTCATCTGTCCTTACGTTTGAAATTCTGCAAATGAGTAATGTAATGGGTAACACATATCATTTTTACATAACATTATGAATGTTTATAATGAATATTCCATTCATACGACGCGTATTTGATATTGACCAATTAGTTTAGCAATACCTCGGATGCCTACCAATCACGGCCGTTTATCTTATAATATGAATACAAGGATGCTATTTTATCTGATAAAACGTCAGGTTGTTACTCAAATTGAAACTAAGGTATGAATTTGCAGTGATTTATACGTCACTTGCAGTCAGTGAAAAGAATATAAACACATTATTTTATACAACATAACTTATTCGGAAATTGAAGTAGCATGAATGTTCATGGATTAAAATCACAATTTCGATCCATTGCAGGCCAGTTTGTGTGCTTTTACACCGTTTTGATTTTAGCTTAACGAAAGCAAAGGATTAAATGTCTGGTCAGTGAATCACAAATTATGTCTTTCCAGAGGCGCAGATTTATTTACTTATTAATTTTTTTGGTGGGAGGGGAAGAATTGGATATTAGTAGTTATGCACAGGCCTTATATGATAAAAACTTAAATGTTGGGGAAGGGGCAGGAAGTACCTTCGCTGCCCCCAAAAGTTTGCCCCTATGTACTCAATTCTTGTCCTTTTTCTAGCTGTGGCTTGAAATTATTACAAAAAAATTATGTTCCAAAGAATTCGACACTCCATAGGTAAAAATTAAATTTAGAAATGGAATACCATAATGTTTTTTTCCCAGTAATTCGTAATAATACGTGTCATTAGCTCATGGGGTATAAAAAGATAAGACTCTATTTTTAAAAAAAATACAATTTTTCGCCTATATTTCTTAAAAATTCTATAAGTTCTTGATGGAATTATTTAATTCTTTTAAGATCAGCGAATTTATTTATAAGTTATCAAAAGACATTCCTTTGAAATTGGTCAAGTTATATTGAACGAAAAATACCGGTTTCAGGCGCCGACTTGAAAATATTCTTGGGGAGCAAGAATTATTACTATTATATAGCATTGTTAGAAATTAGACATAGGTCTAAAAACATAAGTAACATGCTAATAAATAAAATATTAGTAGATAAATAAATCTGAAAATGTTTACCTTGATTTTTGCTGACAATTCCATTCATACGCCGATTATAGACCAATCATAATCGTTTATCTTGTAATATGCTTCCTAGGGTCGCAAGGAGGAAATTTTATCTGATAAAACGACAGCTCGTTACTGGATACTTACGGCATCAAAGTGCCGTGATTAATACGTCACATCCTGCCAGTTAACAGAATAAAACACACTGTTTTATACAACATAACTTCTTTAGAAGTTGAATTAACGTAAATGTGTATTGATTAAACACACGATTTCGATTAGGTGCAAGCCAGTTCATGTGCTTTTATAGCGTTCTCCCCATCTTGTTTTACGCACTAGCGATAGCATTGGGAACTCGAATCGATGTATGGACTGTTCATTCATTTAGTATACCGTAATCTCACAGGGGATAGAATATCGACTGCAAAATAAGAAAATAATTGTTATTTAAAAGATCCGTTACATATTATTCATGGAATAGTTTTAATAAATCCTACACCAAATTACCTAAGATAAACAAGGCTAAGCCCTTACTTCTGAATACTGTACTGGGGGCGGTACCCCTACTTCTAGATACTAGGAGGGCAAAAAGTACCTTGCCATCCAGAGTCGGCGTCTATGTATTTTCCGTCTTTATTGGTATATTGCACGATTGGGAAACTTGTGGACACCATGCCAAAATCTATTACCGGTACCATTAATGACTCGAACAAAAAATCTTTGCTCAAATAGCTCTAAAATTCTTGAGTTGATTTATGAGTTATTTTAGTTTCAGTAGACCTATAGATAAACTTCTTCAAATCGACTGCAGAACGCGCAGAACGTTATTCTCTATTACAATAATTTGACCATAAGCAAAAAGTATCTGAACACCCGGTCAGCAGTGGCATTGCGAATAGTCTAAGTATATTTAAAATACCATATGAAAGTATTTTGATGAAGTGGAACGGCGGGTTCATATTAGCGATGTGTGTTCATTATAATTCAACCTATAAAACATGTCACTTTACGTCGTTATATAATTACGTGTAATTTATTCAAATAAATGTATGGACTTATAAAGTAAAATTAATACAAGTGATTACTCTAAGGTTGTAATAGACCTACTTTAAATTCCCATTTAGACCTATAAAGCCCTATTCCGATATTTTCTACTTTATCGCATTATAAGTAATATAGAGAAAGTATTGTGATCGTGACAAAAATCGAAATGCACGGGAATGCACGTTTCACCATGCCAAGGAACCGAAAAAAGTGTCTTTTGGAATGACGTCTATCCGTCTATCTTTCTGTGGACAAGCGTATCGGACAAACGGATCATTGTATTTACTTCTTTTCATAAATTTATCGAATCGCCTAGTATTTTTTTAAACTTGAATATTATAAATTTTTCACTTTTTTTTATTACACTGGAATTATGGATTCAAAACTTTAGATACTGCTAACAAAATGTGAAGAAATGCCATTAGTAGGAGGGAAACAATAGAAGTAAGTGAAATGTATAAAAATAAATTATAATGAATATTTTGTTCAGTGGTCATTTTGTAGTATGTCCAAGTTACACACTACACAGTTATCATTCCCAAACCTGAATGAGTATTTTCTTTTTTTCAAATTGTCACATTATATCTCTATAAATTGTTGGTGTAGTTCTGGAAAGTGTATAGGCTTATATGACATACAAAGTATTACATAATTTTCGTATGTTGTACTTGTAATTTCTTTCTTTTCGTGAATTACGTTTATAAACAAAGTTTTTTGACGTGTAAAGGTCTGTAAGGATCTCTTGGTAAAACCATAAGTAACGTTCAATGTAAAGAAAATATTACATCTATCTGTAGCGTATCACTTACTAAAAACGCTTATAGGCCTAACGATACATGTAACAAAAAATGTTATCCAAGGATCACTTAATAAAACCACATACAATGATATTACGAAAAAGTAATATCAGTCTGTAGGGGGTCACTTGCTAAAACAGGATGTAACGGTACATGTAACTAAATGTTGTGTTCTAAAATTTGATAACGAATACGTTACATCAATCTCAGAGTTCGATACACAGGGACTAGAAATGACGTGAAGAGACTCGGGAAGCCAAACGGATGGTCGTGATGGGATGCGTCCATCTCCATATTGAGCACCTAAATTTAGGCAGCACTCACAAAACGTTTCACATACAGCTGCGTCCCCGGTACAGCCTACTAAATTTGTTTAGTTAACTGGTAGATATAAATTGCTTTGCAGAATATTTAACGACTCTTTGAATATCAAGGGAATAAATTCATTAACAATGCGGGATAAAATTTTTAATTCTTCTTTGGAATTGACAAAGAATTCAGGAATAATGCCTCCGGCACCTATCATAAGCCTTTATAGAATGAAAATAGTTTTCAGTGAATAATGCTTAGTGTATATTCTTTACCCGTTTTCGATGAGAGAATTGCTGGTCTTCTGGTGTTTAGTGGCCTCGATCTGCACCAAGACCGCTCATTTCTAAAAAGAGGACCCTATCTATGCTCCTTTCAAAGTACTACTTCCGTTAATACCTTGAGGTCTCCAGCCAAAGCACAGAATTATAAAGTGATTGCCAAATCAGTCTTGAGTTCCTCAGCTTGGTCTTGATTTATAAAAGTTATTTTCTTGATGTCACAAACACTAAACAAAAACACTTACACTATCTTCACCATCTTCTAATCTTCTTGGTTCTTGATATAGGAAAGTATGTACACACATCACTATTATTCACCAATAACTAACGAAAAAGCAGGCCCGACGAGGGGGAGGGGCAGCCGGGGCTGTAGCCCCGGGGCCCGGGCCTCAAAAGGGGGCCCGGCCGACCAGGTTTTATTTTTTACTTTCTAAATTTACTCTAAAATTAAATTGGTTATAAGTCACTAAATAGCTTAAGTTATGTTAATCTGAAACGGATTATTCTTGAAGAAAAATTGCTAATTTTGAAAAGTAGAAGCAGAAATTCTTTTGGACTTAACAGTAGGCCTGACTAACGTTCGGCATTTAAAATCATAATTTTCAAAAGATTAAACTGGTACGTACAGATAAAATTATTCGTAATTAGAACATTTCAATGTAAGTTATTTTTCCATTTCGTGTCCGGCATCAGTTAACAGATTCGGTCCTAAATCAATAGGCTTCGTCCCATGGGCGTTATAAATGGTATACCAAGTTTTATGAAAATCCGATAATGCGTATTTGAGTTATCGCGCTTACAGACACACGGACAGACAGACAGACAGACAGACAGACAGTACTGTCTACCAGATAATCTCATAAAGTACCGGTACCATTCTGGCACTTAATAATTATATAATATCATTACATCATCTTTTTGTTGCATACATTATAAAGGGCGAGTTGGGTAGTGAATTTAATATTTGACGGGGGCCCGGGAAAATTTGTCCAGGGGGCCCTTGCTTTCTTTCCACGGCCCTGCGAAAAGTAAAACTCGAAATCAACGACATGATGATTTCGGCAATATCTGCAACAAAGAGAAAATGTGTTTTGTATATAACAAGTGTGTATTCAAAGCAAAAGAGATAAACTGGTGAATATTAGATAATATCAAAACCCATGTAAAAAATTTTGCACATTCAACCCTTCCCCACCACAATATCTGATATTTTGTTGCGTTGTTTAAATTAAGTACCTAATGAGATATTCGAAAACAGGGTGCTTAGGAAAATATTTGGGCCTAAGAGAGACGAAAATGGGGACTGCAGAAAACTGCCTAACGACGGACTTCATAACCTGTACTCGTCACCGGATGTAGTAAGAGTAATAAAATCACGAAGGGTGGAATGGGCGGCTAGACATGTTGCACGCATGGGGGATGAAAGATATATCTAAAAAATATTGACTGGGAGGCCCTAAGGGAAAAGATCACCTGAAGACATAGACGTAGATGGGAGGACAATGTTAGGATCGATTTAAGGGAAGTAGGATTTGCGAGGGATGATTGGATGGAGCTAGCACAGAATGGCGGACTCAGGTAAGCGCGGCGATGAACCTTCGGGTCCCATAAAATAGATAATATTCCTTTAGCTTGCTTAGGAATTATTGTCTATTGTCATTGAGGAAGGAAGTAACGAAATGTGCACAGAAAATACCAAAGAGAGTTTTTAATACGAACGTATAAAATTTGACAAGCCAACTGTGACGAATATGGTGACTTCTAACATACTAAGTAAGTGCATCACATCAGATTTTTTAAATTTAAAATATTATTATATAACAGTGGATCTCGCTTGTATGCTTCCTGTGGGAATATGATTAAATTTGTCAGTACTATTTTTATAATTTCTGTTTTTAAAAATTGTGCTATATGTTCATGTGGTAATTTGTGTCGTGAAGTCAGGTAAAATTCAGTTCTAACTGGTGTAGCAGTTTCTGAGGGGTCGGCCGTGTGTCGAGGGGAAGAGGAGGTACGGTAAACAGTGCCGCTGATAATCGCTGTTAGGTTCAGTGCCAGTAGTCTTTCACCGTCCCCTCCTCCCGCTAAGCTTTCGCTTCACCTGAACGGCCACAGTTATCACAACTGGACTGTACTTCTGATGAAGAGCGATGCGGTGGTTCTGGAAAGTAGTGCATTGCCAAAAATAGCAACTCCCCACCAGAAATATAAAAAATATATAGCATGAGTTGGGAGTCAGATCCAGAATTTTGTAGTTAGACAGCGAAGGACCCAACAGTTAGGCATATTTGATTTTAAAAAATAGGGGTACTCTAATTTCATTGGACGTATGATTTTTCAGGTATTCTATTTAGTCTATTTGCCGTCCATAATAACCCTGGATGAATATATTATAATCTCCTAACAACAAGTGAATCTAGTACAGATTCAACTTTCTGTAAAATAATCGACGGGATCAGCACGACAGTGGTCTAACCCCTGCGGCAATGAAAATTAATGATGGTGTTTGCTTTACTTCGGAGTGAACTATTATTATATTAAGGATGGAACGATTACTTCTGGTTTAGGTAGTTTTGAAGTCGATAATCTGTTCCTTAAAACAAAATTTCCCTTTTATAAGTGCAATTACAATTTGGAAACCAAGATAAATAAATCCAAAGAAACTGGAGGTTATTAATTATATCTAAAATACGAGTATAGGCCTATACCGCCCTTTCATCATTTATTTCATGACTTGAGTTTTTTAACTGAGGTAACTGTGAAGAGTGTCAGTGAGTTTTTCTCATGTAGCCTACTTCATCGTTTGTAGATCTGAGTAATAATTAGAACTTATAAATAAAACTAATACGAGTCCATTCCTCTTAAGATAATGTCATTACATGTACAAATACAACATTTATTGACATTTTTTCCCTGTCAAGTAGAAATGAATGCCAATTGGAAAACGATGGTGAAAGGGTCTTGTACAAAACATTTAGTACAGTAAATTTATATGATTATATAAGCAATCTTCAAGTAAAACCATCAGTGGGCTCTAAGCTCAAAATCAATTATAAAAATTTCAGATGAACAGCTGTTTCCCGTAAAGAATAACAGTAATACGTGAATAGATATCCTCACATTTTAGATAAATCATTGATTTATTAGTCTTTTATCTCTACTTTAAACAACTGTTCGACGTGATGCATTTATACGGCAGTAGCAGTGAAAAGGTTAAATTTAAAAATCTCACTTGCACGTTATATGATCTTCCTGCACATTTCCGAAAAAGTTTACAAAATAGACTGTGAAAGTAATGAAGTACACATACTTGGTAATACATTTTTTAAATATAGATTATTGTTTACAGTTGTGAAGTTTTCAGAGGGAACAGTCACATAACGCTTACTAACATTCTGCAGAAGATACACATAGTAAGAAATATTATTCAATAAGCTATATAACTTTTAACTTTTATCAAAATAAGTAGTTTTTTAGCAGTACGAACGAAAGAGTGAATTGAGGAGGCGCTAGAGTCTAGGAGATTTTTTTTTAATTTCCATTTTGGGGAAGTTTTTTAAAGTTTTCTGCACTCGCAAAGATGAACTTAGTTGGAAGCGTCTAATTTGAATTGTAGTCTAAAGGCAATGCAACATAACGGAATCACACTGTTTCCACTTTTTCCTACGAGTTTGTAGCCATTACATTAGAAGTTTATTATTTACATAGCCGGACTGGAGTTTACTAACACCTACATCGGACGTTCGTTGTCTGTACATGTTCTGTCTTAAATGGAAGCCATGCATCTTGCTGATCACACACCTAAATTCCTCCATGACATTAACATAGTGATCTATGGAATTGTCCCCTCCCCTACAGACTTTGACTTGTAAGTCCTAGAGAGGTAACGATGATGTAAAAAGCAGAGCTCTGCTCCATAGAACTAGCAAGTATATTTTATTCACTAAGAAGTGAAGGAAGATGTCTTTGATCATTGTCTAAGTTAGTTATAAGACATATCAATCATATTATAATGCAAAGATATCACTTTCATTTGACGTAATTAACCGTCCACGAAAGACTTGACAGCTTCTCTCTTCCTTCCAGTGCCTGGCGTGACCACAAAGGTGAAGTTGAAACAGCTTCACCAAGATGGAAAGTTTATTTGCTGTACCAGCGAGTAAATCAGTCAGTCAGAAGCTCAAAGTGACAAGCTAGGAGTCAGAGGCCAGAAAGTGGTTTGTCAGGCTGAGAGAGAAGATGCTAAGAAGCTTCATGTATCAGGCTGTATACCCTGAATTATTTGAGAACCGATACACAATCACTTCATTTAATTTCAGAATCGCTTATTCTTTTGTGTAAGCTGTGGGTATTTTCATATGAACGAGAACCAATAAATAACCTAGAAATTTCTTAGTACCGTAACGTGTTTCTCGTTTTATCATAGGTAATTCCACGATAGATTACGAATTTATATTAGGCTACTATTCCTCTCATCCGCCGCATGTTTGATATTGACCAATAACGTTTAGCAATTCCTCGGACATAGACCAATCACGGCCGTTTATCTTACAATATTCTTGTAGGAATGGCGAGGATGGTATTTTATCGGGTAAAATGGTCTGCTCGTTACTGGACATGAAAACATCAGTGTGCAGTGATTAATACGTCACATATTGCCATTAACAGCACGAAAACAGATTATTTCATTCAACATAACTAGTTAGAAATTGAAATAATATAAATGAACATTGATTAAAAACACAATTTCGATTCGTGCAAGCCAGTTCGTGTGCTTTTATTCTCTTCTACTGTTAGCTTACCTGAATTAAGTTAACTATTATGCACAATTGGTAGCACTGGTAACATGGTAACTCGAATCGTAGCACTGGACACAACAAGGACATGGTAACTTGAATCGATTCATGGATGGTTGATTCATAGTATGCCGTGAACGCGCAGCTGTTAGCTTGGCTTTTATATAGCAAAGCACGAAAGTAATTATTAATTATATAATCCGATACATTTTTATTCATGCAATAGTCTCAATAAATCCAATTCGAGTTGACGAGTTACATAAGATAAATTCGCTCCTGCTGCGCAGTCGCGAATCTATCGATAAACTCGTCAACTCTCGTGGGATTACCTATGACAAAACTCGTAATCTCGAGTGGGATTTATTAATACTATTTCGTGAATAAAATTTAACAGATGACATAAATAATCATTACTTTCTTACCGGTACTTCTGTTGTTTAAAATCAAATCAGTATCAATTGTAGTTTAAATTAACAATACTTTAGCATACTACACGAATGAAAAACGAATATCTACCAACAGTGGTAATGAGAAAATACTTAACATAAAAATTAAGAAAAGCTAAATTAAGATTAAAAAGACATATTTATATAAATATAATTTGTAGGTAAATTGACACTATTTGAGTGCAGACATACGGACGGAGAGACAGACGGACAGAGATTTTCCCGTCTACCATACGATCTTAGAAAGTACTATTCTCGCACTTAATAAAAATTACTGCTGGAATAATAGTTCAAGCATCTTCAATTAATTTCCTTCGAGTACGAATCGGTTAGTATAGGGCTATAGGCTACTTGTTACTAATAGGTGTAATTATTGTGTATGATGGAATTGATAGAATTATAATAAAGTTATTAGAGGATGATCATGATACAGGAATAGATTAATTTTTCTATAATCGGAGATACTCTGCTTAAATTACTGCAAAAACCAAAGGCTGCCTAATAGAAACAGTGCACAGTGGTACGAAACGCGAATTGAGAGGAACAAAACTCATTTTGGCCACCCTTGTAAAAATAAGTAAACATGCAGTACTGAAGTTAGATAATACTGTAAACATGTCCCAGTATCAAGCATTGACCTTTAAATTTCGGTTATCTGATGTATGACAGCGTGACAAATCCTCAAAGTTGGATGAAAGCCTGCTGACTTTACGCCGAGCGTCAGTCTGTTTATTTCTCGATAAGTTTCGTCAGTGGATGGTAGGAAGTGTGAACAATTGGATGATTCTGTTCCTACCGGATTACTTATTCTGAGGTATGTGGACCCTCCTGATGCAATTAATATAAAGATTTAGGCATTTGTATGACATATAAGCTAATTTTTATTCTTTTCGGAAAATACGTAAATTTTAATTATTTACAAAAACTTTAAATTGACTTATAAAAAACGCGCATCCGAATGCATCGATAAAAAACTATTATACAATAGTTCAATTCATGGGCTATAAGAGGCGATGAACCGCAATGTGTGCAACTTGGAATTTTTTCTGAAAATTGACTTTATTTTTCAAGAAATCAAAGGAATAAAAATGACATTTTTTATTACAAGCAGAACGTTACGGGAAGAATGATACGTAGTATAGAGAAAGTATTGTGATCGTGACAAAAAATCGAAATCGAGATAACACCGGGAAATCATGTTTCACGATACCTATCTAGGTATCTAGTCTTTTTTGGAATGACATTTGTCCGTCTGTCTGAGGACAAGCACAGCGGATAAAGGGTTCATGGTATTTACTTTATTTCTTGAACTAAGGACTTTTTCGGAATTTCATCGAACCGCCCTGAATTTAGATTTTATAACTGAAATTTTAAGGGGGCTTCTCATGAAAACTTTTGTCAAAATTTTTATTTTCGAAAAAATGGTTCTAACGATTTTAATAAAAATGTAAAATATGAAACTTCTATATATGACTGTAAAAATGACTTAGCGGATTCTTTACCCTTATCCATTTTCAATTTTTCTAAATTATCTCCATTACAGTAGGCGATACATGAAAGTCTACCACAGTAACAGGTTTCAAGAAGTAACAGGTTTCAAGAAATAACAGGTTTCAAGAAATTAACAGGTTTCAAGAAATAACATGACTTAAATGCGAATTTTACAATAATGATTTTGATTAAAATATGAATGATATTCTTTTGTTTCCCATAGTAACAACAATACTGTAATCTAATCATTGGTGTGAAATCTAGTCATTTTATCACAATCGTAATGAACACACCAAAATCAATTAGAGCGAGGTGGTAGAGGGTAATAGGGAAGAGATCCTGGATTCAAATCAAATGTTGTGGCGCCCCAAATTTACCATTAGGCTCTTGTTATAACTCATTCGTACAACATTTGCTTCTATTGTTCAGCGATATCTCAATGTATCCTGCATTTTTGCCTATCAGATTGAGGAAACCGTGCAAACCCAAAGTTATTGTTTCTATTATTATTATTATTATAATTATTATTATTATTATTATTACTATTATTATTATTGTTAATATTATTTCACGGTAAAAGCATTGAACATAAAATCGGCCCTGATGGTTTCCATTCTAGATACTTATTTTATGAAAATGTAATAAATACAATTTAATTGTCTCTATAATTTACTCTTTCCCAACTAGCTTTTAACACGTATATGCGAGAAAGTTCGTGCAACATATTTTGCACAGTTTATTTGAAAGCATAAAGTGTGTGAATAAAGAGTGGAAAACAAAGAACAGATGTAGGTAAATATTCATTTCTTAATAGGGGTATGAATGGAATCATTTACCTGCTTCACTCTTCGATGGCCATCCTCTCACACAGCAGAGATTTAAATAAAATATTAATAAATGTACATGGGGTAGTTGAGTTACTATTTATGCATTATTACTTTTGTTCATTTTTTTACTGTGCTTCTTTTGATGTATAATCAATCTGTTTTTTGCTTATGTATTAAGATTGTAATACACTAGTAGTAAATAAATAGGCTACATACATAGGCTGCATACATAATAATGATGAAGATGGCAATAATAATAATAATAATAATAATAATAATTATAATAATAATAATAATGTAATAGCAATAATAATAACAACAATCATAAAAAATCAGGTAAACTTATGTAACAAAGTGCCAGAATGCTTTTCTTTAATCAGTGATAATTGCAAATATGATATGCAGAAAATAAGTTATTTTTTTAATCGACTTCCGAGTTAAGCTCCAGATCGATTCATTACGCAGGGCTTACGGAAGAACAAAGGTTTAGTTTGATAAGCATATGTGAAGGAATATGTGGGTAGTGTTATTTGTCGTAGCTAACTGTACTGCAACTTCAAAGCCGTCTATGGACACTGTAAAACAATATGTTGTCACGAGAACTGATTTGAATTTCATAAATTCTTTCTAATACATTACCATAGAATACACTAAATTGGGCAATACTGCGGTACCGGTCAATCGATTTGGTTCAATATCAATAGCCTTCTTCCCATGTACGTTATAAATGCGTATACCAAGTTTCATGAAAATTCGATAAAGCGTATTTGAGTCATCTCGCTTACAGACACACGGATAGACAGACAGAAGGACAGACATCTTCTAGTCCCCCACACACTCTCATAAAGCACCATTTTGGCATTTAATAATAATAATAATAATAATAAAACACAAAAAATACGTGTACTTGATATGCAAATAGCGAACTTTATTGCTGCAGATACTGATGTGAAAGGCTAAGTTGAGTTGAAAACTCATCCACGCAACCCTAGGCACGCAAGACCGCAGTGAGGCAGGTGGACGCGAAGATCCCTTGAGTAAAGGGCCCCATGACATTTGAAGATTCCATTCAGGCGGTTTGTGCGACAGCTATTTGAAAGTCTGCAGGGAATAACAACGATCACTTCCAATGTAGCATCCAAGCTTTTAGGGACTCACAACTGTATAGTCAAGTGGGAATAAAAATTATAAATAATTCACATATCCCTGATGCTTTAGTTGAGCCTTCTCGAAATATCATTTGTCTGGATATTATTAAATGCCACTTAAGCTTAACGTTCATTCTATACTTTATTAGTTAGCAGATCTAACATAAATGATAATGTTTTACCATTCCTCTTATCTTTAGCGTGTGATGTAACTACATAGGACCAGAAAAATATTAGTTTTAAATTCCATTCCATTAAAAGAATGTTCCACGTTGGTACTATAAGTTCTAATTTTTTTATTTCAAATTTACGAAGTACCATAGATAAATTCGTTGAATTAAGACTTTTATGCCAAAAGAAGTGTTAAAATTAATGTATTTGTCAGATTCAATCCATTTTACAATGCGGAATTATAGGCTAGAGAGGGCTAACATAGCATTCACTCTTGTCATTGATATTATTACAATCAATAAAACAATGATACACTAAAAGAAAAATATTGACTCATGTCAAATAAATTTAGTGTATTGGCAATGAAATAAATTCGTGAATACACCTTAGTCAATATATAACCCTCTCTTTAAACCTAAGGGGCATACTGAAACAAGCCTAATCCTCGCCCGAGATTATAAACTTCACTCAACAGGGCCCAAAATTATTATCACTAAATAATCAATTGTTTAAAAAGAATGCTTATAAAGTTTTTATAAATTCATAAAGACACTTCATTAGCTTGTCAAGAAAAAATTGGAAAGCATTCTTTAATTTTTTTAAAAATATTTAAATTTATTTCATATTAAACACACCTCAAGGTTTACTTATAGAGTAGTGTCTCGTTTAAGCTGAATATTATTTTAAATTTGCATTGTAATACTTGTTTAAACTTATACATCAGATCAACTACAATACGGGAATATAAAAAAAAATCTGAATACTTAAAAAAAATTCATTTATTAGACACTATGAAAAATATAATTAGGGAGTTCTTATAGAAACAAAACATACATCCATCATACTGAGAAAAATATATAACTTATATATATACTAATTAACTCTCAAATCTATTTATTCTGAAGAAGAAAGCTTATATCATGCAAACATCGAATATATTTTAGGGTTTTGTAACTTTGATATGGTACCGGTACGTATTAATAGTCTATACAACTATTAATATATTAACAGAGAAAAGTTTAAATCGGTATTTATTACCCTAAATTCTTGCCACTACTTAAAAACTATTCTCATAGTAGTAGCAGTAATAATATTAATAGCAGTAATAGTAGTAGTTGTAATAGTAATAATAATAGTGGTGGTGGTGGTAGTAATCTGTAGTATGCCTACTGTACGATATAAACCACATTGAGTATACATAAAAACACAGAATTCTAAGAAGTACGTACATACATATGGGCAATCAGCAGTATAAGGAAAGAGCTTATAGCCTACTATATCACAGCATACCTGTTGTGTTTGGATTATCCTATGACAGGCGAGGATAGAAGGTTGCTTTCTGACGTCGGTGTAGTCGGCTCTCGCGGGTAAGCTTCTGAGTGGATTTTGTGAAATGTAGACACAATTGAACGGGTGGTAAGAGAGGGAATTAGTACTGCGGCAGCGGAGCGCTCTTGACTGACGTCACACACGGTGACTTCCCTTGCACTTCCTTCACAAACGTCATCACGGGACGAAGCTATCTTCCACTGTCCTAGGATAAAGCCATGCTTCAGGTTGGTCTCTTACCTTACTCCATGTCTTTTTTACCGTTGATTCAGAGCTTAGACCTCCCCTAACACCTTTGACAGGGGGTGTGAAGCCCGTTAAGGAGGGAACAGAAGCAATAGAGGAGGCAGTAAATAATTACTCATTGTCATAATCCACCCATAGTGATACACAGTATGTTTATTTGTTTTTGTTTTACTTCCTGTAGGGATCTTTGCATTGTCAAGTCTTTATATGTATTTATGTGCTTTATTTATTTATTATATTAAAAGAAAGTAATTACTTAAACAAACTTCAGTTTCACGAGGTTTCTAAAGATTTTATAATATGTCCCCACTGCTTCCAATAGACACAGCCTTGGGGAGAATATTCACAAATATACTTCAATGCAAATTCATCACCAATTTAATTGCAGTTCGCCAGGGACTTCATCAGAAATCCATGACCTTTCAGATTGAATTGAAATGCCTCTAGGTGTCACCTTATCCCTCGCACTCAATGATAATTGGGGAGAATATTCTATGCCCTCAGACAGACAGTAAATTATCCATGAACATAAACATACAAAAAGGCAACCATCATAGTGAAGTCCTAATATCCAGAAACAAACTGCGCCACCTTTTGCATGTTATACCAAGTCATAAAGTCTGTAAAAGCGACAATCTATCTTTATTTTTAAACAATATAAATTGAATTAAATTCTAAAAGAAAAATAAAAACATAACCGGTGACCGTTGCTATGTATGTTACAAGTTTCTAAATTACAAGTATAATTTCTTTGGAATGGATGTGGAGTTAAGAAGCGAGACGAAGCCTTAGAAACGTTAATACACTCTTTTTCCTACGATAGCATTAAAATTACAGTACCGCTAAGTAAATATTAAATCATACTTGATTTTTAAAACCATATTATAAGGTAACGATTCCATGGTACCTCCGTTCATAAATTGCATTTAGCCCATTTGGTTACAAAACAACGATTTCATAGACATCTGACATTGCCGTAGTCAAAATTACGTTCATTTTTCGTTTTCGTAGGCACCAACAATTAACCGAATGTTACTTTGCGCAATATCGTATAACAATTTAACTAAGATATGTTCATATCTGGAGACATCCCAAGATATTTTATGGGCAATGGTTCAAAAATTTGTGGAACAATCATAGTTTTATACCAATTGTAATCGAAAATGTATCCACAAATAAATTTATTATTTGAATTTCAACATTAACATAATTCATCAGATGACATTTAGCTTGAGTGGGTTGATAGAAAGTACCATGGTAACCCCGTAATGTATCAGCATGCTTCACTTATCAAAGACAGAAGTGGAGAAGTGACATGAACCAGCCCACTAAAATCCGTATGGAATAAATTTATCGGAAAGTAACAGCGATATATATTCATTCAGTTATTCCAAAACAAATTAAGGGTTCGCAGATTTGTTTCTTCATCCTTTTTTTTTATTATTTTATTATTAAAACCAAAATGCTAGTTACTCTTCTATACTTATGTCTTACCGGTCACTTAGTAGGGTATGTGGTTTGGAAAATCGGGTCGTTGATACTTTTACTTCATAAGTAAGTGCCTCCAGTAACAATTACTAAGAAAGGCTATTCTTAAGTCAACTTATGATTTTTCTATAAATTTAGAAAATAATTTATAAAGTCGTATATTCGAATTCCTCTGAGCCATTCTTGCTGTAAAATCGAACACCATCGCACTTGTCAAGTTGACATCGCCGTTCATTTGTTAGTTTTTGCAGTGAAATTGTAGGCAGCAGGCAGGCCTTGTCAGTCAGTCTGAGTGATGCGAATGTCAACTGGCTGTAAAAGCTAAGTGCACTACTCTCACAACAACCTTTTACTCTTAAATATATTTAATTAAATTCCTTAAAAGCACAGAATACTTAACAAAGTGCATAGAGAATGAGAAAAATATGTTACTTGAAATGAAAGTGGAAAACACCTTCACATTAAACACTACGTAGAACTAATAATTCTGTGTAAAATTTTATAGTTTGTTTATGGAATTATGTATCTCAACGTCTTCTCAGAAGAAATAAAAGAACCCTAAAGAGTCTGATTTTACATCTTTACAACTTTACGCCTGTAAAAGTGGAAACGTTAAATTAATAAAATAAAGAGCAGAGGAGACTCGGTCCAAAGAATGTTGGCTTAACTGTCTTCTTCTTCTTCTTCTTCTTCTTCTTCTTCTTATGCCTATCCATTAATGGATGTTGGCGACCACATGATGCATCTTCATTCTATGAACCACAGTTTGTAATAGTTGATCTACCCTTGGTAATCCTGTCCACTGCTTAATGTTATCCAGCCAAGATATTCTTTTTCGCCCTCTTCTTCTTTTACCTTCTATTTTCCCTTCTATTATCAACTGTAGAAGCATATACGAGTATTTAGTATTCCGTAATAGATGTCCTAAGTACGCAGTTTTTCTTCTTTTAAAAATTCTTAGTATTTCTCTTTGTTTGTGTAGCAGTTGCAATATTTCGGTATTAGTTATTCTTGCTGTCCACGGAATTTTAAGCATTCTACGGTAGATCCACATTTCAAAGGCCTCGATCTTTTTTGCTGTTGTTGTATTCAGTGTCCATCCTTCAGAACCATACAGAAGTATAGACCAGATGTAACATCTTACAAATCGAACTCTGACGTTTAAATTTAGATCTGTGATTGTGAGAACTTTCTTGAATTTCATGAAAGCATTACGGGCATTCTCTATGCGACATTTTATCTCCATGTCTGAACTCCAATCTTCACATAACCATGTTCCAAGGTACTTAAACTTGTCCACTCTTTGCATTAAAGAGTCATTGAACCGGAGCTCTGCATTTAGAAAGGAGTCGGGCTGACGTGTGACAATCATAAAATGTGTCTTTTTGACGTTGATGATCAGACCTAAGTTTCTACTATACTTTCCTACTAAGTTGACGAGTTGCTGAAGATCATCTAAATTATCAGCAATCAATACTGCATCATCAGCATATAGAATGTTGTTGATGAAGACTCCATTAACCTTTATGCCTTTGCTTATTTCCCCTATTGCTTCTTGAAAGATATTTTCTGAATATAAGTTGAATAACAGAGGTGAAAGTACGCATCCTTGTCGGACTCCCCTACAGATACTAACTGGATTGGTGATCTCATTATCAAACTTAACCTGTGCTGTCTGATTCCAACATAAGTTTTCTATAAATCGAATGTCTTTCTGATATATATCCGTTCTTTTGAGGATTTCCATGAGTTTATGATGTTGTACTCTATCAAAAGCTTTTTCATAATCTATAAAACAAAGGGCTTAACTATAAACTCAGTTTATTTATACTATATATATATTAAGATTATAGTAATCTGAATTTCTTGAAATTACGATTATAGTAAGAAGAATGTTCTAAAATTACTCTGACTCTGAGTCTGTTAGAAACAAAATTAAACTTTAATTAAGATTTCATAACTTTTATTAACATTTAATAGAAAATTCAAATATTTGTCAACTTAGTACAAAATTTTCCACTATAATTTCTCATAAATGCTCAATTTAATTCTAATAGCCATAATTTAGAAGAAGTTCATAAAATGCACCTTTATATAGAATAAGAACATACCTCAGAATGTGCAAATCAGCCTAAATGAACTAGAATGGCCTTACCGTGTTATAATAACTACGGCGGACGTGTGCTTTCCAGAATGACTGGATTTCCAAAACGATGTAAGCGCTGAAATAACATTTAATTAAAAAGTTATACGAGAGGGAGCTTTCCCCATCTGAATTACATCATAAGAACTTTAATTCACATTGAAATAAATTCGAATTAACAGAAATTAACTACGAAATTGGAATCTTGCAACGAAATAAGTCGAGTTTCCCTTATAGTTATTCTATATTTGTTGGGAAAGAAATTGCTATAGACAAAATGAGTTCATTGTAACAACTTGTAGTTTTTGTCTCTCTCTCTCTCTCTCTCTTCGGGATGAAGATGCTCATTAAGTACCAACAGCAACGTCAAGCAATATTCTCGAAACCATTGAACAATGGATCAGTAACTTCGTCATAATGAAATGCAATAATATTAAGTTGCAAATCCTAAACAAAAATTTTATTATATGTTTGTTCCTTTTCCCCACAAATCTATATTGACCAAATCCGCCTACCAGAAATAACATTAACAATGAATTCACAATTCTCTACAAAGGCAATAAACTCAAAACATTATTTATATACTGTAACATTGTGGAGTTAAAGAATGTTTGAATGATTAGGTGATAAAGCAAATGATAACGCAATATTTCAATAAAGCCTTTAAAACTTAAAATGGCTATATCAAAACAAACTGATTTAGGGATTTTGAAAGTGCCAAAGAATTGTTTGAAATGTTGTTATTGTTCCTCGCCTTCTATGAAATCCCTACAAACGTAATATTGTTGAGGTTATATTTTCTTTAAAGTAGGGTAATGTTGGCTCATATATAGATTCCTTCTCCTGGTTGACTTCTCCTGGCTGACTAGCCAATTTCTCAACCGACAGTTGGATGCCGCAGCGTCTTTTATCCGATAGATTCTTCAACGTTAATTTAATTTTTATCATTGACATCATTATTTTATATTTCACAAATTCATGCATAAAACAAACTATATCAAAATTCTTACTTAAATTAGTAGTAGTAGTAGTAGTGTGTATTTATTTCTCACAAAAAAATTCTCACATATAAACCACATTATTTACATTAACCGGCGCACGGGTCGGTGTCGACCATACGTGCTCACTGCATACACTTAAATTATTACCCCATAAAAACCCAATTGAAAAAAACTATATTCTATTATTTACATAACCCCAGACGTAACCCCCCACCCCCAAATAAGTAAAAATTTCATAGACACATAGACATTATTAAGACAAAAAACAAAAAGATAATAATAAAAAAAATAATACTTCGATTTCCTTAATACATAATTAAGGAAATGTACCAACCTTAAGACGTTTTCTAGACAGATATTTAATCAAAGAGACCCCTTCTTTTGAAGGATGTAGTAAAAAGGATCTCATTTTAGAACTTCAGAAGTTTCTTATATCGATCTGCTATAGGACAAACTCAGCGTTTTTTAGCCCTCTGAAATAATGGCCTCAATTCCAGGACTCTGTCTTTTAAAAACGGAAATGGTTTGTTTTCCGTGAAATCACCTGCCATTTTGTTCTAAAAGATCTCGCACATTACAGGCTCTCAAAAGAAAACAAAACAAACTGGAGCACTATCCGGCTGAATCCTTGTCTAGTACAGGCGGTTTACAAAATCGTGTTTAATTTATTGACAGTATACATGTTCAAAGAAACAGTAATAACAAATGTAACTAACGCACCATTCTTTTTTGCGTCCCCCACTTCCTCTTCTTGTTATTACTATAAATTTAATGTTATTATGTTATATTATTACTAGCTTAAAAAGCCCGGCTTCGACCGGGTTTTGTATTTTGTAATTGGAAATTAACTTATGAAGGACTTTCGATTTTCAAATTATAGGTCTTTATATATGTATTAAAAATTTGAAATGAAGTAGAACGACTTATCACACTCAAACTATTCCCTCAGAAAACGCTTGATATAGTTTTTTATAGCTCATAGAGGATGTAGAATTTTGCATCCCCTCGCTTCTACACACCAAGCCTGGCAGGGGTTCAAATAAGAAGAAACATAAATTTCGGTAACATAAAATTGTATTGTCTTTGCGGAATATTTTATTAAAAGTAATTCAATATCACTTTTACACTTCCTTCCCCCAAAACCTGCGATATAAAAATATATAAATATTACCATACCTCATACGGTATTCTCTATGTCCAGGGTAGAGAAAGTTTTGTGTCTGCATCACATTGTGTATTATTTTCGTGGATTTCATCTTCAATATTTATTTACAGCAATGAATTAAGTTATATCGATAGCTTCTCTAATTTGTCAAATTCCCGTATCATTATTTCCAAACTTGAGACCAATGCCAACAATACACTGTTGTCATGTGAACTGTGATTTGGATTTGATAATTCTGTGTAAAAAGGGATTAAGCATTCTCAAAATTACTTAATTTTTGGCATTTAAAATTTAAAAAATTCAAAATACTTTCTTGGTGAGCATTTACATTATGAAACGAAGGTACTATCAAAATTCCAAGTATCTACCTACTATAATTTAGGCTCTACGTTGATTCTCTGTCAGTCATTAAGTCAGTCAGGACAAAGCCTTTTGTATATAGAGAGAGATATAAGAGATTCTCCACGCTTTAAGATTGTTATACTGTTAAACATATTGCAATTACAATTCCTTTTAAATTACAGCGGACAACTATAGCATATTGCATGCAATTTGCTTTTATCTTTAAGAATCATAAGTAGACTTCGGATTTTAGGTTAAAACCTATTTTAAACCTTAAGTGATATATGGACGAAGACTTGTATATGCATGTTTCATAAGTGTCTATGCCTAAAAATGATATTTTTATAGGACCTAAAACAGCCCATTTTTACGTTAGATCCTAATATTGCCTTTTTTGCTAGTTTTTCCTCTAAAGTTCAAAATAAGTCACTTTTTATTATAAATTATAGCATTTATTTTCAGTTCGTACTAAATTTTTAGCTCGGAATGTGCAGTATATGACGTGGTTAAATAGTAAGGAATGTTTCATCTTCAGCAGAAAAATTCCTTGGAATTCCCAAGAAAATGTAGTGTTTTTCTCCCGACTCCCACATCCAGTAACAGAAAAGAAAGTAATTATCTGAATCATTGAGGGATACAAGGGGTTGAATATGCTAGTATGATATGCGTAGCTTCTGGGCGCAGGGATTAGGTTTTCACTGTTATGGTAGTAATACAGGTCCTAGTAATAGGCCTATATAATTCTGTGTACCATAGGCCTATTTCTGCGTTTAATCATGATTATTGATTAATGGTGACTTCAATAAATATAATATTCTGCACTTCAATTGAGATATTTCAGAAAATTGGCAACTTAACGATTTTATAAGAGACTATTTTACGATTTTTAGAACCTATTTTCCAATTTTTAGAGCCTATTTTTAGCGACCTAAAAGTCCGAAGTCTATTCATAAGATACATTTTTTACTTCTGCCCATACCATAAGTAGAGGAAGTATAGTTTTCGACCCCTAAATTCGAAGTTGGAGTTTTTAACATAAATTCACATTTTGAGGTCTCCTAAATCCAAAAATACTGTTTTCAGAAACATGTCTGTGTGTGTCTATGTGGATGTGTTCTGTGAACAGCCTAGCTCCAGAACGGAAAATCGTATGAAAACAAAATGTTGTATTTTGGTTAGGTATCTTTTGAGGATGTGACACGAAGATTGGCGGCAACTTTATCTCATTCTTAAAGGGATTTTACAAGAGAGATTTTCGTTTTCGCGTTTTTCTAGAAAACGACTCTAACGATTTTCTTTAAATTTTGCACATGGGCTGCTTATACCAAGTGCTAAACCTTTCATTTGAAACATTTTTCGAATTTTTGTTCCCCCAAAGGATAGTTATAAGCAGGGCCCGGATTCTAATGACATGTCATCTTTTTATTGATGCTGCATAGACATTGCCAACTTGTAGATATATCCTAATCATGGCCTCTAGACTGTAGAAATGCATTTTTATTAGGTCATTTTTTGTCATTTTATGCCATTTTAAATTTTTAGGGCATTTATTTCAATTTTAGGTCATTATTTTGTCATTTTATTGTCATTTTCTTCCTTATTTAGTCATTTTCATGTATTTACATTGAGTGTATTAATTTTTTCTTTTTTTTTTTCTCGCTAGCGGTGCTTTGAAGTGTTGTTTGTTTAATGCAAGAAGGAAAAATTCCGTTTTAAAGTGTTGTCATGTCTCAGTCGGAAATGAGAATCAAAGAAACGCCAAAATTTTGTATTATATTACTATTGTTATTAGATTAACTTGGCACCAGAGTCTGCCACCTGCTTGGATTTGAGAGTGCAAACTACTGTTTACCCTCAATAAACAAGAATATAATCCGGCAGACCACAAAAGGGAATGCCGAATTTTGACTTGCCAGAGCCTCAGTGCCAGTATAAATTTCCGTAAGAAAAGAACATTTAGAACATTACAATTTTTACAATTATGTACAAATTAGTCTATAACTTCGTGTGTAGAATAATAATATTTTTATGAAGAAAATGTCAGTTTTTAGGTAATTTTTTATGATTATTAAGTCATTTTCTTTAAAATTTAGGGTCATTTTATAGGTCATTTTTCAAACAATTTTAGGTCAACAGAATCCGGGCCCTGGTTATAAGCATCCACTCTCAATACGCGCTCTTAGCAATACGGCATCTTGTACAATAAAATTTTGTATTTGGGTTAGGTACCTTCTGGGGATATGGTATGAAGATTGGTGACGACTTTCTCTCATTTTTAAGGGGACTTTACATAAAGAAAATTTCGTTTGTCGCGAACAGCTCTTACGATTTTCTTTAAATTTTACACATGGGGCAGCCTACTTATACTAAGAGCTAAAACTTTAATTTGAAAACACATTTTCGAGAAAAAATATCTGAATGGTAGATATAAGTACGCACTCTGAATACGTGCTCTATATCACAATGTGAAAATTTATTAGCCATGTTTAAAGTGAAGAAAGTTACGAGAGGAGGCCTATATTAATCACATTTTATTTCGGTATCCTTCGAGGATGCGATGTGATGTGGTAACGACATTCTCTTCATTTTTACAACCAATTTACATGCAGAGAATTTCATACAAAATAATTATAATTATTATAGGCCTAGGACAGGCGAACTTTTATTTGGGCAGAGGAAGTTAAGTGAATTTCAAATCATTTTTAATATGGGTCCCCATTTAACCTTTTCACTGCTACTGACGTATAAACGCGTCAAATGAAAACTTTTTTGAAGCCGAAATATAAGATTAATTCAGTAATGTTTTATTTAGAATACAAGGATTTTTATTAGATGTCACTAAAAATCATTTATGGAAACCAGTTGTTCCATTGAAATTTTCCTCGTTGATTTCAAATTTACAGCCCACTGATAGTTTCATTTAATTATTGCTTAAATAAACAAACAAATTATAATAATTTTATACAGTTAGGTCTATAAACCTGTGGAATTCACGTGAGAATGCTCACTTGAAAATTGCGCCTATATTCATATCTATCACATTTTCGAGAAGTTAGTCTATGTAGTGTTGATTTATCTCCATTAAGTTCAAAATAGGGGCTATTGTACTCTCCACCCGTATTTTATATAAGTTTTGGACATTATCCAATAAATTTCAATAATGTTCCTTATTCTATGTTGTTATCAATATTCAATATTGATTTACTAGCTGTTAGGCGCAAAGTTAATGATTTAATTTGTTTGTATATTTTAATCCATCCTAGTAAACTGTGTAAATTAATATAAAAGTTATATATGTATGCTCTTACAATAAACTGTAGATATACTGTAATAGGACATTTAAGTTGTTTTAAGTTTCATGAATAGTGTTTTTGCAAAATTGTAATATGTATATGTAGTTTACTGCATACTCTGTATATATGTTTAATCTATAACCCTAATATGCCATCTGGTAAAATAGGGTTCTGTATTTTTGGGAATTCAATAATTAATAATAATAGGACATTTTATAAGAATTATGCACATACAAATGATTATAGGAATTCTCCCCTTTTAAGACTATACATTTGGTACAATAAATTATGTAATGAATTTTATTTAGATCTTTCTATATCCAGAAGTCTTTTATAGGAATATTTACAAAATTTATAGCATGCAGACATGAAGTCATTAAGCAATGTAATTATGGTTCTTTTATTTGTTATCTTTCTTTCAAAGCCTTGTAATTATTGTAATTGTGAGTGATTTGTTTTCAGTTTTCTTTTTTTTCGTTCTCACTGTTGTCCATTTTATTCTGAAAGAGTCTACTATGTGATTTTTTAGTTTAGTATATTTAAAATAAAATAATTTTGAGTTTACCATAGACCTGTTTGGGTTTTTTAAAATGAAACCTTAAGTTGCCCTCTATTACATTACCTGTATGAAGTGCCAACATTGCGTTCCTAATCACATTCAGTCCTCCAGCATTTGATTACTAACGATATTATTCATCGAATACATGCGACAAAAAAAGAGCGAAACTGGGAATTGCTTTTCCTAGAAGAAACTTCATGTCAAGCAGAGTTATGCAGGCCGTCGCATTCCTGACGAAACAGATTTGAGATAAAATACGCGCTGTACCTGGATGATGTGAAGGATGTCACTGACACTCGATGGAAAGAAAGCCTACGTCCCAAAATATACCGTACCAAATACTTAGTGCATAATCGCACTAAATCCAATATTCCCCGAGCTCATCTCTGCTAACATGTTATTATAAAACCTTGAAGAAGATTAACTGAAGTTTTGTTTCTGCACCATAAAAGGAGATTTTCAATACATTAATTTAATTAAACAAGAAACACTGTAATATAAAAGAGCTAATGACATCTTTCAATGGTAGAGGCGAAGCCATATAATTCTGCCGCCATGTGCATGGGATGACTAGGAGGAGGAGCTATGCAGCGAAAGGTTACGGAGTTTGTCGATTGATTTCAGTTTAGTGCATACATCCTACGGGCGAGGTTTCTTGCCACTATTTCTCTAACTTGATTTTTAAGAGTTTTAAACTGCAATGTACTTAGCAAAGGGGCATTTTGAACAACGTGAGGCGCACTTAAAATGAGCACAAACAATCATTCACCGATGCCAATAAAAGAAACAACTACACTTAGTAAGGCTGCTTACTTGTAGAACAAGTGAGATATCCCAAGACTATGATTCCACGTTGGAACATCAATAAAAAGCGGCGAGGGAAGGGAGGAGAAGGATGATGTATTTGGAAGGAGGCGTGACTACACGGTTTTCACATAAATTGGTTTGGGCACCGCGGCAGAATTATATGGCTAGCGCTCTACAGTTTCATTTGCGGCGATGCTTCTATCAGGAGTATAGCTGATTTCTGAATATGGTAAGGGAATCTTTCAGGGCGGACAGACATGCCTCTTTAATTAAATGGTTGTGGATATTGAAATTTCGACAGAATTGCACAAAAAGATATGAAATTATTCCTATTACTCCCATCATCAGCCAAAAGATGATAACTGTTTAAGTGAATACTTTTCTTTGTAGGAGCATACGTCACGCCAACTATTTTTTTCTCAAGTTACGGTGATGATGTATACAACGGGATAATTTGGGCACCTCTAGTATATAAACACATCATTTGATAGAATTGAGATTTACGGTTATAAGAATAGAGACGATGGTAATTTAGTTGTGCATCAGCCGCCATGTAGAATGGATACGATAAAATCTGAACCCCATTCTTACGTCAAAATAGTCATTAACTGGATGTACAGATCGCGCACTTCAAGTCTCCCGGTCTGCCACGTCACAAAACTACGGCCGCCAGAAGATGAGGGGAGGGGTTGTTTGCAAGTTCCTCATGCGTGCATGTCATAACATGAGTTAAATGAGAAGAAAACTCACCAGTGCAGGTCACAGCGAAATTGATACCATCTGTCTTAGTCACTGTCAGTATCATCACTGTAGCTAGCGTTGTTATCACTACTGCTTTCATCACTATTCACTAAAATGTAACAATTAATTGATCTACAATTGAGTAGATTATATCTTCATTTTCCATCTAGATATTTTCTAGCCTTTTTACGCTTTCACAAAGATGTTTTCATGCATCATCCATTGTACTAAACTTTTCTTCGCATAACTGTCTAACATGTTGCGTTTTAAACGTGGTATTTCTAACACCAACATACCGTACTGTTTCATCTCAGCCCAGATTCTTTCTATTGCATTTAAATCCGGATGATTCGGGTGGAGACGAAGTACAGAATGACCGTAAGCAGCGCATATCCGATCCATAGAGAATTTCTTTTGTGATGGTTTATGCAACAAAATAAGTTTGTATAATTGTGGTTTGAGCATGCTTTCATCAAAATCAATATTATGTTCATGAAGCCAGGCAATCATTTCACACTTTTTGCTATTTGAATTTGGGGCTTTATCAACTTGCACATTAAGATAATGTCTACAATGAGAACAGAATTTGGCCTCAGATTTGGTATAAGTTTTTCCAGTAACCATTTTTCAAAGTTTGTAGCATTCATTTGATGATGGTAGTCTCCACTGGCTTGCGTCGACTTACATATCAAAAGTGCATTCGGAATAAAACCATTCTCACCTCCCAGCGTGAACTATAATTAAACGTTCGCCTTTCGAAATTGGTTGATGTAGGCCTTCATTAGTGCCATCATTCCATGAATTTCCAGTTACGCGAGAAGGAAGAATATACGTTTCGTCCATATAAATAATAGGTCTTCCTTCTTTTCTATATTTTGCAATATTTCTCAGAAAAGAAATTCGTGTTTCCCTGATATCGTGTTTTTCTATTAATATTTTTCTATTTGTTTTTGTTTTCCTCCACCTGAATCCTAAATTACGCAAAATTTTCCTTAGACTCGTTTTCCCGCCCTCGTAATTTATCTCCTCCTTTAGTTTTTCACGAAGTGTTTTTACAGTTGGAACGCATATTTCAGTCTTATAGAAATTATGTACTACTCGTCTTACAGCACATTCATCAAAATTATCTAGCCCCGTCACTGTTTTTTTACAGTTACGTTTTTTATTAAGCGTACTGAACGTCGATGGAGACGTTGCAGCGGACGTCAGTTCTTCTCCTTCATTTTGAATTTTACGTAGGCCTTTCGTACGTAGGCCTACACCCGTAGCAGAAGCTGTTCTTTCCTGTACTTTTCTTAGAGGGATTAAGACTTCGCCATTTTTCGCTTCACTATCCATAAAGCTCAGGACATTATGCACTACCTCCCTTGTTTGGCTATGCACGACTTTACCATTAAGTTTGGATAATACAGGTGGCATTTTCAGGCAAATCTAATGACACTACACAAACAAATATAACTAAATATTCTTTCAAATAAATCACAACTCCGGACCACTACTACCTGCTATGATACGCACGCAAGCAATACTAAGCTGTCTCGACCGCATGTTTTCGAACCGATCCGAACAACCCTCCCCAACCCTCTGCATTCCAAAGAATGTTTTGACCTGAGTTAACGGTCGTCCAGAGGGACTCTTGGAGTGCGAGATCTGTACAAATATACGTTTATATATAGACCTAGGCGTATAGGACGGAGCAGTCAGTGGTGTCAGCCAATGGTAGCTCCACAAGACGATGTTGGATGTTGCCTGACCAGTGGCGAAGACTGCCGTCGTAGAGATGTTTATGTACACCTCTTTAATATGTTGTGGACCGATTTCCACGCTTGTTTGTGTTGAGGCCTCTTTAATCAGCCAGTTATTGGTTGCAGAACCTCGAACTCCGAACATTAAACCAATAATTTCTATTTCGTGCAGTTTGTACTTATCCTTTTAAAAAGAAACACTTGGAAATGGAGATTTAATTTGCTTTCTTGACGATTCTTCAGGTTGACCTAAGTGGTGTTAAAACCAATAGTGGGATCAATTAAGAATCATTTGCTGTTGTTCGGCTGAATGCTATCATACCAATCCACTATGTGGCACATTACAAGAGACGCCATGTACTTCCTCGGAGACGTGAAGGTTCTTCCAATCAAGTTCTTCAGCAATATTAAGGATCTTACTTTGTGAAGACATGAGTTCCTTAGTAATTCACCACAAAGGCAGTTCTCCAAAATCTGAAGAAGTCAATTTCAATAACATTCCCCTGCAATATTTTTAACGGTAGTTTAAAAATAGCATTAAGTTCGAGTAAAACGATTGCTTAACTGATCGTAACTTTAAGCAAGTTGAAGAAACACTTAAGCTGCTTTCGTTCTGAACACTAACACCCTCGCTACTCACCATCCTATGTGTTATCTCCCTTCTTGTTAGCTCTGTTATTGAGAATGAAACTTTCACGCATAGCGATAAGAAATCTCCTGTCAAATGAAACTTTTTTTAAAATCAACTTCTAGATTGAATCCGCTTTATAATAACCAATCCTTTCTCCACGATAGTGGTATCTAGGAAGATAATATTATTTAAAGAAAATTTTAAAACTGGCTCCTTCATTTTATTATTTCATGTTAGATGTCAGTCCTTTTTCAATAGTCAGATTAGGGTGAAATTAATGAAGGTTCATTCACTCCTAAAGAACGCCAATCAGTCAATCTATACTCCGTGTCCGCAACCTCGGGGATTCCCGTGGAAGTTTCATTAATGAAAACGAATTTACTTACGCGTATGATAACTTTCTGGGATGAAACTGAGGCACTAACAGAGGGTAAAAGGGCCGGGAATTTTCTTCTCCAGATAATCTAATTTTGGCTTGGAGTACGTTAACGTGCCGTTTAGCTAAATGGTCCCCGCCGGATTCGAACCCACAAACCTCGGATCCAAAAGCAGACGCGCTTTCTCTGATCTACCGAGGTCACTCTAAAGGGTGTAAGGATAAAACAGATTTACAAAAAATGGTAATAAACATTTACTATTGGAATTGATTTTTTATTTATTTTATCTCTGTGAAAATCTCTTCCCTCTCTACATATTAGAATATATACAGGTCTAAAGTTCGAGATGTTATCGCTGTGCTTGGTGATGATGTAATGGTAACAAGATTATGTTAAAAATAACTATTAAGATGCACAATATAATTATATGTGACTTACAGTCAGCGACATGGATAGCTGGAAATTGTCAACAAAACGAAACCGGTCATACGCTTTAACATCCCCCTACAACATAGGCGTAACCAGGCCGACCATATGGGGGGGTTATAACATCCAAGGGGTATGGAATACCCCCCAGGGAGAGGGCGGTCCGGGGGTCCTCCCCCGGAAAATTTTAAAAATTAAGATGCAAAATAACGAGTTTTAAGCTTCCGGGGGTCTCCTCCGGAAAATTTTAAAAATTAAGATGCAAAATAACGAATTTTAAGCTTCCGGGGGTCCTCCCCTGGAAAATTTTAAAAATTAAGACGCAAAATAACGAGTTTTAAGCTTCCCACGCTTTATATTTGTATTAAGTAATTTATGGGCAGACTTAAAAAAATTATATAATTTTCCTTTTTTTAATCAATGGGGGGGGGGGGTTCAAACCCCCAAACCCCCCCCCCCCTCGGTACGCCTATGCCCTACAAGTACATGATCGGTTACCCCACCCACCTCTGTAAGCTGTAAAACGTAAACAGTTGCGCTCGTGGCGGAATGGCTCCAATTATTTTGCAAATAATATAATATGTTTCAATCTCTTGAGGTGCCATATTAGCCTGCCACATACCCACAATGCGACCTCTATTTATTTTTTGGTCAAGACTTCCGGCATAGAATTTATAAACAAATAAATGTAAAAATATTTGTCGTAAAAATGTTATGATTTAAGCAAAAGGCAAAATATAACCCTAATACACTTTAATATAATTTTTTTTTTTTTTTTATTCTGAAAAATAAATAACTCTACATGAATGCCAACCAATTTAGCAATTTTTAGTCTTTGAGAAATAGGCCTATGATAAAACCATTATTCTCTATTGTCTTAAATTATAAACTGATACATTGCTGACACTGATTTTTGTTTGTTTCAGGTCTGTACCTAGTAATCTGGACCGTCTATATGGATAATTAGAAGAATACGCTGTAAGTTCTCTTAAGGGTAGAAGGTACTCTGAAATAGGTAAAAATACTAATTTTTATTCAATAGTTTGACGTGTGCTTAATGGAAATGTAAAATGTATTTTGATCCACAAGTCTATTTAATGGTCCGAAATGTTAGTTTTCCCTAAGTTTTATTTTTTCTAGCCTTGTGTACATTTTCTGTGAAACAATTATATTGTTAGTGTATTTACATATTAGCAGGATTTGATTTCTTTTAACTTCCTTATACCAATAATAAGAATATTGATAAGATTTTTTAATCCTAAAATTTGCAAAAGTAAGGGTAATTGCTAAAAAATCTAGATACAACATTTTAAGATACTTCTCTAAATGTATAAGGAGTTGTTGCTAAGGAGTTAAAATGTAAGTGAAAAAATCACCTGTCTGCTTTTTAGAGTTCTTGAAAAACGTAATGTGAAATTGACAAATTTAGCATGGTGGAGATAGAAGGTTCCTTTTTCCCTTGAGGTTGCATAGGAAATTACCTGATACAGTATGTAGTGTATAATCAAGTATTCGTTTTATCATTTGTTCTTTTAAAAATAGTATAATTTCTTGCTAAGCATTGACCCAAAATTACAAATAATAACAGAACAATACAATGGCCAAGAATCCCCAGTATCGAATCTTTAGTGGCTATAAAATTCCCCACCTAGAGATGGAGCACAAACTCTGTGCCGATGACTGACTTTACGAGCTAACGATAAGGTAATAAGTAGGCCTAAAATTTAAAAACTAATTGGACTATTATGATTAACTTTTAGTGTATTCACCTTGGGCCATATCTGGCCATACAGTAACTATGTATCATAACTGCAGAGTATTAGAATCAAACTCACTGGAACGTTTGCTAACATAATAGCAAATTAATTCACAAGAACTCAGAAATGTATCCAGATATTTCTGGAATTCAAAATCAGCCATGCTGGTAAGCAACGATCTTCTAAATACATTCTCGTGATTCAGTGGCACGGAATCTTTCTCAAATGGAATTCAAGTTTCTGAATGGGTAAGCATCATGTGATACAATTAGCTGTGCACGAGAATTCCACGGAATACTTCGGTGAAATGATCTTTCGTATTAATGAAATGTACAACTGTTATACCGGTACCTTACTGGTTATTTTGTCAAAGACAACCTTCGTAAGAAGTACGTTATAAGAGCTTGACTGTTTTACTTGTAATAACTATTATTTTAAATACATATTATCGGCTTTCTGCAAAGTTGGACAGGGCAATCACGTTAAAATGGATTACTCAGCACACAAGAATCAGTCATTTGTGTTTGTTTCTTCTACACGGTGTAGAAGCCCTTAGAATCCCATGAGGTTGAGGTTCTCTGGTCTTGAGACATTCGGCATATGAAGGTGATAAGATTTTCAGGCACAGAATTGCTCCTGGCGCTCATTTCTATCAGAGGCGAGTCAATCCCAGGGCAACCAGAAAGGTTAGGCTATCTGTAAAATCCAATAGGTCTTAATGAATAATCCAACTTAATCAATACACAGGTCTTAATCCTACTTAATACCAATCACGTAAGAATGTGTTAATGCTGTGAAGTAATATAAGAAAACTGTGTATGAATGCATCCAATTCTTCTTTGGGCTAAGCGTCATTCAGGTCACTGATTCCAGTAAGGATGTGAATTACGGCTACAGTATGGCTACGAGTCGAATGAACGGAATCTTTCCGATATGATTGGTTTAAGTGTTTAAGAGGATTCTAAACCCGCTCCGCCATGCCCACTACCCTTTCCTGCTCCTCCCTTTTTTCGCGATGGATAAGAGCCTCTAGATTCGTTGAGAGAACATAATGATTTCAGAATTTATCTTAACCTTGATCGATAAGGGAAATATTTTCCTGTTTGTTGTCCATATCCTTTTTCTCTTGAAATGACCGTACGAATAATACAGAAAGCACTATTTACAAGAAAATTCCATCAACTCTCCATTTAATGTGTGTGTCTTATTCCCCCTCGCCCGATCATTCGCTCCTGAACCTAAAACTGGCCTGTGTTCATAGGTTAATGTTTGAGTGCAAGACATCAAACCAATACGAGTCGGACTCATTCAGGGGCTGGTCTAGACATTCGATGTAAATATGCCTTCCAGCCCTTTCACCGCATTGTTCATAGGCTAAAGTGCATGTGAAAGGACTTGAACTCAAACCAATACGAGATTGGCCCACCCAGGACCGGTGACTTTCAATAAAGAAAAATACCAGAAGAAACCAGAAGCATCGGAATGTTTCCATGCACTAGACTTTACAAAGAAAGACGTGACCACGTCCAAATCAGTAGATGTATATGTTTTGTGTCAGCTGCATAAGCCGTCATATGCATAAGTAACATGGAAATTGCAGCAGCAACAGAGCAGACTGGTATAATACATCACATATGTGCTATGCAAACACACCGCACACCGATGTCAACCTGTCCGCTCAGACGAGACTATTTTTGTTATCCCTCACATGTGCAGAGAGGAACGAAATTGTTTGCATAATTCACAGTGATTACGCAGACAGCCGCAATCACTGTTAAGTAAGCAAATCTATTTAAACTCGGCTGATTTTCCTTCAATGCAGATATCACAAGGCTTATATTGTACAGAGATACATTATTTTGATACCAACAGAATCATTGTTTAATTTTTGCCATATGCAATGCAAATAATGCGTTATTCGACATCCTACGAAAATTTGTATTGTCCTTTTGTCTGGCCTTAACTATTTGTTCAGTTATTAGCCTACTTGATTAGCAGATAGTCTCGTTGTTTGTATGAAAACTAACTTGAAGAGTTATGTGGTGGCTTATAGTTTATTTGTTAAGGGTAGTGATTTTCTTTAACAGATTCTTTTTAGTAAGAAATAGTTATATTCTGAATATTAAGTAAAGTACTTTCAAAGGCATCCTCACTTTGGACTCGTCTAAAAAACTAGGTGCCAAGATCATGACGGTATTGGAAATATAACCACACCAGTTTATGCTGTCAACCAAGTTATCAATAATTTACAAGCCAATATTTTTAATGTGGGAGATCTCAGGTGTTTTAAATTTGATCTGAAAGAATATTTGTATGAGAATGCATTTTATTCTTTTAAGGATTTTTTACAAATATGACTACTGCAGTCACTGTACTTATTTCTCCTACGTAATACTAAGACGCCTACTTACACAACGTCAAGCTAAATATGTAATAAAATTATTATTATCAATATTATATCTGTACTATTTTAAGTTAATTTATCTTCCTCTGAGCCGAAGGATTATTGGCAGAATCCAAGTCTTTTTATTATTAAAATCGTATAAAAGTATTATGAATTTAACTAGCGTATGGACTCAACAATGATTTGTAATATTTTCAGATGAGGTCAATAATCCACAGATTATAGCCAACTTGCTCCACCAGTTATCTCCAATCCAAGGGCATCTATTTCTATGCCTATTACTATTATCTCTAGTATAAAACCTATAAGTTTCTGATAATATTATAGGAGAAAAATTCCTCTGACACTGGGACTAGAACCCAGGACCTTTGGCTATCCGTGCCAATGCTCTTACCAACTGAGCTAAACCAGAGTTCAGTTCACAGCGCCAGATAGAACCTCTCTCCTATGACTGACTGCCTTTAATGGTTTACCTCACTGACAGATAAGTTATGTCATATGCAGTATTGTGAGGCACACTAATTAGTGATTTTGTGACCGGGCTATAATATTATCTATCATGTAATGTCCAACAGAGACAATAATCTGTGGTACATGAATGCATATGCATATATCTGTCTATAAGTTTCTGTACAGCTCTTGCTTCCTTCTTAGTGCATCGACCAATGAATACATCAAACTCTGGTAGACACAAGTGTACCACACTTCATGGATTAACTGATCACATCTAAAATGATTAAAGACACATCATTGAGTTCTTATGATAAAATACACTACGCTAGTTGTAAGTGTAGGACCATACCGTCACAATATAAATGAACTTAGGTTTTGCCCTACACATTCGGTTCAAAATCTGGCACTTTGTTTACAGAATAACACATTTATTTATGATAATACTTTTACATGCCGTACGATCTTGGTGAGATGAGAGTGAGGAGACTTCTGTTGCATTCTGGTTCCATTCATCAATTTACTTCAAGGCATCAACATTTCATTTGAGAAATGAATATTTTCCAAGACATATACGAGTACAAAAGATTTCTGTTAGGCTACAGCCAGTAATTCGAAAAGATACTAATTAGATTATGTGAAAAAAAGATTCCAATATTTTTCTCAGTGTGTACTATCTTCCATTATTTTCTTCTGAGAAACCTGGATGTAAATTTCTTAATCCCATTGGTGGAGGGAATTATTTTACTACTATTCGAAATGTGATGATTTAATTTTTTTAACAGTAAATCCGAAACTCCAACAAATACAAATTTAATGACCTTTCTTTCCGGTTACGAGGAGAATTTTTAGCAGTTGTGAGGAAACACTCTTCCAAACCTTCTTTCGTATACTTGAGAATTATCCCAGCGTAAAATGGACCTGTAAGATCAGTTGATGCTCCTCATTGTATGAGCGTTAGGAAAAAAATGATTCGGATCGTTCTATATGGCTATCCTTCCTCCAAAGAAGTCAGAAGTTAGACTTACAAACAACATACACACCGAATATGACAGACAAACATAAGGCATATTCAGCAGTATATTACATAAACTTATATGTACTGCAAATGCCAATATCATATGTTGCATAGAAGCAAGATTAGGCAAGTGAGATACTGTTATATGGCTGGGCCTGTTGTAAATGAAGGTTTTTCTGGAAATATTCTTACGTAAATACGTACATCACTTTTGGCGATTTTTTGTCTTATACTGGCATGAGGGTGATTTTTATCTTTTAGGTAAATGATTCCGGTTATGGAAACCACCATTAAAGGCCATGGGTTTAGGTATGCTAACCACATGCCCCCCCCCCATCCTGCCGTCTGCCTATGGTAGATGACGCAGCGGTCGGGTGGTAGGCCGTGTTCCTTCTGGGGTGTTAGCGCCACGGAGTTAGTTAGGTAAATGCATTTATTTAAGAAGACAATTATGTGTAAAGTGTTTCCTGGTAGAATAAAGACACAGATTTTACATTACTTATAGAAATGCGATGACTTATTGTGATTAAGGCTACTGACTTCGATTCTGCTAGAGTTCGATCCCGATACAGTCTCGTATTGTTCTGTGATATGGAAGACTGTAGTGGAGTATAATCAGCCTCTTGTGGAGAAAATGTGGGCTTCTTCAATGAAGAAGAGTGACTCCGGTTAAGAGTGTCATCATTAATAGTGATGGGAGTCTTGAATGCTAACAATATTACGCAGCTTCTTTTACTGCTCTCAAGGTTTCATGATCGCTCAATGTAGGATAATAATCAACACCACACCTGCCTTACAATGAAATGGATACCATTACGATACCGCTACGTCACGTGCAGTAAGTGTATTATAGTATGGACGAAAAAATATATTTATACTAGTAAAATAAATTATTTTGAAGAATCTGAGACACCCTCGTGTTGTCAGACTGGTGCCTGCCATCATAGGCGTACCGAGGGGGGTTTTGGGGGTTTGAACCCCCCATTGATTAAAAAAAGGAAAATTGCATAATTTTTTTAAGTCTGCCCATAAATTACTTAATACAAGTACAAAGCGTGGGAAGCTTAAAACTCGTTATTTTGCGTCTTAATTTTTTAAATTTTCCGGGGGAACCCCCGGAAGCTTAAAACTCGTTATTTTGCGTCTTAATTTTTTAAATTTTCCGGGGGAACCCCCGGAAGCTTAAAACTCGTTATTTTGCGTCTTAATTTTTTAAATTTTCCGGGGGAGGACGCCCGGAAGCTTAAAACTCGTTATTTTGCATCTTAATTTTTTAAATTTTCCGGAGGAGGACCCCCGGACCCCCTCTCCCTGGGGGGTATTCCATACCCCCCAGACACCGCGGATGTTATAAACCCCCCAATATGGTCGGCCTAGTTACGCCTATGCCTGCCATCGTACGTTATTGTTTTCACAAGCGAAGACAAATTAGGTATAGCGAAGTACAGAGCCTAAGACACTACACAAAATCGGATTATATGGGGAAAAGTTTGAATTCTATTTCCATTATAACCAGTTCTAACAGCTTCGTGCATAATGCTTTAATAAGGAGAGCATAAATCTTCTTTGTGGCTAGCAATATCAACCACAACTTTTTTTTCTTAAGAATAAAAAGCTTTTACGACCCATGGGTTTGTATCGCATGCAAATGGTATGAAAAGAAAGCTTAGTTTGAAAGTTCTTCCACTCTATAATATCCCAGGCTCAGGCTTCGAAACCTATAGGCAAGTTGAGATTTGTGACGGACAAAGCATGGTGGAAGATTTTATACGTGTATTTTTGTAACCTTCTGATTTTTACTATCCGACAATTGAAAAATTATTTATGTATCGGCGATTCTTGAGGTGATCCATAGGTCAACACAGATCTAACATATTCTATAATTTCGGTCATGGCTTTGGTTCTACGTAGGGCCTCATTTCTGACTGGAATTTAGGTGGGTTTAAAGTATAAGACATTAGTGTCATTGAAAGTGAGATCTTGGTTTGACTTTAACTGACGAATATTTATAGATCAAAGTGTAAGTTACGGTACATTAAAAAATGATTATTATAATATTATTAAATTATATTATTATTAAATTATATTACTATTATTATTATTATTGACATTGTTCTTTTCTTAATATATCTAGGTGATACAAACAAATTCTACAGGGGCAGAGCGTACTGAAACTTATGTAAGCTAGTGTTAATGTAAGTAATCTTTGAATGTCTGTCAGTAAGTAGTGTAGAAATCACAGAGTAGAAATAAAAATGATCTATATGTATATATTTGTGTGTATATATATACAATATACATAAATCGATAAGAACTTCTATTACTTTACAAAACAAATTAAACTATCAACATCCTGTATTACCAAAACATTTTCAATAAAAAAACCTAACTCTGATGCTTAGCCTACTGCCTTTACGTTGTTTAGTTTTCGTTGCTTTTGTTGTTTTAAGCAATACTTTTTCATGGAATTTCATCTTAATTAATTCATAAATCTGATCTAATTCATGTAAACTGATCTAATTAATGTAATTGAGTAGCGATATTTATTCATAAGAGGACTATTGCACAAAAATAATTTCCGAGTTTGTTTGTCGAGTAATGTTCGCATGTGTACAAGCCATTTTAGTCTCACTCCTGTATAATAACCTCGTATAGGTCTAGTGTAGGAAATATTTGCCAACGTGCTTGACGATAACAGATGTTGTTTTACTTATAAGTGCTTTAAAAATACAGTGTTAACAAAGCGATATCACGTAGTAGCATTCTTTAGATTAACTCCAGGGTCTATCAGATTATTTTGAAACCGAAAACCATTCCCAACATTCAGAACAAATCCCTCTATTTGTCTGATCTGTAGGTATTACTGCTTATTTAGATTCGTTTCTTTTTTTTACTTTTTTATAATAATAATTAATATAATTGTTGGGGTTTATTTTGCTTTAAATGATTTAATTTGGTCCATCCATTTATCAAATGTAAATCTTCGTTTTACTATGTTGACGTGGTGTGCCATAACCGGGACTTCGCAAATTGTGTGAAAAGGTAGCTTTAGTGTTGTGTGTTACGTTGTGCAAATATAATGTAAAACGATTATTGTTATTTCAATATAAACCAGCAACTAACGTTTCAATATAAAATAAATTAGAATATTCCAACTGTACAGTGTGTTAACTCTATTGTGCACTTCTCAACCTAAATAATATGAGAGAATGAATTAAACTTTAGGTCTGAAAAAAATAATAATAGAGACATGCCTAAATGAGGTTTCTTCCTTACTATATGCTCCTTAAATTAAAAGACACTATTTTGCTATCTATGATCATGATATGAAACAACATTTTTCATAAGCAGTCGGTCCATAATTAGAACTCATTCCATCGGTCTTAAACACGACCTTGGATGCGCAATGGAGAAAAATATTTCACTGTTGTAGGAGAGAATATTGATTTTCTAAACCACGTGCTGTCCATGAGCTTTTACTGCTATATATAATCAGTATAAAATACGTTCTCCCTCCCTATCCTCCGCGAGATCTCTAGGTCATGTTTCAACTGAAGTGGAACAGCTTCTATTAGTTTAACCATTTCGTTTTGATAAGTGGGCCGTGCCAGATGTTTAAGGATTCCACCAAATAAATTGCAAGTTTTGTGGGGGGTCATTGACGAATATTTTTTATGAGGAACTTGTGGTCAAGGTTATCTGATATCAAAGTTATGTTGAGTTTTCGAAATTGAACGTTGGTAGCTCTACTTGTAAGTCGTTATTAAATGATTGTGTGGGTATGATTTGTGTTCAGAATTATTCATTCCTGCTTCATTCCAGTTCATTTCATGCCATTATGTATTCCACTATTACCATAAATTTCCATGTTTTTCAATCCTTCTAAGTTTGTTTTTTTCTTTTTTAAACATTTATACCGGTATTTATTTTCCCGGTCCTTTGCTATTTTAACATGATGCATTGCGCTTCTGTAATTCTGAAGAACTAAAACAATTTTTACTCTACTCTAAATGTAAATAAACAAATATAGAAGTTAACGATATTTTAACCTTATCATGGATTGAAACTTATACATTCCATGAACTTTGACCTGTCCGTATGTATCACCATGTAACGTCGAATATTAAGCAGTGGCGTGATAAAAATCTTCCATGCCAGTGCATGGAATTTTGATTACATTCCTAAGTTCCCTATCTCTAAATGTTTGTAGAGGAACCATCCATAATCCTTGAAGTTTGTTTGGTTGAATTTTGAAGCACTCTATTATATATACCTATAGAAACACTACAATTAAATTTTTTAATCGTATAATGTTAAAATTAGTCTGAATTTAAAACATGTGCAATTAATATTCATAAAAAAAGAGCCATATTGAATTATTAATTAATATATTTATATATGATAATTAAAAAACCTTAATATTGAAAGGCGGAGTTACTGCATTTCATTGATGTGCAATTAAGGTAACAGCGAATCTAAAATCATTTATAAAATGCGTGAGCAATCTCTATTCCAGGATAATGTTTTCATAATTTTTTGTTTGGAAGATTGGATGATTGCTTCTGAACATATCTTCTTTGTTTTTTTAAACGATGAAATATATTTTCACTCACAATCTCAGCACGAACCTTTTCTATGAGCTAATATTGTCTTTGCAACTGGGTGGATTTTCAGTTTGTTTATTCCTCGGCATGGTCTATTAAAGCAGTTGATATAAAAACGGTTTACACTTTTTCCCCTAGAAATCCTCAATCAAGAGCCGAGTGTCTGTATGCTCAGCATCACAAAGGCTACAGATCACGTAACAACTCCATAGTAGAAAGACACTTTCAGCGGAAGAGAAATGTAATGTACTTGGCTGATCAAATACACAGAGTTTATTTAGTAAAAGTACATCAATTCCACGCGTTAATGGATAAAATGCTTGTAAATTGCGCACATCGGTCAGTAAGTTTCCTGTCTGTTGAGCATGGTAATTACATTTTTGTAACATTCTCCATCCTTCTTTTAAAACTTAACACCCTGTGATTAGAGTTTCACTGACAGTACTGTTGATTAACTTATCCTTAATCTCTTGAAAAGGGACTGGAAATGTTCACAAATTAATAATATGTTGTAATTTTTAGAAACGGTCTTTAAAAAACAGATTCTACTGAATTTTGTGTTTCAATGTTTATAAAATCCCAACGTATTTATGTGATTTTCCCATTGCTATTCCATTCAAACGCCGCGTGTTCGATATTTGCCAATAACGTTTAGCAATTCCTCGGTTATAGACCAATCACGGTCGTTATCTTATAATATAGTTCCTAGGGCCACAAGAAGGCAATTTTGTCTGGTAAAATGTCAACTCGTTATTGGATATTTTAGGCGTCAACGTACAGTGATTAATACGTAACAGTCTGTCAGTGAACAGTGAATACAAGATAACGTGTTTAGAAATTAAAATTATGTAAATGCATATATATTAAACACACAATTTCGTTTTGGTACAAGTCAGTTCGTGTGCTTTTATAGCGTTCTGATGCCGATGCACTCCATCTCGTGTTAACGCAGTATTTGTGACGTTTGGAACTCTAATCGATTCATCGAATCGATGCATGGACTGTTCATTCATTTAGTATCCCTTGATCTTACAGCCGGCAGAATATTGACAACAAAGTAAGACAATAATTTTTAATTAGAAAATCTATTACATTTTATTAATGGAATAGTTTTATCAAACTCTCGAGATTACGAGTTTCTTTGGATGATATGGTCGAACTTCGTTCTCGTAAGTATAAACCCGTAATCTCTCGTGGTATTAAAGTAAAGTAAAGTAAAGTAAAGTAAAGTGATCCCTATACAAGCCATGGATGGCTCCAGGAGGTTGAGGCTCCCAGATTTTGGACATTCGGCATATGAAGGTGGTAAGGTTGTCAGCCTTACGCACCGGCCGCCTTTACCCCCAGGATTGCTTCTGGACTCATTTCTGTTAGAGGCTGAGTCGACCCCAGGACCACCAGAAGGATTAGGCCAATTGAGAAATCTCAACGACCTCATCGGGAATCGAATCCGCGTCCTTCCGGTTTGTAGCGCAGCGCCTCAACCATTCCGCTACGGCGTACCCCTTAATCTCTCGTGGGATTACCTGTGATAATTTATTTTTCATGTGTAGATAACCGAGAATGTTACAGTGTTGGCTGTTTGTTACTTCAATTCCATTAATCGAAATTTCTATAGTTTACTATCATTCTTTGTATTCGTAAAAATCTAATTTCATTGCTGTTCTAGAACTTCCTGAGAAACGGATAACATTATAACATATATAAAACCTTAAAAATATCACGCGGTCGCATACGATTCCGTACAAGAGCAGATCTTTGTGAGGAGCCTTGCAATTTTAAAGTGTTCCTTATAAGAGTTCAAAGAGCGTGCCAAACATACATTTTTTAAAACCACTGCAGTTCAATACTCCCGCGAGTGTGCTTAGACACTTCACGTGTTGTATGCCTGCTGGAGAAGTTGCCGCATGAGTTAGGCTCAGCGGGATAGAGTACCGGGGACAGTGTTGTACCGACAGCTGTTCATTGCTCCGGTTTCCGCCGCTGCTAGCAGGGCGGAATAGGGTGCGATCGAGTTAACAAACTTAGCTAATCAATCCACACCGTCACGTCGCTGTAACACGTGCATTTATGACATCCGCTCTCCAAAACCTTTCCAAACTTTCCACCCTATAAACAGAACTTGTACAAATCACTCTCGTAGCTTTATTGACAACTTAGCTAGTAAATGTAGTAAGTTTATTGCCGTCGGCCTACATTTTGATGCCTCACTGCAGTCTAAAGGTGATTAAGAATCCCAAAATAGCGTGTTATAATGTACGTTAATGATAGTGAGATTTAGAGAAAGCATTACAAACTGTGCCTAGTGATTTGATGTCGATCATTATGTTCCGAAAATCCAATATGTGATGTTATTACTGACAATATACAGGGTTATTTAAAGTCCCGCGCCACCTGAGTAACTTTTGATACATGTTGTTCAGTGACATGAAACTCTTCTCGTTTGGATAACCGTATGTGGAGAACTCAAAAATATTATTACCGAATTTTGCGGACTTCCGGTTTAACTAGAAGCAACTCCTATTCTATTATTTAAATGAAACACCCAATATATTTCTGTACTCGTATTTTCTAATAGTACCCACACGATACACTTCTGTGCAAATTTATTATTGCTAAAACAAGAAAGCAGAAGGCGAATGATGCTAAGGAAGTTAGATTTTAATAAAATCAAACGAAAAACAAAACTAGGCCATTTTTACCTTCATACATGTGAGTTTAACCTCTGCTGTGGCCATGACCTCACGGAGGTTTCTTAAATGTGCCCGCATAGTTAAAAGTTATGTTAAAAAGTGCAGTAATTATTATTCCGAAGGTCAAATCACAGTAAACAAAAGAAGCGTTCTCAGGTATTATAACAGTAAATTTGCACGGAAATATTTCATGTGGGTATTTTCTGAATAGCATTCAATGAGCATTATTCGAAAATATAAAAATATATTGGGTGTTCTATTTAAAATAATATAGTTGGAGATACTTCCTGTTAATATGGAAACCAATACGGTAATAACGTATTCGACTTTTTCATATACGGTTATCACAACCCACCTAATTTCGTGACACTGAACCACATGATTCAAAAGTTATTTTGGTGGTGCGGGACTTTTGACTTACCCTGTATATTTATATATTTTAATATAAATAATAACAGATCAAGCACAGAAAAACAAACGCAGACTTCTTCATTGTGAAAATTTTCAAAATGGGTTACAATTTTAATAATAAATATATGCAAATAGTCAATAGTTAACATTGTATATACATGTAGCATACCAAATTACAAAATAAAATACTGGATATAACTGAACAATTTTGATTTTTTTAATGAAACTATGTATATACCTGAAGAGAAAGGGTCTTCATCGCTCAGATAAGGTACATGTTCTCTATAAGGGACTTTATGTAGTTCAACAAAGTTAAACTTTTCTCCATTATGATGGAATGCATATTGCCAATTATAAGGATTTTGACAAAAAAGTTATTCTAACTGTAGTGTAATAAATCTTTTTTGCATAATTCGTACAGTACGATCTCATATTGAATCTTCCATGTGCAAATTGCATATTCTATTAATTAAATCGCTTGCCTAATGAATACTCATTTTCAAAGTATTTCTTACAATATTTATAGTATTTTCCAGATGAAACTGTATTACTTATAGCCTATTTTACTTGCGATAAGTTATTGCTGTTGTCTTTTAACCTCACTTCCTAAAGGAATCATAAATTTAAAAGTGTAGGCTAATTTATATATTTTGAATATATATATTTTTTACTTTAAACTGAATATCCTAAAAATTGAACAAATTTAAATTTAAGCAAGTTAAGTTCTCTTACGATAATAATTATTGTAGTCGTATTGTTCTATCTTATTTTTAAGTTAAACTAATTTTTAATGTGCCATAACAAGAAACTACACTATCATGCATGTATGATTTTTAAAACATATTTTTAATTACGAGTTTGTATTTCGAGAAATACTATTGTACATTTTGTCAATGAATATCTTTCTTATATGTAACTTTTTACTGGTTCTTTAGTTTAAAATAAAAATGCAATGCCTGATCTATATGGCATTCGTTCAAGAATTTTGATTCAGCCATAATATTCATGTATAGATTCTAAAAGAGGGTTATATCAATTGGTTTCTTAGTGAATGACTATTTGAACACAGCGATTAAATTGGTTAACATTAATCGCATAATATCCTTCTTCTCGCAGTTAGTAAGCAGTATATTCGGAAAATGAGATAGTTATCTTTAATTTCTCAAATCTGTAGGCACGAAACGCTTTTATAGTTTAAAATTGTTCATAGTCGTTCAATTTCATTAGATATAAGAGCACGTCCCAGTGAAAATTAAATCAATCCCTTAATAACTGTTATTATTAATGACTCTTATTGTTGTTATTAATAATATTATGGATGTTATGTTAATAGCAGGTTTTAGCATTACGTTAAGCTTGCCATTTTTTTTTTTTAGAAAACTGGAAAGGAAACCATTTATCCTCATTCTATTCAAAAATTCAAGACGATAATAGAATATGTTTAGTACATGCTCTCTAAACCAGTTGTTTGTCGGACTGATAGTACGCCGAAAAATTGCATTTTACAAACCCAGGCAGCTAAAATTGCATAAAACTGCATTTTTAATGCAGTTTTATCAGCCTACTTCGCTAAAGTCGTCATGGCAATCTATAAACAAAATCCAGGTGGCATTGGATTGTCACACTAACTTTAACATGGATTTAAGCATAATTATATTTGGTCATAAAACAACAAATTTAAGCCAATATGTTTCTTTATGGTAATCAGAAATTTTACCAGGGTTTTCGCAAAACACGGTAGCCTACTTCATCATATAACAAGAGATATAAGCTAACAAATTTTCACATTTTGGTTCACAAGGGAAACATTGCTTACCATGGATGCACCAGCATTTAAATCCAATAATACATTCCTTCTCGTAGTCTACTGCTGCCGAGATTTTGTTGACAGCAGCTCCAATTCAATGTTTCTGGCTTGGATTGAAATTTCCTCTGGATTATCATTCATATTTTCACAAGCTTTTCATAAATACTAGTTCGTATGCATTATTGTTTAGGCTACAAAAAGCGCCCCATAATGCATCTATACCGCATTTGGTACGTACGGTTGTTCTGCGATTCAGGTGGCTCTGAGAATATGAGGTTAACAAATGGCTGACTACCTTTCATTATAACTAATTATACTATTTTTGTTGCATTTATTATCATTTAGAGAGCTTTTACTAAGAAATATTATATGCACCACGTACGCAAAAACTTTGTCGGGCTCATCGCTATAGCCTACATAGATTCGTCCGGCAAAGCGTTATTTTGCTTTCGTGATACATAAATAGCTATTAATTGTTCTTTATTCATCTCTAAAGATATTTATTTCTAAAGGTTGAATTAATTCACATGAAGAAAATTCTAAGCACTCCTCTCTTTAAATTGCTTCAATCTGTTCTGTTGTTTCAACTTTTGTTTCGAGAGCAGAGCGAATGAAAGCAAGTCGATTTATAACCTGGAGAGAAACAAAGATTAAACTGATGTACATAAAGCTGGTTTACAGACGTTGCCTTGGAGGGTAAAATATGTCATCTTGATAGCATCTACGAAATAAATTTAAATGAATGATATAGAAGCGCACTGAAATGAAAAAAGGATATTAATATTGTAGGACTATATTTTGTAGCGTGTCTGGCACATCTCAATGTAGCAGACTATTGTAAGGGAGGGGAACCTTGTAATTAGGCCAGCTGGATTCTCTTCTTTTATGGCACACTTTTCTTCTAATATAAAACTTGTTCTTTGTTTTTACGACCCGGAAGGACGAGCATCCATTATACGAAATCGAACGTAAGCGTGCAGGGGTGCACATTTCGTTTCAGAGACAATTTAATGAATTCTCATACACTCGGTGTTTATATAAAGTGCCTTAAGATATTGGGAATAAGTAACACATTAAATTAATCAAGTAAAATTGCTATGGAAACTTTCAGTACTCATATTTTTAGCATACTTGCCGTTAGGCTCAATATTTACGTTTCAAATAGTGCTGAGTTTATTGTTTCTAATGTCATGATGTAACGCATTTAATTTTTTGGAAATGATGTCAAGCTCCTGCTGTAGTCTGAAGTACCTTTAAAGAACCAAAAAATGCCGTAAGAGAGGACCTCTGTTGAAAATTTTCACTCCCATTGGTGCCCTGTAATGTCTTCTGCAGTCCCGAGTTTTTCGGAAAGTAACAGACTAATCCCCGAAAGAACTAAAATAACAGTAGTTAAAGAGGCCATGATAAAAACCTTCCATAATGCCATTATAATAAAGTATTTCGTTATCAGTGACTGATCTTATTAAACTACGTAAAGTTTATACACTAAAAGATTATAAAAATAGTCGATTTTGATAATGTGAAATTTTCTTAAGGTTGCCTAAATTTTTACATTTTGGACCAATGTTATTATGAAGTAACACATTCGTCGCACAAACTAAGTTTTCGTAAGTTGGGGAAGCCAACATACTTAGCTATATTTATCAGGGAGAACAAGAAAGAGACTGCAGGAACCTTTGCTTGATGAAATACAGATAAAAGTACTAAAGACAAATTTCTGGAATTAACAATATATACATATAAATAAAATATTTTAATATTATACCAGTACACCCGTTCAAAATTCAAGCACATTCAACCTTCCCTCCCCAAAAATGATTAGGGTTCTTGAAATTGTATACGCTACTGTTTGCAGTGTATACAGCCATATATTAAAATTGCACGAATGTGGGATTTGACTTAATGGATCAAATTAGAGAGGCTGTGGATAGAATTAATTCCTAAAAATAAATAATAATGATAGAAATCCCAGGCTGGAATTGTCGATCGCTTCGATTTAGTTAGCCCACCCTCCTGGATTCATTTGTTTACTATATTACGGTAAGCAGAGATCTGAATTGTTCTACAGAGATGGACAGAAAAGGGAGCATAAATATAAGCCTAAATGAGAAAACACCGATCGATTGCACGAAACCCACTACGCGAGGGATTTTTGGGCGTGGAACTCGGATCTGAGGTTTTTTCCCCCAGCGTGGTGCTATCTAATCGTGAAATGTAGTTTTTTCCATTATTAATCGTTTTAATTGTTTAAGACCGCCGGCATGGGCTTGTGTTTAGCGTCGCTGACTACAGATCCTTCGACCCGGGTTCGATTCCCGGTACCTCCTCGGATTTTTCTGAGGTAGGGAGATCTGGAACGGGGTGCACTCAGCCTCGTGATTCAAATTGAGGAGCTACTTTATAGAGAAGTAGCGGCTCCGGTCATGGAAACCACCACTAACGGCCGTGGGTGTCGGCATGCTGACCACATGCCCCCCAATCTGCCTATGGTAGATGACGCAGCGGTCGGGTGGTAGGCCTTGTCCCTTCAGGGATGTAGTACAACGGAGTTTAGTTTTAGTTTTAATTGTTTATGAATGATTTTCGCCTAAGTGTTAAGAAATACAATGTTTGAATAAGTTTTCTGTTGAATGAATTATTTAAAAAAGATCTAGCGATTGAATTCATAAACGTGGGTGAAACCGCGGGCACCTGTTCGTGTAATACAAAAATATTGGATTATGAGAATTTCAAAAATTCCATTCGTTCTTACATGCTAGAAGTGTGGAACTAATACAGGTTAAATTAATCACAGAACTTTATCGGGCACGTTCCCTCGCTTATTATATCACAAACAAGACACACCAGTGCAGAGGTGGCATTTTAGACTATTACCAATACACAGAATTCGTGTCGTTCATGCCTTGCAGTCGTACGATAACGGACTCCCCATAGTAGTCTTCAGTAACTAAATGCCGGTAGTATAATTATCCTAGAACATTATATTCGGTTTTATAGTTCCCCTGGGAACTGCAACAGAGCGTTTATGAAGTGCGTCTGGAAGAGCTTAAGAAATTATGCTGTAACAATGTTTTAGGTTATATCTGAATCACTATAGGGGTAAGTGAGCAAGCTTTTTAAACACTATAGGTTGATTTTTCATAAGCAATCCCATGAAATTCATAATCTCGATTAGGATTTATTAAGAATATTCCATGAATAAAATGTAACGGATTTTGTAAATAAAAAATATTTTCTTATTTTGTTGACAATACTCTATCAGCCGTGAATAGTTCATGAATCGATCCAAATTCTCATGTTATCAATAGTGCGTACCAAAAGATGGAGAGCGTCGTCATAGTTGCTTACATTAAAACGCTATAAAAGCACACAAACTGGCTTGCACCCAATCGAAATTGTGTTTTAATCAATGGACATTTATAATATTTCATTATCCAAATAACTAATGTTGTATAAATAATGTGTTTTCATTGTGTTCACTGGCACCTTGCAAAGTATTAATCATCGCACGTTGATGCCTTACGTGTCCAGTAACGAGCTGAATTTTATCAGATAAAACTGCATCCCTGCATAAGATAAAATTGCACATTATAAGATAAACGATCGTGATTGGTCTATATCCGAGGAATTGCTAAACATTATTGGTCAATATCAAACATGCGGCTTATGAACGGAATTTTGTAGTCATAGGTTATCTCACGAGAGCTTACGAGTTGTGTACGAAGCATGAACAAATATATCGATAATTTCGTAATCTCGAGTGGGACTAATTAATGAACGAAATCTATCAAATTATATAAATAATTGTTACATCGTACTTTCATACATTTTAGGCACGACGCATGAATATTTGACTAGTATTTAACCAATTCATGATTTGATTTCAGTTAATCAGATACTGTAGATACAGTAGATAAAAGTATAATGGTTATTAATTATTATCATTGGTGTAATATTACAACGTGTATATTGCCGTTAAGCATCACTAACAAAACTCTAAGCAACAGTCGAATTTCATATTGAAAATTATCTTTTTCAAATATCCAGAAACTTCAGTTCTTTTTGTTACCATAATGCTTTCTTCCTTTTAATCTGCCACATTCAATTTAAATACTTCGAAGATAATGTTTTTTACATTAACAGAAATATTGTATTAAAATTTGAAACTGTTAAAACTATTTTTGGTCTTGCAATGTCAATATTGAGTTAAATGTATACGTTATGAACTAAGAAATAATTCTTACTGAAATTTAGTGTCAAATTTAAGAACTAATTTCAGTCTAAATTTTTAATAAGTTGAAAAGGTGGTGATGAAAAGTTTCCTTTGTGTAATTTATATTATTGGATTATTTTTAACAGGAAATTCAGGATATAAACAAATTATTTGTCCCTGGCGTATAGAACATAGATAGAAATTATTAACCCTTACAGACCTAAATTTGTATATTTACATAAGTAATAGTCATGTAAATTCATCAGTGGGCTCTAAGCTTAGAATCGATTTGGACAATTTCAGTAAAAGTAAAAGAGCTGGTATCTACGTACGACAACAAGAAGAAAAAAATCCTCACTTTTTACATTAAAAATCATCAATTATCTTATATCTTGGCTTTTGTGTGATTTTTTTTTAGATTCGAATTTATACGTCTATAGTAGTGAGAAGGTTAAGAAGAGAGAGACATATTGAAGGAGAAACATATTGAGACAGAAATCACGAGAGAGAGAGAGAGAGAGAGAGAGAGAGAGAGAGAGAGAGAGAGAGAGAGAGAATGAAAAACAGGGGGAGGGAGAGAGAGAAATGAGAGGTGACAACCATTGGCATAGGCCAGATAGGTCCGGGCCTGGGGCGGCAATTTTTGATGGACGGCACAAATTTCGGATGTACTCAATTACAGGCTATAACATAAATGTATGGGGATGGTTTGGATGATTAAGTACTATGGTTATTCAGATAAAAAGAAACTTGAAAATCTTTGATTTAACTTGTGCTCTTCATAAACCATAGAAACCATATAGTACCGGGAGTTTACTTTTTTGGAAAGTGTCCGAAACAATGGGGAAATTAGATTAAAGATGTCACTTTTCTAACCTATAAAAGTAGTGTGTGAACAGAAAATGGCTGTTAGAAGGCGAGAATTACGACTGGCAATGAGTTGCGCATGGGTTAAGTGATCAAGAAACAAGCTGTATACTTGAAGGCGATCAAATCTAATATCACTGCTCCTAATCTAACTGCCACCAGCCCACCTCTACATGTCACTAACACTAATATCAATATTCCTAACCGAACTGCCACAAACCTAAGCTATACGAGTCACTAACACTGATTTCACTATTCCTAACCTAACCGCAACTTACGTAGAATCGCAGGTGAATAGCGTGGGTAACGGGTGCTTAAAAAAATGCAGTGGCAGCACTGATAACGGGTAACCAATGAGATGCCGGATCTTTGTCAGTCAATGAAAATCATTTACGGTAAGCACCGCTCCGACGCAACAAAACCAGAAATGTGCGAAGTGCGTAATGAACGAAACTAGACCCAAATTGCTCTTCACAATATCACTCACAAGCAAACTTAACAAGCATGTTCTTTAATATGAAGGGCGGCATTTACTCTCGGCCTAGGGGCGGAAATTTCCAGATACGCCACTGGTAACAGCATTGACTGCAGATTTAGTGACACCCGGTGATAAGGATATCCCTCATTAGATGGAGTTGTGCTCAAATTGTTTTTTATAGGAAACTCGTCAGGGATAAATGGGACAAGAAGGATTACAATCAGTGATGTCATCAGGCTATCGACTATCGATATACCCTCTCGACTTTTACGGCACTGTCCACTACAATGTTATTCTACTCCCGCCTCCTTTCTCAATCTTTTCATTATTACTGTGTGCTGTGATCGGACGTTTAACTTTATTAGTCTCTCTGGCTGATATAGCATGGTTCAGAACTCTATGACATGCTTGGCTTATGAGCCAGAAAAATCACCTACCATTCGACTGGCGGTAAGTAAATTGGATGAGTTACTTCTTTGCAGTTACCTACTTTCAGTGGAGAACGCAAGAATATTTCATATTAACACTAGGCTTATGGGGGTAGTGGGTGAAACTTTTACATTCTACATTTTTAAAGCTACATACTTGATTTTTTGTACACTTACTCGTAGTGTAGCCTAAGAGATAACGGAATGAAGAAGTTGCCTTTCTTCAGATTTTTTTTTTAGTTATTCAAAAATGATATTGAAAAAATTGATATTTCGAAATGAAACTTATTGCATATTTTTTTCAGTAAAATATCTTAAGTTTTAAAAATAGAACCAATGACATATTCAGAAAAATATTATGCATTAGTTTGCCTGCATCTTTACAAGAAAATTAGGGGAAAAAATTATATCACATGTCTCAAATATAATAAACAATTCATTGTCACCAGATTTTTAAATTGTGGAACCTACTGACATAATCATAAAATCCATAAATTATTTTCTTAGCCATATTCTGTAGAATTTGTAGGAAAAATGTCAGACTCCTTCCGTTAAATTTTTATAAGGCATTTAGTTCTGAATGTAAAAAATACCGTAAAAATAAAAGTATGGGAAAATGATTTTAAATATTTAATTACATTTAAATGAAAAATATAAACAAGCAGCCTTATCAGAAGTATTCAGCTTTACAACTGAGACTTTTTTTCATTAAAACAATTTCCATACAATTGATCTTTTTTAGGTTAACCTTCTGAAGATAGTTTAATTTTGTCAAGAATTATTTCTTTTCGTCACTAATATTTAAACACTTAAAGAGTGAAGCCTTTTTAATATTGCTTAAAAGTGCCTGAGGGCGCTGAAATTTAGCAAACATATACATTAAGGTACATAGCATTTTTTTTAAATACGAAAAACAAGTAATGCTATTGACCAAAAAATGGTGAATATTTCACCCCTTACCCTTAAAAAACATAAATCAAATACCTAGTAGATCTAAACAGCAGCAAAATTATTTCTTGGTAGATAAAGCTATTAAGGTTATTCTAGATATTAGTTATTTATTAAACTATAAGTTAATGTATGAGTGTTGAAGTCGCAAATTACTACAGTTCCTGTGTCGTTTAACTGCATCGATTGCATTGTTCTTTTTTTTTTCGAAACATAGCTTAAATTAAATTTCGTTTAATTATGCAATTGTGAACTCACCATTTTTAAATTTAAATCAGAACTTAAATATGTTTTGTGGAAGAAGGAAGTACATCAGAGGAAATGACGCACGAGGTCTTTACTCAGCCTCATATTCATATTAATGGTATGGTCCTCTGGCCTAAACGTACCCAACAAATGCTCCACAATAGAGAGACATTTATTAAGGCTCTAGATTTTCTTATTTTCTAAAAGAGTTTTCGGGTCCCCTGAGGGAAAAAATACATTTTCGGATATATTATGAACGTTTCTGCCTGAATATCACAGTTCAAAAACGAGAAATTGCACCAAAACTATATTCCATATTTGGCTAACGACGGGAAAATATAGAAAGCGCCTTCTCTTACTATGAGTTTTATGAAGAAAATTTTATTTTTCATATTTTCTTAGAAAATAGCTCTGAGATATTTCTTAAAATGTGTACATTAAGTAAAATGTGAAGATCTAAAACTTTCCTTCGAGACTTAATTAAATATTTATATGAATAGTTTAGTTAATAAGCTAGTCACCTCTTCCACAAACTTAGGCTTCAAGTCTTTACTCGCGAACAATAGACTTTGCGTGAATTGTCATACCCGCTATGCGACTACTACTGTTCGTTCCATATGTCTTGAGAGAAAAAGATAGGGATCGATAACATAGGTATGCGACTTTGGTTTGAATGCTCACACCCTATTGGGCAGTGGCCACCCTTGTTCATATACATCCCCTGGAACCCTAAGCCCAATTCACATTCTTTCACTTCACAGGTTGTCAGGTGGTTTGTAAATTCTAAGATCGAAGACAAGTGAAAATAATTTTTAAAGTAATGTGGACACGGTACGTTCAGTATTTCCGTAATTAATTTAGATAGTAGCATTTTAGTCTTATTTATTTCTATAAATTTGAACATGAGTGTTGCTAGTTGATGAACCGCCCATTTATCTTGTTTTTTCTCAACACATCTGGAAGGGACAGTAGCTCTTACTTTTATGTGAGAAAGTAGGCCAGAAGATGGCATTGTCTATGATTAGGATAGAGAAAGTCATGTGATTGTATTATTTTTTTCTGGTCCCGTTTTAGTACGTAGATGTTATGGTCCTAGTTTCAGGAAAAAATAATAGGGCTATCAAAGCGTTAATAAACCGTGATCTGTTGATATGCATTTAATAATATTTGTTTAAAATACGTTTTAATTATTTATTTATTTATAGAGAAAGAGGAACATGCAATGTAAATTACCTATTACTTCCCAGAAAACACAATTTAAACGTATACGTAATGTGACAATTACACTTAAAACGCTGAATTCGAAAGAACAATAGGCCTATATGTTTTGAAATATGAATAAGATAAGCCTAAAAAGTGTTACTCGTGCCAGGAAATGTATGTCATGATACCAAAGTTGAGTTACCGGTTTGAGAAAAAGAAGAAGAGTGAGAGCGGAAGTTAGGAGCAAAACTAAGGACTAGTAAAGAAAGTTTCAGATTGTAGTTAGGTTACCGTCAGGGTTAATTGCATCCGCTTCCACAACTAGAGTTGACAATAGCACAAGTTGAGAATGCCTGAGGAGTTAGCAAGTTGTTCAATGTATTAACCTCTGCCACACTCTGACCTACAAAATAAACTATAATCTCTAATTAGGATTTACGTGATGACATCTATAGCATACTGTGAGGATAGAGGCCTAGATTCTGAACTACAGATTATCTACGGGGAAGGGTAACTATTCCACAGACGACTCTGCTGTAAGCTTATGTTCAGAGGTTTTATTGAACACGCACACGATCACTGGAATTATAAACACGGAGACTTGATCCATCTCTGTACTCAAGCTTGCTAACTGCTTGCAAACTTCCAAGTTTGCTGAAAACTGAGAATGCAGTGTAAAAACTTGCATTGAGAAAGTTATTTATGTGAATCATTATTGTACAGCTAAATTTTATAGAAACTTTGGTGAAATTATTAAACTTCATCGAGCTTACGAAGTACTTATTACTACCACATTCTAATAATTATAATTTTTATACTTTAATTCATTATAAGTAATTTATTCTACAATTATTTAAGCTTATGTTTTCTTACCCAGCGATACATTATACCAAAGAAGATAATTTTCAATATGAAATCGACTTTTGCCTAGAGTTTTGTTAATCGACGCTTATTAATAACACAGCCCAACAAAAAATAACTTTTTGTTTGGTGTCTCAGATGTTTTACCGGATTCTGACTATACTTAGTGTGGTTATTCGAAATATGTAGGCTAAACAGTTTTTCTCTACCAGGTCTAGAGTGCCATTGACTTATAACCTTTTTTCGGGAAACAAAATCTTGCTTGATAATATAGTGAAGGTTATTGACCATACTTTGGACCCGTAGGACGAAAACTGTACGAAGTACAGAAAAACTAAAAGCTGGATTATTTTTTGGGCCCTCAAATTGACAGCTCATAAGTCATAAACGACCTTACAATATGTGATAATATCATTTTTTTGACAGACCCCATGTTATATTGTTATTGTAATCTTAATGTAATGTCAGTGTGTTGCTTTTTTCTTCACATGATTTAGAAGATAGAATAGGCACTTTTTTATTTATATCAAACGTAAAATGGGATAATATGCATAATGGTAATACCATATCTCACAAACTAAAGCTGATAGGGGAAAACTAATGACACATTTGGTATCAGCGACCTAAATATACCCAAGAATATGTATAAATTCTAAGGCATCAAAATGGCTGTTGGTCTATCTGATGCATCTAGAACACAGGAGAACAGAAGGTTGCTCTTTGACGTCATTGCAGACTGCCCTTCCCTCACATGGTAAGACTTCTGCGCGGAGTTTGTGAAACGTTGGCACCATTGGGCAGGGGGGGGGGGGGGTAGAGAGGATAATTAATAGTGCGGCAGAGGGAGAACTCTTGCATGACGTTACACACAGAGACTTGCCGTGCACTTCCTTCACAAACGTCTCACTAGACTAAACTGCCTTCCACTGATCTAGAAAGTGACCCCAAAAATAAAAAATAAAAAATAATTCATCTTGAAGACATGTGAAGAGAAGAAATGGCCTAGGAAAGTGATATAAACAAGAGTACAGTTTGACGATTGTTATCCCTTTATTTTCACTTTACCCACTAATTGTAAAATGCAACTATCAATAGAATTTTTAATAAATCATCAGGGCTAGGATTCATATGTAATAAAATGGTTAATTATGTACAATACATAATTATATATGGGCTAAAATATGGAGTAAAGTATCGACTAATGGTCTTTAAATGGTGTAAAAGAATATAAGGAACATTTGTATATTATGAACGTTATTTACGAGGCTCGTCCATAAAGTAAGTTTCCCTGGGGCCATTCACATAAAGAAAACACAATTTCGTGAACATAAATATTTAAATAGATACAGCAAGTATTCAGCTACTATTCAACATATTTCCCACCGGAATTGAAACATTTGTCAAACCGTAGAACCAACTTTTGAATAACTGTGTCGTACAATTCTCCTTCCAGGGATTTGAACCACTGTGTGACAAACATCTCTCTGTCATTCTCTGTCATTCCCTGTAATTTCTTGGGAGATCACTGAGAGCGAGGGAGAGCGAGGGAGCAAGGTATAGGGTGGATGTTTAAACACCTCCCAGCCGAACGTCTGCAAGAGACTTGCTAGGAGGTGTTTAAACATCCACCCTACAACTCAGACCTCGGTCCCAGTTATTTACATCCTTTCCTACACCTCCAGAAAAGGCAGGGAATGACAGAGAATGACAGAGAGGAGATGTTTGTCACACAGTGGTTCAAATCCCTGACGGCAGAATTATATGACACAGATATTCAAAAGTTGGTTCCACGGTATGACAATTGTTTCAATCCCGGTGGCAGATGTGTTGAATAGTAGCCGAATACTTGCTGTATCTATTGGAATAGGATGTCCACGAAATTGTGTTTTGTTGTGTAAACGGCCCCAGGGAAAATTACTTTATGGACGCGCCTCGTAGTTATAAAATGAGGACAATTAAATATTATTTACTTAAATTAAATTGCTTATTGCTTAAATATGAAAGCCACAGAAAAGAATAGAATACACGCCACAAAACAACTCAAAGAAGAGTCATAAAACATAAGCATCACATAACACGCTGCATATAAACTTGGGATTTTTTTAAACTCTTGCTACAATCTGGGGGGCACATCTTAATAACGAGACAGGTTTATTTTGAAGCTGTTGGTAAAAAGCAGTAAAAATCCGCTCAACATCTCAAAAAGTAACAGGGACCATCCTAAACCTTGCAAAATAATCAGAATCTAAATCCAGATCTAGTTATAGGTCTGGTTTTCAACATTTCGTAGAAATTCAAGAATCCAGCTTTGGAATACAGATACTAGATAAAAAAAATTTAAACGGTTATCTGTCAAGAATAACTTTGAAATCATAAAATATGGAACAAAATATTTAAAATTAAATGTTTAACTAAGTAAAGATAAGAGAATTATCCTAAAATATGTAAATATTTGTACTATACCTTAAAATATAGACGAATATGGAAAATAAAATGCGTGTTAAACCATTCCAAATATGTCCCAATTCGTAACTATAAATCAAAATTTTAACTAATGTAAAACAAATATCTATTTACATATCAATCCTAACCCTGATAATGCTATCCAAATGCATACACATTAAAAGGTGTTCTCGGTAAACATAACCATGTGTTCCATCAGAAACGACGTAGGTACTGGCATTAATTGATGCAAGTCGCTGGCAGGCGTAATTACAGCAACATAGAATAGTTGTAATATGGGTCAATTTGCATCACAGATCCCAGCTAATTGCCACACGTGTCTCTATTTACCAAACAACGATTATAAACTTGATCCGTTTTATCACACTTTGTATGGTGAAAATAAACGAGGTGAAAATATAAAATTCAGCTCCATATATATTTCTACGATAATGTTCTTTTCAATCATTTATCATTCCAACTAACATGGTGGAAACTCTAGTTTTTTTCTCCCAGTGTCGGTAATCTGACCTATCTGTGACTTTTCCTTCTATGCAGCCAATGTGCCTCATTACTTCAAATCTTCCAACTGTTGATATAGTTACTATTGCACACATGGAATGTAATCATATTTGCTGGATGAATTTTACAATTTAAACTTTACCCCTGTCTTCACTTTCATTTAATTCGCCCAGCAGCTAAGTATGACTGGAACGGGGCAATATGTTTGCGCAAGTTACCCAGTTAGCACGATTTTCCGCTTTAATTCATTCACGGCGGAATGGCTTTTCTCTGAACATATAATATGTGTGGAAAGATGAAGTCAGATAGAAAAATTCAATGCCATGGCCGGGATTTGAACCAGGATCTTCGGCTCTCCGGGCCGCTGCTCTTACCAACTGAGCTACCATGGTAACATGCCGGTACAACATTAAATTCTCCAACTGATTCACATAACACGGAATACCACCAGGCGTTCTCAACATGAAATACCACCCCAGTGGCGACAGTAAGTCAGTTGAAGAAATTAATGTTTTACCGGCATGATGCCATGGTAGATCCGTTGGTAAATCAGCGGCACGTAGTCGAAGATCCTGGTTCAAATCCCGGCTATGGCATTGAATTTTTCAGTCTGACTTCACCTTTCCACCTTAGCCCACACACGGCCAGTGTGAAAGAACTATCAATATTTAATATGTGTGTTTCAGTTTAGATTGGCAATGGTCTAGTAGAGCATAATTCATCGTGTAAACCGTAATTCATCAACAGCACTTCTTTTACACGATGCGCGAACTATTTGACACATTAAATTTCTCTCGTTGATCCCATCATTCCATGGTTGTGGCTATCATCTTCATTCTCTTCCATTAACTCCTTAGTAGTTATTTTCGCATCGCAAGATGTATTTGTACACCGCCAACGGATACGGCCGTCTCTATATTATACACATGCTTTCCGAAACCTAACCGTCTTTCACAAGCATTTCACTACCTTTATTAGACCCTTGTTCCGCAACTTCCACCGTTATACTGGAGAAACTGTACAGAACCTCTTTCGTACACAGCATTGGCAACCTAATTAGCCTGTAAACAGTATAGACAAGCGCTTTTCTTTTGACACTGAATCTGCTGGCAGTTCTAGTACCAACCTAACTTCTCTTTCTCGAATTTGGAGTGGATTGTTAATAGCAAACATCGTGTCGTTACCTGGATATTGCGCAAACACACTCTGGCGCCAAAAAATAAATAAATAAATAAAATAAAAAATCAATCAAATTTTCGTGATCGCATTGCACCCGGTTCAGCTAATGCGCCTACGCTCAGGTAATTGTTGTATCGATCGCCAAGAATATAAAAATAGTAACTAACTTTTATGGTTGATACCCCTTGCAACTTGAAGGCCATATTGAACAAGTTGCCAGAAATTAATTATTTTCACGCAAGTAGGCTAATATATTTTCGTATTCCCTTCCGACTTCGGCTCGTCCTTATAACTCTTCTTCAGTGTTTCAATGATGCACTTACCACCCTTGTACAGCAATGTCATATTTTGTTTTATGTAAAGAGCATGTAGGTCTATCTCCCCTATGCGCGTCAGAGATTTCGTTCTCGTCGCTGCTTTATAGACCCATGTAAGGGACCAATCTTGGAGCTCATGTAGTTTTCGCCAGCCTCCATCGAGACCTCGTTAATCAGGATTATTCTACTAGTAATTGGTTTCGATATGTTTACTATAGCTCTCTTCACTTCAACCGTTCATCAACATAACATGCTACTTTGTTTTGTATCATATTTAATCTGAAAAGAAACTTCATTCTCTGCTTTATCTATGGGACGACAAACTATTAGTGAAATCGAAAATGTGCGGTATTAATTGGCTACTTGGAATTAAATATAATAAAGTTAACGAGAAGTATTTATCAATAGACAAGAAAAAATATTTGTAAAGTAAGTTTCCGCCAATGTACTATTGACAAATATAGACGGGTAACGACGTTGGACGCTGAATACGAACAAACTGGAATATAAATTTACAAATATGGTTTTTATTGGAAGTTTGTGTTATAAAAAACAATCACACAATATATTACTATTAATTGAAAAATATTCTGTGTTGATGTCGTCTATTTATATTCAGTCATCTTACTGTGACTTTGTCAGGTTCTTAAACCAGCATATCGTGTACACAAATTTAATATTACAATTAACTGTTTGTAAGACTAAAACACAGTTATATAAATAAGAATAAAATTCCTAATACATGTGATAAAATTACATTAATTACCAAATTTGGTAAATGTATAATTCTTGTTAAAAACCTTTTGTTTTAGCTTCTAGAGTAAGCTGTTTGTTGTAAAAACAATTATTAAAAAAATTACTGAGTGTAAGGGCCATTTTCGTAATCGTTCATTTCTTTCTTAATTGTGGTGGTGATGATGATAATGCAAATTGTTCAAAATAATCTTCACTTAGCCAATTTGCTAATTTAAGCCTATACATTTAATTGTACAAACCTAAGAAAATATGTTAAGTATGACGAAAAGATAGCTAAAATAATAAATAATAAATAGTGCAGGAAAAGAGAACATAAAAGGAAAATAAAATAATCTGCATAACTAAAACTGAATACAATAATTCCTAGCATCACGTTACCAAATAAACGGCGCAAAATATGTTGCATAAACTTTCTCATATATACATGTTAAGATTTATAATATTGAGATTTCCAGGTTGAAGAAAGAAACCACTATATACCACTCAAAAATTAAGTCCTGCGTTTGCCTCTGCGAATGAGGAAACGTTGATCAACTCAAGTCAAATCTGCCTGGCCAAGAGGTTTGAGATTTGAACCCAGGACCATACCACCTCTCTATGATTGGTTTTAGTGTGTTCATTGCAACCGAGGTATTCTGCATTTCACAACAACAAAATTACTTTAATAAACATTTTAAACAATACAATCAAAAGATCAGTTATATTTTATAATTTTCTTGCTAGGCTACTATGGGAAACAAAAGTAATTTATATTTTAATTAATGTTTTCTGACATTCTGCATAAACACTGCATAAGTGGTATAAGTCACAGATCCCACTTATTTCGTTTTTATCTTGATACCTGTTAATTTTATAAAGAAATGTTTTGACAGAAAATGTTCATTTTAACTGTCTACAACTTGACTATGCTACCTTTACATGTATCTCCTATTGTAATGGAGACCCTAGAACAATTAAAAATAGATAGGAGGAAAGTACCTAGAGACTTTTTTAAAATATAAATTATGACAAAATGACAGATAATATTATAAAAACACTTTTTTCCGGTATCTAAATATCGTGAAACACGTTTTCCGGTGTTAACTCGATTTCGATTTTTGTCCCGATCACAATACTTTTTCTTAGGTGTAATTTAGTAAAATACATGTAGCGTATGATTATTTTACTCCAGTCCCCTTTCACAGTTACTTATGCATAAATACATCACATAAACTGTATATAAGCCAAGGCATAAAATTAATATAGTAATATTTTACGTAAAATGTGTGTGGATTTTTATCCTCGTATTACGATTACTATTCATGTATACCAGATGTTCCACTATAATTTTCCTAATTCATTTAGAACTTAGAGCCCACTGATGCTTTCATTTGGTGATTGGTTATATACAGATATAAAAGGATTAACAATAAACTTAGCGTTGACTATGTAATTAAACCCATTGTCATTGTGTAGGAAGTAAGATATTATTCTTAATCATAGGCGTACCGAGGGACACCCCCCCCCCCATTCAAGGTATATAAAGCTACTAAGGTAGCGCCATTTCTCGCGGCGGACTGCTTCATCAGCGTGTGACGTCATCCACGAGGGAACGATCGAGCATATGGCTGCTATTACATAGCAGTTGCACAGTCAGTACGTAGATTTGTGACGATATTAAACATTTTACAAGGACAATTTTTGTGTCTTACTTTTGTCCTTTGCCTCTATAAAAACCGTAACCTCTACGTGCGAAATAAGCTGAAACATTATAGCCCAGGCGACGAACGAAAAATAGAACAAAAAATCGTGAAGTAGTTGTCGGAGGGAATGTCCTAGTCCCGTTTTTAGGTTTTTCGCTTATATCTAAACAATGGTGTATCGTAGAGAAAATTTTGCTATACACAAAATTCAAGCTGATGACATTTCCTACATGTTTTATCCTCAACATTTCTTTCTATTCCCAATAGTTTTCGAGTTATCCGCCAGCGGAAATAACAAATTTTCGAAAAAAAGCTCTTTCGCCTCACGCTTTTCGACTCATTTTGCTTTCTAGCACTTCAACCCTTAGGTATACAGCAATATTCTCATGAAAGAAGTTGTAGAAAAATAAATTCACTTTAAATGAGTTGTCATTTGTTATTTTGTCTTGAAATGTTCAAACGTTATAACAATTTAAAGTTTCGGTCAAATTTCGAGATTTCGAAAGAAAACGTACATCGCACTGTCTCTATATTTAGGGGTTATATCTTTGAATATAAGCTGTATATTGTGTATTTACATCATGAAACAAGTGAAGAAATATCACACAACAATTAAAGTTGAATTTATTGAAAATCCGATCACGGTAGAAGCACAGTACATGTAATGGAAAATACATTAGATTCCAGGCAAGAAAGGAAAAATAGGCACACAAAAAATCATGTAGTTTTGAAATTTGGCAGAGATGTGGAGGAAAGTATCCTAAACAACATAGTAAAAGTCCCCGTGGATAGAGGGTGAGCGGGGATGGGGGATGGGGGTACTTTTAAATGTCGTTTCTTTCAGTTTTCTCTAAATACACAAAAAACTATGGGTTCTACCAAAAAAACAGTTTATGCACAAAATTAAACTACATAAAGTTCTTATAAAATTGATCTGACTGATATTTCTGTAGAATTAATAGTTTAGGAAATAGAAGGATATGAAGTATGACAGTTATCGAAATTCTGTTTTACATACACCTATATTATATTTTTTAACAAAAAAGAAAGCAGACGATAATTAAATTAGCATGATGCCAAAGGCAAACTAGTTCTTAGGAAAATATACTTACTAATGGTTAATGTTACACATAAAACTCATTACCATTATTATTATTATTGTTCTTGTTGCAATGCTTAGCCGTTTTATGTTTCGTTAAAAAAATAATCGGTGTTTTGAAAGATGGTAAGGAATTAGATATATTTAGAAATTGTAAGAATAGTAGGCCCACCTATTACTTTAAATAAAGGTTGACTTGTCTATGTGGCTCCTGGGAATATTTGCACATCATATTTTGTTACTGTGCAACTCGGTGTGGTGGAAGATACGGATGCCGAAAAACTGGTATCAAATGCTCATCCACAAACAGTATACCATTAGAAGAAGATGAGCTTAAAATTGATGACGTCCAAGCAAAATAAGTTGTTTAGGCACTCTTTAATCAATGTTGTAGGCTATATGTGTATAAATACTGAGTGTTCGGTAGATAGAAAAATAAAACCCCAACTTATCATACGATGGACTAGGATTCCAGTATTGGAGACTGAAAAAATTAGACAACTAAACATTTATTTAAAGTACTATGTAGGCCTACTAGGTTTTATAATTTCTAAATATTACAATTTTTCCAAATTATATTTTAAACGAAAAATATAACAGCTAATAGGCCTGATTTATATTTCTTTTAACGTGCACTCATAGCAAGTGATTTTTATAAGCTTCATAACAATAATCATAATAATTAGTTTTATGTGTGATGTTTACCTTTATTACGAATATTATTCTAAGAACTGGTTTGCTTCATACCCTTCTATTTCCTGAACTATTAATTCTAAGAAATATCATTCAGATCCATTTTATAAGAACTTCGCATAAACTGTTTTTTGCTAGAAACCATAGCTTTTTTTGCGTATTTAGGGAAAACTGCGGGAAATATTTAAAAGTACCTCCCACCCCCCGCTCACTCCCTATCCATGGGACTTTTACTATGTTGTTTAGGACACTTTCCCCCACATCTCTGCCAAATTTCAAAACTACATAATTTTTTGTGCCTATTTTTTTTCTTTCTTGCATGGAATATAATGTATTTTCCATTACATGTACTGTGCTTGTAACGTGATCGGATTTTTAATAAATTCAACTTCAGTGGTTTTGTAAGTTCCATGATGTAAGTACACAATATACAGCTTATATACAAAGATATAAACCCTAAATATAGAGAAAGTGCGACATATGGTTTTCTTTAGAAATCTCGAAATTTGACCGAAACTTTAAATTGTTATAACTTTTGAAAATTTCAAAACAAAATAACAAATGACAACTCATTTTAAAGTGAATTTATTTCCCTACAACTTCTTTCATGAGAACATTGCTGTATATCTAAGGGCTGAGGCGCTAGAAGGCAAAGTGTGTCGAAAAGCGTGAGGCGAAAGAGCTTTTTTGGAAAATTTGTTATTTTCGCTGGCGATAGCTCGAAAACTATTGGGAATAGAAAGAAATGTTTAGGATGAAACTTGTAGGACATTTTATCAGATTGATTTTTGTATACAGCAAAATTTTCTCTACGATGCACCATTGTTTAGATATAAGCGAAAAACCTAAAACGAGACCCCCCACCTTCGGGGACTTTTAGTGTGTTGTTCAGGACACTCCCACCGACAACTCTGAAAAATTTCAAAGCTACACGATTTTTTTTCTATTTGGTGTTTTACGACCTTTATTGACTGGACTATTAAGGAGGCTCAAGATTCTGAATATGGGTGGGAATTTTAATGCAGTAAAGACCTACACTGTATACATGATTTAGAGTGATGATGTGACGGTCAAACCAAAAGTAAAGGTGATAAATGAAGCCTAATATATATATATCATAATAGCTATAGCTATAGGTACTATTAATTCATAATTACTTTTAAACACTATTGCAATCAAAACAAACTAATAGGCCTACCTTTACTACAAAAAAACATGCTGTTCTAATGTTTTAAAATTTCAAAGTTTATTTTGGAGGGGAAAAGATAAAAAAAATTAACTTCCTGGAATTTTTCCATCGGTTATAGGGTAAAAGCTATAAGTTTATCAAATTTCAAGATTCTAGCTCAACTGGAAGTGAGTATACATCAATGTTAATAAGTGGTTGATTAGACTGTCGTAGATGTGAAAGATGTTACGGTTATCTGGCCAGTTTTCCCATGCTTATGGGGCAGCTAGAATCACCAATTGTTTTACACTTATGGCTGTTGTATGTGCCAATATTTTTGCCAAATTTTACGATTTTATCTATCCTGTAAGTGGGTCAAAAATTACATCATGTGATGAAAATATACAACATTTACTAAAAATATACAAATGGTGCAAAATATGTTGCACAAACTTTCTCGCATATACGAGTTAAAAGCTAGCACAGAAAAAAGTAAATTAGAAAACAAATTTTACTTAATACATTTTTTTGATAAACTAACATGTATCTAGAACGGAAAGCATCAAGGCCGATCTTTATGTAAATGCTTTTAACGTGAAATAATAATAAAAATACTAATAACAATAATAATCAATGGCGGAGTGTGGATATTTTGACTGGGTTTACACGTTAGTCAGTAAATTTTGTTTGTCTACGTAAATTATGCATTTGACAAAACTTATTACCTGCCCATAACGAAAGAACTCTATTTGAGCAAAGAATGTTCATAAGAAAGCTAAAATATCCTAATTCATTAATAACCTGAAACACTAAATCATACTTGGAATCTTCTATGTGATTATGATCATCACCAGGGCCCGGATTCTAATGACATGTCATATTTTTATTGAAGCTGCATAGACATTGTCAACTTGTAGATAAATCCTAATCATGGCTTCTAGATTATAGAAATGCATTTTTATTAGGTCATTTTTTGTCATCTTATGCATTTTTGCATTTTTAGGGCATTTATTTCAATTTTAGGTCATTATTTTGTCATTTTCATGTCATTTCATTCAATATTTAGTCATTTTCATGCATTTACATTGAGTTTATTAACTTTTTTGTCGTCTTATTTTCCCATAGGGTAATATTTAAATAAATTACTTGGTTAGTATAATGCAACATTTTTTGTAGGATCTATTTTAAAAACTATTTTCTTACGTGTCTTCTCAAATGCTCCAATCAAGAACAAAGAACAAAGTTTTTAGACCTACAACATGCTTTCTGCGTTTACAGTCTTTACAATTATGCACAACTTTGTGTGTACAATAATAATTTTTATAAATAAAATATCAGTTTTTAGGTCATTCTTTACAGTTATTAAATCATTTTCCTTAAAATATAGGGTCATTTTATAGGTAATTTTTCAAACAATTTTATGTCATCAGAATCCGGGCCCTGATTATCACGCAGCCATAGCACAAGATATGAACTTTAAATATTTAAGGACCATATCAAATAGTGAGGAAACCGACTGGCGAATAATGGTATAAAAGAAACTAATAATACATAAAACTTCACACGGAAACACTATGAAATGCACGTGCTACGGTTAATGTTTACACCATTTCCCTCGCGTGCGACGTCATCATGCGCGCCGAACGATATTAGGTAACTGCGCATGGCAAATGAGCACCCCTATTGTAATGGAGACCCTAGAACAATTAAAAATAGATAGGAGGAAAGTACCTAGAGACTTTTTTTAAATATAAATTATGACAAAATGACAGATAATATTATAAAAACACTTTTTTCCGGTATCTAAATATCGTGAAACACGTTTTCCGGTGTTAACTCGATTTCGATTTTTGTCCCGATCACAATACTTTTTCTTAGGTGTAATTTAGTAAAATACATGTAGCGTATGATTATTTTAATCTCCTATTGTAATGGAGACCCTAGAACAATTAAAAATAGATAGGAGGAAAGTACCTAGAGACTTTTTTTAAATATAAATTATGACAAAATGACAGATAATATTATAAAAACACTTTTTTCCGGTATCTAAATATCGTGAAACACGTTTTCCGGTGTTAACTCGATTTCGATTTTTGTCCCGATCACAATACTTTTTCTTAGGTGTAATTTAGTAAAATACATGTAGCGTATGATTATTTTACTCCAGTCCCCTTTCACAGTTACTTATGCATAAATACATCACATAAACTGTATATAAGCCAAGGCATAAAATTAATATAGTAATATTTTACGTAAAATGTGTGTGGATTTTTATCCTCGTATTACGATTACTATTCATGTATACCAGATGTTCCACTATAATTTTCCTAATTCATTTAGAACTTAGAGCCCACTGATGCTTTCATTTGGTGATTGGTTATATACAGATATAAAAGGATTAACAATAAACTTAGCGTTGACTATGTAATTAAACCCATTGTCATTGTGTAGGAAGTAAGATATTATTCTTAATCATAGGCGTACCGAGGGACCCCCCCCCCCCATTGATTAAAAAAAGGAAAATTGTATATTTTTTTAAGTCTTCCCATAAGAATTGGTAGCGTGGGAAGCTTAAAACTCGTTATTTTGCGTCTTAATTTTTAAAATTTTTCGGGGGAGGACCCCCGGAAGCTTAAAACTCGTTATTTGCATCTTAATTTTTAAAATTCTCCGGGGGAGGACCCCCGGACCCCCCTCTCCCTGGGGGTATTCCATACCCCCTAGACCCCGCGGATGTTATAAACTCCCCCCATATGGTCGGCCTGGTTACGCCTATGTTCTTAATGACAGGCATTAGTCATACCTCATTGAAGACATGCACCGATATAATATATTCTACATAGAAGAACTTGATCTGGTCTGAAATCCTGGCATTAACTAATAATATCCAAAGTCTGGTGAACTTAAAAAGCTTAAAGCAAAATAAACTTCAGAACCCGATACATCCCGGCTCACTGCAGACGAACATGAACATTTATAGCGTAGTCGATAGAGTCTTGAAAATCAGGGTTCAATTCCCGACCAGGGGAGATTTTCTTCTATAGAATATAATAATGTAAGATATTTGGTTTAGGTCTCACTAAAAGAACATCGAGATTCTTATTTTATAACTTAATTATGCTAATTTTTACCTGTGAAATTTTTTTATTATCATAATGAACAAACTCTGCACTTTAAACAAGTAAAATTCAAGCTGATAATCTCGGGTCAATAGTGCTGCTAGAATTTGCACTCGTATCAAACTGAATATGAAAATTATAGTAAAAGTGGAAAATAGGCCTACTCATATCCGTCCACTAGCTCCTTTACGTGGGATTTAAAATACTATAGAGACCCTTCCGAAGGAAGGCATTCTAAAGCATAATAAGTATGCATTAAGCCATGAACCTAGATTCTAACAACTCGTAACTTCTAAACCACTCAAATATTATAGGTAATCCCACAAGATATTATGAGTTTATTAGAGGGCACTCGTTAGCCTATCTTTGGTGAGATTTAATTCAACCATTCGAAGAATAAAATGTGAGGGATTATATAGATTATCCCATTCATAAGCGCGTGTTTAATATTGACCAATAACGTTTAGAGATTCCTCGGATAGACCAATCACGATAGTTTAACTTATAATATGCTACCTAGGGCCGCGAGGCTGCAATTTTATCTGATAAAACGTCAACTCGTTACCGGACACGTAAGGCATCAAAATGCCATGATTAATACGTCACATGCTGCAACTGAGCAGAATGAAAACAGATTATTTTATACAACATAACTTGTTTAGAAATTTCATTAATGTAAATACATATTGATTAAAACACAATTTCCATTCGGTGCAAGTCAGTTCGTGTGCTTTTATAGCGTTCAGATGCTGATGAACTCCATTTGTGGTAACGCACTATTGGTAGCATTGGGAACTCTAATCGATTCATCGAATCATTCCATTCCATTTCATTCCATTAATCGATTGTTCATTCATTTAGTATGCCGTGATCTCATAGATTTGGATTAAGATTTGTTTATTCACCGTAGCGGGCAGAATATTGAATCTTTATAACAAAGTAAGAAAATAATTATTTACAAAATCAGTTACATTTTATTGGTGGAATAGTCTTAATAAAACCTACGGACATTACGAGTTTCATCAGATAAATTTTCTCGTACTTCGTTGTCGCAAATATATCTATAAACTCCTAATCTCTCGTGGAATTACCTGTGCTAATACAATGGAATGAATTACCAGACTCTAACCAATGGTATCAATAGTGCATATGAAAAATTCAGATAAGATAACATCAGAACAGAATAAAAGCACACGAACTGGCTTGCACGTAATCGAAATTATGTAATTAATCAATGTACATTTAAATTATTTCGATTTCCAAATAAGTATAACATATAATGCAAAAGTACAATAATATGTTGTACAAAATAATGCGTTTTTATTCTTTCACTGGCAGCATGTGAAATATTAATCACCGTATATTAATATATTTTTAATTTTGTAGTAACGACCTGACGTTTATCAGATAAACTCGCACCCTTGCGTTCCTAGTAAGCATATTATAGGATAAACGACCGTGACTGATCGATATCCAAGGCATTGCTAAAAATTATTGGCCAAATATCAAATACGCGTCGTATGAATGGAAAAGTCAATAGTAATACCACATTTCAGAATATTATTAATAGGCTATATGTAACTTTTTTACATTTATTAATCTTGGTTTGCAAAGTTTTTGTACCGCTATAGAAGAGGAATTTTGTTTCAAGGAAAGAATTGGCGACCTCGAACCTAATCAAAAAATGATGCAATTTGATCCAATCTAAACACAGGAACTGTATTATTATTTTACTGCCAGTTTTATTACTGTGTTTATTGTTTTTTGTAAGTATTCATTTAATGTACTTTGTAAGCATTCATTTAATGTACTTTGTATGTATCCTGGTGGAATGGAAGATACGGCCTTATGGCTTTAACTCTGCGAAGTAAAATAAAGCGTTATTATTATTATTATTATTATTATTATTATTATTATTATTATTATTATTATTATTATTATTATTAGTATTATTATTATTACTATTATTAGTAGTAGTATTATTTCACCCCAAAATGATGTAGATAACATAAATATCCAATTTTTCTTGTCTGTGGAGTGTTCCGCTAACCCTCTCAATTTTATCCCTGCTTCATTAGAAGTGACAGACATTAGAGCATTAGTGCATAAAATTCTTTCCTGAAATTTGTTACAAATATAATTATGAGCATGCTTTTTTTATTATTATTTATTTTCAGTACACTACTCCATCGGCAGAAGCACCATAGCGTTTCCTCTTGAGAAAACAGATTTGAATTTTGTATGAAAAGCTCTATGGACCACTCAGTTATGTAGCATTCTCCGAACATATAGAAGCTCTAATATAAAAAAATAGAAGCGCCTGCAAAATTTATAAAGCTGCCATTGTTAATGGATTTCTGATCCCTATAAAATAAAATCTATTTTTAAAGTAGCCAGTGAACCTTTAATGCATGAATGTGATACCTGGAAATTTGAGTGTTCTGCGACATGCTCCCATCACTCATAATATTTACAACATAACGGGGAACATTTAACGCCTTCCGTTCTCTTTTAGAACATAAATATGTGTACCGGTATTTAAGTTTTTTTTTTTTTTTTTTGCTCGATCATACAATAATACACTTATTAGGCCTACATGATACTTAACGTTATCATAATGATATCCCCTTTGAAATATTTTTATTATAGGCCTAATACTAGCAAGTTGCCCGCGAGATAGTTACCGCGATGTGACTCCATTGAAGACTGCGTACGAATGAAACTTCACCCCTTCAAATGACTACATTTCGACAGTTGACCCGTCCGACCTACTGCGCATCTATATGAGCAGTAGAAAAAAAATACTGTGCAGATTTACTATCATATAGGCTGACTAGGTAAACATGTATTGCGTCTATTCTTAAAATGATCTTCGGAGAACTTTTGTGGATATACGTGCAAATCCGCGAATACTAGATAGTTTGAAAATGCTACAAGTATCCTAGTGCCGCTTTCAGGTGATACACTTCTCATATTGCTTTATATCTAGAATACCCAGCCTTCTCTTCCGCTCTACCAGTCAAAAACTACATTACAATTACGTAATACATATGCATATTATAGATAATTAATTAATATTTAATACTTAAATACAAAACACTAACATAGCTATTAAAAACATGTAAGTCTAAACACTCTACAAGTTTGTTATATGCCTAATGTAAATTTAAGATTAATTTATAAATTATTACAATGTTTAGAGTGCTATAAAACATTGAATTACAAAAAAATAAAAATACTAAAGAAAATAAATAGGCTTATAGCATAAGATATTTAACATTATACTGACGAATACTAAAGAGAAAAACGTATAGTTACAAGAAGTTAGGCAACGGGTTACAATTATCAAAAAGAGCTCCAGTTAAGATTTCTAGTTACTACGATGAAAAACAAAACTAAATTACATTGTTTTGAATTAATATGTTGACTTCTCTCTGAAATTTACCAAGAGTTCGACAGCATCTGTCCGTGCGGGGGATGGAATTCCATTGGCGAGCTACTGATACAGAGAATGAGGATGAATAGGATGAAGAGCGGTGGAGAGGAATAGAGAGTACATGACTATGTTCTGATTGTGTATTTAGGATATGATGAGATGAAAGGTTAGGGAAGCGGGTAGATAAATATGATGGTGATGTAGTATGAAGAATTTTGAAGAGGAGACAAAGACAGTGAAATCTTCTTCGGTCATTCAGACGAAGCCATGACAACATTTCGAAGGAAGGCGATACATGATCGAACAGACCTACATTACAAATGAATCGTACGCACATATTATGAACACGTTGCAACCTTTGCGTTGGGTTGGGTTGGGTTAGGTTAGAGCTCAAGTCCGTAAACAGGACATCACAGTAATCGAAGTGGGGCATGACCAGGGTTTGTGTTAGAGTCTTTTTTACAGCAGTAGGTAAGGGCATGTTTAATCTTTTAAACATATGAATTAAGGAGTTTACTTTTTTACACGTTTCGTTAATGTGGTTTCCCAAGTTAAATTTTTGTCTATCAGAAAACCGAGATTTTTTTACCGAATCGCCAAATGGAATTACCGAATAATTGATTTTAATTGAATAATGATTTAATGATTTTGTTAATCATCAAACGTGAATAAAATGTGAAGGACTTTGCATTGAATAGTTAGCTCATGAATAAGTGCCCATTCCAGTATAAGAATATATGGAATTTAAGCCAATCGCAAGTATCATTATAACTTCATTATTTTTATCACTTTAATTTTATCGCATCTGCGTGCACTCATGTTTATGTAAATTCACAAGGACTGAAAATTGAAACATCTTACCTATAGATTCTTTGTTTTCTTTCTTTCTTTCTTTCTTTCTTTCTTTCTTTCTTTCTTTCTTTATCTTAGTTTTACCTCTCCCTTTTAGGAGTTAAGCGACCCAAGCCCAAGGGATTATCTTTGGATCACATACATACTTTTTTGACCACACAAGTACATGGAGGGCCTTTCCGGATGAGTAATCAAGCCAATGCCGGGGCCACCTCCGAGACAACACGAACACATAGGACGAGACACACCATGCACACACACACTCACTCCAAACATGGCGAGGATGGGATGAAGATGATAATGACGGCCAGATGATATCTGGGGACCACAAGGGCCTAAAGTTACCCGACATTTACTCACAGGTGAGGAAAAACCCCAGAAAAAACCCATCTAGGTAACTTGTCCCGACCAGGATTTGAACCCGTGAAAGGAGCGAACGCATCCCCTATGCCACAGCGGTGGACTATATTCTTTGTTAAAAACAATTAATCACTGAACTCATCTATTGGGAACATATAAGCTGCATACGAGCAAAAGGAGATAAGAAAACAATGCACAATGTCATGTGTAGTGAGGTATTTAATTCTCATATAATAATACATACAATATTTCACTGTATAATCAGCAATCTAGAAACAAGGAGTTTAAAACAGCTATAGAAAAGTGTTGGTAATAACCTCACACAGAGCGACTGTCGTCTATGGCGAGACGATCGATGTTGTCTGTAAAGTGATGGAACATATAATTGCAAAATATATTCGGGACTTTTTAACAACAAGCGACTGGTTTTATGAGGGCCAACATGGCTTTAGGGAAGGATTTTCATGTGATAGTCAAATGATCTCACTATTCCAAGATATAGCTGAAGTAGTTGATAAAGGAGGAAGAATAGATGCAACTGTTATTGACTTTTCAAAGGCTTTTGACTTAGTGCCGCATGGAAAACTTTTAGATAAAATAATCAGACTAGGAATTGACCATAGGGTGGTACTCTGGATAAAGGCATTCTTAGAGGGGAGGACACAGAAAGTAAGGGTAGGAAAAGAAACTTCTAGAGCCGAACTTGTCAAATCGGGAGTACCGCAAGGAAGCGTTCTTGGCCCACTACTTTTTCTCATATATATTAATGATCTCTGCAAAAACATTAAATCTAAAGTGAGATTATTTGCTGATGACTGCATTATTTATAAAATAATTCGTGATATTAGAGATACTGAAATAATCCAAAGTGATCTCGATAAAATTGTTAGTTGGGCTACATTAAACGGTATGAAAATAAATGACACCAAAAGTAAGTCAATAGCATTCTGCAGAAGGAAACAAGAAATCCGGTTAAACTACAAAATAGGTGACGCAACGGTCCCACAAGAAGAATGTTGTAAATATCTAGGGGTATATCTTAATTCAAATTTGACATGGGATAGCCAAATTGACCAGGTATCGGGTAAAGCGTGGAGGGCGTTACATTTTGTGATGAGAAACTTAAAAAAGGCAAACCCAAAGACCAAACAAGTTGCTTACATGACACTAGTACGTCCATTAATGGAATATGGTGCAGGTTGTTGGGATCCTTACAGAACCCAACAAATCAATTCGCTCGAAAGACTTCAGCGCAGGGCAGCTAAATTTGTCACAGGAAAACGAGACCATGGTGAAGAACTTGTTACTGAACTAGGATGGGAAAAATTAGAAACTAGGCGCAAGCAAGCCAGGTTATGTTCACTATACAGGGCATATATCGGACAAAAAGCATGGAGTGATATTTCAGCACGTTTAGAAAAGCCAACTTACTATGGAAGAAACGATCATGAGTACAAGATTAAGACTATTCGACAAAGAACTGATGTAGGCAAATTTTCCTTCCTAAATAGAACAATAAACGATTGGAACAAACTCCCTGCAGAGGTTTTCATGACCTGTCCCTCCTTAGGGTCCTTTAAAAGAAAGATAAAATGTGTTTAATTCTTGTCTTTATGATGTGCATGTATTATTTAATTTCTTTAAATACTTGGCTTGTACTTATTTGTACTTATTTATATTGATATGTAATAATTTTAGTTACATGCATTTTATCTAAGTTGACATGTATTTTATCTCATATCTATTTCTTTAACTTGTCTTTAACTTTTAGTGAAATTTCCTTGCCTGTCTATTAGGTGAGGCTTTGTTATTAGTATGGGTATCTGAAATAGTTTTTAATATGTATTTGACAACCACTGCCACCGGGCAAATGCCCAATTGCAGTGTAAATTAACAATAAATAAATAAATAATAATATTATAAATTACAATATATCGACAGTATGACATAGGCTATCTCGCTTACAATGCCAAAAATAGCGATGTGTGTTATTCGTTTTCGCGGATTTAATTAATCATTATAATTATATGTATCCATATTCTGCGAGTATTCGCTAAATATAATACAATAATATAACTCGAGGTTCGGTTCCTGTCTAGATAAATTCTCGAGCAACGAAGTTGTCTACGGAAAAAATTATATTCCTTAATTTTTACATGTTCGTATAAAATTTCAATCATAAATAATTTTATATGTTTAACAAGATATGTATTTATGAGTACAGTGAACGCCACTTAATGTAGGCTAATCGCGGATAATGTTAGGCCTATCACTTTTATGAAGTCCCGTACGGATTAATTCTGATACATTGAAAAAATGCTGTTTACTGTGATAAAATATTCTGTTTATGTCATCATATTTTCCTTTCTGCTGCTTTACTTCCAAGTAAGTCATTTCGTTTTTAAGGGTTTCGTTTCTAACTCAGCTGTATTGTGTTGTACTGGAGGTAGCAATTCTGTTCCCAGCTCACAGGACGACCAGGTCGAGGGGATGGCATTAACTAACTTTCTCTTTTAATTCATAACACATGTTTCACCCCACAGTTAAGTTGCATCTTTTGATTTATCAAGATAACAGTGTTGATATGCAGTGATTGCTAGTGTAAAATGAAAAGACTTGAAAATATAGGCGTTAGATGTTTTGCTAAGCAGTGTTCACCACAGATCAGTATAGACTTCCAAAAACACTCGTAACTCTTAACTAAGTATGGAGTATTGGTTAATAAACTCTTAAAGGAAAGTAAAAGCAATTGAAAATTTTGTTACTGATTTAAAAATAATTACTTCCAGAAGCCTATATTACTATATCAGCCTATGAGTGGTTCAATGATTCACAGTTAAGTATTATTTCATGAATAAATAGTTTTTAATTCTGCTTTGTAGTGTATTATCTTATATATGAATAAACAACCTTCATTTAATTCCTTCTGCTACTGTTATCAATCGGTTAATATCATCAGATTAGATGCATCCCGAAGTGATCACAATAAGCGGCGGGCACTGTATATACCATAAATAATAACATTAATAATAACAATAATAATAATAATAATAAGATAAAAAAATCGCCAATTCATTTTCCCTGTGATGCACTTGTAAACCTAAAATTTCAAAAGGTTCGGGCGATGGGAAATGTTTAAGAAATCCGAATTAATACATGGTTGTAACTAAATATGTACACATATACAGAAATTGTATAAGTTAAATAAATAAATAAATAAATAAAAGCAAATAAACCACAGAAATTATTGGGCTAGTTTATATATGCCCAAATATTGCATACATTTTTCTTATCGACAACGTTAATACTATCTGGCCAATCGTAAAGAGACTTCCTAATGTACATTCACCAAATTGAACCGTAGAATACTTTACATATGCAGGGTAGTTGTTGATCCTGGTATTTCCAATAAAGTTTGCGATTATATTACAATTCCTGCCTTTGAGCTATGTGCGCGCTACTGTGGTCAATTTGCTTTCTACGCATAGCCCAACATGGAATTCATTATCAATGTATCATTTCACTTAAAACAGGATGCTTCACAATCTGTGTTATTACACATATTAAAAGATTATTCAGATTAGCCTCACAAACTACAGGTAATTTGCATTACCACACAATTATTAGATTACATTTCAAAATTTACGGATAGCCTACATGATATTTTAGATGTGTAACAATCAGTGACAAAATTTGAGGTATGTAGTACATTGGGGTACCAGATTTCCAGAAACAAGAAAAGACACTTTGAATATTTCAGTACTTAAAAAAATAACAAAAACAGGAAACGATCTATATAAAGGTGAATAACATGATTATGGTGTATTATTTAAGTTAAATGCAGGACCAAAATGTTTATGATTATAGTTACGCAGTATCATTATTATCTTAAAGACTTATGTACAAAAAGTCTTCCTCTTTAAGCATTCTCTCATAAAAGTTAATAAAAGAAACGTTTTGCTTTTTCAAATGATGTTTTATTTATGAATGGCTTCAAAATTCGACCGCGGGCGTGGTCTTGTGGTTACCGTCGCTGACTACAGATCCGTCGGCCCGGGTTCGATTCCCGGTATCTCCTCGGATTTTTCTGAGTTAGGGAGGTCTGGCAGGGGTGCACTCAGCCTCGTGATTCAAATTGAGGAGCTACTTGATAGAAAAGTAGCGGCTCCAGTCATGAAAACCACCATTAACGGCTGTGGGTATCGGCCTGTGGTAGATGACGCAGTGGTCGGGTGGTAGGCCAAGTCCCTCCAGGGATGTAGCGCCACGAAGTTTAGTTTGGTTGGCTTCAAGATTCAATCGAAAAGCAGATCGACACACTGTACATAAAAACTTGTTTCTTGCTGTATCTTCTCTCAAGAAGGGATACTATTCTTATAAATCCCGAGGGAAACTATACTTTCTTTTCAGCATGATAAAAACCAGGTTGAAATATCACTCACAACATGTATGGATTTATTAACTTCACTATTAGCCTAACTATTAGACCTAATGGTACAATAGGACACCAGACTGGCATCGACATGTACACGCTTCATGTAGTAGTGCTTCAACTCATAGCGGCATTTTCAACTTATTTTCAAATAGGGTTTTTCTAGATAGGTGGATAATAACCTCACTGGAAAAGTAGATTTAGACTGAAAATAACTTTAATTGCAATAGTATTTTGAACTTCAAAGTATCAGAAACCAACATGTTTGAACATATAATAATGAAGCCAAGCTATAATTTAAGGAAAAAAAGGGACAAAACTGGATCAAAGTCTACAAAAAAAAGGACAATATGTGTCTGTTGAAGTTTTGTCGGGACAACAGGACCAGATCTAAAAGAAGAACAAAGCCATTAAAAAGGGATATCTGATCACCGTATGTGCAGTAGCACTGCATCCATAATGTTTGGCAAATAATGACCATGGGAGGGGATGTTTCCAATGAACATTTGGAAATCGCTGAACCCAGAAGTTCAGTATATTACCATTTTGTTAAAGTAGTGATAAATCAAAGCCTACAGATATACCTATAAACGCAAACGCGAGCTCCGAATACACAAATTAATCAGTTTACAGATTTATTAGTAAATAATTATACTCTTTATCAAACAGTTTATCAAAGTGAAAATATGTCAGTTAACTATCATGCATGTTTAGATCTGAGAAATAGAGATATTTGATGTTTTCATTTTTTGTGATACGTCAGTTCACAACCACGCTATGTATAAGAAAAATTAAAGATGTTAAATATCACGGTGACATATAGCAGCACACTAATTTATGTTAAATTAGTTGCCTGTAATTTTTTCAGAAATTATTGGCAGTACAGAAATAAATCTTTACAGCTAATAGTTGATCGTGAATCCGGAACTACATTTATATTATTATTTTGGCTACTTAGCGAATACTTACGTAATAAACCATGTAATGCACATATAACAAAAAGTCCCTCTCATGGAATGCAAAGATAAGACACTATCACACGGTAATCAAACCAGAAGCCCTATACGCAGCCGAAACACTGTCCATCACCAATCATGGCCCAATTGAAAGACTGGAGATTAAAGAAAGAAAGATATTAAGGAAAATCCTAGGCCCTAAGTTCCATAACAACAAACTCAACCACATCAGAAACGAAACACTCTACCAAAAGACTGAAAAAAAAGTCTCAGACACAATGAGGAAAATAAGAATGGATTTTTATGGGCCCATAGTTGGGTGAAACGGAGAAAAAGCATGTAATGAATAATTCAAAATCATAAAATTAATAAAACACATCGCAATTTACTACGAGATAGCCGATGGCGATCCAATAGATATCATATCTTTGGTCATGTTGTGTGCGGTTATCACCTGTACCAAGATTTTCTGTTAAGTTCAGCTATTTCATTTCTTTAAATTAAATTCTCTGTTGCCAGTGGTGCCACAAATAACATCTAGAGTTAATGAAGTACGAAGTAAAGACCGCCTACAAACCACTATCAAAACTCTGACAAGGAATAGTTAGAGTTATAATATTTTATTTATTATATTACGAGATTTATAATGTTTCACCACACCAAAAATGTTATGTTATTTTTATGATCTGTTTCTCATATACGGCTTATGCATATGCAATATTAGTGTATCCAATGATAAATTGTTTTTTGTCGAAGACATTATATGTTTCAGTGTTCAGAGCTTGTGAATTTAAGTAAAAATAATTGCACATAGTCGCGATAAGAATAAAATGATAAAAATAAAACAAAATTATGATATACATTTGTGATTGGTTGAAATTGCACATATTCTTATACTGGATTGGTCAATGATTCATGAGGCATGACCTAAATAATCACTCAAGTTTTTCAGTGCATTTCAGCTGCCTACATTCCGAGAATTGTGCCCTGTCTTTGTTAAGTACCACTAAATGTTGCAGAGATGTGAGGACTTTTAATTGATTCCATGGCAATATCTTCAACAATATCATCTTACCTCATTTCACTGGTGAAGAATGGAATAACTAAGCATATGTACCGTTACAAAAAATAGTAATAAGAGGCGCTGCAAGTGTTGAGAGCTTCCACGTTCATGAACCTTGGAAACTTTACTTTTACACGCACAAGTTCCCATCTGATCCTGCGTGTTTAGTACTATTTATCTTATTTTCAACCCTATTCCAATCTTTTTTAAATTACTGCGTCCTTCAGTCCAGCAAATGTGTACAGGGTTTCTTTTATCTAGACCTTGTTTTAAAATTCCCCCCCCTAACAATCACAAGCAAATAAATACAGGATATCAGAGTCGAATCAGGCTGGATCCCAGCATGACACCTTAGTAAGACATAAATGTAATTTTCCTAATAAGATATAACAGTTTGGGGTAATGGAGGCTGGGAAACACTTAAATCACTTCCAGCACCTTTAATAGAAAAGAAATACTTATTTTCATAAATACAGTTTGGTAGGCAAAGATGTAGAATTTCCATGTTGTATCAGTTAGTAGTCTATTGCTTAACAAATAGCATTATAAAAATAAGTTGCCTACTTGGAAGAAAGTACACACAGACAAGTTAACGTAAACATACATTAGACCTATCACAAAACTATGATATGAATCTACTGGAAATATTATAGTTATTTCACTGCCAGTATGTTAAGAACTATAGAGTCTTGTACAGTGAATATAAATGAGGTATATCCTTCTACACGAACTTGCAAATTTAGCGCAGAAATATCAGTCCGGAGAGAGTTCCTTTCCAAGATACAGAAAAGTAATTACTTGGTGATAATAGACTGTACCAAATTATTTCTCTTCCGCATATATTCATTTGTTTTAGCTCAAACTCATCTCTCAAAGTTTTGTTATCTAGTAGCTGATTCAAAGCGTACAAGCCCATGAAATGAGTAGAACCGCCTATTGCCCTGGGAACATTAATTATTTAAGGGGCTGTTTATGTAAATGAATGGAAAATGACTAGTTATTTGAACTTGCTACAGTACATTTTCGGTATAACTACGTAAACATATATCTAAGACTGGTATTGTACAGGTAGGAGGAAAAAAAGCTGACCGACTCTTGTAGCTGATTTCAGAGCCTTGTTCAGTTGTCAGTTTGATACGCAATTCTGCATATCTCTCGATTGTGCTTGTCATCGCCAGGGTTGGGTTTATTATTAGTATTATTATTATTATTATTATTACCGATAAACGCGAAATGTGACAGATTCTATCCTGTGAATGCCGCTAGGCATGCACAGTGGCTCATATCTGCAACTTAAGATATTTTAGTCGGTCCGCTTTTTTTTTCCCTATCTGTACAACATTATTGTCGAAAGGCATATCCACAAGTAAACCTAACGAGAAAGGGCAGGATATTTTGTACTTCAAAATACTTACGTTGGTCTGCTTTTATATTCTTTACATTATTCCATACATAATGCGTCTGATCAGTATATCGATAAATAATGCAACACTCCCGCATGATTGGAAATCGGCTATTGTAGTACCAATATATAAGAATGGCGATAAAACGAAAGTAGAAAACTATAGGCCAATTAGCCTAACATCTGTTGTCTGTAAAGTGATGGAACATATAATTGCAAAATATATTCGGGACTTTTTAACAACAAGCGACTGGTTTTATGAGGGCCAACATGGCTTTAGGGAAGGATTTTCATGTGATAGTCAAATGATCTCACTATTCCAAGATATAGCTGAAGTAGTTGATAAAGGAGGAAGAATAGATGCAACTGTTATTGACTTTTCAAAGGCTTTTGACTTAGTGCCGCATGGAAAACTTTTAGATAAAATAATCAGACTAGGAATTGACCATAGGGTGGTACTCTGGATAAAGGCATTCTTAGAGGGGAGGACACAGAAAGTAAGGGTAGGTAAAGAAACTTCTAGAGCCGAACTTGTCAAATCGGGAGTACCGCAAGGAAGCGTTCTTGGCCCACTACTTTTTCTCATATATATTAATGATCTCTGCAAAAACATTAAATCTAAAGTGAGATTATTTGCTGATGACTGCATTATTTATAAAATAATTCGTGATATTGGAGATACTGAAATAATCCAAAGTGATCTCGATAAAATTGTTAGTTGGGCTACATTAAACGGTATGAAAATAAATGACACCAAAAGTAAGTCAATAGCATTCTGCAGAAGGAAACAAGAAATCCGGTTAAACTACAAAATAGGTGACGCAACGGTCCCACAAGAAGAATGTTGTAAATATCTAGGGGTATATCTTAATTCAAATTTGACATGGGATAGCCAAATTGACCAGGTATCGGGTAAAGCGTGGAGGGCGTTACATTTTGTGATGAGAAACTTAAAAAAGGCAAACCCAAAGACCAAACAAGTTGCTTACATGACACTAGTACGTCCATTAATGGAATATGGTGCAGGTTGCTGGGATCCTTACAGAACCCAACAAATCAATTCGCTCGAAAGACTTCAGCGCAGGGCAGCTAAATTTGTCACAGGAAAACGAGACCATGGTGAAGAACTTGTTACTGAACTAGGATGGGAAAAATTAGAAACTAGGCGCAAGCAAGCCAGGTTATGTTCACTATACAGGGCATATATCGGACAAAAAGCATGGAGTGATATTTCAGCACGTTTAGAAAAGCCAACTTACTATGGAAGAAACGATCATGAGTACAAGATTAAGACTATTCGACAAAGAACTGATGTAGGCAAATTTTCCTTCCTAAATAGAACAATAAATGATTGGAACAAACTCCCTGCAGAGGTTTTCATGACCTGTCCCTCCTTAGGGTCCTTTAAAAGAAAGATAAAATGTGTTTAATTCTTGTCTTTATGATGTGCATGTATTATTTAATTTCTTTAAATACTTGGCTTGTACTTATTTGTACTTATTTATATTGATATGTAATAATTTTAGTTACATGCATTTTATCTAAGTTGACATGTATTTTATCTCATATCTATTTCTTTAACTTGTCTTTAACTTTTAGTGAAATTTCCTTGCCTGTCTATTAGGTGAGGCTTTGTTATTAGTATGGGTATCTGAAATAGTTTTTAATATGTATTTGACAACCACTGCCACCGGGCAAATGCCCAATTGCAGTGTAAATTAACAATAAATAAAAATAAATTATAAGCTAGTCTATTATAGTTTTTGGGGAAAAATAGTTTTATGCCGCGCACTAGGCTTCTCCCATCAACTCTCTAATGGGACCCGCCTGGGAAGGTGGGGTTTAGGGTTTCGTCGCAAAAGAGATTCAATGTGAGACATAATAAACCTCGCGCTATTCAGTATATTGTACCTAAACTAACATAAACGTTCCTAACCTATCAAAACGGTGGAGCTTGGCTGGTGCGCAGCATAAATCTATCTTTTACCCAGTTATTAAATATCATGGCTTATGCTATAAAGTCGTACGTTAAGCAACGAACCTTTAACGACATTTCTTTAAGAAGCGATTATGTTTACGACAAGATGCACAAGATTCTTTTAGTTCGATCATATTAAATGTTGAAGTTTTGAGTTTTTAGGGTACAGCACTTTAAAACAAACCCCACTATCTCTGCGACCGTTCATCTGTTCAGATTAACCAATAGATGGCAGGCGACAAAGGCATGCAGGGAGCAGAGCTTTGCTTGGACATTTTAACCTCAAAGCAACACACATTAAAACACACGAAATGAACTAAATCTGTTACAGTATTAAAGTTGATTTTATTTTAAATAAGGTGAGTGACTGCAATTTGAATGGCAATGGCTGTTTTTAAGATTATTTCTCATACGATATTGATCGATATCGGTTAGCCAAGTTGTAAAATTATATAGTTCGAATAATAACTGTACTTTAATTAAAAACACTATTTAAAACGTCATTCATACACAATTTTTTCCCCTTTACTAATTTGTAAGTTATATAAAAGCTAATATATAATATGAATGTACTCGTAAAGTTTGTATACTAATTTATTATGTAGTGTAATGTTGTGTGAGCATTTTATTAACACAAGGAAATATTTGTTTTACGGGTTTTAAGAAACGTTTAAGGTGTTAAATATAACACATAATAATAATAGTAAAGTTCTACATTAATAAAATTAATTAATTAAAAGAGTGGTATGTCTGCCTTAAATTCGATAACCGAGAAGAAAAACATGTTTTTAAATTATATATAATTATAAATGTGAGGTCACATGGTCCCAAAATCCTTGACACAGAAGGACCACCATAAGGAAAAGTGCGCGCGATTTAATATAACTAATATCACTGTTGTTAACCCAACAAAACATAAACTGAAATTATCTGCTACTAACCTAAAGCAACCTGTCACTAACCTAACGCTAATTAGTGTCTACTGCTTCTACTAACCTAGGGAAGGTACAAGAAGCATAATCGGTCATTTTGCTTAGTTATCGTAACTAGCAACATGGTGGTCTCCGTATCACCAATCATTGGATTGTTTTTCTACAAAACATCTTTCAAACAAACAGAGTTTTAAACTGTGAACATCAAAGCCTCAAGATCCACAAGAATTTTGCAATTTTTTCAGGAAGCAACACTGAAAAAAGCTTACAGCAAACCTCTTCCAATATCTAAGAAGAAATTCGACGATCTACAAACTTTGATCGCCTAACATTTGAATCCTAAGAATAGGTTTCACTTTGAACTTGCATAAAGTAATGGATTTCCATGGTATTGCTTCTTGTTTATGTTGTGATGACTAATAATGTAGTATTGGAACATTCACAATACAATGACAAAGAATTATATCAAACCTCTTCCAATATCTATGTAAAATTTAGACGATCTTCAGAGTTTGAACACCCATAGTTGACCAAATTGTTACTTAACCTTCTACATTCTAACATTTCAAAGGTATGGATATTTATTTATTTTGTATTATTTTTTGTGTTGTATCTTGGTTACTGATTACAATTGAAACAATAGATTTCACTATGAAACTTATGCCATTATAGTTATGGTTTTGGTGTTGCAACTTGGTTACTCATTACACTTTATTAATAATTTGTTTACATCATTAATAAAGCTTACTTTTTTGCCTGTACATTCGTTTCATAAGCCACAACGTCATGTATTAGAAACATTCAGCAATAGTGGCGCATCTCAAAACATCAGTCCTGAAAACAACAAGGAGGGTGAGGGGGTAAAATGTTTATGATGTTATTATTAACTGAGCCCTTACGGGACCATTTAGTATTGTTTGCCACTTATTCCATCAATGAATCCTATGAATGATGCATTTCAATACAAGGTGAAACTTCAAACTCATTTATGTCTGCTTCTGATTTTTTTTAGTTGTGCCACTATTGCAGCCCACGAACGATATGTTGTCTTGAGTGATTTAGTTCACCCCCGCCCTAAATGATGCACTTTCTCTTACATAAAGATCCGGCTAAAAGTTGCAAAATTTCAGCCATATTTACTTCGCAAAATCTACAAGAAATCATTGATTGGACGTAGGTGATGTGGCGTAACATAGCAAGAATGCTGGGTATCAGAGTGACTAAAAGAAGAAAACACGCAGAGATTAAATACGGCACATTACAAAATGTTACCAATTCAGGGTGCCTCTGCTAAATTAATATCTCTGTCACTAAACTAGCTCTGCCATGTGAATAATACTAATATAATTATTCCTATCCTAACTGCCATTAACTTACGAAAAGTGGAGCTGCTAAAATATTGTTTTCAAAATTGAAAGAATTTTTGTTCCAGTTTAATTTTTAATGGTGTATATTATAACATTTCTCGCTTTAGCACTGGAAGTCAGGTTAGGATAGAAGAACCGCTTGCCATCGGTAATTAACTACCGGTATGTCAATTACAGATGCATGACTAAAATAATTATCACAATTTATAAGATTTAGGTACTATACATAATTCACAGAAAACTGTAAGTCAGAAATTCCAGAAGCGTTGTTTTAACTGAGCAGACTGGTAGAACATAATTAAATAAACAACGTAAACGAAACGCACTTAAGAAAGCAAAAAGAATAAACTAATCTCGTTCTATTTTCACAATAATCCGAAATTAAAAAGCATAAATGATAATCTAATGAAATTTAATGACCAAAGCAAATTAATGAGATGACAGCTAAAACGGGATAGGACTGGTTCCAAATGAAATCTAGACGCACGTAGTTCCAATACCGTGAAGCAACTTATTTACTTCAATATTTATAGGACGTGATTTTAAAGGGCTATTCAGGAAATTATAAAGTGGTAATTTTTTTAATAAAATTAGTACCTAAGCAAACTACTGAATCGTGTGGCCGAACAATGGGACAAACACCACATTCCCCATTTGTTCTTTATAAAGTTGTTTGACTATTAGCCTGAATTCTGCACAACACAACTGGATATTCCCCATTTGGCGCTTGTCGGTTGTTTGGCCGTACGATTCGACTTGTTTAATACTGAAAAATTACTGCGATGACTAGAAACAGTTCACACGAAAATGTACATAGAACTTGTGCAAGGGAGGGGCATAGCCGGGGGGGGGGGTCCTAGGGACCTGGGCCCCCCACGAAATGAAAAGAGAAAGAACTTACGAAAATACAACATTTGAATACGGTAAATTTCTTCATTTTAAAGTAGGATCTTAAATTGAAAATGAAACAGTGTCGACGAAGGCAGTTACTTGAACACATTGGGCTATCCCTGCTGATCCAGATGGGGTTATTGAGGTCATGGCTGGGAAGAACATGCGTCTGTTGTAAACATTAATATGCAACAGTGCAATAAGCTTTTCATACCGGTACATCTTTTGACATTTTTAGATTTTGTTTAATTAAGGAACATTTTATTCGTATTTCTGGCGTCAAAATGTGCCAGTAGTTAAGCCCATTTTCCAAAATTTTCTAAAATATATTTATTTTACCAAATTAAATAGTCTAATGGCATAAATGAGCTTAAATTTTTTGGCTATTTTGTATAAGACCCTAATTTTAGATAAGTAAATGTTCTGAAAGAGTTAAAAGCCAGTCTTACGTAGTTACTACAAATACACTGTTCTACTTTAAATAAGGGATTACTTCAGCTAAATTGTGTAACCCCTTTTCATTTCACTAAATTAAAATTACTTCTTGTTTAGTGTTCTTAAACAAAATGTTTTATTACCCTTAAGGCATTTCATAGAAGACTAACAGTACTTACTAAAAGTTTAAAACTAAACCTATAAATTTCATTTTATTGATTTATTTTTCAAAATGTTATTAGGCTGCTTTGTAACGGTAAAAATGTAGTATGTGTTTAAAAAACCTTTTTTGTAAGTAACTGAAAGAAGTCGTTAAAATGAAATTTGAATGCTTAATGTTATAAAATAAAAATCGGTGGGCCCCTCCCAAAGTAAAATCCTGACTAGGTCTCTGGCATCAGAGGCCATACTTGAACAGGGGGGTTCCTATCAATTAGATGAAGCTAAATACTCACATCCTGCAACAAGGTGAACAGTAGGAATTCAATAATGTCACCCTCTGAATTGGAAGCCGGTCATTAAAAATCGTAAATTTCTTGTTGTATTCTGTGAAAGTACCTGCTGCATGGCTGACTACATTACGCCCGTACATTCATCCGAACTCCCGAAGTCGTCAGGAATTTCAATGCTTCACCTTCAACAGCCGAGACAAGACTCTCTCCTTCGCTGAACGGCGTATGCGCACAATGCCATTTTTAAGGGAATTTACAACGTACGCACGCGTCGTAGTATGTAACAGTACATGACATGGTTGTTGGAACAAACCTATGAACAAAAGTCTGCTTTCCTCACAGCTATTTATATGTCATAACGTTATACGAACTCGAAAAAGTATTAAGACTTACGATCTTTTATACCCATGAAAGATAAAGGGTTTTTTGTAATGTTCAAAACAATTAATATAATTGCTGGCACTATAATTAGCGGTACGCTACGTATTATTTTTTTAGATTAACATTTAAATTTATTGTACCCTTTTTTTTCTATTATTAACTCTATATGCGAACCTGCCAAGGAAACCCGGACATAAGTCGGAAAATTAAATTTTCTGATATGAATGGATTTAAGTTCATGTATAAAATTCTGCGCATTCTAAAAAACAAATTATACCTCCAGCTTAAAAATTGAATTTTTTTAATGACGTTTGAAACTTTATTGTTCAAGACGTATAATTTATATTTCTCAATACTATAATTAGGTCTATAATCTTGTAATAGAAATTGCAAGTTTTTCTGTTTTTTTTTCTTTCTTTTCTGAAACAGAAAATGTAATAAAAATTAATTGTAATAGTATAATGGTTTATAGTAGTGAATGAAGAAAATAATAAATACATAGGTAGTTTAGAAAATACTCTGATACCTTGTCCAAAGTTTGTCACACATTAACAGAATGCCCAACATCATAGCAAGCGTTTCTGTTGCCCGTATTTAATGTTTTCTTCATGAAAAGTAACAACGGAAACATTAAGGACCATGCTAAATATCCACTGTTACTTATGGATGAATTTCTAGAAGTGCAGACCTATTTTCAAACTAAAATAGCCTACTATAGTTGGCAATGCTGTCTTTGTGTTTATTGTGATCAGAAAATTCAGTACAAAAATTAAATCAAATGATGCAACAAAATCTAAAAATCAACATTTAAACCCTGACAGCTGTCTTCTATTGTTACGCGGAAACATGCTTATCAACTTATGGTGGGTTTTCCCTGGCACAGTCACATATTTTCATGCATTTTTTCAATCCAGAACATTTTTTTTTATTGAAACTTATTGTTTCCAAGATTTAGAGGGGGTTCCAACCTCAAACAAAACCCAAGCCAGTCTCAGAGAAAACACCCCAGTGTGTGCAGAATCCTAATTGGTTTGAACTGCAATCGATTTCATCTCCAAGATAATTAAATGAAAACACAAAGTCAGATAATCTCCCACGTTCGGATTTTACTTACTTTTATTATTTTATTTCAGCTGTTTTTATACTCCTTTTAGCTGTGAGGCCATATCAGGAGTTCGGGATCTGTGTATATATAGTAGGGTGGCCATGGAACTATTGCTTGTCAATTGTTTCTATTGCTTTTTATTGTTGTTTATTCATCTCTACATCCTTTATTAGGTTCATAAGTAAGCTCAACGCGAGCGGTCCAGTATTTAGTTCCTGATATGGATATCCAAATTTCATGGCGGAACAAGTGGTCAGTGACCTTGACTCGTGGCTCGTAGCTCAAAGCTCGTAAAAAGCCAAATTATCGCTTATGGCTAGTGAATTAGAGTCGTTTCATGTATTATGATATAATTTTTGTTCGATCATATTGTAATAAGCTTATTATATGTGACATAAAGGTATCTTGATGTCCATTAAAGTACAGATTTTCATTAAAGAATTGCTGTGGTATCGATTAATGTCTAACGCAGAACAATCTTTGAACCCTTGAGAGCAGCAAATGATACTGCGTAATAAATTACCTATATTTAAAATAAAATTAATTTTGTTCATGTTAATTATTATACTAAACTGAGTTCATTTCGTGTATTTAAATAAGCTATGTTTGACGTTAAAACGTCAAGAGATGCCCTGCGACCTGCATGCCTCGTAACCTGCCATCTATCGGAAAAGACGAGAACTACTAACAGCTGATGGACGAGAGTCGTTTGCTTCATCAATTATGAACATAACGCAGCCTCGTGAGAACAACTGACGATTACGAATAGCATTCGACCAATTCTGACCACATGTCACCCAATCCTGCCATCTTCTACGTCGAAAAATGGATCTAGATGACGCAGCGGTCGGGTAGTGCGCCCTGCAGTGCCAAGTTAAAAAGAATGTGCTTTGTCGTGATAATGCCTTCTCTTTGAGTGTCTGACAGGCGCTAGGCCCATGTTATTTATGTAATAAAAGTCAACCAGCTTGTTGAGAGAATAGCTACTGATTAAAACATTCCTCTTAGCACGAAATGCTTTTCAAAAGCAAAACCAAGCTTTAGCTACCGCATTAATATATACAATTATAAGGTTGTATTAGCTCATTAACCTCAATCTCTTTGAAGCAGTCTTGGTGAACATTTTATTACCGCGTTTAAATAAAGTCCTCAAGGAAGAAAATTCTCAAAGCTTGCACACCTATTTATAATTCCTTATGGGAAGAACACGCTACCTGTAGTCATAAACCATTCCCCATAAATCTTTCCCAAAAATATATAAACTTTACTTTGTAGTAAGGTAAAACGCTTGAGCGTATCTTCATTAAACTTTAGAAAAGTAATGCTCCACACAAGACAAGATCATAAGCGAAGTTTACTACTGTGTTATTAATGGGTTCATAAGCACGATACTGGAAATATCAAGACATGTCCAAAAATGTACCTGAGCTTTCTACACTCGCTCAAAATGAAACAGGCTGATCGATCGGGAGTGCCAACTTTGGTCTCAAATTGCGTATATTTCTCATGGTTAAGTTATAATCAGGGACCGGATTTTGAGGACCTGAAAATACTTTTAAAATGAGCTATAAAATTACTCTAAAAATACCAAAAAACTGACCCAAAAGTAAAAAAAAAATTGTATGAAAATGGTAGTTTATTCTTCAGATTTGTATCTATTCTACATGTATGTTGTTCAATTATAGGCTTGTAATTAGTTAACAGTACATACAGTTAAATGCAAACAACAAACACCGTCTTTCTGTAGCATCCAAATGAAAATTATAACAAGATCTATTTAATTATGCTTATTTAGAGTTCTGATAATATTAACCATCTGTGAGTTCTTTAAGAGAAATAGAAGTAGATTAGCACGTATCAAACTGACGAGTGGTTTTAACGTGGTCACACAAATCTTAATAGTTTCACATGTTGTTAGCCATGGTAGTACAAATCTAAATTTGCCATAGTTCTGTAATCTATAAATAGCATATTTTCAGCATTATTTTATGAAAAATTGTCATTATTAGTTTAAAATAAACTAATTTTTTATTTATACTGAGGTATTGATAATAGCCCAGTTCTCCCATTTATGCCCCAAATTGTACAAAATTGTGCAACAATAATAAGCAATCCCTAAGGAATTTCCTCTACTACTTTTATTTAAATCTATTAAAGGCAACAGTTTCAAAATTATATTTACACTTCTAACTTTTGAAAAATCAGACTTGTTACATTGCTTAACATTTTTAATTTCACTTTTTAAGCTGTTTAGTTTATTGTGCATGGGAAATTTAACATTTTATTACCTTAGGGAAAAAGATCGCCATTATCGTTATTCTTTCAGAAGTAATCGTTGATTCAAGTACAGAAAATTCTGAGAAAATTACTTTATGGTAAATCGCATGCAATAATTTTAGGTAATATTGAAAAACTGAATTAGGTTGTGAAGCCCCAGAATAGTTCATAATCTAAAGAATCACTAACAGATGCTACTATCTGACTGACAAAACGTACAATTGGTCGAACAAGATCTCATTTTTATCATAATGAGCGGACACTCAAAATGTAGGATATTATGTTCGGGAAAAAATGTATATTTCTTTAATAAGCAGAAGGATGCATCAGCTGAACGCCCCCAAGCAATAAATATTTTTAAATGTGAATATTATAGTTACGTACTCGTACAGACGTTTTTTTTAAATTACAGGAAATTTCCTACCAGAAGACATACAAAATACTGTTAAATTTTGAAAGGAAAAAAAAGCAGAGAACATGACCGCAACACTCTTTTGAAATTACATTCGTTCAATGTGTTAATAATTTTGCACTTTTATTACCTGCTCTAGAATTGATAAAAACATACTGTTCATAGCAAGCTATGCTTACAATAACTTTTTGTTTCTGTTCCGCAATAATAATAAATATAAAACATCTAATATAAAAAATCGAAAGTGTGTATGTATGTATGTTTGTTCCCTATACAAATCTACATTTCTTTACCAATTTACACGAAATTTTGCACACATACCCAGTTAAGCCCAGGAAGTAGCGCGGTCAACATTAAAATTCAAACAAACTACACCTTCCCTTGAAAAATATATAATTTCTGAGAATATTATACTGAAAAAAATGAAATGCTGTTCAGTTCAGTGTATTGTTTATTGTGATCACATAGGGCCTTGCAACTATATAATACTGGACTTTAACGAATTATGATTCCATCGACGTATACATTGGCAAAAATAATGACTGAAAAATGAAATCCACGAAAATAAAGCACAGTGTGATGCAGTCACATAACTTTCTCTACCTTCGACATAAGAAATATTTTCTCACTTCACATTTTGATGAAGAATAAGAATGTATTGCCGGGACAACTAAGTGTGTGAGTATGCTATATCAGAAGTAGGTAAATAATCCTTTCCGCTGATACGTTATCCATAGCTGTAGGCTTTGTATTAGTTGAGAAATAGAGATGTTTATCATAGGCCCAAAGCATGGGATGGAACATTTTGAGTCCTATGCTCGTAGTATATTATGTCCCGGGTTTTAGGGGAGGAAAGTATGAAAGTGATACTGCATTTCTCTTTTATTTCAGCCCCGAAACGGTTGTATGGTAACATGAGAATGAGAAATAAAATTTTCCGTCAAGTCAATATAATCTTATATAATTTATGTTTCCTCTTATTTCAACCCCTCCCAAGCATGATGTGTAGAAGCAACGGAATGTAGCATTCGACATCCTCTATGAGCCATAAAAAGCTATTTCTAGCGTTTTCTGATGGAATAGTTTGAGTTTCATAAATCTTTTTCTTCATTTCAAGCTCTACATACATATTATATAAGGACCTAGAGTTTCAAAATCGAAAGTCCTCCATAAGTTAATTTCAAATTAAAAAATAAAAAGCCCCGGCGATGCCGGGCCTTTTCAGCTAGTATTTTATAAAACATAAGGTGGCTTTCAGGATATAAATAAAATATTAAAATATTATGGCAGCAATTTAGTACTTTCCTGCTATGTAAACATGGCACAATACCAAACATATTATATTTTGTTTGCCTAGATGGAGCAGACACTGGCTTTCTATTCCAAGTTTGTGAGATCGATGCAATTTATATGTGGTCTATTACAGTCTCTTGTCTACAGGTTTGCAGGAATTTAAGAAAGTCCCGTGGGTCAAAATTCCGGAATGGCGACAACAGAACCAGACCTAACTAACATTACTTAACTGTCGGTCAATAACCATACTTAACAGACTACAAAAAAACACCAAACGCGTTCATTAAGAATTTTTGATAAGTAGGGCCCGGAAATTTATGATTTTTTTTTTTTTTTTAAATAATGCATTCTATTACATTCTCGTGTTAAACTATGTACAAAACATGGAAAAAAATAACAAAATCGACGGTTTCATTTCGCATATTGTTGCACATTTTGTTAGTTTTACGATAATGCATCATATTTTCTTTCTTATGTTTGCTACTTCAAACACTTACAGCATATTTGTCTAAGTGAATGTTTTGTGAACCGACATTTCAACAATTTACAATACCTGATTTATAAAATTAAAGTGACGTTTCAATTCACTGGTTTTCAACTTACTGTAATCTGTTGCATTGACCTTGTTTTCTAAAAAGATTGTAATACAATAGATACAATTTTTATCTTTTTTGTAATTTATAATATAATGTAATGTAGCTAACATGAGAACGTAAAGTATTAGCATTACTTAAATGATACTTACCGATTTTAGAGCATATTTTCGTGCATATTTAGTTTTCTGATAGAGCATTAACTTCCGGGCCTAGTAGCTCCCTATGCCAGCTTTCTGTCTGACTACCTCCACAGATTTTCTAAATTGCTTCCTCCTTTCTTCCCCAGTAGAAAATTTAAAAAACGATGGGGTCATTACAACAAAAGCAAATACATTCAACGCTATTCGAGGACAAATAACTCTTCAGGAGTCACTCTCTGTATGGTCATAATATCAGCCGAAGAATACCACATTTAAGTATCGTATTTCGATATTTTGTAATATACAACGTTCTTCCAGTCGACGCTTCAAAACAACAAAATGGTGTGAGAGTAGATCTGAGTGCAATTATTTTTATATTGAACTTATGTTAAACTTAATATGAGCACAGGCCTAACAGAATAGGAAAAATCCAACAATATCATGTGCACATTTCATATTCATTCATGTAACATCCATAACAATAATTATGTAATAGAGTTATGGAATGTAATAATAGAATAAAGATTATTAGAATTTAAGTTAGAATGAACAAGTATATAATCTATCACTAAAATTAGCTAAATTACCTTATGGCTTTAGAAGTTTAAATAATATCCTAGCTACATCTACCCCAAGAACCATTTACTTTGGATATGTTCAATCTATTTTATGTTATAGGATTCCATTTGGGGTGTCTCGCTGCTACTGACTTATAAATTCGTCACTTGAAGAAACCGTTTAAAAGCAGAAATATAAGATCAGTAGAGCAATAACAAATGTAAAATGTGATTATTTTTATGCTTTCGTTACGATTACGTTCCAGAAAACTAGACACTCCCCTGAAATGTTCCTCATTTATTTCAAACTTAGAGCCTTCTGAAGATTTCACTTGATTACTGTGTTTATATTGATATATAAATTCAGCCTTGTGAATGTTAATGTGCCCTATATCACTCCAAGTAGGCCATTATTAAAAAAAAAGAAACTTAATTTATTACCAGTATCAAGCCTGTACATCCCAGGCACTATCTGTTTTGTCCACAGAAATATAAATAAATATAAAAGAAAATCACTCATACGAAAATAGAACACGCAATTTTATACATAGCCTATATCCACAAAGAACAGTTAAAGCCCTTAGAAGTATAATACATCAAGGTGTAATACTGTACAATAAATTTAGCTAATTCATTTCAAGGAGGCTACGTAAGGTTTGGAAAATAAGTTACTAATACTTTGTTGCAACATTAATTCTACTCTGTAGCTGAAGAATTTGTATCTAGTAATTTTGAAATAAATTTAGTCATGCTTATTTTAATGTTCTTTTTTGACGAAGTTAAAAATTATTAAAACGATGAATAAATTATTATTATTATTATTATTATTATTATTATTATTATTATTATTATCATTATTATTATCATCATCATTATCATCATCATCATCATCATTACATGGAAATTTTCGTACACGTATTCCAATTATTTACATTTTCCAATTGAGCAAAATCAGACTTTTTAATTAGTCAATATTCCATCAGTGCTCAATTAATACAACAAATAAAATATACAATAAATATGCGATATCTTTAGAATAAATTGTATATTTATTGTATTAATTGAGCACTGGTGGAATATAGCCTAGACAATTTTGTCCATGTGTTATTTTCCTTAACCTATAATAGATATCGCTTTTCTTAAAAGAATTCTTATTTTTAGTTTAAACAGGAAGTAAAGCCATTTGGATGAGGGGAATTTTTCTTATTTACATACGTGGATAACATTTAAACCACCTTGACGATACAAGATCTATGTTACAATGTAAGCTGAAGGGATATGATGTTTATGAAAGTTCAGTACAAAATTTCTTGGTTAATTTCCCGTGTTTTGTGTTCCAGTTGAAAGCATTAGTTGGTGTTTATGTAGGCAGCAACATGGGACACAAATGGAGCGTAATGCAAACACACCTGCAGCTTCAATGTCAACACATCCCTCGCTCCCTCGTTCACTTGCCCTCTCCCTCGCTTTGTGATCGCTAACCTCGGCACTTGATATCACCCCGTTAACTAAATGGGTTATACGCGCCAAGAACAATTTCGACCTCCCTAAAAAGATATAGGCCTAAAGGAACATCCTGGCAAACGTCGCCAAATCTGGACAGATTTTCATAAAATCTAGAAATAACTAGAATGACATTATCTAGTGAAAATTATTAAATTGTTAGAGTTTTGATGAGTGTTATGATAAATGAGTTCTCACAGAGACATGATGACGATGAGTGTTCTGCCCGAAGGCAGATCCAGACCTGGAACGAAGCCATGGAATGACGACCACGACTCGATTTTTCTAAGATGGTAAAATGTCCACGAAGCAAATTAGGTATTGATCTTTGTGTATGCAGAAAAAAATATAAAAAATAACATACTCGATGAAGCTATTTGTTGATAAAATTGATAAATACAAGATTTTCTTTCTGGAAAGCTGCATTAAAAGTAACAGAATGTCGTCGAAGTTCTTAGTGTCCCACACCCGAGAGATAATAAGCCCAGAAATATAAAAATTCCTTTTAATATGACTATTCGTGCTTATTATTCGCTGTTCGCATAGAGACACACAGAGAAACGGACATTCACAGGCTTTTTTTTTAATAATACTTCCGGACTCAGGGGACTTCAAAGTGTATATAAATGCCAAAAATTCTAAACCGAAACTATACTTTCTCAAGAAATACTACCGTACTTACGGCACGCTAAAGAAAATAAAAGTATGTTCTAAATCCATTATGTGAATGGAAAAGACTTTACAGGTCAATTTTTCAAGCTTTACAAGAATCCAAGAGGGAAATCTTTTCATTTTAGAAAAGTATACAGGATTCCAGCTTTGACAGTGGACTGATGCAACATAAAATGTTGGAGCGAGGGTAGTGGAAATCTGATTTTTTGCAAGCGCTGTATTGGAAGTAACTTTATGAAGCAATACAATCGACTATAGCCATTGGGACCAGCAGACATGGATACATTTCCAAATCTACATGAAATCTTGCTCTCAAAAGATCGTGTGTCGGAATGTAAAAAGCTACCTTTTTTTCCTTTCAAGTCCCAGCAGAAAATAATACATAGTCCTAATAAGTGAGCGAAAAGCTTGTAGGCTTGTATCTGTTTTATTCAGAAAGCAAAATGTTAACAATACAAGAAATCTGAAAATATCCTTTTCCATTTCATGTAATCGCAAATGCACTCACGTACCCTACAATTTTAGGACTTCATTAGTTAAGCCATAGAACAACAAAAGGATTTACATAATTATCATCTTAAAATTTAGTTATTAAAAATTTGATGTGATACTCACATAACTTCCTTTGCCCAAATAAAACTTAGCCTCTTAGTATAATACATTATGTATGACATTCTCATCATGTAAATTGGTTGTAAAATCGAAGAGAATGTCGTTACCACATCACATCGCATCCCCGAAGGATACTTAACAAAAAAGTATTATTAATGCACTCTCGCAATCTTCTTTACTTTAAGCATTGCCAATACATTTTTCTCCCTTCACATTCTGATATAGAACAAGAGGCCATATTTCCATGATCGTGTATATCTAATTTTTTTTTCTCGAAAAAATGCTTCGAATAAAAGTTTTAGCTCTTAGTATAAAAATCCCCATGTATAAAATTTAAACAAGATCATTATAGCTGTTTTAGAGAAAATCGCGGCAAACGAAATTTACTTCATAATTTCCCTTCAAAATAAGGGAAAGTTCTCGCCAATCTTCGTTCCTCATCCTCAGAAGGTACCTCACCCAAATGCAAAATTTTGTTTCCTTATGGTTTTCCGTTCTGTTCACACACACGCAGACATGCTTTCGGAAATTGAATGAATTTCCGACATGAAGTTTTGGATTCGGGGTACCTCGAAACGTGTATTTATGTTAAAACTATACTTCGAATTTGGGGGTCGAAAACAATACGCCGAATGTTAGAATTGGGAGTAGAATAATTATTAACGAGGGGACACTCATCTTTCTTGGCCGAACGGAATCAAACTTGCATTCTGTCTGCATTAAGCTGCAAAAGGCGCTCAAAATTCCTGCATACCAAACATGGACTGTGCTCGTTCTTAGCATAAGTCGTGGCAACTATTTTTATTTAACGTGGGACCATTTTGAAATTCTGAAATATACTAATATGAGGGCAAATGTATGTATGTATAATGCAGATTATGGGTACCATATGTAGGACAGTGAAGGAAACAGACACCCATAAACATCCTATGCCACACTATGCCTATTGTGATAGTTGGAAGCATAAAAGCATACATATTCACTCCATGATCTCTTAAAGTTCGGTACGGACGGGTATTATTCCCAAAACTTCCATCAGCCAGGTATTCGCTGGCATTTTTACCCTCGGATAGTGACTACTATGACGTAAGAATGCTGATCACATCTTTCCACATCCAATCTGCGCAGCGACTGACTCACAACTAAATTACCATCGCCTCTATTCGTATAACCGTACATCACAATGCTACCAAATGATGTGTCCATATACTAGAGATGCCACACTCTCCCGTGACAAACAACACCTCATGGTTCCATCGCTTTTGAGGGAAAAAATAGTTGTCATGACTTTGTTACATCCCTCATGGGTGTGTGTGTATGTGTACATATATTGTGTGAGTCTTTGTGTACAATACTTAAATGAACGTACCATAATACAGAAATGCGTAATATGCATATTGCAGTGCATGCGAGAAAGAACATTTATTCTTCCTATTCAGTGGCAGTTATTTTTCTCAATAAAAATACTCTGTTGCAAATTAAATCTGTAGAAAAAAAGGAAGGTAACTGTCTTAGTTGTGTCAAAATGTTAAGGTAAACATGATTAAGGTAAAGAATATGAAGGAAAACTTACATATAAAAGTACACATTAATCATACAGCTTTCAAGAACATAACAATTATCCTGAATCCTTCATAACAACATTTAGATTAATATTATTACGAAACTAAGTAAAATCTGTTATGGTTTCCTTCCATTTGCTTTTAAAGAGAGCTAGTCAGAGATGTAGTAGCCTAAGTAGGTGTGAAAGACATCGAATTATTTATTTAGGCAAGAAGCCAAGTCTCATGTCTGATTTCTTCTCAGTGAAGTTAACTGCTGAAAAATGCACCAGAAGCATTAACTTGAAAGCTACGGTAATCAGCAACGATTGAAACCTATTAATTATTCATGTCAGACGAGTAGGCCTAAGTGAAGTTCACCAATAAAAACAATTTACAAATAAATTTTCTTTAAAATAAAGTCAATAAACTCTTCTACCTATATCTACATATTATAAGCGTCCAGTACATTTTATATACAGGTATATGCCGACAATTCCTAGCGTACTGCAATGCATTATCATGCTCTCAAAGCGTCTTGGTGGTACTAGAAAATATTCAACCCTCCTTCAATGCAATGATCAACTTATTCTTAAGGGCATTCAATTGCTGGCAATGAAAGCAGCTCCAAATATGAAATAATAAGATATTTTGATGTAGATATTCAATTTATCTGCTTGAAAAATATGGACATTCATAAGACATAATATAGACGTAACCTGTGTAGACATCGTACCTATTGTTCAACCTTCCAGTGCATACTTTTTCTTTATGAGTTTACCCGGCGCTAGTTACGTTTTCTATGTTGCAATCCAGGATCAATAGAACCAAAGGACCTTAAGAACAGTAATGATCTTCTCAAATGTATACCACTCATCCATCTTTAATTTTATAAAACTCTGATTTCTGTAACTGAGTTAAAAAAGGCAGATAATGTGGTCAGTGACAGTGACCTTCTTTATGGTATCAGCATATTTAAAGAATATTCATTAGAATTTATGGATAAAACTAATATGGAACTGTTCCTAATAAAAAATGTTTCGTAACATGTAAAAAAAATGCAGCAATTATTCAAATAATTTTCCCATTTTCTAAAGTAGGACTACAAATAAAAATCAATGCAACTGTGGTCTGACCAAGGAAAAGATGGTGCAGGATCTCATAAAAACAGTATCTCTTAACGTTCTGAACAGTACCGGTACCATAGAACTTTGAGATTATTCATCATATTTCACCGTTACTCCCCTTAATAGACGTCATAATCCTGCACTTAGTGTAACACTAAAATTAACCATTGTCATAATAATAGAACGCGGGTTCTATTCCCGATGAGGTCGTTGAGATTTTTCAATTGGCCTAATCCTTCTGGTGGCACTATGGCGCGGGGGTCGACTCAGCCTCTAACAGAAATGAATACCAGGAGTATTCCTGGAGGTAAAATAACGGCCGGTGCATAGGGCTGACAACCTTGCCACCTTCATGTGCCGTTTGTCACAATCTGGGAAACTCTGGGAAATCTCCTGGAAACACTACGGGCCCATAAAGGATAATAATAGAAAATAAACGTTGATACCCATTGGCATTAGCACCCAATTCCTAAATGTACCGTAGGCCTACTAGAAATCGTTACTGCACTCTAGTAAATAGGAGCAATTCGGATGTGAATTACATAAGCCAGTGAATTATCCTTCTGCTTTTATATATGACAGGTCATCTGAGTGGTTGTGTAAATTTTCGAACTGGAATTTTGTGACCTGTCCATGTCCAGTTCCCCCAGCCAGTCATTAAATATCGTTACGACAGCAGACATGTGCAGCAGAACTGATTAATGGACAAGGTCCAAGTGCGTGATAAACGCAATTATAATGAACTTATGGCAGGGTGGAGCAGGCTACACATTCATCTCTCCTTTCTGCACTCCGTCAAAACACAATCCATCTTCCTGCCTTATAATGTAAATAATAATGCTGATAAAGTCCAAAAACCTATACTTAAAACAAATGTTACGAGCACTCGCACATTAACTGAGCAGGCAATCATTCAATTTACTAAATGCACTCGATAACAAGCCTTACGTGAAGCACTTATATGATATTCTCTTCTCGAACTAAGGACTTCGGCATATGTTGGCTTCAATTGCAGAGAGTGCATTTTGGTTGTACAGTGATGTGTTCAGGAATTAGGCAAAATTTCGATACAGACAGATTCAATCTGAAAAAGCTAGGTGAGGACCATAGTAGTAACGTTTACCAAGTCAAGCGCTGCGCTACAAACCGGAAGGTCGCGGGTTCGATTCCCGATGAGGTCGTTGAGATTTTTCAATTGGCCTAATCCTTCTGGTGGCACTATGTCCCTGGGGTCAACTCAGCCTCTAACAGAAACGAGTACCAGGAGCAATCCTGGGGGTAAAGGCGGCCGGTGCGTAAGGCTGACAACCTTAGCACCTTCATGGTCCGAATGTCCAAAAACCTGGGAGCCTCAACATCATGGAACTCTCTGGACCTCCACGGCCTGTGTAGGAATTTCTTTACTTTACTTACCATGTCAAGAATTCAAATAGATTTGCAGTTCTAGAAATCACTGCAGAACAAGAAGCTAGAGATGATATGAATATTGATAAAACCTAGGAAAGCATTAAAGACAATATTAAAGTATCCAAAAAAGAAAAATTGGGTCCACTTGAACTGAAACCAAATAAATCGTGGTTCGATGTTGAGTGCATAAAAATCGTAAATGCAGGAAAGCAGACAAAACTAAAATGGTTGCAGGATCCGAATGACACTACTGTCGAAATTCTCAGCAATGCTAAATGATAAATCTCTAGAACCATTAGAACAAAGAAAAGAAACTATCTCTAAGACAAAGTAAGTGAATTAGAGCAAAATAGTCAAGACAAAAATGTGTAGGGATCTCTACAAGGTAATAAACGAGTTCAAGAAAGATTTTCAACCTAGAATAAATATATTTAAGGACAATGATGGCCCTCTACTCGCGGCTCCGAATAATATTTTGAATAGGTGGAAAAATTCATTTAATCATTTATTAAATGTACATGGATATGCCCAAGTGTAGAAAGTGAAATGCACACAGCAGACCTGCTGTTTGCTGAATCAACCCTAACAGAAGTAGAGACAGCTATAAGTCAACTAAAAACACACAAATCTCCAGGCCTGGACCAAATTCAATCAGAATTAATTAAGGAAGATGGGGATACATTAAACTCAGCCATAAACTCATTCTTATGATTTGGAGAAAGGAAGAATTGCCAAAGGAATGGAAAGAATCCATAAAAAGGGAGATAGGACCGAATGTAATAACTGTCGAGAAATTTCTCTTCTATCAGCACCATATAAAATTCTATCTAATATATTTCTGTAAAGATTAACCCCATACGCGGACGAAATCATTGGAGATCACCAATGTGGATTTAGGCGAAATAGATCACAATTGATCAAATATTTTGTATTCTGCAAATCTTCGAAAAAAGTGAGAATATAAAAAGCCTGTTTAGCAGCTATACATAGATTTTTAAAAAAGCATATGATTCAGTTAGGAGAGACAAATTGTACAATATCCTCATTAAGTTTGGGGTACCAAAGAAATTAGTTAGGCTGATCAAAATATGTCTCAATGAAACCTATAGCTGAGTCAGGGTAGGAAAATTTATATCAGACAGGTTTGCCATCAGAAGCGGATTTACTTTTTTTATTTCGCTTTGGAATATGCCATTAGGAAAAGTCAGGAAAACAAGGTACCCTACGAATTAAATGGCAGTCACCGATTTTAGCTTGTGCAGATGGTGTTCGTCTGTTGGACGATGGCATAAACACAAGAGAAAATGCAGAAAGTCTCTTCGATGTCTGTTGGATTGGAAATTAATACAGAAAAAACTAAGTATACGGTCATGAAACGTTAAAGTAATGCGTTAAAAATATTAGAATAGCTGGTAAATCGTTCGAACAAGTGTAGAAATTCAAATATCTGGGAGCAATAGTTAAAGACACAAATAATAGGCTATTGAGGTAGAAGTTACGTGTCAAGTAAAGTCAAGAAATGCTTGTTTTATGCAGTTCAGAAACTCTTATCTTCTCTTCTTCTGTCCAGAAATTTAAAAATAAAAATTTATAAGATGATAAATCTTGTTTTATACCATAAGCCGGTTGTATTATATGGATGTGAGACATGGTCGCTTACTCTTCGGGGAAAAACATAATCTGAGTGTGTTAGAAAACAGGGTGCTTAGGAAAATATTTGGACCTGAGAGAGATGAAAATGGGGACTGGAGAAAACGGCTTAACGACGAGCGTAATAACCTGTACTCTTCACTAAATGTAGTTACTTAAGGGTAATTAAATCACGGAAAATTAAATGGGCTGGACATGTTGCGCGCATGGAAGAGGAAGGATAGGCCTATATCTAAAAAATATTGACAGGGAGACCCGAAGGGAAAAGACCACTTGGAAGATCTAGACGTAGGTGGGAGGACACGATTAGAATAGATTTAAGAGAAGTGGGATTTGCGAGGGATGGTTGGATGGAGTTAGCACAGAATAGGGTTGAATGGCAGGCTCAGGTAAGCGCGGCAATGAACCTTCGGGTTCCCTAAAGTAGATAGTATTCCTTAAGCTTGCTGAGGAATTGACTATTTCCATTGAGTAGGTAGCCCTAAGTAAATAGGAAGAATATAAGTGCATGACTATCCTCTATTCTTACTAGTTCTATAACGTTTTATAAATGACTAACCTTTTTACTGACATTAACGTATAAATTGGTCACAATAAATATCGTTTTAAAAGCAGAGATGTAAAACTGATTAAGCATTATTTTTTTTGTAAAATGTGATATTTTTATTTACGTGTTATGATTGTCATTTATGGAGCCCAGTTAATCTACAATAATTTTCCTCGTTGATTTCAATCGTAGAGCCCACTGACGATTTCACTTGACTGCATATATTAATACGTAAATTGAGCTCTGGAAGAATTTATATTTTGTACAATCTGTGTCTCAGCAGTGCTGCTTGTGAGTGAAAAGTCTCTAAGTACATATTTTTACAATTTATTTTTCTAAAAATTATATTTTGCCATGCTAGGGTAAATATCCAGTACGAGGTAATTGTGGATTTTGTAGATAATAGGTGTGTGGAACAAGCCCCGCATTTTAACTATTTAGATTGTGATGTCATATTTAATTGGGATTTGGATCTGACAAAAACTAAATAAATACCAAAGGATATGCGAAACCATTAAAATAACACTTAAAGCAACCCGAACAGACACAAACATTTTTGTTTTACAAGGTAATGGCGGTGCCGGCATTAATGCATGGCAACGAATCTTGGACGATAAGGAAAACAAAAGGTAACAGCCGCATTCAGACGAGAGATGACATTGTTAAGGGATAAAAAAATAATAGATGAAAACCGATATAACTAGAAGGAACACCTAAATCTAATGGACTGTAAAAGAATGCAAACGAAATTGCTGACATACAAACCAAGAAGACGAAGAGATCCTGGACGACCGAGAATTGAATTGAATTGAACTGATTTTATTTTAAGGATTGTAGCGTAGAAATTAAATAGTTCCTTTTAGGCCTATAATTCGCTCACAATGACAGAAAAAATTACAAATGTAATAATAATTACAGACACATTGTTAATACAAATATTGAACATAAAACATAAACCTTAACCTATGTCATGAAGTAGTAGCCAACATATATTGGCCGGTGTGAATAAAAACGAGTAGGACAAGTAAATACTTGAACATATCAAAATAACAAGTAAACGCCAAAATTGAAGTGAATAAAACAAGCATTTACTCTTACTCGCGAGTAAATACTTGAGAGGCTAGTAAAACCCGGAAAAATGCCAATTTTGGTGTGAATAAACGCAAGTAAATACTTCTGTAGGAAGTAAATACTCGTCTATTCGCAAGTCAACCCGACCCCAGACTTGCAGTCGTACTTGTACACGAAAGATGGCTGCATTTATGAACCTGCGTGGTGTGAAACGTTATAGAGACCGGCGTGATATAAGTCCCGATCTATCTAAGGGACTATTACGGTTTGAGAGCGAAAACGTAGATTTTCTCACTTCGCACTTTCTTGATGAAAACACTGATGCAAGGGGTGGAGGATTAACTGCACGGAAAAAGATGGAAATTTTTCTGAGATACGTTAGTGATCCAGGATTCCAAAGTGGTGTTGCCAACGACATGGGGGTTGAAAGAAGTACAGTCAGCAGAACATTTTCAAGTGTATTGGATAAAATAGTGTCGAAGTCTGAAGATTGGATTACATTTCCACGCACTATTGAAGATATGGATCAGGCCAAGGCAGATTGGGCTTCAAAATTTCGCATTCCGACTGTCATTGGTGCTATAGATTGCACTCACGTGCATATTATGAAGCCTTCGGAATTCGGCGACGAGTATGTGAACAGGAAAGGAAAAACAACAATAAACATTCAGATGACTTGTGACGCTAATGAAAAAATTACAAGTGTGGACGCTCAATGGCCAGGGAGTGTACATGATGGCAGGATTTGGCGAGTGAGTGGAATTCAGGATGTGGTGCGCCAATATGATGGTGATGTTTGTCTCCTTGGTGATAGCGGATATGGAATTACTCCTTGGTTACTGACTCCTTTTGACGAACCAAGAAATGCTCGTGAGCGGAATTACAATTCGACCCATGCTCAGGAAAGAGTAATAATTGAACGAGTTTTTGGCCAGATGAAACGTCGTTTTCCCATACTCTCGAGCCAAGTTAGAATAGCAGTCAAAAATGTTCCCAATGTAGTAATAAGTTGTGCAGTGCTTCACAATGTAGCAAAACATTTGAATGATCCTTGGGAAGTGGAAGACGGAATCGAAAATGGTGTGGCTGAAGAAAATGTACCTCTATATAATTTGGATCGGAATGAAGTTATAAATAGACGACGTGGTCAGCAAAAACGATTAGAAATTAGTAATAATCTGATGATGTAAATACACATTTTTGACATGGAAATAAATTTAATCCTATTTCCTTTACTCCAATTGCAATCGCATATGTGAAAAATAAAATAAAAAAGTAATAAAAAATATATAAAAAAACAAAAATATATCTTTTTAAATAAGTATGTCACATGTGCGCATAGGCCTACAGTATGTCAGGTTTAACATGGCCTGGTGGAAAAGCAAATGGGCATATACCACCAGCCTATGAGCCCTCCACCGGTCATGCCATACCCGACAAACTGTGTACAGCTGTGTACGTGACGTACGTCACGTGACTGTGTACGTGACGTATATTATATACTTATTTCTTTTTGTATTTTTGTTTTTTATTTATTTTATTATTATTTTTATTTTTATTTTATTTTTTTTAGAGAAAAGGAATATTTCAGGAAAGGAAACAGGATACAATTTATCTCAACAACAAAAATTCTTTTAAGACATCGTCTTCTTCAACCTCAACGCGTTGTTCAACGGACTCCGTTCGTCTGTGTTGTGCAGCTCTTAGGTTCAACTCCGTTATCATCAGTTGTTCACGTTCAGCCTGAAGTCTTGTTAGCTTAATTTGTTCAAGTAATAATAAACGCTGCAGCTCACCAGTTGTCAACTTTGACGTCTCTTCAGTTTCAGTTGAGAGTTTCAATTTCTTATCTTTTTTCAACTTCGTCGCATCGCTCTTACGTATGCAAGTCACTGGTGTGATGGGCTGGTTTGATGCTAACATGTCAACGGGGTCATCTTCGTCTTCCCTATTCTCATTCTCCTCATTGAGTTCAGACGTAGAACTTGCTCCCAATCCAACGCATGAAGCCCCAGGTATTTTGCAATAAACTGGGTTCTCGTTTGAATCGCAAATTTTTAGGAAATCTGCCTCCCATGACAACAATGTTATTGGTTTATTTCCAGTTGCGTTGACATCAGTTTTTTTCTTGACTGCGGTTTTCATATTGTTCAATAGCTTTTTTAACTGTCCAACACTAGTTTGCTTCCCAACGTTTTTCGAAAACTGGTCGGCTAAACATCCCCATGCCTTCTCTTTAGCAGATGCAACTTTAGGCAACATGGATTTATTTAGCACAACACTAAAGTCTTTCAATAACGCTACAAAAATAGCTCTATTGTCACAACCGGAAGTCACACTACTTTCATCCATAGCTGCAAGAGGACAAAACAAACGGGAACGACAACTGACTTGTGAGTAAGCGGCGAAAACAGAACAAGTCACAACAGGAAATGATGCGTAGTCTGTGTGGCGCTACAAGTATTTACTTGCCTTTTTTGTGAATTCAGTTGTCTCGCGAGTAAATACTTGCTAGTATACCCTCGGGTTGACGAGTACACGGTCACAAGTAAACTCGACGCTTTATTCACATCGGTTTACTTGGAGTTTAAATACTCGTTACACTTTACTTGTCAGTAAATACTCGTCGTACTCGTTTTTATTCACACCGGCCATTATATGATAAGAGTAAACTTTTGTAGAAAGTAATGAGAAATTAGGATTCATAAGAGGTTATGAGGCGATTAACCAAGAGTTTTTTTTTTTTGTCGAAGCAAGAGAATAACTTAGATAAGATACAAATGTAGTTTATTGTATAATGGAGACAGAGCTGGGATAAGACCGGAATAACTTATATGGCCTAAACTATGAAAGGAAGAAGAAGACTTGCAACTTCCGGATGGACACAGTTCAATCACTGAAAAACTGTTTGCCATGATATATGGAATTTGTAAAAATAACGAACAATACTATCATTTCTCATTACCGGTACTTGAATTCGTAGCGTATACTTTGTTCCTCTAGTGGAAAAATCTTAGAAATATAGCTGTTCTCCTTAGCTACCTATGGTATGAATCACTATAGATTCAAGAGTTCACATTCATGCATTTAAACACATAGACAATTCTTTATAGGTCTGCCGAGAAATGATTACCGAAGAAAGGAATTGAAGCACTATTGTTAACGTGTTGCGCTGTCGCATTTAGTACAATAATTGTAATCAAAGAAACTCAGTACTGGACAGTATCATCTTCGCGATCAGTATTGTTCATTCAGAAATGCCTGGTTAGATGAAAAAACAGCTGTAGCGATTATAGTGACCTCATCTCCCATCGGAAATCGTAAGTTTAGGTACTATCCTACATTACCACCTTCAAGAAGCGTTGGTAATTGACACGGTGTATCCTGTATCCGAATTCCAATATCCGGAGGTAGACTATACGCCCTTGAAATGAATGCGGGGCAAAATATTATTATACAAGAACCCACTCTATAACATAATAAACAATAATATTAAATCCACAGTAGATGTAGGCTGTAGCACCCCCAGCCCCCCTCTGAATACGCCCCTGAATAATAGAGTGCATAGAAACAAATGGAATTAATATGAAAGAGAGGTTATCAGCTGATCAGTTGATTCGCGTCGAAGATCACTGAATTCTTTCTAGCAGGAAAATCAATATTTTAATTTGTGAGATGAGACTGATTAAAAAGAAATATGCGTATGAAATATAATTAATAAAAGTGAAACAGGATAATGAAAATCTTAATCAGGAAGCAGATCGTGAAAAAAAAATCTATTATAGGAGGAAATAAAGTTAGTGTGACAATTAATAGAAAACAGAATATTCGTACGCCTACTTATTAATAAATTTTTAACTAGTCAGCTTGTACGTATAACATGTAGTCGGCAGTACAGAGGGATAGGTTTGTTAAATTTCGCAAGATTGCGGAGACCATTACCCAAGATCAGTAAACTAGACCATTACCTATGAAAATCGAATAGGTCTATTATTGTGCTAATGTGTAAATAACAGGGCTAGAAGCGTTGTCGTGACTCCTTCTTAGAATATGTTTGCTTTTAGGCTTAAACACACACATTCTTCTTCTGTGATCCTAATTCTGTTAAATCTTCTTCTCAGTAAGCAATTCTATGTAAAGTCTTTTGGTACATAAGTATTTCAAAAAAGGTGATCGTGGTAAACTGTGGACAAAATTCGTAACATATCCCGGACAGAAGCACTGTATGTAAACATGCAATTAATTTTAAGGAAATAAGTTCTGTGTTGAATAAATACTCAAGAAAACTAGCAGGCATGCTTTCTGAGAATATTGATGAAATAGGAGAAATTAGAACACCATCAGAATCGAATTAAGCAGGATTCATGGAAAAGGAATGCGTGTGAATAAGCCTAAATCTTTGCGGACTCTACGCTCGCCCAAGTCACCCGGAGTCGTTGCATGTCGCGAGAAGGGGCTCCTGGAACCCGGTGAAAATAACAGATAGCCTACCGCTCTGCATTGGTTTAGTTTATTAAGTGCCAAATGGTACTCTCTGAAATTATATGGTGGAGAGAAATTGCCTGTCCGTCTGTCTGTCTGTCCGTGTGTCTGTACGCGCGATAACTCAAATACGCTTTATCGAATTTTCATGAAACTTTGTGTACGCATTTACAACATCCGTGGGAAGAAGCCTATTCATTTTGGACCAAATCGGTTGACCGGTACCGAAATAACGACTAATTAACAGTCACATCTATTACAATATAATCTGCGTTATTCGAACACCCGAAGCATTTTGATTGGCTCACGGACAGCCAATCAGCGGCCGAGCTCCCGTAACTAATGTAAAGAAGTCAAGTTCATATGTATCAGTTTCTGTAAGTAGAAATAATAGGCGAAATTACTTATTAGAGAGCATGCTTTCATTTCCAGAAGTTCTATCCAGCTGGTATATTACATAAATCTTATTATTTTTCCATTTGACAACACACAAACACAATGTTAATTTTATGATGTTACAATAATATTATATGACTGTTTGGGACCAGAGGAAGGGTAAAAGAAGCAGAGGCAGACCTCGACGCAGATGGGAGGACGAATTCAGGGAGGAGTTAGGAATGAGATGGACAAGACAGGCCAAAGAAAGAGTGTACTGGAAACAAGTGATAAAACATTTAAATCAATAGGAAAACTGTGATCTAGGAAAGGAAGAAGAGTTCAGGGAGGAGGCAGAAACGAGATGTTCAGGATAGGTCACAGAAAAAGTGAACTGAAAACAAATGATAGAGCATTTAATTCATTAGGAAAACAGTGTCCTAGGAAAGTGTTGTTAATATATAGGTCTTAACCCACCAGGAGGCAAAAACCCAACTCTCCAAGGAAATAGCTCACCTTGGGAGAGTAAAACAGAGCCAGCCCTACCATGGTAGGAGGCCCTTGCCCTATAAGGGATTTTGACGGGCTTATTTATTTATCTATTTATTTATTTATTTTACCCACAGTATGCTAAACATAACGTATCACATTGTCGCTCGCTTATCTAGGCGTTGAATAATTAACCGCAGCTGCTGTATATAATATTGTGCATTCTATCGAAAGTACGGCTACCAATATCTACGTTATATTTTAATGTGAGTATTTTTCAGTTATAATGCTCCTGTGAAAGGGATGAACCTATTGTAGGCTTAATTCCTGACAGATTGATTTCAGATTGACTTTAATTCATTCATAACCTATGTGCTGCTTTAAACCTAAAACAAACATGTCAGCGAATCGTAGGCCTACAATTAGGCCTACATAATTAATATTACTGCCAGTGCAGTTTGTGAAATGTTGACATATTTTAAAAATTTCTTATATCAGTGTATACGAGTATGAATTAATGTTAAGCATCAAACTGTACACCCTTGTTCTTCCGCAAGCCCTGCTTGATGAATCGATCTGGAGCTTAACTCGAACATCGATTACAAAAAAAAAAAACTTATTTTCTGCATATCATAATTGTAATTACCACTGATTAAACAAAAGCATTCTGGCACTTTGTTTCATCAGTTTAAAAAATTAACCTAAAACAAGAGTGCTTTTCATATCCTACCATTGTTGACGTACCATGGTATGCCAAAGAACTGTAAAGGAACTGTTTGTATTGTTGTAATGCAGCATGACACACTATATGTAGCCTTACAATATTATTATGAACTGAAGGAAAAGTAGAACGGCTTTATTTATTAAACTCTCCACTGCAATATTAATCTCCGCTTTAGATAGTATACTTACACCCTTTTGATGACTTCATAATTTGCTAGTTTGGTAGTGAAGACTGAACAAATGATCGGTTATTGGCAATCTTCTTTGGAGTTTCCCCTTTTCTAGAACTACGTTATTTCCTTGTCAATGAAACAAAATTTTCGTCAAATCGCGAATTTAGTACTTGTAACCCGGGGTTAATTCTTAACCTCTGTCGATGAAACCTGGCCTAAGTCGGTGTTTCTTTATGTTAATTGATCTGATCAAGTAGGTCTTGGTTTCTGCTTACCAGAATAAAAGCAATGGGGCAATATTATCTCATTGTTATCACTGACCTCAGTTCTCTCGCTTTATTCAATTCACACGTGTTATTGTTTACTGTAACTAGATCTTGCAACCTCGTGTTTCACTCCCGGCAAAGTAGACGAATAGCTGTCATAGCCGTCACAGGGCATTCTTAGATTTTGATTGATTGAGGTAACTAGCTGATTGGGGCGGTAAAAATAAAGAGCATGGGTTGAGCTGTCGGCAAACTTTTCCTCCTTACAAAAGAAAGCTGCATGGGTATGGAAAGAATAACCGGACTATAAATCCCTTTCCTCCACGAATAAATGATGGCATGGATGCTGTGTAACTTAATGCGTTGATAAATTTATTTATAGTATTATACATTTAACGAGATGTGTCTCAATGATCTGATAAAATGTCCATCTCTGTGCTGGGACCGGGGTACTAACACTTATCATATCCCGAGTAAATTTTCAGACTATAATACCACTTTTACATCTATAACTTAGTCACGTAAAAAATTATAGGATCCTTCGGACGTTTGGGTTTCAGGTTAATATGTAGGTCCCAGCTACTATAAAGTTACTACGCTTAATCGTTAATCCATTTTATCTTGGGATTGGCTAGCCAAGACCAAAAATTAACCATGTAGGCTATTCTTCAGAATAGGTACAGGTCTATAGTAAAAAGGAAGTGGAAAAGAAAAGTTAAGTATTTACAAACCATTTGAGGTAAGTGAAATTTGAACAGTGTAAAGGTAGTTGTTTATTTCTTCTGGTAAGTATTTTATAATAGTGATGTGCTATATGCAAGTTTACAATCAATATTCCCTATTGATATTTATTAGAAAGACAATGAGGAAATGGAAAATTTTATGGACAAAAATTTACATAGAAGAATTGATTGTTACCCTAATCCAGAGGTGGCCAGGGTGTTGGGAGTCACATTTTGAGGGAAGAATTTGGATAGGGCCGCACATACTAAAATTTAAGGCGGTTCTCACAAATTCATTTAAATGTACATCAGTTAGAACTCCTCGATGCTTAAATTTAATGAACTTCATAGTTGAAAACAATGATACGAATAGGTTGTCCCAAAAATAGAAATCAGTCTTTTTGCACATTGTTTTATATTTGGGTAGGCTACTTTGTTCTAGGATCTGCTTCCAAAATTCAACCATTGCACATCCACTTTCTTTCAACTCTTTTAATCCCTCGTCCTCAGTAGTCCCAGCTCTACAGCTACTGCTGCTGAATCCAACAATAGGAGCTTCGATATGGGGCAACCATTCTTCACGAAGTCCACAAGAAAAGCAAACGAAGTCTGCATCTGAGATCACTGAATTTTTCATTTCTTGCATCAACCCATTTAATTTGCAATCATAACCGTCAGTTTCCACTTCTCCATGAGGAATATTTTCAAGAAAAAATTAACAATTTTCAGTTTAGCCTCATAATTATTTAAGAGCCACTTGAGAACATTAGAAGAGCAGCATGTGGCTCGCGAGTCAGGATTTGGCCACCGTGGCTCTACTCCTTACGTTTAAAAAGTTATGTTTTTAAAAAACGTTACAAGTGTGTTTAAGATATATTTTTATATTGAATATTTCTCAGCTAAAAATTTAAAAATGAATTATAACATGCATTGCCTTCTACATAAAAAAAAGGTATACTTTACACTTGGTTGGTTTATATTGTGAAACACAGACAACATCAAACCACTGATTTCAAATTAATTTATATGGCTGATCACAGGAATTTCTATAGGGCTATGTGAGTTCAGGTGGAAGATTTAATTCCACACTCCGCACTAGGTACAAGTTTAAACTTAAAACTATGTTCTACATTCCAGAGCTAGCTATTCGATTCAGATTTAAATTAATTATTCGTCCTTTCATGTGTACATCGTGATGTAACATACAATCATAGACATCTAACTTCAAATTAAGTAATTAAAACGCTTCCTGGCTAGAAGAAGGGAGGAACACTTTTCAGAAAGCCGTTCCGTGCTTTCGGTGTAAAAGAGAAAATGGAAATAAAGTGCACGGATCTCGAAGCTGGCCGCAGTGATGAAAACAGGGTAATTAGTACCACAATTCAAAGAGAAAACGGGGCCGAACACTTTTAATCAGAAGTGAAATATTCATTACACTTGAATAACTAGCTGCCTTTGCTTCACTCTAATTGCCCACGAGTGCTGTAGCAAGAAAGAGCAACCATTACCGGTCGGTCTCTCTATGAATGCTCCTGAAGCACGAAATAATTCTGCTGTCTCCTCATATTCAGTGCCGTCGGAGAGGAATGAATGTTTGCCTGCATTATTACTGACATTATTTATACTGTACAAAAGAGATTTGGTTTCAGTAATTGCCGAAAAGTTCCGTTTTATATTTTTTGCGTATTGGCGTAGGTGTCTACACTGATTTGTTCAACATCTGCCATACTTCAAGCGAATTCTAAATTTAATGGTGAACTAGAAGCAAATAAAGTGACTGTAGAACAACTAGTCTAAGGATGAATGATTCTGAAAATCCAGTACCACTATATGACTCAAACATCTTCACATACATTCTAAAATATAAGCAAACAAGCAAAATTCCAGTGGAATTCATTTCAAGGTGGAATCACTGGAAAGGAACTAGCTGATAGTCCTAAGAAGTGCACAAAAACCAACGCAATAACCAATCTAAAACTATCACATCATTCGGAAAATCGAACAATTTCCAGTACACATTAAAAATGGAGTTGCTTCCTCAATGAAGCAGATGCCATTTCCGATTACTTAAGGAGAGAAACCGTAGCTACACCTGGAATCCTGACGGCCTATAAGCTTCTTGCGAAACGTCCGCATCGGCTGTCACTTCTGTCAGTGGATGAATGTGTTTTGTGCTATAATGTAAATACTTACTCAATGGCATTAGATTAGACAATTCATAAGTAAGCTAAAGGAAAATGTTATATTTTATGGAACCCGGAGGTTCATTGCAGAGCTTACCTCAGCCCGCCACTCAATGCTCCATCCAATCATCTCTCGCAAATCCTACTTCCCTCTATCCTAATATTGTCCTACCACACATGTAGTTCTTCCAAGAGGCATTTTCCCTTCGGATCTCCAAGTCAATATCTTTTAGATATGTATTTCCTCCCCCACGTGCAACATGTCCAGCACATTTCACCCTCCGTGATTTAATTACCCTTACTACATAGCCTACGGTGAAGAGTACAGGTTATGAAGCTCGTCGTTACGCAGTCTTCTCCAGTCCCCATTTTCATCTCTCTTAGGACAAATATTTTCCTAAACACCTTGTTTTTGGACACTCTCAGATTTCGTTCTTCCAAATGTAAATAGTGTTATAAAATGGGCTCATGTAAAACATGTTAGTGTGATGAAAGACTTTAATACAAAACCATAAATGAATTTTATTAGGAAGAATGGCGACGAATGACTCTGTATCAAATGTCAGGGCATGATTGAAGAAGATAATTACTGTTATCGTTGAGGATTTAGTGTGTACTGTTTGATGAGCTAACGTAGTGAGATTTCACCACGACGGCGACGGGATGAAAGTAATAAGGACGTAGAACGTACATCTTTAAATAAATGGTGCATAAATATGTTGCACAAACTTTCTCCCATATACGTGTTAAAGGTTAGCACAGAAAAAAGTAAATTATAGAGACAATTAAATTTTATTTATTACATTTTCATAAAACTAATAAGTATCTAGAACGGAAAGCATCAATGTCGATCTTTGTGTTCAATGATTTTACCGTGTAATAATAATAATACTGCTACTACTACTAATAATAATAATAATAATAATAATAATAATAATAACTTTGGGTTTGCAAGGTTTTCTCAATCTCAAAGGCAAAAATACAGGATACATTGAGATACAACCGAACAATAGAAGCAAATGCTGCACGAATGAGTTTTATTACAGGAGCCTACTGGTCAATTTGGGTGGCCACGAAATTTGATTTGAACCCAGGACCTTTTCCCTATTATCCTATACCACCTCGTTTTAATTGATTTTGGTGTGTTCATTAGACTGTGGTAAACTGACTACATTTCACAACAATAATTAGATTATAGTATTCTTGTTACTATGGGCAGCAGAAGAATATTCATATTTTAATCAAAATGCACGTTCTGAAATTCGCATTTAAGTCATGTTATTTCATTTTTATCTTGATACCTATTAATTTTATAAAGAAATGTATTTAACAAAAAATGTTCTTTTTCATTTTCTCTACAACTTGACTATTAGTTTGACTGTTAGATACAAGTTTCCTTGTATCGCCAAATGTAATGGAGATGGCCTAGGAAAATTGAAAATGTATGAGTAAAGTACTCTCTAAGTCATTTTTTGCAGAAAAACGGATAAAGCCATTTTGTTAGTCATAGATAAGAGTTTCCAATTTTAAATTGTTATTAAAATCGTTAGAACCAATTTTTCAAAAACCAAATTTTTTTAAAAAAAATCATGCAAAGTCCCCTTAATATTTGAGATATAAATATCAAATTCTGGGTGGTTCGATAATTATTTTAAAGTCTTTAGTTAAAAAATGAATTACGTAAATATAATGAACCGTTTTCCCGCTGTGCTTGTACACGGACAGACGGACAGACGTCATTCCAAAAACATTTTCTTGAAACTAACGGATTTTTTTACATGACGAAATGAACTCAAATTAGTATAATATTAAAATGAATACGAGCAGCATTGATTTTATTTTAAATACAAGCCGTTTATTACACAGTTTTAATTGGTGCCCTGAAGTTTCAAGATCCTTCCGTGTTCGATAATAATCGATAGAACACCTGTGTTATAATGAGAATCTGTTTCGAAAAGGATATCTTTATGATGCTGTTACATCACATGTAATGTATGATCGACAAAAAGTAGATATTCAACCCACAAGTTTATTTCCTATTTTATATAAAAATGTGATAAAGCTGCCAAAGTAGTGGGCGTTACATTACATTTTTTTTTCAGGTCAATAGAAGTCCACTTCACAACGCACTCTAGCAGACACTAATAATGAAGGTAAGTGCAGAGCCTAGATTAAATTTTTGGATATACTGTACAATTTTAAGATAAAAACGGTTAGTTTGAATAGTATCATTAATTTGCATCTACATACAAATTTCACAATAATTATAAATAGGCCTAAATAACTTTGTACTCTTCTTCGAGTTAGTTAGTCCTTTAAACTAATGAGGGTGGTCTGTAAGGTGGTCCATTAAACAATAATTATCCTCTTTTACACATGTTGATTGTTTAGTATACACATTAGTAAAAAAAACATAAAGGCAGCACAAAAACTACAAACAAAGCGTTCCAAGTTATCTGAGAGCAGTCGCTCCATAAAGATTTGTTTTCCCCCTGATGCTTCCGAAAACTTACGTTCTCTGAAAACTAGAAATGTCTCTTAAGATCTTTATACCACACACAGATGACAGTTTATCTCAACATAAGTTACCAAGTTCTATATAACTGCACAGTTCCTTTGTCCAAAGAAAACATGACAATAAGCAGTCCACGTCCTTCCTCTCGTTTTTACTAGCAGAGGTGTTTTGTTGTAAGTTTGTTTACAGCTTTATAACCACGAAAAGTATATTCAAATCTCTTGAGTTTCTATAATAATTTATTATGAGGTAAAAATAATTATTTCTGAGCTAAATTTTATATTTGTATAACTGAAAATCAAGTACAAAGAACTTACAAGTTAACTCCGGTCAAGCGAAATTCGTACTTAAAATCACGTACAGATGTAACGAAGAGCCTTAATGTATAGTAGTATATCATTTTAATTCCACAGCTATAGCATTTCTCAACTTACTCAGTCTTCCTATTGCTGTAGCATTAAAATGATAATACGACATATAATAAATATACTTTTTTTTTTAATTCGCCTAGAAAATGTTTATTTTTGGCAAGCAACAAAAGCATGCGTACGCATTTCTACATGGTAAAGAAAATATAGTGGAGATCAGAAATAAATAAAAAAATTATATAGGCCCCTAAAAGAAAAAATACATAAGAACGTAGCATCATTTTTCATGAATTAGCCTAAAAATATTATAACGTGAAGGACACAAACCAGTTATTAAGAAAATATATTTAGAGATGAAATAAATGTAGACTACTCGAGAACGCAAATAGAACGCAACAAACAACATATGAAAATACAGAATGTGATTATCATCATTATGAAGACAAAAAATTACATTAAAGAATGTAATTGGTATAAAACTACAATAGGTCTAATAAATCACGAAAATCAAAATAAATCTTACGCAAAAGCAAATAATTTAGTAAATTACACAACAATAATCCCATTAATTGTAAGAAAGTGGTTAATAATTAATTTATATTCTTTATCTGTTAACCATTATGTTGCTCTATAACCTATTCTATAAATGTCTATTTTTTTGTTCGGCCTTACTATAATGCACTTGCTACATGTGTCGTAACGGTATCATAATGATATCTATTACGATGCAGATTTTGAAGTGAAACTTCTTTAGCCGCGGTAGGGGTAAACGAGAGCTTGTGTAACGCTCAAAATCGTCACGAAATTAGTGAGGTGTTACGGAACGGATTGCTCAGAAAACAATCAACTCAACGATTATGCTTATAAAAAATTTAAAATTCCAAAATTTAAAAATCCCAAAATCCAAAATTAAAAAAATTAAAAGATCCAAAATTAGAAAATCCAAAAAAAAAATCAAAGATCCAAAATTTAAAAAATCCAAAATTAGAGAATCCAAAAAATAAAAAAAATCAAAGATCCAAAATTTAAAAAATCCAAAATTAAAAATCCAAAATTCCGAAATTAAAACATTTAAACATCCAAAATTTAAAAATAAAAAAATTCAAAATTATAAGATCCAAAATTTAAAAATCCAAAATTTAAAAATCAATATTAAAAAAAATAAAAAATTGAAAATCCAAAATTTAAAAATCCAATAATATTTCTTTCTTTCTTTCTTTTTTTTTCGTGGTTTTACCTCTCCCTTTTAGGATTTAAGCGACCCAAGCCGCCCGGGCCTTACAGGGCCGCGACCTGTCGGGAGAGGGATTACCTTTGGATCACATACATACTTTTTTGACCAGACAAGGACATGGAGGGCCTCCCCGGATGAGTGATCAGCCCAATGCCGGGGCCACCTCCGAGACAACACGAACACATAGGACGATACACACCATTCACACACACACTCACTCAGAACAAGGCGAGGATGAGGATGAAGATGATAATGACGGCCAGATGATATCCGGGGACCACAAGGGCCTAAAGTTACCTGACATTTGTCTCATAGGTGAGGGAAAACCCCGGAAAAAACCTCACCTAGGTAACTTGTCCCGACCAGGAATCGAACCCGGGCCCGCTGCGTGAGAGGATTGGACGCATCCCCTGAGCCACAGCGGTGGACCAATAATATTTCCAAGATCTAAATTTAAAAAATTCAAAATTAAACAATCCAATAATCCAAAATTAAAAAATTAAAAGGTCAAGAATTAAAATCCAAAATTAAAAGAGTCCAATAATTCAAAATTGAGAAATCCAATAATCCAAAATTGAAGAAATCCAAAAACTAAAACAAGTTTCACTTCTGTCGCGTGGCGTTCCACGCATACTTATTTTATTATAACACAGATGTGGTATCGATTATTGTCAAACACGGAACGATCTTGAAACTTCGTAATAAACAACCTATATTTAAAATGAAATCTATCCTGTTCGTGTTAATTTTAATATTACATTAAATTTAATTCATTTCGTGTTGTCAAAATCTGTTGGTTTCAAGACAACGACCAAGAAGCTTCGACATGACTGGATGCCATGAGCTGCCATCTGTCGCAGAAGACAAGAACAACGAGAATAGCTGATTGCGAAGGGTAGCTGCCTACGTTTGTTTCAGTAAAATCTAAAGTCACAAAACTTAAACATTTAATTATGCTCGAACAGAAATAGTAGTATGCAACTTGTCTCTAATGGTAATTATGGCAAGGTATTTGAAGATTTAGCATCTTTTTTATATATTACGGTTAAATGATAGCTCGAATATATGTAAATGTGTTTCATGAAATAATTGATCAAATAAGGGCAATTGTTTTGCATTAATTTGCATTTTTCGTCATCTTCTAGAGATAGATCATTTTTTGGCAATTTATAGGTAATTTTCGGCATTTTTAGGTAATTTTCGGCATTTTTAGATCATGTTTCACTAGAGGTAGAGAGGAGATTTTTCCATGTACAATCGTTACTTTCAGACAACAGACAATCGTTTTTATTTGAGAATATCCGCCAAGTTTTCTTAGTTAATTTTAATTCAGGTTTATTTTAAACACCACAGTTGTCTTGTAGCAATAAAGATTTTTTCTTTACTTTTAAATGGAACATTTTAGCTAGGGGCAATTTGATTGGCATTCCAGTTCAGATAGAATTTCTTTTTCGCTAAGGGTGTCCAAGTAGCATAAATCTACTTATTTCTTTAGTAACAAAATAAGTGTGTTTTACAAAGTAAATTCATATACAACGCAATGTCATAAATTGATATTATCAATTCATTACTTAAAAAAAATAATTATAAGTAGGCCTAATAATGGTAAATTTATTGGGCATTTCTTTAAGTTTTGGGTCATTTTTTCACTATTTTTAGGTCATATACATTTTTTATTCTGCATTTTTTACTATTTTATGGTTATTAAATGCCTTGCCCTAGTAATTATGATAAGCCTACTCTTAAGAAAATTATGAAACGAGCAAAGCGAGTTTTATAAAAATGGTCTATCTTATTGAATGCCGTTATAGGCTCGTTGCATAATGTACTATTACTTACATAAAGGCAGCCGCATCGTTTATGAGGTTAATCCTGTAGTAATGTACAGCTGGTGTTAAACCCTTTGTACTCCAGTGATCTGGCTGTATGCAAATTGGCAGTGTCGGTGCGGTAGACGTAATAATAACGTGACAATGAACACCAGCAGCAAGTAGATTGGCTGGGGTGACTGCCACAGTAATTGGTGTCCCTTATCAGACGACCCAGAGCGACGCGTCCTTATCGTGACGTCACATGCCCGTCTCTTCCCGGATGATCCCGAGTTCCCAGCCCCGAGGAGTTGAAACAACTATAAAACGGGAAGGAGAGCCTTTAAACTTTGAATTAGTATCTACGCGTGAAGGCTAATAAAACCAGACAAATACCATTTTGTTGCAAACATACGTATCGCTTCAGATTTACTTTTACTGTCAAGCCGTATTTGTTGGATTTTACGAGTCTGAACTGTGTACTTGACCACGTCTCTTTTGCATCTGCTCGCATGTAACAACTACCTAACAGACTCCTGAGCACGGATTTTAAACTACAAATCCAGTTCAAAAACATTTGAAGAGCATTCCACAGCACATTCTTAAACTAAATAAGTGCCACAACCTTCCAAAGGGATATAAATAAAATACTGAAAAACTTAATATAACTGACTATATTCAGTTTTTCTTCCTTCGTGTACAAGGCTCATACAATTTGAAATTAATAAGCTGAAAACTCATCTTTCAGAAGTATATTAATACCATGTTTAATTTTTATAAGAAGTAATTAAAGTAATAAATTAAGTACTATTTAAAATTGCAACTACGTCAGAAATTTTTTTATACACACATCCGATTTTTTTTAATTTGTTTGTTTTGATTTTTTAATTTATTGACTAAAATAGGAACACAAATAAGACCATCATCAAGTTTGTACTAGTTAATATTATACTATTTTTAATCTATTATATAAAGTGCGATGTTCGAAGACCTGAAGCACCAAGATTGGCTCTCGAGAACAGTCAATCAGTCGCCAGAAACATAGGCTAGTATTCGTAACTAAGTTAAACAAGGCAAGCTCAGATGTATCAGTTTTTGCCAGTAGAAAATTAATAGACGAAGTTACTTACTAAAAAGCATGCTGTTCCCAATGCTACCAATAATGCTCATCATAAGATGGAGGGCGTCGTGGCAGTTGCTTACATCAAAACGCTTTTAAAGCACACGAACTGGCTTGCACCAAATCGAAACTGTGTTTTTACTCAATATCCCCTAAAAGCCATTCAAAAATAGAGGTGTTTTTGAAGTTTAAAACAGTGGGATAGGGGGGTTTTTGAACTTAACTCTGATTTTCAACATGGCATTGTATAGTACTTTAGGGGGTTTTGAACCTCATATATCAACACAAATCTGGTGATGTATAAAAGTAAGAAAATATAATTTGGCGTTTAGGGGATTCCAATGGGCATTTATATTATTTCAATTTCGAAACAAGTTATGTTGTTCAAAATAATGTGTTTTTATTCTGCTCGATAGCAACATGTGACGTATTAATCATCGCCCGTTGATGCCTTACGTGTCCAGTAACGAGCTGATGTTTTATCAGGTAAAATTTCATCCTTGCGATCCGAGGAAGGATATTATAAGATAAGCGATCGTGATAGTCTATATCCGATGAACTGCTAAGCGTTATTGGTCAATATCAAACGCGCGGCGTATGAGTGGAATAGTCTATATAAACGCTCCTGTGCAAGTAATAGACTTAATGTAATTCCTGACAAATTATTTTCAGATTGAATTTAATTCATTCATTACCTGTATGGCTGCTTTTAACCTATAATGAACGCGTCACTGAATTTTAGGTCTACCCTCTCCGAGGCGATAAGGGTAATAATAATAATAATAATAATAATAATAATAATAATAATAATAATAATAATAATAATAATACTTTGTAAAATTAAATAACAGATTATAGTTGAGAAAATGATAAATAATATTAATCATCTCAGAGGTATTATCTGTGGAATAGAGTAATACATTCGGATAATTTTACCTTGAAAATCGAATGGTATTTATTTAACTAATTCTTCTCATCAGAAGTAGATACTAATTTACTACTGACTGGTTTAAGAGACTGTTACTAAAAAAATTAATAAAACAAAAAAAGAATTCAATTTCTCACGGTTATGCTTGTAACCATCACGAAGAGAATTCTGACTCTAAGATCAATGATTATCTTAGACTGTCTTTATACCAAGAGAAACATTGACAGGTACACTCTTTGTTCTACAATTCATAGCTACTCAACAAGAAATAGTTCACACGTGTATGTTCCCAAATGCAAATAATATAATAAAAACACAAAATGGGTTTGATGTTATATCTTTAAATATATACAACAGACTTTCCGACAAAATTAAAAATATTTCTTTACCAGCGTTCAAGAGGACAGTTAGATCAACATTGATCTCAAATTCTATGTAGCCCATACGTTGGATGAGTATTTTAATAGCAGATTATTTTAAAGTACTATTTTATCAAACTTTGTGTGTGCATTTATTGCTTAGACGTTGCTACACTCTTTGATGTCTCTAGCAAATAAATATCTATCTATCAATTTGTCGGAAAATTATCTTGCACAGGTCTGTGAATAATTACAAAAACATATAACTCTTTCGTTCATGCCTGAGCCTGAATAGATCCTCACGACCTCGGGAAGAAGGAGCCAGTGTCTTGCCGTACTTCGCCAAAGCAAACGAAAGGCACAGACGAGAACCGACAAAAACATTATCACAAAATCATCGATGGAGAGCATATTTTCATTTCCAAATATACGAAATTCAATTCTTTGATGTAGGCGAGGACTTAAAAGTTTGCAGTGAAAGAAGCCTCGCTTCCATTGTAAAAAGAACATTAGGAAATCCAGTGTTAACTTTTGACTTATTGAAATGGCTGCGAGCTCGAGAGAATGCATTATTTTGGGTTGAAAGGAAATTCGGTCACCCCTGTAGACAACGTAGTGGTGAAGGGAGGCGCGGGAGGGGGCGAAGTGCATTAACTGTAATAGTAATTTGCAGGGCGAAAAGCTATTTGCCTAATTAGAACATCCTGCGGTGTACTTGCCACACGCAGATTGAAGTAACCGACCATCTACACCCCCCTTGCGTGATTTCCTCTCCTTTACCTTCTCCCCAATTTTACTAAATTATATTATTACGAACCCAACCCGTAATTCGGTCTACTTTTATCTAGGCCGATGTAATTTAGCGTGTAACAATCAACACTTTGGTATTGGACGTGCTGTTCTACTTTCCCTGACGCCGACCTACTTTGTGATATAATTGAAGTATTGCTTCCAAAAGACACGGTTTTATCACTGCCTAATTTGTAATTATCCATTCAGGAGTTCAACAACCCTACAAATTAGTGAGACTTAATAGAATTCGAATATTCTTAACGGTATGTAGGTCTACTTAACAGGAAGTGCATTCTTGAAAATGAGTATATATATTTTAAAAACAATTACCTTTCAATAGGCCTTAATAGTTTAGTAGTATTGGGACATACAGTACGTACTCTTCGATACCATTTAACTGTAACTGATAAACAGGCAAAGACGTTTGATGATTCTCTGCAATTTCAGTTAAAGCCCAAATTATTGTGTTCAGCAATGATTTTAAATGAAGGAATACATGTTTTATAAATCATTAAAAAATTTCAGAATTATTCAACAGACAAAATTTTTCATTATATCGCGTAGAGGAAAATTGTTTTGGATAGAATCGAACCCGGGTTTTCAGCTTGGTACGCTAACGCCGAAACCGGTCGACTCCCCAATGCATCTATTTCATCCCAAATATCCCTTTAGAAACCTCCGGACCTCACAAATAAGTTTAAATTGCAACGCATCGAGATGCCAATTCCATTATCACATTTCTAGATAATTAAGTTAAAAAATACCCTCATTAACAATTCTCAGCAGCAGGCCTATCTTTTCTTTTTTAGGTAGATTTCAAAGAAAAATCTGCCAATTGCAATCGATACCATGTCATGACTTTCGAAAAATTCTTTCATATCTTTACGTTTCCTGCCTCCCTAAGTACGAAACCATATATATATATATAGATATATATCAAAATATATATATATACTGTAGATATATATCACAATATATATAGATATATATATATAGATATATATCACAATATATATATATAGATATATATATCACAATATATATATAGATATATATATATCACAATATATATATAGATATATATATCACAATATATATATATATAGATATATATATCACAATATCTATATATATAGTCTATATATCTTTACACGCTAGCGGCCGTAATTTTGAAGATATTTGAACAAAATTTTATTATGTTATTTCTAGGTCCAATAGTTCGGACAAGTTCGTTAATGAGCAAAATTGGCCAAAGGGGAGGGTCGGGGGAGGGGGTTGAAATTTTGAAAAATTTATATATCGACCCCTACGAAGTATAGAGGGAAACTTTGTTTGAATAATTTAGAGTACTCCCTATGTAGTTCACAGTGACACCAACGATTCGGGGGTTATGGGGGTACGAGTGGGGGTGGTTGGTGGGGGATGGAAATTTGAAATTTTTGAAACCACCTCTTATGGGGTATCGTGGAAAAACTATTTCAAACTCTATCGTTGAAAAACTCTACAGATCAATAACTGGTTTCTCGATAGCTCTCATATAAGGCGAGATTTAACACTTTGAAATCTACCTCAGCCTGCAGGCCTGCCTAAAGGGAATTATTTTCAGTATACCTAGGTATTCTACACAGGAAAATTTACCTTGAACGGGATTGGAACCAAGAATTTAGAACGACAATCTGAAGCCGAGAACATCCGGCAGCACAAGAACGTATGAAGTCCCATTCCATCGCCTGGAATTGTAATAAAAATATTTTCAGTGAGGAAAAACTGAAAGTTTAAAGTAAAGTAAAGTCTTAAACCCTATACTAAAATCAATGTCGAAGTTACATGCATCCTTGCAGCAATATAACTTTGAGGTCTGTAGGAGTCTTGAGGAATATTTTAAATGGAACTTTGTAGAGTCTTCGAGAACTGAGGAGTTTCGTCGTCAACTCATGTTAAAAAAATAGTTGCTCTTAAATTGGAAGTTCCAGAAAAGTGGACCGAAATTTATACAAAAACAACTGCGGAGTCTGAACGTAGCGCCCTGACTACTGTTACAAGCAAGCAGCAGTAGATCACGATCCATAGCTAATCAAGCTATCGAAGGATGTCTAAATGTTACTGGACTATGTGCTTGACATAGCGATAATGCATCCTCGAGCCATATATATTTTTTAAGCAGCTATTTTTTCGTATATGAGCATCCTGTAGGATACAATATAATATTGGTGTATATTATATAATATTCTCATGTGGTGTCCAACAGAGACAATAATCTGTGGCTCATGAATGCTTATATATCTGTCTGTAGGATACAGTTTCGGTCAGCGAAATTTGAAGGTAAGTTTCGATAAGAGCTAATTAATTAATAGTTCGATATCAATCTATAAGTAAAATGAATACCTAGAACAATCCTGGCAGTAATGACTGGCAGAACGCTGGCATTTTTACCAACCATGTGCTGATTTTCTAAAAATCCGGGACCGTCAATCTCCAAGAAACCTATCCGAATAGTACGGTATGTTTTCTCCACGACATTGATAAATTAAATATGTGATTAAGATTAAATAATAAATTTGTCTTTCTTATTGACTAACTTTTCAATTTTCGTCTACGCCACAATTAAACTAGTCCGCTTATCAGATCTATCTTATGCTTATCTTACGTAGGCTAGTACGAAAGATAAAGCTGAAAACAACCGCGATTCCGATATTATTCCAATTTCAATCACTCCTACGTCTTCGAGGGTTTAATTTACAAGATGGATGGGAACTGCTGCCCGAGCTGTTATCCTTCTGATTTACTTTTGAGGAATCTGAATATCATACAAGCATTTATGTTGTATTTGTTTATACCATATGGGCCGTATGTCGCATTGCGTGGATATGTAATGTATATTTTGTGTCCGGCACCAAATTTCAGTTGTATAACAGACGATCACGCACGATAGCAAAGTGATATTATTTGCCATAATTCAGTTTTCTAAGCCCCAGAGCAAGTAAGTGTTAGATGTTATTTACTTCTCAAAAGGAAGGCTCGTTAGGAACTGTTCAACACACTGGTACACTCATAACACGTCAACACACAAAACTCATAACAAATGCTCGAAATGTCCTCCTCTTGCTTCTAGATATGCATTCACATGGCAAGCAGACATCCCGGATGAAGAAATTTTTCATCGACGTGTCATGGAAGTCTGCGAAACCATTCGACACCATCCCGGAGTATTTGAAAGGGTGCGACAGTCCATGATTCGACGAATGCATGCATGTCTAGAAGCAAGAGCATTTCGAGCATTTGTTATGAGTTTTGTGTGTTGGCGTGTAATGAGTGTACCAATGTGTTGAACAGTTCCTAACTAGAAAACAAAGGGTTATGGGATATATGTTCATATGAAATTTTTTCCTTCTTTTGGTGAAAGCAGCCCATGCCCGAAGTTTGTAAAAGTATTTTTGAAACACCCTGTACCTAGGTATATAGACTATATATAGGCCTATATATATACAAACAACGTAAGGTTTATTGTTTTCATCCGAAAAGGAAAGCGAATAGAGCTCAGCATACGACAATGGCAGGACAAACAATTTCTACTATATTTTCTATTTTTCCGCTGAAGTTCATGAAGCATGGCCTTCATCTTAAAGCAGATAAAGAATCCGTTGAAGGCAGGAGTGCAGGGGTGAAGTGGCTAACAGGCGTGCTTCAGATTGACGGAAGCTGATAAATTAAGACATCAGGGAGAAAGTTCAGAGCATAAAAAGGATGATTAAGCGTTGAGTTCTAGTGCGAGCCGTGTAATCGCATTAGCAAGGTGACTCTGTCCTGGATAACGCGTCATTTACTTCTTTGTGCGGGGATAATCACCTCTTACATCTTCCGGAGGCTACATGCTTATTTTCTTTTACTCCGTCTCCACTCAACGAGCTCTAATTCCTTCCGCAGAAATATGACTCGAGCAAGATTTCAGATGAGGTACTATATATATATATATATAGCCTATTCGTATGAATATATCGTTTGGGCTTTCATACGAATGACAGGAAGAATCAATAAATAATTTAATGTTCTTATGATATCGTCTTATTTGCCCTTATAGGCACATTTGTTTTTGTTCTTTATTAAATGTTTAAGTTTTGAGTTTTTAAGATACCTTGTAATATTTTACAAATACCTTGTAATATTGATCAAAGAAATTACACTCTCAACCTTGATGACCAGCTGTTAGTTATTGTCGTCTTTTGCGAAAGATGACAGGGGAAAAAGCCTTGCAGGTAGCAGAGCTTCTCTTGGATGTTTTAACCTCAAAACAACGCATATTAAAACATACGAAACGAACTAAGTTTATTATATTAAAAATTACATGAACATAATAGGTTTTATTTTAAACACAGGTTGTTTATGGTGCAGTTTGAACTGCTGCATTCAGGACTTAAAGGTTTTTCCGCCTACGATATTAATTGAATAATAACAACGACAATACTTTAACGAACAGCAGGTCACATCAAATAAGTAGATTATAGTATCGTCGAACAAATGCATATTTACCCTACAGCATTGCAAAAAATCACTAATTCTATGAAATGTTAAACATAACAGAATTAAAATTTCCCTGGCTTGTATTATACCACTCTTGAGGTAGCCTTTGAACATAAAGATAGTTTTAGTATATAGTAACTAGGCCTATATAATGTATTGCTAACGTAGTCATCAACATTTTAATTGGAAGACCTACCTATAATGTTCAATCTTGATTAATAAATAATTTACCGTATTTTTTTCGGTTAGCTTACATGCAATCGCAACAAAAATTTCTCTCTGAAAATCCCAAGTTCTGTTTATTCTGTAAGTACCGGCATATCTCCTATGTAGTAGCTTTATTAAATGGGATTCTTCATCATCAATGATTTGTTGTAGGCCTTTGTTTACGTTTTTCTTTGCTTCTGTTCCAATGTATAGTAGGCTTACGTCAACTCCATGTGGAATTTATTGTTCCACATGAAGACAACACAAAGCCGCTCTTGGGACCCACTTATTGTTTGGAGCATAGTGTAGGGCGGAAATCAATTGAAACTGTAGTAACGACCTGTGGATCAAACAGCCTTCCATGTGGTTTCATCAGTCACCCACGAGAGGGTGTTGATATACCTTTGTTTTCCACACCAGTCTGCTGGATTCTGCTTGGGCCAGATAACGTTGACGATAAAAAGAGACGATAGTAAAACAAGTCTAAATGAGCTTTCCTAAATCCAAATCCAAACGTAATTTCGAGGTACACATATTCGCAATCATGAATATTGACATTTTGTAGAGTTGTGACCCAGTATAGTCCTATTCAACTACGGCGGTAAACTTGCATTAATCAAACTCCAGATTTTGAAAGAGGCACTGAAACTCGTTTACGAGGCTGTTCGCTTGTGGATGTAAGAACGGCGTATACGTGCTTCAATGTCGACAATCAAAGCCAGAAACTAATTTCAAACACTGGCTATCATAACCAAAGACCAAAGTTATTAATTTCCCTTTCGTCATATCTTCTGCATTACTCTATCCTATTAACACAGTGCCATTTCCCTTTCTGAGCTTTTGATACTACTACAGTACTAACAAATGCATGTCTGTAGTTAAGTTCAGTGTTTCAATTTTCCGATTCTAAACTAGACCGCACAGCAATAATAATAATAATAATAATAATAATAATAATAATAATAATAATAATAATAACAATAACAATAATAATAATAATAATAATAATAATAATAATAATAATAATAATAATAATATAATACAGTAAGACCGCGATAATCCGGCACTCGTTAGTACGGCAGACCCGATATTCCGGCATGCATCAGAAATCGATTTTTCCCTTATTTTGAGGAGTTTAGCTAATACTTTGACACTTAAAAATTGATTTAACTGTGCAGTATTTGATTTTTAATTCAATTTGGTTTTTACAGTACTACATACTTTTAATTTTTTATACCGTAATAAATTCTGTTTGTTTTTAATAAGTAACAATTACTCGTTTTTGTACGTTAAAACTATAGTTTTATTTACAGTATATGTCCTAATTTAAACCGGGCTTTTAAAATTACCTCGATAATCCGGCGTATTTAATAATCCGGCATTGACATATCCCCGAGCATGCCGGATTATCAAAGTCCTACTGTAAGAATGGTAAAAATAAAAGCGTTTCACATCAGCGAAGACTTAAATGACAACGCACTGTAACTGTGATCTACGTTAATCACAGTGACACTGACATATACAAACGGTAGATTTATCTGTTATTTGAATTTATGTATTCAACTTATCACACACAACTTACATACTGTAACAACCATGAATAGGATAAGATTTCTACGAAACTAATAGTTTGATTATGGTATAATTTGTTTTTGCTAATTTTGGTGCTTGTTTCTTACATTTTTCATTCTTATTTGCTTGCTCATTTTACTGATTTGTTTTGCTTATAAATCCGGGATCTAGTTAAGTTATAATGTAAATGGGTGACTAAGGCGACTTGATATGTTTACAATAATTATTTTTTTTATGAAAAAATAACAATTTAGTTCATTCTAATATCGTTCTTTAACTTCTCCGACTTTACTTGTTTAAGATAAGTTACTGCAATTCTCTTATCATGAAGAAATCAAATTCAGCACATATGAACATCGTTCTTTAAGTTCTCAGAAAGCAGCAAGGAATCCAAATAAGGATTTCCTAAGCATTTAATCTTTCTGATGTCTTGAAGGAAATCTTATGATCTTTAGCTTCCGAAGTCGTTTCGTGTTCTTTATCCTTTCATGTAAAACTTACATGAATACCCTTAGTGGAAAAAGCTTGTCATTTGACATAACGAATGGTAACAACCCTAGCCCGAAATGTATCTACTCTTATCTTTATATCTTTTGTTCTTTCTTCCTGCCTCAATTTAACTTTTTCTAACTGGAGCTATATAAAAGGTAATAGGCCTATCGACGGAAAGAGTTCAACTAGAATTGGTAGGCAAATCCCCATGAAAATCACCTTTCTGAAATTAGGCATGACATAGGCTAAATTATATGATTTGATGATCATGCAGATGTAAAATGGGAAAACGACTAAATTTGATATAAAAAATATCAGCTGTGCCATGGTCATAAATATGTCCTTACGTCACTTAAAACTGGAACCTAAATACTTTATATTAACGAAATATATTTAGTTATAAGTTAAACACCTGAAAGAAATGCCTTTAGATGTATATATTTAAACGCTCCTGAGATGCTATTCCCTTCATGTCTGCAGAAAATCTGGGAAAAAATAAATTTAAGTCTCACCTTGGGATGAATGTTCCCACTCGCCACACCCTCGCGATGCACTTTCTTTTATACCACGATCTAGCGAATTCTTCTGTCCTCATATTACGAAGAAAATCGTGATTGGACGTTGGTGGTGTGACGTCGTCATACCGCTAAACAAAAGGTGACAGGCTGACAAACCTCTGGAAGATATAATATGCCACATTTACGAAACCTACAAACAGTGTATCGTACATTATTCGAAAATGCAAGGGCGCTTCGCTTCGGCGCCCGCCTCCGCTTCGCGCACTTAACTATGTGGATAGTGTTATGCATTATTTAGACTATGCAGAGGTGATTGTGGTACGGTCGGGAGTGCGGAGTGAGCTAGCGGGTTGTCATTTTGGTGCAAGGGTAGGTAGCTGATATTTGGTACGGTCGGGAGTGCCGAGATAACAAGCGTGTGGTCGCCATAGCAACTCAGTGGTCGGAGCATAAGGGGCGACTTACATTTATCTTTTGCCGAAAATCTATTGCTGTTTGTGGAAACGATGACCCTGGTGTATTGACGTGTTCAACTAATTACACTGGTCAACAATGATTTTGTTACATAAACAATTTTGGGTGTTTCTTATGTATTTTCATCTGATGATTCCAAAAATGAAGTCAATAATTTTCCATCACCCACCATTTTTTTAAAAATCCTGTTTATTAGCATTTCGGGTATATAACATGCTGATTAGAATTAGTATTCTACATTTATATTTCATTTCATTGTGTCAATAATTGACTTATAACGTTTGGTGATTGTTGCCTTGAATTCATGAGTTACAATACCTTATTTAGTAATCACGGCCTACTTGATCATATGCAAAACTGTGATTGTAAGGTAAAGTTTGCACATGAATACAAGCTTTCTTAAAAGAATAAAAGCTAATTCTGTACTCTCTTCCGTTGTCAATTGAATTGTGATAGAAGTGTATATTACCATCCTTAGTAGTGCATTATAAGGAGTAGTGTAAAAGTGTATAGTGATAAGAAACATGTCTCGAATGTGTGTTAATGATAGAAACAACTTCTGTTTTGTGTGTGGTGAGCTGACTTTCAAAGCGTAGAGACGAAACTTTACTCCTCTAATAAGAAGAGCTCCTCACTGTTATTTTAACAACAAAATAGACCAGAACAAGACATGGGCACCAGAAATCTGTTGTACCAAATGTGTAACACTATTATCTGACTGGTTGAAAGGATCCCGTCATCTGCCTTTTGCAGTCCCCATGATATGGCGCAAACCTAAGGACCATTTGACAGACTGCTACTTCTGCTTGACAAATATATCTGGAATAAGTTCGAAGTCCAGACACACTGTTAAATATCCATCTTTAGATTCAGCAATTCGACCGGTGCTTCATGGGCCAGGACTTCCCATACCATCTCCACCAGATGACATAACAATGACTGAAGAATTTCCTGATATTCAGGATGAATTACAGAATGATTCAGATTTTGTGGAAGAAGATGCTACAAACGAACCTCACTTTCTAACACAGGATGATTTAAATGATTTGGTTCGGAATCTTGGTTTAAGTAAAAACAAGGCAGAATTACTCGCCTCAAGATTAAGGATGGAAGCTACTGCAGGGTGACACCAAAGTAAGTTTTTTCCGCCAAACCCAAAAGGAATTTGAGCATTTGTTTTCTAAAGAGAAGGACCTAGTTTTCTGCAATGATGTTGAAAATTTGTTCCAGTCAATGGGTGTTTGGCATAAATCTGAGGATTGGCGTTTGTTCATAGACTCCTCAAAAACAAGTTTGAAAGGAGTGTTACTACATAATGGAAATATATATCCATCCATTCCTTTAGACCATGCAGTTGGGTTGAAGGAAAATTATGATAATATGAAGCTTTTATTATCCTCTATAAAGTATGAGAATTTTTCTTGGCAGATGTGTGGGGATTTAAAAGTAATAGCCATCTTACTTGGGTTACAGCTTGGTTATACTAAATTTTGTTGCTTCTTGTGCAAGTGGAATAGCAGAGATAGATGTAACCATTATATTATAAAGAACTGGCCAAAGAGAGAGTCACTTAATCCAGGACAAGAAAATGTTCTTCATCAAGCACTTGTATGTTCTGAAAAAATCTTATTGCCTCCACTGTATATAAAACTAGGCTTGATAAAACAATTTGTGAAAGCAATGGATCATGATGGCAGTGCATTTCTCTTCCTGCAAAATAAGTTCCCAAGGATCAGCGAAGCCAAACTAAAAGAAGGAATATTTGTTGGCCCCCAAATAAGGGAACTGATGAAAGATAAGCAGTTTGAAATCCAATTAAATATGGAAGAAGCAGCTGCATGCCAATCTTTAAAAAAAGTTGTCACAAACTTTCTAGGAAACTTCAGGTCTGATAACTACAGAGAACTTATCAGTTAGATGATTGAGAACTACAAGATAATGGGATGTAAAATGTCTTTAAAAATACACTTTCTGCACTCCCATCTTGATTTCTTCCCTGAAAACCTAGGGGCTGTGAGCGACGAACACGGGGAGCGTTTCCACCAGGACATCGCGGAAATGGAAAGGCGCTACTAGGGTAAATGGTGTCCAGATATGTTGGCAGACTACTGTTGGACACTGAAGAGAGATGTTTCTCAAGCGAAGTACAGCCGAAAATCCAATTCACATACATTTTAGGTAGTAAATGTAATTTCAGTTAAGATATCATAATACTATAGTGTATAGACACGAAAAATGTTTTCCATGCGATTACTCAAAAACCCTGGGTGATGGATAAGTTCTGTAAAAAGATTTGAAATCAGCACAAAAAATTAAGTCAGACACACCCATTGTTTCCCTTATAACATAAAAAAGTTCAAATTTTGTTGACCAGTGTTATCCTTGGTGTGATGGGTAGAGGCCCTATAGGCAGTGGCGTACCAAGGCTACTTGGCGCCCGGGGTTAATTAGATGGTAGTCGCCCCCTAACACTAAAAGGTTCAAGGTTCAATGAGTTTAACTTAAACACAGTTTAATATTCACAATTATTTATATTTAATAAGTAGTAGGCTATGTTACTTCAACACATTATAAAGAGAAAAATATGAATGAAATAAAACTGTAAGTATTATAAGGTTAGTTTGTTTGAAAAAAATAAAATAAAGAGAAAATAAGTTTCAGAGTCATGACAAAATTTTTAAAATGTGCCTTCCTAGCCTTGATTGATGAAAAACTTATTTATAATAGAGTTGAAGTCTATAGCAGCAGCCACATCACGTTCAATTGATAAAATTGCTAAATTTCTTAGTCTTTCTTTCGCCCGTACACCGTAAACTTTTCCTGTGTACTCATGCGCCACGACCTATTTCGTATTGTCTATAAATAGTTTAAAACAAAACGTTTATTTCACTTCTAAATAATATTTATATTATAGTAGCAGCCATAATATAAATATTATAAACATAATTATATTATATATTATAAACATAATATAAACATTATTATAAATAATGCAGAATTTAACAAAGTAATAAAGAAAATTTGACCAATAAAACCTTATATTTTGCTTGAAGAAATTATTTTTTCTTAAACCAAAATAATACTTTTTCAATTTTGGCGCCCCCTTCTTTACGACGCCCGGTGCGGCCACTGACTATAGGTATACCAATTATCCCTTTAAAATGCATAAAGATCTTCAACTGTCAATAAAATATAGATATTTATGAGAATCCATGTACAGCCGGCTGCAAAAACGGTGGGCCGACTCTTGTTCGTTATAAAATTGAAGTTCTATGGAAGTGATCACAAGTGTATAGGAACTTTTAGTCATTGCTGTGGTTCATTGACAGAACGTCTGTACCGAAGGATGTGGGTTCGCTTCCCATTGATATGTTAATAAACAATGTTACGCTAAGTTGAACTTCCCCCCCCAAAAAAAAGCCGAAATAAACATGTTTTGTTTTCTTTTGAAAACAAAAAGAAACAAATGCCATTAGCAACACGAAATAGAGGTCGTTTGTTGGGATTAGTATCTTCACTGCTTGCTAGATATATGACCAGAAACTTGTAATTAAAATAATTATGGATCGGTCAAGATTCGAATGTAGAAGGAGCATTGCCCGCTCGTTTCACAGGTCAGCTATTTTTCACTGTAGCCACTTTTCTTGCTAACATAGGCATAATAACCATAATATACTGATACATAATTCAATATTGGCTCGAATGCATTTTATTTTGCTCAACGATATTCCTATTTAATTCTTCAGATAACCTAGAATATCCACAATTGACTCTTCACTCGATTCAATACCAAAAATCACGATTTGAACAAAATACAGCCGATTTCAATGGTTTAGGCTAATTATACGCTTTTTTATGTATGCAAGTGATGAGAGACAACCATGCGTCGTATTTTGTATCTGAAACAACTTTTAGGCGGCCCATCCTTTTTGCAACCGGCTGTACAAAAATAATTCAACGTTAAGGCACGCACACAATAGCTAAACTGTTAATATGCGATATTTACGAAGTTTGTATGGTGCAAACCATATTGTATCAGTTAATAATTTTTTATTCTACCTACGAGGGAGATATATTTGTTTATTTAAAATCCACCTAATTCCTCTTATTCTAATTTTATAAAACTTACTATTTACAAACAGTCTGATTTTATACCTTTAGAAATCGTAAATAGTAATCGACAATATAAAATACATTGAGATGGTACGATAAAATTATAAAATGTGAAGGTGCTAAACAATAAATGATTGTTATTAATTGTTTATTACTTTACTACAGTTAAAGAAGTTATGTGTATTTATTTGACGTACCTTAATATCCCTTTTTGTGAAGGTCCAAAGCATTAAGTAGTTAAGTATTAAGTAATAGTATTTAGTAGTTAAGTAGTGAAACTATAAAATAATTAGAGTTATACACTGCTTGAGAGATATAATGAAACGACTTAAGAGTTAGAGTTATACACTACTTGAGAGTTGTAATGAGACTATTTTACTCTTCGGATCTTCACAAAAACAAACAAGGTACCGGAACATCAAAGAAACAGCCTATACATAACCTTATAAATAACAGAGAATAACATAAAATTAATAAGAATCATATATTTATCATTATAGGACCTGAAGATGGCCGGATAGCTGTATTACGTCCAGCTCATTTGAAAACTTCAATAATATTTTATATCGTTTACATTTTATAATTGTATTCTATAATTTAATATGTATTTTATAATGACAGATGTAATTTATGATGTTTAAACGAAGCAAATCAAGTTAATTAAAAACAGAAAGTTTTATAAAAACGGAATGCGATGGATTAGGTAGTTTTTATTATGAATAATTACAGTATGCAACATGTTCTTTTTTTTATACTTCAGGAAGCTACTTCGAGAAACAGAACGCTTAGGCCTATCAATAGTGTCGTTCAAGTTAACAAACATGTTGAAATAATGAAACATACACCATATTATGATATATTCTCTTTCACTTCATTCCATAAATAGAAAGAAAAAACAGCGAACAAAAGAATACTATGATCTATTGTGGCACACAACAAAAGATTTCAAAGCACAAAGCATCATCTATTTTGTTACACTGTAGGCGCACTCTAACTCAAATAACCGTGATCTGAGTTGTTTGTTTTTAACAAGTAGAGCTTAAATAATAATTTAACAAACTAGGCAAACCTTCAGATTTCAGGACTATAACAGTCTTTATGAGGTGCTTATCAATATTATTCTTATGAATAGGGACCGGATTTTTAGGTTTTTAAAAACACTGTTCTAGGTTTTGCATTAGGTGAAATAGTTTTGTTAGGTTTTTTATCCAAAATATCGTTTTCGGGTAGAATAATTGGTTTAATGAATTTGAATGTGCTACATAGGATTCAATACATAATTAACACGTCTTCTTAAAACACAGTGTGACCACTCAGTGTGAATAACAAGACAGTACTAAAGGCAAAAAAACGCTTTAAAACACAGAATTCTATACCCTTGTTCATACACGGCAACAATGGTTGTTCGTACGAATATTTTAAAAGGAATACGCCGGTACTCTACACTTCCTCTCTTGATACTGTCCATCCTAGACGACAATGGGTTGAATGAAACGCTGGTGGTATTAATTTCAACCCGACAAAAATTATTGTCTCTCCGCAAAATATCGATTCCTGAACTGACAAGCAAAAAAGACAAAAAAAAGTAGCCTAAATTAGATGTTTTAGGTTTTATATCCCATTTAGGTATATTTAGGTTTTTATACCCCATTTAGGTATTTTTAGGTGCCACAGAATTAATGTGGGTGAATCCTATGGCCATGATTCGAAAAAGTGTATGCGCGCTTTTTGTTTTGGAAGTAAGGAAAAAAAATAGGTAAAAACCTAAGAATCCGGTCCCTACTTATGAATAATTACTATAGATGCGGTGAAGAAAATTTCAGAGTTATTTTTAAAAAGTGTAAAATAATAGTTCTGAACAGGAAGTTATAATGTGTGTTAAAACTTAAAAGGTATTATTGGTATTCATGGTTTATTAATATTCCTGTTATTCCTGAAACTTTATTTCTGTGTCTCTTTCTCTCTCTATCTCTCTCCTTCTAATTAATACTTTCACGCTGTGAATGTGTGTATACATCTGCGAGCCAAACTGTTCGTGAGCCTCAAGTTCGCAAAATCGGTACGGCGTTTTCAGCAGTATGCGAACCGCTCGCGGCGAACCGTCTCCTGTGGATTTTTGGCGAACACAAAGGAATTCTGATTCCAAATAGGGACGGATTCATTGGTAGTTCGTTTTCTTTTCCGAACCTCTAGGCGTCATCATCTACTCGTATTTTGTGCTTATTGATTTTGTTCTACCTTTTTGTAACTTAATTATGAAGTAGCCAGAGGAAAATGTACTGAAACTGATATAATATATATATATATATATATATATAGTATATTTATGTATATGCGTTAGTACCCTGGTCAAAAGCACCAGTTCAAAAAAGAAGAAGATGCTTGCAACCAGGAAAAATGCACAATAAAATGCGGCAGCTATTCAACAATGTTTACGTAAACAACTAGGCTACTATTACCATTACTACTATTTTTATTATTATTATTATTATTATTATTATTATTATTATTATTATTATTATTATTAAAGTCAAATCTTAATAGATATTTGTGAGTCCTAACAGATTACAGTGTTATGGTTATTGTTTTATTGATGGGCTGTAATATATAACAATATATTAGCAAGACTTCATGCTGAATACTTTGCGATATTCTGGATAATTTAAGAAACAGACTTTCAAAAAGCGAAAAATAACGAATCACAAATTCAATCATAAAATTTTGCTAATTTTGTTTCTAAACTTACTGACTGCTGGTGGTTCGCAGTCGGTTCGTTCCTTTCGCATGGATCGCTGGAGGTTCGCTGTGAAAATAATGTAAATGAATGGTTCATGAGAGGTTAGCGAATCTATAAATCTATACATCTTAACATTTTAGCGAAATACCAGCATCTTGAATTTGTCCTACGTGTCTCACTCATTTCTCTTTTCACTAATGCTCTGAAACTCTCAAATCTCCCTCTCTACCTCTCTTAGACATTCTTATCTCTCTCCCTCTCTCTCAATTTGTTATCTTCTTATACATATAGATTTTCATATGTCAGAAGCAAGGTAAAGAAATCGTACCAGAATGCACGGAACATAAAATATTCGGGATGACATGAAATTGAATTTAAGACACCTTGCTTGCTGTGAAGCAGAGATTCATTCAGATGACAAGTGTCACATTTTCAAAAGACTCCACACAATGTTTGTAGGAATGACGTGACTTGAACAGACATAGAACGACGTGAAGGCGCAATTACGCGGCTCCCATTCATTATGCATCCGCCTGCAGTGTCCTTTTATGCAGTAATATAACCATGAACATGAAAATACTGCTGCTTCCAACAATGGCCAAAAAATGTACGTCTAACGACATCTCATTTTTGCTGTCTGAAATTAAAAAGGTTATAGTAGTTGCAGTAATAGTCCACTTTTATGCTAGTTCCATATCAGTGAGTTCAGAATTTTTAAGTTCCTACAAGCTTTAACTAAATCTCACAGTGTTTCAAAGAATAAACAAGCCTTCCTTGAATTTTTAATTCTTATTTAACCTTCTCACTGCTACTGGCGTATAAATTCGTCACCTTCAAACCTGCATAAAATAAGAGATATAAGACAAATAAAGTAATTACTTATGTTAAAATTTGAGGATTTTTCATCCACTTGTTATGGTTGTCATTCATAAAAACCAGCTAACCGAACTAAACTCTCTTCTTTAAATTTAAAGTTAGAGCCCACTGATGATGTTACTTGAAGACTGCCTATCAGTGTATAAATTTAGCTATGAAAGGTCAAATAAAAAATGTAATATGGAATCATTTCTATAATCAGCCATGTATGTTTTTATTGATAGAAGGGTAGGTTTAGAAATCTGATAAAAATGGGTTTCTTTTCCGACCTCAGTGTTACAATGGTGCAAAATTTTATCACTAATAAAATTATGATTACTAATAAAATAGTAAAAATATTTATAAATATCGCGTCTTCGTAATTTCCCTCTAGTTTCTACATTACTAGGAAATTAATCAGTTTTAATTTCGTATAGGACTATATTATTTTCTCTACAACCAGCCGTAAATGAGAAATAAGGAGTTAGCTAATACCTTAAGGTCGGAGACTTTTGGTATAATAATCACCAAATACCTCCAAACACATTCCAGAAATTAAATCTTTAGGATCAAAACTTACAAGACCTTTTTAAGCGTTCACTGACTAGACTATTAGGACAATAAAAAATATACATATATGCAATAGCGGTAACATAAATCTCAATGTATTTTCATTATACTCGTCATAATATTAAAGCAATAAATATTACAAAGAGTATTAAATGTTATAACAGTGAGATAGTTTTAAAAGATGTGTGCTACTAGAATAAAGATGTTAAAAATCTTGAGCGTCTGTGTCGGGTCCTGCTATTTAGGCTTAAACGCACCTCCATTAACTCTGTAAAGGATACATGAAGTTGGCACTCGCTCAGTGGATACATGGAGTATTTGGTTACCCCAAACGAATGTGCTCTCAGTTTACATTTATGTGTAAAACAAAGAACGTACATCTAAATGTTGATCTTGGGATATAGGCTTATTACATTTTGATCACAGAATTTTGGATTTTGTTCTTTGCTCTTGAACAAAGGTGACATTTACATTTTTACTTATCTTTCTTCGCAATGCTTATCACCCTCTATAATGTTTAGTAGCCTACATCCCGAATGTTCCAGCGAAGCTCTGTAGGCAAGTTCTTAGTCAGTTTCCTTCTCATGTGTTGTTGAAGTCCACGTTCATACCTCAACAATGTCTTAAAATTCATTGTTGCCATCATCATGTCTCCACCTCATTTATCCACATATTTATAACATTCTAGAAGTCTGGGTCTGTGAATTTTTCGCTATTGCTAGTTGCCATGTCCAAAAACGGAAATATGAAAACACAAAATGTACATGTAAGTAATATGTAGGCCTATTGATTACACGAAAATTTAAGTACAACATGTATTTAAAATCTCAAATATAAAAGTAAAAAAAAAAACATGAATAAAAATATATAATAGGTTACAAATAGGCTATAAATGATTCGACCAATTACCAAAAATTCTTACATAGGCCTAAACATAAAAAGTAAAAAATATATAAAATATATATTAACAATTTTAGAATTGTAACATATTATAACTTTGAAAATAATCATTCCCATAGTCAGGAATTATTGAAACCAAAATAGAAAAACACAAAGTTTGATACAGAGTAATTGTCTACCCCCAATATATAAGTCAAATGCTTCTTGACTTTGTTGAGAGCAGCTTGCAAACTAAACACAGCCAGCAACAATTATTAGGACTCAAGCGTAACGAAGCATCAGGTAGGCCCTATATCAATATCAAAACTAACAAACCACGTAAACATAAAGAATTGCATGGAGTAATGCATTACCATGTATCCATCCCAGGGTTAAAGCAAGTACGTCTACCTCGGATCCTCTTCACTCTTGCTCTAACGGAGATGCATTTCAGCCGGAAAGGCGGAAACCTACATTTGTACATAGTATAACCTTAATGAGAATGAAATATTTAAATTATCTGAATCAGCCATCTCGCCCACAATCCTGAAAGCCTAAAACTGCTTCCTAAGTAACTCGATGGAGTTTCTATTCTTTCTAGGCAGCACTATTAGGCCTACAGAATGTATAAGAAGTGACAGAGCAAACTGAAACAGTGAAGAATATATGATAGTAAATGTAACTAAAAAGTAAGCAAAGTGACTTTGTTAGTTCATTGTTTGTTGCTAACTTTAAAACCACTGCAATTTATTTTATATTTAACGTATTGATCTTTATTAAACTTCATGGTGCGTATTTTAATTTCTTACACAATTTTATTGTACAGATAAGAATGTAGGCTATAAGTGTGAATATATTTCAGACAACTTATCAAATATTAATAAATAAATTATTGAGTCGCTGGTGACCTGCGTAGTTAAAAAGCGACCTTAGTAGTTAAAGACAAACTTACACAAAAAAAAAAAAAAAAGGAGGAGGAAATGCATTTCATGTATGGTAAGGAAAATAGCACCGTATGCAAGGCTGCAAGCATGTACCAAGAAGCTTATTTTCCTCAAAGGCACCTCTCAAGAAGTAAATAATAATAATAATAATAATAATAATAATAATAATAATAATAATAATAATAATAATAATAATAATAATAATAAAAAAAATAAGTATATCTCAGAAAATATCGAGCTCTAGGACGCAAGGAGGCAAACGTACCATGTGCACAAGAAATCAAATCAGTGATGGACTTGAATTATTTCGCAATCAATTCGTGTTTACAGGGACTTTTTGCTTCTATGCCATGTACTTCTTTCAGTTTCAATTTGTTTTAATCTTATAACTTTTGAAACTCCAGTATAGCGTTGGAATATAAAGTGAAAAATCCCATCTTAGGGCCTAATCTTCCATGCATGTGACACACTTTACATTATTACAAGTTTTTTTTTTTTTTCAAAGTTTACTGACACATAGGCCTGTCCGCCACCGGCGTGTCAGAATTTTGTTCTGCAGGAGTTCTTTTACATGCCCGTAAATCTAAGATATGTGACTGGATCACTGGAACATTTATGCACACGTAAATGCTATCAACCTAAGCCGGTATCGAATCCGTACTTGCTAACACATACCGTTCAATCGAGGTTGATTAGTACGATCTAGCCAAGTAACAAAGGCCGAGCATGGATCTTGGAGTGTGAAAGCTTTAAGTAGGCCTACCACTAAGCACGCCCTGAGCGAAGTGTAGGGGATACACCTTCTCGGCCTTCGGTACTCCGTTAGGCCGCGTAAATGTTGGAGCATTGATAAACGAACAAAGCAGCATCGCTGTTTCACCAAGATAATAGTAACATTAATTAACACGCATCGGCGTGGTATTTGACAGTAAGAAATTCCAGCGGTCTTACTAGTAGAGGAAAAGGCTAATGCGGACAGACTTACAAAACACTTTCCGACGTGGATTGGTGAAATCTAAATAACACCCGAAATTTAAATCCTAAAAATTCAAAGGAGCTTAACTCCCTACTTACAGATCACTCCATTACCATGTGGAAAATATGATGGAGGTATACTCCAAAGGGTCTAATCACGAAGGATTACTTCCCCAATGTTCAAGATAGACTCAAACTGAAACATGTAACGATAGATTACGCGACATCTCTGTTCTTTTCGGGGCACGGATAGTTCACAACAAACCTAAATAGATACAATCTAGCCGAGGACTACCTCCGCTACTGTGAAGACTGTGAGCCCCATGCAATACATATTGCATGCATTGTATATGTGCACTGATATAGAGAGGCACGAAACTTTATCCAGGTACCAGCAAACAGAAGAAAGAAGGCCATCGAACTTAAAGTACTGGTCAACAAAATCAGGAAGCGAAGCTTTAAAAGGCGCCGAAAAGTCGTTGGGACCGGAGAACAGCCTATGGCAGAGGGCTCCGGGGTGGTGGAGAGCCAAGAAAAAAGTACACGTAGGGGGAAAAAAGCGGACCAACTAAAATATCTAAGTTGCCGATATGAGCCTAGCGGCATTCACAGGATAGCAGGGAATATATTGAAATTTGTTCTACAGCCGATAAATTGCTTGAATTGAGAAATAATTTTACGTAATTTGCATTGCTTGTGAAAACAAACGTTTCCGTTACATCTCTTATATTTATTTTCGTATCACAAGGCTCTGAAATCAGCTACAAGAGTCGGTCCGCTCCCCCCCCCCCCACCTGTACATGACCATAGGAACAAACCTATGTTCTTTTATTGTTGTTCCAGCATGTCTGTTGTTTTAGCCAATAAAAAAAGGCGCAAACTTATACTCTCATCATAGAATTCACTCATTTCTTATTCTGCTGGTCGTTACTTTGTAGGCTATCGTTCAACTTTTCTTTCTGCCTGAATTACTAATAGGCCTAACAAGAAGAGAATATAGCCAACTTATTTTCTTTTGAGAAGTGAGTTTTAAAGTTTGTTAGATATTCACTGTAGTAGAAGTAAAATGGTGGAAATTATAATAAACACTTTACTTTGTTTGAAACGTTTCGTTTGCAGGGAGAAAGTATTCACTGCTGGAATAATAAAATGTTAAAGAAAATGAGAAGAGTTCTCAGTAACACTGCAAATGTAGGCTATATTTAAATGTGATTCAAGTACTTATATAAATAAACTGAACTCGAACAAAGGATAAGTATCAGTTCACTGCTATTAATTCTAACGTATCATAAACATATTCAATACTGTAAATATTCCATGTTTTATTTTATGCGGAAACACATGTGATGATATCTTTTCATTCTAAATAATGTCATGAAAAATGTATGTATGTCCATAACTGACCAGCTTAACTCAAGAAACTAAAATCGAATCCAAATGACATTTTTTTGCAGAGACAAGAGACAACCCAACAATGTACCCTAAGAGTATAGAAGTACCGTCTGACTCTGGCATTATTAATAATTAAGGAATCGCGCACAATGTGCATTATCTTAACCTAAGACTTAACCTACCCAGTCCTGAACCCGGGAAAGGGATGTGAGTGTATTATTATAAGTAGGGCCCGGACTTTTAGGCTTTTATAAAAGGTATTTTAGCCTTTTATTTTCGTGGAATATCCCTTTTTAGGCTTTATACAAACGATTTTAGCAGTCTTAATAAAACATATTATAATGAACACTAATATTAACACCGAAAATTGTATTATAATTTTGACACATTTAGTCTATTCTAGAATTTTTACAAAATAAATAAGTAACTATTCCTCACATCGGCACTCGAAAAATAGGATAAACAGTTGAGATGGTTATCCTTTAATGATACAGTTATTCAATAAACCACTCAATTCACTTCCGATCTACAAGAATAAGTACACTCGAGTGTCACGAATTTGTTTCTTTAATATTCTTCTTTGGTCGTCGGTCGGCAACTTGTTATTTTAAAGTTGAAATAACGATGGATTAGTTGCAGATTTCAAAGTATTGCAGACGGCTCAAGTTTAATTTCCTGCGACGGCGAGCGGCACATTTTCGAGTTACAAAGGCAAGCGACAAAGCGACATAATACATTGTTAATTTCACTGCGTTGAATAAATTTATTTTTATTATGTCTTTTCTTAAAATGCACAAATTCACATATTTATTTTCCTTTGCATTAATTGGAAAATCTATTTAAAAAACGTGTTGTTCTGCAAAAGTCCTCTTTAGCCCCCTAGCTTTTCAGCAAAAGTCTTCCTTAGCCCCTTTTATGCCCTTCAGTCCGATTTAGCTCATTTTAGGTTCTATAAGATTCATCTATTCGGAAGCAAAGGACATGAAACGGAAAAGTAGGCCTACGTTAAAATGTTCTAATTAGTAAGCTGGGGGAAAAAATAGGTTAAAACCTTCAAATCCAGGACCTAATTATCAGAAACAGATGTTACAGAAAATAAAAAATTATGTAGTTGATGCAGTTTGTGTAAAAACCATTAGTTTCAATAAACATAATTTTCTAATTATTTTTCTGTTGCATAAATTATTTAAATAAAACATCTAGGGACGCGCGCAAAGTCACGGGCACCTGCTAGTATAGCGTATCAGAATAACAACTTGTTACGGGATTAAGAGTTGGATACTTCTTAACTTGAAACCAGATTAAAGCAAGAGGCAGATTATTTCCGCTTATATTGACGGGAAGAACAGTAGGCCTTGCTTGTTATGTTTGCTGAGTCTCAGTCCACAAAGAATGTCTTTTGTGCTCTTGAGTGTATTAATTTGGGAAGTACTTCTTGTATTGCTGGAGGGAGGAAGGCTAGCATCTTGCAACTGACATTCCCTTTGTGCTCGTTACGACTGGCCTTGTCACAACCCTATCATTGAGATTTAAGTGCATCCCTCCAGCTATGACGAATGTGGACCTCCCTTGTTTCGTGTTTAATTAATCCTTGCAAGCTGACACTTTTATCTTTTCCTCACTCCCAGTCCCTGGGCTGCTGTAACCCCGTTACGGATTCTGAAATTATTGCTTCTTTCCTTGTACTTATGCCTTCCCGGAGGACATGTCTACTACTGTATTACATGAAATATGGTAATATCTGTCTGTCTGTCTGGAATCCTATAGCCCCCATGTTGGGGCGAAGAGGCCCCCAAGTGGAGGTTTCTGTTACTTATAGGAATTTTGTTACGATTATTTTCCGAGAGAGGGCAGAGGGACAGTTGGTAAGCCCATTGCCCCTTAACCCCCCCCCCAACGGAAACTAAGGTATTACTTGGACGTGAAAGAGACTCTAATTTAGGCTTGGAGTTCTTTTACGTGCCGTAAATCTACGACACGGGCCCCCCAGCTTAAAGTCCCTCCCGGAGTACTCCGTGCTCAGGATTTTTACGTCCTGAAAAACCCTTCGACTGCGGCCGGGTTAGATCCGCTACCTTCGGATCTAGAGGCGGGCACGCTACCTCTAGACCACCGCAGTCAACATTTGAAATATGGTATAACAATAAAATGTTATCTAACCATTCAAGATTTGCATAAAATCAAGCAAAATTCTTTAGTTAAGCAATGAGTTAGCTGGAGCTCATTATTGCGCTGTAAAATATTAATGTAAGTATTGTAATTAAAAATTATTATTTCATTGTCACTAGGTTTTTCTGAAGCAGTAATTACGACGTTAGAGTTAAAGGGTTCTTTTAAAGCAAAAATTGCATGGAATTTATAGTTAGTCTGATAAAAAATGCAGAAGCTTAAAATTACAACAGGCCTTTAGCACAGGATCAAAATGCAAAGTAAAACAATAAACAACAATCATAATAAATTAATAAGTGCTTATATTTCATAGTATGTACTGCAAATTTAATTTCTGCTGAAAATAATCACAATCTTTATCTTATATATATATAAATGAATGTATGTCTGTTTGTCCTTTATGGATTACTAAACCATTCAACCGATCGCCATGAAACTTTGGGAAGTTGTTGAGTCTGGCATATTACATTTTTAATTTTAGCTTTCGTTCGCGAGTTATGAGTGTAAACGGGAATGAGACGTGCATTTCTTGCGCTTTCGAAGCATCACTTTTCAGTAACACCAAATACTATAGAGGACAATACCGGGCACTTATTCCTTTGACAATGGAAAAATGGGAGACAGATTTTGCAGCACTCCTGGTGGCACAACCTGCAAACTTGGGGGCAAATTAAAATATTCAAAACACATATAAACTGCAATTTCACCAAACACTAAGGACCAAAACACTGTTTAAGTAATTATAAGAATAATAATGAGCAAACAAAACACAGAACTTCCGAAATAGTTCTCAAAATACCAATGAAAACACAAATATTTCAACTTAACGGTTGCAACAAAACTTTCTCTTTTTTTCAATGTTGCTTTTTTGTTTCAATTTTTTAGGTCGTTTATTTCCAAACCAGTGTTTACATCTGAACCATAGATAGATAGAAAAATCATATCCCTTATACATAACATGCCGAGGTTGGCTACTCAGGCTCCTCTCATAGGAATTGGTTGATATCTTTGTATCTAGTTACTGCATCTGTATTCAGTAGTAGCAGGTTGGGCCGCTAGATGGTGCTCAAGATTTGTCCCTCGATATATCGCAAAGTGTCCTGTATTGTCCTCTATAGTATTTGGTAACACATTTCAGTTGTCAAATCAATTGCAGAAGGCTTTGTATATTTTTGTCATACCTTGGGGGAGAAAAAAGCATCGCGATCGCTATGGAAGGCAATGGATATCGCAAGTTATTGTAAACGCCAGAGAAGTTTATATTAAGGTATTATTAAATATTAATTTAAGAATGGAATATGCTTCTTATGAAAGATTGTTTACAGAAAAATTGGGACTCTGAGTTGAAAAAAACAAAGTTTGTTTATATGGATAAATCTCATGTTATTGCAAAAGCTAGAGAAGTTGATAAGGTAATATTAAACATTTATTTAACATGGAATATGCTTCTTATGAAAGATGGTTTACAGAAAATTCCGGGGAAGTTGCTTAGTTCGGGGTCCTGGCTACAACATTTTTATATGTAATCGCAATTTAAATCTCTTATGTAGGGTCTTTAAATATGCCTGAAATGTAACGGAATTATAACTGGACAAATGAATATAGAAACCACGGCCTCTGTAAGCTTATTCCATTCTTCATCCATCTATATAATTCATTAATTAGGCCTATCAATCGTTTAGTTTAGACCTATGAATGCTTCGTGTGCAAAGAGTTAATAAATATAATATTTTAATTTTTTAATTTCCGATTAATTATCGTGGGCGAAGCCGCGGGGATCTGCTATAGGCTATAAAAAGCTATATATAGTGTTTTCTGAGGGAATAGTTTGTGTGTTCTTCCTCATTTCAAATTCTAAATACCTATATAAAGTTCTAGAGTTTGAAAATCGAAAGTCCTTCATAAGTTATTTTCGCATTTACAAAATACAAAACCCGAGCGACGCCGGGCCTTTTAAGCTATAGTCCATTCAGATTCACCAGAGGTTTCAAGGCCAAACGTAGCTTGCCTATGATCCCCCCACTTACCGAACTCGTATGACATCATACCCCTCCAATGCCAGTCACATGACAAGCCAGCAGGGAGTTCCCCTTGGTGTCTAACCTTGCAGGTTATCGGCTCTGGTTTGTTTTTTTTTGTGTAGAAGTGTTTTCTTGTAGTGATATGGCTTCACATATGGGTGGAATGAGACGACAGTCTAAAAATGTGATTTACAATGTGTACAATTACTTCAAGTCGCTTGAAAATTGTGAAGAAAAAGTAAATGTGTTGTTTAGAGATACGCAAAACGAAGTCGCGAAAGCGTGTGGCGTATCATTAAGTACAGTGCAACGCATTTGTCAGGAAGCTCAGCAAAGTGCGCCTGATGATGTAGAGGTTCAAGCCCGTCCTTTAATTCCCCAAGGAAAAAATTTTTTCGAGTAAAGCCCGTCACAGAATTGGACGATTTCGAGAAAGACGTTATTCGCCGTTCTGTACAAGAACTGTATGATCATGGTGAATATCCCACTCTTAAAAAACTAAGGGATATATTGAAAGAAAAGATCAATTTCAAGGGCGGTATTACATCTTTACATAAAATAGTTAGAGAACTTGATTTTAGATACAGGAAATGTAATGATGGTAGGCGTTTCTTAATGGAAAGGAAAGATATCGTAACTGCACGCGTTGCATTTTTGAGGAAAATGCACGATATCCGAAATGAAAATAATCCCCGTCCTATCATATACCTTGACGAGACGTGGGTAAATCAAAATCATAGTAGGAAATTTATCTGGCAGGACTCTACAAAGAACGGTGGCCTCAGAATTCCTTTGGGTAAAGCAGTGACCGGCATGTTCCGTGCTCTGTGACGTCATACTACAGAGCATCCGCGCTCTTTGCTCGGCAATATCTCCGTACTGAGCGTGGAGGAAGGGTTCAACTGGCCAGTGGCGGAACGACGCCTATGCATTGACAGAGTGCGCTCCGATCTTCGTAGATAGTATGGGAATAGCACAATTACAATGCATTTGTACGAAAACAAAATAGTACAACTGTGATAAATCAATGTAACAGAACAGTTTTGTTTGTAATGAAATTTAATATAGGCCCTACTTACACTAATCTGAAATGCATCCAGGTGCGGAAGCGTCAGGTTATTTAAATGAGGCTCCGAAACTACTATAAACATACAAATACATAAAACATAAGAATACTTTAAGGAGTACTACAAAACTTTGTCTACTCGGAAACTGAAAAATGTTAAAGTATAAAAATATACAAAATACACAAAATATACAAATTAAACTATACACCTTTGTGAGCACTATGCCAAGTATAGGCCTATTCAGACTTTTGATACACACCCTTACTTTGTGTCACTATCGTGCCCAAGCTCAAGGCATTGTCGAGATTTTTTCCCTCTTTTCTCGCGCACTAATTTTGCAATATTAGGAGACATAGTCTGGCTAACACACAAACGAGAACATTTTTCATGTTCTGATCAGATAGGCGGTTTCCATGTTGTGGTTTGCAGATCTTCATACAAGAAAAGAACTATTCACATACATACATCGATACAAATATACTCAACATTCTAGCAGCAAATATATTATGTAGTTGCCTGGGGAAATCTTCTATAAAATATAGATAGATCCTTTTTGTTTTGAAAGCGGTCTTTCATTTCAATATTATTTTGCAAATCAATGACTTCTAGTTGCAATGACGTTGGAACACTGTCAACATCCACAGAAAATGGTGTCGCAAATATGCAAATATCGGATTGGAGTTTTGCAAAATCTTGAAATCTGTAATAAAATATCCTGATCCAGTTCTTCTAATATTTGTACATAATTATTAATGTCTGTAATTGAATGACATACTGTAGACAACTTTGGAAAATATGGCGTGTCTCCGAGGGTGACCTGACGTTTCCGTAAGTCTAGGATTAATCTGAATGCACTAAATTTACCATACATTTCACTGATTAACTGACCTCTGCACCCTTGCCATGGTTAATGCACGCAATTCAATGTACCATCACGGCTCACCTTAACCCTACTGCTGCACTGAACGCCACTGCGCTAGTGCGTATTAACAGGAATGCAAGTCAACTGCTCGCTCTCTCAAGCTCTTCCGAGATGATCGGCTCTTACGTCACAACTGCAGCATCTGCCGGACACTGGGGTAAAGGGTCTCGTTTAATAGTATGTCATGCAGGCTCAGCTCGTCATGGTTTTATTGAAGGGGCAGATTTAGTTTTTCAGTCCAAAAGTTCTATTGATTACCACCAAGAAATGAATAGCCAAGTGTTTAGAGAATGGTTTGTAAACTTGCTAAGGAGTCTGGATGAGGGATCTGTAATAGTGATGGATAATGCGAGTTATCACTCTATGCTCAAAGAGAAAATTCCCAGTACCAATACTAAAAAAGCTGATATTGTGTCATGGCTCCAAAGTAAAAACATACCCCATAATCCTTTTCACACAATTGCTGAGTTGCTCGTTATTGTCAAACAGCATAGTAGTAACTACAGAACATATGAACTTGATGAGCTGGCCTTGCAAATGGGACATGAAGTTGTGCGTCTCCCCCCTTATCATTGCCAGTACAATCCAATAGAACTCATATGGGCGCAAGTAAAGGGTGAAGTGGCCGATAAAAATTGTACTATTAAAATTAAAGACGTCCGAAAATTATTACACGACAGCATAAATAATGTGTCGGTGGAAGACTGGCAGAATTGCGTTCGTCATGCCGAAGCACTGCAAGAAGAGGATTTTGTAAAAGAAGGGCTACGAGATAACTGCATCGAAAATATCATTATTCGTTTGTGTGATGAAAGCAGTGATGACAGCAGTGACGATGATGACCTTGATGGAGCGGAAAGCAACGAAAACTGAGTATTCTACTTGGTAAGCCATTTTTTCCGTTTTAAAATGTATTAATAATTATTTATTTATTTATTTATTCGTTGCTCCCGTACTTTACAGGTCATGTTTATAATGTTTATTTTATATAGAAATTACGTTCAACTTCACCCACACAAAGAGAATCTTTCATCGTAACCCCCTATCGGGTAGGATGTCGTATGAGTGTGTGCGACAGCGCAGCTCGTCCGCGCCGAGGGGAATACTGTCGACTTCTGATCAGTGGGGGAAAGCGTGCTAAATTTGGCCTTGAAACCTCTGGCGAATGTGAAAGGACTATAGTTATTATTAGGGACCGGATTTTTAGGTTTTTAAAAACACTGTTTTAGGTTTTCCATTAGGTGAAAAAGTTTTTTTTTAGGTTTTTTGTCCAAAATATCGTTTTCGGGTAGAATAATTGGTTTAATGAATTTGAATGTGCTACATAGGATTGAGTACATAATACTGTACTTGTAAAGTTTAACTTAACAAAATTGACTTAAATTTGTGTAAACTTGCTTTAAGACATTATACTATTGAAGAAAGAAAGCATAAACAATCAAAAGAAGCAGTGAAAATAAGATTGCCCCACATTTCCTGGTTACAGTATATCACTAAATATCTTTCAAGATTCTCAACTATCTTGTTCATCCCATTATCTCTTAGTTAATAATTAATGCTGTATCTAGACCATGGGTGCGCATCTGTGACCATTGTGTCACTGTGCGGTAGGGGAATTTCTCCCACTACAGTCGCCCTTGACGTCAGCATACAGCAGTTTCGATGTGACACTGAACATGAAGAACAGGTTTCATACGTCACAGCTGGATGGGGGAATAAAACGCTTCCCCTCGGTTGCTCAGGTATGATCTAGACACTACACTTCTCAGGATTCGAATCCGATGGTTCAATTTAGTGAGTAAAATAGTTTATGGTTGGATGTGGACAATGTGAAACAGATTATTTTCATTTTTTCGGTTGTTACGCATGCTAACCGCACAACAGATCAACTAGGGACGAAAGTTTCTGGCAGGCTTGACAAAATATTGCTTTGCAATCTGTAGTGAAATTCAGATCGTCGCCAATCCACTGCCGTAATAAACTCGATTTCATTTGTTTCGACACAATTAACAGGTCTTCTTAAAACTCACAGTGTGACCACTCAGTATGAATAACAGGGCAGTGTTAAGGCAAACAAAAAACAAGCGCTTTAACACAGAAATCTATATCCTTGTTCATACACGGCAACAATGGTTGTTCGTACGAATATTTTAAAAGGAATACGCCGGTTCCTCTCTTGATACTGTCCATCCTAGACCAGGGCCGTAGCAAGGTCCTTGTGCGCCCTTGGCGAGTTTGACAAATCTGTGCCCTCTAATACTGGGGAGTTGAACAATTTTTTTTTATTTCTGTAAAATTGTTTATTATTTTAATATAAAAATACTGTTATTATCAAAGAAAATCAAAATCTCAATTTGAAAATGAACTATGCCTAAGTGTTGGAATTTCAAGGTACTAAAACCTTATTTTCAAACGAACTACTTAAAAAAGAATTAAATAATAAAATCTAGTATCAAAAGTAAATTACATAATCGGCCTGAGGCCTACTAAAATGTTTAACACATTAATATAGGTAAAAGTTTTTTTTTTTTTTTTCGAATAGTTGAACCACTTTCATTTCAATAATTACGTACATTTTAATTTTTATTGCCGTTATATCTTTCCATACTGTTCATGATTTATGTTATCATACTCCGTCAATAAAAAAGTGTTAATTAAAGAACGTAGCATGACTACTTTTTGTTTGTAGACAATCGGCATAATACTACAGATAGTTCACGTGCAGTCATTTTTAATAACCTGAAAGATTTCTTCCATTAACGTGGAATTTTTATTGCTTGATAAATTGCACCAGTTTAAAAAAAGCCAGGAATTTTCATGGTTAATTTTGCGCCCTCTTTGTACCTGCGCCCTCGGCGGGGGCCCACCTCGCCACCACCAAGCTACGGCCCTGTCCTAGACGACAATGGGTTGAATGAAACGCTGGTGGTATTAATTTCTACCCGACAAGAATTATTCTCTCCCCGCAAGGTATCGATTTCTCAACTGACAAACAAAAAAGACAAAAAAGGAGCCTAAATTAGATATTTTAGGTTTTATATCCCGTTTAGGTATATTTAGGTTTTTATACCTGTAAGCTCGTAGAGCTTAGAGCCTATTTATTATACTTTTATAGCAAATATTAGTAATGAAGTATTAACACAAGTCACTAGATGGCACTGATGCCAGTTACCAGCAAACAGAATTCTTAGCACGCTTATATTCATTTATCTACATTCAGATAAAATAAATATCTATTATGGGCCATAATATTATTATCTGAGGAATAATTTTACATATTTATTCCAGTTGTTATTGGCTATTAGCAGTAAATACAGTAATTAATGTTAATTAGCAATAGAAAGCTGCATTGCCGACATCGAACTAATATCGATAAGTCGAGTGACAGCTCATTAACATTTACTTGGCGCTACAGACAGAATACATTAGCTCACTTAGAAGCGTCCTATCGATTATTGTACTTGGTTGTAGGAGCAGCTTTATGAACAGATCGATTATTTACCGCATCAAAATTATCAAATTTCTGTGTAATTATACATTACAATTAGAATGTAAATGTTCACATGCAGATTCTTTATGTTACAGAATAATTACAGCATGTTATTAGCTTTAAGAATACTCTTATTCTGGATGGAAGCTACTAGAAACTTCAAGAAGAGCCTTCCATGAGATTCTAGAACCTGACTCTTTGTAAGATGATTATGTGAACGCATTTTGGCCGTTAGCCTTTATTCTCATTCCCTCACCGATCGTCGCTTCGTAAGGGCACAGCCCCAAATTTAGCAACAGACCACAAGTCTGCATATTAGTAGTACAGTTACACCACAGCACCTACGAGACTACAACATGGAAACAACGCAGATATTCAACACATAGCCAGTTTGGAGACTGGAATTGCAGCAGCCCTGGAACTTCGTGGAGCGTAGCTTGTAGCTATGGAAGGACTCGCTACTGGCCACCATTCAGGATGATCTACAGCAACATAGAACTTCAGCTTCAATAACTGTACATCCCTTAACTACAGTCCGGCTAAATGCAGTCACATTCTCATCAGATGTAGTCGCAAAACAAGTTAAGTAAAATAAAGCAAATTGTATTAACACACAAAGCCAAGTAAGGCTTAGCATCTTTATGTAGCTAAAGTAAATACTGCTTATATAATTGTAGGGAGTTTTGGCATCCTTGCAGCTCCTCTTTTTCTCTACTTGCAAGCCAAATATGCTGCAGTAGTAGTTTGAACTGGACATAGTAATTTTATGAAGACCAAGGAATGGTCTAGCAAATTGATATTTTACAAATAGTAATTCAGCATTTATCAAGATAAGAAGTTTTGGCAAGCAATTGCAGCTTCTCTTTTCCTACTGGCAGATAGAGTATACTGCAGTAGTATTTTGAGTCAATACAGCTCAATTATTCCTGAAGTTTGTAATTTTTGAGATTGAAATAAAAAACTTATATTATTGTAGTAGATCACAAAGCATGGTGTATTCTCACAGCAAATGAACCTTAAGTCATTCCTGAAGTATACCTAGTGAAAATAGCAAGCACTATTCAATATTGGTCTATACCAAATACAAGGAGAAGCAGTAGTCTTCAAGAAAAGAAGAATAAAGCAACAATACTCTCTCTCCATTATTCCTGCTTCCTTCAATATTCCTACACTTCTAAGCACATATATTTTCTGGGTTTTCCCAGTGGTCCTCCGAAAATCCTATTGCAAATTCTGTTAGGCACACTAGCCTACAATACCCTATTTAGGTACTTTTAGGTGCCACAGAATTAATGTGGGTGAATCCTATGGACATGATTCGAAAAAGTGTGTGAGCGCTTTTTGTTTTGGAAGTAAGGAAAAAAATAGGTAAAAACCTAAGAATCCGGCCCCTAGTTATTATATATAAAAATGAATGTATGTCTGTTTGTCCTTTATGCATTACTAAACCATTCAGCTGATCGCCATGAAACTTTGGGAAGTTGTTGAGTACATTCCTGGGAAGGTTTCTGGCATATTACATTTTTAAGTTTAGCTTTCATTCGCGAGTTATGAGTGAAAACGGGAATAAGACATGCATTTCTTGCGCTTTGGAAGCATCACTTTTCAGTAATACCTAGGTATATTATTTCAGTTGTCAAATCAATTGCAGAAGGCTTTGTCTATTTTTGTCATACCTTGGAAATAATATTTCGATCGCTATGGAAGGCAATGGATATCTCATGTTATTATAAAAGCTACAGAAGTTGATAAGGTAATGTTAAACATTTATTTAACATGGAATATACTTCTTATGAAAGATAGTTTACAGAAAATTCCGGGGAAGTTGCTTAGTTCGGGGTCCTGGCTACAACATTTTTATATGTAATCGTAATTAAAATCTCTTATGTAGGGTCGTTAAATCTGCCTGAATTGTCACGGAAATATAAGTCTGGACAAATGAATGTAGAAAACTCGGCCTCAATAGGCCTATTCCATTCTTCATTCATATAAATAAAAACTAATGTATGTCTGTCTGTCAAATACATTTACGCACATTTTTTTCATCGTGAGTTTAATCGATTTCAATTCTCATAATCTTTCGAATACTGAATTTTCCCATTTATTTTCTAATCGTGATATTCACTTCAAAACCGGATTTATAGCTGTTTCATTAATTAGGCCTATCAATCGTTTAGTTTACACAAATGAATGTTTCGCGTGCAAAGTGTTAATAAATACAATATTTTAATTATTTTGCTCTTAATTGTTAATATTTCAATTAATTATCGTGGGCGAAGCCGTGGGGATCTGCTATAAGCTATAATAAGCTATAGCCTCTCTAGCGTTTTCTGAGGGAATAGTTTGTGTGTGATAAGTCGTTCTTCCCCATTACAAATTCTAAATACCTGTATAAAGACCTTAAAGACCTAGAGTTTGAAAATCGAAAGTCCTTCATAAGTTATTCTCGCATTGTCAAAATACACAACCCGAGCGACGCCGGGCCTTTTAAGCTAGTACTTAATAAAAGTATCAACATATTTCTCAAAGCGAGAACTCCAAATACAATGTGTAAAACCTTTCAGAGTTAAGGCAGAACAGAAGTGTTGAGTTAGCAATTTTGACAAAAATTATCGTGGGCGAAGCCGTGGGGATCTGCTATAAGCTATAATAAGCTATCAGAATATACTTTACAATTTGTGTAAAAAAGTCTAATCAGATTTTTTATATAGGGCTTAGTTCTTTTAAATATTTAATAATAATACGTCGTTTTTCAAACTTTTAATTTTTCTGGGTGAATTGTTTTTTAAACAAGAAGTACAAACATTATAAAAAATTAAGAAATACAAACCCAGATAACGCTGACGTCCTTCCAGAAGGATGCGAACAGCAGTAGGTAACATGTTTATTTTTCGAAAGTTCTTCAATTACTCGCCCAAATGCAGCATCATATTTCGTAACTAGAAACTGCACGCTTTAATTTTTATGTTATTTTAGTCTTCGTTGTTGAGAGGTTAGTAGTGATATTTAGCTGTGAAGTTACGTTTCTAACAAAATGGAACATGTCGAAGACCTTCGGATAGGTGGATCTGTGTTCTGTGTTTATTCTTATTCTTTTGTTGCAAATTGTTATTCATTTATTGCCTTAAATATCTTCTTTACCATAGTGATTCATCAAACAAACATTACGAACAATATTGTAGGCCCCACAGCCGACTTTCGTAACGCTTCCTTCCAGAAGGACGTCAGCGTAATGGGAGCCTAAAAATTTGTTTGTGAAATTATTTTGAAGAATAAAACCTGGTGTTTCATTATTGTAAAAAAAATATCTGTAAGTGAATATTAATGGGAAGATGACGTAAATATTTCTTTCTTTGTGTCAAACTAACAGTCCCATGAGTTTTTTTTTTCGATGATGACGTGGTAAATTTGCTGGTGACATATACAAATCAGTACGCCGCAAAAAAATAGGCTTGGAGACCGTTCTAAAGAAGAGATGAAGTGTTCCATAGCTTTTATTGAGTGGTTATGTCGACCTGCCACAGAAAGATAACATATATTGGGAAAAGTCACCAAATGACCATAATATAATGATTTCCGAAACTATGGCAAGGGATCCGACTTATAATGTGGAACTACCTTTAGGTGATCCATTTACTAAAGTACGGTCACTAATAGATAAAATAAATGAGAAATGTGCAGAGTACAGTTCACATATTCAAAACCACTCCGTAGATGAGAGCATGGTACGGTACCTTATTTTGATAAACATAGGCCTAGTGCAAAACAATTCATCCATGGAAAGCCAATTAGGTATGGCTATGAGTTCTGGTGTGGTGGACCTAGTTTTGGGTACCTAAGCTGGTTCGGGCCATATCAAGAAGCTGGTACATTACCTGATAAATATGCTGGAAAAAGACTTTGATATGCTGACTTATATTCACAAGCTGGAACAATTGTCCTATAGAGTGTATTTTGGCAATTTCTTTACCTCGATACCTTTACTCAGGGATCTGCATAAGAGGGGAATTGAAGCCACAGGGACAATGAGAGCCCATAGAATTCGGAAAGAGTGCGATATGACCAATAGTGATGAAGAAAACACCACGGGGAACAAACGACTTCAGGTCTGATGACACAAGCAACGTCCTCGTTACTAGAAGGAATAATGATAAGTGTGGTGAATGTGGCTACTAACTTTGATAAAGTTTTACCAACTCGCCAGGCATCTCGCTACTCACAAAAGCAAAAAACCGAATTAGTGTCGATCAACCACAGTCATCCACAACTATAATACACACATGGGAGGCTTTGACAGAGCTGACCAAAACATTTATTTGCACCTTGTATCAATCAGAGGCAAGAAATGGTTTTTCCCTAACGTTGCACTGTTGCTGAACAAAATGTGTGGCAAATTTACCGGCCAGATGGCGGTAAATTAAATCATCTATACTTTCGCCGAAGATTAGTCACTACTATTTTGGAATCAAATAGAAGAGTGGTTTCAAGAGGACGGCCATTGGGTTCATCAAAGGCTCATCCTCGGTTAGAAAAATTGGAGCATTATGTTGCCAACCTACAACCAGACAGTGTTACAGGAAAGAAAAAACAGCTCCATTGCTGACAATGCCACAAGAAAGCTACAAGTTAGTGCGTGAAATGTGTTTTGTCACTTCATGTAACATGTTTCGTTGCTTATCACACAAGGCAAAGTGAATAACAACAATAAAGTACTCGAAGAAGTGTATTTAATTATTTTCAGTGATAGGCAAATTTCAATGTGCATTACGCTGACGTCCTTCCAGGAGCATGGGCATTATTTCAGGAAGTATGTAAGTTACAAGAATAAATCGCATTACTTTGTGAATCTTTAGTTAAAATTAAGTGTTTTATGCAATTTAATAAAAGAAAACGTGTTAAAAATAATTCCGCGCTATGTGGGTTAAGCAATTGTAATTGTATAAATTGTATAATTTATCGTTCTGTCTTCTCTTGATATACATAATCATTAAGTAAAATCATCAGTGGGCTCTAAGTTAAAATCCGATGAGGAAAATTTCAGTGGAACAGCTAGTTTTTGAAAATGACAATTCTGAGTTGCGGATAAATAATTCTTATATTTTATTTAAAGCAATGCTATACTGATATTATATCTCTGCTTTTATATCATTTTTAAGGTGACGAATTTAGCAGTGAAAAAATTAATAGCATAGGCTAGTACCCATATTTTCAAAAAATGATTCAATTTTAATCAACAACAATAGACAGGGAGTAAAATTCTCAGCATTCTTTAATTTTCTTAACACTCCACAAGAAATAGTTAAGTACGTTTTGATCAACGTACATAAAATACCACACATAGCTGTATGTAATAAGGTCATGCGTTACAGTAATGGTCTTCCAGAGCTGCATCCCTGCAATTTTCATTAAAATCGTAGCAGTTTTTTTAACAGTGTGTACTAACTCCCTGGCAATAAGTTAACACTACAGATAGACTTTAAAATGTGTTTACTAATTGAAAATGGAATATCGTATGGTCGCTAATAATAAGCCTCATGCCCTTAAGTACATTTTAATAAAAACAGTAGTAATAATACATAACAATAACAAAATAATGTTTTTTATCGGCAGCCTTCAACAAACGAGTTGCCTGAAGATAATACTATTGTGGTATTTGTTTTCAGTTTAATTTTATTATTTTGGTAAATAAAATTAGAAATAACATTAAATACCTAAATTTCTAGTTTGTTACATCACGTAACCGTGTTAATTCACCTACTGACATGTCTGCAAGAATTATATTAGGTCGATTCTATTTATTCAGCAGCTGAGTGCTTTAAAGCCTTGGAGAAGCCTACTAAAACTGATATGGATTTATCCCAGAATGGTTTCTTTTTTGTCTTATCAGGTAATTTGATATCCCCCTCGATTGATTTTAAAGGATGAGTAATGGCTTAAGTACAGTAGGAGATGCATGAGAAACAGGACCAATCAGAAGTGTGGTACTCGGTGGATCACTTTAATGTTGATCAGCAAATTGGGTTGCTGAGTCTTGTTCTTCTAGTAAAAACGGTATGCAGATTTCGAAGAAAAATCTACCTATTGCAATGGATACCATGTCATGATTTTCGAAAAATTCTTTCATATCTTTACGTTTCATGCTCCCCTAAGTACGAAACCACCGCCCGTTCAAAAAAAAATTGTGATATTTATATATATATATATATATATATATATATATATCTTTACACGCTAGCGGTCGTAATTTTGAAGATATTTGAACCAAATTTTATTATGTCATTTCTATGCCCAATAGTTCGGACAAGTTCGTTAATGAGCAAATTTGGTCCAAGGGGGTGGTCGGGGGAGGGGGTTGAAATTTTAAAAAATCTCGGCCCCTATGAAGTATAGAGGAAACTTTGTTTGAATAAATTAGAGTACTCCCTATGGAGTTCACAGTGACACCAAAGATTCGAGGGTTCGAGTGAGGGTAGGGGTGGGGGATGAAAATTCGAAACTTTTGAAACCACGTCTTGTGGGGTATCGTTGAAAAGCTCTTGATGAGTACTCTACAAATCAATAAATAGTTTCTTGATAGCTCTCATATGACGTGAGATTTTAATGTTTGAAAATAATAACACTTAAAAGAATTATTAGGCCTATAATATCATAATTTTGTCTTGTTTAGCGGCTTTGCTAATTTTATTCATTGCTGATCTTGCGCACGGCCTCCCAGAATATTATATCCTATTCTTGTTTTCAAAACAAATGATTGTAGGCTTTTGCTCTTTGCCGAATTGAGTCCTTATTATTGCGGGTTTGCCGTGCCAAGGCTAAAGAAGGAGAGTGCTGCTTCAGCGACAATAAATTAAACCAAAAGCGCTTCGAAATCTACCTCAGCCTCTAGGCCTGCCTAGAGGGATTTTTTATGTAGACAATATTTAGAAAATCCATGTTCTCCTCGATGAATTAATTTCCGTGGTAGGGCCTACTACATCCCTTTCCTCTGGAAATTCTAAAGAAATACGGTTTATTGCATAACTTCAGAAGTATATCGGAGCAAAGTTACACATGTAACTACTCTGCTTGTCTCTGATGGCATTTGCCATAAATTAGGGATCTCTGTAGGTAAGCTCGGATTAGGTTCCTCGTCGGGACAAGTTACCTAGGTGGGGGTTTTCCTCGCCTATGAGACGAATGTCGGATAACTATAGACCCGGATATCATGGCCGTCATTATCATCTTCATTCCATCAGCGCCCTGTTCAGAGTGAGTGTGTGAGTGACTGGATATTTCGTCCTATGTCTTCGTGTTGTATCGGAGATGGCACCGGCATTCGGCTGATTAATCATCCGGAGAGGCTTTCCATGTCTTTGTCTGGTCAAAAGTACCTATATGCTCCATAGAATTCCCTCCCCGAAAGATCGCGGTCCTCTAAGGCCCGGGCGGATGGGCCGCATAAACGTCCCTACAATGGACAATTAAAAAAGAAAGTAAAGAAGAAGGTAAAGAAGAAGAAAATTGTAAAAGGATTTATATTATTGTAAGAAGAACTAATAATTCTCCCTCTTTAGATGTTATAATATCAGGATAGTACTTTGCTGGGAATAACCAGAGTAACTGGCGAATATCCATGGTAGTCTGGCTCATAGGCCTATCTAGAGTATGAGATAAATAGTCTGAAATAATTAAAAATGTCATTGTTATTTGAGGAATTCCTGGCTAACAGAATCATGTAGATCTAAATGCCATAAATTCTCTTTTATTAATGGAATGCTTAAGTTATAGTACAGAACAAAGGAAGTCCTCTTTATTTTAAGTTATATTAAAGTATAATTAACCTAAATCATCTTTCTCGTGTTATGTAACACTGGCACCGGTACAAGTCAGCCTTGTCTGAGAGAAGAATGTCTGAGAAGGCGTTTATATTGAGAAATTCCTGCTCCGGATAGGTAAGATGCCTACAGTTCTACTTTTATTTTATGCTCGTAAATTCCAAGCCTATCTCCAGAACAATATGCTTATGGATGCATGCCATTCACAGAAGAACTTCCCCGACTATTTCATTTCAAGTTCGATTCACAAGAGGGCTTGGCATAGAGTATGGGTGATGTCAAACATGTAGAATTCCAAAATTTAATTCTTCTACATTAGTAGATTTGATGTTAAAGTAATTTTCCTGTAACTTTTATTTTTCAGTATTGCTGTTCACATATGTATTTTATAAACTCCTAACTGATCCCGATAGTTGGGGAATTCTTCTTTTGGCATGTTGTACTTTTATTGAAAACTCTGTCAGGCGACAGAGAAATATTAATCTATTCAAGTTTCCGCGTGCTAAGTTGGAAAAACTTATTTTTTTCAGAAAATAAATTGAGTTAGGCGTAATTAATCTGTCTCTTCAGAAACGGCATCTTTCAGTGCAAGTTTTATCCGTCAGGACAAGTTTTTTCCAACCCACTTGACTCAGTTTAATGGTCTAAAGACAAGCAGGTCTTTCAACTTGATCCAAATTGCTCTCGCAAGGTTTTGCTTAAGTTATAACTGAACTGAAGAGAAATTATTTGTCTGTTCATTTTGGTTATTCATCGACGCTCATGGCTTTTGATCGTCGCCAGTGAGCCTGAATTCTGCACCACAGAATATGCCAGAATATCTATAGACATACGATGTCACTTTTCTACACATGAATGAATGAATGAATGAATAAGCCACAAATACTAAAAATACTATGAGCTAGGCTCTACCAGAGAACTTAGGGAAAAAAATCCAATGCCAATTCTATACAGAACGACTCCAATTATAACTTTAAGCTTATATTGACGCATATTCTTAACTTTATCGTAGTTGAGGTTAGGACAGACATCCAGTTGACAATTTTAAATAAGAAATAATGAAAAGAATCGAGCTGGACTTGATCTTATAAATTAGTTACTTATGAGACAAGTGGTAAAAAAAGATTTTATATTTTGCGAGTAGGTATGTTTCTGAAACGAGCCCGTAAGGGCGAGTGTAACAATCCTGTGAGCAAAATAAGATTATTTTACCATGTGTATCATACACCTTAATCTGGTGCTGCAACTTTGGGAGGCTTCCAGCTGTCCTGACACCTGGTATGCACTTGCACACACTTGATTTTCTGGTGCATGGCTGTCAACATACGGGATGGAATGGCCTACGCTTTTCAGAAGCCAAGTTACCATTTTTACGACTACCTACAGAAACTGAGTATTTTCCATGTAACTGAAACCACAGTTGTTAACCCTGGAGTGTTATCATTTTATACCACTCAGATCACTTTTTGAATCCTAACTTCTTATAAGTAAAAATGTTTTACAACATATTCTTTGAACTATAACTAGTTACAAATTAATGCTTTTATAGATCATAGTATTGATTCTGGGAAATGAAAGTCTGGATTCATGTGAATTATGCGATAGTGAAGTTTTAGCTATGAATCCTACAATATTGTGGACGGTTCATATATCAAGAAAAGCTAACAGCGATACTGTATGGTTGTTTATCACAAACACCAGAGGTCTCGCCTGATTTACACCAGGCTATACCCATTGATTTCACATAAAAACAAATGAAGTTTAGACGACACGACGTGTAATACTCTGAGAGCAGCAACCCTATATATCCATGCATAGCCAGACAGTTCAGAATGAAAGGGTTTAGTAGAAAATTAACTACCTACCATCACAACATTAGAGGAAATCTGGAACATAAAACACAACTCCGACTGACATGTTTAGTAGAGATTAGGTTAACTGTGCATTTAAAGCATAAATTCTCCGTACTAAGAAGGCGACTCAGGGGATTTCGTTTGCAAGGCAGGAATGGATAAATTGAAGAACTTCTATTGGGATTTTTTTTTCAGAAAAGAAGTAACATCAATCATATGAAGGTATTGTGATAAAATCGTCAATCCTTTCAGGGTTGAAATTATATTAATGCAAGTATTCATCAAGTTATAATAGCGGGTTATAAATTTGAAATAATGAAGAAATGTTTGTGGAATAGCTCGATATAATAAACGGCATTCCTAGCACATGGATAATATTCCTTATATTTTAACATAAAGCATTATTCGAAAAGCTGAATGCCAGATAGGACTGAACGCCTACTATCCGCGCACTATTTCTTGGGCGCTTGGCTCCCTAGTTCTCATTCGGTAGGTTTCGTTCAATTCCGTAAGCAGAGCTGACAACATTGAAACACGAAGCACGCTATATACCTTGACATCTAGTGGCTTCAATACTAAGCTTTCATTCTGTCTCAGGATCCGTATTTATTTATTGACATTTCTTTTCTGAGATATGGAGTTGTTATGGGGGGAAAATGCAATTTTGCGAATTGCTGATTTCACAAACACGTCATGTTGTACGTGACGTACATCCAACACTTTCCTGGTGTTAACACCTCTTTAAGAATTCCGTATGTGCTAATTTCTGACATTCAAGTGAACTCTGATGTCAATTTCACGGACTGAAAGCTGAGCGAACACAAAACGTATTATATACGTTTAAACTTAGGCCTATAGTTTTCTACACTTTTAAATGCCTTACCTCTCTTACGTTTTACAACAGGAAACTGTGAACCATGTTCTGCTAAGACCTCTTTATGCTTAAAAGCAAGTCGTCCAATATAAAAATATTTAGCCTATATTATGAAAATGATTTATTTGATAACGAAATCCTTATGTAATTAATTGCTACGCAATACAGTCACCCCGTTATATTATTACTAGGGACAGGATTTTTAGGTTTTTAAAAACACTGTTTTAGGTTTTCCATTAGGTGAAATAGTTTTTTTTAGGTTTTTTGTCCAAAATATCATTTTTGGGTAGAATAATTGGTTTAATGAATTAGAATGTGCTACAAAGGATTCAATACATAATACTTGTAAAGTTTAACTTAACAAAATTGACTTAAATTTGTGTAAATTTGCTTTAGGACAATATTATACAACTGAAGAAAGAAAGCATAAACAATCAAAAGAAGTAGTGAAAATAAGATTGCCTCACAGTTCCTGGTTACAGTATATCTTTCAAGATTCTCAACTGTGAAGTTCTTCCTGTTATCTCTTAGAATACATTTAAAGGGAGAAAAGGTCCTTTCAACCTCACATGACGTCATAGGTGTGAATTTTATCGAAGCAATTGCGGCAATTAATAATTTGGACACTGGAATATTTTAAAAGGAATACGCCGGTACTCTTATACTTCCTCTCTTGATACTGTCCATCCTAGACGACAATGGGTTGAACGAAACGCTGGTGTTATTAATTTCAACCCGACAAAAAAATTATTGTCTCTCCGCAAAATATCGATTTCTCAACTGACAAACAAAAAAAGAAAAAAAAAAGTAGCCTAAATTAGATATTTTAGGTTTTATATCCCATTTAGGTATAATTAGGTTTTTATACCCCATTTAGGTATTTTTAGGTGTCATAGAATTAATGTGGGTGAATCGTATGGACATGATTCGCAAAAGTGTATAAGCGCTTTTTGTTTTGGAAGTAAGGAAAAAAATAGGTAAAAACCTAAGAATCCGGTCCCTAATTATTACATTGCATTAAAATCGTTATACATTAAATGCAAAGTTTTAATTAAGGACTATTAAATTTATTTTAATTTTCTCACGGCTCATTCACGGCACACCAATGTGCCGCGGCATATTGGTTGAAAAACGCTGGTCTATAGGCTTCAGTAGGCCATGCAAGTATTGATTGTCAGCTTTCCTATTGTTCGTGTATTTTATGTCAGTAAATTTCAACTGGTCGGCCGCGGTGGTCTAGAGGTAGCGTGCCCGCCTCTAGATCCGCAGGGCGCGGGATCAAACCCGGCCGCGGTCGATGGATTTTTCAGGACGTAAAAATCCTGGGCACGGAGTCCTCCGGGAGGGACTTTAAGCTGGGGGTCCCGTGTCGTAGATTTACGGCACGTAAAAGAACTCCAAGCCTAAATTAGAGCCTCTGGACAAAATTTCTCGGCCCTTTCACGTCCAAGAAATACTTAGTTTCCAGAGGGGGGTTGCGAGGCGATGGGCTTACCACCTGTCCCTCTACCCTCTCTCGGAAAATAAGCATATCAACATTAGTATAGGTAATGAAACCTCCATTGGAGGCCCCTTCGCCCCACCTGGGGATCATAGGGTACCAGATACAGATACAGAAATTTAAACTGATATTAATTTAAATGAATATGGTACAGGATGAAATAGCGAGGATGATTCACGGTAAGTATGCCTATTTATCCAATTCGGAATTCAATTTGTTTGTCCACATACCTCACACTTAGCTATTGATGTGTGCTTACCATACGCGCGATTCTGCTAAAATGTGGTTTCTTTGGTTGATAACACTGCAGAAAGACAGGCGGGGTAGTTGTCTCTTATTCCCCCCGACCCTCGCTACCCCGTAAAACCAGCTCCCAATATATCGTGCGCGGATAGTGCCTCAAACATTGCCTGTCTGTTGTATAATATGTTTTTGTTGTCCGAGGGAAAACACCTGGATACGAATATTTAATAATGGCACTTGCACAGACTTCGGAAGTTCATACGGGGTGTATAAACTGCAATAAAGTTTACATAGGTCAGACAGGTCGCAAGTTTAGACAAAGATTCCACGGGCATACTCGAGATTTTAGATTAAATAAATAAAAATCTGCATTCGCCAAACACCTGACAACTGAAAAACACCGAATTAGTACAATTGAAAATACACTGGAAATTAAACACGTAGAAAATAAGGGTCATAGACTAATCACGCTCGAATCTATAGAAATCTATAGCCTAAGCATAAACACAATATTCTAAAAGGAAGATTTCTGAACACACCCAACCTCCATAGATACACCTCTACTTCCTATTACAAATCAGTACACCGACTACTGGCAAACAAGATAGTTTCCAGACACAGGTCAGTAAAGTTTTTTTTGTTTTTCCTTTTCTTTAATAAAAAATTATTTCATAACCATACGCTTCCTCTTACGTTATTATTTTAACATTTTATCAGGAACTGAAAATGGCATAAGAAGCTGCTATGCCGAAATGCATTTTCCAGGACTACTTTGAATGCACGACGCCCTAGGGACTGATGAACATCTATGAAATCCACAAAAGTGTTTTAATTAGTGCATAATTTTAACACATACACAAAAACAACTGCTACATACTGACTTCCCATACACAACAATTGTGCAACTGTTGTATGGTGATCTTTTTATATATTACGGCTGTTGACCTTATGCATACAACTATTGGGTACTTGTGTTGCAACGGCTGCATGTGATTTTATAATATACTACGACTACACATACACATTGAACGTTATATACAACTGCTACATAGTGATAACAATTGTGCAACTGCTATATGGTGATTTTTTTTCATATATGTTACGGCTGTTGACCTTCTGAATACAATTATTGGGAACTAGTGCTGCTACTGTTGCATGGTGATTTTATATACTACGACTAGTACGCAGTGTTATCAAAAAGTTTTAATTTTTTAACTTTTAACGACCATCAATAGATGTGAAATGATAAAGTTATTGTTGCTTCTTTTTAATCTGACATAAAAACCACACACATAGGCCTATTTAATAGTTAACTTCAGAGTATCCGAAGTGACTTGTGCATTTCATTTTTAAGTAAAATTGAGGGTATAAAGTGAATGTATTTGTTAACTTATTATAATTGACCCTCAAAGGTAAAAACATTAAATTCATCAGTTCATACTTGTTCGCCAACAGATAACGAAATTATACGTGAGGGTATGACTGACGAGAAACTTAAAAAAAAAATGCGTAGAGCAGAAATATGTGTCCTTTTCGGTCCAAGGATGAAAAGAAAAATGCTGAAGAATCTAGGAGTAGGGATAGTACTGGAATGAGTCACCTTGCGTTTCATACAAGACTACCAAGGAAACTGAACACAAAATGGTAATTAATTTTTAAAAATTCGAAATGGAAAGTATAGTGGAATAACAATATAGTGTATTGGTCGTTACGATAACAACATTAACGACTACAAAGGTAAAACATTGTTCGGATGTAGCCTATTCTATAAACACCATGCTTAATCATTTAATTATAAGTACAGTAATATATAAGCTACATTGTATGTTAACATGTGCCTTCTTATCACGAAGATTCATAAATAGAAAAAAGACATGACCTCTTGACGAATCAAAAATCAACGCGACTACTCCATCCTTTCTCTCGAACGGAAAAGAAGAACTTCCTTCACTATGAACTTAAGAGAAAAATAAAACCTCATATTTCACATCCATACATTCACATTACAGCCGCCTATGCACAAGATGTCCTTGTTAACAGTATAACGCACGTTTATGCGCGAAGTTTTCACATAATTTCTCATATCTTATTTCAAGTTACGCATAACGTTAGTTGCGGTATTCATGTTAATAAATCATTTACAATGAGAGTGGAGTTGCAGAGAATGGAAACGGAGCTATTGCGACGTTTTTCCAGTTTGTGTGTGTGTGTGTGTGTGTGCAGACTTGAGAGTCTAGTCGTGCCAACTGCTACCTGATAGGAGTAGAAAAAGAGCGAGCAGTAAATCCAAAGGATTTCTTGTGGGTTGTGCCAGACACACCACCGTACTAACGATTAAAAAGAACCTTCACTTTCATTGAAACTTATTAATACTGCTGGAACTTACCCAGCTCTCACTTTAACATTTCTATTTTCTTTACTTTCATTTTTTTCCTTTCTTAATAGGCCTACTCTGTTTTCTTTATATCTTTATGGGCCTATATAGACAAGTATTCAAGAAATCAAGGAATATTGTTTCTGTTGAACATTACATGAGTATATTTTACAAAAAATTCCTCTCACTGGGATTCGAACCCGTGACTTTCGGATTTCCCTGCCGATGCTCTCCCAACTGTGGTATCCAAAGTTCGATTCACGAAGCAAGATGGAATCTTTCTCCTATGATTAATTACCCTTAGTGGTCGACCTACAGTATTGCAAAACATAAAAGTTGGTTTCATGAACGCTATCTGTAGACCTATCTTAAAAATGTTATTGCACATTAACAGGGGAAAATAATTAAACCATTATTTTTAAAACGAATAATAATTATAACGAAATAGCTAAAAATTCGACTATGGAATGCATTCCACGATTATATGGGGAAAACGACCTCAGAATCGAGTTTCCTGTCCCAGAAAACCCCTTCATAACAAGTTCCGTCCAAATGGATCAATGCTTGCCAATTTAGGCCTACAATCACTATCGCTCTTCAGTCTATGTTGAAATTTTCAGCTGTCTGCGTGCCTTGACATTATAAAAAAACAAATCGACCAGGGGGTGAGCTCACAGATTTCTTTTTTAGTAAAATTTAGCCGGCCATAGGCCAATTTTCCTGAATTATCATATCTTCTTTAGAGTTTCGTTTTCCTTCGTTTCCGATATTTGTCAATTTTTCGACAGTGGGCAATATGATGGAATCTATGAACAGATCTAATTTTGGGAAACACGTTGGCCTCTTGAAAAATCTCACAGAAGAGTTCGACACCCGTTTTTAGGATGTTCAAAAGTTCGAAAAATCATTTGCATTATTTTCACTACCTTTCATGTTGATATTGAGAGAGTGCCTGCAATTTTTCAGACGGAACTAATTGATATGCAGAGCAACACAGAATTGAAAGCAAAATTTGATAATATACTTCTTCATTTCTCTACTTACCTAAGGAAATGCACAATCTCTATGACCATGCATTGAAATTGGCATCTTTATTTGGTAGTACGTACGTTTGTGAAGTCATTTTCGGTGATGAAACAATTGAAATCCAAAACACGATCTATTTGGAAGCGAGCATGCGCATTGCAATATCAAACATTGAACCTGATATTGAAAAGTTATAAAAACCATAGCAATGTCAAGTTTCTCATTAAGGTGAATAACATTTGTGACTAGCCTATTGTTCCGTTATGACCAGTAATTAATTAGTAGGCATGCCAATAAAAGAATATTATTACTATTGTTCTTTTATTAAATATTAGCATATGCCCGCGGCTTCGCCCGCGATAATTATTTCAAAAATTAAAAATTAACAGCATAATAGTTAAATCATTATATTTATTAACACCTAAATCACGTGGACTACATACCATGATTACATAGCGTCGCCTGGTAAAAGCGACCTCAGATTCGAGTTCCTTGGACCAGTAAACCCCTGTATAGGCTACTGAATATATTTATTAAATATATTTATTACAATATTCCGCCTTAACCCTTAACATTTAACACGCAACTTATCTTGAAAATGCATTTCGGCGTATGCTGCGCCATCTTCAGTTCATATAAGATGTAATGAACACCACAATTCTTCTGAAATAATGTTGTTTATAATATTTGTTATATGGTAACCTAGGTCACCGTTGTAGTCAAGTCAAATAAATGATTTTGGTCAATTATGTTTTCATTAAGGATGTTACTCTTATTCTTATAAATTTGAAAGTTTTCCAATATATTATGTCTAACACCCTCATAACAGATATGTAGGACTTCCATGGTGTTATTTAAGTTATCCAATCTATGACCAGTATCAAGCAGGTGTTTAGCATACGCTGAGCGTAATCTGCCATATTTAAAATCAGAAACATGTTCACTGAATCTTTTCTTGAATTTTCTACCAGTTTGTCCCATATACCTTTTTGCAATCAATACACGTCAATTTCTAAACTCCACTTTCTTCCATTTTATCCACAGAGTTAGTATTATTGCCGTATAATTTATTCCTTAAGTTGCAGTTTGTTCTGTAAGCAATTTTAAAGTTTTCTTTACGTAGTAACTTTGTGATAGCATGTATTCTGTTATCTGTGTAAATAAATGTAGTAAATTTCTTATTATTGTTGTCTTTTTGTAGAGGTGTGAGCTGGCTTATGGGGTTTTGTTTGTTACTGTATGTAATTTCGTTCTGTGTTTTCTGATTAAATTTCTAATCAGACTTTTATTGTATCCATTATTTTCGGCAATTTTCATAATTGTACTACATTCTTTGTAGTAGTTAGTTTCATTCATGGGTATGTTAACCATTCTGTATACCATGCTGTTGAAAGCAGCCATTTTGTGGCTAATAGGATGATTAGAAGAATTGCCGATGATATTATCCGAATAGGTATTTTTTCTGAATATACCAAATTCGAGTTTCTTGTTGATTCTGGTAATACTGAGATCCAGGTAGTGTAGTGAATAATTCTCTTCTTTCTCAAGAGTGAATTTCAGATGATTATTGATGTTATTAAAATCTTTGAAAATATCTTCTACTTTGTTTTTATTGCAAATGATAAGAAAATCATCAACATACCTTTGATAAGTGGTAATTTTATATTTAAATATAATATTCTGTATATACTCTTGTTCAATATGTTGTAAGTAAGCTTCCGTTATAATCCCAGAAAGCGGTGATCCCATTGCTACTCCTTCTTTCTGTATGTACAATTTATTATCAAATTTGAAATGATTTTGGTATAATATGGTGTTAAGAAGTGAGGTTATCTGCTTATCTGAGTTTCGTCCAAATCGAACAATGTTTGACCATATGTAGGCCTATATTGATTAGGCCTATCCCTCTTCCGTGTAGGTTGAAAATTTCATATGTCTACGGGCCTTGACATTCTAAACAAATGAATCGTGCAGGATGGACTTGCATAATCAAACGATCGCCCGCGATAATTATTTCAAAAATTAAAAATTAAGAGCATAATAGTTAAATCATTATATTTATTAACACCTAAATCACGTGGAGTACATACCACGGTTAGATAGCGTCGCCTGGTAAAAGCGACCTCAGACTCGAGCTCCTTGGCCCAGAAAACTCCTGTTTCGTCCAAATCGAACAATGTTTGACCATATTTAGGCCTATATTGATAATCCCTCATCCGTGTAGATTGAAAATGTCAGATTTATGCGTGCCTGAACATTATAAACAAATGAATCGGCCAGCGTGGGTTTACAACATTCAAGCGATCGCGATGCTTTTATGTCCAAGGTATGATAAAAATAGCCAAAGCCAACTGTAATTGATTTGACATTGAAATGTATTACTTAAAATTGATGCTTCGAAAACGCAAAAAAAATTCATGTTTTCTGCCCGTTTTTCATTCAAAACTCACGAACAAAGCGAAAATTAAAATTCCGGCTTCGAGGTGCATTTTCCGACCCTTCAATCCACCTATGTATAAAATTTCAGAGCTCGCGTTAGGCCTAAGTAGATTTCGCTGGGCATCGCGGACAGATAGATAGACAGACAGACACTTCCTTTTATTAATAGCCTATAGATAAGACTATTACATTCAATAATGAGAAGTCCTCATTGAGAAGTAAGATTAGGCTAATTAGGCCTGCAATGGAGGTTTGGATGATGGGTCACTGCGACCCTCTGTTAATTGTTTAATAATAGAATGGCCCTTGGTCTAAATTAGGTTGTGCACCCCTGGTCCAGAGGGTAATCATTATATATTGCTCTTAATATTAGTGACATTTTATTACTTTTTATATAAGTTACTGTGCGATTCTAAAAATACGATATCGTATAATAGAAAGTAATGTAAGAGCACTTAAAGCAATAAAATCCGATATATTAAATTTAATATTATTTAACTGGCCTGAATGTGACATAGTTATCTCGAGTGCCGAAATCCATATGTTTTTTATAAAATTATGACACGTCTGGTATCCGGCACAAATTATTAATGAACCAACAAAAAATAAAAAAACCCAAAATTAAAAATCCATATTTAATAATAAAAAACTTAAAAACTTAAACATGAAAATTAAAAATCCAAAATCCAAAATTAAGAAGTCCAACAATCCAAAATTCAAAAAATCCAATAATCCAAAATTGAAAAGTCAAAAAATTAAAACAAGTTTCAATTCTGTCGCGTGGCGTTCCACGCACACTTTTTTTTTTTTAAATGATCGTGACAGGACATTGTTTTTATGCATAAATAGCGATGTGTGAGAGTGTGCTAGATAGAATGGATCCAACGTAAATAAGTTAAGGGTCAGAAACTCCCTAACATGAATACAGTGAATTTAATTAATATTGAGCTACCCAGGTCGATGAGTTTATTGGTGATAAAAATAGTACGTTTACGCAAGTTCCCGAGTTACGTTTCCCAGATACTCGGTAAGAATAAACTTTTCACTTCTACCGTCACCGTAAAAACTTCTACAAGGCCGAGAAAAAAAAGGCATAATAAATTAATGTTTTATCATAAAATATGAAGACATTTGTTCACATATTAAAGTCTTCGTTCACGGAAACCAGCTACTTCACTCAAATTTTCGTGCTTCATTTCAAACTTATAACCCACTAGCGACTTTAGTTGATGAATGATTATATTACAATAAATATTTAGTTGATTACAAGGGGTGCTCATTTGCCATGCGCAGTTACCTAATATCGTTCGGTGCGCATGATGACGTCGCCCGCGAGGGAAATGCTGTAAACATGCATTTTATACTGTTTCCGTGTGAAGTTTTATATATTATTAGTTTCTTTTATAGCATTATTCGCCAGTCGGTTTCCTCACTATTTGATATGGTCCTTAAATATTTAAAGTTCATATCTTGTGCTATGGCTGCGTGATAATCAGGGCCCGGATTCTGATGACCTAAAGTTGTTTGAAAAATTACCTAGAAAATGACCCTAAATTTTAAGGAAAATGATTTAATAACTGTAAAGAATGACCTAAAAACTGATATTTCATTTATAAAAATTATTATTGTACACACAAAGTTGTACATAATTGTAAAAACTGTAAACGCAGAAAGGATGTTGTAGGTCTAAAAACTTTGTTCTTTGTTCTTCATTGGAGCATTTGAGAAGAAACGTAAGAAAATAGTTTTTAAAATAGATCCTACAAAAAATGTTGCATTATCCTATACTAACCAAGTAATTTATTTAAATATTACCCTATGGGAAAATAAGACGACAAAAAAGTAAATAAACTCAATGTAAATGAATGAAAATGACTAAATAATGAATGAAATGACATGAAAATGACAAAATAATGACCTAAAATTGAAATAAATGCCTTAAAAATACAAAAATTCATAAAATGACAAAAATGGCTAATAAAAATGCATTTCTATAATCTAGAGGCCATGATTAGGATTTATCTACAAGTAGACAATGTCTATGCAGCTTCAATAAAAATATGACATGTCATTAGAATCCGGGCCCTGGTGATCATAATCACATAGAAGTTTCCAAGTATGATTTATTGTTTTAGGTTATTAATGAATTAGGATATTTTAGCTTTCTTGTATCTTTGCTCAAATAGAGTTCTTTCGTTATGGGCAGGTAATAAGTTTTGTCAAATGCATAATTTACTTAGACAAACAAAATTTATTGACTAACGTGTAAACCCAGTCAAAATATCCACACTCCGCCATTGATTATTATTGTTATTATTATTTTTATTATTATTTCACGTTAAAAGCATTGTGCATAAAGATCGGCCTTGATGCTTTCCGTTCTAGATACATGTTAGTTTATAAAAAAAATGTATTAAGTAAAATTTGTTTTCTAATTTACTTTTTTCTGTGCTAGCTTTTAACTCGTATATGCGAGAAAGTTTGTGCAACATATTTTGCACCATTTGTATATTTTTAGTAAATGTTGTATATTTTCCTCACATGATGTAATTTTTGACCCACTTATAGGATAGATAAAATCGTAAAATTTGGCAAAAATATTGGCACATACAACAGCCATAAGTGTAAAACAATTGGTGATTCTAGCTGCCACATAAGTATGGGAAAACTGGCCAGATAACCGTAACATCTTTCACATCTACGACAGTCTAATCAACCACTTATTAACATTGATATATACTCACTTCCAGATGAGCTAGAATCTTGAAATTTGACAAACTTAAAGCTTTTAGCCCATAACCGATGGAAAAATTCCAGGAAGTTAATTTTTTTTATCTTTTCCCCTCCGAAATAAACTTTGAAATTTTAAAACAGTAGAACAGCATGTTTTTTGTAGTAAAGGTAGGCCTATTAGTTTGTTTTGATTGCAATAGTGTTTAAAAGTAATTTTGAATTAATAGTACCTATAGCTATAGCTATTATGAGAGATAACTATATATATTAGGCTTGATTTATCACCTTTACTTTTGGTTTGACCGTCACATCATCACTCTAAATCATGTATACAGTGTAGGTCTATACTGCATTAAAATTCCCGCCCATATTCAGAATCTTGAGCCTTCTTAATAGTCCAGACAATATAGGTCGAAAAACACCAAATAGAAAGAAAAAAAAATCGTGTAGTTTTGAAATTTTGCAGAGTTGTCGGAGGGAGTGTCCTGAACAACATAATAAAAGTCCCCGAAGGTGGAGGGTGAGCGGGGGGCCCGCAGAAGGTCATGTTTTTAGGTTTTTCGCTTATATCTAAACAATGGTGCATCGTAGAGAAAATTTTGCTATATGCAAAAATCAAGCTGATAAAATGTCTTACAAGTTTTATCCTAAACATTTCTTTCTATTCCCAATAGGTTTTGAGCTATCTGACAGCGAAAATAACAAATTTTCGAAAAAAAGCTCTTTCGCCTCACGCTTTTCGACACACTTTGCCTTCTAGCGCTTCAGCCCTTAGGTATACAGCAATGTTCTCATGAAAGAAGTTGTAGGGAAATAAATTCGCTTTCAAGTAGTTGTCATTATTGTTATTTTTTCTTGAAATGTTCAAAAGTTATAACAATTTAAAATTTCGGCCAAATTTCGAGATTTCTAAAGAAAACCATATATCGCACTTTCTCTATATTTAGGGTTTATATATTTGTATATAAGCTGTATATTGTGTACTTACATCATGGAACTTACACAACCACTGAAGTTGAATTTATTAAAAATCCGATCACGTTACAAGCACAGGACATGTGATGGAAAATATATTATATTCCATGCAAGAAAGAAAAAAATAGGCACAAAAAATTATGTAGTTTTGAAATTTGGCAGAGATTTGGGGGAAAGTGTCCTAAACAACATAGTAAAAGTCCCATGGATAGGGGGTGAGCGGGGGGTGGGAGGCACTTTTAAATATTTCCCCCAGTTTTCCCTAAATACGCAAAAAGAAGCTATGGGATCTAGCAAAAAACTGTTTATGCGCAATATTAAACTACATAAAAGTTCTTATAAAATGGATCTGAATGATATTTCTTTGAATAGTTCAGGAAATAGAAGGATATGAAGCAAACCAGTTCTTAGAATAATATTCGTAATAAAGGTAAACATCACACATAAAACTAATTATTATGATTATTGTTATAAAGCTTATAAAAATTACATGGCATGAGTGCACGTTAAAATAAATATAAATCAGGCCTATTAGCTGTTATATTTTTCGTTTAAAATATAATTTGGAAAAATTGTAATATTTAGAAATTATAAAACCTAGCAGGCCTACATAGTACTTTCAATAAATGTTTAGTTGTCTATTTTTTTCAGTCTCCAACACTGGAATCCTAGTACATCGTATGATAAGTTAGGGTTATATTTTTCTATCTACCGAACACTCAGTATTTATACACATATAGCCTACAACATTGATTAAAGAGTGCCTAAACATCTTATTTTGCTTGGACGTCATCAATTGTAAGCTCATCTTTTTCTAATGGTATACTGTTTGTGGATGAGCATTTGATACCAGCTTTTCGGCATCCGTATCTTCCACCACACCGAGTTGCACAGTAACAAAATATGATGTGCAAATATTCCCAGGAGCCACATAGACAAGTCAACATTTATTTAAAGTAGCCTAATAGGTGGGCCTACTATTCTTACAATTTCTAAATATATCTAATTCCTTACCATCTTTCAAAATACCGATTATTTTTTTTAACGAAACATAAAACGGCTAAGCATTACAACAACAACAACAACAACAACAACAATAATAATAATAATAATAATTATTATTATTATTATTATTATGGTAATTAGTTTTATGTGTAATAACATTAACCATTAGTAAGTATATTTTCCTAATAACTAGTTTGCTTTTGGCATCATGCTAATTTAATTATCGTCTGCTTTCTTTTTTGTTAAAAAATATAATACATAGGTGTATGTAAAACAGAATTTCGAGAACTGTCATACTTCATATCTTTCTATTTCCTGAACTATTAATTCCCAAAAAATATCATGCAGATCTTTTATGTAGTTAATTTTGTGCATAAACTGTTTTTTGGTAGAACCCATAGTTTTTTTGTGTATTTAGAGAAAACTGAGAGAAACGATATTTAAAAGTACCCCCATCCCCCACCCCCGCTCACCCTCCATCCATGGGGACTTTTACTATGTTGTTTAGGATACTTTCCCCCACATCTCTGCCAAATTTCAAAACTACATGATGTTTTGTGTGCCTATTTTTCCTTTCTTGCCTGGAATCTAATGTATTTTCCATTACATGTACTGTGCTTGTACCGAGATCAGATTTTTAATAAATTCAACTTTAATTGTTGTGTGATATTTCTTCACTTGTTTCATGATGTAAATACACAATATACAGCTTATATTCAAAGATATACCCCCTAAATATAGAGACAGTGCGATGTACGGTTTTCTTTCGAAATCTCGAAATTTGACCGAAACTTCAAATTGTTATAACTTTTGAACATTTCAAGACTAAATAACAAATGACAACTCATTTTAAAGTGAATTTATTTCCCTACAACTTCTTTCATGAGAATATTTCTGTATACCTAAGGGCTGAAGCGTACTGACGTACTGACTATGCAACTGCTATGTAATAGCACCCATATGCTGGATCGTTCCCTCGTGGATGACGTCACACGCTGATGAAGCAGCCGGCCGTGAGAAATGGCGCTACCTTAGTAGCTTTATATACCTTGGTTGATTAGTTCTGAAAGAGGAAACAAAATAAAATTTAGGTACTGCGGAAACTGTTTCACTCTAATGAGATATTAGATATACACTGACCGGCAAAAAAATCAAACACTTAAAGAAATTAAGTTTAAATAAAAATTATGGCTTTATATACCTTGAAATTATGTAGTAGGCTTAGTGATTGAAATAAAATTACAGCAATTTTTTCGTGTTTAAGATTAAATTTTTAATATTAAAATTTAATGACACATTTCACACTTAATTCCCCATGTTGCCTCCACCGTGGTGAATGGTGAGCCTAAGGTTGCAGCGCCATAACGGAGGCTGCGTCCATCATCAATTAGAGCAACAGCTTTGGCAACGTCTTCGGAACTGAGAGGCATAATTTCAACTAAACTTAACTTACTGACAGAATCACTTCGATGTGAAAGAAGACAGTTTCCTTTCAGTTTGGAAGGAAATGACGCAATACAACAATGAAACACCTTGCTATGTGTATGACAAGCTAGTGCAGATAATCACATCGGAAACGGCCTATCGCGATGTTTTTTTTGTTTTGTTTTGTTTTGTTTGGTGATAAAGTGATGAGATATTAAGAAAGCGGATATGCTGTATCTATAGCAAATGGTCCAATAAAAATAATAATTCATCCTCACCAACAACAATGTATAAGCATCCAGCCAATTTATGTTTAATCTTAAAATTACAACAAATTTTACAGTGATCTTTTTTTTTTTTTTTTTTTTTTTTTTTTTGCCGGTCAGTGTAGTTCATATGGTTCATTTTCCCTATGACCTCAAGGGAAGAAAGTAATCATATATAATATAACTAATAAGTAGTAGTTTTTAACTGCAGATTTTAACGGTTTATTCCTTCGGTAGAAAGAAGTAAAAATTCCGCTATCATATTTGCCCCAAATGGTCAAACGATTATTATATTAATGTTAATTTAGTATGTCACAATTGTGATGTGCCTTCAATTTCTGTTTTCATTAAGTTAAATGGAATTCTGAGTAATATTATATTGAACAATGTAATATTATATACACAAGTGGAGAATTTGAAGCTCCTGACTGGCTATAATGCATATTTAAATTCATAATATTGGCTATATACATTTAGATAGCTTGAATTAAAAGTATAACTTCCAGCACAAGATATACCAAGTAAAAGTTGCTCATTATCGCACTAGTGCTATAATAGCTACTTATGTATCAAGTATGCAAAATAACGCTTTAGCGAACGAATCTAGTATAGCGGCCGAGGCTGAAATACTGGATGAGTCCGATAAAGTTTTTGCGTACGTGGTGCATACAATATTTTTTTAGTAAAAACTCTCTAAATTATATGAAATGAAACAAAAATACCGTATAATTAATTATAATGGAAGACAGTCAGCCATTTGTTAAAGTCATATTATAAAGGCCATCTGAATCGCCTAACAACAATGAACCGTACGTACCAATACGAAATCAGGTATAGATCTCTATATATATATAAAAGGCTTTGTCCTGACTGACTGACTGACTGACTGACTGACTGACAGGAATCAACGTAGAGCCTAAACTATAACAGGTAGAGACTTGGAATTTTGACAGTGCCTTCGTTTCATAATGTAGGTTTTTTTTTTATTGATTCAAAAACAGCATGCCCCATTACAAGTAATACTACATGCTTAATTTCTAATCTGACAATACAATATAATGACACTTGGTAGAGCATTATTTTTAGTTTAGAATTTAGCGATAAATTAGTATCTAAGTAGCGGATTATAATCTTATGGTATGTTATAATTGAAACCTTACAAATGTAAACATTAATAATTAATTTTCTAATTTACAGTCGGTTAATAATTGCTTAATATAGGTAGTTAGTTGTAATCTTACAATGCATAAGCAATTATGCCCAACACTCACAGCCACACGCTCACATACATATACATATATATTATATAAACTTTATGCAATTTTCACAATATTGCTCTTACATTGATTAGTTTGTTTTATTCTAGTTTTGAAAAGTCAATTGATTTGATGAATTTAATAAACATGTTTAGATGTTTGCTGATAAGTTTGTCTCTGGTTGTAGGCCAATCTTCTCCAGTGAGTCTGATGTCTCTTATTAGCTGTTTCCTCTCCTGATTGAGGTTTCTGCAACGATATATAAGATGGTCAACCGTTTGTTCCTCTTCCTTACAGACGCATAACGCATTGTCAGCAAATCCAAACCTTTTTTGGTAAGATCTTAATTTCCCGTGTCCTGTTAGAAGTATTGTTAATTCCGCAAATATAGGAATATTTAGTCTAAGTCTATTGCCTACTGTAGGATAAAAGGTTTTAGTTACAGCTGCTTTGTTTGTGTTTGCCCCTTGTTGTTCCCATATTCGCTGTCCTTTTTCCTTCTCTCTTGTGACAATTACTTCTTTTGATACTTTTGCATAAACTATTTCCCCTTCTTCTGAAGCTGCTTGTTTGGCTAATCGATCTGCTAGCTCGTTCCCTTCATTTCCAGTGTGCCCTTTAACCCATCCGAAGTGTACTGTCCAGTGTGAATTATTTAGATAAATAATCTTGTCTCTAATGAGTTCAATTAATCTATTGTGCTTGGAATTATTTCTTATTAGGTCTAAAGTTATCTTATTGTCTGTATATACTGCTACTCGCTTGGTAGCGTCCTGATATTTTATTTCTTCCTATTTCTCAAGGGATTTCAATATAGCGATCTGCTGATGGGTCACATTGTTTCCCATAATTATAATACCGGCTGCCCCTACGTTATCTCCAGTTTTACTTCCATCTGTATACACTTCTACGGGATATACTGTGTTTTGTTGGACTTCTTGAATTGGTGGTAGCTCTGCAGGATGTCGCCAGAACCGTACCTCTAATGGTAAGTCATATTGTTCATTGTTGACTTTTGTTGCTATATAGACTCGTACTTTTTCTTCTAAAATAGTACCTATTGGCTTTAGTCCAGCTATAACACACGATGCATCGTAGGAAATAGTTCTGAATGCTTTTGCAATCTTTATGTTTATAATTCTTTGTATTCGCTTAAATTTGGCAAGATTTTTCTGTTTACGTATGGCCTCGATCCATACTGGTGCACCGTATATAAGAAATGGAAGAATTGCTCCTTCGTAAATCGTCTTTATGGCCTTATACCCCAGACCCCATTGTAGCTTAGCTGTTTTTGCCAGTCTATTAATGAGAGTAATTGATTTCTCTGCTGTATACTTAATGTGCGAGTTGAAACTGAAATGGCTGTCAAGGTATATTCCTAAATATTTCAATTCTTCTGTTTGTTCTAGTCTTTTGTGATTTAAATAAATGTTGACTTCTTTGTCATCGTTTCTTCTCCTTGAAATATATAGGACTTTCGATTTCCTCTCATTAAACTGTATTTTGTTGTCGTCGGCCCATTTTCCTATTTTCTGTAAATCAATATTAGCATAATTTTCAGCTTCTGTTTTATATGCTCTTCTCGTCAATACGATCAGGTCATCTGCGAAGGCAACCACTCTTGTTCTGCTGGAGAATTTTATGTTCAATAAAGAATTGTAACAGAATATTCCAAAGCCCAGGGCCGCAACAGGATCCCTGAGGACATCCTTTCTGGACTTCTTTTTCTAATATATAATTATGAGTACAAAGAGTAGCTGTTCTTTGGCTGAAATAACTAGCTATAAGCTTGTATAAATTCTTTGGGCATTTGAGGTGCTCACTAAGAAAGGATTTTGAAAGATTTTGATTTTAAATGCCAAAAATTATATGTTTTTGAGAATACTTAATCCCTTTTTACACAGAATTATCAAAACAAAATCACAGAACATATTGTTGCTAATGGTATCAGATGGATTTGGAAATAAATGCAAGTTTGACAAATAAGAGAAGTTATCAATATAATTTCCCTTTTTAGACAGAATTATCAATTCCAAATCACAGAACATATTGTTGCTAATGGTATCAGATGGCTTTTAATTGAAATGGGACTTTCACAAAATTAGAAAAGTTATCAATATAATTTATGTTGTAAATAAATATTAAGGAATGAAATCCACGAAAATAATGCAGTCACATAACTATCTCTACCCTGGACATAGAGAAAACAATACGAAGTATGGTAATATATATTAGTATATCGCAGGTTTTTGGAGAGAGAAGTACGAAGGTGATATTGATTTCTGTTTAATTCCATCCCCAAAACAGTTTTATGGTAACATGAGAGTAAGAAATAAAATTTTCTGCCTCGATATTACAATTTTATGTTACAGGAATTTCTGTTTCTTCATATTTGAACCCCTACCAGGCTTGCTGGGTACTGTACAAGCGATGGGATGCAAAATTCTACTTCCTCTATGAGCCATAAAAAGCTATATGAAGCGTTTTCTGAGGGAATAGTTTGAGTGTGATAAGTCGTTCTTCCTATTTGAAATTCTAAATACCTATATAATGACCTTAAATTTAAAACCGAAAGTCCTTCATAAGATAATAAAAATAAAAAACCCGGGCGACGCCGGGCCTTTTAAGCTAGTGAATAATATATTAGTAGCTTTTTGTAAGCAGTAGTCCTAATGCATATGAACTAGAATTTATGAAAAGCTCCTGGAAATATGAATGATAATTTCGAGGAAATTTCAATCCAAGCCAGAAACATTGAATTGAAGCTGGTGCCAGCAACATCACGGCAGCAATAGACTACGAGAAGGAATATATTGCAAGCAATCCATGGTAAGCAATGGTACTCTTGTGAACGAAAATGTGAAAAGTTGCTGGCTTATATTTGTTGTTATATGGTGAAGTAGATTACCGTGTTTTGTGAAAAACCTGGTAAAATTTCTGATTATCATGAAGAAACATGTTTGCTTAAATTTGTAATTTTAATAGCAATTATATGCTTAAATCCATGTTAAGTTGGTGTGACTGGTCAATGTCATCTGGGTTTTGTTTATAGATTGCCATGGCGACTTTAAAGTATTAGGCCGATAAAACTGCATTATAAATGCAGTTTGAATACGGTTTTATGCATTTTTAGTGGCCTTGGTTGATAAAATGCAATTTTTCAGCTTGTTACCAGTCCGACAAGCAGCTGTTTTAGAGAGCGTGTACTAAAAAATCTTTATGCCACTCCATTGGTACCAACTTTGATATCTATCACGTGGAAAACACTCATTTAGTTTAAAATATTTGCATATGATTATTAAACAGATTCAGTTTGATAAAAAATTGACAATTTTAAATTCACTACGCCTTTTAAAATGTGGAATTTCTCACGGTGTATGAAAAAGGCGTTATATTTGGTGTGTGAAAAGCGTTTTCATGTTGTCAGCAGTGTAAGAGAAAATCAATAACAGCTGTCAGCTGTCTGCACTCTGCAACATGGCTGACTCTAAGGTCCGTAATTCATTACAATATATTTATTATTATTTCACAAATTTAACGGCTGTCTAAAAATTAGTTAATGTCAGGCGTGTTAAAGCAATACTATTCTGCTCGCAAGATTGCTGAACTCGCTATACTCTTCTCGACAATATTCCTACTCGCAAAATAAAATCTCGTTTTTAACCCTTATACCATAAAAAACTATTTTTCTTTTTTCTGTTGATCATCGTATTTTGTTTAAACTGTGTAAAACTGGAGAAATTTTTAATAAATAATTATTTTCTGATTAGGCCTAAATAAAAACAAAAATCCTAAAATGTTTTCTTTACTTAGGAACTGATTCTTATGTAACATGTAGCATGAAATAGCACCATGATCATGTCTCTACGATTAAACATAATACATTGAATCTGTCTACACTTGTGGATATAAGAAAGTCCTTTCCTCATGACTAGCCTTATCTGCGAGTTGGCGGGATATGTTTAGCTAATTAGGCTATAGGAAAGCTGCCTGTATTGTTCTTTCTGTTCCCTTTATGGCCACACAGTGAAGATGAATAGGGCTTGAGCCCCTCCCAGTTTCCCTTGCCAGCTTCCTGTTCGGATTTTTTACTACGCTAAATAAGAAATACTGTGGGATTACAGCGGTGCTTTTATCAACTTAACCATTCTTCTGTGCATTAATTCTTTACATCTTGCAAGCTTGGTGCAATACATGTTATTGGCAATATGAAAGTCATCCCTAGTAAACGTATTTTAGTTATTGTTAATCAATTTTATTCCGGTGAGGGTCAAATTAAGATTTATCGGTTATATTAGGCCTATATGGATGTGAGACATGGCCGCTAACTGATCAGGAAGAACATAGTCTGAGAGTGTTTGAAAACAGGGTGCTTAGGAAAATATTTGGGCCCAAGAGGGATGAAAATTGGAAGTGGAAGACCTAGACGTAGGTGGGAGGACAATCTTAGAACGGATTTAAGGGAACAGTAGGATTCGTCAGGGATGATTGGATGGTGTTAGCACAGAATAGGGTTGAATGGCGGACTCAGGTAAGCGCGGCAATGAACCTTCGGGTTCCATAAAATAGATAATATTCCTTAGCTTGCTTAGGAATTGTCTATTGCCATTGAGTAAGTAAGAGGGTCAAATTGAATAATGCTGGTTTGCTTCATCCACCTTATAGGCCTAACCTCAACAAAACCGGTAAAAGAGTATTTTATGCACACAAAACTATTGTAGGCCTGTAAACTGCAATTGCATAACCGAGTAATAGTCCAAAATGCTTCATATAATTTTTTTCACAGATGGGTTATCACAGCTTATAAAAAGTTAAAACACTCGCAGAGATACAGCTTCACAACGTAAACTGAAGATAAAATATATATTTATTATCTGTTAAAAAAATTACTTTATTTTACGGACTATAAGACGCACTTTTTTACCTTGAAAACAGAAACTTGAAAGTTGGGTGCTTCTAATGGTCCGAAGTACATTAAAAAATTTAAATTATGGTAAATATTTCCGAAATATAAACAAGATGTTGTAAACTATAAGATAATTATAAATGTTGGCACAGATTGTACATCAGTGCACTTGTCACAAAAAAAATAAGGGTAGTTGGAATCCAGGTATACAATGCAAAAAGAAGGGAATGTTGAGTTCTTTTATACCAAAGGAGTTGTCTCCACCGGGTGGTTTAATGAAAACAATGACCTCTAAACAGCTTTGTCCCGTTATTCTTACCCTACGATGAATTGAGGGTTAGAGGTTGAAAAGTATTTTCAGTCTTTCATGAGAAATCAGTTCAGTTGTTAAAATTTACAGAAGAGATTTTCATACAACACAGGTCTTAAGTTAGAAATGATTTTACACTGATTCTCTTTTACTAGGATATAATATGTTTATGCAATGAAGTAGGCCTATATTATTCCCTTTAAAAATGTTCGTTTAGAATCACATTAAATTTCTTTTCCTTTAAATTTCCATCCTAAAATCAAGGTGCGTCTTATGGTCCGGAGCGTCTTATAGTCAGTACAATACTGTACGAGGGTCGTCCAATAAGTAATGCAACACATTTTTTTCCTTAAAGCAGGTTGGTTTTATTCAGGATTCGAATACAACATATTATTCCCCAATCTTTTGGCTACAAAACCCTACTTTTCAATATAATCTCCGTTCAATGCTACAGCCTTACGCCACCTTATTGGGAGGGCCTGCAGTCATGCAGGCCCTCCCATTGGCAGAAAATGGCAGTTCAGTTAGTTAGTTACTCTCAAGAGAGACGGACGTGTTTGTCGTGTGCTCTACTCAAAGAAAGAAAAAAAATGGGAAGAAACAAGCAACCTAACTCCACTGACAAGGTGAGTGACTCCAATGATATACTGACAACTCTAAGAAAAACGTTTGATGATTTCAAGAGTGACATAAATGCCCAGATGGATGAGATGAAAAAATCCATTGAATTCAATTCAGAGAAGTTCGATTCTTTCAAAATAGAACTTAGCGAGATGAAAGAAGAAATAAGAAAGCAGAAATGTGAAAATACAAATCTAAAAAAAGAAAATGAAAAGTTATCTATGAGAATAAATGACTTAGAACAGTATTCCCGGCGAGATAATCTGATTGTACATGGTGTACCAGAAATTAAGTCTGATTCTGTGTATGACATAATTGATCGTATTTCTACACTCATAGATGCGAAGGACTGCATGCGAGACATTAGTGTAGCACATAGGTTACCAACAAAAGAGGGGAAAAGAAAACCCATTGTAATAAAATTTTGCAAGAGAACCAGCAGAGACACCTGGCTGTCAAAGTTCAAAGAAGAAGCCAAAAGAGATGAAGAAGGACCTGGCATCTCTTCCAGCAAACTCTCTTTAGAATGCCTCCCCCCTAGCAGGATTACGGCAGGTGAGCACCTTACAGCGGCAACAATGGACATGCTAAATAAAACAAGAGATACCGCCAAGGAACTGAACTATAAATTTGTGTGGATCAAGGACGGAAAAATTCTAGTAAGGAAAAATGAACAGTCTAACATCAAAAGAATCTACAAGTGTGAGGACCTTGATAAGCTCTAAGTAACATATGTTGTAAGATTTAAACCGAAAACAAATCTGTATATGGAGCTAAACAATATTCTACGCATCTACTTGTAATTCAATCACATGTCATGAATCTGTCTCTCAAAATATTGTATAAACTGTATCCCTCAAGTATATATTTTTATTTTTGTCCCCAACAATGGATGGTTTATTAGATGAATTAAGCAACTATTCCGACAATTCAATAACGACAGTCTTGGAAAATGCCGATTCCTGCTCTAGTTTCATAAACAAAACAATCCATGATTTCAAAATTTTTCACTTAAATATTCGGAGCCTTAATAAACATTTTTTAGAATTCTGCACTGTCTTGCAAAGCCTAAAACAAGATTTTGATTTCATTATACTAACGGAAGCCTGGTTAAGTCATGATATTGGGTTTGATTTACCCGGTTATACAAAAAACGTTAAAATGAATAAGTACAGCAAATGCGATAGTTTAGTGGTCTATTGCAAGAATAATATAGATTTCACTCTCACTGACATAGAAATTTCAGAATGTAATTCTTTGCATTTAAATTTTACGTTTGGCAACAATACATTTTCATTAACAGCTATTTATAGATCACCGAACACCTGTAAATATGATTTCCTTGATAATTTTGAACGCTTTTTAATAAACTCAAAGCAAACAGATAACCATCTAATTGTTGGCGACATAAATATTCAGATTATTGAAAATCATTTAGATATTACTGGAAACAGGTATATGGATATGTTACATGCACATGGTTTTGTAAATTTTTAAAATGGCGTTACGAGACCAGGCTCGGAAACTTGCTTAGACCATATATTTTTTAAAACTAAAAAGAAATGGAAATTTATACCAGGAATTTTCTGTAGCGCCGTAACTGACCACTATGCCGTTTTTTCTCTACTAAAAAATCCTAATGGTCACATTTCGAAATCCCCAGGTACTCAACAATCTTTGCCCATTTCAAATAACATTAACAATGAAAAATTAGTCTCGCTTATTGAGAGAGAAACCTGGGACTCTGTGTATAAATGTAAAGATCCAAATACTTCTTTCCAGTTATTTTATAATTTAATTAAGAAATACATAATAAGTAGTTCGACCAGCAATCAAAAGCTTCCTCATAAATTCAAAAAAATTAAGCCATGGATCACTGTAGGCATAATCAAATCTATTCGTACTAGAGACAAGATTGCGAGAAAAGTAATTCATGACCCAAACAATGAAAATTTGAAAATTTATTATAAAAATTATAGAAATATGCTGACTCTTGTTATAAGAAATATGAAGATTAGTTATTATAAATTAAAATGTGAAGAATATAAGAACAACCCTAGGAAATTTTGGCAAACTGTTAATGAAGCCACAGATATAGGTACTGAAAAAAATAAATCGGTTTCAGAATTAATAAATGAAAATGGTACTCACATAACAAACAAAGAGGATATCGCAAATGAATTTAATAAATACTTCTCAAAAATAGGGCACAGTGTAACCTCAAACGTTAATAAGGCATCGTCAGACTCTTCGGAGTACAATAAAACAGCCATGAATCCAATCACATCTATGTTTCTCAGTCCTGTTAATGAATGCGAAATTATTAACATTGTGAAGACCTTAAATAATAATGTAGCTCCAGGCATTGATGGAATAAAAAACATTACATTGAAATCTATCATTAAATATATTGTAAAACCTCTTGTCTATATTTTCAATCTTTGTTTCACAGAAGGTGTTTTCCCCAATACTCTAAAAAATGCTGTGATAATACCTATACATAAATCCGGGAAAATGAATGATTTAAACAATTATAGACCAATATCACTTCTTCCGGCCTTTTCCAAGATACTAGAGAAATGCATAAAAGTTAGGCTACTAAACTATTTACAAAAACATGAAATTATATCAAAAAATCAATTTGGTTTCCAGAGCAACATATCTACTGACGATGCTTTTATTAACGTTACAGGTAACATTATTAAAGAATTAGACAAAGGTAATAATTGTTTAGGAATTTTCTTGGACTTACGTAAAGCTTTTGATACTGTTATTCACTCGATACTATTAGATAAACTGAATAAGATAGGAATTAGAGGAACAGTTTACAAATTATTTGAATCATATCTGAGCAATAGATGTATAATGACAAAGGTTGACAGCCATATAAGTGAAATATCAAATATTGATATTGGTGTGCCACAAGGAACGATATTAGGACCAATCTTATACTTAATATATGTAAATGATTTGCTAAATTTAAACCTAGATCAAATAAACGGCTCCATATTTTCATACGCAGATGACACTGTTGTGATTTTCAGTGGTCATTCATGGGAAGTAGCATATAAATACGCTAATACTGGCATGAAAATTATAAAAAAATGGTTCGATTCTAACCTTCTGTCACTAAACGTGGATAAATCAACATTAGTTCCTTTCTCATTAACATCTACTGGTCAGATAGCGCGGAAAAAATGTACAAATTTAAATTTAATAATACATAATTGTAATTTTGATGTGAATTGTAAATGCTTACCACTGAAAGAAACAGCCGTTGTGAAATATTTGGGTATTTTTATTGATAAACACCTTAAATGGTCTCACCATGTTAACTACATCTGTAATAGACTACGCCGAACAATTCATAAATTTGTCATTTTACGCCACTGTATGCCCATTACTGTTTTACGTTCCGTTTATCTAGCACTTTTCCAGTCCATTATTCAATATGGCATTCTCGTCTGGGGAGGATTAGCGAAAACTACCCTTAAGCCCCTCTGCCTTTTACAAAAAAGAATAATAAAAATCTGTCTAAGAAAACACATTGATTACCCAACTAGCCTAATATTTTCGGAATTTAATGTTTTAAGTTTGGACCAAATTTACAAATTTTCTATATTAAAATATTTTCACAAACATCGTATAAAATACTCTTCCAGTGATCATATCTACAAAACTAGACGAAATACTAATTTACTCCTATTAGAACCCAAATGTCTCACATCGGCAGGATTAAAGCATAGCATTAATTTTGGACCGCGCTTCTATAACTCAATTATCAGAAAAAATCCTGATCTCTCAGCATACTCCACTGTTAAATTTAATAGATATGTAAAGAATTTTTTGTAATTTTTTAGCTTTTAAGTAATTTTTGTTTCACTCCTTTTATGTATTTATGTTTTTATGTTTAATGTTTTTGTTTTACTTTCTTTTTTAGTTAAGCACATTATACACTCTATTTCTTTGTCTCTCCTCTTTCTTCACTTTGATATTTTTGAAACGGCACCCGAGCACGAGCAGTCTTGCTCATTCGGGTGTATTACTAAATGTAATACCTCTTGTAATATCTCTTGTAATAAATAAATAAATAATAAATAATAATAATAATAAACTATACCTGTGAAGCATAGCCATTAAATTATCACAGATAAAGAGCTGACCATAACTCTAAAATTCCACTGTCTTCAGATGCGAACATTAATATTCTATTCTGAAAGATGTCAGGATGGGCCTATTTTTCTGCTTTTCTTTTGCATTCTCTCGAAACTAAAAAAAACTTCCGAATATGACGTCACTAAATTCGATTTGGCATTTAGTTCAATTCACTGTGATTTCTTTTCCTCATTTTCATCCTATCATTCCATAACTGATTTATATAGTTATACAAAAAATGTATCAAAGAGCAAACAACAACTTATGAATAAGTAGAAAATTGAAAGTTTCGTCAAGCATAATTTTTATCCCTTTTATGAGCGACATTATTTCCGAAATCTATCAATATTTTGTGACTTGTATACTTATAGAATACATTCAGGATAAGACAAATCATATTTGACTATTTAAACCAGGGCTGTCCAACTGCAAGTGCCCCAAGGGCCGCTTTAAAAAAATACGGTTTGGAGGGCCGCATTATAAAATACTTCGCATGCAATTTTATCAGTGAGTTTTAATAGGTGCATATTTCGTATTTGAGGGTAATTTATACATTTAGAGGCCCGCTCCGCGGGCCTCACGTTGGACAAACTTGATTTGAACTCTTCATGATTCCCAGCCAGAATATATGACCTGAAAAAAATGGATGTTAAATGAATTTCTTCTAACATAGAGGGCTATTCGAAGAAAGAATAGTTAGTCATTCAATAGAATCGTCAGAAGACAAAATTTAAATAGTTCTTAAGGAAGAGGAAGTAAACGGAATTTGGTATGCCATCCTTAAGGCACAAAAATTGAAGTATGAAATCTTTCGTTTTCATTCCATCTTTTCTTTTGGAGTTAAGTTATAGACCTAGAGTTGACGGAGACATAGGAAGACAGGCTTTTTTAGAATTATACTTCTACTCTCGAAAAAAATCGAAACATGCAATCCGATAAGATTTCGAAAACGTATATTTCTCGTAACAATTAGGTTTTCGAATGTTAAACTGTTCATACGCTGCACTGTTTGAATTGACAGGTACAGGTTGTTAAATAAACTGATTGGTAAGTTCGTTACATTTCAGCATATAAGAGGAATGTTCACAGGATCGCAACGAAGAGAGAAAGAGATCATTAAACATGAAAGGGAGAGAGAGATGAAAAGATAATATTACAGTAGTAAAGGTGGTGGAGGTGTGCTAGCTGACCTAGTTGAGATGAATGGCTTGTCATAATTTTCAAGCTCAACACATAAATTCTACATGAGGATCTTGTTACGTTACCTTCTAAGAAGTTAATTTATTGTGCATAACATATTGTAGGCTATATAATATTAATTTTATGTTATTTTGAATTGTAAACATTGTTTAACAGAACTGTCTCTGTATATGTAAAGTTCAATTTTACAGGCTGAGCCTGTTAAGGGCAAATAAAAAGGAGCTAGCACGTTATAGCGATTATTGACGATATCACTAGTTATAAGTACAAGTAAATAATTACCCATATCCCTCATTTTGACCACTAGAAATACTAATACTCCTATTACTGCTAGTATCGTGTATCTTTCTTTCTTTCTTTCTTTCTTTCTTATTCGTAGTTTTACCTCTCTCTTTTAGGAACGTTTAAGCGACCCACGCCGCCCGGGCCTTATAGGACCGCGACCTGTCGGGAGAGGAATTGTCTATGGATCACATACATACTTTTTTGACCAGACAAGGACATGGAGGGCCTCCCCGGATGAGTAATCAGCCCAAGGCCACCTCCGAGACAACACAAACACATACGACGAGACATAATTCACACACACAGTCACTCTGAACAAGGTGAGGATGGGATGCAGATGATAATGACGGCCAGATGATATCTGGGGATTACAAGGGCCTAAAGTTACCCGACATTTGTCTCATAGGTGAGGAAAAACCTCAGAAAAGACCTCACCCAGGTAACTTGTCCCGACCAGGAATCGAACCCGGGCCCGCTGCCTGAGAGGAGCAAACGCACCCCCAACGCTACAGTATCGACAGTATCGTGCATCACAATTCAAAATAACATAACGTAACAAAATAACTATTTCGGCAAAAAAAAAATAGTCTATAAACTATATACCGGCAGTTTAAGTGTTTGACAAAACATAAACCTAAGCCAGCACAATATTTAGTTTCGCTCAAAACATTACTTACGAACTTCATTTCTCCCCATTCATTCAAAGCCTGCAATTCCTTATCAAAAGCGAAGGATTTTTCAATATTAGTTCGTTTTTGCCTTCCTGTAACTTCAAGAAAGATATAAATTGCTTTATGAATTGATCACGATTTAGTATTTTCAGGAAATGTTTCTTCTATGTTCAACTATTTTGATACATTATGTGTTTCAAACAAATTGTTGTCAACTAAAAGAGCTTGAATTCCGCTTCATACGAAATTACGAAAAAGTTACGAAATTACGAAAAAGTTACGAAATTACGAAAAAGTTTCATCAAAAAACTAATCTAAGCACAAACGAACTGAAATTATTTTAAAATTTACGATTCAAAATAACATAAAGCGTTATTATGTAATGCAGACATAAATTACTACTAACAAAAATGCCAACATGAATTCGCTTTATATTCTTACTTCAAAATATATTGACGGTTTTACCACACATGCTGTTTATCAATCTTCTGAATTAGAAGGTGAGGCATCAATTTGGAATAATAACTGGGGTTCAGACCGTCTGCTTAATCTAGCGGTCGGCGTTGCTGACTACGGATCCGCAGGTCTGGTTTCGATACTCGGTACCACCTTGGATTTGTATGAGGTAGGGAGGTCAGGAAAGGGGTTTTCACTCAGATTCGTGACATCAATTAAGGAGCTACTTGATAGAGTAGCGGCTCCGTTCCAGTAAGTCATCAATAATGACCATAGGGCTCGGCATGCTGATCTTATTTCCCTCAATCCTACCATATGCTTTGTAATTCTATTTTACTCAGTGGAACGGACCACAATTTTGATGCCATATAAGGAGAGTAACTTTAGTTCTCTTTAAACTTAATTTTCACGAAAACTTAATCTTATTGCAAAGTTTAATAGAGAAAACTTATTTCTTACTAGCTTACTAATAAAGCTGAAAAATTAGAACAGTATGAGTAACACTTCTTTTGGTAAAATTTTTCTACAAAAACTACACTTTTTCACGGATACGGTTTTAGCTTTTTGTATAAAATACGTTATTAATGCTCCCTGAAAATCTGAAGACTTATTTCAAATTTTCCACTACCGCTATAGTAGAGATGTAACAGTGAATAACAGTTTTTCATACTTTTCCACGAGTATTGCGATGACTAATTACTATTGACAAAACTATACCGAGCGCACCTGCTAGCAAATACGATTATCCAAACTGGTTCCGGATGTTACAGGTTTATAGCAAATTGCCTAATTAATAGGTAAACTTAATTTTCTCAGCGGTGTTGTGGTTGAGTCGACCATAAAAAATGTTGTCCTGCGTTTGGCCGTAGCAGAAATATTCATGAATGAATAGAGGTTCATTAATAATGTTCAATCAATAAAGTTATATTAATTAATTGTAAAAAATACCCTATATTTTAAAGAACCTATTGTAGGAAAATTTATAACTTAAAGGGACCTCCTTTAAAATTTACCAAAAAATTACATATATTTTTCCTTCCTCTGCCCGTACCATAGGTACTACAGGTAGAGGAATTATTGTGTTCGACCCCCAAATTCTAAGTTCAGTTTTGACATAAATACACTTTTGAGGTCTCCTGAATCCAAAAATAGTACTTTCAGAAACATGTCTGTGTGTGTGAACAGCCTAGCTCCAGAACGGAAAATCGTATGGAAACAAAATTTTGCATTTGGGTTAGGTACCTTCTGAGCATTTGACACGAAGGTAGGCGACGTCTTCCTCTTATATTTAAGGGGACTTGACATGAAGAAAATTTCGTTTTTCGCGATTTTCTCGAAAACGGATCTAAGAGCTATATCTTTATTTGAAACATTTTTTTCTAAAAATTCTCTGAAGAGTAGTTATAAGCCATCCACTGTTTGTAGAAACTTAGTCTTGCCCGGTTAACAATAAAGCCTTTGTATCACGTTGAAACAACTGAATATGCGCTCTTTGCAATATGGCTTGTTATTCTATTTCAGAATGTGAAGTGGAAAGATGTATTGGCCATGCGTTGAGTAAAGAAAGTTACGTGAGTGCATTAATCAGATTTAATTTGGGTTATGTATCCCCCCACTTCTTGCATAAGAATTTTAAACTAATTACTTTGAAGTTCTCAACAAATACCCTAGACATATCAGCAAATAAAACTTATTAAATGTAGTTTTTTTATTTAAGAACAGCTTTATTTTGCTCTTATTACATAATATTCTTAATGATTTAAGCTGCACAAAATTAATTAAAATAAGCTTTAACTATTTTTTCTCACAACGTTAGTAAGCCAGTAATTTTTTTGGCTTGAAGTATCTAGACATCTATTGGTTCTAGAAATTTGTAAACTTTACCGCAAGGACCTTTTGCAATGAAATGCTTCCAGGGTCAGGTAAAAAAGTGTTAATAAAATATATGAAAAAAGTAGAATAGTTCAATAGTTTTATCATAGAATTCCAAAGGCTAAGCATGATTCATAGTTCCTTTAGCAGATTTCATTTTCAGAATATTGTTAGGCCTACTGCATATGGCAGCAGGTTGAACTGAATTGTACCTGAAGTAGATTCATTTTGTTCTGAAAGGGAATTAATTAATGTGCAACACAAGGGAATAAATCTTTGAAATGAAAACCTCGCTCTGTTCAATCTAAGCAGACATGAACTACGAGCGAAATAGAATTTGGAAAGATTTACAGCGACGTTTCAAATGAAATTTATAGCTTGCATGTGAACACGAACAAAATTAAGATGAGGAACACCTGAAACAAGAGTTTGCAATGAAACAAGAGTTAATATCTAGATCAGTGTATTATTCTCTAACAGAAAACCAATGACCGAGTACCGGAATAATTTAGGTTTGGTAGAATATCGGTATTACAAAATACCCACACCCAGAAAAACCCCCTATTGTGGAAACCATTATTATTATTATTATTATTATTATTATTATTATGATTATTATTATTACAACTACTGTACCAGTAAAATATTCCACTGCCGATATTCTCATACCCTTATACCGCTACTAATAAAGGTTACAGTACCGATAAAGTCTGGGGAAAATATAATAGTAAAGGAATACTTTATTAAAGTAATTCATAGTGTTCCCTATACAGACCGTGGAAGCTCAGGGGGTTCCAGGAGGTGAGGCTCCCGGATTTTGGACATTCGGCACGTGAAGATGGTAAGGTTGTCAGCCTTACGCACCGGCCGCCTTTACCCCCAGGATTGCTCCTGGTACTCATTTCTGTTAGAGGCTCAGTCGACCCCTGGGCCATAGTGCCACCAGAAGGATTAGGCCAATTGAAAAACTCCAACGACCTCATCGGGAATCGAACCCGCGACCTTCCGGTTTGTAGAGCAGCGCCTCAACCACTACGCTACGGCGTACACCCAAAGTAATTCATAACTGGAATATAAATTACGAAGAGATAGATTCCAAAATAAAAGTTCACTCTAGTCACACAATATTCTGATCATATTGAACATCAGAATCATGATGGCCACAAGTGACGATTACAGAACTAAAAGGGCAGTTCCCAACAATAGCTCAATAATAATAATAATAACAACAATAACAATAATAATAACCTATGTCAGTGCTAAGAGAAGGTAATAAAAACTTAAAGTTAAACATAGTAGAATTTTGTGAACTTACGTCTCGCAATCGACAATTATTATTATTATTATTATTATTATTATTATTATTATTATTATTATTATTATTATTATTGAAACTTCTGTATGTAGGTAGCCTATAACAGGAGAATTCCGGTCTACAACATTTGATGGTCAATGCGCGAAAAGACTGCCATTGTCGTATACGAAATTCTAAGTGCTCTTCGTTCTGAACAAATGCTTCTGTAGCTCAGTTCAGCCTTTTTTAACAATAACAGAAACAACAACAAAGGATTACATTCTTCATTCATTTATGTGACAGCATTATACAACTTGGATGTATTTAGTCCATGTGCCAGACCCATCGGTCATTATAATTTGGGGGGACTGAATGAAACTTATACCACATGTTCCTGGGGTCATGTGGAGCAAAAAAGTCGGGGGGGGGGCCATCATGAGGAGGTAGCTTTCAAACATGGCGGCCATTCAAAATGGCGGACGACTGTGAATTTTTAAATTCAAATATCTCGGGACTGGGTTCATCAATCTTGAATTTTGTTTTTTCAAAATGTAGGTTATTCTTCTGGCTACATGTTTGTTCAACATGTATGTGGCCAAAAAACCAATATTTATTGGTCAAAATTCTAAAAATCGGAAATATAGATTTTTTGACATTTACGTTTTGCGGTTTATTACTCTAACCGTTGGGTATATCGAAAAAGTGTTTGAAACAAAAGTTGTAGAGACACATCCAAGATTGGATCAATAGAATCCGAGATATCCAGATTCAAAGCGGGTGGAGCGGGGTTGAGCATGTTGACCGAGCGTTCGGTGCAGCATAGTGAGAGGCGAGACTTGGCGTAAAATCCTGCGTTTTATTTATTTTCAGCCTCAGTAATTGCTTTATCACTAGATAAATTTACATTATCTACTAATGTGCACTGTTTTTAACATGATTATTAAGCACTTTCTCATAAATACAATTAACAACTATATTGTTTATCTGGGAAATGGACGTCAATAATTACCAACTCATATAATATACTGTCAAGGCTTTTATATCCGATTTTTAAGATGAAATCGTTAAAGGAACTTCAAATAGTCGAAATAATTAAAAGAGGAAAAAAGTATTACAGTTTAGGTATGTATCGGAGACTTTTAACAATACTTTCAGAAATGAACAGAGGATGTAAGCAACTAAGAAATAAAAATTCCCATAAAATGCCTTATACGATATTATTAACAATGTTGAATTAAGTCTTCTTCACTAGAATCACTTAAGTCAGGTATTATAATTATTGCTCTCGTCCTCAACTGCCGTTGCTTCGGCAAACCCCTTGCACCAACAGCTCTCGATTATTCAGATTTGAGTTGCTAAGCACGAGTAACTTTCTGGTGCACAGTTGATCAAAATTCCGGCCTGGTAGTTGGCACGTCTATTGTGTTTTCTCAAGGTGTCTTTACAAAGAGACATTTGGAAGCTCTCAATCTGGCCCTCTGAACATCTGGTAGCGCAGCTCATTTCACCTTGCGTTTGGGGGCATACGACTGGAAGACAAATTCTTCTTTGCTGTCATCAACATCATTATACATCATCCAATCTTTGCCTAACTTCCTGAACGCTTCAATAAATCTTTGTTCCTTTTTGCACAAAAGCTTTTAACTTTCCCCTGGCCAGCTAAAGCACTGATTGTGTCGCAGCCAGACCAGCAGTAATACCCAATAAGAGCTGTAAAAAGCTGTTCGCCTAAGGCAGATACTATCTGGGAAACTTGCATATCTGTTAAAACTGGTTTGTTTGTTTCCCGATTCAGAAGTTTTTGCTTTTTATGGTTTTGCAAAAACCTACAGCCAAAACTAATACATCTGTATTGATTGAAAAGCAAAGAACTGATTCAGATGATGTAGCGGCGTTCCTTGCATGCAGCATCATTCTGGAATCAGCTTATTCTTGAGTGCAGAACAGCTCAGGAACATTGTTTCTCCTAATATAAATGATCATGAAGCAGATCTCACCAACTGCTACGAAGATTTCTAGGTTTCCACTTATGTTTTCAAATTTCTCCTCTTACAAACTGCAAAAAAATAATTTTGTCATTATATTTTTGCCGTAACTGTTCCTTAGAAGCGTCCTCTAACAAACCACTCTGTGGCCACCCTTGATTTCACTAAATTTGATACCTTCAGCTGTTCCGCTTTTTTCCCGCTCCTAAGATTTGATCGAAACCTCTGAATAATATATGTCAACCCTCCGACCTATATTAAAAACCTGCTTGAGAAAATTCGTTGAGAATTCGTAAAACTTTTTGTTATCCTTTGACGGACTGAAGCACGGCTATTGAATCAATGATTCAGGTCAAATCTTTTTCCGGCAGACTGGCAGGGGTGGTGTATACTTCCAAAAAATTAGATAATACTGATTTGTAGGTTTTCTTCAAAGGCCCATTAACATTCGCCGGTGCCAGAGGATATCTGAATCCTTCCATCATGTCAAGTTGTTGGTTTTCTGCAATAAAGGTCATTTTGCTGAATAAATTTCGATTGCACTGGAGGATTACTTCTTTGTTTTCAACCTTGGTTTTTTTGCTCTTCTTTAGTCTACTAATCTTAAGACCCACTTTCTTAATACGTTTATGAAACCCTTCTCCTTTAGCTAGCCGAAACGTGAACTCTTCATAAGCTATTTTCCCCTTGTTTTCCGAATGAATGTGATCAGAAGAACATATATTCCAGTAGGCAAATATACAATATCTTAAGGGTTGGGATCGAAGGGGATCGTCCACTCGGCTAGAAGGTCAGTGAGAGTTGTCACGTCTTTCTCATCTCTAAGTGTCCTTGGGCTTTGGAGGTCAGGGTGTCACTAATCTGTTTCTCTGGATGATAGAATGCTGAGGAGGTTCTTTAGCTCTGTACTCAGCATTAACATATTACCATACTACAGCCTACTTTTTCAGACTGAAATCCTTAGTACCTTCAGGAGTTTGGGTGTCTTTGTTTACAGTCTCTTTGATGGCTTGGTCCACTGGAATTCTAGAAAATGGGTTGTTGCTTCTTATTTGTACTGAAAACCTCCTTCTACATAATATTGGTGAACATATGGGCTCTCCTTCTAGTTTAGATAATTCAGGAAAGTGTTATGATAGATAATGTGAGTAGTTCACTCTATCCAGCGCAAAAATTCAAGGCACAATTTTTTCAACAGCAGCTAAAAACATAAAAAAATGCCTTCTCAATTAGTCCGAAGAAAAACGGAAAGTAGCTACACTAGGGCGATATATTTCATCCGAAAGGACAGCATTTCTTCATTACTTGTAAGAAGATGTACCAAGTAGAGTGACTTGAACATGTTCATCTTGAAGTACAGAGTTAAGGGATGTATAGTGATGTTCATTTCCCAGATAAATTGTATAATTGTTAATTGTATTTATTACTCAAATCCGATGCACCGAGAGCTGTGGGTGCAAGGGGTGTACTAAAGCAACAGCAGATGAGGAAGAGTGCAATTATAATAACTGATTACAGTGATTGTTGTGAAGAAGACTTATTTCAAGATTGTTCATAATATTATAGGCTATAAGGCATTTTATAGGAATTTTTATTTCTTAGTTGCTTACGTCCTGTGTTCATTTCTGAAAGTATTGTTAAAAGTCTCCGATACATACCTAAATTGTAATACTTTTTTCCTTTTTTTTAATTATTTCGACTATTTGAAGTTCCTTTAACGATTTCATCTTAAAAATCGGATATAAAAGCCTTGACAGTATATTATATGAGTTGGTAACTGTTGATGTCCATTTCCCAGATAAATGATATAATTGTTAATTGTATTTATGAGTAAGTGTTTAATAATCATGTTAAAAATAGTGCACATTAGTAGGTAATGTAAATTTATCTAGTAATAAAGCAATTACTGAGGTTAAAAATAAATAAAGTGCAGGATTTTACGCTAAGTCTCGCCTCTCGCTAGGCTGCACCGAGTGCTCGGTCAACACGCTCAACCCCGCTCCGCCCGCTTTGAATCTGGATATCTCGGATTCTATTGATCCGATCTTGGATTTCATTTTTGCGTTTTAAAGGTGAGATGTGTCTCTACAACTTTTGTTTCAGACACTTTTTCGATATACCCTACGGTTAGAGTAATAAACCGCAAAACGTAAATGTCAAAAAATCTATTTTTCCTATTTTTAGAGTTTTGACCAATAAATACTGTTTTTTTGGCCACAGACATGTGGAACAAACATGTAGCCAGAAGAATAACCTACATTTTGAAAAAACAAAATTCAAGATTGATGAACCCAGTCCCGAGATATTTGAATTTAAACATTCAGAAGCGTCCGCCATTTTGAATGGCCGCCATTTTTTAAAGCTACCTCCTCATGAGGGCCCCCCCCGACTTTTTTGCTCCACATGACCCTAGGAACGTGTGGTATAAGTTTCATTCAGTCCCCCCAAATTATAATGACATGGTCGATTTTGGGGGTCTGGCACATGGACTAATTGTGAATAAGAAGGAATTAAACTTGACAGTCAGATAAAGGATTTACTGTAGGTTCCAAGCACTCACAGTTATACAGGTACGTATCGGTATGTAAAAGGGATGAGAAGTAATATTACCTGTGAACTTTGCAAGACTAGATTCAGTTACATTTATCAAGTTTTCCTCTTTCCTTTCAAGTTTTTTTTTTTATTCTTGCTCTGGTACAAAGAGATGACTCCTGTGAGATGCTAGTGCCGAAGACAGTAACATAGTGTCAGGAATTTCCCAATCTAACTCTGTCATCCACATCGCGAATAAAGTACATTTCCAAGATTTATGTGATTCTATTTATTCTTCAATACCCACTCCATGAAAAATGTTTCCTTTCTAAGCATGTTTTTGCAATGTGATGTAGATTTTCCTTATGCACAAAAATATCAGCTACACGAACTGTTCTTGTGACTGTTTTATTCGTTTTGTGTGCAATTGTGTTTCACCTTTTGCCGTTTCCGGCATTTCTCTAGCAAGATTTCTTGATTTAACTATATTAAAAATATGGAAGAACGCGTCGGATGATTTTCCTCAAGTTTAATTGCATTTAAAATTGTAAGACCGTTATGTAGAACTTAACAGGCAAGCAGAAAGCTTGTTAAGTTGATATAACAGATGAAGATCGGACTGCGTTTTATGTTATTTTTATTCGTAAATTTCATAGGAAAATAACTTCAGTTCGCTTGTGCTTTGAATAGCAATAAAAAAAACTGTGGTAATTTCTAATATAACGGAATTCATACTGTTTTGGTTGGCAACAATTTGTTTGAAACCGTTGAACATCGCAGAAACATTTGTGCAAAAGATTGACCTGTTCATAAATAAATTTATATCTCTCTTGAAGTTATAGAAAAGGGAAATGAACTAACATTGAAAAATCATTTGCTATGATAAGGAATTGCAGATGTTGAATGAATGGGGAGAAATGAAGTCCGTGCGTATATATCATCTCAAGTAAAGTTTTGGGGAACACACAAGAAACCGTTTGAAATCGGAAGCATCTAAGAGGAAGTGTTTGTCTTTTTGTCTGTCTGTACACATGCCCAGCAAAATCTAATGAACGCAGAGATATAAAATTTTAAACACAGTTGGACTGAAGGATGACCGAATGCACTCTGAAGCCGGATTTTTAATTTCCGCTTTTGTTCGCGTGTTTTGAGTGAAAAACTGGCAGAAAACTTTTTTTTTTTTTTTTTTTTTTTTTTTTGCTATCGAAGCATCAGTTTTCGGTAATACATTTCAATTGTCAAATCAATTCGAATCTGAAGTCTTTTTCACAAGTGGTGCTTTCTAATCGTGGAATGCGGTTTTTTAGCTGTTTCATTATAATTATTAATCGTTATTTATTATTCGAATGAATTATTCGCGCGTAAGTTTTAATAAATACGTTTTAATTATATTATTATTTTTTTAATTTCTGAATTAATTATCGCAGGTGAAGCTTCGGTCTATAAGTATAAAATAAACAAGTTCTGGTGGTTTTATCTCATTGAAAAAAATAACTTTTGACTTCAAAAATTGGTATAAAATATCTTTAAAAATATAGCTTCTTGTATTTTTTATACTGTACATCATAATTACGGCAGTAACAACAAAGTAATAATAACAACAATAATAAATTATTTTTATGCTTATTAATGTTATTGCTGCTTAATAATAATACTTATTACGGTAATCATAGTAATAGCAATAACAGTAACATTGAGATCTGACAGCTGTAGTCCTGCTGTATTGAAATAAAATCATCTAACAAAATAATATTTTTCTTCATCCCCACAACAGATATGAAATTATCAACATTGTAAAGAAGTTGAGACTGACCAATAGTACCGGATGTGATGGTACAAACATCAAAGTAATATAATCTTGTATTTATACAATGTCATTGCGAAATCTATTGCTTGTTACAACTATTGTAACTGGTACTTTTCCTGGAGCCTTAAAGAAAAGCAAAAGCTATCCCTGTTCTAAAAAGGGGATATATTGGGGACATAGGCCAACTTAATTACAGATCAATCTCATTATTATCTACTATATCAAAAATCATTGAAAAATTATCTATCATAGAGTATTGTTAGCTTCAGGGAAAATTTGATATGATACCTAAATTTCAACAAGATTTCATTCAAGGAAAATCTACCATTTATGATGTTACAATGGTTATAGAATTGATGTTGGTGCTGCAAACGTTCCATTAGAAATATCTAAAGCAATTGCTATATCACATCACATCTCCTCTTACGTGGATTGTACCTATCTTTACCTTAGTTTTACTTCTCCCTTTTATGGACATTTTTAAGCAACCCACGCCTTCCAGGGCCGCGACCTGTCGGGAGAGTGATTATCTATGGATAACATACATACTTTTTTGACCAGACAAAGACAGGGAGGACTACCCCGGATGAGTGATCAACCCAATGCCGGGGCCACCTCCGAGACAATACGAACACATAGGACGAGACACACATTCACTCTGAACAAGGCGAGGATGGGATGAAGATGATAATGACGGCTAGATGATATCCGGGGACCACAAGGGCCTAAAGTTACGCGACATGTCTCACAGGAGAGGAAAAACCCCGGAAAAAACCGACTTTAGGTAACTTGTCCCGACAAGGATTCTAACCTCGCCCGCTGCGTGAGAGGAGCGAACGCATCCTCTACGTTACAGCAGTGACTTTATGTGGACTGTCTGAATAATAATTAGGGCTAGGACTTTTAGGTAAATACATATTTTTTTTGCTATTACTTATGATTTCTGGACTTTGTCAAAGTTTCGGTTGGGACCTTTGGATTCAAAATACTGAGTTGCATATCACATTAAAAAAAATATTTTCGATATTTCTTATTTGAATAAATATTTTTGGTAACTTAATTATTTTTACATATTTTACCACATATCAAGTTTAGAAATGAATATTTTGACAGTTTTTGTAATATTTTATCACACAACATGTTTAGAAATGAATATTTTGACAGTTTTGCGCCATATTTTCAATGTGTTGCGTTGTTATGTTCAGTCAGAGAATAAATCAGGGCGGATTTGGCCTTCATGAGTGCAAATTTCTGTTTCCTCTTACACTGCATTACTAAGTTGGAAACAACAAAACAATTGTTGACAGAATCAATAAAAGGAAATCAAACACATTGAAAACAAACTTAACACAATCAGTGGTTCAAAAGCAAACAAAATTAAAGAAAAATTCCTGTCATGCCTAAATAAGAATGAAGGGTTACAAGTGTTGCGCAAGATTTCAGAAATTTTAATAGGTAACAGTGTAGAGAACTTGGAGCAGATGGAACATCTGAGTGTCAGTGTTACAAATATGCAAGATGTTGAACGTACATTATCAAGATACAAGTCTCTGTTCCGTGAAAATCGTCACAGCTTTAAGATGCACAACTTAAGATCTACTTTTGTCGTTCACTGCAACAGTTCTACACTTGCTGACTAGAATGACTAGATGAGTAGGGCTACTTCTGTAAATATTGGTTAAATAAGTTAATTAAAATATTTTCATATTTTTTAAACATATTTTCGACTTTTTAAACACATAAAAAATAAATATTTTCTTTTTTATAAGCACCTAAAAGTCCGAGCCCTAATAATAATTATTATCGCACTCACTGTCAAGTTCACTCATGACGAAACAAAACACTTTCCTTTATACAAAACAAACAAACAAACAAACACAGCTCACACACTCCACTGGAAAGAGGTGAAGCTTCAGCAGCTGTTTACAGAGCTGCCACAAGTTTGTTTTTAAACGGGCGGAAGTTAGAGAGAAACGCCCTTTTAAAAACAAGCTACTACTTTGATGCTCAGTACATTTTTAACCAGAGGTATATATATATATATATATATATATATATATATATATATATATATATATATATATGGGTTTTGTACACATATACAGGATGGGATCAGTCCCCTGAAGGGAGAGGCTGGTTGGGAACGAACCTAAGCACTTCTGCCTTCGGCCCATCGTGTCAACCTCCGGTTATGGAAAGATGGTGCATGCTTAACGCCCCCCCCCCCCCCGTCAACAGACCCCACCGCGAGCCCCTACGGAACCCCCCTAAATTCACCAGATACCTTTACCATGCCACGTGTGCCGCTCCATCGGTATCTCTCGAGGTTGGCGGCACACCATCCAGCAATTTCATGGCCACAACCCGTGGGGAGGACGGTGCTGGAGCAACGGCATACTGGAAACAGGGAAAGGAAAGGGGATGATGATGATGATAGGGAAAGTGAAAGATGAAATGGAGAGTTTTGGTGGAATAAATGGAGGAAAACGACAGGACCCCCGAGAAAAACCCTATAGTCTTCATCCACCACGAATGACACACCCGCCTGACTCGAGATTTGAACCCGGGACCGCTTGCATGCCAAGCCAACGCGCTAAACATGAGCCACCGTGACGGCATATATATTTTTTTCACGCCATACCAGAAGACATTGATATACATAGATATAAATAAACTTTCGAGTTTCTTCTTATATATGACTGTGGGATGGCTTCTTATATATTCATATTTGTACAAATATTTAAGCACACATACAATTTTTTAACGATTAACCGCTTTCAAAGCGTGCCTTCGATAGCCTTGGTAGTGTAAACTCTTTCATAAAAACTCGCAATGATCCTGTCTGTATTATCAAAAGTATTTCATCTGTTTTATAGCACATTTCTTGACAGATATATATTTTTTGCCTGATGTGAAATCTGATTTAGCTCGTAACATAAACAGCGCGTTAAAATTTACCTAGTGATATTGAGAAACTTTTCTTAAAGTAAAACCGAAAGATCTTATTTTGTTTGTCTATAGCCTATCCTTGTTATTTGTCTTGAATATAAATTCACCCCAACTCTTCATTTCGAGGTGTGAAGGTCTTAAAAATGTGAGAGCACGAACAAAATCCAATCAACTTTCAATTACGAAGGGAAAGGCCTCTGTCAACAATCTCGTCATTATTTTTATGGTTAAAATGCACGGGTGACGATGGTGTGAAGGTTTTGCGTTGTACAAGTTATACAAGCTCTGACAGCTATAACGTTATTAAAAATCAATTTTCATATCACATATCTTAAGATAAAGAAAATTTAGCCATATTTCTAAACTACATTTCAGACAAGCCTCACGGTGTCAAAGGACTTCTCATATAGACAGCGTGACTGATGTGGATTCGACTCAAGGCTTGTAAACTATAGTTTATTGAACTTGGATTCTACTAGTAGCCTATATCAATTTTGACAATTCAATGACGAGAGTTTCAGTTTCTTTAATAATTTAGACCACGGGGGAGCGTGAGGCTCTTCTTAGAGGGGCGTAAAACAATTTGAAATTCATATTTTGATTTAGTGTTGTTGCCTTGACGGTCGAGACCAAACAAATGCACAGACACATCCTACCGTAATTAACAAAAATAACAGAACAGTGTGAATTTACATTTTATAATCTTATAAATTGTAACCATATTTTCCCTGTCATATTAAATAGTCATATATTGTCCTCAACAAGTTTATAATAATTTGGAAATCCAGATACGAGATACGAGTGATCTGCGTTGTGCTCTGTCAAACATAAAACCTAATATCTCAGAGCTGGTGAAAGCAAAACAGTAGGCCTACCAATCATCTCACTACGTAAAATTCAGCTTCTAACTCTACATTGGACATTTGTTTTTCTACATTTAACTTTTTTTTTAATGAATTGTACTGATAAGATTCACAATAATTAGATATGCATTTTCATGTTTTTTATGTTTGTGTGTGACAGCAAAAGCATCACAGGATAAATAAGAATAATAAAAGAGGTGAGCAAAATTAATTTTATTTTTACAAGTATTATAGGGATCATTTAAAGTACAAAAGTACTGACAATCACGTTTTTAGGCCTTCTTCTCCCCATCACTATGAAAGGGAGGCGTCAGGATTTAATGATATTCGAAGGGGGCGTCAGCTGAAAAAGGTTGGGAACCACTGATTTAGACTATCTTCTGAATTGTTTTCACGAGGTTGACTGCATCCCTTTCCATGCATTCCTACTTCATATAACGCAATAAGGTACTGTGGATGGCCTGGGTGGCGAAGTCAGTACCGCGCTGGCGATCCTAGTCAAGGTCGATGGCATTTATGATTGCATAAATGTGAGGCTCATGTCAGTGGATTTACTGGCAAGTAAAAGAACTCCTGCGGGACAAAATTTCGGCACACCGGCACAGACCTAAGTAGTAGTACATCCCCGTCGTTAAATAACAATATACAAACCAAAGGAACTGGGGATCGAACTCCGGCCTCCAAATCGGTAATCCGCAACACTATACGCCAGAACATACAGAATCAGGAGGTTAGTATTCTACATAATTTGAAGGTAACTTAGGTAATTTCGAGGCAGAGGCCTTCACGATTATTATTCATAATAAAGTTATCTATATTGCCAATTTTTGGCAATTTATTGTACAGACGGATTACGTTATTAAGAGGAGAATTACTACGGAAATCAGCATTTGCTTTTAGAATGAAAAACAATTATTATGCATTATCCAAGATTATCTTGCTTAATGAAGTCATTATCCAAGATTATCTTGCTTAATGAAGTCATTATCTAAGTTTATCTTGCTTAATGAAATCATTATCCAAGTTTATCTTGCTTAATGAAGTTTACAACTCAAGAACCCGTGTTAGACCTACTTTTTAGACATAAGTGAAGAATAACTTATATCGAAAACACAAATTTTGCTTAGATTTTAGGTGCAATACAACATGACTGCTATCTCGGTATTACGAACTGTCTTATGTTTGTCTTGAGGAAGCTCAATGGACCGTGAAAAGCGCGCGGCAGATGTGCTGGCAGTGGGGCGCATTGCCAAATGGGCTCAGGACCGAAGCACTCAGGCGAGGCAATGAGCACTCATCCCGATCGATATGAGCGTGTCTCCAGACACTTCAATTACCTTATAATTTAAAACAATATTGCCTATAGTTTAACATGCGAGCTAGCCAATTTACAATAATCAAATCTTATTTTTTAAAGATAAGAAAACTCAATAATTCTACACTAGTGTTCAATTCTGAATTTTTATTAATAGCACACGGTAACATGCAAAGAACTTTACTATGTAGCAAATTATGAAAACAGTCACGAAATTTACCATGAGCACAAACTTCTACCGAATTATTAAAGGAAGGGGTTAATCTCACATCACAAGCAGAACAAGTTTCTTGTATCTTGCAATTTTCTAATTCTCTTCTAAGAGCGATTTGAAATAGTTTTAGATAGCTTGAATTAATAAAAAAAATAATAATAAAAAATCTTCTAACAAAAGACACGAAGTAAAAATTGCACATAATCACACTAATGCTATAAAATCTTTATGGTGCTCCATTGTTATGGATAATTTACTATATTAAGATTCTGTTGTATTTTCGGTAATGATGTAGAAATGCATACAGAAAATATTCATAATTCCAGGGAGCACTTACAAAATAGCATGGAGTAATATCTTCACAACAATACACAACAATAAAAGCAGCAGCTCACTATTGTTTTTAAATATTTTACTTTTAAGATCACGACAAATAATAGGTGTTTAAAAAGTTCAACAAATTAACAAGAGCGCATTAGCTATAACAGTTTTATAAGTGTCCACTAGTTTAAAAAATCCTGAAATTTTTATGTATCTATGTTAATAATAAATAGGCCTATACTCCAACAGATTATATTGTACAATCTGTTGTCTTATATAAAAACCATTACTAAAAATAGAACAGCCAAGATCTCATTTTGCATTATAAAATTGTAATGTAAGCTTAATAATCTTAGATCTTATTTAAATATTTTAATAAGGGTATAAAAATATTAAAGAGCCGTTTTATTCTAAATAACAAAAATATCTGTTGGTTTTTGTTTTTACTTGTACTAAATGTGAAATAATGTAAATAATGAAATGTAATAATGTATGTAACAATAAATAATTTTGTTTTCCTTTTTCGCCCACCTTAAAATTCTAGACGTCAATGGCGATCTGGCGACCAGGAATTTCGCGCCCGGCTTTAGAAGAATATATCCTATGTTAAATAGTTCAGGAACTGCAAACAACCTACAATCATCAAATGTGATTTCAGGAAGGAAAACTGTAGGCTACCAAGTAGAGGTAAATTTCTAAGGCTGTATCATATGTACGTATTTGTGGCACGTGCAATATATCCGCACTTCCAAGCTCTTAATAACATCCACACAACTAGAACCATAATACTTCACCTCTTCTGGGTTATTATGGGCCAAGACTCCATAACTTCATAATTAGGTCACATCCATAAATAATAGTAAATATAGCCTAAACAGCAGAAAATTCGATAGCCTAGGTATATAAAAAATCTTATTTCATAGGTTATAATTTACTTCACTCTGTAATTAGGCTAGTAACTATTTACGAGTGTTTATTAGTTATAGGCCTACTGCAGGATTTCAAATTTGTTCTTCCCTCTTTGCATTACTTTTTAATCTTCTTATTACTTTTATTCTTGGTATTGGATTTTAAGTTAGATGTATTTAGTTTGATGTATTTGTATTTAATTGTGAGCACTTGGTCGTTCGGATAATCATTTGATGTATTTAGGCTATGTTGTGTTTCATACAATAAATAAAATAAACAAATAAATAAAAACTCCACAACATCTATTTTATTTAGGCCTATATACTACGATATTATCAATAACACATCCAGATAAGCTTATTACAGCGTACAGGATTTAATACTTGAATTATTTTCCCATTTAACCGACACTGTCGTTATCGGAACGTAAATGTTTTGTAATAGTCCCCTTTCTAAAGCATGCTTGAAAAAAGGTAGCTCTGATAAGAAACAAGGTATGATTTAGAATTCAATTACTACGCGTTCTAGGTATCATTATAGGCATATCAAGATATTAATCATTCCATTACCTGCAATCACTGTAGATAATTGTGTTCGTGATATAAAATGCGTTCATAACGATATTGTGGTTTATGGGATGTAATTTCATAGCTTGTAAAAGATAATATTGTATTTATTAATGAATTATTAGTATTTTTTACCTAGTTGAACTACAACATGATTTTGTAACTATAGAACTTTTCTAATACCTATATTCACATCCTTTGTAGTGTACGTTCATGTTTAGGCTAGCCTGAACTTTTTACTTTAGCTATTTATTGCATATTTCTCATTCTACATTGTCCCAGTATCCTTTTCGTCCTCGAGGATATTTTTTTTATTTGATCTTTTCCTTAATATTGTTTAAACAATACATGACACATAATAACCTTCTGACTAGTTTTATTTTTATATAATACCTTCAAAAATAATCATTAAATAGGATTATAATAAATTTCTGGCGCTTGAATAAGGATATTTTTTATTTGATCGTTTTCCTTAATATTGTTTAAACAATTCATAACACATAAAAACCTTCTGACTAGTTTTATTTTTATATAATACCTTCAAAAATAATCATTAGGTTTATAATAAATTTCTGGCGCTTGAATAAGGAGGATCGGATAACAAAGTTCAAACTGACTTAGCGACAATGAAAAACACTTACTTAATTGTCACGGACGAAATAATGTAATGGGAACCCAATTGCAAATGGCAGCAGATACGATAAACAATTGGAAAGATTATTAGGAAATATTGGTTCCAGGAGGAGAAATTGCAGTAGAGATATCGGGGTAAAATTCGTGCAAGGAAAATGGCCAAAAAAAAAAAAATCTTGCGGAAATTGACTCTTGCAGGCGTCCAACAACACAAGGAGCAACATGTAGCCTACAGCTATTCTTTCTACACAAATAAAATATACACCTGAAGATGACGAATTAACGTCGAAACGCTTCGTGAAGAAAATAACACTGCAATTTTAACATTCAACAAACATTTTAAGGAAGTTATGGTTGTATTTTAACATTAGGGCTACCAATCATTAGTATTATTAGTGACAAGTAATCTATGTTTACATTTTAATAATTGTAAGTCATTTAAATCGTTATTATTTTTACTCTTATAGTGAACACACATAAGTTAATGTTTTTAGACAAGTAATGTATATTACAGTTTATGTACAAGGCTTTTATCCCATGATGATTTTAAATCATTTATGTAATAGCAATAGAATAATTATAGGCCTACAGTTATTGTATTAATTGAGCACAGGTTTAATATTGAGTATATTTGAAACAATTAATAATAACAGCCTGGAAAGTTTAAATCACAAGTGACTTCAAACAAGTCCTGGAAAAGGGAGATATTTGTAAAATTCTGTCAAGGAATAAAAAAATAAGGAAAGTTTTGAAAATAAAAGAATTAGTCTGCATTAACTCCGTGGTATATTATTACTTCCTCTGCCCGTACCATAGGTAGAGGAAGTATTGTTTTCGACCCCCAAATTCGAAGTTGAGTTTTTTACATAAATGCACGTTTTGAGGCATCCTGAATCCAAAAATACTATTTTTGGAAACACGTCTGTGTGTGTGTCTGTGTGGATGTCTGTGAAAAGGCTAGCTCCAAAACGGAAAATCGTATGAAAACAAAATTTCGTGTTTGGGTCAGGTACCTTCTGAAGATGTGAGCCGAAGATTGGCGACAAGTTTCTCTTATTTTTAAGGGGACTTTACATGAAGAAATTTTCGTTTTTCGCGATTTTCTCGAAAACGTCTCTAACGATTTCCTTTAAATTTTACGCATGTGTTGCTTATACTGAGAGCTAAAACTTTTATTTGGAACTTTTTTTCGAAAAAATTCTCTGAAGGCTAGTTACAAGTCACCTACCGTGCATCCACTGTTTGTAGAAAGTTAAAAAGAATTAGTCTGCATTACCTCCAAGGTATATTATTTTTATTTGGAATGAATTAAGTGAGCTGTATGCTAAAAAATATACGAGGTTATGTCGTAAATTAAAATATAAAGAGTCTTTTATATTCACAAAGAGCTTGGAAAGTTTCTAGTTTCCTGAACCTACTTCAAAGAGCAGGAGTCATGTCAGTCGCATCAAGGCGTCTTTATGCCAGCCTGACTTGAAAGGAGATTATTTTCTTTGACCTAACATTACTATTAAAGCTATATCTTGTCTACCCAACCACCTGTGTGACAACTCATGCGTTCTTTAAAATAATTTTCTAATCCAGTGGAGCAAATATTAGATGTAGGTATTCGTTTTATGTATTTAAGGTTCTCAATGATAACAGTGGCCAACTTGCTTCAAACGAGACTCAAAAATGTCGGTGCTCAATCCTGGCTAAGGACGTGATTTGGGAATCCATGTGCCACGTTTCGAATTTATGAAGAAAAGAGCTCCATACTCTAATAAAATCCCTCGCCAAAATTATCGCACATTTTTACTCCTAAATATTTTAGGTTCAGCTCCTATATAATTATGGGCTTGTAGGAAATGTAAGGTCGGCCGCGGTGGTCTAGGGAACGTGCCCGCCTCTAGATCAGCAGGTCTCGGGGTCAAACCCGGTCGCGGTCGATGGATTTTTCCGAACGTAAAAATCCGGGCACGGAGTCCTCCGGGAGGGACTTTAAGCTGGGGGGGGGGCCGTGTCGTAGATTTACGGCACGTTCAAGAACTCGAAGCCTAGAGGAAAGAGCCACGTATCAAAAGTACGTTGCAGATATTCTCAATTCGATTCCGATTCGATTCCGAGTCAAATTAGAGCCTCTGGACAAAATTTCCCGGCCTTTCACGTCCAAGTAATACCTTAGTTTCCTGGGGGGTTGTAAGACGATCCACTCTCTCGGATAATAAGCGTAACAAAATTCACATAGGTATCAGAAACCTCCAATTGGAGGCCCTTCGCTCTGGGGATATAGGACAGAGTCAGGGAATGTAAGAAGTATACAATAAATCAGGTTAAATAGGCCTCGACAGAAACCTGTTGGAAATTATGTATACAGCCATAGGTCTCTCCTTGACACAAGACTATTTGATTTTTCTGATCAGTACTGATATATATTGTTAGAAGTTTTCAAATAGCTGGTGGTAAACTTATCAAATTTTACATTGCATATTGAATTTACCCTCTGTCCTCTCTCGGAAAACAAGCATATCAAATTCGCATCGGCAGCAGTAACCTCCACTTGGAGGCCCTAATGACCCGACAGTGGGGATATAGAGGACGATAGATAGATTGCATATTAGCATACTGCAAATGTTCCCATTCTGTATACAAGTACACATGTCTTTATTACACTACCGGTATATAAATTTTTGTCATGAACATTGTGATTGGGTTTTCTACTTGTTAATGTTAATTATTAAATAAATAAATAAATAGTGAACTGATTCTAGGATGTTCTAGATACTACAGTGTATTAAATTATGGTAGTGCTTGATTCATTAACTAGTATTATATTAAAAATGATCACTCCTGTGCCGTTAAGGTAGGCTATGATTATTTTCAGAGAAACCAAGTCAAGATAAAGGAAAAAATCGACAGTCAGTATTGATATTTTAAGTCCCGATCTATCTTAAAATGAGTAAATAGTGTAATAAATATGTTTGCAAAATTATTGTACGGTAAGCAATAAAATTATATCACAAAATATTAACGGCTGTCTAACGGCTGTCTAACGGCATTTTTACATAAAGTAAAATGAATTTATTTTGCTCATAGGATTGCTACACTCGGCCTTACAGGCTCGTTTCGCAAACATACCTACTCGCAAAATAAAATCTTTTTTTTTGCCAGTTGTTTTATAAATAAGTATTCTTCCACTCAATATCTGAGTGAAATCTTATTTATGAATATCTCCCACAGAGTAGTTTGTTTTGGTTTTAAGTGCTCTTATAGCACCTCCATCTCAGACGAATGGAGCAGTCAAGAGTCAAGTATTCGTTTTGTCTGATCTATGGTACAGCTCGACTGCGTTAGTTACTTTCACCTTCAATCACTGGAATATTATTTATCGGAAGTAACTGTATATTAATAGGGTTACGCCGTAGCGTAGTGGTTGAGGCGCTGCGCTACATACCGGAAGGTCGCGGGTTCGATCCCCGATGAGGTCGTTGGAGTTTTCCAATTGGCCTAATTAGCAGTATGGCCCTGGGGTCGACTCAGCCTCTAACAGAAATGAGAACCAGGACCAATCCTGGAGTAAAGGCGGCCGGTGCTTGAGGCTGATAACCTTACCACCTTCAAGGGCCGATTGTCAAAAAATCTGGGAGCCTCAACCTCCTGGAACTCTCTGGGCCTCCATGACCTGTATAGGAAACGCTTTACTAACTGTATATTAATATGAGCTGATTAAATCCACTCCGGTGCCCACGCATCGACAGTAATTTGTACAGTTTAACAAATTTACTATCTTTAGGGATTACAGCATTGATTAAATGTTTAATGCATAAGCCATTAGCGAGTGCTCTGATTTCCATGAGTGTCATAATCACGATTAGCATGTTTTGTAATGTTCTAGCACTATGAACTGTGACAAGTACTAATACATGTACATTGAAATTTCAAGCAAGCTTCTACCATAATGACTTACTGTGGTTCCCTCGTCCACGATGTTAACATCAGTTGTAAATAAAACTTGCTTGAAGGTTTAAGTAGATTTGTTAAATTAGAAAGTTATAAAAGATTTTAGTAAATTTTCATGTGGACATCATAAAAATTAAAAATCAAAGGTAGCAATAACTTCAAAGATATATAAAAAGACATTTCAACTAGACAATAGTTCAGATGAAACTAAAACCTTGAACTTATTTTCCTTTATGTAGCCGATTTTAAATTCCATTTTTCAAAAGGGTTAAACTTTGGATCAACTCTTGACAAGACATGAAGGCATTCCCTGGCGAGACAAATCAACAAAGTCCAACCCTTACAACAAAAATATTTCATGAAGGTCAGAACGTTCGGATAGGTGGAAAATAAAATATACAAATCCGTCATTCTCGATTGGGAGTAACCGAAATCATGAATAAAAAGACACTCAGATTAACAAACCGAACGTACGAGCTTAAGTATTTAAACGTGACGCCGGTCTCCTTAGCCGCGTTAGCTAAGGTATGTTGCCTTGGAGCAGTTGAAGGAGGTTGTAGGTTCGAATCCCGACTCGGCCATTGGTGTTTATGTATAATAAGAAAAACAGGAAAACGAGGAAAACAAAACGGTAAACAAGATAAATAATGCAGGAAAATTGTAGTATTGCCAGCTAAAATAAATAAAAAATGGTTTATATCAACGTATAAATGCTATCTACAGTATAAATTAATACAAATGCAATATAATGTAGGCCTACTAGCAATTTGATGGTTACGGTACCAATTTATTTTGACAAAAATCTGCATTAATGAAAATAGTAGAAGGGTGAATATCATAAAATGTTTAATGAGATCCTGAAGAATGGAATATTGAGTGCTGAATGGCAACGTCAACCGAGAGGGAAGTATGCTTTGCATCTGATGTAATGCAGAGCGTTATTGATTTTTCATTAATGATCTCAAATGCTGGTTATTCGACTAGAACTTGCGTCAAACGACATGCCAATCTGCGAGTTGTAAGAAGATTATTATAACATTTAATGACGTCTTGGAAACTCGTATGAAGTTCACATTCAAATTCATGAAACTCCATTAACTGGAGTTAGACTACATATAACTCCGGATAATAACAAGGTATATACGAATAAGATTTCCCAAGACGGAACAAATTCCCTGCATATATTTTAGTCACTCATTTACTGTTATAAAGCTATAGGAGGCAAGTGTTTCACTCAGGTCTAAGAGTGCCGGTCCCATTCAATTCCGGTGTGAGTTTTTCTGGGTACCGGATACCTGTATCATTTATTTCATAGACAATCATAAGAGTAAAACTTCGACAGACGTCAATCCATATACCATGTCTATCGCGGGAACCTGATTTGGTGCCAATTTCAAGAGTTTAAATATTGTATGAAATAAGTAATTATATTTCTATCAGCCAATTCATTGTTTATTATCCTTTAGTCTTCCCATCTATTTCTTCCTAATCCATAAATAAAAATAATGGATAAAGGACATCCTATTATGCTAGCCGCAAGGTCCTAGAAGTACCTAGAAGCTCAGAATAATTGGCAAAGAAAGGCGATATCAATCAATCTGGACCGTTCCTGGTAGTAATTTTTGCCAAAATATGGCATTGATATGAGAATACAGCCATTTCATGATTACGGGTGGGACATTCTAGGGAATTATAAAAACTATTTTTGTTTATTACATATCTTAAATAATAAACTAGAATTGGTTCTTCACATTCTGTAAAATTTACAATGCCTTCTCCTCCACACTACATGCAAAGCATTATTTAAAATTTGTTTTAAATATTTTAAATTTGTTTCTCAAAATCTGTTACGGGTGGGACAAAATTTGGACACTGATTTTAATTATGCAAAACAAAAGTTCATTTTCTGTTCTGCTATTACTGTTATGGTCTTAATGTTGTTATTAATGAAGGTATGAGGGATTAAATACAAATTATAAACTGTTTCCAGGTTGTCAGAACATTTATTTAACTCGTCAATAATAATTTAACAATACTATCACTGATATTGGTGGGACATTACGGGTGGGACAAAAATTCCCTTGTTTGTTATTTTACATAGTAATTAACCACACATATTTTTTGAAGTTAATCTTATACCAAATTGTACCTTAAGATGTATATTTTCTCAAATGAAATTGGACATAGCTGATTACTCATGATTACTTGGTATTAAAGATTGTTAAAGTCATGCTAAAAATGGCAAAAAAAAGTAACTCAAGGCAATAAATAGGCCTAAGTAAATCGACAGATTTTACACATGAAACCACTTCAGATACACCTAAGTCCTTAATATTCAGAGAATTTGAGGTTTTAAACTTATTTTTGACCACCCAATTACAATAATTTTATAACTACTCTCTTTGAGGGAAAAATGTCCATATTTTATGAAATGGCTGAATAGTCCCTACGACCTTAAAGCTCTCTTATTCATCTATCAGCCTTTCTGTCGCTCCATCCACCATGCTAAATGCACTTCTGAATTACACTAAACTCTCGCTAATCCGGCCATTCCTTGCACATATGGGTGTCGGATTGGCGGAAGAGCCGGTTTATTGGGAATGTCTGAACTTTAGTTTAAACACACAGGGATTATACTGTACATTATTATTTCCAAAGACACATTCATTTTCACAGAAAACTTAGTCTTTGAGGGTGTAAATATACAGTAGTATCATTCACCATGAAACTTGTTGCAGCACTTCATTTCTGCTTGAACAACTAGAAGCCGGTTGTTTGACGGATTTCTGAGAGGCCGGACAATTGAGGGTCGGATTAGCGAGAGTTTAGGGTATATGATAATTAAAATCGTGTAATAGTCTTACCTTTGAAAGTTTCAAAGAATGCCATACCGGAATAACACCTGAAATGATAAGAAGATAATTAGTGTACAGTTTATTTCAGTGAACTATCTTATGGGCAATGAAACCGTGTGCTTTTTTCAAGAAAGGATTTTACCGTTTCTGGAGCTGTGGCAAGAGATGAGACTGATAGCGCCTTACTCTGACAACTTTAACCCTAGAAGAAAATCCTTGGAACGCTTTGAAAGGAGGCTTACTATGGGATTTATAATCATCTCCCACAGTCTTGCTATTCCGGTCTCTAGCTAACTGTTTCCTTTTTTGCTTTAAAGGAACAAATTCACAAATATCTTCAGAAAACGCTTGGATGCTACCTCGGTACAATATGTCTTACTTAAATAATAAAATATTTAACATTAGTTTTTGCATTTCAATCTATCCGCCGCGTTGTAAATACAAACATAGTGTTCTATTACATTCAGATATACTTTGTAGCATCAAGACTGTGTCATTATTCATTTTTATACCACAACTACAGATAGAGGAAGAATTCTGTTCAATCCTGAAATCCAATTCAGTAGCTAATAATACACATTTTTATGTTCCCGGAGTAAAAGAAGAACTGTTACAGAAAGGTATCTGTATTTGAAAACCTAATGAAAAATAAACCTTATATTCCCGTGACATGAAATTTTGGCTTTGATTTTTCTTACTGTCACTATCACGTCAATGGAGAAAATTAAGTTTTTCTACAATAACTACAGCGACTTTTTTTAAATTGAATTTTGTTTACTAACTCCTTACATTAAGTGCCAAATATTCTATTTAAAAAATTGTCCAATAATTATAATATATAATTCAGGGTGTTTCAAAAATACCTTTACAAACTTCTTACACCAAAAGAAGGAAAAAAGTAAAAAGTTCATATGAACATATGTCCCATAATTCTTGTTTTCCCGTTAGGAACTGTTCAATACATTGGTACACTTATAACACGTCAACTCATAACAAATGCTCGAAATGTCCTCCTCTTGCTTCTAGACATTTTTTTTTTTTGTGCCCACCCTTACCCCCGGAGTGCCAAGCAATTAAGCCTAAACCTCCGGTCAGACCAAATGCATGCACTCGTCGAATCATGGACTGTCGCACCCTTTCAAATACTCCGGGATGGTGTCGAATGGTTTCGAAGGCTTTCATGACACGCCGATGAAGAGTTCCTTCATCCGGGATTAAAGGATTATGGGACATATGTTCATACGAACTTTTTTCTTCTTTTGGTGTAAGGAACCCATGTCCGAAGTTTGTAAAAGTATTTTTGAAAACGCATTCGCGCAAAGCGGTTATTTACTCTGAGAAGCGTGAAAATAGCAAGACCGTCTATAACTCATTCCATACTGGGGCTCCATCCCTGGCCCGGACTGACCCTTGATTTCTTGGTAAGCTGACTGGTTTTTAACGAGAATAGATATATCATTATCAGAATTCATTAAATATTTTACTACAGATGATATATCTTATGCAAGCCCTTCATATGATATTAAGGTAAGCTTACTGGTATTGCATCGATATCGGAACATCACATCTTGCTTTTTTCACAGTATTTGACCAGGCTTTCTTCAGGACCACGGCAATTCATTTTATCAAGTTAGATCTTTTTACCACTATGTTTTCCATCCGGTAAACTTAATAACTATTTAACTTTTTAATAAAGCCTTTTATAACTAAAATATCATTTGAAATAAATGAAGTAAAAGTAATAAAGCAAATAGCCTATTCATGTGGTCTACTCAGATTGAGAGTAAAGCATACGATTTCATATATGACGGGACTCCAAATGGAATGAACAAGCAGTCGCGGATGGGACAACACATGAGACACGTTAAAATATTAAAATATTAAATACATTTATAGCTAAGAATTCTCTCTCTCTTCTTCTCTCTTTACCTTAGTTTTACCTCTTCCTTTTAGGGACATTTAAGCGACCCAAGCCGCCCGGGTCTTATAGGGCCGCGACCTGTTGGGAGAGGGATTACCTATGGATCATATACATACTTTTTGACCAGACAAGGACATGGAGGGCCTCCCCGGATGAGTGATCAGCCCAATGCCGGGGCCACGCCCAATGCCGGGGCCACGGCTAAAAATTACATTACAAAGTATTTAAAAATGTGAATTTTCGAACGCCACCCGAAGAAGCAAAGATTGTGCTCAGGCCGGTTCAGTTCAATACAATAAAATAACTTACACTAAAATAATTATTTACAGTAATAGATTATAAAAAAATGATTTACAAACAAAGAAAAATATGAGTTAATACTACTTACAGTAAGGAAAGAACATGTTATATTTACAACAATGGAATTACGAGTCAATACAATAACAATTTATAAAATGTTTAGTTAAACAGATTTTAAGATAAGACAAAGCAATTACATCTACGTTTTAAAGTTTAATATTCCTGGTATGGAGCTATGTTGTTAATTTCGCTGTCACAAGCTTATTATTAGATAATAACCGTATTGGTATATGGATGAAATTACATAACGAATATCCACTGAGACGGACGAAATAGCACGCTCGCTGTGATGTCATGCTTTATTGTAGAAAGCCTTGAAATTCCCAGGGGCTATGCAACAACAAAATGTGGTTAAAAACCAATTCCTCCGGACACTGGCAACAGGAGTATGAAGGAAATGTGATGATTCTTTACATCTCCTGCTTCCTCAAAACACGAAATATGTAGTGAGATTGGAATAGGACCTTAGTTTGAGAACTGGTTGTAAGATTCCCAAAAGAAAGACTAATCAATTCAGTATTTAAAAAAAAAAAGAAGAAGTCAGTTTTATTTCAATCACGAGATTTATAAATTTATTCTAAAGAGAAAAAATATCCTGTCTGGGAATCAAACCCTTAGTGTTCAGCTTGGTATTCTAATAAAAAGAACGTTCGATTCCTCTACAGAATATGATCAGTTCAGGTAGATAGCCTATTATTGATAATTTATTAATTAGTAATAAAGTATAACCATAATGAATAGAGGAGAAAGTGTGATGACTGAGGTAGTTCACTGGTTCCGCCGCTAGGTAGCAGTTACTCCGTTTGAGACTCGCGGAAGCAAGATTACTACGGGCGGTATAGAAAAAATTGCAAACACTCTTAAACAAAATAATACGTTAATCTATTTAAAAATGACTCACCTTATCTAAAATGAATTGTTAGATACTTTTGACAATTTTCGGGCTGCTTTACACGTCTTGGAAGATCTCATCTCCATAAATAAACATGGCCGTGTGTAACAGTAATTTCTCAGATTGCAAGATGCTTGACCGTAACATTTCGTTCCACATCTTTCCAAAAATCGAAGATGTTCACAAGCAATGAACAATTATATAATACATGTATGAAACAGCTAAGGGATGATTTGATCTAATATTTTGTTGCCTAGAAAATAGGGTAGAGGGTATGTTAGTATAATTTGATTAGAATTTTTTAAAGAAATGTATAGAAATAACAACGTATAATTAGGGTAGAAAACAGCTAAGGGATATTTTATAAATTAATATTAATATTACATTGTGTAGAATATTACTGAGTATTAATTTGTATTAATATTGTATTAATAGCAATATTATTTATATTAATATTAATTTTCTCCTGGCTATATGGGGTAAGTTATGTAGGTGAAACACGGTCAAAAGTGTAGATCTGTGCACAAATTATGTGACAGAGCTAATATAAACTAAGGGATGGTTTGTGAATTGCAGGGCACGGAAAATTTCATAAGCAGCACTACACAAATAGGGCGCGTGATCTTTAAAATTGGCGTCTCAACATCCCATAAAAACGCACGTACGCAAAAATTGTTTTGCAATGCATTCTACATGTATCACACAATATTTCAAAGCATTTTCTCTGATTTTGTCATTAAAAAAATAAAAATAAAATCCTCTTGCCTTAACTACAGCCTGCTATTTGCTCTTAAATCCTCGACAATTCGCCCTTCGCTGTAACTGATGTACGTTTTATGTTGTTAAATTATATTATTAAAACAAAAAGAAACAAGATATTAAACTAATAAGGCATTTGATATGATAATTAGACATAAAAATTACTAACATAAATGAACAGAAAATGTGATAAATAATCCAATAAATGCATAAATAAAAGTAGTGCAGATTTACGAAGTTAGAAAAAAGCTTCATTCACTCCTTTTCCCCAGGGGGCCAATCTTGCAGTATGTGTACAAGTAGACAGTTAATATAGTATTATTATTGAGTCCACGAATAAATTATGTAAAGATTTTTACGTTATTGCTGGTATTTTATGGAAACGATGCCTGTTAATACCTCAATACCATTCTGATAGCTTTAGCACCTGGAGAAATTACTATTACTCGTAAACCGTTATAGATATATAGGTGGTACTCGATTTATAATAAGATTCAAATATTTCAGTAAACCTTACACGCTTAATCTCTTTCTGGACACAAAAATAAAATTAAAAATGTCGCATAGTCAAATTTGCTTCACCCTCGACATTTCACGATCGTCCCACATCATTCAGACAGCTGTAGCGCCCGGAATAATTACCACTCAATTACTCGTAAACCATTCAAGATGTAAAGGTGGTACTGAATTTAAAATAAAATTGAAATATTTCACTAAAACTTTCTCGCTTGAAGTTTTTACGGGACACAAAAATGAAAGAAAATTGTCGCATAGTCAAATTCCGTTTCACCCTCCATGAATTTTGTGTAATTGGTGATGTTTATATAATGAAATAAAAACATTTATGTCAGCATTTTTTAAGTCTCTGTTTTAAACATCAGAAGGCTGTTGTGTGTAGATTATTTCTGCACAAATTTCACAGAAATAGGACCAAGGGTTAGTTAACGATTGCGAGTTTAATCATAAGATACCAAACTATTATGATGAAGCATTGAGAAGTTGAAACGCAAACGAAGGTGCTGCCAGTGTTTCGGTGGACCGCCGCTCTCCCTATACCCACCATTGCCTGAGCGGCCGAGTCATCACACTTTCTCATTCTATTCCTTATGGTATAACTTTCCTTCGGTCGCGGTAGTGCAGAGGTAACTTGCCCACTTCTGGATATAGGCCTAAAGGACACGGGTTCAAACCGGTTGCAAGCCGGGGCGTAAAAATCTGGCCACGAAGTCCTCCGCAAGGGACTAGAAATCATGGATCCCACGTTATAGATTTACGGCACGTAAAAGAACTCCGAGCCTAGTTTAGAGTTTATGGACCAAATTCCCCTGCCCTTTCACGTCCTTGTAACATCTTAGTTTCTTCTAGCTGTTCGTCGAGGCCTACCACCTGCCTATCTGTCATCTATAGGAAAATAGGCATAACTAAATTAATCTACGTAATGAAACCTTCACTCGGAGACCCTATACTCTGAGGAGTGAGCTAGATGCCATCCAATATAAATTACCAGTAAACAAAACTATGTACACAAAATTAACATTTAATCTTGTTTTTTCCTTGTTTTTCCCTTGTTGTCTTGAGTTATTAAACACTGAAATGGGGCATTCTACGCTTACAAATGCCTAAGGGCTAACAAAAATATATATTTTTTAAAATATTAGTAATTATGAAGCTTGTACGATATTGTCAGCGAAATTTATTTGTATATCTCAATAAGCGAACTAAATGCTATGGTGAGTCAGCATGTTATTTTGCAGGCTATCAGAACATACATTCTACGAAATATTTTTGTTGTTCAACCATTCTGTAAACCTTCAGTTTACAATGTTTGGATATTGAGATGAAAACCCAGAATCCTAATTTTGATTCCACTTCTTCATTCTCGCACGTCCACCTTCTTAGGCCTATAACTATGTTTTTATTCACCAAAATTAAAAAACTACAGAAAATGGATGTAGTGTATTATCCTTTAAATCAGTAACGTGCAGATTTTTACCTGGTATTTATTTTTAAAAATAATGAAAAGAGATTGACATAAAATTAAATGTTGGGCATAACTTTCCACAAGACGTAAAGAATGAGGAAAATCACTGTAACATTTTATTTACAGATCAAATGCTTTTACATATTGTGTGAGAAATGGAATTTCAACTTAAGGTTTCATTTTACGTTCAAACTTGTCTTAATTAAAAAGTAACTTACTTCATAAATACCAGCCATACCTTTTTCCAAAATATAATATAATTATAGCACAGGTCTCGTAATGTCTTTGAACATAAACATTTATAGCCGAGCATTTCAGCAGATGTGATGAAAACAAGACCTCTTCATAACGGTCTCCAAGAAGAGCATATGACCTAAGTTAATATACGACAGCCTTTTTATTACAACGCATGTGGAGACGATGTCTTGTATTTAACAGCAAGAAGACCCAGTCTTATTAAAAACAAGGATTATTTCGTGTGCTTCCTACGAAATGTAAGCCGGCTGCGAAAAGCGATATCACCACAATGGTAGGCATCATAAAAACTATTCCACGTCCGAAAAATTATATAAAATACTGATAGTGAATATTGTAAAGTAGTGTTTAGTGTATGGCCGATTGTGAATGTCATGTTGTTTGCGAGAGAGGATTTAAAACTTACAGTTAATGAATTTCATTCTTCCTATAAGAGTGTAATATCTATTTTAAATTTTGATAGAACACACTACCTTATACCAGGCCTTAACTGCCTTATCTGGATCCACACTTCACATTCCCAACACAAATACTACGAATAATATACAAAATATAGGATAAATTATAAACAATGTCGGTCAGTCTTTGAAAGAATACTCGAGTAAAATTGGTGTGATTCAGTATTTTGACTAAATCTGAGTCCAGACGTTTCGAATATTCAGATGCATTTCGGAATACGATACGCCAATTTCAGTTGTTTTTCTAAGAAGTTAAGAGAACAGCAATTAATGCATTTATTTATATTTTAAAGTATCGATTTCATGGCCGTTTGAAATTGCTCCAATTTCGTTTATTAAATGCCAGAATGGCACTTTCTGAGATTGTGTGGTGGATGGGAAAATGTCCGTCTGTCTGTCTGTCCATGTGTCTATACACGCGACAACTCAAATACGCTTTATCTGATTTTCATGAAAATTAGTATACACATTTATATCGTCCATGGGGCGTAGCCTATTTATTTTGAACCAAATCGGTTGACTGGTACCGGAGCAATGCCCACTTTGGTGCCTATTTTATGGTAATATATTAGACAGAATTTATCATATTATGTAAATCAGTTCTCAAGGCAATATATTATTTTACAGTGTTCATATACGGCTTTGGAAGTTACAATACAGTTAGCTTTGACAAATAACACCACACACATATTCTTTCACATATGCTTATCAAACTATAGACCTCTGTTTTTCTTTCCGTAAGCCCTGCTTAAAGAATCGATCTGGAGGTTTACTTGGAAATCAATTACAAAAATAACTTATTTTCTGCATATCATAATAATTACAATTATCACTGATTGAACAAAAGCATTCTGGCACTTTGTTATTTCAGTTTACCTGATTTTATTTTTCTATGCGAACTACGAATAATAGTAGTAAAAGAGTTGGCTTTATTTCTTTAGGCACTTCTGTTTTGAAGGCTTACATCCAAGGCTTACATAAGAATCCAAGATGGCCGCACCAGCTAGCTCCATGGTACAACGGCTCCTGATTCTGATTTTAAAATCAGTGGTTTATATGCTACAGCTGATAAAAACTAGGTTTGTGTAAACTGTTATCTATATAGCCTATCTGTTAATTTTTATGCAAATTAGTGTATTGTGTACAGGCCTAGTGATAACATAATAAAAATGGGAAGAAAGCCTAGCCGTAACAAGATGACGAGCGAAGGGAACAAAAGTGAAGAAAGTGTTTCAACAGACAAATCTCCAGCAACAATGGAGGAAATAGTTCAAATGTTGAGGGAATTGAGAAGTGAGTTACAGGAAATTGCATAATCTTTTTTTCATTCCAAAAGTAAACACTGACTCTCGTAATAATTCTCCTCTTTATAATGTACTCCGACTATACAATCAGTTGCACAAAATGGACAATATAGATATTTTTAATACTAACAATAAGCGGTTTAAAAATATATGAAAAAAATTGAAAATTTAAAAATAATAATTATTACATTTTGCTCCATGCCATTTTCTTTACTTCAATCTTTCTGATATGTATATTTTCCTCCAAATCTATTACATTATTATTTATATTTTTATTTGTTTTTTTACATTATGTTCCCTTGTGTAGGCCTAATTGTCATATTGCTTGTGTTTCTGGTTTTCTTTTCTGTGTATTTTTTTTCTTATTGTTATAACATTAGCTTAATTATTTTGAATATCACTTTAAATAATTAATTTTAGAATCTGGTGTATTAATATAAGCGAGAATATTGTAATTGGGCATTAACCTGTAATATTCTTAGTACAATAAATAAATAAGGCATTAACAACAATTAACCAAACTGAAAACGTATGCAATATCGGAGAAAATGGTAGAATTATTGCATTGAACATACTGTAACACAGCATGAATTCAAGAATATTCAGTAACAGCTTGTAAATCCACTGCATGCGAAGTGAAAGTTCCTGCTAACAGATGTCACATCTTCTTGATTTATATTAAAAACTGTAATGAAGCAGGTCGCACATGATGCCAAGTTAACATATCGGCAGTACGCTCTGCTAATGAAACATCCACACCCTGCTGTTCACAATTATAAATTATTATTCCTTGGTAAAAAAAACTTAAAAATGTTTATTTTTTATTGCATCCTCCATATAAAACTGCGTGTAGTTTTCAGGAGATCTCTTTCAAGCCTTGGAATATTCTGTTGTAATTTGTTTCTTTCTCTACTTGTGCCCCTAGAACTCTGGGTAGCCTATAGAAATTTAACTCATTTAAAAATGAAATCTTATTTCGAGTTTACTAGAGAAATGCGTGTTCTGAGGTTACTAATTTCAAATAAGGGTCTACTGTCCGTTCCAGATGTCCTGAGAAAAAGGATGCAGATCGGTAACGTAGGTATTCGACCTTGGTTTGAATGCTCACTCTCTATTGGGCAGCTGCCAACCTTGCCCTAAGGGCAGTTCACATTTTTTCGCTTCACAGGTCGACGGTTTCCTTGTGATTTGTGTATGTCTTAAGATAAAAAACTGGAGAACATAGTTTTGAAAGTATTGTGTGCGTGTTACGTTCAGTATTACCATAATTAATCTCGAAACAGCCCTTTAGTGTTATTTATTTCTATAAATTTCAATGTGCTAGCTAGTGGACCATGCTTTCTCCCATTACAACCAGTGATTACAGTACTAGGTTACATTTCTCAAGATATCTGAAACGGACAGTAGTACCATAACTTGCCATATTCACTTTTTCAGTTTTTTATAAAATGAGAAACCCTATACAAATTAATTTGGATATAGCATACTTTTTTATGTCAGCCATAAGAAAATTTTGAAATGCTGCGTTATTTATTTTATTATGGTATTACAATGCTGTAAAAATTCATAACAATGCAACTATAGCATGACAAGTTAAAACAATGAGTGTAACATGATTTCTCTTAGGTCTAAAACAAGGAAAATGATATTGTTCATAATATGTTTGTATCTTCGTTTTTGTAGAAGTCTTTGGTGAACGCTGGATGATTCTTTTTCGGAAATATTCAGGGGTAATTGATGTAAAATACATCTTGAGCAAGCACAAAGGCCTATCCACTGGTCCACTGATACTGATTGAAAAAATTACCTTTAAATAAACATTCGATCATTGGTGGATGGATGTGGCAGGTAATGAAAATGAGGCAAGAACATTTTGCCTTGGATGTGGCAGGTTTTGAAACTAACTGTAGTTCTTGTCATCCTAGTTAAATGGGATGTGATTCAAACTTGAATTAACTCTTTAATGTAAGTTAAATGGCTCATAATGAAAATCACTCCATCAGCCTTCATGGATATGATAGGGTTTGATACTATATCCATGTCAATGCATGTTCGTTAGTCCACTCAGACCTGAATTCATGTACGCAATCCATAAGTAAAAACAACAGTGAGCTCTAAGTTTGAAAATAATGAGAAAATTTATGTAAATTAGCTGGTTTCTATGGAAACTAATAGTAGCTAATATTAGCTAATATATTCTATGGAAGCTAATATTAAAAATTCTCACGTTTAACATAAAGTATTGCCCTATACAATTTTTGATGTGACGCAATTATACTGAACAGGTTAGGGAATAACATTGAACCGGTAGGTAGTGAGGTGTAAAGGCCTATTCACAAGGGACGTAGCCAGGGAAGGGGCCCGAGTGCCTCTGAAGAATTTTGGCTCTACTTTTAACGAGTCTCAAATTTCGAACCCACGGCCATGTTTCCTTCATTCCTGAAGGTTATACCTTGGAAATATTTTGTCCCCTTCATTGGATTTGAACCCATGTCCATGGGTTTCGATGCCAGCAAGCGACTGAGTTACAGTGATCACTACTTTGATAAAAAATTTAACACAAGAGCTAATCAGAACAAGATATTTATTTCAAATGAGAGCAGTAAAATAAGCTTTACTTGGTTTGTTGTTTGACATCGTTTTTATCTCTGTAGCAATAATTTGCTTTGTTACAAACGACGCCGCAATTTTCATTCAGCGAAATCAATCATTGTGTGAATTCTCGTGTTTCACAGAGAGTGGTTGCAGATATATGTTTGACCCGCAGTGAACTCGTAGCTATCAGATGTTGTGATGCTTTGGAGATTAGCCGCCGTGTATTCCAAATGGACCATATAAGCTTTCCGCACCATTTGTCACACTAGTATATTAAACTTTGCCACAGGCTGGCACTAGTATAAAAACTGCAATATCATTCCAAGTGACAAACTGTCTCCCCTCCAAAAATTATAAATCTTCCACATTTCCCCCGCGTAATAAATTCTCCAAAACCGCTTCTAAAAACATAGTGTACTGGCTTCCTCGACCACATAAATCTGGCATTATCATAAATTCTTCTTCGAGAAAATAAATTCCTATTCCTAGACATTTCACTTAATCGCTGTCTGCTACTCGCTCAAATAAACAAAATCCTTCCGGGAAAAGGATCATTTTAATAGGCCTATAGGAGCACAGATTTAGATAAGTATTATGAATGACTGTAGGTCTTCCTAAGGTATGACAGAATATACTGTACTCGGGTTGTTAACCAGGTGAGTAATTTGGAAGACTCCGACGTTTCAGAGGACCACGCTTTCTCCATCTTCAGGGATGAAGCCTACGTTGGTTATAAGCCTTAATTTGTCTAGTATTCACGTGACTATTGATATCATGTATGATTTTCCGATCATGCATTTGATCAAGAGTTAAATTCAAATTGTAAACCATTTCTCAAGCATGTAAGCACTAGAGAAATCATCTAAAAATATATGACTGGTTCCGTATACCTATTTTTGTTGGGCTGTATTATCTAGGGAATAGTAGGTCTATTCTTTCTCATTGGCAGCCTGCAGGTGTTGATGGAAGAAATATTATAATAAGTAAATAAAAGACTACTTCAGAAAATAATAAAAATTAACCTACATATGCCCAGAACAAATAATAAAAACTGTAGTGAACTATCTGTCTAAAAAAACATACTGATTTGCCAACTGGACTAATATTTTCAGAATTTAAAGTCTTAAATTTTTACCAAATTTTCTTTATTACAATATTTTCACAAACATCGTACAAAAAACATATCCAGTGATTATGTATATAGCACTAGACGAAATACTAATCTACCTCTAATAGAACCCAAATGTCTCACATCGGTAGGATTAAAACATAGCATTAATTTTTGTCGTTGCTTTTATAACTCTATGATCAGAACGTACCCTAAACCCTCAGCACACCCCGCCACTAAATTTAATAGGAATGTAAAATTTTATATGTAATTTTAAATATTAGCTGTCTAAGATATTTTTGTTTGATTTCCTTCAAGTCCTTATTTTTACCTCTCCATTTCTTGTAAATTGTATTACACTACATATTCTTTTCATTCTGTTCTTTGTCTGTTTCTTCACTCTCATCCTGTTTGGAACTCCACACGAGCATGAGCAGTCTTGGTCATTCGGATGTATTTCTCATTATTAATATTTAGGCCTATTTTATTGTACTAGAAAATGTAAGTTTTGTCGTGTTTTCTTTTCTTTTTTGAAGTAGTAAATGTTGTACAATTTGTAATTTATGAATAATTTTGTAAATAAATAATTTTAAAAAATAATACAGATTAATGATTGAAGTACAGTAACTATTGTAAATCTCATTATAACAAAATTGTCGTCGCACAAAATAGGCTCAATCCCATAAAATCACCATTAAGGATAGTTAAGACAGTCTGTATATTGTACATTTATATTCAAAATTAACTTAAATTTAACAGCCTTAATAGGCGTATCCAAAACAATTATAACATTAAGAGAATAATTATTATACTTCAAGCTATGTTAACCTTTATTGGCTAATCAAAGTGACCACTTTTAACTATAGAATCCTTTCTCAGTCAGTAATTGAGTCACTGCTAACACAAATCCTATCGAATAACGTTTGGTCTAAACCAACTGCAAGAGGAAGTACAGTCAGTGAACTAATCCGAGAGAGGACCAATGTAATCAGAACAAGGACTATGTTAATTGGGGCAATTACATGACGATCGGTACAAGGGATAGTTAATCCTAAGTAGGTTTCGATTACAATGCTTCATCCAGGCTTCAACACCTCTGTCGCTTAGTATAAAAACATACACGAAAAAACAGATCGACGTCTCCCAAAGGCTGCCTATAAACAACGGTCGACATACAATCTCATGTTCTTTATTATGGTATTACCCTAGTCAGTAAGAGGTTCCTGATTATTATAATAGTTTCATTATCTGATTATAGTTTTTTATAACATAAATAACAGGAAACTGAAAAACAGCAGTCAGAATTTAATATAATTGCTGTCTTGTCCCTCCTTCATTAAACATGTTATGAATAAACATAGCATACAGCAGCAATGCCTAACTTTTTAAAGGTCACGTTCACCTCGAAATACTTCTTTGGTTTTGGAGGACCCCCCACAATTTTTAGAAATTTAGGGCAATTTGGATTATTGCGCACTAGTTAGAGTTAAGAGGTTTATGTTTTTTAACATTATATAATTTTAATACTTATTTGGAATAAGACATTTTCATAGTCTATCAGTTGAAGCTTCCCAATGCAGACAGCGTCAAAATCCGAGAATTAAAAGATTGGCGTTACAGGTCATTTCATGAGGGTATCGGACTTACTTGAAGTATTCCATATCTAAACATCTGGAAAATCACGAAACCGAGAGTAAGAAGAATTAAAATTTATCATGACACAAGGAATATAATAAGTGACGTATCATTTCCTTTTTTTCTATTTCTTTTTTGAAAAACAGTAGGTGGAGGTTAGGTAAGGGTTTAAATGAAAACATGCCCATTCTTAGAAAGGGAACCGTAACTACTCTGTACCTGTCGCATGTGTTTGTAGTTATTCGTAGATTCTCAGTAAAAGTTATGAGATAAAAGGACAATTTTCAGAAACAACGAATGTAGTAAATGGCTCGGATTCTTCGCGGACTCCAAAGGTGAAATGTTGGTTTTCATAGTCCATAAGGCATAAAATATTTACAATTATATGGTTCATGTTTGTTGTCTATGTTTGTCTCAAAAAAAGTGAAACTAAAGAAAATCTGCATTTCATAACTCAGGTAGAGGTAGATGAGTCAAAGTAATAAAGCTTAAAGATAGCTTTATTCTTTGATTCCCTCATTTATACCCCTAAAAATAAACACGCTATCCACTACACTGCACAATCAGGAGAGAATAATCTCCCACGTGAAATATCGTTACCGAGGAGAAGCACGCTCTATTTAAATTAATAATGTCGTTAACAAGCCTCCTTGAATTCGAAACCTATCAATTACGTCCACGCGTCTATTCAACAAAATAAGAGCGGGGATTTTTATAATGATTTCAGATACAGGAAACCCATTCCTCGTTCGTGATTATCTCTAAAAGGTTCTCGAATGAACATTCAATTAGTTAATTTGATTATATCAGAACCGTTTATTTTCAATAGTGGCATGACCACTCATGTTCTGCTTTCTTGAAGCATAAGTGTGTTCTATTAAAATATGAGTTATTGAAACAATAAATGTTAATTTAACCTGTTTTTACCAATAATAGTCATTGCAGGTAAATATCGTACAATGGCATTCGCAAATGGGAACCGGAAATCTCGCAATGTAATGCCTACCAGATCCATTAAAATTGTTTAATTTCTCATAACCATTGATGAACCTCATTTTCCACTTATGCTGAAATTAGTTTTAATGTAAGATAATTTTTTCACCTTATGCACTAGTACTAAATAGATATTGATGTGAATGGGTGTTGATGAGGATCTGTTACGTAGATTTTATGTACCTGTTGTTTAATCGTTAATCAATTATACAAATATAGCCTATATATTATTATTATTATTATTATTATTATTATTATTATTATTATTATTATTATTATGAACAGTATGATAATACAATAGTCAGTGATTTTAGATTTATGGGTATAAAATAATTTTATTTTTCTAATTATTTTCTTTTCAGAAAAAGTAGTATTTTTTGTTTAAGGTACTTAGTTTTAATATCTAGTTATCTAGATTCACATTAATAATAAATCTTGTTCAGGTAAATTAGAAAGTTGCAGAAAATCTTTGTGAATAGTTGTATAAACATAGTATGAGTTATTACTGTAATACAAAATCTGAGTATTAGAAGATACAAAATGTTATCTTTTATTATCAAAAAAGATTACACCTATAACAATTGTATGTTTCAGCTATGTCTGTATAATTTATTAAGGATTAAACAACAAATACATAAAAACTATGTAACAGATTCCTTATCAACACCCATTCACATCAATATCTATTTAGTATTAGTGCATAAGGTGGAAAAATTATCTTGCATTAAAACCTCTCATAACCAGTTTGCAAGAGGACATAGGTTACAACTAGCGACCTCAGTTAGAAACGGCATTCATTCTTGATTCAGGTATTACATAAAAAGATGAATGGGGAACGTCATAACAAGTTTACAGAAAAAACCAACAGAAAATAGATATCTAATGTCGTGAATGGTTAACACTGAATTCCGTTGAACCCAAAATCCCCTAGCTAAAATCTGTTGAGAACGTGTTTTTCGGGCGCCAAAACTCGCAGCAGTCGCTGGGAATTATAAATTGAAATCCACGAATTATTGCTGGTTAAGACGGCTAGGAAATATTTTCTATAATGAAGATGCGCTTCACTTCCTTATTAATTTAGCTCGGTGTATATAATCTACATGTCACATTTATTATGACAGCCGTGAGCATGAATCAAGTCTCGCACCATCTACCACTACATCTGCGTTAAGAAGGTACGATATTAATTATGACGTAAAATAAGCTAATTAACTTCGATCCGAAAGTATAAGTTTAGATCACAGACGGGAGCAAATCTCCACTCTGTGTCTGCATAATGAATGCCTGAATTACATGCGTACTGAGTGCACTTCAGCCTATGGCAGATGTAGGACAATCGAGTGCACGGAATATTTCTGATATGATGCTCAGTGGTATGGGAATTCTAAACAGGCTCTACCACACTCCCCACACCTCTTTCTTCGCGATGGCGGATGGCTAAGAGCATCTAGATTCATTGAGGGAACATAGTGATTTCAGAATTAATCTGAACCTTGTTCGAAGAAATATAAGTTTATGTTTATTGTCTACGTCATTCTTTTACTTCCAATGACTGTATGTATAAGATAAAAGATACTATTTACAAGGCAATTTCATCCAACCCTCCACTTAAATGTCTGTCAGACTTTCGCTCTTGAACCAGAAAGCGACCTCTGTCCATAGATTAATGTTGGAGTGCCAGACTTTTGACATCAAACCAATACGAGTCGGCTCATCTAGGGGCTGGTCTAGAGATTATTTTCGGGCATGCTTTTCACCGCTCACCTGGCCCTGAGCGTTGTTCGTAGGCTATAATGCATATGGTCGGACTTGAATTCAAACCAATAAAATAATAAAATAATGGCTCACCCAAGGCTCGTGTTGAACATTAATGACGAGGAGATTCAATGTCCATTTTAAATAAAGAAAAACGCTAGAAGAAACCAGAAGCACCGGTAGTGACTGTACAGTCAGCGGATTTAAAACTATTGAAACTTTTCTTCAAATTTTGCTGACATAGCGTGTATCTTATAGGAAGCTCACATCCCGAAAACTAGCTGCTTTTCTAAATCGGAGGTTCCCAAAAAATGAACGAAAATACTAATACATTAGGAATTGGAAATAGTGCAGCCCTGATTACTGTATGAGCGCGCAGCTGTAGTTACACGGCCCATCACTATCTAGCTAGCGAGGGTTGTCCAAATGCTACTGGTCAGGTTCTACTCCTGGCGATATTGCAGCCTTGAATTGGGATCTTTCCCATATTTTAAAGAAATAAAAAAGAAGCTAGTGTTTGGTATAGCCTATGAACTTTCCAAACGATACGGGTTCTGTCAGCGAAATTTGAAGATAACTTTCGGTACAAGTTCATTAATAATTCCCTTGTTGGTAATGACTAATGAGAATGCCTCTCATTTTACTGCCATTTTTTTTAACATGTACCTTACACGGCCTCGGAAGGTGAAGGTACTATTTAGCAAAGGATGAATAATACGATTGGCTTCCAGTACTTCCTACCGTACATTTCAAACGACTCGGGGTGAAACCATGTACGAGGGCTATTTTTTTAACCTCCGACGGGGCATAAAATGAAAACCACAGTGAAAATCAAAACTGTTTTATTTGGAACATGTAGGTACACCGGCTAGCTACTTCTCCACAAAGTCGCGTTCCGATTGAGACATTTGTATTAGCATGGTACCAACTTTCCAATACTCTCTTCATAGAAGCTTGCAGCCAGCGTATTGAGAAGGGTTTCATGATATTTTGAAGTGTTTTGAAGTTCTTCGTTGGTGTGGAAATGCTGTCCTTTCAGATCTTTCTTCAGCTGCCGAAAAAGATCGTCACTCGGCACGGGAACGACATTTTGAAATCCATAGTGACAGGGGATGAAACGTGGATTTGTTACGACAATCCAGAATCAAAAGAACAATCCAAACAATGGATACACACAAATTTCCCGAACAAACCCAAGATATGGCTTCCACACCAATGTAGCCTAAGTCCTACTACATTACAGCTGCTTCTATCAACATAGGCAGATGACAGGATTAAGGACATTTGATCTGCATGTCGACATCCACGACCGTTACTGGTGGTAATCATGACCGAAAGCGCTTCTTCTTTACGACGTAATCCTCATTTGACCGCATGTGGCTGAGTGTAAAACTTCCCTACCTAGAAAAATCCGAATCGAACCCGGGCCTTCGGATCATTATCCAGCAGCGCTAACCACTACAGATTTAGACCATCCAGGCGGTTAAATTACAAGCTTCCACCAAAATGTATCGTTAATGGTTTGGGTGGACCACCAAATTTAGCAACAAAAATCAGTACTGAATGCATAGCGTTTTCTTTTTTACACACTTACTTCTCACGAACCAGACTCTGGTAAAAAATTCACGCGATATGAAGAACTTGTTATTCTGCATTTGTTTATTTCCGTAACAAAAAATAACTGTTCACGTAATAATTACGAATTTTTGTCGCTACTTTACGCGAATTCTGAAATCGTCCTCATTAGAAACCATCTTAAGAGTATCATTACTAGAGTTGACTTCGGAGTGTTCACTTCTCGGTCACAGCTTAAGTGAATACAGTAGAGTTCCGCTAACACGGATCCCGATTGTCTAGACATCCAATTACCGGTAATCCGGACGGGACAATTTTTTTTTGTACTGAACAATCAATAATTTTTTTATTTTGATCACAGTGGTGTTTTGTGGTGTTTTGTTATGTTAATTCCACATAAGTTCGTAGGTTACAAACTTAGTCTACTTAAAAGTCTACAGTAGTAAAATAAAAATAAAATTAGTCAGGAAAAGTTATTTTTATGAAAAAACAGATTTTTATAGTTTTACCCATCTAAAACTTTTATTACAGTAAAGAACGTGCAGTTTAAGACAAATTCCGTATAATCCGGATTTTTCTGTGATTCGGACAGGGTCCAGTCCCCCAACTAGTCCGGATTAGGGAGACTCTGTAGTCATTCATTAAGTAGCCTAAACAGGCATGTTATCAATAACACGTAAAGGATCAAAATACGTAGCCCAGATATGTAAATGCATGTGATTAGCCTATGATATCATGATTGTATTTCGGTAAAAGTTTACTAACGCGTTGGAGCATTTGGCAAACACGGAGTAACCAACATAAGCGGAATGTTGTGTACAGACTAGAACTGTATCGTGCATACCGAGTGCATTTGCACTGAAATGCTAATCTCTAGTCTTTCGGTCTAGTCCATGGGTGCGCAACTGGTGCACATCGTGTCACTCTGCGGTAGGGGAATTTCTCCCACTACAGCCGCCGTTGACGTCAGCATAAAGCACTTTCGACGTGACACTGAACATGAAGAACAGGTTTCTTACGTCACAGCAAGGGATGGGGACTAAAACGTTTCCCCTCAGTTGCTCACCTATGGTCTAGTCAATTTCCCTCGATCCTGTTTTAACTCGACCGTTTGGCATTCCGTCTGTTAGTAAATTTGTTTGTTACGCAGTTACGATCAAACGCGTAGTTACATTTTCTTCTAATATGACGTGAATGTTCCTTGAAGTCATTAAAATCTACGTATGTGTAAGGGTTTTTATTATTTTATTTTATGCTTCCGTTTCATGTAATGTTGGGATTCTTTAAACAATTCTAGCGAAACGATTCATGCTATGAAAGTTTAAAGACTACTTCCATCCTGGGGCCTGTTTCTAATAATATTAGTTACTAATAATATTAGTTAATAATATTAGAACTCATAATATTATTTAATAGTTAATAAAATCTTGTTTCTTAGAGATATGTACACTACTCATAAAATCTCTTCACTAATATTATTAGTTCATTAGTCAGCTGATTGATTTGGAGGTTATGTCTGGATTGTTGTTTCTGTTTTTCCCCTTCTTAGTCTTTTTATTTTGGAAGGAATGTTCCTTGAAGTTATTAATAACGACGTATGTGTAAGGATTTTTAATTTTTAATTCCGTTTCAGGATGGTGGCCGTTTTAACTGATAAAGAGCCGATATTAGAGTTCAATTTTGGTCGCGAGGTCTGCTGTTCACAGAAGTTATGCTAATTTTCATTTCTGTCTATAGTATGCTTTTCTCCTGAGTTGAAATAAAAGACAGTGGAATAGGGCATGTCCAAACGTCCAGAAAATAATTTTGATATATTAATTTAAGTTGTTATAGGATCATATAGCAAATACTTTAACATGAACAACGTGTACCCCGTTCTACAGTGTAATTTACATGGCGGTGGGAGAGGAAATTGGAACCCAGGTGGTCGTGTGTTTATGGCCAAGGAACCGATAGTAGCTGGTGGCGCAAGTATAAATATTCATGATGGTCAAGACGTGATTGAGGCAGCTCCAGGGCGTTAAGACGAAGTCGATATACCGAGACAACTGTACATTTCCCTAGGATCCCTAGAGAACAGGGAAGCATAAGCCTTCCAATCCATACTAATATCTACGTTTACGAACTTCCTTTTTGGAGAACCCCAACAACTAGATACCTATAGAGTTTATATTATTTTAGATGAAGTTGGAAATTATCTCAGCAAAACACCAACTTTTATGAACAATGATTTAACTTATTACTTCTTCGTCTGTACCATAGATACTGTAGGTAGAGGAAGTAAGTTATTGTTTTCGGTCCCGAAATTTTAAGTCGAAATTTTAACACAAATACATGTTTATAGGTCCCCTGAATTCAAAAATATTATTTTCAGAATCGTGTCTGTGTGTATGCTTGTGTGCGTCTGTGAACAGCCAAGCTCCAGAATGAAAAATCGTATGAAAGCAAAATTTTGTATTTGGGTTAGGCACCTTCTGGGGAAGTTACACGAAGTTTGACGTCGACCTTCTATTACTTTTAATGCCACTTTCCATTTTAGATTAAGAAAATTTCGTTTCTCGTGATTTTCTTGAAAATGACTTAACGATTTTGTTTAAACTTTGTATATGAGGGGCTTAAACAAAACTTTTATTTAAAACTTTTTTTTTCGAAATAATTTTCTGAAGGGTAGTTATAAGTCACCCACTGTTTGTAGAAACTAGGTCTTTCCTGGTGAATAATAAATATTTTCATCAAGTTGAAACAACTGAATACCATACTTTGCAATACGATCTCCTATTCTATTTCAGAATGTGACGTGAAATACGTTTAGGTAAAGAAAGTGCATTAATCAAATTCTATTTGGGTTGTGAATCTTTTGGGGATGCGATGCGATTTAGTAAGGACATTCTCTTCATTTTTAAAACCAATTTAAACGAAGGTAATGTTATACACAACAAAGAGGGAGAACTTTAACTTTGGCAGAGATCAGACCTTTTTATAACTTCAATGTAGACAGACTTAAACATACTTCATTTATCTTATTATAGAACATGAGAAAACATCAATTAACGCATGTAAAACACAGTAACTCATCTTCGTGCAATTAATTAGTTGTAGTATTAAGGTAGCCCACTATGATTACAATGCTACTTTAGAACTTCGGTTAGTGCAGATGGCATGGGTTTTGCAGCGTGCTAAATCCTTCAATTCCCTTTGTCAGAAAGAAAGTAAAGCATTTGGTTCAATGCCAAATAATGAGTATAACATTGCAATCATGCAGAAAACTAACATTTTGTCAGTTTTAAGTCCACACATTCAGCCCAGTTATATGTTCTTGAGACATGCCAGTAACTGTTAAGAACTACTTTGGTTTCATCAGAAAACATCAGACGTGTTCTAAATACACTGATAATTTTTTGTCGAGTCAATTTCTATGCAGTATCGGTGCATATTTTTACTTTGAAGCTCAGGCTAAACTGGCAATCAGCTCTGCGAGTGAGAAAATCCCACAATCCATAACCAGAAGTGAAGGAGAATGGGGGCCTGTGAAGTAGACGAGAGATGAGAAAAATGAATGGAAGAGAGAAACAAGAGAGAAGGAAAGTAATGAATGAAAATAACATTTGAGAACCTTCCTTGCATAATCCTGTCAGACGACACTCACCACAATAGGCTGGGCGGACTCCGGATTAATCTTGCAGTCTTTCCAGGCATATAATTAATATTACTTAAGACAGTATGAAACATTGCCATTAATCTTTTTTACTACAGAGGCGTCAATATACATATGATCCTAACTCCATCAGGTTAAATAAAATAAAATAAAAATGTCGCACTAGTTCAATATAGTCTTTTAAGTGGTTAAACTCCGAGGGTTATTAAAAAAAATAATTATAAATACTTGTAAGTTATCGTACTATAACCTAACCTAAGTTTTCAGTGAAGAAATACATAAAAACACATGCTACACAAAATTTATTATCAGACTAAATACTATGTGGAAATTGTTAGTGATACTTGGTCATAGAGGCTTTATCAGTTTGGCATAGTCATTCCTGCTCTTGAGAAAGACGTATCTTTCCTGCTGTTAGACTTAGCTGCAAGTCATTTGTTTTTAAAAGAATTAGCCTACATGTGCAGTCAGAAGTAAGATTTGGTAATCAGTTAGTGCTGTTAGTTTAACAGTAATTCCTTTTTTAAAAAAATGATGTTATGTAAACAAAATCAAGTTATTTGGCAATGAGTTCTCCTATGCTAATACAACAGTAGCTTATTTTCTAACAGAACACCGTGCGAATACTATACAAAATATGTTAGGAAGTTCTCTTTTCCTAGCTCAACAATCACTTCTGTTCCTAAAAAGAATATATTTGTTGTGCGAACAAATCAGGTTATTTAACAAACGGTTCTCCTATTAAGAATAAGTGTGAGAAAAATCAAGATATTTGGCAATACATTTTCCCTGTTCCAATTCAATAGAGTTATAAAGCTTAGACTGAGTGTACAAATCGAGATAGGAGTATCCTATTATAGGGTTTCTTACTCTAATTCAGCACTTGAGTGGACAAAATCAAGGTATGTGGCATATTTATTATTCTAATTACAAATTTTTTAAGCTGAATAAGGTGTATAAAGTGTCTTGATGCCATTTCTCAATGTGCAACCATCTTCATTGAAGACTTTAGGCTTTTCAGCTATCTTCAGGTTCTTCTGTGTGGACGTATGGATATTAAAGCGTAGAGTTCTTCGGTACTTTTAACTGCCCTACATGTGAATGGAGTATGCGTAGGTGTAGTTGGTTGAAGCAATACACATCGGAAGATCACAGGTTCGAGCCCCAGTGAGGTCGTTGGGACTTTTTGAACTGTACTCTTCGTTCTGGTATTACTACCGCCCTGGTATCGATTCAGCCTCTAACGGAAATGAGTACCAGGAGGAATCTTGGGAGTAAAAGCCACCGGTGCGTAAGGCTGACAAAGTTACCACCTCCACGCCTTGAACGTCTAAAAATCTGGCAACTTCAACCTCCTGGAACCCTGAGGGCCTCAATAAAGTATTACCATGGATGTTTAAAAATTAACTTAAAATATTTCACTCATGGAAGTACATACAAAGATATCATTGCGTAGGCTGAAAACCGAAAGACCTCGTTTAAGATACTAATTAGAATACAAATTCAATAGCTTGAGCTAAGGGTGTTTATTTCAATGATTTTATAATCATGGGTTCCTTAGCCTTCCTTTTACTTCATGCTGTACCAAAACTACCGCCTCTACTTACGAGACGTGTGTTATATATGACTACAGCCCAGAAGTTAATGGTATATTAGAAGATGAAATATGCTTGCAAATATACTCTGGAATTTTTAAAATATGCTCCGGAACTAATGAAATATTTCTCTATCATTCAAGTAATTTTAATACTTTACGTTCTCCTGTTACTAAATTACATTATAAAAAATATAATTCGATTTTAATTGTGAATTATTTTCCACCTTCAAGCACTAGTATATTTTACATTGATATTGCAATAATAGGATGCTGACGGAGAATTTCTAGACAGTTTTTTTTTTGTACCTGTTTATTTTATTTTATGATAATAAATACACAATAAAATCTAAAAAGCATATGTTGAAGAAGAAACGTCAGGTTAAAATCTATGTACAAAAGTATTCTTCTACCAACAGTCACAATATTAAAATTAATCAGGTGAATTTCCAGTGGTTAAAAATATACACGAATGTTGAAGAAGAAACGTCAGGTTAAAATCTATGTACAAAAGTATTCTTCTACCAAGAAGAATACTCAGGCTAAAATCTATGTACAAAAGTATTCTTCTACCAAGAAGAAGAATACTTTTGTTCATAGATTTTAACCTGACGTTTCTTCTTCAACATTCGTGTATATTTTTAACCACTGGAAATTCACCTGATTAATTTTAATATTGTGACTGTTGGTAGAAGAATACTTTTGTACATAGATTTTAACCTGACGTTTCTTCTTCAACATATGCTTTTTAGATTTTATTGTGTATTTATTATAATAAAATAAAATAAACAGGTACAAAAAAAAACTGTCTAGAAATTCTCCGTCAGCATCCTATTATTGCAATATCAATGTAAAATATACTAGTGCTTGAAGGTGGAAAATAATTCACAATTAAAATCGTATTACCAGCACTAGAGGAACAAAATGAAATTTATCAATAAAAAATATAAGTTTTATAAATTACGTTACAAAACTTTTTTAAAAAGCAAATCCAATGCAAAAAAGTATATTGAAAACGTATGAAATGAAATTTTACTTTAATATTGTACAAATAATTCCAAAAATATTAGGCTATGAACTATCAATTATTGTATATTCGATTCCTTCACATATGCTGTAAATGTTTAATTATATCAGAGATATGCACAATAATTAAAATCTTTTATAAATATGCCGTTAAAATGTGACAAATTCATAAAAAATGCACAAATATCATAATATCAAGCAAATATGATGCATTATCGCGAAAATATCAAAATATGAGGCAATATGCAAAAAGAATCTATTAATTTTCTGTTATTTCTTCCACGTCTTGTATAAATTTTAACACTACAGTATTTTTCAAATGGGAAGCGTTTTCCTTCACCGCCAATCACGTGTACGAGCTAAAGGACTACCGCTATCAGGAAGGGTCTTCCTTCCGTCTCGCCGTCTCTGATTGGACCGCGTATCTAAGCAAGGAGAAGAACAAAACGCTTCCCATTTGAAAAATACTGTAGCATGTAACAGAGTGTATTATTAAAATTTGATTTTAAATAACTTCCGGGCCCTATATATGCCATATTGGACGTGTATAAGTTCTTTGCTATATGTTAAAGAGACATGTAAGAAGCTATGTGTATAACGGTTAAGTGCTAAGCATAGTAACCCAGTTAGAAAGGGTTGACAGCATGTGCATAACATAAACAAATTGGACGCTGTTAAAATTAATAGACAGGAAGTATAAAAATATCCACTTACACAAGCATGTTTGTCATTGCGATCATCGCTTCCTGTGAAAGCTAGTAGGCCTGTATATCATTCAATAGGAAACATTTTGCTGACTCCCGTGTTAATCGCTCTAGTTAGCGAAGTTTTATGGTCGTTCTCAACTATATTTCTAGAGCTTGTAGATGTTTATCTGGTTATTTTGGTTACTACGCATTTACAAATACGAACATAATGAGTAGGACGCTTCATTACACATTACCTAAATCAAGTACACATTACCTAAATCAAGTATTAATTTATATGCAATATATCGGGGAAAATAAAACATAAGACGTAATTAGTTAATTAGTTTATTTCAGGGCATGTCTTTATAGTACCCAGGCTACAGTGGTATTAATCAGACGTGGCAGTCCAAGCATGGATGCTCAGGAGATGCAGACGAGTCCAATAAACATTCGTACTGCATGGGGGGGGGGTGTATGGGTTAGTTGTGTCGTTGCTTTAAGTGCGGTAAGATCGTATAATGCAGTGAAGAAACAAGAGACCTTGTTACAATCGCTTCTCCTCTCCCGCTAGTGTAGTTCAACATTCTTACCCCTCCCCATGATTCCCCCTACATGCGTCACATCTCTCACGCGCATCTGACTGCCACCTCTGTTTAATATCACTGTACATTGTATTTAGTCATAAGGGGTCCATAAAGGATACTCACATAGAAGGTATAATAATTATTTTCATTACACTGAATGAAATATAAAGTTCGTCAATAGAATATATTCTGTTTTCTGTTTGATTGTATCGATATCGTTTGAGATTATTTTCGTGAAAATTTCGATTCGAAATATGAGATGGGTTGGTAACATTCTGACTTCCATTCTAAATAACTAATTTAACTTTCCTTATGAAGAGTGAACGTTAAACATATATAGTCTTTCACTACCGGTCTTCACTACTGGTATGTTAATATGCTCATAATTCAGTTTAATTTAAAGAATATTATCAATCGCTCCGAAATGAAGTACAAAGAAAAGAATATTGTCTAGTGTTAACCCACAGCCAAAAATAGTGAGTTCCATGTTGACGACACCTTTGTATTAAAAAAAAATCACATAACGAAATTCCCAGCGTCCAATACACAAAGTTTCAATTTTGTTTAATTCGTTAATTTGAATTTCTGTATGCCTGCGGATAGTGACATTTCTGAAATCAGGAGACCATATTTAGCTAAAATCACTTACTAAATGCTTTACCACAAAAGATGCATGGTAGTGTAATTTCAATAATCACACAACGAAAATAGGTTTCACATTAACTTGAGTGTTATGTAGGCCTACTGTCCCTTGAACCTGCACCGCTATTCTGCTTCCACCAAGTGTACTGGTAATTGTGATTGGGCTAACTTGGAGGCATTTATAATATCACACCACGAAACTAAAAGTTTGATGTCAACATTTGGAAGGAATTTCCTAGATATCTAAAGTACTTTTTTCCATTATCGTTATGCTCAATCCTGCTATTTGAAAATACCAAGCGATCTTATGAGAGATTCAGCGACCATTTTAATTGGATTATCTTCAAGAAGAGCAAGCTTCTATGTTTCACATGCAGAAATAAAAGATATTAAATGTCTGGATTATAACAAAGAATGTGGGGTAGCACCTGAGCCGAGTTTAACGATGTGCTACAAGAACCCTAGCTGAAATTGCATTCATTTTCATCCCCTTCATCTTATTACAAAACCAGAGAGGTTACATAATCCAGCCTCACAGAGGGAATTAACCAGGTCCCTCAACATGTCACATTTAACCCATACGCTCCTTACAGACCAAATTATAACTTCCCAAGTTTTATCAATGAATCTTACTTATAAAAAATGAACTTAAATTAATTGGCTAGCTAACTGACAACGCCCAACGAAATCTTCTCTTACGCAAAGTTGTTTCATAAGCGATTTCCTAGAGTTTAAATAGACTATTATAACTCAATCGGTAAGACCTGAGCCAAGCACGCGCAGATAGCTTATCGTCCGCCGGTAGCAATGGAATAAGGGCAGAAGAGAATGCATATACTGTACTATTCATTCCAAACTGTGCGGCTCATAATAGCCCGTAGCTATTGAACACAAAAATAAAGTGAATAAAGTATTTTTTTTTTACTTATGAAATATTATTTATTATGAAATATTATTTAATTATTGGTATGTAACTCACAGAATATCGTTGTTGGGTCTTCACTATTGAATGCTATGAGGCAAACTAAGATGTTTTTACGCGGTCTGTAATTATGAACTAGGAAAGAACATCACGTGCTATGAAGGTCAGGCAGGTCTACATTACGTCATCGTAGACTACTGCGCAGCCGTTTGTTTGGCCCAGGTCTTGCCGATCGAGTTATACATTTTATATCTGTATTTTCCGGTGGAAATTCTACTGAAACACAGATATGTTGGAAATTTAATTTTTAAAGATATGGTGCTATGGAAAATGTAGTCCCTAAATATATATTTTTTCTAGATAATATTTCTAGATAAATTCTCAAGCCATAACAACTTCTCTGCAAATTAATGACGAGTTTTAACGTAAGTAAATTTCATTTTAGTACAACAAAATATAATAATTGGATACGAATTACTGTGTAGGCCTAATATATTTAATCCTCGTTCTCGTACGATTAGTGGGCGATATAATCCTATGTTACGGGATTTCGATCACTTTATACCATTGGGAGCGTGGGTAGAAGCTTGCTGCTTCAGATGTCACGGCGGTTATCATGGGACGCATTGTCATTATTGTAACGTTTATAGATATTATTAATATTTATATTATATAATAAAATTATTTGTTGATAATAGTTAATACACTGTATCTTTTTCTTGATTTCCTTGCAAACACCCGATCCAAAATGGCAGGAAATTAATTCACACTACTGTAGCAATTCCTTTCGACTTGAAGTTACCGAAGCGTCATTGAGATTATCATCACAATTACCTTCGCAAGAGTTATAACCTAGTAGTAATATTATTGAGGCCGTTACTGTTGTATACATAATTCTACAATTTTGTAATATAGAACTGTACACTTCAGAAAAATATTAAGTTAACTGAGAAGACGAAGAAGAAGGAAATTGTTTACATTGTACTATTTACAATTAAAGAAGAAAAAAATTGTTGTTATTATTATTAATATTATTATTTTGCGTTGTATGTAGCATAAGTCAGAACATACTATAATTTGTATTGTATTTTTATGTGTTTTTAAATTATTATTTTTTAAAATATACAAATACAAATTCAATACAAAGAATAATTATATTTACAACTTTCTTGGTTAAGAAAAAAGTTACAACCCGAAAGAGCAAAATACTTGGGTTGGAGTGTCGTTCTGTTGCAACATTTTCAATTATTTAAAAAAGAAACAATGCAAAACACAATCACAAAGATACAACACACATACACAGAAAGATAGATACACACACATACAAAATTACACAAGTCGTAAGTCATAGCAACTATTTTTTTTCTCTCAAAGTAAGGCGATGATACCGTGAGGTGTTCTATGTCACTGGAGTGTGTGCCATATATAGTATATAAATTGGCAAATAATGATTGTGTGATATACGATGATACGTACAGAGACGATGGTAATCCAGTTGTGAGTCATCCGCTGTGCCATATGGATGTGACAAGATGTTCAGCGTTCTTACCTCAAAATGGCTCTTCCCGAGGGAGAAACGCCAGAGAATGCCATAAGGAGCTAATGGAAGCTTTGCCCTTCCTTACCGAACTTGGGGAGTTCATACGATAGTATGTGTGCTTTCGTGCTTACAGCTATTGCAATACATTAGAGTGGCATGATGCCGTCATTATGGATGTTTAGGGGTGTCGGATCCCTTTCACTATCCTACATCTTGTAGGCCTACCATAATCTGCATTATACTTACACTCCACATCCTGCCCTTTCATTTGTAGCCTGTACTTCAAAATTTTAAAATTTGTCCCACAAGCCTATGTCAGATACGACAGATTGAGTGATCGATAGCTATGAATGTAACAAGGCTTCTAGGAATTCCAGCCGGTTGAGAAAGTTGAAGATGTATTAGCTCTCGGCTGCTGCTTGCCTTTCAGCCATTTTCTGGCCAAAAGTGAACATAGCTTGAGAAAGGATGTTACTTTTATGCTGTCAGAAGTAGGTGGAGTGGAATAGGAGAATCAGGAGCTAAGAAAACCGAAGGGTGAAGTGGGGCTGCTTATTGGCCAAAATGTGGCTGGATGGAAGCCAATCAGGAGTGAAGAAACCGTCGCGTCGTGTGAAATGCAAAGCTGCTTATTTGTTAGAATTAGAGGCAGAGTTGGAATGAATTTCTCCTGATTTGGACCGGTTTTTTAGCAAACTTATTGCTGGATTTCAAGCCTGACTTAGATCCAGATCACTGTCCCTGCTGAAATAAGTATTGCTTTGGAGCTTTATCTCCAGAACCGGCTTCCCGAGAAGCCGTGTTACATAACCAACGCCGGGAAAGCTTTAAGTCTCTTAATAACCACGAAATGTATCGATACGCATTATAATTATGCTGAAATTTGCGACTGTTTCTTCTTTACATGCCTTCGCATTACTAAATGTACAGAACATTTTAACGTTATTATCTGATACAGTGTTTTAGATCTTCTTGTCCATCTGCTCGCTCGCAGCAGTGAAACTTTTACTGCGTAATGGACTAAATGCGCCTGAACGAGTGTAATAACATGGTTAGATTATTAGGCTCACATTTCTGCTAAAACATCAAACTGTCTGCACGCTACGCCTCATAAAATTTCAATTCTCTTCCAAATTACACAATTTGAATCAAACGGCTGGCTGGCCAATAGAACATGCCGTTAATATTCATGGAGCGCGATAATCATAGTCACTTTTCGATACAGTAGAACCAAATAGTTCCCACGTTCTTTTACATTCGGTGAGCATTAAATATAAATCTCTCCTACACAAAGTGCTACATGTTGTGGACTCGCAGGGTAAACCAGACCCAATAGTTTCATCCATGTAAAATATGTTATCATATCACACATAACCACATGCAATCGTGTGATTTGATTGGGAAAATACGCGGGTGCGCAGGCAAAGAGAGTTAAGTCCACTTTCTTGTTAATGAGAATCAGAGTGACTTAACCCCGCCCAACATCGCTTAAGAGATGGATAAACCCATGAGGTACACATCCATAACTACTGTCAGTTTTTTTTAATATGACTTATTGGACTTAACACAAATGCAGAGAACATTTTTATCTATAACTCTATGGACATATCTCATTTTTTTAGGATGGTGGACTTAACTCTCTTTGCCCTCGCACCCGCGAATTTGTCTTTCTTTCAGTGAGTTTTACCTCCCGCTTTTGTAGGGATGTTTACCCGCCGCCCGGGCCTTACAGAGCCGTGACGTATCAGGGGAGGAAGTTTCTACGGATAACATACATACTGTTTTGACCGAGACAAGAGCACGGATGGCCTCCTCGGATAAATGAACAGTCAGTGCCAGGGCCACCTTCAAGACAGCACGAGTATAGAGGATGAGACACTCTGTTCATACACACATTCAGCCGAACAAGGCACGTTTGGGATGAAGATGATAATGACTGCCAGATGATATTCTGGGACAAAGACGGTTTAAAATTTCCTGACATTCGTCTCACAGGAGAGGATAAATTCCGAAAACCTCACCTAGAAAACTTGTCCCGATGATTAGGACAAAAATTAATTATTTTTCATTTCATTTTATTATATGTCCTCCCGATCCACAGACTAGCTGATAGGATCTCCGAATATATTGTTTCGATATCTGTTAAACAATGTTGCGAAACAAGAAGAGCAGACTTGGCTTTCGTCACAGGCGGCATCATTCTATGAAAAAGGCATACAAAAACTGGTTTCCCGTTACAAGTGCCTGAATACGGCGGTGACTATGTGGGGAAGTAGTGAATGAAAATAAAGTATTTACAGCAGGGGTGCTCAAACTTGAACTGCTGGCGATCTACCTCAATATTTTTAGACTACTTACGATCGACTCTGAGAGACTGCAAGTGTGTGTGATGCAGGGTTGTCGTACATACACGATACACCCTACCTACCTAGGTAGGGCGTACCGTAGCATATATAGATATTAGCTTTCTGCGCAGTATAGGTACATTATTTTAGTCAAGGTTTGGGTTAGGTTTAGTTAGGTTCTTCTCTACAATATCAATGAAAAAACTCATAGTTATTCAAAATTGCGAGTTTATTGGTTGTTACAAAACAAAAGAGTTACATATGGTGTTAAACTTAACTAAGGAGTGGCTTTGGATGTTGAAGCGTGGCACTGCATGTCCTCAGCATACTTTTCATAAGATGGTACGTAACCACTGAGTGCTAATCGCAAGCATGATGACATATGATCGTCAGTTAGTCGATTGCGATATTTTGACTTAATTATCTTCATTTCAGAAAATGCAGACTCGCACAAGTAAGTTGACCCAAAAAATGCCGTCAGTTGAAGGGCGATTTGCCTTACATTCGGATATTTATCTTCAGATATAAAACACCAGAAATTTGTATCAGATGCTGTAGCTTTGAGATGTATATCTGATATAATCTGCACCAACTCATTTTCAACAGAACATGAGTTCATATTAAACTGACTGGCTATTTCAGTAGCTAATTCCTCAATGTTTTTACATGAAAAAGGATAACTCATAAATGATGCTATATTTTCCAATTTACTGCAATCATGAAAACGCATTTCGAATTGTCCCAAAATATTTGATAATTCAGCCTCATACGTATCATAATTCAACTGAGGAATCCTTGCTTTCAAAGACGGAAAATGTTTCAGATCCTTTCTTTTCAGTTGATCTATCATAAGTTGCAATTTACTTTTGAATGCGTTTACTGCGCTAATCATCTCAATAATAGTTTTTCCTTTACCTTGAAGCTCCAAGTTAACGGTGTTTAAGTGCATTGTGATGTCAGTCAAAAATGCCAAATCATTTAGCCATTTTTCGTTTTTCAAAATCTGAGTGTCATCACCTCTTTCGTCTAGAAAAGCTGTTATTTCGGGCAATAATTCTTGAAACCTTTCTAGGAATTTTCCGCGACTCAACCACCTGACGTCCGTGTGAAGAACTAAATCAGTGTGTTCAGCTGACTCCCTATCTTCCAACTGCAACTGAAAGAGCCGCCGTTGCAAGCTACGTGCACGGATGGAATTCACAATTTTTGTCGCAATGCCCATAATTTCCTCCGTGTTTAAAACTTTTGAACACAAAACTTGTTGATGTATAATGCAATGGAATGAAAAAAATGAAGGGAATTCTTCATTAGCTCGACACAATGCCACAAAACCGTTTTTGTTTCCAGTCATTGCTGGTGCTCCATCGGTTGTAATGCACACTAATTTATATATTGGTAGCTCGTAGTTTTTTACAAAATTGAAGAAAACGTCAAATATATCTTCGCCACGGGTCTTCCCCTTCAGAGGTATGATTGTCAAAAATTCTTCCTTAGCCAACATGTCATTGAATACCATCCGAATAAAAATACACAGCTGGGCAGTGTCTGTCATATCGGTGGATTCGTCGAACTGTAAAGAAAAGTATGTACATTCCATGATATCATGTTTTAGTATATCTGCGATGTCCTGGCTCATGACTTCAATACGCCTTGTGACAGTCGGACGAGATAACTGAAGTTCTCTAATAGCAGACATGATTTCTGTTTTATTTTTAAAATCTCCAAATAAAGTCTCACCCGCTTCAATAAATGCTTCCTTCACCACCGATCCATCTTCGAATGGTTTCTTGTGTTTCGCCAATATATGAGATATTTTAAATGACGCGATCGTAGCAGCTTTTGATTGTTTGACTGGTCTTGTGAACATGGATTGTTCTTTTTTCAAACAAGATATCAAATCACGTACCTTTAGTTTTCTTAATTCACTCTGTGGCGGAAAATCCTTTTCATAGTTTTTATGAACCGTTTTATGATGCCTCTCTAAGTTACCACGCTTAGGTATTGCAACTGACGCACGACAAATAACACAAATGCACTTATCCTTCACCATACAAAAGAAAAATTCTTCCTCCCAATCCTTATTAAAATGATACGTTTTAGATTTCTTCACTGCACTCATTTTCCACTATTTAATAATAAACTTTGTACTTATCGACGTAGTATCGCCATCAAGTTACAATTCAGAATGACTCCAATTCCTGCAGGCGCAACATTTATATCGGCGTGAACGAAAGTCTCGAATGTTCCCGTCAAACGCGCCGCCCGAAACTAGACTGTACTGTCTCTCGTTGTTTCTAGACTAGACTCCACTGTCTAGTCTAGAAACAACGCGGCTTTTCTTTGACAAGTGCCGCGCGTTCCTTTGATAAAGCCACCTTTTGCCGCAAGCAGTGTTATTTTATTAGTTACCTACCTACTTATTAAAATTTTTTTTCTTCTCGAGATCTACTCAAAAAGCACTCGCGATCGACTTGTCGATCGCGATCGACCGTTTGAGCACCCCTGATTTACAGTATAAAATAATGAGATGTTATTTCTTAATTAACAGTACTTAATTTAAAAACACGTATATATATATATATATATATATATATATATATATATATATACGAACGTAAAGCTATCATGCGCTCGGGGCAGTTCAGTGTTGCCAGACTGTCTATTCTTAAAAGACCATCGTACTTACTTTACTCTGTGAATGCTAGTAGTATAGTGCCGTTAACGAAATATCTGACAGCGCTGCGTGAAACTAACACCTATTGGTTTGTGGTTCACTGAATGGGTGAGCCACACCCATTGCGGGAACCATTAGCAGTAGATCTTAAAATTGCCGAGTTGAACATTCGAAAACGATTTGAGTTCGAGTCAGTTTTTAACAGTTCTCGGCTACAGACTTGAGTTGTCACATCTCTTATCACGAGTTCTCGGATCCTGCACTCATCCGAGAACTTTTCATTCGAATGATCATTCGATTGTTTATATTACTCGAGAACAGATTACTAAATTCTTAAAATAATTCGATTCTACTCATCATTTCGTTACCTCACATCCTAATATAATGACACATATTAAGTTATGGAGTTGAACAATCCGTCCAGTGGCGTAGCAAGCTTAGGTGGTACCCGGTGCGGAAAATTTCTTGTCATCCCCCCCCATTTAAATTATTAAAAGATGGAACAGTTCCAAGTGTTATTTTTTGGATAGTCAAAGGTAATCCCACGAGAGTTAAAGAGTTTATCGATAGATGCAGCTGCAACGAATTTATCTGATGTAACTCGTAAACTCAACGGATTATGCAAAATTAGTAATAACTACTCTGTTATATAAAAACAAAACTAAGCTCCGAAATCATCATACTATGAATCAACCATCCATAAAGCGATTCGAGTTACCATATTGTCGCCATGTTGTAACCAGTGCTACCAATGGTGCTACCATAATAGTTAACCTAATTCAGCCAATTTTGTTAGGATTAAGGAAAGACATCCATATCAAGTACATTATGCTATACATTGTGCATTGTAGGCCTACTGTTAAACGACAGCAAATTCTATTATTATTATTATTATTATTATTATTCTAAAGTACGTTATAGACAGACAGATATACATTGTTTTCGTGAGCGACAGACTGTGGGTACCGTTATTAAAGCGAACATCTAGGCCAAAATACACTCCCGAAATTGTGCAAATTTTTATTTTTTTGAGTGATTTTTTTTATATTTTTGTATTTTGTTTTCCAAGCGAAATCTCGAATTTTGGAAAGATGAATTTTGATGAAAGGACAAAATTTTGTATTTATGTCAGATACCTTTCAAGATGTAAACCGAAGATTGGGGACACGTTTTCCTTATTTTTACATGAAGAAAGTTTTCTCGAAAACGGCTCTAACGATTTTCTTTAAATTTTGCGCGTGGGTTGGTTATACTAAGAACTAAAACTTTTATTTGAAACACTTTTCCGAAATAATTCTCTGAAGGGTAGTTATAAGCCACCCACTCTGAATACGCGCTCTTTGCAATACGGCATCTTGCAACGGAAAATCGTACGAAAAATAAATTGTATTTGGGTTAGGTACCTTTTGGGGATGTGACACGAAGATTGGCGACAACTTTCTCTTATTTTTAAGGGGAGGCTAACTTTTATTTGGGCAGAGGAAGTTATGTTAATTATACATCAATTTTTTATAGGTTGATCCTAAGAAATTTCATAAACAAGTAATGTGACTATTTTACGAAACTGTATTATTAATAATCTATTCTTAAATATGCGCACATCCCAGTTCAAAATCTAGATTGAAGGAGACTTCGGAGTCAACTCACATTCGAAGTTTATTTTCGTCAAATCATGACTGCCGCAGCGGGTAGAATTGGTTGCGGCTTGAGTGATATAAAATATCACCGATTGTTGAAGTTTCATTTAAATTAATAAAACTGCAGAGACAAGCATTGACAGAAATAAACACCCCTCCCCCTAACCATAATAATATTATGATACGAACAATACGCTCAGCCGCGTTTTATTACCTTTGTTGACTGAAATTAAAACTAAAAGAAGTTTCAATATGTATGTTGACTTGTAGAAAGTTGTTAAGCTTATTTAATTGTTTTAAATAATATTATTATTTTCTTTAAATTCCCTTGAGCGATTTTTTACTTACAAAGACACATTTTTATTTTGTCACCCCCTGGGTGATGGCACCCGGGGCGGCCCGCACCCCCCGCACCCCCTTTCCTACGCCACTGAATCCGTCTAGTATACATGGGACAGTTCAATACTGGTATAAGAGACTGGTAGGAAACCATGTGCAACCACGAAGAGGGTCTCCAGTGAAAACAGACGCCTGTCATCACAAGTTAATTTGGAGTTGTAGTGGCAAGAGGGTTCACCGTGGTGAAGCAAGAGAGCGCTGCTACTCTAGTTTACATGTCCAGGTCCACAACCCTAGCGTACCATTCTGTCTCCCGGCATATGTACAGTCCGGCTCAAATTAATACATATTTAGTTGAGTCTCTCCTAAGGTCACTAGGCTAGCACCACCAATACCACTATCATTATAAAATCTAGTTCGTAGAGGTACGGATTTTATCGAATTTATCTCGAAATAATCCGGTCATCAAGTTATATTGACTTTATTGTGACTAATTAGCGAACATCTTCAGAACTAAGCATGTAATGAATAATAATTAGCTACAAAAATGAGTGAAGCACATCGCTATTCCTGTCTTGGTAAGCGAGAAAGTCGATGGCGAGACGATATATCGCGATGAATGCGCTGCCTGTAGTTATTATTAACACTTTTCGTTAAGATTATATTTTTTAAAGTAAACTCTTTAATACCGATAATACAGTGTTTTTAACATTGTACTTATTATTATACGAGATTTATAATGCTTCACCACACATAAAATTTTACACTATATATAGTAAATCGAATATCAGATTATTACATAAAATGTAGGTTCCTATTGCATTGTTAAGTCGGAGAAGATTGTTTTAAATTTGTATTGAAAAATATCTCAGAACAAATTAGAGACATTGTAATAGGCTATCTGTTCAGGTTTCACTTACTTGGGTCAAAATTTAAATTTATGTCACAAGTAGTTTAGAAAATCATGCTCTCAACACTTTTGCCATCCCTAAATTAATCTTTAAATAGACCAGATAATCCAACCCGTCAAACCTCAAAACACGGTTTTGCAAGATCTCTAACTGTGTGGGACACCCTTCCACATACTGCCATCCACACAGTGGAACTAAATTTGAAGTATTGAACCTTCTTGCATATAGTCCAGATCTTGTTCCGTTGGATTATCATTTTTTTATCAACTTAAAAAGTGCATTAAGTGCCCGTCGATCATCTCAGACGAAGTAGTAAGGGAGTGCATTACGTTGAAAAATAATACAATAATTTCAAGGACTCTGTTGCTGTTGAAATAAATTATAAAAATGTGCGCATACTTATTGACTTTCCCGCATAGCAATACTGGAAAGCATAGTACACCAAGAAGAAACTTTTCCAGAAAATGCGTGCAAGAACATAGCTGGGCAAACGATGTGCATAGCGACAAAAAAAAATCACAACTTGGATTAAAATAAAACAATAATGATATAGAAAATAAAAATAATTTAATTTTATACTGTATAGGCCTACCTGCTCATAATGAGAAAAGCTGAATTTTTGGTGGAAAAACGATACATTACATCACGTATGCAGATGACACTACACACCTTGAAGAAAAGGCGAACTACTTGGAATATCTTTTATACAAAGTAAAGACAGAACGTGATAAAGCGAGCCTCAAACTAAATGTTAAAAATACAAAAAAATAAAGACGTCAGATAATACCTCAATATATATCAGTGGATAAGAAATAACAATATAGACAAAATTAACTTTCTGGGAACAACACTGCATTTGGACGGAGGATGTAGAGAAGTGTTTTTTTTTTAATTAAGAAAAGAATAATTCTAGGCAAGATAGCAATAAAAAGAGTAAATAACATATTGAAGGATTCGAACCTTTCACTCAAGTCAAAAATAAAAATTATCAAACCTACAGATTTTCCTTTAGTGCTGTATAGTAGTGAAAGCTGGACGCTAAGAAAAGAAGACCAGAAAATAGATGCGTTTGAAATGTGGGTATGGAGGAAACTAAAGATATAATGGACAGAAAAAAGGACTAACATACCAATTTTAGAAGAGATTAAACCAGAATTGTCACTTGAAGCATTAGCAGTGAGAGGAAAATCTAAATATTTTGGTCACGTAATGAGAAAAACAAATTCATTGGAGAAGACGTAGGCCTAATGCTGGGTATAATTGAAGGAAAGAGAGGAAGGGTAAGAAGAAGAAGAAGAAGAAGACAAAGACAAAGAAGAAGAAGAAGAAGACAAAGACAAAGACAAAGAAGAAGAAGAAGAAGAAGAAGAAGAAGATGATGATGATGATGATGACTTGCAGAAATATGAAACACCAAGTGGGAAGAAGTCAAAGACAGAACCGAATGAAGAAAGCTAGTTGGAAGAATGACAATGCATAGGAAAAGACTGTTCGAATGAAATTGGCTGGCAAGCGTCTGCCTAGAAAATCCTCATTGGATCGCCAGGGATCGCATGCGATCTGATGGATCTAACTACCTATAGCTCCATCGTCAGGCAATGTCTGCAGCGGTGGTGAAGAGGTAGTATGTCCGCCTCTAGATTTGAAAGTCGGGATTCAAACCTGGCTTTGGTCGATGAATTTTTCAGGACGTAAAATTCCTGGAGTCCTCCGGGAGGGACTTTATGCTATGAGGGAGACCGTGTCGTAGATTTACGTCACGTAAAAGAACTTCATGCCTAAATTAGAGAATCTGGAAATTTCCTCGGGCTTTCACGTGCAAGTAATAACTTAGTTTCCTCTCGTGGATAATTGAGGCGAAAGACCCTATGCTCTTAATGGAGCGACGGAATATATATAGGCCTATACATACATACAAAGAAACATACGTACAGAAATACATACAAACACACATACATACGTCAGGAAATGAGCTCATGCACGGTTTCCCCTCTTCTTTCACCTTACAGTGGATGGCTTACCAAGCCGGAGTTAATTCCTACAAGCTTACCCGATACGTATATCTTTGAGTAATTTGGAGATAAATTTGTAAACAGTGGAATATAATGAGTTGTTTATACAAGAGTGTAACGAAAGAAATAGACGTATGATATACAGGAGAGATCGCTGTTACTTACTGAACAATAGAATCATTGGATAATAGACTTAAAGAATGATGAGAGGTTTTTAAAAGATGGCAAGTGTCATGGGCATATGATTCAATAGACAAAGCTTGAATTAAAAATTGTTCTGGGAATTTAGCTGAATGATGAATTGAAGATGGAGTATTCCCTTAACGATTGTGGTTCTAGTGAAATGAAAAGCCTTTAACGAATTATTAATTATTCATTCTGACTTATATGTTCAAACATTTTAAGAATAAGACCGACGGCTGACTTGGATTTTAACAATTCTTATCCCTAGTGTTTAATTTTCCAGGAAAAAATGGTAAATCGAGGCTTAATTACGAGCATAAATCCAATGAAAAAAAGCTAAAATAATTCCGTCTCAAACTTCTTTTTTCAGAAATATATGAAGAACGCTGTATTATCCGCTACGTTAATTATTCTAACGCCAACAACTCTTAACTATTTCTCGTTTTTTACTTCTAAATTTAAAACAAATTAAATCATTATTATGGGGAAGAGGTGAAAAATATAGAACGTGAATGCATTGAATGTAGCATAAGCCAGGCTGGAAAAATACAATTTTAAAAGAACAACAGAAACCCATGCGCGGATGCAAAATGGCGAAAAAATTAACATACAGACTGGTCATCAATAAAAGCTAACGAAAACTCATTAATCAATCTACCATAGGAAAGACTGATATCATCATTATGCTACTTAAAAAAATCTTTAAGTTGTTTAGGTTTCATAAAGATCAACAGGCATAAATCTGTTTTAAAAGCTTACTTCACAGAGAAAAATGTAAAAATGTTCTTTTTTCCATATTCGCAAAAAAGAAATTTTACCCTGAGCAAATTTTAAAGATTTACTGCTTTTTTGAGAATGGATGCTAATCGACTGTTCGGAGTTGTAACACGATCACGTTAATTAAAAATTTGATAAACTTTATTAAATCATGTACACCGCTGTGGCGTAGGGGATGCATTCGCTCCTCTCATGCAGCGGGCCCGGGTTCGAATCCTGGTTGGCACAAGTTACCTATGTGAGGTTTTTGAGGTTTTTCTGGGGGTTTTCCTCACCTGTGAGACAAATTTCTGGTACCTTTAGGCCCTTGTGGTCCCCAGATACCATCTGGCCGTCTTCATCCCATCCTCGCCTTGTTTGGTGTAAGTGTGAGTGTGTGTGTGTGAATGGTGTGTCTCGTCCTATGTGTTCGTGTTGTCTCGGAGGTGGCCCCAGCATTGGGCTGATCACTCATCCGGGCAGGCCCTCCATGTTTTTGTCTGGTCAAAAAAGTATGTATGTTATCCATAGATAATCCCTCTCCCGACAGGTCGCGGCCTTGTTAAGGCCCAGACGGCTTGGGTCGCTTAAATGTACCTAAAAGGGAGAGGTAGAACTAAGGTAAAGAAGAAGATTAAATCATATTTTGCACTGAAAAACCATAATTCGTTTTTGTTACTACTTTAATAAGTTCCCTTCCTTAAAAAAGGTATTTTTATTATTATTGTAATTAAGTTAAATCTGTAATAAAACTTATGCTAAGAATAGTTACCCCGGAATTTAGATCTATAAGAGATACGGCATTTCTGTGGTAATTAATATTAATGCTCTAATGCCGTAATTCTGTTAATGGGTTTGTTCTGTGATACGCTTATATTCTCTTTAATTTATTGAGGATTAGACATTTACATCCGTACTTAATCCAAGCAAACCAAAAAGGTGTACAGGATTATGGCCTTTCTCTTGTGAATGTATTAAATTCAGCATTGTAAAGGATATAGTAATGAATGTGGAAACGCGCTGACCGGCAATGCTATGTAACCCAGATTCTCATATGATGGCGAGCTAGCCTCCGTTTATGAGGCAGTGCTAAAATAATGCCCCTTGTAGGGAGGCCTTGATAAATTAAATTGAACTCTGGCGTAGCTGGGAACAGCAGAAGTTAATTCAGAACTCCACAAGATGGGTTCAGTGATGAAAACGTGTGTTAATCCTTTGACAACTATATCAAGAGTACAGAGGGTATAAGTTATATAGCACCCGTTACAAATTTAAATGTGTATTATTTTGAAGCTTTTCACTGTCCCGACACAATCTTGTTCTCTCCTTGCCTGCAGCGCCGTTCATAACTTTTATTACGTTCACATCAAAGGAGACTTTAATTTCCGGCCCAGCATATCGTTGTCCTTATGGTCCAGTTAGTCCTTCCAACATCCTGTTCTCTGCCTCCACCCATTCCTGTCAACTATACGTTAACTAACAATGAAAGTAATAAATATAATAGAATTAACGTGGTGACAATATTACTGATACAAATTTATTTAATAATAATAATAATAATAATAATAATAATAATAATAAACTAACAATATCAATAAAACCACAATTCTAATAAAATAAACCAGTATTTTTGGAAATGTATCCCTTGAGGGGTTTCTCGAATCTAAAGTAATGCTTAAACAAAATGAACTAAAAAATCTTTGAAATTTTTACGATACATATTTTTTATTTTACTTATATTATAAAAAGCTGGATATTAAAATATTTTAGATTATTGAGCTCATGAATCAGCGACCAATAAAGTGTAAGAATATGTGGAATTTGAATCAATCTTAAGTGTGTATCGTCATAATTTTCTCGTTTTATTTTAACACTTTCATTTTATCGCACCTATGTGCAATTTTTTTAATCTAAATTCACAAACACTGAACATTGAAATACGTACAGCGATTGAGTCTATATAAGCTGCTTATGGTGAATATGAAAATAATGTATAATTATTTATATGATGATGCAACTCAAATCTCGTAAATAATAAACATAATATTAATAGCACGATATTATTTTAGCAATGAGGTTAATCTAAACAGCTGATGAAGATAAACACATTGAAAAGTCGCGCGACTATCGATGATTGATATGTCGATTGTTTTGCTATAAGCTGTCTCCCTCAAAATAATACAATTAGCGTAGTTTATTCATTTCGTGGATTTATATTACTCATTACATGCTTAATTATATAAGTATTCGCTAAATAGTCACAATAGGCCTATAACTCGTTATATTACCTACAATAAAATATCTAACAAATAAACTAAGACATAAACGTTAGATCAATAGAATAGATTTCAATTCGTTCATATAACATGAAAGACGGTTATGATAAAAAGAATTCTAACTCCGTATCTTAAAGACTTATCGAGTTATGAGGTTTTAACCTACACGTTAGAGAAATAGCGAAAAATAAACCGCATAGTGTGAAAGGGAATTAAAATAATTCTCCATTTGCAAAAGTTGAAATTTACTCGTTCGTTATTCTGGATTCCTCTTCCTGCATAGAAATGGAACTATGAGAGATATAACAAGAAGTTTCAAGATAATAGTTATTTATGATACAAGTGGTAAAAGAGATATTTTAATTTTCGAGTAGGTATGTTTCGAAATGATCCAGCAATCCTACGAGGAAAATAAAATAATTTCACCGTGCGTATCATACACTATTTTTTAGACAGCCTTTAATATCTGTCAAGTAATAAATATTACATTTACTCTAATGAATATTATGTACCGTGTGTTGCGGAGTAAGAAAACGATTTTTAAAGGGCTTAGAAGAGAAATTTCAGGAATATTATTGTTAAGTTTGTTTACTTTTACGAACATAAAATAAAGATGGAATGACTTGGGTCTTAAATCACTGACTTTCCCTATTTCACATAAAGAACTGAAGACGACCCAGACATCTCGACATTTTTTGTACCGAACCTGGGAAGAACATGGAAATCGAGGAAGCAGAAGAATTCGCCAAGTAATTTTCATTTTGACTGCGAGAGCAGATATGGCTGAAAACTATGAGAAATATAACATTTTTAGGCGTAATGAATTTTAATATTTTTCAATTTTTATCACACTGAGTCTATTTAATAATTTTACGCAATAATTATCTTTAACTAAAAGAGTATTTTTCATGCGACTGAAACCATTGTTGGTAACAATGTAGTGGCATAATAGTATATTGCGATACAAGTGCCGTAAGGCACGTTTACGGGTCGAGACCCGTAAATGCCTTTACGGCCCGTGTGTTGCATGCTATTTTTTGCACGATGATTATTTATATCAATTTAATTATATTAATTGTGATATTACCTGAAAATATTATGTAAATACATTCTTGAAAATAGATGTTTATTTCAGAAAGTGATTCGCATGTGTTTGTTGTTATGGGAACCGAATATTTGTCCTGGGGGCCGTGCCCATAAAGGCTTCTATTATGAAGTGTATCGTAATGAATTATGACGTAGCGCTTGGACCGTAAGTAATTTAACCTCATCGCAACCGCCCTTAGCAACAAGACTGTGTGGGAATGTCAACTTACGATCCATGAAAACAACGTTCGTAAGTACCACTTACTAGCTAAGGAGTGCAAAAAGAATTTATAACACTCGTGCGATAATGGTAACAGTCCAAAATAAAAATTACAAAGCAAATTTATTCCCATCACTCTTTCTCTTTGATAACGTCTTTCAAACATATATTTCGAGAAAAATATAGCCTATAGAAATATATATTATACTTCGTCTGCATCTAAGTGACAAAAAATGGTTTTGCGATACAAGCTGATTTCCCAAGCAAAGAAAACTCCTTGAAAATGCCCATACGCAAACAATGGTCATGATTCAGAAAATATTTGCAACTCTTTTTTAGCTGAAGTGCTTTCGAAAGACTTAAGTTATGAACTCTCTCTTAAAGAGCATTTGTGAATAATGGATGTAGGCTATCACTACCGCTCTAGCAACTGGACTGGAAAACATTTTAGTGGAAAACGGTCTGCTCGGCTAACAACGAACTTCAAAACATGGTAATATTAAAGAATGAGAACTGCTGGACAGTGAGCACCTACATGAAAGGAACTTAGCAGTAACTGACGTTAAGAAGATAAGATTCAAAGATAATTTTAAAAATGCAGAACATCCACATGAAACATTAATAATAAGCAGAGTGAGAATGGTTGTACAGTAGGATAGAATATTAAATATCTCCGATTCACACACATTTCAACCGGCCATTTCAATCATACTACATTGACCAGATGTGAATATGATTAGGACCCGGAAGTTAGGCAAAATGCCTTTTCTATTTGGGTATATTAAAGAGCTAAATAGAGATAAACATGTTTCCGTACATTTGGGCACGGTAGGGCCAGTTTTAATTTTGCTTATTTTAATTTTAATTTATTATTATTATTATGGCTTCTTTCGCCTATTTTAAGGTTTAAAATCTTTTTGCGTGTTTTGGATCGTTATGGATTTTTCTGTGATTATTTACTCATTTTAAAAAGCACATAATGTTTTATATGTATGAAAGTGAAAAAATTACACAAATCCTCACGCTATTGAGGATCGTATTCCCTATAAATGCGTTTGTTTTCAACTTACCCCCTCGGATGATTCATTACTGCATATTTTCGGTATTTTAAGTACTTTTTTGCCCGTCTATTTTAACTTCCGGGCAGTAAATATGATGACTAAAACAACTCCGAGACCACACGAAAACACATAAAACGAGACATAGGCCTATCATTCACACTCAATCCGAAAAAGGCGCGGATGAGTTGGAGATGATAATGACAGCCAGATGATATCCGGGGACCACACGGGCATAACGTACCCCGACATTCGTCTCAAACATTAGGAAAAACACTTTAAAAACCCAGACTCGTAACAGGAACTCGTACCCGGCTAGCTGCAGTCAGAGAGGGAGCGAAAGCATTCCCTCACCTTAGAGGAGGACGGCAAGCTTTCTTAAAATATATATATGTTCTATTTTTACCAGTAGACAGAATTGAATTGAATTTATTTTATTTTAAGGATTGTAAGCGTAGAACTTAACTGTTCCTTTTAGGCATACAATCCGCTCACAATACAGAAAATATTACAAACAACAAATTACAAATATAAGAATAATTACATACACATTGTTAATACAAATACTGAAAATTAAACATAAGAGAGGGAGAGAGATAGGCCTTAAATATGAGCTATTGGTTCACTTTTAACCTGGATGAAATGTCAGTCTTAGCCTACTTAACGTAATATTCAAGATAAGCCTACGTTATGACGTTTATGCTACCTTCCTTTAAATTTACTTTTTCTAAGACAGATTTTTTTTCATTTAGTTCCCGTTCATGTGATTGTAATGTAAACTCAAGCTTTCTGAATCCAGTGTCGGTAACCTAACCTATCTGCGTCTTTTACCTACTTACATAATATAATGTGCGAATTCCATAGCAAAGTCTCTAACTTTTGATATATTTATTATTGTAGAAATGGAACATAATTATATTTGCCAGTTGAAATGTGTAATTTCAATCATACCTGTGTATTTACTTCCTTTTTATTTCTTAATATTCTCTTAAGGATTTAATTCCCAGCAACTAAGTTATCTCGCAACTACTTGCGACTGCGCAAACGTAATCGATGTATCTATCGCCACCAAGATTAAATTACTACTGATGTTTAACGCTGCAATTTCAGGAACAGGTAATGTTAATGATTCATTATTTTCACCTTAATTATTCACTAAAATGCTACCATAGAAAAACAGTGTGTTATATACATGTGTTAAGTGCATTGGAAAATCTCGGAAACGTAAAAATGACTCGCCTGCGACTCGTCTTTTCAAACTATTCTTCGATTCTCCAATGTCTCACTATGTAATTGTAAAAATTAATAGCTGTTAGACTTCAGCTCCTATTCACCATTATTAGTCAATAATACTACCAAGTGTTTACTTCTAATTAATCAAGTCGTATTACTGAAATAGATATTTTTACAGTATTATGATACTGATTTAGAGTGTAGAAGAGTTAGGGTGTTTTCTATTTCATGTCATGCAAAGTAACAACTAGTTCCGTTATTTACTTTATGTTATTCTGAATCGTAAACTTAGTTCGCGGAACTCTCACCGTTTAGTAAAGTTCCAATTAACAGGCCGAGCTGTAAAGAAAATGCGCTAGCCCGTTAAACGTAAAGAAAAAGGTGCTAGTCCTTTATGATACTGTCTTATTAAGGATATCGCCAGATATCACTGTCGTACTTTTCCATTTTTGTCCTTCATTTTAACCACCATTGATACTATGCTTCCTACTGCTATTACTGTGGTATATGCTTATCTGTTGATTATTTACAATTCAAAATAACACAAACAACAATTTCAGCATTGGATATTCGGGCCATTAACTAAATAGTTAATAAATAGGTCACTATTCATTCTTTTTCACTAATGTTTCTGATATTTCCAACTGTTTTCAAACATTATTTTGTTTTCAACCAGCAGTTACCAACCAAAAGTGTCTAAATTCCACTACAGTACCATATTACCCGATTTTTTAAATTTAATATAATAAGTACAAGCTAAGTGAAATTATTTTCGTTTTAAAATTTACGATTAAAAATAAAATAATATACGTCGTAACGTCGTACAATGTTCGACAGATACATAACTTAACAAGCTTACACGAATAACAGAGCTCATTAGCTCTCGTTTTTTTAACTTCGTGCTTGCTTGTACTCTATAACGGGCTCACATCGTAAATACCCATTATGGATATCTGAAATATGAGTAGTAATCGTGATGTATTTATCTTTTATTGGAACGTGTGTAATCCAACTCAGCGTGTATTGGAAAGTAGAGGCCTACTAATACCACTTTTTTCATCTAAAGCCGTATCAGAAAATTGAAGCAATAACTAGCAGCCAATTGAAGGGAATTACTGTAAAGCAATTATATGTAACAAGAGTATCCCTTTGAAGAGATGAGGAAAAGCGAGAATACCAACAGCCTCGTTAGTGATGTAAAATTACCAAGAATGTCAAAATGGCATGTTGAACTGATACCATATTTTAAAATAATATAACTGTGTTGTATGTATAACTGATTTAGCAAAATATAACTTATGTACTTCAGGATATTAAATACTATGGATTGCAAGATCCAAACACATCTAAGGGCAGGTTAACTTATAGCAGAAGCCTCCATGAATATATTTTCCTAACAACTCGTCTTTGATTAAAGAGATGAAAATCAAATTTCAAAGACATGACTATCTGAAAATTTCCCTCGCCTTTCACACTGTTGCCACATGTTTTATTATTCCCTGCAGTTATTTTTAACTAACAGTTATACAATGTATGGTTGCTTTTATACAAGATAAGTGGCTAGTTATTTTCTAATTTTCAGTTAAAAACTACCACTTAGTGAACTATACTAGTCCTTAAAGCAATTTAATTGTGACAATATTAGGAGACAATACTGATCTTAATTAATGAACATCTTCAAGTCTATATGTTTATAATGATGCCCTGAAGATGGTATACACACACACCGAAATACCTAGGCTTCAAAAAAATAAAAATAAAAAAATAAATTGAATTGATGGTACTAAAAGTTTTTTTTGTTTCGTAGATAACATACGATTTTAATGTTTAATCACGACATAACCAAATTATAATATTAACAGGAATACATATTGGTTTCAAAACCTTGTGCAAAACAGTATTTTACATTCCTATGGCGCGATATGTATGGGGTATATGACTAAAAAACCACATTAACATAATTTAACTTCAACCGAAATATCATATGACAGAGCTTATGAGATGCCATAACAACTTTATAAATTTGAACATTTTAGGACAAACGTTTCTTAGGATTTGTCTAAAATTATTAACGAGGCTGAGTTGCAATAACAATTTTACAACTATATAACTATTCTTGCTCAACCGTTTTACAACCAGCTGTGAAAAAAGATATGTTGCCTAGTTGCCATTACAACTTTACATATTTTTTTTTTAATCCACCGTTTCTTAACATATGTGCAAAAATGTTGCACTAAGCGGAGAGGCCACAATTATGATCCGGAATACATAGGAGAGCATGCCATGTTCTATATTATCCTTTTCCTACGAATGTACTGTGGGAAATAAAAAGATTGCATCAATGAAGAGACAGGAAGCGAATAGCAGGCATTTTTAAGAATCGACTCATCCCTAGTCACATTCCTAAAACTTCCATCCATTGGACTCTTCCCCTCATCAGACTTGATTTATGAAATGTTGGATTTATCTACCCACAGTTCCCTGTTCTTCAGTACAAGATTACTTGTTCTCTCGTGTTTCTTTCTCACTTAAATGACGTTACATTTCATGCTTGGATTTTACCGCATTATGATTATCATATAAATGCCTATTTCTGCAAAGACGGTACCTCCTCGGATTTTTCTGAGATTGGGAGGTCCGGTAGGGGTGCACTCAGCCTCGTGATTCAAATTGAGGAGCTACTTGATACACATCTTCCTGAAAATAACATTAAAACATTATGTATTACCTATTAACACTGGAAACTGGCACTCTTGGAAATTTACGACCATCGCGAACAGCAATTTGCATTTAATTATATTTCACATAACGATCATGATGTATTTTCCCTACTATAGAAAAAATATAATGCAATATAGACCTATGTATTTGAAGTGTAGAACAGAATCTCGGAAATAGAAAAACTCGACTTCATCTCGGTTTTAACAATTTTTCCTCGATTCTATTAAAACACACTTCCCGCCCTTATATCGGAATATACTGTTTCATATTACAGACTCTTTAGAGTAATAGTTATTATTAGTTTTTCAAAAGAGGATGTCTTTTTGCAGGGGTAATGTGGTACGCCTTTGCTATTGACCGGTCAACACAAAAAGAGATTTTACTGTAAGGAACAGACTTCTATTGCTGAAAATGTACCGTCAATAAAATTAATAATAATAATAATAATAATAATAATAATAATAATAATAATAATAATAATCGTCTGTTTGAGCATAAAAGCCATAAGACTTGTCTCTATATCCAAGATTAAATATTAATTATACATTGCCTCATTTACTTCGTTAATACTATATGTACACAAACCATAGAAAAATATTTAAAAATATAGAAAAGAAAGTAAAAATGTAGAAGTAAAAATGGTATATAGAGAGTTACAATTTTATATTAATTAGGTTAATATAAATAGTTTTCCGCCAAAATACACCACCAATCATAAAAGCATAAATTCCGACTTGGATGACGTTAAGTATATGTTTTAAGATTTTTTATAAACTTTTTTTTATAAACTTATCCAGCCATATGCTAATTTTCCTGAATTACTTATCTTGTTTACAGTTTTATTGTTCCTTGTTCTCTATTTTTCCTTATTACACACAAACACCCATTACCGAGGCGGGACCCGAACTCACAGACTCTTTCACCCCAAGGCTACCGCTACGGAAACCGCGGCTAAGAAGGGATTTAGAGGTTATACCTAGGTACAATGTTTACAACACTTGTACTTATAAATTCGTTGTGTATGTAATATACTTCAAACAAGAACATAATTGACACTAAACATAATGCACTGGAGCTGGAATTATGTTATTGTACGGTAGAGTCCCAATAATCCGGACGGACTTATTCTACTGAAAAATCAATAAATTTTTTATTTTAATCAAAAAGATGTCTTGTTCCGTTAATCCTAGACTAGTTTGTAGGTTAGAAACCTAGGTCTACCTTTACAGTAGTATTAAAAATAAAATTAAGTTGTAAGAAAAGTTATATCTATGAGGGAAAAAAACATAGATTTTTATAATTTTACACATCTAAAATCTGTATTACAGTACAATACGTGTATGTTTTAATGTTTTTAAATATGCCCATGAATTTTTTGGAATCATATTTTAAATGAAAATTATAATGGTGTCCTAACAGGTAATAACTACACATAAATAATTTAAACTTAATTGAAAAAATTATTTTGAGCTAATTCTTGACTATAGTGTGACACATATGTAAACTAAAATAAATTTGGTACTTCTTTACATGTAGAAACATTTTTATTACATAAGTTACAAATTGTACACCATTCTTAATTTATTCGAATGTTATCAAAGTCAGAATTAATGTTTTTATGATTGTTAGTAGCCTATATCTTGGCTAGTGATGAGCAAATGCAAGACCAAGACCAAGACCAAGGCGGTCTTGGTCTTGGTCTTGGTATTGCACTCTCAGTCTTGGTCTTGGTCTTGCATAGGTAACCCTGGTCTTGGTCTTGGTCTCGGTCTTGCATCAGTAGTCTTGGTCTTGGTCTCGGTCTTGCATACTCGGTCTTGGTCTTGTTGCAAGAGTCTTGCAGTTTTCTTTTACGCATCTTACTGAGATCAATGGCGTTTATATGATTTAAAGTTACACCGATTACATGTGTGTTATTGCTTGCGAAAGTAACGAAAGCTAATTGCTTTTAGTTCCTTTGACCATGTAAACAGTAATGTGACATCATGCTGTTTGCCGAAACGTCCATGGTGATATAGGCTAGAACAGTAAACTTTGATTGTTCATTTAAATATTCTCTGTTATCCTATTGCAGAACTTTAAACTCAAAATCCAAGAGATGCTATACACTATTTGAGAGTGTAAAATTATGAATATTATATTGTACAATTTCAAATTGAACGGCTGCGGAGACAAGAAGCAATATTAACAGGATGTGTATGAAATGTTTTAAAGATTTCCGCATAGGAGAGAGGTTCTATCTGACATGTTTAAAACTGTATAATATAGTAACAAAACATTACGGCATTGAAGCAGATGCTTTAGAAATTGTGCAATCTATAGGAAATCACACAATGTCCATTCGAAACCCAAACCATAGGCTGCAATAAATAATATTTCTCTTTGCATATACCCTAGTTCTAATTTATAACACATTGTGAACAGATCATTTCTGCACTTTAAATAGTTACTTTCTACTTGCTTTCAAGTTTCGGGCCTTCAACTAATTGGGTCATAATTAATCATAACTATTCTTCATGCAAGCAAATATTTCTAGACCAGCCATTTTCTACTTTTAGTATCTTTTCTCATTCGATATGCATCCTTAATATAAATCAGCAGCAATAACTAAAACATCGCCACTGTTGTGTCAATAACAAAATTGTAGTAGTAAAAATAAATTTCAGTGGATGTCCTACCTATCATCAGCAAAATGTAGGCCTGTATAGCTACAGTACAATCAGATACGTAACTGTAAAGTAATAACTAGCAAATACCCGTCAAATAAGTTCCTGTTTTAATTAATCTACGGTTTAATTGTGTTTAAATGAATAATTATGAAGAATGCCGGGCGTATAACCTGATTTTTTTAGACTTAAAGTGAAGTCTAAAAAAATCAGGAGAATGGAATGAGCTGAATAGCTGTGTTATATTTTGTTCAAGTAGACAGGAAAGATTCTAAAAGTGAGAGTAGGCTATGAATATTAATATTAGGTGTAAAAAAGGGTGTCGTCGTTAATGAAATAGGTTACTGAACATGTTAATAGGCGTTTTAAGTTACGGGGATACTGTTTAAAGTTTCAAATCCTCAGTCATAGGCCGCCCCATGGCTGAGTGGTTAGACCGCTCGCCCTCCACCGCATACACAACGAAGCTTTATAAAGAAATCAAGTAGCAAGAATGCAAGAGTCTTGCAGCTTGGTCTTGTTCTTGCCAGAGTCTTGCAGGGTTGGTCTTGGTCTTGGTCTCGGTCTTGCTTGGTCGGTCTTGGTCTTGGTCTTGCTAACGCTGATGCGGTCTTGGTCTTGGTCTCGGTCTTGCATTTTCTGCAAGACCAAGACCAAGACTGCAAGAACAAGACTGGTCTCGCTCATCACTAATCTTGGCGGAAAACTACCATTTTAACCTAATGTATTTATACACCCGTAAATAAAATTAATATATAATTCATGTTAGCCATTTCCGCGGATAACAACTTGTTAAAAATGAATAAACAACAGCACCGGAACACTACAAAAAAAGATTTGCAGTTTGACCATAAAATGATTATGCAAATGTAGGCGGCGAATCACAATATAGGGTAATATGCACTTTATCCTATCAGTGAAAATGGGCCAATGTTTTGCATAGGTTGGCACTGCTGTGTCACATATTGAATCTGTGGGGCCGGTCACAGAGACGAGTCAGGCAGAAGGGAAGTGAAGCATAACATTTTTTACATCGGGCACACAAGATGGTACGATGCCGCTGCTTTGTGAATATGCATGAGGCAAAGTCGCACTCTTCCGCAACACAAGAATTATTCCTCTCCGGCATTGTTTTCAGATTTACATAAACTGTAGGCCTGCAGTACATTCATCCAGGGACACACAATTCTTTCCCCGAATGGGAAATGCCTAAATACACCTACTTTCCGAGTTTATAGTGGACTACTATTCTTTCACACAAATTTATGTGACAAAAATATTTACCCTGCTCGGAACTGTGCCAGCTAGCGTAATCCGAATACTGTTTCTTTATGATATACTGGCAACTTGCTTGAAGTAGATCGCACATTTGTTCAGTCTTCCCTGAGAAAATCCTTATGGATTTTATATAGTTCAGAGATGAGTAAAATGATACACAAAGACAGACAAATTTTAGATTAACGAAAAAATACATATATCCAATCTGAACTTCTTGGTGGTAATTGTTTCGTTTTTATATTTCCTCTCAAATATCCAAACCCAAATTTCACGCTTTATATTGTGAGAGTTAATAATAATAATAATAATAATAATAATAATAATAATAATAATAATAATAATAATAATAATAATAATAATAATAAAAGGTCGATAGCGTATTAAATTCATTGCACTTGTTGGGGAACAAATTAATGAACTCATTCGTGTTTACTGGGCTTTAGATACTAGGCGCGTCCATAAAGTAAGTTTCCCTGGGGCCGTTTACAGAAACAAAACACAATTTCGTGGAAATATTTATTGCAACAGGCACAGCCAGTGTTCAGCTATTTTTCAACATGTTCGCCACATAATAATTAATGTGACAACTACCGTGTGACAACCACCTTCGCCTGTCTGTCATTCTTTGTCATTTTGTGTAATTTCGTGAGGTGTAGAAAAATATGGAAATCACTGGGAGCGAAGTCCGGGCTGTAGGGTGGATGTTTAAACACCTCCCAGTCGAACTTCAGCAGGAGATTTGCTGGGAGGTGTTTAAAAATCCACCCTATAGCCCGGATCTCGCTCTCATTGATTTTCATCTTTTCCTACACCTCAAGAAATAACAGAGAATAAAAAAGAGGCGGATATGGTTTCAACACAATGGTTCAAATCCCAGGCGGCACACTTCTACGACACAGGTATTCAAAAGTTGGTGCCATGGTAAGACAAATGTTTCAATTCCGGTGGCGAATATTTTGAAAAATAGCTTTACACTGGCCAGTGTCTGTTGCAATAAATATTTCCTTGAAACTGTGTTTTGTTTCTGTAAACGGCCTAGGGAAACTTACTTTATGGACGCACTGCGTACCTAGTAGACTTCCCTATTCCAATTACATTAGCTATAGGCTATTACTGTTATTTGGCACCTAACACTGAAAAAATTAATAAACAAATTTATTAGACTTATTTGTTGCAAAATAATTATTATAATTAATTATTACTTAAATATTAATTTAATATTGAAATAATGAATAATTAAATAATTAATCACAATATACGTATGATACAGAACTTGGATATCCAGATCCCCAAGTGTGTCTAACTATTAAATGCAACTTTTGCTGTTTTGGCTGCACTTACTGCCTATCTGTGAACCTAAGGAAGATTGTAGTTTTATCATGTAACCAAGTAAATGAGTCATGAGTCAAATTACCTGTATATTACCTTGAAGCAATATTTCAGAAAGATAACTTTCAAGTTATACTGATCCGTAAATAAATGTTGGATATAGAAACCGTTTTTTCTTTAATTGAAAATGAATATCAACTTGTATGTGTAATGTCATAATTTCATCATACTTTCTTATTAATTTTTACTAATGTTTTCTTTGTTTGTAGGATACGATGCATTGCCTCTACTCCAAATTTTAGCACCTGTAGCACTCGTAAGTAGAAAAACATTATTTACTCTTTCTCAATTAACTATACTAGTTGTGAATGCTTTTTCGTTAGACGGCATGATTGAAGTGTCTAACCAACTTTCTATATTCTGTTTGAAAATATTGGTTAAAGCTAGTATGATAGCAGTACAAAGGAAAATGCGTTATTTAGGAATGATTTGCGTACAGATTTATTTGTTTAATGATATTTAACACGTTTATGTCAGTATTATTGTACAGTAAACGATACTTTATGCTGTATGTGTTGTATTAAATTCTATTACGAGTATCATAGTATTGCCAGGTATTTTATGTATATAGTATTGTATTATCCATTTTATAACAAAATATAACGATATAATATGAGAAATTTAGCTGTTACAAATTTCATTCCGCTCCCTTAACAATTTGTAAATCTATAATCCGTATATTAATTTATTCAGTGTAGTATAATTTTTTTTTCAAATAACAGCTGAAACTAGAAACTGAAACAGGGCTGCATAAATCATGAATAAGGTCGAAAGGATTATCTTCAAAATTTCACGAGCAATTTTCTAATTTTGCTATCTCATTTTTGTTGTATATTTACTATCATTACTCAATTCCTTGATAGTGAACATGAGGAAAAGAGAAAAGGTTAATTTATTTTTAAAAATTAAGATTCTTGCTGCTGAATTGACATATAATTTAGTCTGAATAATATTAATTTAAAGCCTCAAAAATGCAATAAAACAGACTTTAAAACGTGCTTCTATCCTACGCAACTCTACAAACTCAATGTAGTTTATAAAGAAATTTAAAAGGCAGTATTGAGAATTATATTATATTATATTGAGGGTAAATATTAATTTTTTCAAGCTGAATTACTAAACTACAAGCTTTTATATAACAAAACTTCAGTTACAATTGTCAAGGTTCTCTCAAATTAAACATAAAAAATTCAAAAGTTTCGTCACACGAATAGGTATTTTTTTTTGATGAAACAAAGATTTACACGATAATATTTAATGGGCTCCGTCCAATTCTTGCCAAGTTATAAGACTAGAAACATGAAAATTTATCTGCATTATATTTTTAATCATTTATGAAATATTATCAACATCATTTATTTATCAAATGAGCATTTATTGGTTATCTGCTGCGTAGACTATTTGTAAGCATTGCTAACTCTGCACCTCGAATTTTTTAGGTAGGAAGGTCTGGAACGGGTTACACCCTCTCTGCGAGGCAACTGAGAGATAAGTGATAAACATAAACGGTTCCGGCCAAGAAATTGGTCAGAAACAGCCGTTGGAATCGGCATGCTGACCACATGCTTTAAAAGACGGAGGTAGATGTCACAGAGGTCGGAGGTAATGCAATGGAGTTTAGTTTATTGATTAGTTTTCTAGGTCATTTCTAAACTACTGTACTTTTCTTTTTACATGATAGCTCACAGGAATAGTTTTTCAACACCAAAAAAATGTGTGTTTCCTGTTTAAGGAGAAAAATCATCCACTTTCAGCAACCATTGCAGTAATTCTTGAGCTGCTAGTATTCTAATGCAAATGCATTCACATTTTCGCGAAACAATACAGGAAGGGTGCTACCCGCAAAAAAGGAAATTCCAGGAATCTAAATTAAATTCAAGCGTTCAAGGAAATTAACACAAGCAGTTTCTGTAAAACGTGCAAAATTTTATGCCACTTCTTTTAATCCATCTCGTTGTCTTAGTACCTTTACCTGAAACCTTACATAAAACTGAGTGTAAATTTGAATTAAACTGAAATTCTATGATTATTATAAGACCCAAGATTGCATGGAACGTGAACAGTTATTACTGTGAAAAGATTTATTTTACTTTTTGTTGCTATGGTTCCATTAATTTAAGTAACACCCAAAGTACTTTGTAAAGATCTCAGTAAATTCAAATCAGAATCATTCAGTTGGAGAGGAGTGCAGAGTGTTGGCAACAGTACTACGAAACAAACAAGAATTAAGTGAAAGTAGAATAACTGTTGCTTTGAAAACCACAGGAGCATCGAAGAAGGATATTTCAGCCTTTCTCGACAGTGGCTGTTGCTCAGCCATGAATACAGATGATCCACTGTGCATAAATTAAGCGGCATGAATTTTAAATGTAGCATTTCATTATCGATTCAGAAGTTCCGGATCAGTTTGTTTTATTACGGCGTGAGGGGCAGCGGACTTCACAAATTCTAACAGGATAAAAGATCCCATTTAAACGCATGAAGCCGCTCACCTTTGCCACATTTATCGCTCGTTTCGATAGTATCGGAAAGACTTCGCCTTCGCGTTCAACCCTATCAACCGCAACGGCATAAAACCAGATTACATATAGTGAATCGTTAGCAGGAGATGGAGAGCAGTGGTTACGTCATTTGAGATAACAAGATTCGTCAGACTTTATCTGTCCAGACACGTAATTCTAATATAAATGGTATAGGACCCGTAAATAGATCATCTCTTACTGTTCACTTATGTAAGTGCATAGAATTTTAAAACACTGATTTGGTTACTCTTTTTTTTTTTCAAATTCCGTTAAAGTAATATTCTTGATGAACACATTACTTTAATTTCAAAAATCAGTATCCCTAATTACAGCAAAATTTAAAGATTGTTGGCCATTTTTTCTACTTGACAACCGTAAACATTAGTGCCATCAAGTATACTGACAAAAAATATTAATATACTTACTTACTCAACGAGAGAGAAAGATAAATCATTTATTGCAAAAATGAAGCTGCTTGAATATATAAGTTGCCCTACGACACAGTTTACCAATCAAGCCATGAAGGCCAATGGATAACAATGCTAACACAATTTTTGTTTTTGTTTTGTGTTAAGTAGACAAGTTAACTTTACCAAACAGTCAGTGCATGTTCCCATAAATATGACGATGAATTATTCCAACAGAATCGGATAGATTATAGTTTCTGCGATAGTTATCAGGTGGCTCTTATCTATTCCAAGTTGTTGTAGGAAGTCAGCTACAAACTGATAGATGGTACCCCGTTCTCCTAAGCAAGCTAAATAAATATCTATTTGATGGAATCCGGAGGTTCATTGCTAACTCCATCAAATCATCCCTTGCAAATCCTATTTCCCTTAAATCTATCCTAATATTGTCCTCCAGCTATGTCTAGGTCTTTCAAGAGATCTTTTCTCTTCGGGTCTCCCAGACAATATTTTAGAGATACCATACGTCTTTCCTCCCCCATGCGCAACATGTCCAGCCCATTTCATCCTCCATGATGTCCGATTTACTATATCATAAGTTAAGTGGTTCCAGAGGTTTCTCGTGTAGCATTGTTGAGATTTTCGACAGTAGGCTACAGTAGTTTCATCCGGATTCTTCAACTATTGTAGTTTTGCCTGCTTTCTTGCATTTACAAATTTCATTATTATATTAACTTTTAATTTTCATACATTTTCACTGTTTGTATTCAAGTTAATTTCTATAAGTTATGAAAAATTACCGATATTTCTCCTTCGGAATATTGAAAATTAAAGTAATGTTGCACAATAAATCTGTTAAAGGTACACGTAATTTTTTACCCGATCTCACGCAAGTATTTAAGCAAGAGGATGGAGATAAATCCTAACTCAAGAATTACTATAAAAATGCTAATTTATTACTTCAAACATAACTTTAGGTCTATAGAAAGCAAAATTTTTCTTAACCCCTAATATTCTATTCGGAATAAGAGCTTATATCTATTTAAGATCTACGTAATTTTGTTATGGCTACGGAAGTAGGCTACGCCTACTGTTTCCTTTAAGTTATAAAGTAATAATATTCAAGAGTGGATGAATTATGTTCTTCCCAAATTATACATGAGAAAAACATTTTTAATTTATTGCAAATAAAGATTTTCTTGAAGGCTTCAAATTATGTCCAAGTCAAATTATGCAAATTTGTATGTATATAATTATTGGATAGAGAGAGAGAGAGAGAGAGAGAGAGAGAGAGAAAGAGAAAAAGAGAGAGAGAGAGAGAGAGAGAGAGAAAGAGAGAGAGAGAAAGAGAGAGTGAGAGAGAGAGAAAGAGAGAGAGAGAGAGAGAGTGAGAGAGAGAGAGAGACGTAAGATATAAGAAGTACCCTAAAGGATCCAATAGTTTGCCTTAAATTTATAATAAAATAACTGAAAATAACTCTTAAGTAAATTTTATATTGCATGTAAAATTTACAGAATTCGGTAAAAGAAGTAAACTATTAGCTTAATCATTGCGTTATCTGTTTTCTATGCAGTCCGACAAGGCTCTATAATTTGTGCCAGAAATTGAAGCTCGCGCATTTAAGAATGACTCTTACATTAATGTTGAGGATTACATTATGAGATAGCTTATCCGGATTATCAGAAAAAGTATGAGCTTATCCGGATTATCAGTAAAAGTATGAACAGTTCCACCTTATACCCTCGTTAATATAAAATATTTAGGATTAACCTAAGAAGTCTAGGCCTCGGAATTAATAATAATTTTACATATTAAGATTAATTAAGTCTATTATTAGGACATTGAATATGCATCTATGATTCCTGACAGAGCGTAAAATCAACCAGATTCACTTAAAAGCCTGTGCACTAACCTGCAGATATATTTAAATTTTATCTTGTTACTAGATGTAGGCCTACATATAAAACTGATTAAAACTTAAAAGATAATGCACAGAAGTGTCAATGATAAAATAACTTTGTACATATAGCCTATATACAAAATGAGTGATAAAATACGTCCGTTGTTAAAAATCTCTTCATGGATTGTATACATGTAAGCACAGAGTAAAATCGTGTAAAGGCACTTTTGCTTGAATAAGAGTCACTTCTCGTTAAGTTCTGGTGTTGAATTGAACCAATTGTCCTAGACACTAGTTTCCTCTTAGGTCGTTACGGGATGCATTTCGGCATATATTATGCCATTTTCAACCCTTTACTGTGTTGGAGGCTACCAACCGTCGTGAGCTGAGTAGACTCTGAACTTTCAGTAAATTATTTATGGACTTGTGATTCATCACATTTTTTAACTGTGGTTTTATGCCACTCATTTTGTATATATGTGTATAAAGTTATTTTATCATTGACACTTCTGTGCATTATCTTTTAAGTTTTAATCAGTTTTATATGTAGGCCTACATCTAGTAACAAGATAAAATTTAAATATATCTGCAGGTTAGTGTACAGGCTTTTAAGTGAATCTGGTTGATTTTACGCTCTGTCAGGATTTATAGATGTATATTCAATGTCCTAATAATAGACTTAATTAATCTTAATATGTAAAATTCTTATTAATTCCTAGGCCTAGACTTCTTAGGTTCATCCTAAATATTTTATATTAACGAGGGTATAAGCTGGAACTGTTCATACTTTTACTGATAATAACCCCTCGTTTGAAAAGATGAAATTCATTATCCGGATTACCTTTATTTGCTTAATATTTCTTACACCTAACTGAAATAATTCAGATCAGCGATGAAAGAAGAGAATATCCATCACTATTTCCCACAGCAGAATCATTCAAACGATTAACAAAACCGACGATTAAGATTGTGTAACTATTATACAAGATTATCAAGATTCTAATTTAGGCCAACTATCATTACGCTATAGACCTATTGTGGTTTCAAATAATTTTTATAAGATACACAGACGATGTTTTTAGATTTTTGTATCTGTTCTTCAAGATAATTTACTGTACAACTTGATGATTGAACAATTAAATGTTGAAAGAAGAAAATAATCTTTTACATATGGTATTTTTAGTAATTGACGACTCTTCTATAACTACATATCTTAAATATATTTATATATATATATAAATATATATATACAAGTACATATGACTATCTAAAAGTAATTTATGACTCTCTTTTCCATGTTTTGTTAACAAGACTATCAATACGTCATACTGTGAATCCAAATATTAATTTATATAAGATAACATACGATGTTTTATTTTATTTTAGCGTCTATTCTTCAAAATAAGTTACTGTACAACTTTGTGATTGAACAATTGAAATGTTGATAGAAGAAAATATTTTTATATATATGGTATATTAATTACTGACGACTCTTGCTATATATATCTCAATATAACTTATTTATATATTATGTACATAACATCTACTCTGTTACTTAAGAAGGCATTAAGATAATTAAACAACTTTTTAACATTCGTGATATACAAACAAAGTGATAACAAACAAAACAGTAGATTTTATAGTAGATTCTTTGCCAGCATCTTATCTTATAAATATCTAATAGTTATTAGTGCTACAAGGTTGAGAAAATTTCATAATACAGACTTCCTTATTACCAACACTAGAGGAAAAATGAAATTAATCAATTATTTATGATAATTTACCAAACGCATGAGAAAATTGGTAATAGGGAAATTAGAGAATAATGGAGAAAATATCTACTGGTAGTAGCAACATTCTGAAACGCCAAATGTAAAGCTATATTTTGACTTCATTATAATAAAAACTTTAAAGACATTAGATTGGTTCGTTGGTTTCTTGTTATCTAACGAATTGGTGTATTTCAACTTAGGCCTGTGGCCGTCGCCGGTGTGCTGGAATTTTGTCCCTCAAGAGTTCTTTTACATGCCTGTAAATCTGTCACATTTATGCACACATAAATGCCATCGACCTGGCCCGGGATGGAACCCTCACCCTGAGCGGAGACTGCGCAACTCAGACTGATTTAAGGGGAGAGGGGTTAAAATAGGTTAGGCGAGTTCATATAGGGTTGTACATAAATATATCTCCCAAGATATCTGATCAATTCCAATGAGACGTTAACTAGTTTTCAAAAAGTAATATCTTCATTTATGTATATAGATGGGTACTAAAATTGTTATATATTTTTACATAAAACATTTTGATTTTGAATGAAAATCATGTATATCAATAAATAACAAATTTGTTTTTCTTAGAACATACAGCAATTTTTCGTATGAAATTTTGACAGTTTGAAGTCAAGGCTATAGAAAATTAACTGAACTAAAAATATTAGGAACACATCCTGGTATTTATTTGAAATGGAAAACTTTTGAACTTTTCAACCTTCAAAAATATTTTAATGCACTCTATTTTTCTAAGAGAAAACCATTTATCATATGTGCTTAATTTTAAGTTCCGATGTTAACTATGTTATTCAACAGTATTGACCAAAAATTACAGGCATATTCATTGAATAGTTTAATACTCTTTTGTAATTATAATAATTGTGTTTATATTATTTATAATTGTATTTGTAATAATTTTTTAATATTTTTATTTTTGTAATTTGTAATAATTAGAAAATTTTGTAATAATAAATAAAAAATTAAAAATTAAACATGAAAATATAATTTATGAGAAAATTCTATTTACCTACTGAAGACCTTTTAAATGCCACTCCACTCTGTAACCAATCACTTTAAATGCACACAACTGCGATAATAAACTATATATTTACATGAAACATTTTTACTATGAAGGTTACTCATTTTCTTTTTATAAATTCTTCTAAAATTATTTTTCAATCCAACCATTAAGAATGCTAAAAATCTAGTATTCAGACCTACAAATTTCTACAACAGTGTAGTTGCCGTAAAGAATGCGGGAAAGGCAGTAATCTATTCATAAATATCCTGCTTGTAATCTACACCTTAATACAATACACTATGAGATAAAATAATATTCCTTTGAAATATGGGAAAAAATATAAACTCAGGAATACTTCGAATGTTTGACCTAGATGGATGGTCGTCCTTAGCAGTGACAGCATGTTGATCCTCGGACGAACCGAATTGGAACATTTTTCAGGGGGAGTAAAATATAAATTATATTTCTATGTAGTTGTACTGACTTTATGCTTTACCATAATAAACATCAATTACCGATTTTAACTCCAGAGTCTTCTCAACTGCACAGGATCATTCACCAATCCAGAGTTGAACCCAATTGCAGCAACGAAGTGTTACTTTAATAATGACCCCATATTGTGAGAAACTGCAACTATATCTTTCTTACTCCATTGCTTTTTATTTTATTACATGAGTATGCTGAATTTTAACAGGAATTAAAGTCTTTCAGCATTGAACAAGCCTTGGATATTTGTATTATTCCTTTTTCTGTGGACTGCAAACAGTAAAACCGGGCATTTATCACAAATTTGTTGAGTTGCAAAGTAGCTCTAAATTGTTATTTCTTATCGTCTCAAAACTTGAATTCTACACGTCTTTAACGAAATCAAGGTTCCAAATTTTTATTTCTCGTGCCTAGAAGGATATCGCCATGTTTGTATCTTCATACGTGCATGAGCATGTGTTTTATTGTTTGAAGCTTCGAAAAAGTTATGTCTGTCAGACTTTTGGCTTCAATTCTGAGGCTCGAGATGATCCTCCAGTTGCTTCCGGGCGATCAAAATCCATCGGGAGTACAGTCGCAGTTCCACTCATCTTATTCTTCTTCATATAAAAATAACAGACAAAATTGTTCTGAAAATTGCACCATTCAGCATTTAAAAAAAAAACTATTTCGGCCCGCCTTGTTAACTTTGGGACTTCCATAGCGATAAGCCCATCAATGCCATAGGGTAAGCGGTCAGTTAGCAAGATGTGCATTACACTGCCTCTCCTATGCAGAGTCGTCTTATAAAGTTTTGCGGCCTACTCACCTATAATTATTCTTCAGATAACAGCTAAAAAATGTTACAAATACAAGTAGTAGGTATAAGAACCTTGTAAATTATAATCTTTAGTCATTATCGGGAAAAGCGGCATTCGTCATCTGTACCTTCTGATGAATTTGCAGATCGACGGTTTGTGTAGTAAATTAATTGAGAAAGAAAACCCTGTCTTGATAATTTATTGTCTTATCATCCTGTTTTGTCTTATTCATCAACATAATATCTTCTTTCGTCATTAATACATTTAAACAACATGACAGAATCCTTCAGTTTTGTCGCATTTCGCAACCTTGGGCAAAGTCATAGGTCTACTCCACGGGTGCGCTACTGGTGCACATTGTGCCACTGTGCGGTGGGGTAATGTCTCCCACTACAGTTGCCCTTGACGTCGGAATAAAGCAGTTTCGACGTGACACTGAACATGAAGAGCAGGTTTCATACGTCACAGCATAGGTGGGGTACTAAAACGTTTCCCCTCAGTTGCTCAGGTATGGTCTACTCATTGAAAATTGTCTATGTACTTCTCCTTCTAGTTAGTAAGGTTAGAAGTTTAGAGTTAAAGCCCTCTCCTGAAAATAAATGAAGAATTGTTGAGGTAAACGAACCGGCAAATTCTTAGGTGCTATAGATGGTGGTGTAGTTACTTCGTCCTTTAACTCGTGATTTTAATAAGAGGCCTATGTGACTTTCTTCAGTTTCTTGTGGAAATATCCTGACCCCATAAAGTAAAAAGATGTTTTATGTTTAAAATAAGAAAGTTGAGAAAGAAAGATAACAGAAATTCAGCCCCAGAAAATAAAACTAAGATGAAAAAGAGTATATATACAACAATCATAGAAACAGCGTTAGTTTAACTGTCTCTACTGCTAGATAGGATTCCTGGGGCAATAATTTCGTTTAATGAATCATTACGGCTTGTAAAGTAAATAAACTGTATCGTTTAATTTGAACGCAATTTGCATTAAAAGCATCAAATGCAATGGACTACTTTATTAGTTATATCTTGTAAAATAATGTTTATCTAAAATGTTCATAATACTGCAGTCATGTTATCTTATCTGCCTTTGCTCGACCAAATGAAGGCAATATAATTTTATTACTCATAATAGCTTGTTGGTTTTTTAGCATTGCCAGGTATTTTTCTCTTTGGTGCAGGGATGTAGTAACATTTGTTCTGTGAAATCCTACTGTGTTTAAACTAACACAGTACACAATGCAAGCGATAACAGACGGCATGTCACTTTTAGGTGTAACCCTATAATAAATATTGTACCTGTAATCCATACTTTATCACATAGCATAAATATCTACCGGCATATCCAGAAGTTTACAGAAATGCCTAAGTAAGCCTAAATCAATATTTCACTTCCAAGGATCCATGAATATTATCAAGCTTAGAATCCTTCCAAATGAGGTAAAATAGCCTTTTAGATGATCTAGATTTCCTACGTGTGTAACACTAATGTACTGTTCTTCAATTATAATGTAATAAATATTATAATAATGATTAAATAAATGTAATTCCAGGATTAAACGGAAAAATATAATATTGCAATTGAGTCCCCCATTAGTATTGATTGAAAAACATAGATGTTAATTCATATTAATGTTTATATTATTATTACTATTAATATGTAGGCATGCTCACACCGCCATTTGCTCTCGCGCACCGAACTCGGGTTCGATTCTAGGACGGGACTGGGTTCCTAGATAGTTTTTCCGGGGGTTTTCCTATGCTTTGAGACAAATGTCAGGAAACCTTATATTATCCCCGGATATTATCTGGCCGTCATTAGCACTTTCTTCCATCGCGCCTTGTTCGGAAAGAGTGTGTGTTTGCGTCTGTATGTGTGTGCGTTTACGCGCGCGACTGGTGTGCCTCGTCCTATGTTTTGTCTCGGAGGTGGCACCGGCATTCGTCTCATCATTAATCTTATTGTTTTCGCTATTAGATAGTTAATATTGTCTTCGGTTAAAAAATAGTTTATGTCATTATTATATTATTATTATTATTATTATTATTATTATTATTTAGTTCATCTACTCTTATACAATTCAACGGCCCTAAATAGCGTGCTTGCTCGCCCGCTTCGTGAGACATCGGGTATACTCGGCGATGTTCGTCTCTCGCAGTCTAAACTTTCATGACGACTACAAAATTAGGAAGGAAAACCGTTTCTTTATTATATAAGGCCTAAGTGAAATGAACACAATGAACAAATATTCTAATTTTATTTTTACTTACAATTTTCATAGCTCTGAACCACAAACATTTTTAATAATCTACCAGTGTCATTTTCTTAAAAATTCTGGAGTCAATAAATAATGGCGGGCGAAGCCGGGGGCAACAGCTGTAAAATATTGATGGTTTTATCTCTTGAAATATCGCTGATAATAATAATCCAAACAAACCATTCCTTCCCTTGAAACATTATATAATTTCTGAAAATTACACTGAATTGATAAAATAAAATTCACATCATATGCATGTCAATAAACAGCTGAGAAACAATACGTATTATGTGATCACAGGTTCTTTGGAACTGCATAATCGATTCTGATATAGTTTTCCCAGGGGGCGCTTTCATGTCGTGGAATGTACTCTAAAGCAGGAATTTTAGCGGTTTCATTAATTATTAATGGCTTAGTTTATGAATGATTCGCGTGCAAGTGTTAATAAATATAATGCTTTAATAATTATTATACTCTTAATTTTTAATTTTTAAAAGAATTATCGTGGCGAAGCCACGGGCACCTCCTAGTATCTCACATTTCAGACTTTAGTCTAAATACATTGAAAATCACCTAATGTTATAAGTAAACTTTATACCTTTGAAATATGAGATATGAACTAAATAATAATAATAATAATAATAATAATAATAATAATAACAAACTATTTTTTAACCAAAGACAGTATTATTATTATTTTTTCAATAAATAATAACACTGTCTTCGGTTTCGAAAAAAATAGTTTATTATTATTTTTATTATTTAGTTCATATCTCAGATTTCAAAGGTATAAAATTTAGGCCTACTTATAACATTAGGTGATTTTCAATGTAGGCCTATTTAGACTAAAGTTATTCCCATGATACGGATTTTGTGATATGAAAATACCGGGATTTTTTTGGTGTGCAAAGAGAATGAAATCAATCGAATTACAAGATTCGTTAATAAGATACGAAAGTCTAATGAAGTAAGAATTTTTCAGAGTTTTAGTTTGCCTTTGTTTTCGTTGTGTTTTTAATTACATTCTCATTACTTGGATTAAAGCCTATCTTCTTTCAGTCAATTAGTTTTCTGACGACGGGTTTTCGGTTACGATTTAGTTTCGCTTCACGTTCGTCTGAAGTTCTAAGCAAACATTCAAGGATTGATGAAGAGGCTTATGTAGGCTAAATAATGCAAACACATATGTTCCATACAAAATGTTTCTATGCAGCGTATAGAAGTTCTAAGTGACTCCGTGAAGCGAGTAGAGTAGCATCACATGTCTTTGAGCTGTCTTCGCTAAGAATTACCGCTCTTCTTCTTCCTCTTCCTTCCTAATCCTAGATCCTTCATTGCTCTCTGCGGAGCTCGGCAGCGCTAAGTTGAAACGTATGCTTTGTCTTATTGTATTTATTACTTTGTTTGGACGCAGTTGAGCGGAACTCGAGATAACGCTGCGGTAACTTCGCTTCATTAGGCGGGAATTCCTTTTTATCCTCCTAACATTTATAACCGTGCATCTCATTGTAGAAGGCTAACTTCTTTAGTTTTATCGTTTAAGACCTTCTGCTACTAGTGTACTTTGTGGATAGCTCATGTACGATACACAATTTTATCTAAAGTAGAGTTATTCATTGCATGCCCAGGTGGCTTCAAAGGAATAAACCATAAAGTCGGTGTTTCATTAAGTTAATTGATCTGATCAAGTCGGTCTTGGTTTACGCTTTCCAAAACAAAAGCAACGTTGCAAAATTCTCTCACTGTTATCTCTGACCTCAGTTCTTCCCTCGGTTTAATCAATTCACCCGTGTTATTGTTTGCTGTAACTAGATCTTGCAAACCCGCTTTTGACTCCACGCGGGATAGACGGGTAGCTGACTCAAAACATTCTTAGCTTTTGATTGGCTGAGGTAACTATCTGATAGGTACGGTGACAAGAAAAGCATGGGTTGAGCTGGTGGAAAATGTCATCTCCTGCTAAAAGAAGCCGCCCGGGTATACAATGAATAATTGTACTCTACCTGGGATCACCAGGGGTCTCTCGCGAACCTGAGGAATAACTTTTAAACCTGGGATATTATTGTTGCAGAATTTCGTGATAATTCATTCAAATTCCATTATAAATATAAATATATTAATAGATATATAGTTATAATTGATGTAATCCAAGCTTAAAATGTGAATTCCTTCAGGTATGTAATTAAATACACTAATTTCTGTATGCAACTCTGGACAAATTCGAAAAAAACATTTTTGCATGTTCTAATTTCTAATAAAATTAGAAAGAATATTATAGTAGGCCTACATCATGAACTCGCATAATATAAGGATTTTCAAGATAATGAACGAATTATAAGTTTAACTTATAGGCCTACGCTAGATTTAGGTACACAGGAAATTACGTTATAAGCTTTGATCAAGTTTAAGTGAGCTGTTTCCAGGATATTTGGAATTTAGTTTCTCAATTTGGAAATATGTATCTTGATAATCCTTAAACGTTCAAGTATAACAGCAGTTTCGACTGCAGGACCAAAACATGACATAACTTTATCAATACTACTTAACTCACGTTTATGTGACTTTTAGAAAAGTTTTCAGTTACGTAGCAATCTCTATTTTCAGAAACTATGTTTACCTGAATTGGCAAAAGTTTTCTTGCTACTTTGAATCTTACTTAGTACTGTACTATTCTTCTCAATTATTATTAAATTGGCGTCTATTGGAACTTCATTAATTAAACATTAACTCAACGTAAATTAGCAATACATACATGAGAAATAATAGTATCGTAAGAAATACGAATATTTATTTAGCTTCACTATTTAGAAAAGTGAAGTAAAAGTAACCAAATAAATATTGCAGAAGCTTGTTAGGAAGTCTCATAATTTCACATTGTTTTTAAATATGTAGGAATACACTGCTCGATTTGCAAGAGTTATATGTTAGCTCTTGTTACATTTATACTGAATTTATTTCTAATACTACAATTATGTATATCTTTTTTTATTAAAAGTATATAATGCAAGCTCATATTTTTCTTTCTGAAACAGGTTTAAATATATGAGAGAAGTATATTAATTGACTAACATTTTTGTTATCTATAATGTGATGTTTTATTAATTCCAAATCAGACTCCAGAAGAAAATACTAAGAATACAATGCTCAGCGAAGTAAATAAATTGTTTCTATGACGTGATATATGGATTCTCTTCTAGAAGTTCCTCCCACAGATAATTAGAAACCAAATATTTAATTTCGTTGAGTTCATGCTGCTAACCACTAAACAATGTAAATTTTACATTTTTAAAGTCTTTGTGAAAGCCATTTCTCTTGCATGATAAAAGAAAAACACACGAGAAGATGCATCGCCGTCTGTTCGCTATTGTAAATAAGCATGCAATATACCGCTATTAATAGATAGCGTGCTGCGATAAAACATAGCTCTAGAATAAACTGGAGTCTCGCGTTTCAGAACTTGGAGTTGCCGTTAAATTCACTTAGGGTGGTATTGCTATGACATGCTGAAGGTGGTGTGTGGGAGAGCATTGCATGACATGATGCATATCGCTGTTCATTTCCACTACCAGAGTACACTACTTATTCTTTGTTTGCACACTACATCTTTCGATAACGACTTCACTATTTGCATGACTTGTTCATCGCTTTCTTAACAAACTAAACTTCAACCATTCGTTTCCTAACTAAATTCGTCTGACAGTTATTCCTTCTCGCCACGTACGAAACTCTTTATTTCAACCCTCGTTGAATGGTTTCCTACGAAGTTTATGCGCCTATACTAAATTCTTCACTCTTTCTCTCACTCCCATTCACTCTAGATCTCATTTTCTTCCTCATACTCATTCCTTCTTATACTCTCATTCTCTCTACTACACTGTCTCTCTCTCTCCCTCTCTCATTCTCATACTATCATTATTTCAATATCTCATTCTCTCTCACACACTCTAATATTCTCATTCTTTCTTTCACTCCCATCTCATCACATTATCATTATCTCTCCCGTACACTCATTCGATCGTTCATACTCTCATTATCTTCTCATTCACATTCTCTCTCATGCTGTCTTCATCTCTCTCTCTCTTCATATGTCTTTCTCTATTTTATCTCGACTTCTCCCTCTCTCTCGATATAATTATGTAATTCTGCAATGTATGAAAAACGATGTCAGTGTTAAAAAATGTTTTAATTACTTTTCTGTTAAATATTTAAGTAAAACATATAGCAGTTGAGTAAATCGTGGACACCTGCTGGTTACTATATATTATAAAGATGTACTGACAAATGGAGTTTATTCGAGTCATAACAGTAACCATAGCTGTCTGCAAAACTGAATGTTAATCTGTCTTCGAAAGCGAATAAAAAGTTTCGAGGCATCGAACAAAACTGGACCGAAGTAGAGTTTCTTGGCATAAGCTACTTAAACAGTCAGAGATGTAGGCTATTAATGCAATGTGTGCAACATTCGTTTGGATTGATGTACAGTAATCTACAGGAATGTCAATCATTTGAAATTTTTTCTTATAGCTAAACTTGTTCTACATTTAACATAAACTTACAGCAGCGGTAGGGAATATTGTACAGGTAATCAATCTGCTGTATCAAAGATATTGCGTGATATGTTGAATAATAATAATAATAATAATAATAATAATAATAATAATAATAAATAAAAATAACTATTAATTTTACATTAAGAGAATCGCGCATAAGGGTCACTTGATATAAGAATGCACAGGTGAGCTTTGCGGAACAGATCAACACACTGTTGCTCATAAATATATCTGGTGGATATTGTATTCGCGCATAATATAAACTAGGTATAGTATCTCGACTACAATGGGTGATATTTGAACAATCTGTCCTATAAATCACCGGCCCAGAAATTTTCAGATATTCCCGAAGGGCCATTCAGCACTGGGTAGGATGTAGCTACCCACCTACTTTCAAAGATTGATCCATTCTGGATGAAATATCGCTTTCAAATAGTTTTTTATTCAACAAAATGAAGTATTCAGGGCAATAAAAATGACCAAATATGCATGAAAATGTATGAGATAAACCCAGACAGGGAAAGGTGGCGTGGCTTGGCTAGGCTTGGAACGAAACCGGTGTAGTGGTCGCGATAGGCATGTTATTCTAACCTATATCCTTTGCTGGTATCGCAATATGTTATCAATGCAATTCTTACCTTAACTGAAGCCATCCTGAGTCTGTAACACATACACGTCTACCTGTAGTTTCTCCTAAATCACGCGACACTTAATAACACTATAAATGCACTAATTAACACTATTTCGTACAAAATCACTGCCAATAACTCACCACCACTCAACCCGCTTCACTCAAGGACAAAACGCAACTGATCGTGTTTTCTTTTATACAAGGTGTATGACGAAACCTACAGCAAGGACAGAAGACGATCGCAATGCCAACTGTTTCCAAAGCTCTGCACAACATATAAAATAGTACATTGTTAATATTATTCAGCGGGAGATATTTTATTAATTACTAGCTTAAAAGGCCCGTCGTCGCCTGGGTTTTTAATTTTGCCTGTAGTTCGAAATTAAATTATGAACCTTTTGATTATCAAACTATAAGTCCTTATATAGCTTTCTAAAGTTTGAAGCCAAAAAGAACGACCTGTCACACTCAAACTACTCCCGAAGAAAACTCTAGATATAGCCTAGCTTTTATCGCTCAAACAATGCTTAGAATTTTGCAAACCATTGCTTGTACACACCATGCCTGGTAAGTGTTGAAATAAGAACAAACAGAAATTTCGGTAACATAACATTTTACATTTTTAATTCCTACTTTGATGTTGACGCACAACCATTTCGGGAGTAAAATAAAGTGTTGATAAATTTCATTTCATTTCTAGCCGGGACAGTTCCAATTTTCGGAGTTAGTCCTAAGTCCCCTTCATCCCCATCGGGTTCTGCTGGGACGCCTAAATGTTCCGGTTATTAGACATAAAATCGAATTCCCGGTCATTTGAGGTTTCAACGATTTTATTTTTCTAGCAATGTCAGTTATAAATTCGGTTTAGTTGCTTCAAAACTTGTACCATATTATGAATTAAATACGCCATCTTATTAAATGCGTTCAAGTCCGCCGCCGTGGGTGAGTTGGTAGTTTGTCTGCCTTCCACTCCGGCGGCCCGGGTTCGATTCCCGGCCGGGTCGGGGATTTTTCAGTAGTGAAAGATCCCCTCTCCGGGTTCAGGACTGGGTGTTTGTCAGTAGGTTAAGTCTTAGGTTAAGATAATGCACATTGTGCGCGATTCCTTAATTAAATTATTAAATGCGTTCACACAACCTACTTGGTCATGATTACATCATTCGACATACTAGTTGGAAGCAGCAACATAGTCATGATTTCTAACTAAAACTCCGTGGCGCGACATCCCGGTACAAGGCCTACCATCCGATCGCTGCGTCATCTACCATAGGCATATGGCAGGATTGGGGGGCATGTGATCAGCATGCAGACACCCACGGTCGTTAATGGTGGATTCCATGACCGGGGTCATGATTTCAGTTAACTAGAATTCCTTACCACAGTGCTCTTCGTTCGAGTATTATTATTTCATAGCGCAATAAAGCAACTTAAGTTTGAATTGAAATAGAGAGCACTGATACCATTTAGACCATTCTGCACGTGACCTAGGACGAGGGCTTATTATATTATATTCCCTATCACCACAGACCTAAAATTAGCTAATCATTATTTTATGAGTTCTTCAACAACGAATTTCCATAATGAATGAAAGGCGCCGCTCACGTCAATCATGGGAAACTATCTCAGAGTGAACTGCCTTATAGTTTCTACTTTTTATTTTATTTTATGAATTTAAATAATTAAAAGTTTTATTTTTCCTAGCAGAGTTAGAGTCATATACCTTTTCTTCTAATGAAACAGGTTTAATTTATTTTACAAGATATAAGTACACGCAGAGAGAATATATAAACCAATAACTTAATAATAAAGAAAAATTATAATTATATTTCATGAAACAAGGAAAATTATTTAATTTAACAGTAAAAAAATGGAGTTTAGTTTAGATAATACATGAATATGTTAATCAATAGATTGATAGAACGCACTTTAGAAGTTTTAATTGCAAAGGAATAGTTCTGTTTATTACTGAATTATATATTTTTATTAGAAAGATAAAGAAACCAACATTTGTACATACAAATTCAGAAGAGCCGTAAAAACGTTGTTCATGCTGTACATACCAGAAATCAAACCCAGCTCTGGTCAAAACATGTTGATCGAATTATTTATACCATCAGTACCAACGTTCTGTGATCCAGCCGATTTTTCTGTACTATATGGAAGCCTTATATTCGATTTGAAATATCTTACTACATTCATAATTCCTTAATATAAAGTATAGCCTAATGTGTTACAAATCAATACTAGTAGTAATAATAATAATAATAATAATAATAATAATAATAATAATATATCACTAACTCTCCCTAGCTAGGTTTAAAACAATGGAGTGTTTCATTCCTCTTCACTAGCCATTTCAATAATAAGCTGTAAGGGCCATTAAATCATTCATAGAGAAAGTTTAGTCATTGTATGTACTGTATGGCAAGAGAAAGTTTGGAGTTTATGTAACTATTTCCAATACATTCCAGCCATGTGACGCGTGTGTTCTCGCCGTAAGCCAATTACAAGCGTAGGCGGAGAGAAGTTGAAGCCTTACTTAGAGCGGAATTGACGCATAATTGCAACTTGTCAGAAATGTGGGCCTTTGCGCTCCGGACGGACCGGGGCTTGAGGGATTATGGCCACTGCTGTATTGAACCTGCTAATATCTGACAGTAGCAACGTGCTCCAACTTCAGTGAGGTCTCAGCGGCTCAGACTGACGCAAATTTGCTACGGCAGCCTGCAAAGAACGACAACTTTTCAAATATGGTTTACTTGCCGTTCGAGTATTATAGCCGAGAGGAAGCCAATTCTAAAATAATAAAGCAGTAAAATAACTAAAACGGATATTTGGTACCAGCAACTCAAAATTTTATTTTAAGACTAGGTCTTTTGACATTCTTCTGTCATCTTCAGGGTATTATTGATAAATTTCATCTTTTTCTTTGAGGGAAGTTCACATTATTCAACTAGATTTTTCGCTTTAAATCCTCAAAATAGCATTAAGAGACCAGGAAATATATTATATATATATATATATATATTCTGATGAATTTAAACTCTAACTACAATTGGTAACATTTTTACATAAAAAGATGTAGTTCAGTGAACTGAATTTCTTTTTATGAAAATACTTTACCAATTATAATTAGAGTTAGAGTTTAAATTCCTCATAATTACGACCAATACCATACAAATAGACTTCTTATCAACCAATAAAAAGAACTACATAATATAAATCAGGTTGTAAAGGTGGTCCACAAATTTATATATACAGTATATATATTTCCTGGCCTCTTAATGATATTTTGAGGATATAAGGCGAAAAATTTAGTTGATTAATCTTAAGGGTATCTTCTTATGTTGGTATAAGAGTATTAATATAAAACATTAAAACGTCTTTGTCTTATATCCTTGGCAATGTGAGAAAATAATTTAAAAGTTTAATAAGTTCTTTTTTTGTTCGACCATACTATAATACGCTTGTTATGTGTGACTTCCCAGTAGCTTTATGATATCCACTAAAGAACACATAGGCTAGTAATTAAAACACTGGTGTGGTAAGGATTATTATCGAACACGAAAGGTATTTGAAACCTTGAAAGTAGCAAATGAAACTGCGTAAAAAACAACCTGCATTTAAAATAGAACAAATTCTGTTCATGCTAATTTTAATATTTTATTTAATTGAGTTTATTTCGTGTTGCTTTAAACCTGAAACAAACATGTCAGCGAATCGAAGGCCTGCGTTAAATTCATTAATATTATTGCCAGTGCATTTTGTGAAATGTTGACATATTTTAAGAATTTCATATATCAGTGAATACGAGTATGAATTAAGGTTAAGCTTAACTCGGAAATCGATAAACAAAAATAACTTAATTTCTGTATATCATAATTGCAATTATCACTGATTAAACAAAAACATTCTGGCACTTTGTTACATCGATTTACCTGATGTTGTTGTTAATAATAAATTATTATTATTAAGTGCCAGAATGGTACTTTCTGAGAATGTATGGTAGACGGGAAAATGTCTGTCCGTGTGTCTGTACTTCCGATAACTCAAATTCAGTTTGTCGGATTTTCTTGAAAATTTGTTCGATTTTCATGAAACGCATTTATAACGTCCAGGGAAGGAAGCCTATTGATTTTGGTCCAAATCGGTTGACCGGTACCGGAGTAATGCCCAATTTAGTGCCTATTTAATGGTAATATATTAATTAGAAAGAATTTGTCGGATGCAAATCAGTTCTCATGGCAACATATTGCTTTACAGTGTTCATATACGTTTTTGGAAGTTGCATTAGAGTTCGCTTTGACAAAAAAAACACTACCCACATATTCTTTCACATAGCCTAGGCCTATGCTTATCAAACTTTAGATCTTTGTTCTTTTGTAAGCTCTGCTTAATGAATTGATTTTTAGTTTAACTCGAAAATCGATAACAAAGATAACTTATTTTCTGCATATCTTAATTGGAATTACCACTGATTAACGAAAGCATTTTGGCACTTTGTTACGTAAATTGACCTGATTTATTATTATTATAATTATTATTTATTAATGGTATTTTTCACAGTGAATTTTTAAAATTAGTTGTCAATTTAAGTATTTTTATTCAATTGTGGAATGAATTAGTATTACGAATCAATATTATTAACTGATGAAGCACATTGGGAAAGAAGAGATTTCTAATATGCATCACCAGGAGCAAATGAGAGAAGTGATGTAAAAGTAGCCATGTTTCCTGAGTCGTAATCTTACATTTCTCCCATTATTCATTCCCAACGCTGTCTATTCAAGAATGACAGGGGAAGGATGAAGGCATAAATCGATTCGAGATCTCATAAAGACGTCCTCCGAGAACTTCTTCTGGGAATATGTATTGGACTCATAAATCTACTTTTTTTGTGACCTCAAAAGAATGTGAGAAAATATCACTTGTGAGAACCTGAAGGACGTGTAGAGGTTTCAGAGTAAGGACTCTAAGAAAAATTCTAATAGTTCGCAATTATCATATCACGTGTTAGGAGCAGCTGGAATATGCAATGTTAGTGAATGTAACTATATTCTGTGACGTAGAAACTAGTTTTTAAATATGTAGATAGTACATTATGCAACAAGCCTATAACTTATGACATTTATTAAGATATGAGCATGTTTATGAAACTCTCGTTGGTTGTTTCGCTGTTTAAGTCAGATAGTAGGACGTCAAAAATTTAAATGGACAATATTATTCTTGATATAAAATATTTAAATGGGTGATATTAATTTTAATTATAAAGTACCGAAATGAAATTTCCTACGAAAGTGGAAAGAATCTAGACAGTTTGAGTGAACGTAATCTACCGTATTTGAAGGTGATCTGAGGAACTTCCTAATCAAGAAAGTGAATTCTAGAGGATATGAGTTCGGATGCAATGAAAGACGAAACAGACTGCTCCTATTGATTGAGTTTGGGAGACGAGATTAGTATTAAGAAATACTCAAGAGGAAATGAACACAAGAGATTACAGTGAACAGAAAGTGAATTTGAGAAACGCTCTTAGAGGAATGAATTACTCCTGCATCAAGAAAATTACACAGGAGAAAGGAAAAGAAAATTGGAATTGTAATACAAAAAAAATACGGAGAATCACAACCCTGCGAAAGGTGAACCATAAGGAAGATAATAATTAAAGCATTTTTAATTGTTACTGAGCAACCCATGAAACTTCAGTTTTCCAAACAGAAGTTTGTCGTTAAAAATAACGTTCTCACTTAATTGTTTTTAATTGCTTATTTCTGTTCGTTTGATTTCATCAGATTTTATTGGGAAAAATTCGTAATCTCAATGGTACTTTGATTCTGTTTGAGATAGCATACTTCTAAGAAATAAAGAATAGCAATAATTACATTTTTAAAAATTGTGGTTTTAAATAGAGCATAACAAGGACGGGTAGATTTATGTTAGACATATTGTAGACAAATTTGAGGATGTACAGGTAGGGGGAAAAAAAGCAGACCGACTATCTAAGTTGCCGATATGAGCCACTGCGCATGCTTAGCGGCATTCACAGGATAGCAGGGAATGTACTGAAATTTGTTCTACAGCCGATAAATTGCTTGAACTGAGAAACGATTCCACTTAATTTGCATTACTTGTGAAAGCAAACGTTTCCGTTGCATCTCTTAGGCTACATTTATTTACGTATCACAAGGCTCTGAAATCAGCTACAAGAGTCGGTCCGCTTTTTTTCCCTACCTGTACAATATTTGCAGATAGTGGATATTGATCTCTTTCATCACTGTTGAAAAGCATGACTCTTCTATATATATATATATATATATATATATACTCCGAACATGTAGCTTGGAGGTTAATCAAATCATGCAAATCAGACATTTAAATTTCTTTATCTGAGACTATCTTTGGGCAAGTATCAACGATAGAGATATTACTTTAATGCCAATCTGTAGATTTCATAAATTTAGATAAATGATATACCGCCGGCGTGGTCTTGTGGTTAGCTTCGATGACTACAGATCCGTCGGCCCGGTACCTCCTCGGATTTTTCTGAGGTAGAGAGGTCTGGAACGGGGTGCACGCAGCCTCGTGATTCAAATTGAGGAGCTACTTGATAGAGAAGTAGCGGCTCCTGTCATGGAAACCACCATTAACGGACGTGAGTGTCGGCATGCTGACCACACGATAAGTGGTAAAATAACACGAAAGAAGATGGGCTTCATGGTGAAATCTATATGGAACCAGTTTGATGCCCTGTAGTTTTTGGGCAACAGTGACATATGGTAGGTCTCGAAACCCAATCCAACACAACTGAAAACTAATCAATAACTATAAACAGCTCTGTATTGTGGAAGGAATGAATTCTCTGCTGTTATAGCTATCTCAGACCCAATATAGCCTTGTTTTCCTAAATCCCCTCTTCTTTTTTGTACCACTATTGTTTACTAAATAATGTATACTAATTTATTTATTTAATCTTCCCATAGTTATGGGTTGCCTACACAGACAAAGAGTACCAGAAAAAAAAACAGAAAGGTAATTGAACATAGAACATTTCTTACTTAAGAAATGAAAACTCCTACAGCAATTCCAAATTCATACTGTTCTGCATAAAGTCTGTAGGCTTGTGTTCTAGCATAACAATGGAGGCTAACTGGATATAACTTGCAGCCAGGATGGTTTCGAACTCACGTACTCTGTGGTTATTTTGCATCGGGCTTTACTGTTGGAGAGATCGGTGTAGAGCTTAAGCCTGCTGCGCCGGAAATTGAAAATTGAAATATAGTAGAACCACAAAGCGAACTTCTCAAGCACTTCAACAACTGAACAGCCTATATCCACGCTATCTCGATAGCGTCAAATTGAATTCCATTCCAGTATACAAGTAAAATATGTTACCAATTTATTTACCTTTGGCTTACGCTCTAGTGCTGCAAAAGAGGTTGTGATAATAGGTTATTTATACTGAAACTAGACTCTACTTTAATAGTAAGTAACACATGAGTGAAAACACAGAAGGCAATTAAATATCTTACATAATTCTTACAGGCTCTTCTTTTCGCCAAGTGAGAAATGCAAAATATTTTTACCGAAAACACCGGTAATCCAGTTACAAAAAAAGAAAATTATTCACTTTTCACTCGAAATAATGGACGAAATTATGCGATTAGAACGAAATTGGAGGATGACACGCTTAGATGTCGAAGTTTCAGTTGAATTTTCCCCATATTACTATAATTAATAAATAATTATGTACATGCTGACTGACTGACTCGTTCCTGTAACCCCTAAGGTGGGGCATAGGGCCTCCAAGTGAAGGTTCCATTATCTATATTAATTTTATTACGCTTATTTTCCGAGAGAGGGCAGAGGGACAGGTGGTAAGCCCATCGCCTCTCAACCCCCCTCCGGAAACTAAGGTATTACTTGACCGTAAAAGGACTGAAATTTTGTCCAGAGGCCCTAATTTAGGCTTGGAGTTCTTTTACGTGCCGGAAATCTACGACACGGGCCCCCCAGCTTAAAGTCCCTAATTTAGGGAAAAATCCATCGACCGCGGCCGGGTTTGATCCCGCGACCTAGAAGCGGGCACGCTACCTCTAGACCACCGCGGTAAATGAAAGCTTGTAATTTGTTCATGGGTATAGCCTACAGCTCGGGTACCTCCATATTGGCCAATTCCTCACTCTTAGGCGTATGTCGGATTGGTACCATCCCCTGGTCAACATTTTGAAAGGAAAACAACATACACTGCACACGCAAAAGAAAATATCAAATAACGCAGACAACACTTGCATCACACTTGTAATAGCAACGCAGAAACCATGCTCAAAAGAAACATTGACCACAAGGAACACAGTCCACACACGTCATCTACTACACACCATCCTAGCTGGCTGCAGAACAAGAGCTAAATAATAGGAAGACAGGGACATTTTTCTTGGAACCAGATTTTGGTCAATTAAAATTAACGTTTGCTGAAGTTTATTTGCTTTAAACTCCAAACAAAGATTGCAAGATTGTTGATGAAATTAAAAAAAAAAAATAACGAAAAGACACCGAAATAACTATTAAAAATTTTCACGGAAAATAGGTACCTCTAATAATTAATTATTACACCCTACTTTATGCCTGATTTTACCTTATATGATCCATATGATGGATAATACATAAATACCTTGGTTATACTGGAAGAAAGAAAACATTTCTGTTTTACCCTTAAACTAACGTAAGAACTTCGACCTTAAGAACTCTGCCTAAATGGAATGAAACCTTGGGTATAAAACAAATGTACGGAAACTATAACCATGCGTAATGGTCACAGAACGGAGTTTCTTGCATGAAAGACAAAAATAGACCAGGTAAAAACCACCTGCATGGTCTAGTAATTAGCGCTGCTGACTACTGTGCCAAGTCTGAGTTCAATATGGCACCTTCTCGAATCTTTTTAAACTAGGTAGGTCTGTGACGGGGTGCTCTCAGCCTCGTGAGGTCAACTGACGAGCTATTTGATAAAAAAAAGTAACCATTATTAATGCCCGTGAAGGATGAAATGCTAGTCACATTCCCCAAGCCTTCCATCTGCCCATGGTAAACGAGGCAGCGGTTGGATTGGAAGGCAAATTGTCTCACATGGATATGACATAAGACCACGGTGTTTAGTTTAAGAAAAAACCAATGAACTTCCTTTATTTCTATAAAACGCTATTATTAATTAGGCTAAACTACATCATATTAGCAGACTGGTATTAGTTTCCTGGTATCAGAGTATGACCAATGTTGTTATTTATTGTTATTACAATTATTATTTTTATTATTACTATTATTATTATTATTACTATTATCATTTACGAAAGCTCACCATTTACAGATTATTCTATTATTATTATTATTATTATTATTATTATTATTATTATTATTATTACTATCATTTAAGAAAGCTTACAGAATATTACATATTGCGAAGAAAAGTCCCATTACATATTTTTCTTACTGATACAAACCTAGGTATGTCGTAATCGTACCGGAAATTAAACTGTTGTAAATTTAGAGATTTTATATTATATTACAGTATTGCAATATTATATTATCAAATTACCCTCGTATAAAACGTTACAAACTTACTCAACTTTAGTTTGAATTTGTAGAATAAGTGACTTTAAAAAATGTAATATTTTCATATAGGCTACTACGGAACATTGACAATATTTTTTGGAGCTCACGCTGTGTAACTTTGTAACTACAGAGGAGTTTTAGTGCTCTAAATAAACATTTGTCCTCAGTGGTACTCTACCAAAATCACCCACATCAGGGGTATGTGGTATCGAGGCAACCTCAGATACGTTGCTTCACATATAATTAACAAACTTTCTAAAGAAACCATGGTCTAAAACTCAATAGTTTCTTAAATATGGCCTATTAACTCCATCTGCCACTTTGTTATATATACACACTATATACAGGTATATTCACATCTAATCGATGAAGGTAAACAAGTTATAAGTTATGTACGTTTGTAAATTCGCGTGGGAGTCACCTAGCAGAATACCACTTGAATAGATACTTTTCTGAGATAGTTTATTACATGTTACTTTGTAACATGTTGTTGACATCGTCGGGTAAAACACTCATTGTTCAGCCTCCGATCAATAAAGGATATGAATGCTTTCAGGAAGTGCATACTCTAGCTAGATGGATTAGGATCTAATCGCTTCATAGACATTATAGCATTCAAGAAAGGAGCTAAAGCAGCTTACATCCTTGAACTAGCCATTCGCTATGGATGATGATCAAGCAGAAAATGTTGACATAGAGAAAAAGAACATCTACGAGAAAATTTGGTGGCTGTCATTTTTCAGTACATGGACTTCTGTTTGGTTTCAGAGGTTCTATCGTTCGGTTGCACAAAAACTGCAAACACTAGGGATCACCAAAGAAGTAACCAAACATCTTACTGAAAGCATCATGGTTGGTTCAATATCCATCTTGAATCACCTTAGTACGCCAAAAATTAATTGTGAGATTCTGTTTAGAAGAGAAAGGATAAACGGTTTATATTTTATGTATTTAGTAATTGTATCGTCTCATAAGATGGAATTGATAAGCTGTGACCGATGGCAACTTGCGAAGACGCAAGCAGATTCATTTATGTTTATAATTAATTTTCTTTTTTTCTTCTTCTTGTTTCTTGTCGTAAAATAATTATTTCTCGACTTACTTTCTGAAAAGAACTATCACGACAGGAAATTTTCACTAAGAAAAAGGTTTTTTTCTTAAAACGCCGGTAGTCACTGTGTATAGCCTCCAAGCATAGAAGACTATATGCGTTGTTTGCTTAAAATTTAAAGCTGTGAATAGAGTGTGGGATTTTCTAATTTTCCCTCCACACGTATGTGCTTCATTGTGCTTCTATGTGGAATAAAATAGAGATAAATTTTCACGGGTCTTAATTTTGAACTATGGAAACGTAGCATTCAAAGTATTTAATATTATTATGAAAATAAATGGGCCTACTTTACGGGAACTGGTGGAGGTATTAATTACGCCCAACTTGTGATGGACAGTAAGCCTGATAACCATTGTTATAAATAAAAATTACCGTTTCACCAAAGCGGATTTAACCCAAGCTTATTACGTTACGCGTAGAGTTCTGCAACTATATTTTCCTTCATATCTCTGATTATACCATTCATAATATATTGCATAGCATTATAAATTAAGTTTTAAAACTACCAGTTGAGGCAACTTTTGAAGTAACTTAACTTTAAATTTGGTTAGACTATTACTTACCAGTACTTGAATTAACTTATTCATGGGATAGATTAGTAGCTTGCTGACTGATATTCTGCTTTACGTCACGAATTCGATGTGTACAGGTAGGGAAAAAAAGTGGACCGACTAAAATATATAAATTGCCGATATGAACTACTGCGCATGCCTAGCGGTATTCACAGGATACCAGGGAATGTATTGAAATTTGTTCCAGTGTCGATTGTTGACTTGGCCCATTTCGAAACACATTAGAAAATAAGCTGGTAAAATTCATTTTCTGGAAATAATCTGGTAATTAAGTAGTTAAATATTGCGGCAATCAAAAAGTAGTGGGAAAACAATGTGCACTAAGGAAACAAAAAATTTCATTCCTTGGCAGGATTCGAACCGAGAACGTGTTACTTACCAGTCGAACGCGCCCCAAGCACCTGAGCTATTCAACTAAGACAAAAGCAGTAACCAGCTGCGTGGCTGTTGTCCAACAACACAGCTCTAAGGAATACGCATGGATACTGGTGTGAACAAGGCTCTGAAATCAGCTACAAGAGTCGGTCAGCTTTTTCCCCCCTACCTGTGTATCCAAATGTAAAGTAGGAATTTTAATTTGATTCTACAGGGTCGATGGAGACACCCGAATGTACTGGATCATTGGGAATTTTCATCCTCCCTTATGGGACGAGTTGAAGCGAAAGAGTCCCCCCCCCCCCGAGAATTTGCTATTTTCTATGGCGGACATCCTGAAAGCTATTGGAAATAGAAACAAATATATGTGATAAAACTTGTAGGCAATTTTATCAGCTTGTATTTTGTATACAGTAAATTTTCCTCTTCATTGCACCGTTGTTTATATATAAGCGAAAAAACAATAGAAGGGACCTTGCCCCCCCCCCCGCTTACCTCTCACCCTCGGAGACGTTTAGTATGTTGTTCAGGGCACTCCCTCCGACAATTCTACCAAATTTCAAAACTACACTTTTTCCCCCCGTTTCCTTCGTTGCCTGGACTAGGCCTATCAGGACCTAGAGTTTGAAAAGTTCTTCACAAGTTAATTTCTAATTATAAAATACAAAACCCGGGCGATTTTAAGCTATTTCTTTACAATGCGTATGTGCGAGAAAAATAAGGGCCAGTGCAACAGCACAGAACACATAGAAAGTGAAAGGAAGAGAAAGATGATATACGTATTGCTTTAGGCAATAGTTTTGCGTTAGTGTAACTTGTATATTATTTCGGAGAATTCCATTGCCGAGTTTTAGGAGTTTTAAGTTATGCAGCCAATTTATCAGTTAAAAGTGTGAAAAATTAATGACTTGTTCAAACATAATGTAGTAATTTTCACCTTATAATATTAAACAATACTGAAATATATATAGTACTAGGTAACTATAATATAATTTACAAAAAAGTACAGTAAATAAAAAAAGTTTACGCACGTGGATTAAAAGTGGAATTTTTATTATCATAGGTAATCCCACGAGAGTTGACGAGTTTATCGATAGATTCGCGACTGCGCAGCAGGAGCGAATTTATCTGATGCAACTCGTCAACTCGAGTTGGATTTATTAAGAATATTCAATGAATAAAAATCCACCAGATTATACAAATAATAATAACTTTTGTGCTTTGTTCTACAAAAACAAAACTAACAGCTGCGAGATCACGGCATACTATGAATCAACCGTCCATGAATCGATTCGAGCTGTTTTGGTGTAATCAGTGCTACCACCAGAGCATATAAGACATAGTTAACTTCATTCAATTAAGCTAAAAGCAGAACAGAATAAACGCACACGAACTGGCTTGCACAGAATCGAAATTGTGTTCTTAATCAATGTACATTTCTATTATTTCAATTTCCAAACAAATTATGTTGTATGAAATAATCTGTTTTCGTGCCGCTTAGTGGCACCATCTGACTATTAATCACTGCACACTGATACTTGCGTCTCCAGTAACGACCAGACCATTTTACCCGATAAAATGCCATCCTCGCGATTCCTACAAGAATATTGTAAGATAAACGGCCGTGATTGGTCAATATCCGAGGAATTGCTAAACGTTATTGGTCAATATCAAACACGCGGCGTATGAGTTGAATAGTCATAGTAAAATAGTACATTATGCAATGAACCTAGTAAATTGCCACATTATGCAATGAGCCTAAAATGACATTTTATTAAGATAACTTATGAGTTTCTTATTACCAACGACTGTGTTGCATACGACTGTTTTTGTTCGGCCATAATTTATTCAGTTTTTAAGGTTTTAGATTTTAGATTCATAAAAAGAAAAACAAAATGGCTGAAGGCGGCGAACAGCTGTTACTAAGTTCTCGTAGTTCTTGACTTCTGCGGTAGATGGCGTACAGTCTAGTCTAATATATAAAGTTGAAAGTATGTTTTTATTTATGTGTGTTTGTATGTTTGTTCCCTATGCAAATGTACATGCTTAATGCAATTTGAACGAAATTTTGCACTCAATATTTTTTTTCAAAGAGCGTAAAAATGTAGGCTACATTAAAATTCAAACAAATCATTCTTTCTATTTTAAAATTACATTATTTCTCAAAATAATTACACTGAATTCACCAATGCCCTCACATTGAATGTAGACAGTCCCATTACAAAATTAAGTTACTGTTCTTTGCACGATTCTGGAATTTGACGTGAACGATCAAATAAGAGACTATACTCTTCTTTCTCTTAGTCCGCGTTTGGTAGCGTGACTGCTAGCCACCTGGGCGGCCCGGGTTCGATTCCCGGCCGGTTCGGGGATTTTACAGAGATGTAAAGTTTCCTTTCTGGGTCAGGACTGGGGTGTTGTGTCCTCAACCCCATCCCACGAAAGGAACTGGCCACCTTTCGCGGTATCATCCTGCCTAGTGTCCCTCTGTCGGGACGTGAGCCTCCCTCCCACGCCTCTGTCCCAGGGCAGGACCGATCTCCGGGCCAAACACTTCATCATTTACGAGACCCACTCCCCCCCGAACCTTAAATAACCGTGAGCTGTCGGGGCAAGGCGATTCCATGGATCGCAAAGCCTACATAGTTTATTTACCAGGCAAGGACTGGGAGGGCTTCGCCGGATGAGTAATATAGAATAAGAGGGCGCATTGCGGGGAATGCATATTCAGTTGTCTCAGGTTCAAGCAAATCAAAATTTACAGCCCAAGTTAGTGCCAAGGAAGAGTTACGAGTATCCACTGATACGTTATCCATCGCTGTAGGCTTTGTATAGTTGAGAGATACGGATGTTTTTCGTAAGACCTAAGCATGTAAAAAGAGACAAAACCGGATGGAACGTTTTTAATCCTATGTGCGCAAAAAAAAATAATATGTCCAGGGTATTTTGGGGAGGAAAGTGTGGAGGTGACATTGATTTTCCTTTTGATTTCATCCCCGAAATGGTTCTATGGGAACATGAGTGGGGAATAAAATATCACGTAAAGTTGGCAAAATTTTATGTTACCGGAATTTATATTTCTTAGTTCACGATATACTAGACATGGTGAGTAGGAACAACGGGTTTCAAAATAATGCGGAATTTGTGTTTCTTCTTATTTCACGATCTACATGGTATGTAGTACATGGTATGGTATGTAGTAGCAACGGATTGAAAAATAATTCTTCTTATTTCACGATCTACCAGGCATGGTACAGTATGTAGAAGCAAAGGGTTGAAAAATAATTCTAAATCCTCAAAGAAGGATAGAAAGCTACGAGGGCCGTCCATAAAGTAAGTTTCCCTGGGGCCTTTTACAGAAACAAAACACAATTTCATGGAAATTTATATTGCAACTGTTCAGCTATTTTTTCAACATATTCGCCACCGGAATTGAGACATTTTTCACTCTGTGGGACCAATGTTTGAATACCTGTGTCGGAGAAGTCAGCCGCCTGGGATATGAACCATTGTGTGGCAACCATGTCCGCTTCTTTATCGTTCTCTGTAATTTCTTGAGATGTAGGAATAGATGGAAATCAATGGGAGCGAGATCCGGGCTGTAGGGTGGATTTTTAAACACCTCCCAGCAAGTCTCCTGCAGAAATTTGACTGAGAGGTGTTTAAACATTCACCTTACAGCCCGGACCTCGCTCCCAGTGATTTCCATCTCTTACCACACCTCAATATATGACAGAGAATGACAGACAGGCGGAGATGGTTGTCACACAGTGGTTCAAATCCTAGGCGACAGAGTTCTCCGACACAGGTATTCAAAAGTTGGCCCCACGGTATGAAAAATGTCTCAATTCCGGTAGCGAATATTTTGAAAAATAGCTGAACACTTGCAGTATCTGTTGCAATAAATATTTCCGTGAAATTGTGTTTTGTTTCTGTAAACGGCCCCAGGGAAACTTGCTTTATGAATGGCCTTCGTATAGCCTACCTATCGTTTTCGAAGGGAATAGTTTAGGCATAATGAATAGAATGAGAAAGTATGATGACTCCGCCGCTAATACAATGGTGGGTATAGGGAGAGCGGCGGTCACCGAAACACTGGCAGCACCTTCGTTTGCGTTTCAACTTCTCAATGCTGCATCATGATAGTTTGGCATCTTATGATTAAACTCGCAATCTTTAATTAACCCTTGATCCTATTTCTGTGAAATTTGTGCAGAAATAATCTGCACAACACAGTCCTTCTGATGGTTAAAACAGAGACTTAAACAATGCGGACATAAATGTTTTTTTTTTTTCATTATATAAACATCACCAATTACACAAAATTCATGGAGGGTGAAACGGAATTTGACTATGCGGCAATTTTTTTCATTTTTGTGTCCCGTAAAAACTTCAAGCGAGAAAGTTTTAGTGAAATATTTCAACTTTATATTAAATTCATTACCACCTTTATATCTTGAATGGTTTACGAGTAATTGAGTGGTAATTATTCCGGGCGCTAGCTGTCTGAATGATGTGGGACGATCGTGAAATGTTGAGGGTGAAGCAAATTTGACTATGCGGCATTTGTTATTTTATTTTTGTGTCCAGAAAGAGATCAAGCGAGTAAGGTTTAGTGAAATATTTGGATCTTATTATAAATCGAGTACCACCTATATATCTATAATGGTTAACGAGTAATGCCAATTACTCTAAAGCTAAAGCTATCAGAATGGTATTGAGGTATTAGCAGGCATCTTTTCCATAAAATACCAGCAATAACGTAAAATTTTGTACATAATTTATTCGTGGACTCAATAATAATACTATATTAACTGACTACTTGTACCCATACTGCAAGATTGACCCGCTGGGGAAAAGGAGTGAATGAAGCTTTTTTCTAACTTAGTAAATCTGCACTACTTTAATTTATGCATTTATTGGATTATTTATCATATTTTCTGTTCACTTATGTTAGTAATTTTTATGTATAATTATCATAGCAAATGTCTTATTAGTTTAATATCTTGTTCCTTTTTTTAATAATATAATTTAACAACATAAGACGTACATCAGTTACAGCGAACGGCGAATGGTCGAGGGTTTGAGCAAATAGCGGGCTGTAGTTAAGGCAAGAGGATTTAATTTTTTTATGAAAAAATCAGGGAAAATGCTTTGAAATATTGTGTGATATATGTAGAAGGCATCGCAAAACAATTGTTGCGTATGTGCGTCTTTATCGGATGTTGAGACGCCAATTTTAAAGATCACGCGCCCTATTTTTGTAGTGCTGCTTATGAAATTTTCCGTACCCTGCAATTCACAAACCATCCCTTAGTTTATATTATCTCTGTTCACATAATTTGTTCACAGATCTACACTTTAGACCGTGTTTCACCTACATAACTTACCCCATACAGCCAGGAGAAAATTAATATTAATATAAATAATATTACTATTAATACAATATAATTACAAATTAATACTCAGTAATATTCTATACAATGTAATGTTAATATTAATTTATAAAATATCCCTTAACTGTTTTCTACCCTAATTATACGTTGTTATTTCTATACAAATGTACATTCTTTAACAAATTCTCATCAAATTATACTAACATACCCTATACCCTATTTTCTAGGCAACAAAATATTAGATCAAATCATCCCTTAGCTGTTTCATTCCTATATTATATAATTGTTCATTGCTTGTGAACATCTTCGATTTTTTGAAAGATGTGGAACGAAATGTTACGGCCAAGCTTCTTGCAATCTGAGAAATTACTGTTACACAAGGCCATGTTTATTTATGGAGATGAGATCTTCCAAGACGTGTAAAGCAGCCCGAAAATTGTCAAAAGTATCTAACAATTCAATTTAGATAAGGTGAGTCATTTTGAAATAGATTAATGTATTATTTTGTTTAAGAGTGTTTGCAATTTTTCCTATACCGCCCGTAGTAATCTTGCTCCCGCGAATCTCAAGCAGAGTAACTGCTACCTAGCGGCGGAACCAGTGAACTACCTCAGTCATCACACTTTCTCCTCTATTCATTATGGTTTAGGTGTGATCGGTCGTGTTTCTTCGCTTCATACTCCAGATACCTTCTTAAGGACTTGAAAATCTTGCATAAGTTAATATCGAATTATAAGCAAATTACAAAGTTCGGGCAACGCCGGGCCTTTTAAGCTAGTCTTTCTTATAAGAAAGGTGCAAGCGGGAAAGGGCGTGACGGTGGATTAGTGCACACAAGGGGCTTTAGTTTGTTCCCCATAAATCACACTTACACTGACAACATGATTTCTACAACAACAGTTAACAATCTCTAACTTATAATCTCTACCAACAAGTATGAGGCAAAGGGAAACTATCGCGAGGGTTAATTTATAGTGCTTACTCTTATGACAGTTTACATCTGAAGTGAATAACATATGACCAGGGAGCGGATTTCTATGACATGTCATATTTTTCCCCTTTGCATTATTTCAGGTTTCTGACTAATTTAAACCCGATTCCATGTAACTGGATATTTAGGAAATTTTCAATTATTGTAGCATATTTAGTATGAATATGCATATTTAGGTCATATTTTTGGCATATTTGAGTGCATATTAAAGAAATTTTGAAGTTTCATGTCATATTTTGTAAATTTTGCATTATAATGATACTTTTTGAGAACTTACAGATATTTAAATAATGTAATAAAATGTATTGAAATGAAACTTTTAAAAAATGTACACAATGTGTAAGTGGTAAAGTCATATTTTAAATTTTATTGGTCATATTTTAATGTTTTTAGGTCATAAATGCATGCATATATCCTATTTTTTAGGTCATAGAAATCCGCCCCCTACATATTACACTCGAGGAAGAAGTAATTATCTACAAATTAGAACTGTGCGTAGTAATTCTGGTTTCAACCAATCCAGTGACCTGTATGATGTCGAAAGTAAACATCATGTAACACTGTCTGCCGCCTATGCAAATTTATTTGGTTCTCTTAACAATGCTGTCATAAATTGAAACTACTAAGAGATTACATTTTAATAATTCAGAAGTGCCTGGTGTGCCATAAAAACATAACTTTACGCCACACAGATTCATCAAGGGATGCGGTACTAGACTTCATTTATTCATTTTTATTTACCTGACTGAAAATTTCCTGAAGCAAGCTGTCCCTACCTACGTAAATTAAAAGAATTGCATATCACTGAAATGTTAAAGCGTTCTTCTTATTCATATCTTCCAATATCCTGTCGTACATTTATTTTACAGTGCATTCGAGTTATGAATAAAATCTAGCATATTCACGATAGAATGGACACATAAAATGTCTAACTTTTCTGAAATATACTTTGATATTTTGAGATTCTTCTTGTATTGTGATATAAAATATCTTAAAGTGATCTCAAGTTATTTGCTTTATCAAGGAAATTTTCCAATAGGCTAAATACTTGTAGTTGTTTGGTTGGCTTACAAGGTAAAATGTCGAAATACTTTCGTCTCTTTTTTGCAGAATTCAAAGGCAGTTGAACAAGTTGGAGAAACATTGATCGATCAAATGACCTTTCCAACAACAAAGCTTATAAAGAATGAAGAAGTAATCTTCGCAACAGAGTTATTTCAAGCTACTTCTTTCCCATTATAAGAAAGCGTAGGAGACTACTTTAGCGGAGTTGGTCCTGTCAAGTAGAATCCTTATGTTCTATGATATGTTGCCAAAATCAACATTTGAAAAGAAGACATTTTCTGGCTTCTCAGGTGTACACTCACTGAGCAGCTCAGCTTCATACGTTAGACTATGTTTATGCTTGTATGTATGCTATTGTTTTCATGTTTCTATTTATGCTTTATATTTGTATTTTAAACGCATTATGATCCACACGGTCTATGAGGAAATCCACGGATTATCAGGAAGGATTCTGTCCACGAATTGACATGTTTGCCATTTCACCAGGCTCGACATCAGGCTACAAGAATTGAAAATCATGCGGAACAATAAGCAGAAGTCAACCCAGAAAAATGGCACATTTATGAGCCCTCCAGCTTTTACCACATGGAAAAGTAAAACTTAATATACAAATAAGTCATTGGGTCGATGGTCAGGGCTAAAAGAACCATACGAGGCTTTTTTGTTCAATTCTGTAACCAGTTCAATAACAAGGCCACTTTCATGAGAGACATTTCAATTGCTACACTCAAAAGTTCGATTTCCATATTGCAGAACCATTTGTACTCATCCCGGCACTGATAACTTCTTGTGGCTATTCCTATGACATTTCTGTTACAGTACTTCTTTCCCTTTTCTATTTAGTTACCTCTTTTCCCATTTTTTGTTATTATTTCTATTTGTAAAGCGATATTGTCAACATGTAATCACTATTAAGTGCCAGAATGGTACTTTATGAGATTCTGTGGGGGACGGTAAAATGTATGTCCGTCTGTCTGTCTGTCCGCGTGTCTGTATGCGCGATAACTCAAATACGCTTTATCAGATTTTCATGAAACTTGGTATACGCATTTATAACGTCTACGAAAGGAAAGCTATTGACTTTGGACCAAATCATTTCACCGGTACCGGAGTAATGACTAATTAAAGGTCACATGCTTTTTAAATGGCAAATCATGACTATACTACAAAACCGCATTGTTAATCACTGAGGGCTTTGACTTCATTGCAGTCGGATATTTTTGGGTAGATTTCGAAGAAAAATCTACCTATTGCAATGGATACCACTTCATGATTTTCGAAAAATTCTTTCATATCTTTACGTTTCATGCTCCCCTAAGTACGAAACCACCGCCCGTCCAAAAAAAAATTTGTGATATTTATAAAAATATATATCTATATATATATATATAGATATATATATCTATATATATATATATATCTTTACACGATAGCGGCCGTAATTTTGAAGATATTTGAACCAAATTTTATTATGTTATTTCTAGGCCCAATAGTTCGGACAAGTTCGTTAATGGGCAAAATTGGCCCAAGGGGGTGGTCGGGGAGGGGGTTGAAATTTTAAAACATTTATATCTCAGCCCCTATGAAGTATAGAGGGAAACTTTGTTTGAATAATTTAGAGTACTCCCTATGGAGTTCACAGTGACACCAACAATTTGGGGGTTTTTGGGGGTACGAGTGGGGGTGGGGGTGAGGGGATGGAAATTCGAAATTTTTGAAACCACGTCTTGTGGGGTATCGTTGAAAAGCTCTTGATGAGTACTCTACAAATCAATAACTAGTTTCTTGATAGCTCTCATATGACGCGAGATTTTAATGTTTGAAAATAATAACACTTAAAAGAATTATTATAATATCATAATTTTGTCTTGTTTAGCGGCATTGCTAATTTTATTCATTGCTGATCTTGCGCATGGCCTCCCAGAATATTATATCCTATTCTTGTTGTCAAAACAAATGATTGTAGGCTCTTCCTCTTTACCGAATTCAGTTCTTATTACTGCGGGTTTGCCATGCCAAGGCTAAAAAAGAAGAGTGCTGCGCAGCGATAATAAATTAAACCAAAAGCACTTTGAAATCTACCTCAGCCTGTAGGCCTGCCTAAAGGGATTTTTTTTTTAATTTATTATATCACGCCTTGCTTTAGATGTGAGGCATTTGTTGTAAGTTCGTTCTGTTGCTATCCCACTTAGGGCCAGTTGTATAAAACTCAAAAACTGATAGTTGTTTTCAACTGAAAATTTGAAAATAACTGGCTACTTATGTTGTATAAAAATAATCATAGACGGTGTAACTCACAGTTTTAAATAACTGGAGGAAATCATAAAAATCAGGCAACAGTGCAAAAGTTGAGGGATATTTGCAGAGAGTATTATGTTTATATATTTGGTATTTGATTTTCAATTGTTATATTAAAGACAAAGTACCATATTATGCATATGTATTTGGTATTTATTTCCAACTGTTTAATGACGATGAAAATTTTTTCAAAACCATTTCATTGAGGCCATGTATATTTTTGCTTCGAACTGCTTTAACATGTCCAAAGAGGTGTTTAGGTGTGTGAGAGCAACCTGCAGCACTTATAATGCCTGGAAGGTTACGAATATTGTAAAAATCTAGCACTGTTTTCTTATGACACTATCCTAAGTTGGCATTCTAATAAACCGAGGCCTTAAAGCATAATTTTCTCTTGTCACATTATGAAGGTTCTACTGGCTGTTCCTATGTCCCCAGTAACTATTTAGAAGCTTCCATGAGTATCATGAACATATCATGAATTCGCTTTGCTGTTGATTGCAATGGGGGACATAACCTCTGTCTAGTTCAACTACTCAAATTTCGGTAACGTGTCATTCAATACTAATAAAGGATTCCTTCTCTTATGCCATACATGAGATGCATGATGGATTTTCATTGCATTACCAGATGAGGTACTGTATCACAATAATCAGAAATCTAGAAATAAATGTTGTTATTTTGTAATATAGAGCTACCATAATCAACAACAAAGCTAAGGTACCGGTATCTGTATTTTTTATGCCATTAAACAAAATGAAAGCAAACTGAATTTAAATGTTATGAAAATAATAATTAAAAACTCACATTGTACTTGCAAATGGATTTCTAGTGTCTTGTCATTGTTTGTATGTATTTAAAATTTCCAAATCATCAGTTAATTTTTTAACTTGCAAAAATTCTCCAGTTGTATTAAACTGTTGGTTAGAATGAGATAAACCTGGATTAACGTTTATACTACAAAAAAAGACAGTTAAATGTAACTGAAAGTTAATTTTGCATGCTAACCACAAATTACATGTTTATACAACTGGCACTTAATCCTTCATACATGCTTATCAAAATAAATAAATAAATAATTAAATAAATATAAATAAATATACGAGTGAATAAAAGGTTTAAAAACACAAATAGCAGTTGAATAATTAAACGCAGCTGCTGTTGACATAATATGGTACATTCTATCGAAATGTGCGGCTAATCGATAGACCTACCTGTATTATATTTTAATGCGATTATTTTTCAGTTTAAAGGTTGCTGTGAAAGCAAATAGACCTAATGAATTCCTGACAGATTGATTTCATATTGAAATTAATTTATTCATAACCTGTACGGCTCCTTTAAACCTCAAACAAACATGTCAGCGAATTACACTTTTATCTTTCATATTATTGTCAATGCCTTTTGTGGAATGTTGACATATTTTAAGAATTTCTTATATCAGTATATACGAGTATGAAATTAGATAGGAATCAAACTTTAGACCTTCGTTCTTCCGTAAGTCCTGCTTAATGAATCGATCTGGAGCATAACTCGGAGATCTATTACAATATTTGTTTTCTCCATAGGCCTATCATAATTGCAATTATCACTGATTAAACATAATCATTCTGCCACTTTGTTATAAGTAACAGTTTACCTGATTTTATTGTTCATGTTATGCTTTGTTTGTAGTGGCAATCCTTTATAAGAAAATGCGAAAGGAAACTTTTCTTAATGAAAAGATAATTTTATATTTTTATATATATATATATATATATATATATATATATATAAAACACATTAGCTTAAATCGCCTGGATTTTCAGTTTTGTGTCCGTTCATAAGTGGTGTTGATCGTAGAAATTTCAAAGATTTAACCTTCTTGTCTTTACCCAACTTCTTAGGGGATGGACTGAGGGACAGAAATTCAACATCCCGAAGGATAAAATTTTTATCTCATTAGAGGACTTAAGATTTTCCATACCTTTACGTTATATGTCGACTAAAATTATATTAGGGGAAATGAAATAATTGATATCACATTCGTATTACAGATATTACGCGAATATAAATTTTATGCAATTAGAAGACATCGCTTTTTCCATAATTTTGCCCTATAGCACTGTGTGTTGAAACAGGAAGTTAAACAAATCAACATCTCGTTCATATTGGCTGCCCTAGAAATCCGAGGGTATAGAAAATAAGAACATTACATTACCCCTTTTTCTAGTTTTTCTTAGGGGTTTAAAACAACTGGAACGAAGGTATCAATACGGTAGTGACGATTGTTTAGAATTATCCAGACATCAGCCGATTACAAGAGTGGTCTTCAACCCGCGGCCCGGGGCTTAAGTTTCGATGGTCTGCAAAATAGCATTAGTTTTAACTAAAAGTAAAAATCGTATTCTTTGACTACTATTCTGAAACCGCTCTTCGGTATGTTAGGGTTGGCGTTTGAAGACAAATTTCCAGCAATCCTCTCACATGTTCGGCTCATAACATCACTATTTGGAGGCACATAAGCTTAAATATGTGAGCAGCTTTTCTCCACGGTGAATATCGTGAAATCAAAAGTGAGGAACAGATTTTCCGACTTTTACTTAGAGAACTGCCTTCGAATTTATTTTTCCAACATATTGACAGTTTAGTGACAAAGAAACAGAGTTAGGTCTCATATTAAATTCAAGAATGTTATTGTGCTTTGTGTTATTCATTAACATCACAAAGTGAAAAACAATATATAAAACAAACACACATGTAGGGAAAGTTAAGTAATCCCTACGGTTATTGTAATACAAAATTATTATATAGTTTTGTTACGTAAGTATCATGTTATTAATAAATCAATAAATCAATGCGGCCCACTAGTCTTTCACCAAAAAGTAAATGGCGCATTAGTTAAAAAAAAAAAGTTGAAGACCACTGGATTAGAACACTTTATTCTGACTATAATTAAACTGATTTCTTATTCCAATGTCCCTATACGATCCTTCAGAGCTTGAATTCGGTTGAAAAATTATTAACCAGTGTCTTATATATTTCTTCTATTAATCATGTGACACAATATTTTACAACAATAACAAGACAATCAATATCGTGTCATATTTTATATAAAAAAGAGGTAAATTTAACTTTGTATGGGCAGTGGAGGCCCGTAGGATTCCGGGAAGTTAAGGCTCCCAGACTGAGAAATTGGACACAGGAAGGTGGGAAGGTTGTCAGCCCTACGCACAGGCGGCTTTTTACCCTCATGAATACTACCGGTACTGATTTCTGCAAGAGGCCGAGTCGATTATAGTGCTACCAAAAGGGTTAGGCCAATGAAAAAACTCCTCAAACCACATTGGAAATCGAACCCGCGACCTTCCGGTTTGTAGTGCAGTGCCTCAACCACTATGCCACGGCGTACTCATATTTGATATAGTGATCCATAAATTTCCGGTACATCAGACGTTTCTGGATCAAAGAGTATTGACTTAGTCCCAGTACTATCCTTTAGAGTTTTAAATCGGAAAGAATTAAACGAGCAATGTAAATGCAAGCACACATAGGCAATGGCTATGAATCTCATTTCAGGGAGGGCAAATCAGGATGCATCCCCATGTTATTTTCATATTTTAGGCCTACTCTAACAGCAAAAGAGGCCTCACAATTTCTTTAATTTTCTACATACTCCCCGCTTTTCAATACATTTGTTCCAGTGTTCTACTAGCTTCTGGAGACCTCCAGAAAGAAATATATTTGACCGAGCAGCAAGTCATTCATACACCGTCTCCCTCATATATAGGACCATTCTTCATACATTCCCGAACTCGCTCCACTGGTCTATCATCTACTTTATCCACTAAAAGATCCATATGAGAAACATCTTCACCTCACGCTCGGCCACTTAGCTTTCTACGTACTTTCCTGCGTTGTATAACATATCTTATGTTTCTTAATTATGATAAGCCTATGCAGAAAAAGTTATTGTTGTAATAGATCTCCGAGTTAAGCTCCAGATCGATTCATTAAGCAGGGCTTAGGGAAGAACAAAGGTCAAAAGTTTGATTCCTAGAGGCATATATCTTACCGATTTTGATAGATAGGCTATTGCACGTTCATTGATACGTTTAAAATATACCAATAACAGTGATAAATTAATTTATAATGGAAGCACTGTGTGATGTTAAACCAAATTCATCTAATTTTTTCAAGAATTTAGTTCTGAATAATCAGTTACAGCTACGATTCTTCCTCAAAATGTGCGCGTATGTAATCATTTTTAGATTTCTGCCTCTAACGTATGTGGAGAATTCAATTAAAAAATCTCGTTAATATAGCCTATGTTTGAGGTCCCCTAGATAAAATTAAATTCCAGTTAAAAAGCTATGTGTGTGTGAATATATGTTTGAATGTTTATACTTCAGAAAGAAGTATCTTTTCAAGACGAAACTTTATAAGTTATAAGCTTTCGCATATATTGAAATTAAAATTTTCATGCTTTCTTAAAACAGCCTAACAATATTGTTACAATTACATATCAAATTATTGTATTTATACTTAACATTTTATGTAAAAGAGTAGTTATAAGCTACTATTCTCGAAATAAGTTATTGGTGGGGAAAGAAGTCTTGAGTGATGAGAACACTATAAAATGCATGGATAGGCTATACACCATACACTTATTTTATACCAGAATTCTAAGCGAGAAAATAGTAAAATCCAGCTTAGTTTGGAAAAAATAATGTTAATATCCTGCATAAGATTTTTCAATACCAACCCATGGACGAAATTGTTATTGGGAAATTTCGGAATCATTTCATTACCATCACATCTTCATAGAACTTTCGTGATATATCACAGTATAGAGAAAAGACTATCTAAGAATATTTTTAATCCTTTTTCTTTATTTAGGATGAGAAAAAATAATGTACACCATTTTATAACTACTGTCAAACTCCACTAGGCAAGAAGGTTTAGCAAGCATAAATTGAACAGTTTTGATGAATTGGAGTCACATCCTGGAAATGACATTGATGTGTGAATCAGCTGATAACAGCTAGCATTTATATGCCATTTTATCTGAAAACTCATTTTGTAATCGAATTTCTGTCTGCCAATATATGCACTGCACCATAATTCTAAAACTAAGCGAAGTCATATTGATCCGCCCTCTTGTGTCAATAGCATTCCAGTTGGCCCTATATCTGATCATTGCAATTTGCCGAACTTTTAATTTCTTCACGGCTGTTTTAAAATTATTACAATAATGTTGTCAGACGCCTACGTGAATATACTGCAATGTCATTGAAATGTTAAAAGTTTTAAATATTTATTACTTTATACAATGTAGTCGTCAACATGATCGCCTGACATCAATTAGGCCTATAGTTTTATCATCTTTATCTCAATGAATACATAGGAATCTAACGCGGATTTTCAGCTAATAATAATGTTCAAACAATTTACATGCTCTCATTTTTTTGGAAAAATATGCATTATTCTGAGAACATTATAGGAGAAAAATTCCTCCGACACTGGGACTTGAACCCAGGACCTTTGGCTATTCGCGCCAATGCTCTACCAACTGTTCTCACGTAATGTCTAACAGAGACAATAATCTGTGGTTCATGAATGCTTAAATATCTATCTTGAATGTTAACTGTACAATAACAGTGGAAGCCCGGTCACAAAAATCACTACTTAGTGTGCCTCACAGTGCTGCATGTGACATAACTTGTCTGTATATGAGGTAGATCATTAGGGCAATCAGTCATAGGAGAGAGGTTCCATCTGGCGCTGTGAATTGAACTCCGGGCTTAGCTCAGTTGGTAGAGCATTGACGCGAATAGCCAAAGGTCCTGGGTTCAAGTCCCAGTGTCGGAGGAATTTCTCATGTAATGTCCAACAGAGACAATAATCTGTGGTTCATGAATGCTTAAATATCTATGCATTATTCTGTCGCCGGCTGATTCTCCCGAACGTGCTAGTGTATATTTTTCATTAGTTTTATGAAAAAAATATGTAATAGTTTTATAGAGAAAGTGAATATAGTTTTTCTGATGCGTTATCGAAACTAAGTTCAGGAGTGGTAGGCCTATACGAAGCTCGACCCATAATAGTACATTATGCAAAAAGCCTATAATTGCATTTATTAAGATACGAGTATATTTATGAAACGAGCAATGCAATCTGAGGGAGGATGCCAAACATATTTTGATTGAATGCAACAGAACTAGCAAGTTTAGGAAACTGTTGCTTGAATCTTATTTTAGTAATATTATTGAAGATATTGCTTATATAAAAATTAATAATACAGATAATGCTGAATTCCTCAGACAAATAGGAAAATACCTTTTCAGAGTCAAAACAATATGGGAGGAATCCGTCAAGAATGCCTAAACAGGGTCACTGTTGCTACTAGGTATTTGTTCTTTGTTTTGTTTTGTTGTGTGTACTGTTTCTTGTTTGTTTTATGCTTGGTTTTGTTTTTGTTTTTATTGGAGTCGTAAAAACATCCCTGTAAATAGCCTACGCTACATCAGGGATGCAAGTACGAATGCATGTAAATTTATGCTTGACAATGCGAGTTTCATAATTTTCATATGAGTATCATAATTACCATTATAGGCAAATTACATACGACTGTTTTTGTTCGACCATAATTAGTCTAAATGTTCAAATTTTGATATTTTAGATTCACTCAAACAAATAATCACGCTTTAGCGTGACATGAACTTCGCACCAGCTGGTTGTAGTTCTTATCTTCTATGACAAGAGGGCAGCTCATGTCGTCGGTCAAATCGAAGTTTCCTTTTGGCCATTTTCTTGAAACCAAAGGATTTTGACAAAATGAAATTAATTAATTTTAGTGTGGTATTAGCATTAACACGGACAAAATTGAATTTATTTTAAATATAGGCTATTTAATGCCTAGCGGCATTCACAGGATAGCAGGGAATGTATTGAAATTTGTTCTACAGCCGATAAATTGCTTGAATTGAGAAATAATTTCACGTAATTTGCATTGCTTGTGAAAACAAACGTTTTCGTTACATCTCTTTTATTTATGTATCACAAGGCTCTGAAGTCAGCTGTAAAAGTCGGCCCGTTCCCTCTCCCCCCTACCAGTGCAAACTATTCCATTCAGTACTTTTACAACCATTAGACTTTTTTCTGTGGAAGGCATAGCATAGCTATCTTTCCGAGAGACGCCATGGAACACGTTTAAAATTCTATAATACAAGTTGTGTATGAATACTAAACTTAATAATAATAATAATGTTTTATTTTGCCTGGCAGAGTTAAGGCCGTAGGGCCTTATCTTCCACTCAACCAGGATAAATAGAAAATACATTAAAAGGAATCTACAAAAAACAAATACAACAGATATCATACATAATACAAAATGCTAAAAATAGAGTAATAATACAATATTGAACTACCTATATTAAAACATAAGAAAAACATGCGTCCAATAATATGCCGAGAAAACAAAGTGAATTAAAGAATTATAATATAATTGGATGTGTGTAAAATCATAATATTATACTATAATATACACTATATTATATATTATACTATAATATATAATATACATAGAGTGCAAGCTGATATTTTCACCGACCTAATTAAATTGTATTGGGTCCATTTTGTTTGTTAATTTCCAGGAATTTCTATTAATATTTATACACGTAGACTGGCAGGTATCAAAAATGTCATTTAAATTCTCTGACAGCTCATCGCGGACACTATTGGTTTGTGTGTTACAATGTCGCTGTTGTGTTTCTGGTCTGTGGTTACCTACGCAATTACACTAGAATGACAGCATTCGTGTGTTTAGCCACAGAGCGGCAAATCCAACTGATTGAAGTCATGCAAGTTACTGCAAGATGTTGCGGCGAAGGAACGCTACACTTCCTGGAATAGCATGTCATGCACAAGTCCGGTACACCTATAGTACCACCGCAGCTATAACCATAATACAATAAAGGACATGCGAAATGAAAGGGTTAAATGAGATTACTGTAGAATAACTTAAATTACAGCAGGAGTATGCAAATAAAATAATTGTAGATACTGTAAAATATCTTGTAGATATCTGTGCCGATTCTACACGAAATCCTTATAACAATCGTCGGGCAACTCATTGAAATGTACGAGGGCTATCCAGAAAGTAACAGACGTTTTGAAATAAAAAATAAACAAATTGGAAAAAATTATTACATACATTTTGAAGGTAGACTCTTAGGCTATTTTTCTACATAATCGCCATTCACTTTAAGGCATTTATCATACCGTGGCACAAGCTTTTCGATACCCTCTCTGTAGAAATCCGCCGCCTGCGATTTCAACCACTTCAGAGAATTTATTGGCAAAAGTGTTTAAAAAAAGCTTTAGACTGCAATTCGTGCAGAAAATTCAAACAAATGACTTTCTCTTCGTTTTGACAATCACTCTACTTGAAGATAATTTAATTTTCTTGTCGAAAACGGCTTTATAAAGATTTTGTTTCAATTTTCTGCAAGAATTACATGTACAATGATTTCTACAGAGAGAGAGAGTATCGCAAAGCTTGGGCCACAGTTTGATAAATGCCTTAATTTGAATGGCGATTATGTAGAAAAGTAGCCTAAGAATCTACCTTAAAAATGTATGTCATAATTTTTTTTTTCACTTTCTTTATTTTTTATTTCAAAATGTCTTTACTTTCTGGACAGCCCTCGTAGATATGTATTCATGAATCGAATATCGTTTCTGTTGAGCATTACGGAGGAATATTAGGAGAAACATATTTTCTGAACCGGGATTCGAACCCGCAATCTGCGGCTTCCCTTTACGACGTCCTACCAACTGAGCTAACCAGAGGTCGAGTTTATCTCCTATGTCTCCTACGATTGCCCTTAATTGTCGACCTCACTAAAAGACATTTACGTCATATAAGTTACATACATGTGAGGCATTCAAATTTAATTATTTTGTGGACTGAGTTTCCGATTATTGTACAGTGCCATTTAAGATATAGGCTACAGTCGAGTGCACTGAATTTTTCCGATATAATGCGCAGCGATTTATGTTGGTAAGGGAATACCTAACCGGCTCATCCACTTTCCATCCCTTTCCATCCCTTTTTCGCGTTGGGGAATATGCAGCAGAAACTAACCCTCCAATTAATGTTTGCCTTATTCCCCTCACTCCTCTGCTGAACCTGAAACCTACCTACGGTTAATGTTTGAATGCCAGACGTTTGACAACAAACCAATACTAGTCAGATTCATTCAAGGGTTGGTGTAAGCATTCGTTTGAGGCAAGCCTTCTAGCCACTCAGATGAAATGTTTCCGTACTCCACCCCATTTCACCGCTCACCTAGACCTGAGCTTTGTCAAAGGCTAATGTGTGTCTTCGGATCCGAATTCAAACCAATAATAGACTGGCTCACCCAGCATTGGTGTAGATACAGATACAGATGATACAGTAAGGTCTACTGCCGCATCCCTCGATGCATGTTTGTAGCGGGAAGATATGTTTTTTATGGCACATAGGCAGTTATGGATTATTAAAATGTAATCTCCTTTAATATTTTCAATTTATGGCAGCATTCTCAAGAGAACCAAATAAAATTTCACAGGCGGCAGACAGCGTTACATGATGTTTACTTTCGTCATCATACAGATCACTGGATTGGCAGGAATCAGAATTACTATGCACCGGTCTAATTTGTAAATAATTAGGCCTACTTATTCCTTGAATGTCATGTTATTCACTTCAGATTTAAACTGTCATAAGTGCTTGATATTAAAATATTTTTAACGGCATATTTCATAAATGCCGTTTTAAATTGTTTTAAATATTGTTCATATCTTTGTTAATTCAAACGTTTACGGCATTTCTGGCTAAGTGAATGTTTTGATAACCGGGTGTACAACAATTGACAGTACATAGCCTAATGTTTTCGGAACTGATTGTATAGTATTTCAGCAAAGTTTCACTTCATTAGTTTTAAATTTATTAAAGTTTGTTCCATTGACCTTTTTTTTAAGTTTTATAATGTTATTTATATCTCTTCTACTATTTTTTGTAATGCATAACGTAAGTCAGCTAACAAGAGAACGTAAATATTGATATTAATTAAATGACAGAGTATACTTCATTGGTTCTTGTGCATATTTGCATGCATATTTCGTCTTCCGATTCAGTATCGGCCGTACTTTTATTTATTTGATGGACATACAGGTATCTCGTGTTTTAAAATACATAATTATTTATGTTAATTTATGAAATATAACTTAAGGGGTTTCAACTTTATGTATTTTAAACCTACTTAAACTTAGTGTTCAGCTATTGTTAGTTACTCTCAAGAGAGACGGACGTGTTTGTCGTGTGCTCTACTCAAAGAAAGAAAAAAATGGGAAGAAACAAGCAACCTAACTCCACTGACAAGGTGAGTGACTCCAATGATATACTGACAACTCTAAGAAAAATGTTTGATGATTTCAAGAGTGACATAAATGCCCAGATGGATGAGATGAAAAAATCCATTGAATTCATTTCAGAGAAGTTCGATTCTTTCAAAATAGAACTTAGCGAGATGAAAGAAGAAATAAGAAAGCAGAATTAATGTGAAAATACAAATCTAAAAAAAGAAAATGAAAAGTTATCTATGAGAATAAATGACTTAGAACAGTATTCCCGGCGAGATAATCTGATTGTACATGGTGTACCAGAAATTAAGTCTGATTCTGTGTATGACATAATTGATCGTATTTCTACACTCATAGATGCGAAGGACTGCATGCGAGACATTAGTGTAGCACATAGGTTACCAACAAAAGAGGGGAAAAGAAAACCCATTGTAATAAAATTTTGCAAGAGAACCAGCAGAGACACCTGGCTGTCAAAGTTCAAAGAAGAAGCCAAAAGAGATGAAGAAGGACCTGGCATCTCTTCCAGCAAACTCTCTTTAGAATGCCTCCCCCCTAGCAGGATTACGGCAGGTGAGCACCTTACAGCGGCAACAATGGACATGCTAAATAAAACAAGAGATACCGCCAAGGAACTGAACTATAAATTTGTGTGGATCAAGGACGGAAAAATTCTAGTAAGGAAAAATGAACAGTCTAACATCAAAAGAATCTACAAGTGTGAGGACCTTGATAAGCTCTAAGTAACATATGTTGTAAGATTTAAACCGAAAACAAATCTGTATATGGAGCTAAACAATATTCTACACATCTACTTGTAATTCAATCACATGTCATGAATCTGTCTCTCAAAATATTGTATAAACTGTATCCCTCAAGTATATATTTTTATTTTTGTCCCCAACAATGGATGGTTTATTAGATGAATTAAGCAACTATTCCGACAATTCAATAACGACAGTCTTGGAAAATGCCGATTCCTGCTCTAGTTTCATAAACAAAACAATCCATGATTTCAAAATTTTTCACTTAAATATTCGGAGCCTTAATAAACATTTTTTAGAATTCTGCACTGTCTTGCAAAGCCTAAAACAAGATTTTGATTTCATTATACTAACGGAAGCCTGGTTAAGTCATGATATTGGGTTTGATTTACCCGGTTATACAAAAAACGTTAAAATGAATAAGTACAGCAAATGCGATAGTTTAGTGGTCTATTGCAAGAATAATATAGACTTCACTCTCACTGACATAGAAATTTCAGAATGTAATTCTTTGCATTTAAATTTTACGTTTGGCAACAATACATTTTCATTAACAGCTATTTATAGATCACCGAACACCTGTAAATATGATTTCCTTGATAATTTTGAACGCTTTTTAATAAATTCAAAGCAAACAGATAACCATCTAATTGTTGGCGACATAAATATTCAGATTATTGAAAATCATTTAGATATTACTGGAAACAGGTATATGGATATGTTACATGCACATGGTTTTGTAAATTTTTTAAATGGCGTTACGAGACCAGGCTCGGAAACTTGCTTAGACCATATATTTTTTAAAACTAAAAAGAAATGGAAATTTATACCAGGAATTTTCTGTAGCGCCGTAACTGACCACTATGCCGTTTTTTCTCTACTAAAAAATCCTAATGGTCACATTTCGAAATCCCCAGGTACTCAACAATCTTTGCCCATTTCAAATAACATTAACAATGAAAAATTAGTCTCGCTTATTGAAAGAGAAACCTGGGACTCTGTGTATAAATGTAAAGATCCAAATACTTCTTTCCAGTTATTTTATAATTTAATTAAGAAATACATAATAAGTAGTTCGACCAGCAATCAAAAGCTTCCTCATAAATTCAAAAAAATTAAGCCATGGATCACTGTAGGCATAATCAAATCTATTCGTACTAGAGACAAGATTGCGAGAAAAGTAATTCATGACCCAAACAATGAAAATTTGAAAATTTATTATAAAAATTATAGAAATATGCTGACTCTTGTTATAAGAAATATGAAGATTAGTTATTATAAATTAAAATTTGAAGAATATAAGAACAACCCTAGGAAATTTTGGCAAACTGTTAATGAAGCCACAGATATAGGTACTGAAAAAAATTAATCGGTTTCAGAATTAATAAATGAAAATGGTACTCACATAACAAACAAAGAGGATATCGCAAATGAATTTAATAAATACTTCTCAAAAATAGGGCACAGTGTAACCTCAAACGTTAATAAGGCATCGTCAGACTCTTCGAAGTACAATAAAACAGCCATGAATCCAATCGCATCTATGTTTCTCAGTCCTGTTAATGAATGCGAAATTATTAACATTGTGAAGACCTTAAATAATAATGTAGCTCCAGGCATTGATGGAATAAAAAACATTACATTGAAATCTATCATTAAATATATTGTAAAACCTCTTGTCTATATTTTCAATCTTTGTTTCACAGAAGGTGTTTTCCCCAATACTCTAAAAAATGCTGTGATAATACCTATACATAAATCCGGGAAAATGAATGATTTAAACAATTATAGACCAATATCACTTCTTCCGGCCTTTTCCAAGATACTAGAGAAATGCATAAAAGTTAGGTTACTAAACTATTTACAAAAACATGAAATTATATCAAAAAATCAATTTGGTTTCCAGATGCTTTTATTAACGTTACAGGTAACATTATTAAAGAATTAGACAAAGGTAATAATTGTTTAGGAATTTTCTTGGACTTACGTAAAGCTTTTGATACTGTTATTCACTCGATACTATTAGATAAACTGAATAAGATAGGAATTAGAGGAACAGTTTACAAATTATTTGAATCATATCTGAGCAATAGATGTATAATGACAAAGGTTGACAGCCATATAAGTGAAATATCAAATATTGATATTGGTGTGCCACAAGGAACGATATTAGGACCAATCTTATACTTAATATATGTAAATGATTTGCTAAATTTAAACCTAGATCAAATAAATGGCTCCATATTTTCATACGCAGATGACACTGTTGTGATTTTCAGTGGTCATTCATGGGAAGTAGCATATAAATACGCTAATACTGGCATGAAAATTATAAAAAAATGGTTCGATTCTAACCTTCTGTCACTAAACGTGGATAAATCAACATTAGTTCCTTTCTCATTAACATCTACTGGTCAGATAGCGCGGAAAAAATGTACAAATTTAAATTTAATAATACATAATTGTAATTTTGATGTGAATTGTAAATGCTTACCACTGAAAGAAACAGCCGTTGTGAAATATTTGGGTATTTTTATTGATAAACACCTTAAATGGTCTCACCATGTTAACTACATCTGTAATAGACTACGCCGAACAATTCATAAATTTGTCATTTTACGCCACTGTATGCCCATTACTGTTTTACGTTCCGTTTATCTAGCACTTTTCCAGTCCATTATTCAATATGGCATTCTCGTCTGGGGAGGATTAGCGAAAACTACCCTTAAGCCCCTCTGCCTTTTACAAAAAAGAATAATAAAAATCTGTCTAAGAAAACACATTGATTACCCAACTAGCCTAATATTTTCGGAATTTAATGTTTTAAGTTTGGACCAAATTTACAAATTTTCTATATTAAAATATTTTCACAAACATCGTATAAAATACTCTTCCAGTGATCATATCTACAAAACTAGACGAAATACTAATTTACTCCTATTAGAACCCAAATGTCTCACATCGGCAGGATTAAAGCATAGCATTAATTTTGGACCGCGCTTCTATAACTCAATTATCAGAAAAAATCCTGATCTCTCAGCATACTCCACTGTTAAATTTAATAGATATGTAAAGAATTTTTTGTAATTTTTTAGCTTTTAAGTAATTTTTGTTTCACTCCTTTTATGTATTTATGTTTTTATGTTTAATGTTTTTGTTTTACTTTCTTTTTTAGTTAAGCACATTATACACTCTATTTCTTTGTCTCTCCTCTTTCTTCACTTTGATATTTTTGAAACGGCACCCGAGCACGAGCAGTCTTGCTCATTCGGGTGTATTACTAAATGTAATACCTCTTGTAATATCTCTTGTAATAAATAAATAAATAAATAAATAAATAAATAAATAAATTTAAAGTTTTTACAATTATGTACAACTTTGTGTGTACAATAATACTTTTTTATAAATAAAATAGGCTATCAGTTTTAGGTCATTTTTAATAATTATTAAGTCATTTTCTTTAAAATTTAGGGTCATTAAAAAAAAAAAAAAAAAAAAAAAAAAAAAAGCTTTAATAATAAGAACACTGGTTTACTATGAATCCCAAACCTTAAAGCACGAGTTTGTAAGTCCCCACTGGGTTGGTATCTCATATTGAGAACGCCTCCGGAACATGTGAGTCAGTTGGAGAATTTAATGTTGTATCATGTTTCCACGGTAGCTCAGTTCGTAAGAGCAGCGGCACGGAGAGCCGAAGATCCTGATTCAAATCCCGGCTATGGCTTTGAATTTTTCAGTGTGACTCTACCTTTACCACTAGCCTACACATGGCCAGTGTGAAAGAATTATCATTCCACTGTGATAATAGTTCGCCTACTGAACTAACCTCCCTCAAAAAAGAAAAATTATACCAAATCGGAAAGAAAAATACATGACTACAAATTATAGGGTCTAAGGAACTCCTCCCCATCAGGACGACCAGTGTCATACAGTAATACAAGTCAGTGCTTTGCAAAACAGAGAAATAAGAAAACATACGTCCACCTAAAGCAGTCCTCATGGGGTCGCAGTGTTTTCAAGTTTCCGTATTTTACAACAAACTCAGAAAATAAAAAAGAAAAGTGTGTCTGGAAGAAATAATCAATAATTTATTATAAAGCTATAATGAAAAGTCATAATATTAGACTTCGGATTTTAGGTAAATGCCTATTTTAATGATATATGGACGAAAACTTGTGTATGCATGCTTCATAAATGACTATGCCTAAAACTGATACTTTTATAGGCCCTAAAACAGCCTACTTTTACGTTAGAGCCTAATATTTCCGTTTTGCTTGTTTTTCCTCTAAAGTTCAAAATAAGTTATTTTTTGTATAAATTCCAGCATTTATTTTCAGTTTGTACTAAATTTTTAGCTAGGAAAGTGCAGTTCATGACACATTTATGACGTGATTAAATAGTAAGGAATGATTCGTCTTCATTAGAAAAATTCATTGGAATTCCCAAGAAAATATAGTGTTTTTCTCCCGACTCCCACATCCATTAACAAAAAAACAAACAAACAAAAAAAGTAGTTCTCTGAATCACTGATGGATGCAAGGGGTTGAGTATGCTAGCGTGCGTAGCTTCTGGGTGCAGGGAATAGGTTTTCACTGTTATGGTGTAATACAGGCCCTACTACCAGGGTCTATATACTTCTGTGTACCATAGGCCTATATCTGTGTTTTATCATGATTAATGATAAATGGTGACTTCAATAAATATAGTATTCTGCATTGCAATTGAGATATTTCAGAAAATTAGCAACTTAACGATTTTATAAAAGATTATTTTACGATTTTTAGAACCTATTCTCCAATTTTCAGAGCCTATTTTAGGTACCTAAAACAGCATTTTTAGCGACCTAAAAGTCCGAAGTCTAGTCATAATTGATAAATGATGGCAATATTTTCTGTCCTCAGAAGGTCGTATAATCGTCCCGTTCTAAAGATTAGCAAGACAACGGCTCTATTGTGACCACGTAGGTGCACGTAAGATTCGGTGCTAAAAGCTTTGGCGATAAGTTTACAGTTTTTAAAAAATCGATAATTTTACTACAGCAAAAATGGTTGGTAACGCCTTCAGAGCGAGGTTAGATTACTTGCGTTACTGGTCTGAAGAAGAAGTTGCCGGCTGGCAGCTACGCACTGTCATTTAAATAAAAAATTCTCGGTCACGCTTTCAGAGCAGGAATTAATATTGTTTGAAAGGGTGATCAGCGGAAGGAGTTGCTTCACGTGAACGACGAATCTACCTTTGAGTTTATAAATATTCTTTTACTGTTTAACTTTCTAACAATATCTACTAACTTGATAACAGATTAAATTATTCGGAAATATAAAGAACTTTCCTTATTTCGACAAAGTAAATGATGTAGAACTACTGTTTGACTAACTGAAAATTAATGTCTTTAAAATATCTGTATTTATCAATAATATTATCAGGATTCATCATTATTAAGTTTTTTTCGCTAGTAAGTTTGACAAATGATATCAATATATCTATATATATATAACAGGCTTTGTCCTGACTGACTGACAGGAATCAACGTAGAGCCTAAACTATTACAGGTAGAGACTTGGAATTTTGACAGTACCTTCGTTTCATAATGTAGGTGCTCACTAAGAAAGGAATTGACAAAATGTTGATTTTAAATGCCAAAAATTAAATGTTTTTGAGAATACTTAATCCCTTTTTACACAGAATTATAAAACCCAAATAACAGAACATATTGTTGCTAATGGCATCAGATGTCTTTGGGGGAAAAATTCAAGTTTGACAAATAAGAGAAGGTATCAATTTATAATTCATGTTATAAATAAATATTAAAGAACGTAATCCACGAAAATAATGAAGTCACATAACTTTTCTCTACCCTGGACATAGAGAAAACAATACGAGGCATGGTAATATGGTATATTATTATATCGCAGGTTTTTGGAGAGAGAAGTATGAAAGTGGTATTGCTTTCTGTTTAATTTCACCCCCAAAACAGTTTTATGGTAACATGAGAGGGAGAAATAAAATTTTCCGCCTCGGTATTACAATTTTATGTTACAGGAATTTCTGTTTCTTATTTGAACCCTTACCAGGCTTGTGTACAAGCGATTCGATGCAGAATTCTACATCCTCTATGAGCCATAAAAAAAACTATATCAAGCGTTTTCTGAGGGAATAGTTTTAGTGTAATAAGTCGTTCTTCCTATTTCAGATTATAAATACCTATATAAGGACCTAGAATTTAAAAATCGAAAGTCCTTCATAAGTTCATTGCCAATTACAAAATAAAAAACCCGGGCAACGCCGGGTCTTTTAAGCTAGTCATAATATATTTCGTGTAACCATTATAAATAGCCTATTCATAGCAATATTATAACTTTTTTGATCGACCATACTGTAATATGTTTAGTACGTGTGACGTAACGGTATTATGTTAATCATTTCAAAACAAATCTTCATTATAACGTAGGTGTGGTATCTTTTTTTTATCGAATACGGAACAGCCTTGAGACCTTGAGGGTAGCAGCTGAAGACTTCGTAATAAACAGCCTGTATTTAAAATAAAACCAATTCTGTTCGTGATAATTTTAATATAATACTAAAATGAACTCATTTCGTATTCTCAAAGTTCGTCGATTTCAAGAAAGCAACCAAAAAGAAGCTTTGATTTTACTGAGGTCATGAGATGCCATCTGTCATAGAAGACAAAACCTACGACAACCAGCTGATGCGAAGGGCAGCATGTCGTTTGTTTGATTGAATCTAAAATATCAAAACTTAAACATTTAGACTTAGAAGTATATCAAAATTCGATAGGTATATCAAAAATCTTATTTCATAAATTACACGAGGGCCATTCAATAATTAAAGAGACAAACTGACCTGGAGAAAAAACCGTTTATTTTTACTCAACAAGACTTTTCCTACTTTTCAACATAATCCCCTTCAACGTTTATGCACTCGTCCTAACGGGTTACTAGCTTTTTTATACCGGCTGCAAAGAACTCTTTGTCTTGGTGTCGTAGCCAATCTCTCAGAAATTTCTTGACATCCTAGTTATCCTGGAACTTCTTCCCACGTAATGCCTCCTTCAGTGGACCAAACAATTCGAGTTTCAAGTGAGGAAGTTGCAACTTCAACAGGCCGTCCAGAACGATGTTCGTCAGTCACTGATTCTCGACCACTTTTGAACTGTTCTACCCACTTGTAAAAATTTCCAAGGTTCACACAACTTTCACCATACAAGTTAGTCATTCTAGAGTATATATTAGCTGATTTTTCACCTTCAGCAATCAAAAAATGAATCACAGAACGTTGTTCAACCAATGTGGAATTTTCAAGAAGACCCGACATCGTTAAAATTAATTTTGAGGTCACAAACAGAGCAATGTTGATCCATTAGCTGATTACAACTCATCCCAGTGATGCCAATTTAAAATTCTAAATGTATCAAACTTGTACTACCAACCGTCTTTTCCCCAGACCAAGTTGTCTCTTTAATTATTGAATGACCCTCGTAATTTATTTCATTCTGCAAACAGCAATCATTTAAGAAACCATTTGATTAGATAAACACCGGAATTCAATGTTGTTCTTCTCACTTTGTATTTTTGTTCTAGGTATTGGATTTTAAGTTAGAGTTATTTTTGTTTTATATAGTTGCATTTAATTGTGTTTTGTGTAATATAAATAACTGAACTGAACCCGAACACATGCACTTTCTCATTCAGGTAATCATTTGATGTATCTCTCTTGTGTTTCATACAATAAATAAATACAATACAACACGATACAAAGAACTGGTGGAACAAAAACAGTCGTATGCAACTTGCCTGTAATTAAGATACGCGGATGAAACTAGTTTTGCTTGTTTCATAAACATAAATGTCATTATAGGCTTGTTTCATAAGGCCTAATATTGTGTTATCACTTCCTAGCTACAGTAGTAGTAATGCTGTATATGTCCGCTTGCAGTTGTATAAATGCGTTTGAGACAAAAACGCTCACCACATAGTTCAGACCACATCACACAACATCCCATGTATGCTCATTATAGTCTACGTTTACCACATATAGACTATTTTATAATATCTATAACTCGTCAGATTACAGTGAATACGTTTTAATACTGGACGATTTACAATCGACACGTTTTAAAATCCGCAGCCATTTACATGGATATTAAACGTCCAGACCCACGTGATGGGATCTGTCACAGTATTTAGATAAGTATTTGTATGAATATATTTACAAGAAAAGTTTCGTTTAATATAGTTTTATATAATTCGTAGTTACATTATCCCTGTTGCTATTTAAAAAAATATATATTCTCGTACCTACTGTATGAACCAAAACAAAATAAAACACAATTTCCATGTGATCGGGAAAGGAGAACAGACATTCGAAGTTTCAAATGTAAGTGCTAAATTATGTTAAAACCAAAGATAATAGGTAGAAATCCCAAATTTCCAAGGGATAAAAAAAAATCCGTCTGACTTCCTTCTCTTAGTAAATTCTGGGTAGTATTTTATAGCGCAATGCATGAAGTATTATTATTAATTTATTATTATTATTATTATTATTAAGTGCCAGAATGGTACTTTGTGAGATTGCATGGGCATGAGAAAATGTCTGTCCGTTTGCCCGTCTGTCCGTGGGGCTGTATGCGCGATAATTCAAATATATTTTGTTGGATTTCCATGAAACTTCGTATACGCATTTATAAGACTTAAGGGAAGAAGCCTATTGATATTGGACCAAATCGTACCTAATTTAGTGTCTATTTTATGGTAATATATTGGAAAGAATTTATCAAATGCGAATCAGTTCTCATGACAACATATTTATTACTTTACAGTGTTCATATACGGCTTTTGAAGTTGAAATACAGTCAATTTTGACAAGTAACACTGCCCACATATTTCTTCGCATATGCTTAACAAACTAGACCTTTGTCCTTCCGTAAGCCCTGCTTAATAAATCTATCTGGAATCGGACATGGATAACAAAAATAACTTGTTTTCTGCTTATCATAAATTCAATTATCACTGATTAAACAAAAGCATTCTGTCACTTTGTTACATCAGTTTACTTGATTTTATTGTTGTTATTATTCTAATTGTTGTTGTTATTATTATGGTGGTCTGTAAACAATAACTAATAACATGTCAACTAAACTATGTAGGCCTACTACTAACAATTTCAAAGTATGTAAAATCTCCAAGATATAGGCCTAAGGTATTTAAATTAAAAATAGATTTTGATATATAACATCAAACTACAATGAAACAATTACAATCGACAATATACCGTATTACAAAATAGTATTAATTAACACATATAGTACAATATAGTATGTACTAATTAAATGTAATATAGTACTGTAGAAAGAGTTAGATACAATCCTAGTTAATGTAATAAGCACATTCCCACATCATCTCAATACAGAGTTCAGCAAAGCACACCAGACTTATTTATAAAATAAGTTTATTGGTATATAGGCGAGTTTTCTAACAAAATTGTTTAAAAAATATCAATGCATACCATTTTAAAAAACGGCAGTGTGATACTGACTGGTTTATTTTCAGATATCATTAAGGGGGGTAGGATTTACTTTTTCTAAGGGCCAACGATTAAGCTGGGCGGTAATATTTTACAACCAGTGTATAAATTACTTCCCCAAACATTACAAAGACAACTATTTATGGTGTGTAGTAAACAAGTTAATGGAATCCAAACCCGAAAAGCATGAAATTCATGAGCGTCGACTTGGTAAATTCCTTTTTAAAGTACTCGCTGGAACAGCCAGTAGGTAAATTGAGGGGGATCAGTAATGTATTCCCAGTTTCTGGCTGGACAATTTGAATGTCAACTCTTTTTTATTGCGGTTGTGTTGTATTCAAATCAGGTGGGAATGAATCAATAGGATGGAGCAGAGAAACACAACACTATAAAATATTCTTAACATTGTTCGTGTTCTGATTTCCCTTCTTTATTATGAAGCCATATCCTTTATCCCAACTTAATCGTTATATTTAAAAGCGAAGTAAGGTGAAATACATTTAGAAAGAAATATACTATACATAACTATTAGACGTTAGATTTAATGTAACTTATATATAGCATGTTCAAAAACTCAATACCCAAACTGCTAGAGATAATAGAGGAGACCAAAACAGACTTAGTTTGTTAGTGAACCATGGGAAGAAAACTCATATTGTTTGAGTGCTGAACATGTGCAGCTATTACGAAATGAAAGGAAGTTATCGGGTGTGACTGAAAATAAAACTATGTGACAAGTTTTTCGTCACTTTACGTAGGTTTTGTGAAAATCAGTGTTCAATTACAATAAATATTCACCTACTGGTTGAAATTGATTTCCTTTTGCTGTGCCATTGCGGTTACGCTTACACACATAACTGCAATGATAAGGTATTAAAAAATTCAATGCAAAAAAAAAACTACTAGAAATTATAAAGAAGACTAAAATAAACATGTTTTATTTTTTAAAAAAATACGGGTCGGAAACTTCGGAAACCTGATAACTTCCTCTGATGTACTACCAGCATGTGTTCAGTATCAAATCAATATGAGTTACTGACCCAAGGTTCCCTAATAAAATTGTTTTAGTCTCCTATATCATCCATTGCAGTTTGGGAACTGAATATTTGAACATTCTATATATACTGCACGAGCATTTCATTTTCTAGCAAGCTTTCTTTAGAGAAGAATGATGAATTGTCTTTATGAGGGGAGTCTCAGGCAGTGGCCATGCCGCTAGGGTATTTCATTCCTAGCAGCTCTTTAAAGCACACGTTTTATAATCAATAGATTCATGTCGCGAAAATATAATTATTTCATCACGCTAAACAATTTGATTACAATTTTGTACAAGACAAACCAGAACGCAGGTAATGAAGTGAATATCTCGTGGCCAGAATTCAGCTGGTAAGCATTAGTTTTACAGGGAACTTTTTTTAATCATCCAGTTTTCATCCGTTATTAATACGTTAATCATACGTTATTCCAAATTTCAAAATATATGTAGACCTAAATGTAAGTTATTAGGCATGAAATATCTTAATTGAAATAATTCATATACAGTTTTTTCCTAATATTGAATTATATAGAATATTATTACCCATGTGGATCATATCCAATAATAATAATAATAATAATAATAATAATAAATTCAATACCACCAATTACAATACAAAATCTTTAGAAATGTGAATGCAAACGCCACCCGGAAAAGCAACGCAAATATACGAGTTAATAAAATAAATAGTGACATTTTAAGCTAAAGTAATCATATCTATATTTTAAAGTGGAATGTAGAAAATCGTATAATAATGACAGAAGTAAGAAATAATTTAATGAGTAATTATACAATGTTTTAAAATTTAGACTTAAATTTTGAAGCATACATGTTTATTCCATGTTTAGATCACTGGAGTTAAGGCCACAGTGTTACTTACATAGCTTCAATTTACGGTTATCTAGGCTGTATTAGGGATCTTATTTGAATGAGTTATTAATAACATAATTTAATAAATTTGACTGACATTAACTGGAGCTGAAAAAGCAATCGGTGGTAATGGCAAAGTTACGTATCGTAGGCTACTTGATGGATGGCAGACAAACTCTTACCTAATCAATTTTGTCTAAATGAAAACTTCTAATTAAATTTAAAATTGCGTCTTTAATGTAACATCATTGCAAGAACTTCCACAAGATAATACAATCAAATAATTATCTTAACATCTCTATGCATAGACATACCAAGCGATGTCGTTAGGAAATAGGCTGTGTCATCAGCATGAACACAAAGAAGTTAGCAGCCTTCATAAATCACTCTCATAATTATCTCGACGATTAAAACTTGGCAGCATAGGCTGAGGTCATGTGATGATAATGTAGCGTAGATTAAGCTAATAACCGAGTGTGTTTTCTGGAGCGGTAAGGTTGAGGATGCATATCCGTGGTTCGCGGGTTCAAAATTCCGGTGACGGCCAATCTAGATGTGGATTTTCCTAATTAGCAAGTGCGAATACCAAATTCAAATTTATTTAGTAATTAAGACCGAATGTTCACTAGCCTTTTTCTACGTATGTTTGTGATGCTAGTCAATAAAGCCAGACATTAATGACCTACAAAATAACGTTATATGAAAAATACAAAATGTAATGTCATAAGTATTAAGACCTAGAAATAATGCAAAGACCGCCGGCGTTGTCTTGTGGTTAGCGTCGCTGACGATCCGTCGGCACGGGTTCGATCCCCGGTACCTCTGATTTTTCTGAAGTAGGTAGGTCTGGAACGTGGTACACTCAGCCTCGTGATTCAAACTAAGGAGCTACTTGATAGAGAAGTAGCGGCTCCGGTCATGAAAACCACCATTAACGCCCGTGAGTGTCGGCATGCTGACCACATGCCCCCAATCCTGCCATCTGCCTACGGTAGATGAGCAGTGTTCGGGTGGTATTCCAAGTCCCTCCAGGGATGTAGCGCCACGGAATTTTAGATTATTTTTTTAGAAATAATGAAAAAGTGACTAAACAAGTTTAAAAATTACCAACAAAAATTTCAATATATTGTATAACACCATTATCTGATAAAAGTCAATTCCTTACTGGACACGTCAAGATAATATGCAGTGATTAATAAGTTACAATATTTCTGTATTGCTATCTGTGAACAGGATAAAAAATATTTTATAAGAACACAACTTAATTAGAAATTGGAAATGTGCATTGATTAAAAACACAATTTCCATTCGATGCAAGCCAGTTCTTGTGTTTTTAATCTGCTCTGGTTTAAGCCTATCTTAATCAGGTTAGGTACCTCTCATTTGTATTTGGTAGCACTCTCATTTGGTAGTATTGATAATCTATTGTTCACTCGTTTAGTATGCCGAATTTGACAGTTGACACAATGATGCTTTGATTTATACAACACAGGTAAGAAAGTAATTATTATCTATGTAATCATGGATAGTCTTAATAAATCTCACTCGAGATTACGAATTTCATCAATCACAATTGCAATCACGACCCTATCGACAAACTTAAAATGTATAGTGGTATTACCGATGATAATCAGTACACTATATAATATTAATATAAGATTATGATTTGTTACAAAATGCAAGATATGCAGTAGCTCTGTCTTTGAAACTGATTGCCTTGAGTTTCCTGTTTCCTGTTTCAGAAATAAGAAAACCTTCTTTTGACAAAATATAGGCATAATACTGTACGACGTAATACACTTGGTACCACGTCGAGATAAATGTATATTACTTTGAATTATAATGATTTTATTTTTACAACAAAAACTTTGAAAAATAGGGATAGGACTTTTTTGCCATACGGGTTTCCAAAATGTGTGTTCCTAGTAAGAGAAACTTATGAAGTTTTACTAGCTGACCCATCAATGCTTCGCATTGTTAGATTTATGTATATATAGGTTAAGTGAACACAATTTAAAGTCGATTAGATGCATTTCTATAAATCATCAGCCGTCCAGCCAACGCGGTGAACGTATTTACCCATATATTCCACATACTCCTTCACCCGTAGTTTGCTCTGATTATGTAAAAAATTTAATCGTTCTGTTTCAATTTTGGCATACATGCAGTAAACAGCTGGGCGTAGGGGATGCGTTCGCTCCTGTCACGCAGCGGGCTCCGGTTCGAATACTGGTCGGGACAAGTTACCTAGGTAGGGTTTTTTTCCGGGATTTTTCCTCACCTGTGAGACAAAGGTCTGGTAATTTTAGGCCCTAGTGATCTCCGGATATCATCATCATCCCATCCTCGCCTTGTTCAGAGTGAGTGCGTGAATGACGTATCTCGTCCTATATGTTTGTGTTGTCTCGGAGGTGGCCCCGGCATTTGGCTGATCACTCATCCGGGAGGCCCTCCATGTCCTTGTCTGGTCAAAAAAGTATGTATGTGATCCATAGATAATCCCTCTCCCGACAGGTCGCGGCCCTGTAAGGCCCGGGCAACGTGGGTCGCTTAAATGACCCCAAAGGGAGGGGTAAAAACTAAGGTAAATATAGAGAGATAATATGGTAAATAGAAATTAATCATGAAATTATATCTATTGATATTCTATGAACTACCTGGGGGTATAGGCGGCCGGTGCGTAAGGCTGACAACCTTACCACCTTCACGTCCCGATTGTCTAAAAATCCGGGAGCCTCAACTTCTTACAACCGTTCCTATTGTCTAAAAATCCGGGAGCCTCAACTTATTGGAACCCTCTGGGCCTCCATGGCCTGTAATAGGGAACACTTTACTTACTATCTTTCGCAATGCAGTCCTAGGCTAGCTATAAGAAAAGAGTTCAACTCTTAAGAATAGAACCCAGGACCTTCTAAATTTACTTATGTCAAAACATAGTTGATAATCATTTATAGGAATTCTATTGATAGCCTTTCTCATAATGTTATATCTATTAGGTCTACATGAAATCACAGTGTCATGCCAAGCCACCTGTGTAGTTTAAAAAAAATAATGTTGTCATGGGGATTGTGTACATGCAGTATGAATTCCTTCTGGTGAATTTCATAACTTTACAATCCTAGTTTGGCCCTTAGAGGCCAAAGATTTTGAAATCCTTTCTTAGTGCGCATCTAGAGCCTAGGAGCAATATGTGTACCAAGTTTCACGTTCCTAGGCTGTATAGTTTTTGAGAAACTGTGATCAGTCAGTGAGTGAGTGAGTGAGTGGGTTTTGGCTTTTATATATAGAGAAGATTAAAGCTTTGAATTAAAAAATCTTGCATTACACAGTCATAATGTGTATCAATTAATCGTAATATTCTTCGTATTACTTATCATATATTAATTTTTTTAAATCGATAAATATTTTGTTGCAGATATCTTTTGACAAGGAATAAACACACATTTAAAAAGTACTAAAATGGACAAAAATCTGGTATAATGCACTTGTACCAGAATTAGCAACGTCCAAAGAGCATGACGTATTAAACAATGAGGAAGAAACTCGGTTTAATTATAATTCTTGTTGCAGTTTATTTTGTTGGTGTGTTTATATATTACCCATATGCATACAAATACATCGTATGTAACTCTGTGCAGTGCACGAAAATGATTACAATAAGCTTTGGAAAAAAGTTGTTGTAAATATTGAAGTAGGGTGTATTTAGCCCAGAGAAATCCAATAACAACCAACCGCTTCTCTGCATTTGTAATTAAATGTTGCCATCCTGCACAGGAATTTTTCTGTGTTGGACACACACTGTGTCATTTAAAAATAGAAAACAGAATAATACAAAGCTCTGGTTCATCATGTTTCGGCAGTTTAGCCTAAGGTATCACATCAATATCAAATTAGAACGAAAGTAATTTTGTATCAGCACTGGTAAAAGTATCAACGAATAAATATAATAACAATAATAATAATAATAACAATAACAATAATAATGTAACTAAATTAGGTATTTTGTTTGTATCCCTGTTATGATATTGTAATTTATTTATTTGGTATCATTATTCATGTATTTATTTCACATTTATTTCTTTGCCTAAACTTATAATATGTTTGTTTTTTATATAATGTTTATAATATAATTTTAGTATGACTGAACTGACCCCGAACACGAGCTATGCGGGGTAAATAATACTCTCTTGTAAGTAATAATTGTGTTTATATGATTTATATTTGTATTTGTAATAATTTTTCTTTGTAATTTTTAATTATTATAAACATTTTTAATAAATAAGTAAAATAAAATAAATAAAAAATTTAAAAATAAATAAACTCGCTCTGAGCAAGACGCGGATGAGATGGAGATGATAATGACGGTCGGATTATACCCGGGGATCACAAGGGTCAAAAGTTACCCGACATTGCCGTCACGGTGGCTCATGCTTAGCGCGTGGGCCTGGCATGCTAGCGGTCCCGAGTTCAAATCTCGGGGCTGGCGGGCGTGTCATTCGTGGTGGACAAAGCCGTGACCTTCTTCTCGTGACAAAGCCGGGGTTTTTCTCGGGGATCCTCCCGTTTCCCCCTTCATTCATTCCACCAACACTCTCCACTTCAACTTCCTTTCCCCCCCTCATTATCATCCCGTTCCCCTTTACTGGTTTTCGGGCCAGCTCCTGCTGCAGACTCTGCTGCGGGCCTCCCCAGTCCTGCCCCGTTGTTTGTGGTCAAGAGTTGCTGGTGGTGTACCGTGCCTTTGGGGCTCTCAGAGGGACCCTGGGTTCGTGGCGCATGTCTGGCTTTGCCGCGCCTATGGGGCTCTTGTACGAGGGACCCTGGGTACGGTGCACGTGGAGTGGTACCTGGTCATTGTTGGATGTAGGGGAGCTCCGTGGGGGCTCGTGGTGGAGTCTGTTGACTGGGGGGCCTTAGGCCATGCACATCATTCGTTTCCTAGGGGGTGTACAATGGGCCCGCCCATGAGGCCTCCGTACGCGAGCCCGTCAGGGCTCAGCCCCTGAACCATACCCATACCCATACCCGACATTACGACATTATGACAAAACACGTGGCAAATCCTATAATATAGGCTAGACTATATCATTTTATTGAATATAGTCTGAAAAATTATTATTCCATATTATAAACTGTCTACAATTCATTTTTTCTCTTTTGGCGTTAAAAGCTACCTGTATGTTGAAGTTTCGTGCAATTTGTCAATAATCCGTAAATTGTGCGTTATTTTGTTGAATCCCTGAATAATATAGGCCTATTAGTTATTAACTACACTAACAATAATTTTAGGATATTTCGGGAAAAACAAAAAGGGATAAATTATAGACCGGCCTTTAAGTGTATTGGAATAGTTGTTTCTTCGAAATGTATTCAATTTCGCATTTTAGTTACTTTCAAGTTTTCATTATACTACTTTTGTCATTTTGTCACTACGCCTACTCTTGTACTTCCGTAATGAAGTTGAATTAAATATAATTACGGCTGGAACGAATGCAGATGTGATCACGGCATGCAAACCACACATATTAACGATCCTCTCGTGATGACCATTGCGGAGTTCTACTAACGCTCATATAAAAACATTTCGTCATATCATTTCAGGTGAACAACAAACAAACTAATATCTGTGAGTGTAAAGGACCATCCACATTAATCGCGAGCATAGCGAGTCACGCAAGCATAACGTTGCCTACTTGTTACGAATAAATTTCGGGGAACGTCCCCGTAGACTAGACCATAAATCGGTTTGATTAGTTTTTTAGGTGTACGTCAATACCGATTACTTAAAATATGTCATTAATTAGGTAATTACTTTACCATTACAACGGAGATTACTAGAAGAAATGTTTAACATATTTTATAACATGATCTTTGGTTTTTTGTCATAATTACAAAAGTGATACGTAGGTTGGTATTGAAATCCCGAAAGAGCCAGGAACTCGTGCTAGGGGGCAGTTCCAGTGTTACTTTTATACAAGTATAATATGTTTTCTAATTGAAATTTAACCTCACTTAACTTATCTTAGAACTAAGAAGTAGACAAATTAATATTATGAAAAAGTACCTGGGGAGAGTAATGACATGGCTCAAGTGATAAAAGTAATAATAATTATAATGATGAAAAATAAGCAATAATTTCATGATAGTAGGTACCAAGAAGACGGAGCAGATTAAGTGAAGTTCTTTTTTTGTCAGCAATGAATTGTTCTTTAGCCTTGTAATCTGGCATGCTTTATATTGACTTATATACAATTGCATACTTTTTTCAGAATTAGTTTAACTATTGCAGTTGTGGGTAGTTATCATTACAAAATGGCAGCCAAATTTTCTATACTGAAATACCGTTTCCCTCATAGCTCAAACATTTATTAACATATTGCAGTGAAATTTTGCATGCAAGTATGTCTGATATTAGTGAACAACACTATCTACAATCATTGATGTAACCTGAATGGTTTTTTTTAAATATTTCTGATATAAAAATGTGTAAAAATAAATTAACAAGTGATGAATTTTATTAAAAATATTTATACTGCAGATAATCCAAAGATTCTAGATTAAGTTGTTCATATGATACTTACAAATAGATAGAAAAAATAAACACTCAGAAATATTGGTATTTATATGAAAATTATCGGGGAAACGGCACTTCAGTGCACAAAATTTGGCTGCCATTTTGTAATGATAATTACCCATAAATGTAATAGTTAAATTAATTCTGAAAATAGTATGCAATTGTAGAACTAGTCAATATAGAGCATGCCAGAATACAAGGCTACACAATAATTCGAAAAAAATTAACTTCACCTATTTTTCAGCATAGAAAGTTGTATGTCCCCCCTCAAAAGATTTGTTTAATCGTTTATGTAATGTTTTAAAATTCTAAATTAAAAAAAACTCTATAACTACATTATTTTATTTAAAAATAATACAGACGAGGACCGAAACTAGAGCTATGTGACTAATCAGCAGAAGTGAAACGTTTGGGTTCCCGAGTTACTTTACGTCTTGAGCTGTATTCATGTGGAACAGCCGATTTAATCGCTTATTTTTATGATGGAATTTTAATAAAAAGTATCTATAAATTTGGTCAATGTTAAATACATATATATAAAGATCTCGCACGAAATCTGTGCCGATGAGACCGTTACTCTTTAGAGAGAGACATGCTATTGTGCCAGAGAGAGAGGAAGCTTGGCCATTACAAATAGAAAGGGAGGTACTGTTGTGCGAGAGAGATAGGTAGCAGGCCAATCGACGCTACAGTCCCCACGAAGACGTAATGCAATGACTTTGGCAATCGGCACAGATTTCGTGCGGGATCTTTATATATATATATATATATATATATATATATATATATACTCACACACACAATTTGCGTGTCGATACTCTATAATATTTCATAATAATCGATACATTTTTGTTATCTTACGCACTTTTAAATGCAATTTAATGATTCACCATTTAGCGCTCTCGTTATTTGCTTTATATCCATGTCCGAGATGGCTCAATGGATTCTTGTTGCTTCTTTTTTCGTGAACTATACTTGAAGCTTTGACAACATCGCAATGTTCTTAATCACCATCACTCACTCCCTTCCTCAGTACTATTCTACAGCATATCTGATAGTGAAATGAATGGGAAATGATTGTGGACTGTGCTAAGAAGCATGATGATAATGTATTAAAAAATAATTTGTTATTCAATGTTGATAAGGAGTAAGGAAAGGAAATGCCTGTATATTAAAGATGGAGACGTATTTCAAGGAAGTCTCATCAATTACAAAGGAAAATTATGTCACTTTCCCGTTCAGTACAGTCAATATTTGTTTCGTTAACTGTAACGACGGGAATGTACTGCCACTTAAGTCTGGGACCGTCGCCGTCGCCGAGCTTTTTTAAACACCTGTAAATCTACAGACGTGGGGCTGTCACATTTATACGCACATAAATGCTAGGCCGGGATCGAACCCATAACGTTCGACACAGTAAGTCAGGGCGATAGTGACTTCACCACCCAGAACAACATCAATATTAATTTTGTACTTACTCTTTATTGTTAACTATATACGACAAATGACTGAAAATTAAAGTTACAACTCAGGCAAGTTTACCTTACTGATTCAATTTAAAATCAATATTGGCTACCTCGATCATAGCTCCATACTCAAATTACGGTCCCATACACTCTTAAGAATTAAAAGGAAGACGCCTAGATGTTGATCACGAAGAATCCACGAAAATGAATTATTACATAGAAATATATTGCTTTCTAGTATGTATAAAATAATTTCAACTAGTTTTACAATATTTTGAATACTAAGCCTTTATGAAAAGTTAAATTATTCACTTTCTTCAATTCAAAACATATGGTCAGCTCTTTTGAGAACGGTATATGGCTTAAGGCTATATAGTCTAGCTATGTTCAAATTATGGCATAACTTAGGCACCTTCAGCTTCGAAAAACATCTTATTCATATGTAGCTACGGTTGGTCAATAAAAATCGAGAGAGTATTGAAAGAATAATTTTGTGTAAGTTCGTTCGGAAGAAGTTTTCGTGTAAGAGTTTATTGTTTAATGATAATTTAGAGTACTTCCACATCAGGGTGGACTGCGATAAAACTTCGGCTCGGGAATTAATGTTAAAGATTGGCCCACAACAATTACAACGCTAATTCTTTTCTACAACATGTCCTATTGCGCGATTCAAATCCAGATACTGTGTATTTTACTTATTAAACAATGGTGGCATGTGTATCTATTATTCACCCAGTTGCCCTGATGCATTTTGGCACGCACTGAGGCGGATAGATGGTGATAGTGTGGCCCATTTCATAGTTCTGCACCACTTGGGTGTCCACATTACATGGTGATGTGTATCTGGCAGACGTGTAAGATGTAAAGAGATCAGTGTGTGTGTGTGTGTGTGTGTGTGTGTGTGTGTGTGTGTGAGAGAGAGAGAGAGAGAGAGAGAGAGAGAGAGAGAGAGAGAGGGGGGGGGGGGTATGAGTGATGATGGTGAGGTAAGAAGGGTGCTCTTGTCGAAAGACCCCAGAGACCGCCAGACTTAACGTAGACCAATACATTCGACGGACGAATCACTACCAAAAGTTCCTATCTGGGGCTTCCAACCTGGGGAGAGGAAGATTGTTCCCGGGACATCCTCTGGGAAAAAAGACGCCAAAAGATGTCAGCGGAACAAGCTACTGAAAGCGCGAAAACAATCCTACTTATTTACATTAATGAATTGCTTATTAAACGTGTTATTAAAATATTTAAATAGTGTACTCTATTAATAATAAATATTTATCTTTTAGATAGGCCTATATAAGAATATTAATAGTGAAATGTTCCATGTATAGGCCTATCAGAAGCATTTGAAATATGACCTATTAACTCCATCTGGCACTTTGTCTTCAGTTTACCTGATTTTATTCATTCCCAACACCGCGAAAGCCTAAAGTCATACGCTGCATATTAATGAAATGAAATTGACATGTGAAACTTGCTTAGTGTAATATGTTGTATCTATGTTACGGTCAAACACTACTGTAATTTGATTTTACAATAATATTAACGACTTTTATTGATTGTGTTTTGTAGGCCTATGTTTGCGCACAAGCACCCAAAATCTGCGGACGTCCCTAGACTTTATATTTTCCCCTCCCAACGACGGTGTGATAAGGGACAAATTTGTAAAAGTGTGATCGAAAAGAAAAAGTGACACCAGCTCATAATTCTATAATTTAATGAATGACCCTAAGGTTTCAAGGTATCTAGTAGTAGTAGTCCTACCGGGTCGCGAACGACTCCTGGAGATCACTTAAGAGGATTTTTTTTTTTATTTATTTATTTATTTAACAAAAGGTCCCAACGAGCCAATTGCTCACATTAAGGGACAGTATTACAAGGATGACAAAATTCAAAGTTATTATAATAAAATTGTTACAATAATTTACACAAATAAGTATACACAGTAAGTATAATAGAAATATTGTTCACTTAATCATTTAATAGAAAAATCTTCAACTTTTTTTTGAAACTATTTAAGTTTTTTACAGATCTTATTTCCAGTGGAATTTCATTAAAAAGATTTGCAAGATAATTTTTCACTCCCCTTAGTCCATATGTAACCAATTCAGAATGCGTGACGAAAATATTTGATTTGTTTCTCGTGCCATAAGAATGCACATTTTCAAGAAAACGCAATGCAATGTTATTATGAACATGTCTGTTTACTACTTTATATATAAAGATTGCAGCACTATACTTTATGATTAATTCTAATGGAAGAATTCCTGATTGCTCATATAATACTTTGACTGGTGTTAAGTAATGACAGCCTGAAAGATTTCTTACAGCCCTATTTTGAAGAATTTTTATCTTATGCAAATATTTCTTTTTTGAACGTCCCCATATAAATACCATATACAATATGTAAGAGTGTACAAGGGAATAATAAAGAGATCTCATACTAGAATGTGATAATATTCCACCCAATCGTCGTAATACTCCAATTATCGGCGCAATTTTACTACAAAGGCTTAAAATATGCATATCCCAGTTTAAATGTTCATCTATTATTAAACCTAAATACTTTGCATTTGATACCTGCTGTATAGGTACATCATTTATTGTAATTGCAGAATTAATGTTTAGAATGATTGAAGGTTTATGAAATATCATAAATACTGTCTTTTGAGCATTTAGTGATAATTTATTGGACGCTAACCATTTTTCTAAGATTCTGAGGTCTTTTTGCATATTATTCATTACGGCATCAATAGTATCGTCTACATAAAATATGGTTGTATCATCTGCAAACATTGTGACTGTACCATTCAGATTTATTTTGCTCACGTCATTAATATAAATTAAGAAAAGCAATGGTCCTAAAACAGATCCTTGTGGAACTTCATAATTTATTGGAATAGAATCACTATCAAAACCATTCACAGTAACATACTGTGTTCTATAACTCATATAACTTTGGAACCAATTTAATGCTAAACCTCTAATACCAACTGCTTCTAGTTTTCCCAGTAGAATTAAATGATTAACTGTGTCAAAAGCTTTTCGTAGATCTAAAAATAGTCCACTTGCAAACTTATTTTTGTCTAAAGCTTCTTCAACTTGAATAATAAAATCTACCGCAGCATTTAAAGTTGAGGAAGATTTACGAAACCCATATTGGAATTTATATAGAAAATCTATTTTTTTCAAGGTACGATGTTAACCTTTTCTTCATACATTTCTCTAAAATCTTTGATATTACTGGTAAAATTGAAATGGGCCGATAATTGTTTAGATTGTTTCTATCACCATTTTTAAATACTGGGATTACACGTGAAATTTTAAATTTTTTAGGGACTGCTCCTATTTTAAACGAATAATTTATAAAATCTGCAATATACCTACTAATGGACTGCATACATTTTTTAAAGAAAACGTTTGTTAATCCATCTTTAGTTATATTACATTTGTTTTTCAAGTTAGAAATTATATTTTTAATTTCAATTTCCATAACTGGTGCAATGAAAAATGAATTACTTTCATTGTATTGTTTTTCAATATTTAATATGTTATTGCAATGAATCGATTCAGCTAATGTAGATCCTATATTTACAAAGTATTCATTAAATATTTGAGGAACATCTTTTCCCTGATAGTTTATTCCTTCTTTATAAAGTTCTATAGCTTCATTAGTAATATTCGGATCAGAAGAATTGCTTAGTATTTTATTAACCTCTTTCCAAAATTGTTTTGGATTACCATTAGTTTTTTTAGACACTTCTCATAATATTCCTTTTTTAGAATTCTTTTTTTTTTGAAGTAACCAAGTTTCTAACTTTCTTATATTCCAACCTTAAACTATTATTATTACAATGTCTTTTAACATGTGCATGCAAAATGTCTTTTCTTTGGATTAACAATAAAAGGTCATTTGTTATCCAAGGAATTGTTTTCTCATAAGTAGGTTTAAATTGTGATGACGGTTTAAACTTAGTGATGCAAGATGATGAACTAATTCCGACATTAATAAATTCCATTAGTTCATCAAAACATTGATCAATATCACCTTTACATTCAAAGTTATTTTTTAAAAAATACTCATTCATCTTTAAAAAATCAATATGCCTGTTGATTACTTTTGGACTATCCAACAATTTTTGTTTTGATTTTAATGAGGGAATATGAGTATTTAATATTAATATATTATGATCACTAATATCAGATTTTACATTAAATATGTCATAACGATATTCACATTTATTAACTAAAATGTGATCAAGTAAAGTTGAAGTTTTTTCTGCTTCTCTAGTAGCATACAATTTATTAGCTAAATGAATACTGAAGGAATCACAAAATTGTTTGTAATTTTCATATTGCATGGAATTATCAAGAGTGTTAATATTAGTATCCCCAGCAATAAATAAAGCATCATTTCTGTAATCCTGTATAAATTTGCCAAAATCATCAAGAAATGCATCAGTATTACTTATCCTAGAGTTATATAATCCAATAATGGTGAATATTATGATTATCAGTATCTATTTTATTAAGAAATTTAGATTTCCAGCGGTTATCTACAAAAATAGCTACACCACCTCCTATTTTTGTTGCCCGATGAGAATAGAAGGCCGAAAAGCCTGTTAATTGGAAAAATTTTGACTCATTTAATGTAATCCATGTTTCTGTAAGAATTAAAATATCATATTGGTTATTAGAAACCAAAGCCTCTATAGAGTCTAATTTATTTCTCATGCTACGGACATTGAGACATAGTAATTTAAGGTCATTGTTACGTAACAGATGACCATTATGTACAATTTGTGCTAAATAATCATATTTATATTCAGAAACATTAAAAGATGAATCGATATTCATTCTGAAAATTTAAATGTGTTGAAAATGAATATTTATAACATTAAGTTATAATACTTGTATCCTCAACTACTAATACATTAATCAAATTATTAGTTTCATTCATTTATATTTCAAAATATCAGAGTCGCTGCTGATATTGAATATAGGGGAAGTGTCTGACTCTCTAATCAATATACGACAGTCCCTAGTCCATATATATTTGAATTTCGGCCGTAGCAGATCTCTGGCCTTCTTGAAGAGCGCTCTATTTCTTGGAGTAAGATTTTCATTAATATAAATTTTCCGTGACGCTGCTTGAATACCAATGTCCTTTGATTCCATATCCCTATGGTGCTTTTTCCTTATTAACACCTCTTCTTTCTTCCATCTATGAACAAATTTAATTAGAATTGGTCTCGGCATCTCTACTTTCTTTGAAGGCAATCTGTGGGCAACATCTATCTGCTCTTTGTCAAGTGGTACCCCAAGAAATGTAGTCAATTTGGAAATAACTTCATATATGTTTTCATTCTGCACCTCAGGAACACCATGGAATTCAAGATTATTCCTCCTAGAGTACTGCTGTAAATCATCTAATCCATCTTTAACTGTATTTATATTCACGGTTTGATTTTCCTTCATGTCCTGTATGTTTTGTTTCATAGTCTCAAACTGATCATTAAAAAAATCTAAAGAAAGTTGTAACTCTTTATTATTTTTGATCATATCATCAAGTTTATACTTCATAGATTCATTTTCTGCTATTATTTTACTTTCTAGATCCTGTTTCAACTTATTAATTACAACTTCAAAGTCATGAACAGATAATTTCTTGGTAGCTCTAACCTCACAATCCCTTCTATTACACATCCATCTCTTCTTCCCTTTTCCACAAGAAACAAATTCTCCTTTGAATATCTTAGAACAGTTTATATGGAACCATTCACCACATTTATGAGAGCATTGAATAGCTTCATCCTTATTTTTGGTAACAATACCTTCTCCACAACTAGGACAATAAATGTCATCCATCTTGATCACAACAATCATTGCACGGCGGATTTGTTTCCGAGGTGCGCGAATTCCGTAACTTACACTTAAACCTAGGAACAACACAAATATCCAGTCCTGAACCCGGGAAAGATATTTTTCACTACTGGAAATGTCTAACCCAGGCGGGAATCGAACCCGGGCCGCAGGACTGGCATACAGGCGTGCTACCGACTTACAAATTGAATTCAACCGAAAATATCTGTCTCCCTCGGCCAGATTTGAACCAAGGTCTTTCGTACAGATGCTAACATGCCGCAAACCGAAACTCTAAATACTTCTATTTGTGTTTATATTTTATAAGATAATATTAAATTTAGGCCCATTAGCCTGCTGCAAGCACATCATGCAAAGATTTAAAGTGACGCATTGTTATGGACTGCCTCTCACATGATATCAGTTCTGATAAAATATAAAATAAAGAAGCCTGACAGGCGAACTTCATGCTTTGAGGGCTTACATGAAAAGACAATGAGTAGAGAGTGATACCTTTGTAAGAGAGATATGGACATCCCGTGTTTCACCACTTTCGATAAAAAGGGGAAGCCTTGCTAAAAGTAACTGTATTCAATAGGAAGCTAACCTAACCCTTGTTTCACAATGCACTGTCTCCCATTTTCGGTATTTAATATAAGGGAGAAGAAAATACAGAGAACTGAGGACAAATTTCAAGTATTGGCTTGTACTTATAAAACATTTCAATTAAGTTCTATATCTTTCCAACCAAATCTGATATTTAGACCTGGGATTTTAAGGCAAATGCCTATTTTGTTCCTTATGAAATAACGTGAAAATTTTTAAATATGTGGATGTTTCATGATAAATCACTTACATTTATACAGTTTTATAGTGCCCTAAAATGCCTATTTGGACCTTTAGAGCCTATTTTACTATTTCAGTGCCTAAAATGTATATTTTGTACATTTAACATATAATTCAACTTCTGTAATTTTTAAAATCTCATAATGGACATCCCTCAATGAAAAACAGAACAGCAGAGGTGGGTTTTTCACAGAAACTTGATTATTCCAAACACTTGTGACTGACGGGGGTGGGAGGATTAAGGGGGAAGGACTATTGTGTCAAGTCACCAGTGAAAGAACGTCTGTTTAAGTGAATATAGTTATGATGCCTAATTTTGCAGTTAATTCTGCTAAGAATAGGTATACCACGTTTCTTGTAGTAAAAAAAAAGACCACGTTACAGTTTAAGTGTACATTGTAATATTTTAAAGTCTATTTTCTATCTATTTATACATTTTTAAAGCATATTTGAAGTGCGTATTTTCTCTTTTAAAAGCCTATTTACTTGTTTTGAAAGCCTATTTTAGGTGCCTATAACTGATTTTTTAAGCCTAAAATCCCAGGTCTACTGATATTTTACTAAGGCCTATATATTTTATACTCTAATAGCAACTTCACATTGCTTCATAAATAAGTTTAACATATATGAATGTTGAATGCATGTTAATAGGTGTTTTAAAACTGACATGTACTTCTTTAAAAAAACAAAAGTTGAACAACAGAACTAGAATGTGTTAAGTATTTGTTGTATTTTTCTTCTTTTGCATTATTGCACAACACCCAGTGAAAATATAGCAAAACTCTAAATATTTAGGTTTGTTCTCAGTTAAGATCTGATCCAATTCAGATTGGTTATAACTTCGGTCACAGCTTCCTCCAAAGAGGTTTATGATGCATGAGATTATTTTTTTAATTGCTGGACGATAATTAATTACATGTCTTTCCCTAACATAAGCATGTATTTGGATAATTTTTCACATTTTTTTTTTTTTGGCATAAAGCAAGCAACTACCTATCATGAGTAAAAGTTCTCCTGATTCCCCAGTCGACGGTAAAACTGTTTGAAAAGCGGAAACTGAGTTTAGTGTTGTAGATGAGGTACTAAATCATAACAATCTTCGAATCCAGGAGTAAGTTGGAGCCACCTCTGAATTATTAATCATGATCAGTGCACTGTTAATATTGAATTCTGAGAAAGATATAAAGATAGATAAAAATTTATAGGTGTTTACTCGTGATTTTTTTGGTAGTCACGATTTGAGACATGCTATGACATATGCCAATCACCTAGTTATGAATATTCTATACAAATAAACTGTGTTTACCATTGATCAGTTTTAATGAAATTCTTAGAACTATAATATTGAATGCTTAAGAAATGTGTTATTGGCTACTTTACACCTCTTGAATTTTCCATAAATATAATTTACAAAAAGATTTATTTACAAGTAGGAAGGCTTTTCTGGGCAGAGGTTTCTAAATGATGAAAGAGAAAAAATCAATTGTTTTAAACCTTTCCTAAAATTACGTTCCTTGATTTAAAACAAGTAAGCAATTTTGGATCTAAAGCAAATAAGTTATTTCCAAAGACAGTAACACTCTAATTAACAATCTAATGACATTAGTTTATGAACATTTGCAGAACGAGGGAGAGGGGGTGAAGTAAAACTATAGACCAAGGACAGACCGCATTTGAAACTCAACTTCTACATAATTTGATGACCTTAAATGGACTGAATGCAAACAGAACTGAAGTTCCTGGCGCTGAAAGGTAGACAGAGAGTCGGCAGAATAAACCAGACATAATATAAATACAACTTTTCTTATATAGACAACCAAACTGGTATTTGCTTAGATTTCGAGTTAAAATATTACTTCATGATTCCCTATGTACACATGTAACATTCCACCCTTCGAAACGGAAGTAAAAATCATTGTTTATGTTCCATAGCTGTACGGCAGACTAACTCATTTCAAAAGTGCTCGTGAATAAAATATTAGACGATTTCATGCCTATCCCATCTTCTCCTTGAGCCGCCCCCCCCCTTTTGACTACAAAACTTGAAGTGGATAAATTAACCACAGTACTGATGTGGGCAACGATACCGGACAAGGAGAAAAATGAAAGAAAGCCGATGAGATATGCTACATCAAAATTTCTTTACTAAAAATTCTACCTCAAATATTCCCCCACATTTGTTGTAAAGCTGAAACAGCGTATTACCCATACTATCTTTCATTCTCAAATTGTGTTTTATTACTGACAATCCAGACCATAATGCTACTATTTCTTGTTACAGGTCGAGAACACTGGCATCAGTAATCACGTGAGTTACTTCAAAACTACTGTCATTGATTCCCTAGACACTACTGCCAAATACATGTACAGGTAGGGAAAAAAAGCGGACCGACTAAAATATTTAAGTTGCCGATATGAGCCACTGCGCATGCCTAGCGGCATTCACAGGATAGAATGGAATGTATTGACAAGGAGACTACAGCCGATAAATTGGTTGAATTTAGAAATAATTTCACGTAATTTGCATTGCTTGTGAAAAAAACGTTTCCGTTACATCTCTTACATTTATTTACATATCACAAGGCTTTGACATCAGCTACAAGAGTCGGTCCGCTTTTTTTCCCCAACATGTACATATTTCTATTATAATTTCTCTAATCTTCTGCAGCAGTATCTTGCAATATGTTACACTCTACCACATCATTAGAAATGTGCAAGATATACCAAGAATAATCCAATAAATTACCAAAACTTTAAGCTAAGGAAAATATAGGCCTAATATGTTATGAATCCCATGAATTTATAGCGACTCAAGCCCAGACGTAATAATAGGATAGGATCCAATCTGTTTTGAGGTAAATTAATTGAGTAAATTTTTCCTATTCAATTTATTCAATTTTTGTAACAAGCAAGAATTTTATATTTTTAGTTGTAACAACTTTGTATACGCTCGAGATAATTACATGTATAGTTTATTTTGTCTAATTTTTTCTGAATATATACAATGGTGTTTTTTTTTTCCTACAGAATAGGTTCTATTTATATGGTTTTGTTAACTTTTCATTGGGGGCCCTATTTTATGAAATTTACAATTTTATAGGTGACATAAAATTGTCTTGACAATTTTGTAGATTTATATGACAAGTTTACAAATTGTTCTTTCTCGGAAGTTTGACAGGTAAAAATCTAACAAATATGTCAAATATTAGGATACCTAACGTTTATAAAACTTTATTTTTGGTCGGCATATTTACAAATTTATAGAAATATAGAATTGTCATTATAGAAGTGACAGGCAATCTTTCATATGTAGGCCTAGTGAGTAGGCTTTGTAAATGTGTATATAACTTGGCAAATTGAGTTTGTGAATATTAGACCTCTGTAACCTAAATTTTCGTGTTCATAACGAACACTAGTAGTGTAGTACCTTTTGTGATACAAAGTTCACATGGCCGTCAATTTTCTTATTGACTAATCTAAATCTACCAATAGTGATATCATATCGAAGATACTGGACATTCTGTCCAATTTTTTACGTAGGTAAGTAGATTGTGTAATAAGACACCAAATATATGTTCTATTACTTTCGATGATATTAATATATTGCTTACGTATACATTCTCAGTGTTAAGATCGATGATCACACGGGTATATGAGAGCTATATGCAGTCTGATATGGTCAACTTTAGGTTTGACATAAAAATACCTGGTTTGTGAAAAGTGTTCTTTTTAGTTTGACAATTTACATTAAGTTGCCTGTAATGTGTAAGGAGAATTTGTAATATTTATGAAATATTCAAATCTGGTAAGATCTTGACAAAATTGTCAGATTTGACATATTTGTATTTGTAACACCTGTAGAGTTTTATGAAATAAGGCCCAGCTGGTAGTCAGTTACTAAATAATCTTAAAGTGTACTCTAACTTTTTCACTAACGTATAAATGCGTCACTTCGAAGAATTGTTTACAGCAGATATTTAAGACTAATAGAGAGACATTTTATGTAAAATGTGAGGATTTTTATCCACGTGTTAGGTTTAGTACCTATGAAAGTCAGCTATTCTACTATTTGTTTTAAATTTATTTCAATCTTAGAGCTCACTGATGGTTTCACTTGATGATTGCTTATATATCCGGAAAGAATTCAGCTCGGAAAGGGTTAACGTAGACTATAGTTCCTACTGATGAATTTCTTAATTTCAATTGTAAAAATAGGTCCCCAGTTAGTCATCACTAACATTCATGCTTACGATGCAAGTGATCCCGGGTTCAAATAATGATGTGAACCTCCAAATTCTCGCTGTCACCTTACCTAGTACCCTTGTACATAACATTGGCTCTCGTTTCATGATTTCCCCTACGGTCTCTAAGGACTCTTAAAAATAAACAAATTATAAGAATGAATTAAAAATGCATTATTATTTTATTCATTCAAATAGTATTGATTGCATGCGGGTACCATTATTATGTTCAATTATTATCTTATCAGTAATCACGATTTTCTAACTATTATCTCTCTTGGTTTCAGTTCTTATTTTATTCCTACTTATATAATATATTATATAAATGTATCTATCCTTCAAAACTATCAATCGCAAAATATTTCATGTCTATACTAGCTGTTACAACGCCAAAAAAAGAGTACCAACAATGGAGTAATGAATTTTAGAACTGTGTCGGATGAGTATATAAAACCTCTGTCCTCTTTCTACTTCAGGAAACCCTATTTAAATCCAGATGAATTATCCGGCCAAACACTGAATCTCTTGGGGGAAAAAAACTAATATACCTACGTATCAAGTGACGTTCTCCCTGACTTAAAACACGATATTCGAACTCTCATTATCAGAACGAGGGTCAAAAGAATTTCATTATTAAAATGAAGCAGAAATAGCCAATATCGTGTTTCAGTTTACCAATAGTTGGCAGGGCTATCCAAACTACGACAACCGAATTCTTTCACAGACGTACCGTAAAAAGTAAGGTGTTCATTTACCATTTTATTTGCTCTCATATAAGCAATATAAAGAAAGTATTATATTTATACTTCAACTGTATTTATACACGTTTTAACAACGAGGTCATATCACGTGTCAGATTGTGTGAGTTTTATCATTAGCCCGAGTGTATTACTCCTTCCGACAATTTTATCTGATTTTCAATTTTCTTGATTAAGATATAGGACGAAATAGCGCCGATGAGTGATCGGAAGTAAATATCCAATCCGACGTTGCCTTGCCAATTTAGCCAAAAACGGGATCTGAATCCGGGACCTCCCGAATGAGAGACTCGACGCTAGTGCCACATGTTTCATGATGCCTAGAAGCAGAAAAAAGTTTTTTTTTTAAATTAAACTTTGTCGGTCTGTCTGTCTGCTTGACTTTCTATCTGCCTGCCTGTCTATCTGTCTATCTGTCGGTCTGTAAAGGCCGCCTGCAGGTAAACGGTGCATTCTTTGTACTCCTATTTTTAATCATCCCTAGGCTATCATATAAAGGCACACGACTGACTGACTGACTGACTCACTGACTCACTCACTCACTCACTCACTCACTCACTCACTCACTCACTGACATTAATGTTTGCCCACTTCCAGATGAGCTAGAAACTTGAAATTTGGTACAGTATAGATTTTAGGCTGCAAACCACAGGAAAATTCAAAGAAGTTTATTTTTTTTAATTTTTAGCCCTAAAACCCTCCCGAAAAAGGGCTCGGCTCGGCTCACTGGCATTAATGTTTTCCCACTTCCAGATGGGCTAGAAACTTGAAATTTGGTACACACATAGCTTTTAGGCTGTAAACCACAAGAAAATTCCAAAAAAGTTTATTTTTTTTATTTTTGGCCCTAAAAACCCACGAAAAAGGGCTCAACTCGGTTTACTGACATTAATGTTTGCCCACTTCCTGATGAGCTAGAAACATGAAATTTGATACACATAAAAATTCCTAAAAGTATATTTTTTAATTTTTAGCCCTAAAAACCTCCCGAAAAATGGCTCGGTTTCCATCGCAACGGTATTATCAAACAGTGTTCACATAGGGCTCTGAAAGGTAATAGCTAGGGTTCGGATGTTTATGACCTAAAAGAATGGAAAATATGACTGCAAATATGCCCTTAAAATGACTAAATATGACCAAAAATCATAAATATGACCTAATAAAATAAGGTATTTAAAAAAAAAAGTTCCCTTTTAAAACGTCAATAGACACTAAATTCTTACCTCACATTAATTCAATCAGATCATCACTTTTTAAAAATTGTACAGGTGATTTAAATAACTTCTAATGAACTTCAATTTTTAAAGAATTTTCTCTTGTTTGATCGCTTCATCAGCTCCAAATACTCGCAATATTTTGTAGACCTTGCGTGTTCCTATAAAATATGAATAATTGCATTCATTTGTTAATCTAAGTTACCTATGAAATTGGCATAAACATTAATTGAAATAAATTTCAAATTTAAATCGACGATGTATACCTACACTGTACAATTGTGCTCCTTTATCGAATTTATGGCTGAAATATGACGTTAAATTACAAATGTGTCTAAAATATGACCAACACCACAAAAATGACCAAAATATGACTATATATGCCAAATAAAAACGGTCAGATTAGGATGACAAGCAATTAATGTTTAATTTGAGTTTGCGGCAGAATGGAGGTCAGGATAAAAATATGACATGTCATAAAGATCCGAACCCTAGTAATAGTTAATACAGCACACTAAATACACGCACTCCATCTCCCATGGATCTTTTAAAAAACCCTTCCCGAGAATTTCAGCTGGGGTTTGGGGGCGGAGCCCCCATGAGCGAAGCGAGTTCCCATCTGGGTTCTTTAATATTAAGAGTAGTATCATCCAAAGAATAGGACATAAGTAGTGAAACTTTATTGAAGCGGGGCTCCATTGCCTTCGAAATGGCAAATTATTCGAAACGCCGTCACTTCGGAACCGCTGTAACGACTCTACTAGTGACTGAGTCACGAGCCACTCCGGATCACGATCCATAACCCACAACTAACTTGAGTCACAAGTTCCGCTAAAATCCCTATGAAATCTAGAGTACCTCACCAGACCGCTATCAGATAGTCATGCTGAAATCCTCTTCCATATATAACCCAATACCCATCCCTCACTAGTCCTTGTAATTTTAAATCATCCTACTGCCTGGAAGTAGAATGATTTGAATCCAAAATATGCTGGTGTTTCCATGACGTCAAAGTCAGTAGCCTAAGTTTAAAAGTTCATAAATAATCGTATAATAACTTTAACTTGCTAATAGAGGACAATTTTCTTTAAGTTAAAATACCTAATTTGAGCTGGTGTTTCCGTGTAGACCGTACTCAATTGTGAAATTAATTGAAGGTGGCCTTGCTGGGTTGCCCTAGGAAACTGGGAAAGAAAAGCATCGCTGAAATATACCAATCATGATCCAAAAAAAGAAGTCGAGAAGGACGTTGAAAGAGAGAGAGAGAGAGAGAGAGAGAGAGAGAGAGACAGAGAGAGACAGAGAGAGAGAAGAAGAAGAAAAAAAGATGAAGAAGATACGTTGGAAATAAAGGTAATAAAGTTAAGAACAAAAACGTGGGTGACGTAAGAACACAAACTTGATTGAAGGTAGAACAGAAACGTGGATGAAGTTAGTAAAAGTGGCAATTTGGTGATTGTTTTTAAAATATGCCCTTTGCATTAAAAAATTATCTAGGGAAAACGAAGATGAATTAGCAGATGCCTCTGTTTTTTCTTCATAAATTGGCATTTAATCTAGAAGCTCGGAATTATGTGACAGGCCTATCAAGCTAGTTCTATACCAAAGCAATAACACAGACAACATAAAATGAAACTTGTCCTGATTTCTCCAATCTCGTTAAGTATCTCTAAAATTGATTTTCATATGATTTAGGCTCAACTGACGTTAACAGGTTGTCAAAGTTTACTACAGGTTGGAAGATACTGACATTATTGAAGTAAATTATAATATAAGCTTAATAATTGACTTACTTTCTCACAGCTCTCTGCTTCTGCAATTTATCACCTAAAACAAAATAAAGACATAAATTAAATATAGGCCTAGTAATTGTGTTGTTTCATTGATTGGTATGTAGGCCTAAACACTATTCTGTATTAAGAGTGAGTACTGATTCTTTTCTCGTTGTTTCTGAACTCCGCTTTTGTACGAGGGGGAGTCAAATGAAAACTGCAATTAATTTTTTTTTCACTATTTTACTGCAGGAAGAATGTTTTCTTGTACATTATTTTCCTACTTAGTCCCCTCCTAGTTTAACGCACTTAAGCCATCGGACAGGAGGTGCTTTGATACCGCGTGAGAGAAGTTCTTCTGGTTGACGCTGTAGCCACTCGTGCACCGCCGATTGGACGTCTTCATCAGACTTGAACTTCTGCTCTCCAAGGTGATCCTTTAATGAACCAAATATGTGGAAATCTGATGGTCCCAAATCTGGCGATTATGGCGGATGTCGTCGACGGTTTTCATCGTTGCACGAGGAGCATGAGGACGGGCGTTATCATGTTGAAGAAAAACACCTGCACTCAGCAATCTCCTTCGCTTTGGCACTATCGGATTTCCACATCTTTGGACCATTAAAGGATTACCTTGGAGGGCAGAAGTTCAAGTCTGGTGAAGACGTCCAATCGGCGGTGCACGAGTGACTACAGCGTACAACCAAAATAATTTTTCTCACGCGGTATCGAAGCACTTCCTATCCGATAGCTTAAGTGCGTTGACCTAGGATGGGACTAAGTATAAAAATAACGTAGAAGCAAACGTTCTTCCTGCAGCAAAATTAATTAAGGAAGAAATTAATTACTGTTTCCATTTGATTCTCCCTCGTAAGCACATGCCTATGACCCGTCGGGAGAGGGATTATCCAGTGGATCATATACAAGCATTTTTGACCAGGCAAATATTTGAAAGGCCTCCCGGAAAAGTGATCAGACCGATGCGGGGGTCACCTCCGAGACAACATGAACACATAAAACAAGACTCGCCAGTAGCTCTTATATTTACTCTATAGAAAGCAGATGCAATAACAACAGCTAGATGATATCCGGGGATCACAGGGGCCTAACGTTCCTTGACATTCTCCTTATACACCAAGGAAAGCTCCGGAAAAACTTCACCCAGGAAACTTGTGCCGACCGGGAATCGAACCATGCCTGGTGCATGGGGACAACGAACGCATCCCCAACGCCACAACTGTGGACGATTATATATATATATATATATATATATATATATATAATTATAAGTTTTATTCCTGTCACTCTATTGTAGTACTGATAATTTTTCGATATCAAAAAAAGTCGTAATATTGCTACAGTGCTGTAGATACAGTTTACACTTATAAACAGTACGGTATATTTTTTTCTCTATTTTCATTAATATCCCTCATCGACTGTCGAATATTCATGTCTGTAAAATGCATAATATTATTTTCAATTTTCAATCATTGTTTTCATAACAAGATAAAAGAGTTGTATCCTCCAAGCATTTTTAAATATCAAACAATATCCTTCTATTAAATATTGATAAACAATCCATAGAATTGCCGTTTGGACGATCACTGTGATTGAAAGTGTATAAAGAGGGGACAATATTGTTGCTAGAAGAAAAGAATAATAGCATTTAAAAATAGCAGCATAGAACAGAACTTCGTGAATGGGATATTGTAGTCGCGAATGTATGTGAATGCTAACATAAAAGAGCGAAGCTTGCTGTTTATAGTTACAATGTAGGCAGCATGCATTATTTGTCTACATGATCGTGCATGCATAAAAGCTCTTGAAAACCAAACATTGTTATCTTTTTATTTGCTTTTCTCTAATATAGATGGTAAACGGTGTTAATAAGTTAGGCACATAGTTCCATGACAAACACTCAAGATACACAAGTAGCAAATATGACTTCACACACCTCAGTGGATAAAATTAAAAACAATGTGCAAAGTGCAAGACATCTGACATATATTCAGTGCCCGGCTCCACGTATATTGGCGCCCCAGGCGAGAAATAATTTCGGCACCCTCCTAAATTGCCATCTAAATCATTTGATTAAATATGGAATTTCACGTTGTCTAACCTGGTACTGGTAAGTGGTTAAATAAAATTAATCTTAATTGGCCTAATTTGAGAAAGGCTTGTATTTATCAAGACGTTATAACATAAGAACTAAATCATTGATACCGGTACTCTTATTCTACAACTTTTTAAATATTTTTAAAAATAATTTCACGTTGGAAATTAAGGCATTTTTTAAAACCTAAATGTTGCCGCCCCTAAGTGGTTCTAAATATTTCCCGCCCTAAGCGGATGCCTAGTTCAAGTAGATGGATGAACCGGCCCTGCTAACAATTAGAACTAATTAATCGAATTCAGTTTGATCCGTAATTCTGTTATCGTTATGAGAGTTGTTCCTTGAAATTGTATGTTAGTTCAGTTAATAAAAATGTTCAGTCTATGATATTGTATATTAGATCCCTGAATTTTCACATTTATAATATTGTATAGCAAGTAGATGGGGTAAAGACCCTCCCAGAAAACTTAATATTGACAAGTTAATTTTCTTAGGGTGCAGCATGTATTGAATTGGCAGATTTTAAGGGCACTGGATGAATTTCCTAATCACTTTGTCACTCAATGTCGGTGAAACTTACGAGATACTTTTGTGAGAAATATGACGATTCAAAGCTCTCTTTTATAAATAAACGTATAGTCACGATGTTACTAGTGGATATTCACAAAATAAGTTTTTGTTCTGGGCACTTTTATATCTCTGTTGTCAAAAAATATGTCGCAGTTCATAACCTTCAAATTATTTGGATGTGTAGTGGTATGTCTATTTATTTTATTTATTTATTTATTTATTTAACCTGGCGGAGTTAAGGCCATAAGGCCTTCTCTACCACTCAGCCAGGGCAAAACATGAAATACATAATGATAAAAATAATAATGATTAAAAATAAATTAAAAAAGAACTGATATACATGAATACAAGAAACGAACATTAAATACAAAGAAAAAATTAGAACATATATACTTGAATAATTAAGATACATTAACATACATTAAGATACATTAAATGATAAAAGAGAAATTAATTGTTACAAATATGATTTAGTTATATAAAAGCATTAAGTGATAGAAACTGAAATTAACATAGGACATGAAAAAGATTATTAAGTACTACGTATATGTGCTGTTAACTGCGATCTGAAGGTTGACAGTGACCGGCAGCCCTTGATATGAGATGGTAAAGAATTCCACATTCGGATGACTGAAGTAGTAAACGATGATGAGTAAAGAGATGTATGATATTTAGGTATTGCGAGAATATGATCTTGCCTGGACCGAGTGTTTAGGTTATGATGAGATGAAAGAGTTTGAAAGCGTGATAACAGATAGTGAGGACAGGAAGTGTGAAGAATTCGATATAGGAGACAGAGAGAGTGCAATTTTCTTCTGTCGTCCAAGTGAAACCATGCCAATGTTTCAAATGCTGGCGTAATATGATCTGACTTACGAATACCACAAATGTAGCGAACGCAAGCATTATGAACACGTTGTAGTCTTTGTCCTAGTTTGAAGCTCAGGTCGCTTAGTAGAATATCACAGTAATCGAAATGAGGCATTATGAGTGTTGATACGAGTGTTTTCTTTAGAGAAGAAGGTAGAAAGTTTTTTAATCGTTGGAGAGCGTGAAATATAGAGTATATTTTTTGGCAAATTTCTTTTATATGGACGTTCCAATTTAAATTACTGTCAAAATGAAAGCCAAGATTTTTTACATGCGGACTAAATGGAACAATACTTCCGTTTAATTTGACGGGTGTCAAATTTTCCTCATTGACATTTTTCAACAAATTACGATGCCCCATTAAGATTGCCTGAGATTTTCCTGCATTAATTGTAAGTTTAGAGTGTCTTGCCCAATTAGTTATTGTTTCAAGATCGTTGTTAATTTCATTTATAGCCATGTTAATTCTGTCAGGTCGTGTATGTTTATACAGCTGTGTCTAGGGAATCGGATGAACTTTTCGGGTAATTTTGCTACACTTTTTCAACCTCAGTTTTGGAAAAGTCATTCCAGTTTCTGAAGAAAAAAAGAAGTTATTTCAATTCCAGGTAAAATAACGTCGATTTGGCATAAATTAATTACAATATATTTAAAATAATTTTAGTCTGAGGAAGAAAATTTAAATTTTATAAAAATAAATTTTAATTTCAAGAAATGATTTTATACTTAAAGCCTCAAAAAGTATTTAGAAAAGTTATTCAGAATTCCTCACTTAAAATCAGCTGATGGTGCTTCACAAGTCCTCCTCTCCCTCATACACCTGTGTCTAGGTTATGTCAACATTGCGCAAATAATTAACCTGTTTTTATACAAATTTACATGACTGTGAAACTTGCTTAAAATGAGGAACATAACATACATTGTTTTATAAATTTTATTATTAACTACTGACACAACTATCTTCATCTTTTTTTTCTGAAATTTAAAATTCAATTCCTGATTTTGATGTTTCGGAACTTATTCATTACACGTGTCTTACATTGAAATTAGTCTATCTGAAATCGAAAATACCAATTCCGAAATGAAAATTGTTTCCCAAATTGATTTTTTCTGGAACTAGAATATCTTTATCTGAATTTAAAATTAGTTTTTTTTAACTAAGATTGCAAAAGTATCTAGAGTTTTTCTCAGCCAGTAAAATGTTTAAATATCCTCAGTAGATCAATGAGAATCATATGGCATCAAATGTAACAATAATTTAATAAATTATCATTTTTCTCTTATATAAATTAAAAGGGGCCTATTTCGGCACAAGAACTATATGGTCAGAGGTAGAGCTGTCCAACAAAGGATAACCCTCATGGCGAACAACTCGGATGAAACAATAACCTCGGGAGGAGGAGGAGGAGAAGAAGAAGAAGAAGAAGAAGAAGAAGAAGAAGAAAGACATAGAATAATACAACCAACCGATGACAACTAAGATGACAACAGACTTATTAAATGTCAGGATAGATCAAACTCAAACAACACAAAATTGTACTAGCATGAGAATGTCTAGGTAAAGAGTTCCGAAATCTATATCCTCTTCTAACTGAAATGCTTACCTACCGGCAAATAAAGACAAAAGCGCTCCGAATCTCTAATAGTAACAAATATAGTAATTTAGTAGAGTAGCGTAGTTTTCGTAAACTACTGAACTCCAGTAGAAAATGGAATTACTGTAATCATGCAAAAGAGAATGGAATTATAAAATCCCTTTAGGCAGGCCTACAGGCGGAGGTAGATTTCGAAGTGCTTTTGGTTTAATTTATTGTCGCTGCATAGCACTCTTTTTCTTTAGCCTTGGCATGGTAAACCTGCAGTAAAGAGGAAGAGCCTACAATCATTTGTTTTGACAACAAGAATAGGATATAATATTCTGGGAGGCCGTGCACAAGATCAGCAATGAATAAAATTAGCAAAGCCGCTAAACAAGACAAAATTATGATATTATAATAATTCTTTTAAGTGTTATTATTTTCAAACATTAAAATCTCGCGTCATATGAGAGCTATCAAGAAACTATTTATTGATTTGTAGAGTACTCATCAAGAGCTTTTCAACGATACCCCACAAGACGTGGTTTCAAAAGTTTCGAATTTTCATCCCCCACCCCCACCCCCACCCCCACCCTCACTCGAACCCCCGAATTGTTGGTGTCACTGTGAACTCCATAGGGAGAACTCTAATTTATTCAAACAAAGTTTCCCTCTATACTTCATAGGGGCCGAGATATAAATGTTTTAAAATTTCAACCCCCTCCCCCGACCACCCCCTTGGGCCAATTTTGCCCATTAACGAACTTGTCCGAACTATTGGGCCTAGAAATAACATAATAAAATTTGGTTCAAATATCTTCAAAATTACGGCCGCTATCGTGTAAAGATATATATATATAAATATATATATATATAAATATCACAAAAATTTTTTTTGAACGGGCGGTGGTTTCGTACTTAGGGGAGCATGAAACGTAAAGATATGAAAGAATTTTTCGAAAATCATAAAGTGGTATCCATTGCAATAGGTAGATTTTTCTTCGAAAATCTACCTAAAAATGTAATTATAAATGTTTATAATCTGTAGAATGTGCTTATTTAGAAGAGAATAATAATTTTAAATATAATAAAATCTCAGCAGAATAGGGCCTACGTCCTGGTTTAGAAACCTAGGTACCAGGATCCTATCAAAGATATTATTTTTTTGTTAATTAAGATTTAAGCTAATGACATCTTTGTGATCTGAACTACGAAGAGAAGTAAATTATAAAAAACTCATATGTTACAGAAATTGAGTTGGCAGTGAAGTAATTTGTTTAAAATTAAATTCCACTTTTCATAACTACATTAAGCATTAACCAAGTATTTGTAAAACACTATGTCACCTCTGCATACTCAATCGTGATTCTAAATTAACTAAGGTATAGTAATTACAAGCTAACATTCCATCCATATAATCTCATTCCGTTATATTCCCTTCAGAAGATAAAGAAGAATCGTGTTTCAGAGGAGCATCACAAGATAACTTTGTTGTAACTAAAATTCCTTTGGTGTCTGCCTTCAAGCTATGTCTCTCATCTTCTTGTTAATAATATTGTGAAATATTACATAAAATAGTAACTTACAACTATATTGATGACGGGGAAGTGCTGTTTCGCCAAGTTAACGTCTAAACACGTAAATACCGAAATTAGGCCTTCTCACAAACCGAGAAAGTCAAAAACACTATTCTACAAAATAATTAATAATTATTTATTCAAATAGGCCTTTATGTATATAGCAATGTATACTAATAAAATAATAAATTCTAATCTCAATAATATTACCAACAAATGCTTCCGATTGGAAGAAAATGCCGTAATAGGCTACTACAAAGCATTGAAAATAAATAAATCATCATTAGTTTTAATGATTTTATAGTCGATTTAAACCGAAAATACGAGGGATGTTCCAAAAGTAAGTTTCGTCGTTTTTTTTTTTAAGTGACGATGGTAAAGCAGATGAAGCAAACAACTGCCATAAGAATCGACACCTATTGCTGGTTCAACGACGGAAAGAGCGTGAGCAGAGGAGAAACGATGCATGAGTAGAGTCCCGAAGAAGAGAGAGTAGCAGTAGACTGGCGTGCCCGAGGTTATTTGAGTACAAATCACGATGGCAGATGGACGTGTACTGAAAACGTGGTCGGCAATGGAAGTACATGCTGTTATCCGGTATGAATGGGCATGTAGGACTAGTGTGTCCATCATCCATGGACGCCTACAGACTGTGTATGGTGAAGAGGTCATGTCTCATCAAATTGTTGGTCGCTGGTGTTGCATGTTCAGTGAAGGAAGGCACCTGTTCCATGCAATGAAAGCCGCACTCTCGGGACGTCACTTCCAAAACAATGCTGAGGTGGAGAAGGCTGTGCGACAATTCCTTGCATAGTAGGGCACCGAGTTTTACCAGAGTGGTTTCTTCAAACTGATTGCAAGCTATGACAAATGTCTCAATGTCGGTGGAGACTATGTTGAAAAATAGTGCAAGGGGTATATTTCATGATTGCATGGTGTATTTGTTTTGGTAATAAAGTTTCCATGTGAAAAAAAAAGACGAAACTAACTTTCAGAACATCCCTCGTAATATTACACAGAAGCAGTGACGTACCAAGGCGGGGCGGGAGGGGCGGTCCGCCCCAGGCCCCGGTTTGAACATAGGCCCCAAATTATTATTATTATTTTTTTTTTTTTTTACCAGTCCAGTGACGAGTCATGGGTTGAGTGAATAAACAGTTGTCTATAAAACAATATTATACATTTTAAATAACGAATTAAATAAAAGAAGAGATTAAAAACAACCACATCGGAAGTACCGTAGGCCTACTGTAATAAAATAATATAAGCCCTAAGGAGCAAGAGAAGGGAGGGTAATCTCGTTTATCAAGCTTAGCTCTGAGAACTATATTGCAAAACCAAATGATTTTAATGATGTAATAATAACATTTGCAGAGGCAAAAGCTCGCAAGAAAGATTTTTAATTAATATACTGTTTAGTTTATCATTAATCTACTTTTTAAATCTTTGCAGTTTTGGTTTTCTTTGATTTATACATAAAATAATATTGTGAAATCACAACTATTTAGCTGAAATACCTTTTCGATACCATGGCTGAAGGAAGTGGATTTTCTCGGAACACAAGTCGGTATTGGTACTCTAAGCAAGCTTATAGTAAAAAAGTCAAGTTGCCTAATGAATAATAATAAACATGTTAAACACAAATGGAAAAAAAGTAATTCATTACTAAATAATTTATCAGGTCCATGAAATGTAATGAATTAGGCAATTTACCAACGCATATTTGTGTAGACTGTAAGAGTGGTATAAATTTTATTGCGAATACTGGGAAATCCCTAATCCTGATCGCATCATTTGGTTGGGAACAATTCGACCACCATCCCTATAGTCCGGATTTGGCACCAAGTGATTTTCATATGTTTCTTCATCTGAAGAAATTCCTTGGTGAAAAACATTTTAACGACGATGATGTTGAGAAACAAGGAGTGTTCTTTCATCACAGGCAGCATCATTCTTTGACGAAGGCACACAAAAACTGGTTTCCCGTCATGACAAGTGTCTGAATAACGGCGGTGACTATGTGGAGAAGTAGTGTAAGGTGTAAGGTAATGAATGATAATAAAGTTTTTGGAAAATAATGTTCTATTTTTTTTTATTATCGGTATTTACTTTAAAACCATGCCTCGTAAATCATGTCAATACCACAGCGATAATTTTATGAATATAATGCGTATCTGGTTAGCTCTGAAATGATTCCTTAAACCCCATTAGTCAGTGATATACAAAGAACATAAAAGCCAATGGTTCATTAATCAGAGAACTCATCTATGAACACAACACTCACAGTATAGTCCACGGAAAGCTATTAATTATTCCCACCAACCATGAGTAATTACATGAACAAAATATGTTATATGTAATTATCCTATTGCGTAACACTACTAATAGGAAATCGCAAAAGAGTAACATTAAGAGTGACTATGAGAATATTAACTGTGATTACTTAGTAGGTTCTCACTTTGCAAACCGGGGTAGTGTAAAATTTTAGCCTATTAAGATCAGAGTAACAGAATATTATTTTATAATGTAGAGAGAACGCGTTGAAAATTTCTGGTATTGTAAGTTTTAACATTTACTGTCTATGAAAGTGCACAACCATAAAATTAACAACTTGCAATTATAGCAGCTTAATAAGAGCGAAATGCATAACGCGAAAAGGTTTAATTTGCCGCCTATTATATTGGTGAAAATACATACACTCTCTCGTAATAATACATGTACTTTCCACTTTAAGTATTTTGCAGTATAATTGAAAGGATATTAATTACTGTGTAACTATACGCAACGTTGTAAAGAGGTATAGTGTTATGCCAACTATTGAACTCAGTTTGCAAATACCTCGCAGTTTCATGCTAACAAGAAACTAAACATATAGGTCTTACAGTTATTTTGGTCAAAGTCTATTTGCCATCAGATATAATAGAAAACCATTCTATTTACAGGTCAATGTCAAATTGGATTTAGGAGCGTGTAAGAAGTGATCATTTAAAACACATTATCGTATTCAAATTTACGCCGTTGTACTATAGTTTTGTTTTCTAAAGTCGATGCCCTCCTCTTTTTAGTGAACCAAACAATACCATGAAATCGTTTGTCTTATCCTTTAAATTTAACAGAATGTTATTTATTTACTTATTTACTAATACCAGCCCGCGGCTTCGCCCACGATGCAATTATGATATGCAGAAAATAAGTTATTTTGTTGTAATTTACCTCCAAGTTAAGCTCCAGATCGATTCATTAAGCAGGGCTTGTGGAAGAACATACTTAACCTTAATTCAAACTCATATACCTACGTAGGCCTAATTATTTCGCAGTAATATACCTTCTGTATACAAGAGTATTCATGTAGTAGGCTACTCATTTCAACTTGATCAACGAAATAAAAAACGTCTGACTAGTTTGATAAGCATATTATGTGAAGGAATACGTCATGGCTAACTGTATTGCAACTTCCAAAGCAGTATATGAACAGTGTAAAAGAATATGTTGTCATGATAAATGATTTGCATTTGATAAATTCTTACTAATATATTACCATAAAATAGGCACTAAATTGGAAATTACTCCGGTACCGGTATACCGATTTGGTCCAATATCAATAAGCTTATTCGCATGGACGTTATAAATGCGTATACCAAGTTTCATAAAAATCCGATAAAAGTATTTGAGTTATCGCGCGTACAGTCACACAGACACACAGACACACGGACGGACGGACAGACATTTTCCCGCCCCCCACTATCTTAAAAATTACCATTGTGGCATTTAACAAATATAACGAAACAAATAAAAACTTTGGCTTTGGAGTGCATTCCACGATTAGAAAGCTCCGCTTGGGAAAAACGACCTCAGGTTCGAGTTCAGAAAACCCCAAACATCCAAATGGATCAATGTTTGCCTATTTAGCCTACGTTCATTATCCCTCTTCCGTCTATGTTGAAAATTTCATGTCTGCATGCCTTGACATTATAAAAAACGAATCGACCAGGGTGAGCTCACAGATTTTTTTAGTAAAATTTAGCCTGCCATAGGTCAATATTCCTGAATTATTTTTCTGGTTTACAGTTTTTTTCCTTGTTTTCCATATTACGCACAAACACTCATGGCCGAGGCGGGACTCGAACCTACAGCCTCCTTCACCACGGCTCTAAGGCAGCACGCCTAAGCTACCGTAGCTAAAGGAGACCGGTAGAATCGAAGTGATCGATAATTTCATGCGATGTTTTGAAAAAATCACGATGCTTTTATTTCCAAGTTATGACAAAAAAGACAAATCCACCTGCAACTGATTTGATAAATGAAATGTTTTTACTGAAAACTGATGCTTCGATACCGCAAAACATTCAGGTTTTCTGCCAGTTTTTTACTCGTAAGTTGCGAACGAAAGCGAAGATTAAAAGTCCGGCTTCGAGGTCAGTGGCGGCTCCTTGGGGTAGGCAACATGTCTTTTTTTATTCTTCAAAAAGTTTTCCAACTGCTATTTTGATATACCATATAGTGTTTAATATTTTATTTCGTGATATGATGAACAGCTGCCTTTATGTTACGTGTGAAATAATTCAATTCGCTAGCCACAGTAATTTGAATGGCCCGCCCAGACAGTGCTCCCTGCTTCACTTCGTTTGAATGACGTCATGAGGTAGACAGATTTGGAAAGTGCCGGTCTTCCTGAGTTTTGAGATGGGCTACATAGCAATCTGTTTGAGTGAAATATCCATGTCCAGCGCATCCGTAAACTGCCCTGGCCAGCTAATACAAATTCTGCCTACTCCATCACGGAAATGTTCGAACCTAGCCGATATCTTTACAAAGACTAATCCATGCGCTTTTAAAGGAACGTAACTCTGCTGCGGGGTTGCTGCAGCGAGGTTGAAGCGCTTATATAGTCCTTTTAAGAAAGAACGCACGGAAAGCCTGTTCCTTCACGAAACTTTCTGAAACTAGCCTATAACTTTGCAAGGGCTCAATGCCGTAGGTTAAGTGTAGGAAATTTTGCTGTTAGATATTATATTTATGAAATTTAAAATCAACGTTTTAAAGTGATTTATGTAAGTAGGTTTTCTGTAGTTTAAGTATTTAAGTTTAAAGTTCTTTAACACCGTTCTCTCATCTTGACGATGTAGAAAAGTGACAGATTTTGGACAATGGTCGACACATCCCTATGTTTAACACGGTTGTACGTCGCGTTTGTAAGAAGAGTGCTAGAAAATGTAATCTTTCGTGATATGATTCACACAGGACGTTATCTGAAAACCAATCTCTATTGCTGGCCACAGAGAAATAATTATGGAAGGTGCATTGTAACGAAGAAGGATACCTTAATATGAAAGACTTATCAAATGCTATGAAAACATGACCACATAGGCCAATTCCATAACTCGTAAACGATTGAAAAAAAAATCCTATTTACGAATTGTCAGAGCCTTTAGGAACACAACTATAAAACAAGAAAGTGGAGAAAGATAGATAAATAATGAAATGGCCGATGTCACGGTATTGTTAGGTAAGCAGGAACTACCCATTCCGAGTCGCGGGGATTTTAAAGAGTTCGCAATAGCATTAACCACAACGTTTATTGAACATAATCTCCTAAATCAACTGGCAGAACAGGAATTCTGGTATGATGACGTTATTAGACGTTATGCTAGCAGGTAAAATCGGCGCAGCTATTTGATTTTGAGGTGAATTAAGCTAAACTGAACGTACCACACTTCAGCTTAATTTATTCTCTAATCTCTAGTTTGCCTACCCTAGATACTTGGTCACGAGCCGCCACTGTTCGAGGTGCATTCGGTCACCCTTTAGTCCATCTATGTTTAAAATCCCATCTCTGCATGCAGTAGATTTCGCTAGTCATTGCGCACAGGCAGACAGACAAACAGACAAACACTTCTCTTATTATCATAGATATTTATTGGGCACAAATACCGGAATTTGACAGTATACAAGTAAAGTACAAAAGTAAATTACAGCATATTATAATCACTTTTAAGTTGAAATGTTCATCAAGAGCGTAGAAGGAATTTCTTATGGAATGCCACTCACAATGTTACCTTCATTTGTTCCCGATAAGTTATCGGCAGTTCATCAGGTTAATATCAATGGAATATTAAACGTTTATACAGAGGATGTCCTCCTACACAATAACGTTCAGCTTAACTATCAATGGCTATCATCCCAATCCAATCTGTCACACGAACACTGTCAATTCCCTTTCGGTACCCTAGTTTCAGGGCATAAAACCATGCATGCAGTATGGAATAGTAACAAGATCATATGTGCTTCCAATTCACATGACCGTAAATCGTATTGATGGTAAACAACACAGTTCAGTGCTAATACCATACAAGCGATTCTAATTAGTTGCAGATTCCGACTTTATGATCAACATTTTCCCATTACTTCCAAGTTAGGTTAGGTTAGCCTTTGAAAAAAAACACGATTGAGCTGCAAAAAATCGATTGCAATGTAACAGTTTTACGTTGCTCATATTGAATGTTTTGAATAGAAATTTCATACGGTACATTATTTTTCACTTCTCTGCGTGTTCTATGAAGCGATATAAACAGATGAAGAAATGTAGGCTATTCTATCCAGACATTGGATATTTACTTTTTTATATTATTATTGATTTTCCGTTTTCGAGTTAAGTAATGACTAGAGCCCGGGTTCTTAGGTTTTAAAATATTTTATTCCTTGCTAGCTAACTGTGATATTTTAACAAAGTTATCCGTTTCATTGCTTTGGCAGTCACACAGTCCAATCTTATGAAACCTGAAAATGGCTAATTAAGACGTTAAAAACTAAAAATGGCTAAAACTCTTTTTAATTTACATACGATAAAACACTTAAACTATTAATATGTCATTAATCTAATTATTATTGTTCTACTAAAATTAATTTTTAAATTTAAATTTTTAAATTTGCTCACTGTTTCTGACAGAGAGAATATATCATTGCATTTTCTAATTTTGTCATTTTATATCCTATTGTCCCGGTATAAGAAACCGTTAATGAATCGAAATCCCGGTTCCTTACAATTAAATTTAACGCATTATTAAGAAGCTTACACTTGCAGCTTATTCACAGTGTTTGTTCCAGCAAGACGGCAGAAGTGAAATATTCTAAAAGATGACTGATAATTGAAAAATGTTCTTCTTGAGGTTATGTGGTGGAGTTGAAAATGACAGGGGTAATTCTAAAATTAAGCAAAAAATATTCCTATAGTAAAGTGGTGATGCAGTACTTCACACTACAAGCCCTCGTTGTATGAGTTCTCCCAGTATGCTGCAATCGGTTTGTGGTCCACCCCCACAATATTGTACTCACTGCGAATGTTGTCTTCTTCAGCCTGGTGGAACCTCGGGTTGCTCAGTCGGAGTTGCTACGATTTTCTCTATCTTACCTCAGGGCATAAAATTGGGTGTGGAGGTTCTATATTTACTGTTTATCAATAATTAAATATTTATCAAACACTGTCAGTTTATTTAGTATTCCAATCAAAGTTCAAATGTATAAATGTTACTTCGTGAATTTATTAATTTTATGATGGGATATTGAAGGGAGTCTAATATTGGCCTTTGCAACTCGTACGTAAATACTTCCTAGTAGTGACACTCGATATCCACGTAATCTTGTAATGATGGTGACGTCAATGTCACAACAGTACTTACTTGGCACACTCACTGAATTTATTTTAGTAAGTAGCTATAATAAGCTCTTACTGCAAGAATAAATGTATAATAGAATTTACACTTCGGTAATTTAGTGAAGTTATTTATATAGATACAGCCGGATTGACCACAATGTCAATACGACTTATGTGTAATTCGAGGAGAAATGCAGGGATATGACCTGCCTCCTCGAGTCCTTCGTACACAAGTCACAAGTCTCCCTCACGGAGTCCTGGACACAAGTGTAGTTTCGTAAAAGCCATGATCTTAGCCTCCTCTCAATTTCCCTTCCTTACCATAGTTACACAAAACCAATCATCTGCACTGTTATAGCTAAATTCAGTTTTTTTTATCCTAAACTTAAATTCTATTGGTTGTTTCGATTAGCGTGGTTTTTAGCGGGAGTGATGCTTTTCTGTTTCTCCCATCATGCGATTCTCCGAATTTCTGTCTAGTTCTTGGACCTTGCAACTTTCACTGTACATTCTCGTGAAGTGCCTATTCAGCTCATAATCTTTCCTTTCTACTACATTTTGACTGAATAGCCTAGTACATTTCTGACAATACCTGGCACCTATCTCCCACAGAGTTGCTATACATTTCACTCCGGCTGCATTGTATATTTCTGAGTATTCCGTCTGCTAACTTCTATTGAGTCCTAGTGTATTTTATTACTTCGTGAATTTATTAATTTTATGATGGGATATTGAAGGGAGTCTAATATTGGCCTTTGCAACTCGTACGTAAATACTTCCTAGTAGTGACACTCGATATCCACGTAATCTTGTAATGATGGTGACGTCAATGTCACAACAGTACTTACTTGGCACACTCACTGAATTTATTTTAGTAAGTAGCTATAATAAGCTCTTACTGCAAGAATAAATGTATAATAGAATTTACACTTCGGTAATTTAGTGAAGTTATTTATATAGATACAGCCGGATTGACCACAATGTCAATACGACTTATGTGTAATTCGAGGAGAAATGCAGGGATATGACCTGCCTCCTCGAGTCCTTCGTACACAAGTCACAAGTCTCCCTCACGGAGTCCTGGACACAAGTGTAGTTTCGTAAAAGCCATGATCTTAGCCTCCTCTCAATTTCCCTTCCTTACCATAGTTACACAAAACCAATCATCTGCACTGTTATAGCTAAATTCAGTTTTTTTTATCCTAAACTTAAATTCTATTGGTTGTTTCGATTAGCGTGGTTTTTAGCGGGAGTGATGCTTTTCTGTTTCTCCCATCATGCGATTCTCCGAATTTCTGTCTAGTTCTTGGACCTTGCAACTTTCACTGTACATTCTCGTGAAGTGCCTATTCAGCTCATAATCTTTCCTTTCTACTACATTTTGACTGAATAGCCTAGTACATTTCTGACAATACCTGGCACCTATCTCCCACAGAGTTGCTATACATTTCACTCCGGCTGCATTGTATATTTCTGAGTATTCCGTCTGCTAACTTCTATTGAGTCCTAGTGTATTTTATTCTTTACTATAAAATAATTAATATCAGCTAAAGTATTGATGATATTAATTTCATATTTATGTAATATTATTTGTTAATTTTTCCTGATTTTTATCATGTAATTTATAATAATATTGCTTGGTTAGTTCAAAAGTTATTATCTGCCGTATTTAATTAATATCAATCTATTTCTCATCATTTTCTATCAATTGATATTAATGGAGATGACTCCATTTACACCATATGCCCAATCTTTTTCTCTGGAATAAGTGAGGATTTGAAAAATTGTCACTTTTTTAGAGAAACAGATTAATGCTCCTTACACTAATATGGCTGACGGGATGACCCTTCAAATTCGTACGAGTACTAGAGCAGTGGCCTTGAGTGACTTTCCCTCTCTCTTTCACTCGCTACCTGAATGCCTTGTGTGAATGAACCTCGCCATGTTACGGTTATGTTATGATTCAATAACAACATTCCATGCAGCATACTTTGCATATCGGAGAGTATTACCTAACTATCATAATATAAACACAATAAAATTTACCCTCTTACTAACTAGATATAGCTCTGCGGATTTGTTTGCATTGAGTCCTTTTTTAAAACTAGATAACCCACATTTTAACTTGATACCCTTGATAAAAATAATAAATCACAGCGGTTCTGGGTTTTTGCTAGTGTCCTTCTTAAAATTAGATAACACAACAGATCTTCTCACACTGAATTCATAATATCAATGTTGCTTGCTTCTGTGATCGCGAGCGCATTCATACTATCATCCAATCCTTTTACAATATTGTTTACATTTATTTCGTAAAGCAATGTAAAATTATTCTAACATACTGTTCCTTTGACCGTAATGTACATGCCTCCGGCTACGTTCCGAGAATGTAAACTGATTCATTCTGGTTCTTTGTGATTGTTCTCCCCTTATATCATAATAATCATTACTTGAGTTTTGACCATGGTTACTATCATTATGTCCCCTATCAATCCTGTTTACCCTTACATCATCATTACAACTTAATTCTTCCATTTCAGTCAACAAGTTCAGAGTTTCTACGAATGTTTTAGGCCTAGCAGCAATTAAATTTCTTTGGATCTCTGGCTTGAAATGCCTTATAATTAACTTCACTTTTTCTTCCTCATTTAAATGCAATTCCACTGACCTGGCATCCGTTGTTGCCTTAATAAAATATTCAGACATCTTTAACCCTGATTTTACATCATATTTCCCACTATATAATCCCATTCTCGCTTTGTTTTGTCGGCCCGCGCCCCAGTATTTTGCCATAAACAATTGCTTAAACTCATCATATGCTACCTTTTCTGATAAAATGAATTTGCACCAGTCCTTGCAATTTCCAATCAATGCCTTCTGTACCACTATCATTTTATAATCATTTGGAACCTCCTTAACCTTAAAATAGGCCTCCAGTTCAGTTATGAAACGGTGTGGGTCAGACGACTCATTTCCACAAAATTGCGGGACTGTCCACTCATTTCCAAAGATTAGGTTCATATGTATTTTATTTTGCATATCCCCTTGCACAACAGTATGTTTATTTAACTTTACATTGCATAGCGTTACGTTCGACTCAGTCGTGACTGTAGGATCGCTATTTGTTTCACTCATTAATTTATTCTTTTCTACATCATCATTGTAATTTACATTTACCATAGCAATATTATTTCTCCTACTATCACCACTGCTTCGTTCGTTTTGAGGTTCATTCTCAATTAATTTTGTCTTATTATCCAAGGCATTTATTTCCCTAGCTATTTTCTTCACTCTTTCAAGTAAGAACATTTCTATTTGGTTTACTTTGTCAAATACTTCAATCTTTAAGTTTTCAGTTGCTGTTTTGTTCATCACCTGATTCTGCCCTAGTTCTTTTACTCTACCATGAAATTTCTTATTTATCTCACCTAGATCTGTGGAGAATGCCTGCACTAACTTACTTTCCAATTCTTTATTTTTTTTAGCTAATGTTATTTCAACTTTCTCCTGATTTTCAGAAATTTTGCTGTGAATCTCTTTCTTAGAATTTCCTAAATCACCTACTACACTTTTGATTTGTTTCTCTAAACCATCATTAATTCCTCTGACTTCCTCGCTAATCTTACCTAATTTTTCTACAACTTTTTTGTTATTCTGAGAAATCTGCTTAGTTTCCTCCCTAATTTGCTTAACCTCTTCAAGTTGCTTTACTTTTGTCAGCATTTCATTTTCTAGATTTTTCATTCCCATCTTATAAGTATCCTGCAATTGCAATACCTCTCTTTTATTATTTCCCTCTACTTCGTTAATTTTCTTATCAAATTTACTTTGTAGTTCCCCCGATTCTACTGAAATCGCTTGTGTGAGTTTAGCTCCTAGCGTTTTGCTTTTTTCTTCGATTTCCTTTTGCATTAAATTAATTTTAGTACCTACTTTATTTTCAATACTTTCCACTTTGTCATTTAACCTGCATTTTAATTTCTTATTGTTTTCAGAAATTTTCTGATCAATTTCCTCCTTGTAATTTACCAGATTTCCCTCAATTTCAGTGATGTTATAATCTACTTTAACATTTGTGTTTTTGATTTCCTCATCAAATTTATCCAATCTTTCTACTATCTTTTGATCTCCCTGGGACAATAGCCTGATTTCATCTGAATTCCTATCCAACTTTTCTTTGACTTCCTGATTACTCCCAGAAATTTTCCTAATCTCATCTGAATTTTCGTCTAATTTTTCAACGATTATTTTCATCATTGATTCCAACTTTGAGAACATTTTCCCTTCTATATTTACATTTTCTTCGAGCCTACGTGCAATTAATCCCCCTGATTTTTCACTAACTGCGTGAGTTGATGACTCCTGGATTACATTTATTTCCCTGGATTCTAGTCCTTCATTTATTTCTCCTACATTCTCCATTGTTTGACAACAAGAATTTTTTTCTTCCCCTTTAGCTATACCTGACTGCTCTCCGTTACCCCTCTGCATAGTTATAGCCACTTCAGAATTATTTCCTGAATTCCTAACTTCATTTTGATCTACCGTTAGCTCTGATTTCAATCTTATCTGCATTCCTATCCCCTTCACTGCGCTGTACAACACACATAATAACCCTGCCATTGTCACCTACCTTCTCTTATTTCTTATAACAGACAAAATTTTCGTGCACTATAACCCTCTTATTGATTAACACACAAGTCATATATTGCATGCAAAATACAAAATACCCTTTTAACACTTTCATATAAAATCTTTTGACTTATCAGTTTTGGTTCCGGTTAGTCATCCTTCCTTCTGGTTCGATCGTGTTGCCTTCTTTTTCTCTCTTCTCTTCTTCTTTCTTCTTTTCTTCCTTCTTCCTTTCTTCTTTCTTCTTTTCTTGCGTTGCCCGGCTCCTAATCTTGGTTCCCGTCGTCCTCCTTCTCACGCTCGGTGCCCAGCTCCTAATAGCGATGGTCGTCGTCCCTTGGCTTAACTCCTTTTTTCGAAGACCCACGTTGTTGCTTCTTTGTAGGTATGTAGTTATTTCTGGATTTTTAAGATCTGTCTTTCGTGACCCACGTTGGTAAAGTCATAAATATGTAGTTATTTATGGGTTTTTACGTCCAACGATTTTTCGAGCCTCACGAGATTGGGCGCCATAAATATGATGCAGTACTTCACACTACAAGCCCTCGTTGTATGAGTTCTCCCAGTATGCTGCAATCGGTTTGTGGTCCACCCCCACAATATTGTACTCACTGCGAATGTTGTCTTCTTCAGCCTGGTGGAACCTCGGGTTGCTCAGTCGGAGTTGCTACGATTTTCTCTATCTTACCTCAGGGCATAAAATTGGGTGTGGAGGTTCTATATTTACTGTTTATCAATAATTAAATATTTATCAAACACTGTCAGTTTATTTAGTATTCCAATCAAAGTTCAAATGTATAAATGTTACTTCGTGAATTTATTAATTTTATGATGGGATATTGAAGGGAGTCTAATATTGGCCTTTGCAACTCGTACGTAAATACTTCCTAGTAGTGACACTCGATATCCACGTAATCTTGTAATGATGGTGACGTCAATGTCACAACAGTACTTACTTGGCACACTCACTGAATTTATTTTAGTAAGTAGCTATAATAAGCTCTTACTGCAAGAATAAATGTATAATAGAATTTACACTTCGGTAATTTAGTGAAGTTATTTATATAGATACAGCCGGATTGACCACAATGTCAATACGACTTATGTGTAATTCGAGGAGAAATGCAGGGATATGACCTGCCTCCTCGAGTCCTTCGTACACAAGTCACAAGTCTCCCTCACGGAGTCCTGGACACAAGTGTAGTTTCGTAAAAGCCATGATCTTAGCCTCCTCTCAATTTCCCTTCCTTACCATAGTTACACAAAACCAATCATCTGCACTGTTATAGCTAAATTCAGTTTTTTTTATCCTAAACTTAAATTCTATTGGTTGTTTCGATTAGCGTGGTTTTTAGCGGGAGTGATGCTTTTCTGTTTCTCCCATCATGCGATTCTCCGAATTTCTGTCTAGTTCTTGGACCTTGCAACTTTCACTGTACATTCTCGTGAAGTGCCTATTCAGCTCATAATCTTTCCTTTCTACTACATTTTGACTGAATAGCCTAGTACATTTCTGACAATACCTGGCACCTATCTCCCACAGAGTTGCTATACATTTCACTCCGGCTGCATTGTATATTTCTGAGTATTCCGTCTGCTAACTTCTATTGAGTCCTAGTGTATTTTATTCTTTACTATAAAATAATTAATATCAGCTAAAGTATTGATGATATTAATTTCATATTTATGTAATAATATTTGTTAATTTTTCCTGATTTTTATCATGTAATTTATAATAATATTGCTTGGTTAGTTCAAAAGTTATTATCTGCCGTATTTAATTAATATCAATCTATTTCTCATCATTTTCTATCAATTGATATTAATGGAGATGACTCCATTTACACCAGTGGTTCAGGGCCATGGAAATTTAAGTAAAAGGAAAATTAATTAACATGTTTTTTCAACGTGTTTATTGTATTAAAGTGAAACTTCAAAAAGAACTTGTCTGAAAATGGTAAAAACCTAAAATAAAACTATTTTAATATGTTTAGAAACCTAAAACACGGATTATAAAAACCTAAAAGTTGTAGAGAGTAGAGAAACAAGAAAAGAACGCAATGGTTAAAGGATACTATATAGACCTATTTTTTCTCCATCTTGAATTATGTACATAAAATGTACAGTACAATATAACTATAGTAGTTCAATAAAATCCCAGTAACAATAAAAGTTAGTCTTGTTTATTAGGTGGGGGAACTCTTTCGAACAATCGTAGTTTGACAGTTAAAAACAAAAAATTGCATAATCTCATTTTCTGGATTTCTTCACTAGAATGATAAATGGGCTTGTATTGCACTCGTAATTTCCATGCATGAAAATATTTCTAACACTACATACAAGAACGGAGTGTTTCTTATTTAGGTCTTTTAGAGGCCTTAAGACGGTCATTCGGACCAATCTTTAAAACAAACGTTAAAAAAATTAAAGCATAAATGTAAGCCTTTATGTGTTCATGTATTATGTGCTACGTGTGTATGCATGTAAGTAGTTTTGCACGAATCTGCGACGTGAAATTAGCTATCTAAAGCTTGTAGAAATATTATTTACGCCTATCCTTTGTTCTGAACACGGCTGATATGTTAAATCAATATATTCGTATTTCTGTCGCTGACTTTTTTATTTCACTGGAATGTGGAATATTCCCACGCCAGCCCAATATTTTCCAATATGTCCATACGTTATCACTTTCCTATATACATCGTCAAACTCACGTAATTCCTCAATACATAGTTCTGCTCAGGTTCCACGAAAACATGGGATGACCAAACAATTTCACATAACCCAGAGAATAATTTTTAATGAATCACTTATCATTTACCATTTCAACAGATGTAATAACAATAAACAAATTAATTAGGAAGCAATAGGCTAATATTAATAACTATCGAGTATAAACCAAGAACCACTGTAAATGCGCGTATTTTATAGGGTAAGCCAACTTGATCAAGATTAAATTTTAATCACGTTTGAATAGAAAGAAAATGCAAATTCACATATTGGCTGTTGTAACAAATTTCACATAGAATTTCCTCAGGATAACTATGGTAGTTTTTCGTATAATAAATAAAACAAACATAAGTTAACATCATTTAAGTTCCTAGCTGTTCTGCAACTATTTCAAATCTTATAAAAGATTTTATAAAACATCTATGTCATTTTCAGTACATCCTATTTAGTTGAATTACGGCTTAGATGAAAATCTCCTACAACATATCAATTGTCACCTAATTTCATTCAATGAGACTGGCTTAGGAACAGCCAGAAGGGAACAAATATGCAATGAGATCGAGCTGGCCCCACCTCTATACCTGACCCTAGCCATGTATTAAATACAAAATCCCTCGAATTATTGGATCAACAGTAATCATGTTCCATTATTTTCCTTTCCCTATACTCGTCCAAGCAGTATATAGCAAACAATCAGGCCTTGAGACTGAACCCTTGATGTTCCAGGCAATATCAATAGTAAACTCCCTAAGTAGATTTTAAAACCAAAATTCTTACCATACTTTTATAGTCCTTCAAACATCTTACTTAAGTAAGTGTTGTCTTACGTAAGTAAGATGTTTGAACAAATAAGTTCAATAATTATATAAAAATTTACTTAAACAAAATAAATTCAGTGTTTTGGCAATATCGTTTAAAACAATTTTAAAGTAAACGGCAGGGGGAAAAGTAGTATATATGCTGTTTAGCTGGGTTAGGATTTATATGCAATAAAAATGGCTAAATACGTGAATAAATATGGACTAAAAATTCTCAAAATATGGAGTAAAATACTGACAATATTTATAAAAATTGTCCAAAATAACATAAAGAATACCTGTACGATATCAACATTGCAAAGTTATAAAATGAGTAAAATTAAATATCTAATGCTTAATCATGAATGTAACAGAAAGGAATAGAATACATGTTACACAACAATTTAAAGGAAAGTCACAAAACAAAAGTTTAATTCTCACATAAATAATTGAATCTTTCAGCTTGTGCTAGAATTTTGGGGGAGGGAATAGGTTAATATTTTAATTATATTTGCTATTTGAGAAGCAGTGGGTTACAAAAAGCTGTTTTAAATTTTCAAAAGTGAAACTGCGCCTTTTGCCTTAAAATTGCTTTATATTTCTTGAAACTCCATTCAACATCACAATAAGTAATAGGGATTATTAACTTTGCTACTTATTCAGAAGCTAAATCCAGATCTAGTTCCACACTTGATTCATCACTTAAAATAGCACTGATTTTGTACATATCGCTACATCCTGGATTCTTTGCTAACACTGTGTTGAACAAGAATAACTTTGAAACCATAAATTAATATGGAACATATTTAAATAAATCTATGAATTATGTAATATATGTGCATTTTTCTAACATGTATAAAAATATATACAAAATATGAACCAAAAATGTGAAAAATCAAATGTGTTTTAAACTACTCCATATATCCTAATTCTTAAACATTTTACGAAATTTTAACTTTAAGAAATGTAAAAACAAATACGTATGTATTTACATAGAAATCATAGCTCTGCTTATTAGAATATGACAGCGATGTAGTTCTAATTTATTCTAGTTATTCTGTTCACAGCCCCACACACACACACATACAGAAAGGTTACCTTTCTTTTATACTTTTATATAGGCCCATGCAGAGACTTCAAAATATGCTATATGCCTATTTCTGGGGAAAGCTTTACAACCAATTTCAGGTTAACTGTAAAGGTAGAGAAAATAAAAAGATAACTACTTTTTTCCTGTCCATTCTTACCATCAAGAAGAGTAACATTCTCAACTTAAAAAGCACTAGAAATTCGTGCTAACTAACATTCATAATGTTGGTACGATTGTTTTTTTTTTGGATGTGGTGCTTCTACTTAGCCGTGGTACACACAAAACTATGACAGAGTGATATTGTTGTCATATTGTTGGTATTTAAATATTATATTTACATTACATCGCGGCGCGTTTTTATTTCAATGTTTTATTAAATAATTTAGACATAGTACCCTTTTTTTTAAGTAAGTAAATATTTAATACTAATAAAATGAGTCATTTGCCACCACATGGGCATATATGAAACGATTATAAAGTCATGGATTCATGAACCTTATCCTACACGCAAATCTTTCATAGATAATTAAACAGATTAATAATTCCGGCTTCGAGGTGCATTTCACGATTAGAGTGTCCCGCCCGGGAAAAAACGACCTCGGGTTCGAGTCTCGAATGAATTTACACCAAATTGATCAATGTTTTTCCATTTAGACCAACATGACTTATAGTAGAAGACATTCTGGGTGTCACTTTTTGTCTTCTGGGTGTCACTTTTTGACTTTTTTCCAAGAACGTCCCCTACCTGCTGCCGCCCTAATCCTCTTCGACCTGTCAAACAGTGAATAGAAATGTAATTAGGCGTATTTACACTTGTCTGCAGTCCAGCACAATGTTGCCAAATACGTACCACAGTATGGTTACTTCACTCGAAGTAGTGAATGAAAGAGGCAACACTGGGGAAATCCACGCGACTACAAAACCACCTGTTCTTTGTCAGTATCGGCCGTTGTTGCACATTTTCGGATTAGGGAATGCTATTATATTCTTTTGTAGATAGACGATGGTTTGGGACGAGAGCTTCTTAAAATGGCACGAACAATAAGTTATACAGCTTATTCTCATTGAATGAGTCAACACCTCGGTTGCGTTCTTGTTAGTTTTGCCTCCCTCCTTGCTGAATAAATATAGTAAATTCTGAATTATTCTCATTTGCTTTGTATTATTTCGCAGGTAGTGGCGGCGGTTGCTGTAACTTTTAATTTGAGGGTGCGAGCCCATAAGAAATGTTCGCCAGAACAAGCGGGGAGACTGTAATGGATAAATAAATAACGGCGCCGAGCCCGAAACAAAAGGACGCGTCAAGTCGACCGGAAGTAGATTCAAGCGGAATTTCCTGTTACAAGACCCGGCTCCAGGGAACATAAATGTTCTAACTTTATGATACAGAGTAGCTTTGTCTCCCTGAGCTAATGTTCGTGCAAAGAAATCTGAGTGCACAGACGTCTTAATTAACAACCTGAACCTACCCCAACCCCATCCGACAAGCGTAATTAAAACACTCCTCTCAACGGATTTCGGTTCAACAGCTTCCTTTCCAATATACCAGTTCTCAATAAAATACAATGCGCCTTAAGTCTGTACAATGAGATAATTGTGAAGAAGCTCTAGAAGGAGTGCTTCTAACGATAGCCTACAAGTGGATGCCCAAACCGTGTAATTAATTGATTATGATCACGTAGGAATGTAATAACACTGGAGAAAAGAAAAAACTAAATAACGGAAATATTATTATATACTTGTATTTATAATGTACTTTGATTCCAATTAATTCTGGAATGATGAAGTCCCTCTTCAATCTCAACGATAAAATATGCCTTTGACCCCGACAACTTGCCCGTCCTCACTCATTTGATCACTACAGTACTTAATTACAAGTTAAAGGAACAATATACTGTTTCCAAAGCCTGGGATAAATTCACTGCATATAGGCTATACAGAACTCAATTCCTGGAAACCCCATATTCAGTTCACCCTGAAGACACAGCATTACGGGCTCAGTTCTCTAACACACTCAACGATGCTTTTCGAAAACATTCTACTAAACTGCTTCCCATCAGGATACAAGAATATAACGCAGAACTGGAATACCTTATCAAAGCATTCACCTAAAACTTGCACATTAATTAACCTCAAGAGTATGGTACAGAGACAAAGTGACATAGATGACTAGATTTTCATTCTTTAGCATTGTTTACTTACTGTACTGCGTTCTTGTACAACTTATTATTTTTGAAACACAAATTTACTCTACTGTAACAAAAAAATTATTTCAAGGTACTGGTTATTTGTATGAAAAAAAAATGCTATTTAAAAAATACAACATAATAAAGCATAATCATCCAAAATATAAAGCATAATTATAAGAAAAATAAAGCATAATGTGGGTTGCTCTGCTTGTAACTAACAACTAAAACTAAACTCCGTGGCGCAACATCCCCGACGGGACTAGGCCTACCACCCGACCGCTGCGTCATCTACCATATGGTCAGCATGCTGACACCACGGCCGGTAAAGGTGGTTTCCATGACCGGAGTCGCCACTGCTCTATCAAGTAGCTCCTAAATTTGAATCACGAGGCTGAGTGCACCCCGTTCCAGACCTCCCTACCTCAAAAAAATCCGAGGAGGTACCGGGGATCGAATCCGGGCCGACGGATTTGCAGTCAGCCACAAGACCACGGGTCCTGCTTATAACTACTCTTCAGAACATGTATTGGGATTTTATTTTTAGATATAAGTTTCAGCTCTTAGTATATTATAAACATATTATTTAATTATTTAATTAAATTATTATTTAATTATTATTTAATTTCTGTAGAAAAATTTAATAAAAATCATCCAAGTCGTTATTTATTTGTTCAATTGCTTAAAATACCGTAACTATAAGTGTCGAGAATACGTTAACCAAATCTACTTCAATTGCAGGAATCAAATTACAATGCTGTTTAATGCAATTAAATCAGAACAGCACAGCTCTCGTAAAGAACTCAAGAGATGCGATTAATTCAAATTTTCAAACAGTCAAAGCATAACTTAATTCCAATTTACTGCTATACTTCGGTTCGATGGTTTCAAATAACCGATAACTCTCATAAAACCTTCTCATCTTTCTCGTTATTACAAAGGCAAAATCAATACTTTTTTAAGTACAAAAAATCTAATTACAGCAGCTATTCGTTCAATTCATCGATTACTGGTATCAGTTTTCATGTTTCCAATTGAACTTTCTATATTACTTAAAGCTATATACGATTTGTGCACTGTGAACTTTAGAATACCGAAGTACAATCATACTACTGTAGTTAACGAAGAATGATTACTAAAACTGTATGTACCAGTTTGATTATCACTCTTTATACAAACCTATATGCTTTAACCAATCTGCACGACATTTTGCACACATTACCTCTTCAGCCTCGAAAGAAACGTAGGCAACATTAAAATTCAAACAAACCATCCCCTGAAAAATTAATACCTTTATGAAAATATTGCACTAAATTCACCAAATGCAATTTACACTGCATGTGCAGTCTTCGTGACGACAATATTGTTCCCAGTGTTGACAGGTGGTTTTGGAAGTTGCATGAAATTGGAATTTGACAAATTAGAGATGCTAGCGATATAATTCATTTCTGTAAATCATTTTCTCACTTCACTGTTTTTATGTAGCGTAAGAGGTCGAATTTCAGTTGTCTCAGTATGAGTTTGTACCGAAGATGGGTAGCCCTTATGCCACGTCAGAAGTCGGTAAATATCCTATCTACTTATATGTTATTCATCGCTATAAGCTCTGTATTACTTGAGAAATGGGAATGTTTATTGTAATCCCTAAGCATGTTAACAGACACAAAATAGAATAGAACATTTTTAGTCCTATGGGCGCAGTAAATTAGTTTACTATTACGTTTATGGTATTTGGATAGAAAAGTGTGAAAGTGATGTTGACTTAATTTTTTTTATTTGCTGCCCCGAAACGATCGTGAAGGAACGCGAGAGGGAGTAGTAAAATATCCTGTAGAAGTAAAATGTTATGTTACCGGAATTTCTGTTTATTTTTATTTCAATCAAACCAGGCATGATGTTAGAAGCAATGGGTGGCAAAAATCTAAGTACTGTATGAGAGATAAAAAAAAGCTATAACTAGCGTATTTTTAGAGAAACTCTAGATTTCTATATAAGTGTCTGTGTTTGAAAATCCAAGATCCTCCATAGCCTAAGTCAATTCTGAATTAGAAGCAAAATACTAAAACTAAATCAACTATGAAAACGTTATGCTATTTGAATCTGAACCTCAAATACATGTGAAGACTTATTTTCCTAAACCCCAGTTTGCAATGACCGTGCACGTGACTCGCTGATATTGGTTCGAATATGATCTGAGGGATAATTTTCGTCTGACGTATTTCATATTTCTCCGAAGATAACAGCCGATCTATCCAGACCACCTGAACCCCAGTATCATATTGTCGTTATCCCTTTCCTTCCCTACTTCAGTTCCATCATCTTACCCTTGGCTTCAATTGACAACTTGGCCCTACGGCCAGTTTTTCTGTTTGTAGACTTTCGCTAAGCAGGGTGAGGATTCATAATGTTTGGTAACTAACATAATAAGTTACTACGTTTGGGAATTATCACAATAAATTGCTATGATTACAATGAGTACTAATAAATAAAGATGCAGATTATACACCAAAACATTATGTGTATTTTCCTCTATGCAATAATGAATGAGGTCACAATATGCGATATACAATATTAAATTTAAGGGGAGATGGTAGTTAACGCTAGCAAAATGATAGAAAATATAGCGTATGTTCAGATGTTAACAGTCAGATTTAGTTGAATTTTGTTATGCTTTGTAAGTGCACTCTGCAGTTTAAAATAAGCAGAGAATGGTTGTTCTAGAACTTACTGTTTGGTAGGAAAGAATTTTTTAACACATAGGTGATAATTTAGTTTTACAGTTACTCCCCCTGACATAGGTACGCTTTATTCAATTTCTGTAGCTTAGATTTTTGTGAAACTTTGGGAACTTACTAACAGTAGGTACTACTATTTAACCAGCACATTCAGTCTAATATGTACAATATTACTGCATGAAAACTTTACGACTAAAAAAAATACATTTTAAATAAAAATGGTTTAAAATTCTGTACAGTCAACATTATTCCCATAATTCTGCTAAGGGAGATTTGTCATCAATCTATAATGAATTCCTGAAAGTTTCATTATTTCTGCATGAATAGCTTTTCAGAAAATGATACCTGAAGTACAAAAAATGACATGCATCTCCCCTTAATATTCCTAACAGCATCGAAAAAGTTGGTCGGAAAGAGACCTGTTAATAATGATTACTGCATTCATGGGATTGTGTTCGAATATTTTTTGAGTGTCTTGATTTAACGACCTCTTCTTACTTCTACTATTGTAAACAGTGATATTTCTATGAATGCTTAGATTAACTACAGGCGTTCTAAGGCCTAAACTCTAGCTGTAATGAAAACGAGTAATTTTGCACCACGGTAGTAGAACGATAGAACACATTCTCATTACATATTTTATCAAAATCTTCCCTTTCATGATCTACTGCTCTATTCTACGTTTCTCTCTTCTTTTTTTTTATTATTCCCTTCTCATGCCTTCCATTAAAAACTGTTTCGAACTAAAGCTTGATACTTTTTTTAATGAGTAAAGTATAGTCATTAATTTAAAACTTTTTTCAGGACCTAGCCTCCTATCAAACCTAATTTAATGAAAAAATGTTTATATCAAATTTACTTCATACAGCCTAGACATTCTTCAAAGAGTACTGGCAGGCCACCGTAAGATACGATGGGCGTGTTTTTAAAGTAAGTACCGGCATATTTTCCAAATACTTTGTCATTCACTACCTTATACCTTACACTGCTTCTCCGCATTTCTATTTATTTATTTATTTAATATTTTAATACTTATTGGCCCCTGTCCTGGATTCCTATCAGAGGCCTCTATACAATCTGCAATTTATTAATTTATAATTGCATAGGTTATCTAAATTATTTATAGCTTAATCTAGAGAATATATTATGTAAAGAAAAAGAGAGAGAGAAAAATGTTTAACAATTTAAGAAGACATTTTCTCCGCATAGTCACCGCCGTTATTCAGGCACTTTTTGTAACGGGAAACCAGTTTTTGTATGATTGTATGCCTTCGTCAAAGAATGATGCCACCTATGACGCAAGCCAAGTCTGCACTTCTAGTTTCACATCACTGTCTTCGTTGAAATGTTTTCCACCAAGGAATTTCTTCAGATGAAGAAACAGATGAAAATCGATTGGTGCCAAATCCGGACTGTAGGGAGGGCAGTCGAATTGTTCTCAACCAAATGATGCGATCAGATCATGAGTTTGTTTAGCTGTGTGTGGCCGGGCATTGTCTTGAACCAAAAGGATTCTGCGTGATAAAATGGAGCTTGCGTGTCCCACAATATACGTCTTTGTTGATTATCGCAAGAAACAAGAAGTGCAGACTTGGCTTTCGTCACAGGCGGCATCATTTTTTACGAAGGCATACAAAATCTGGTTTCTCAGTTACAAGTGCCTGAGTAACGGCGGTGACTATGTGGAAAAGTAGTGTAAAGTGTAAGGTAATGAATGATAACAAAGTATTTGGAAAATGTTATTTTTTAAACTATTGGTACTTAGGCCTACTCCTAAAACACGTCTCATAAGTGTAGATTCAATATGCTCAAGAGATTCGTTTCCTATGCGTGACAACTTGCAATAATGTAGTTACTCCTTTTTAATGAGTCAACCTCCTAATATACTGACATGCAAACAGCAAGTATCCTTCTTTATGTACGAAAACATAAAATAAAAAGGCTAAATCGATTAATTAAAAAAATAAGAACAAAGATTTTTTTAATGGACTTCCAAGATTACCACACATTGAAATACGAGAGATTACAATGTTAGGCCCTACATACTTTATTTTGGCTACGGGTTTTACAGTCTATCTGACTGTACTTTGACAGTAATGCCGAATAATTTGTCAGCCGTAGGCTATAGCTTCAAATGTCCAAGCGAAAGCACCTCCAGGCAGATTTGATTACATCAATATAGATTTCACTATCGATGGGTGATTAACTGCTTAAATGATTTTATGGCCAGGGAATGAAGCGAGCTTGTTATTTCAATATATTCAGGCAACATACAATTTACATTATGTGGTTATAGCCTAGCTGAAAATAAGTTTATCTCCGCCGTACATCTATTTACTGCAAAATTATACATTTTCAAAAGCAGATGTAACATTGAAGAGACTAAGCGGCTCCCCTTTAAAAATATCTTACATAACCTATAAACTAGCAATTTAGCGAAACACCGGAAGAATAGTGTGGAGAATATATGCAAGTACCGATTGGCATTCGAAAATCCGGCAAACTCCGGATCTAAGGAGGGCCGGATTTTTACATTTTATTTTTATTATAAGTACGTTGTCGAAAAGCCAATGTCGTATGGTTCGCACAGACACTCCGCTATTAAGATTGTAATTATTATTATTATTATTATTATTATTATTATTATTATTATCACTATCATCATCATCACCATCATCGTCTGAAAATGCAAAATAATATGAACAAAGGATTTATTTTATTATTGCAGCAGTATTCATCTCATGTAACTACGTTATCCTGTGGTCGCATATCACTAAGCAGGTGACTGTCTGAGGAATATAACTTTTCCCTCTTAAGAACTGAAGATGGTACAGCTGTTACCGAAATATTCATTTTATAAAATGTAAGACGTCTGGGAAAATAAAAAATAGAATTTCTGCTTCATAAACAAGTTGTTCTTTGTGAATATGGACCCAGAGAAGAATAGCTATGGGTATCAGATTTATTTGCCCAAATTTTAGAATCAGTAACACCCTCACCTGGACAAACTAAAATTCATTAACACGTTAACCTCATCTGTCACACCTTTCAACGCGAACTTCTTTCATTAATTGATACTAGAATTTATCTGCCCTCTATTCTAATCATGCTTCATTACAATCCCTAAAACTTAGAAATGTAAGATATCATGTAAATCAGTAAGTTACATAGGCCTCTTAGTTACACACTTGTTTTAGATTACAGTAAACAGCAAGACCGGGTTCTTTATACAACTTCATCGACCAATGTAAAAAGTAACATTATGTTAAAACACATTTAAATGTGCATCCCTGAACAAACACAAAAGCAATCAATCAAAATCTTAACTTTACGACACATAAAAATCTAATCCACTAATAAAATTAATTCACTTTTTAAAGCCGCCATCATCGATTTAAGCTATTCAGAGTTACAGCTGAAAAAAATTCATGTCAGAAAGGAATCTATTTACGATTTTCTGCGCAGACCTAAACAACTAGATGTGAAAAAATGTTCAGATACACAAGAAATAGTATAGATTAAAAAAATATAAATCCTTCGTTGAAGCATGGAAGTACTTAAAGCTTCATTTACATCGTGTTTTAATAATTGAGGACTAGGTCTTTTTAACACTATAAAAATAGCCATACATATCCCAGGTATCCCATTGACGTAACGGAGAAAGAGCTTTATCATGAAGAGGATTTACACAAGTTGTCTATGACAGTGATATGACCTAGCTGTCGAAACGTTTATAAATAAAGTTGGAATAAAAAAGATGCAAAATGTTGTATTTGGTACTAACAAATATATTTCATAAACTAGAAAGTTCATTCTCCGGTCATAAAAACCACCATTAACGGCCGTGGGTGTCGGCATGCTGACCACATGCCCCCAATCCTGCCATCTGCCTACGGTAGATGATGGAGTGGTCGGGTGGTAGGCCTTGTCCCTTCTGGGATGTTAGCGCCACGGAGTTTAGGAGAAAGTTCATTATTTTAAATAAAACCAAAATTAAAATTTGGCTCAAAATATTCTTAAATACTTCATTTAAAAAAATTATATTTATACCTGAAATTCCAGTTATCCTCCGAAAACTTACGGTTATGAAGCTAGACCTAACTTTAGTATCAGGTTACCACGTGGAGTGAGTCTCTTATTCTGTATTCTACTCAGCTCACATACACGAAACATATGTTATGAAGATATTTCAGTGCCAAAGTATACACAGTTTACTTTCAAAATAAATATAATACGATATAAATTACACAATAAGAAGAAAACTGTTCAAAAGAATGGAAAAATAATAAGTGTAGTACAAACAAAACTCAGTGCTATAAAGAAGGAAATCCGGAACAAAGCTGTTCGCTCTAGTCTGGTGAAAAATGGGGTAAAATAATGGCAAAATAATTATTTAAAAATTATAGATAGAAGTTACTGTCACTGGTTCTTCAAGGGATACCGCAAAGGCATAACTGAAGGCCCCACAGACCCCGCAATGCGGGGGACCTACTAGCCTTGGGGGGAGCCAAGGTCCTACGGGGGCCCGAAATGAAAACCAGGAAAAAGGCATGTGAATAGGTTGTCATGATGGGGGAGAGAAACATGTAAATCAGTCGGAAAAAAAAGAGTTCACTTATTTGAAAGATGGTTTCTCCAATGGATAATAAAAGTAAAGCCAGACAAAATATGTCAAGCAATAATTTTCACTAAGTTTGGAAAGGAGCTGGATTTTGTTGATAACTAGTTCGATACCTTGGTGTGATACTACACAAAACACTGCTCTGAACAGTCAGTAAATAGAGCCTGCTACAGCTAGACTATATAGGCTATATAAAATACTCCTTCGCCGCTTCCAATATTATTACCCTTAAGGAATCTACACATTATAATGTGCCTGTGCCAAATTTTGGATGGAAGCTGTCTAGGAAATTCTACTACTTAATTTTCTTATTTCCTACACTACAACTACCACTAATAGTAATATTAATACGAGTACCGGTAATAATAATAATAATAATAATAATAATAATAGTAATAATAATAACAATAATAATAATAATAATAGTAATAATAATAACAATAATAATAATAATAAAGTCAAATGTTAATACTTCCTAGGTCCTGTCAGCCTATCAAATTTGTTATTTCCTGCCGTCGAAGTCATGCTACTGAACCCATATACTTGAGCGTGGATGTTTTGTTACGGGATCCAAATTAAACTTTGTAGTGGGCTCAATCTTTCTCCGTTACGTCAATGGGATACCTGGGATATGTATGGCTATTTTTATAATGTTAAAAAGACCTAGTCCTCAATTATTAAAACACGATGTAAATGAAGCTTTAAGTACTTCCATGCTTCAACGAAGGATTTATATTTTTTTAATCTATACTATAATTGCTCCTCGTTGAACAGTTTCTGTCCCTCTGTTTCGTATAAGTATTCATTGAATTGCCTGAAGTCACTCGCAGAGTAACAAGAAGGGTTAAGAACGTCCACTCACATTGTTTTTCTATAAAGGAAAAGAAAAAGAGAAATGAAATTTATTTTCTATAGTATAGTAACGTTTTTATTTGTATAGATTTTTAAAAATAACTAAACCATATTAATTAATGAATATCTAAGTTTGTGTAAGTATGATTTTAAAGAAATCTTTATCGATATCTAAGGTCTTAGAAGAGAACTTATACAAAATCACGCATTTGCCATGAAATCTCTTGTACAAGGAACGTATTTTCTAATTTCGAGCTATCTCTTCTGCGAAGAACGTTTTTATTTATTCCATATATTTCTTTATAAAAATACAAATATGTGAAATATCATAGCTTGCAAATGTTACGGGGAGAATAGCACAACACAGTTTCAACCGTGTGCATTGTTTGAATGTTACGGCTAAAAATGATAGATTACAGTATTTTCACTAGACCATCCCTTAACGTCCTTGAATTGTTTTTACTTACAGGTTATCAGCACAGTACATAGTAGTCTCATACACAAAGTATTTAACTTTTATAGTGTCTGCAAGCTACATATTAGATTAAGGTTGTTGATCTGCACAGTCACTGCAAATATCTATACAGTAAACAAGACATCAAGATACGTGTAGTATTAGCTAGCATATGTAGGAAAACACAGAGTCTTCTCCGAGTAACCATTAGAACAAATAACGAACTTTCCTGTGAGACTTGTTTACATGAGTCGTTAAATTTCAAACAGAAATTATCCTTTGAACAGTCTTGACTATATGTTGATGTCGGCTTGGGTGGTGCAGCTTTTTTTCGAAATTTACGGGTTCTGTCCCGGCCCAGGTACATGGCATATATTGTGTGCTAAAGTGTATGAAGATTTACAGTCATAAAATAAGAGGACAAAAATCCAGCGCATTTATTATTATTACAAGCCTAGGTTAGCTATATACAAACGCATTAAATAAACACAACAAACAAAAGAACAATAAAATTCGATGTCTGCAATATTAAGCCGATGTCCCACGATCCAATTTTGGTCCAAAAGTCTACAAACCATCAGATTGGATCGTGTGTCATGGAAGATTGCCATTCTACACAATTTCATCTATACCTTTCATAAAATGTTATTGCATGCAATGGAATAGTAACGTTTCTAATTTTCTATACAAAAATATGGAATCAACCAATGAGCGTCATTCTCACCCCGCGTGATCTGAATGACGTAGAAACATGGCAGCTGCTTCTTCCGTACAGCTGATTGTGTCCACTGCCAGCACTCGCTCGATCAGCGAACATAACCAAAAACATAAAATGAGGTATTAGTCAAGAAGATTAACAGATAGTAAGCCAGACACTGATTTTATAGCAGTACTAACAATAGCCATTATTACAACCGGCAAAAAACGCTGAGGTGCTCTGGTATTGAATCGTTTGCTGGAACATTTTTGCTTCTGTTTATCGTATACTTTCAACCGTTTCAGTTTGAGCTATTAATTATGATACACTCTGTATAGACATCAAACTTTTCCTAGGCGTAAAACCTAAAACATATTCCCTACATAAATAAAATTTTGTTTTAAAGCGTGAAAGGGTATTCTTTGTACAAAATTATAGCTCGTGCTGCTATTCTTTAAAAAATATCTAGCTTTTGTTAGACCATCGGAAAGTCTTTTTTTTTAATAACTTGTTTTATCAACTACCACTTTGGATGGAGGTACTTCAGGCCATTCTTGTTGCCACAGTCTCATTTATCCGTTTAGAGTAGTTCTATTTTTACTTTCTCGGCCCGTACCGTAGGTAATATAGGTAGAGGAAGCTATGTGTTCGACCCCAAAATTCGAAATTGAATTATCAACATAAATAGTCTGTACGTTTTGAGGTCACCTGAATCCAAAAATACTATTTTTTAGGAACTTGTCTATGAACATCCTAGCTCCAGAACGAAAAATCGTATGAAAACAAAATGTTGTACTTGAGTTAGGTATCTTCTGGGGATCTGACAGGAACATTGTCCGACGACTTACTCTTATTACGTGTTGAAAATCTGGTTTTTCGCTATTTTCTTGAAAATGGAACTAACTTTATTTTTAATTTTGTACATTAGGTACTTATAGTAACAGCCAAAATTTTTATTTGAAACAATTCTTCTATCCGTTTTTCTAGAATGATAGAAACAGCAGAAATGAAATTTCTTAGATATGTTGCTGGAAATTCCCTCACAGACCATATGAGAAATGAAGTTATAAGAGAACAGTTGAACATATATAATTTAAATGATAAAATTATAAATTACAAGCAATGTTGGCACGATCATATACTGAGGATGCAGAACAATAGACCGGCAAAACAGGCAATGCTATATAAACCCATAGGAACTAGAGACATAGGAAGAACTCGACGACGATGGGAAGATGACTTCTGAGCCGGAACAGGCCAATTTGGCCTATCTTGATGAAGATGATGATGATGATGATGATGAACAATTCTTCTAAAAATTATCTGAAGAGTGGTTATAAGCCACCACTGTTTGTAGAAACTCAAGAGTTTTGTACCAGGTTGAAACAACTGAAAAGGCGCTCTTTGCAATATGGTCTCTTATTCTGTAGCCTATCAGAATGTGAAGTGAGAAAGGTGCTTAGGTGCTTAGGGTAAAAAAAATGACTTGAGTGTATTAATAATATTTTATTTGAGTTGTGTATCCTTCGAGGATGCGATGCGATGTGGTAAGGACGTTCTATTCATTTTTACAGCCAATGTACATTAAGGGAATGTAATATAATATTACACCAAGAACCAAAACATTTATTTTGGCAGAGGAAGTTACTTGTTTCACATCAGATTGTTTCGCTCGGTTTCACAAATTTTCATTTCAAATTAATGATTCTTTTTCTGTTAGAAGTCTCAATTTTCTGAATTAAGTTTTTCTAAAGATGTTTTCTAAATTCCGCACAGTACAAGTCTGATATGTTGCATGATACATGCAAAAGTTGCATTACAACAAATCAATACAAATCTGGCCTCCCATTCCACGCTCACCGCACAACAAATTGAAGCTTCACATGCCAACTCTGGAATCTAGATCGTAGAAAATTAAACGCATTTTCTTATTGTTCTTTATTAACTACACATGTTAACCCATGAAAACTTGAAATAACTGGAAGCAGATATACGGCACAATTGGAAAGAGCGTGCTTCCGCTTGGACGCAGCCAATTTCCTAAGTGGTTTAGTTTCTAAAACAGATGATAACAATGTCGTCTTTTCGATTATAAGAAAAATGTCTCACACACACTCTTGTCTCCTTCTAAAGCTGGTGTATATTATATCCATAAAACTCCTTTGAAGTAATTATAATGCCTCACATACCACACGTGTCATTGTAATCGATCACAACGTTGTTCGTTTTTGGTATTTAAAATATAAGAGACAGTATCCTAACTCTACTTCCTGCTATTTATACAGAAAGATTATTTTTGCGATGTGCCAAGAACGCACGGTCCAGCAGCCTGGAAGCAAGTCGTCGGCCGGTAAAGGCGCTCCAGCGCCACATTGCAAAAATAATGTCTCTGTAGTAAAATAACATTTACATTTTATATTTTTAGATACTTTATGACTTCTCTTAACTACAGTCAATAAATTAAAGTACACACCAAAACATTACGGCGAGAAATCATCACGATCGTTATGCTTATTATAATGTTACTATGGCATGCACTTTGTAAGTTGTAGACTATAACGTTTTCATGTGATAGTGGAAAGGTCGGGCATAATGAATTGAGTTTCGATTTGTTCCAGAATTTTTACTAGATAACACGATATTATTATGTAGATTCGCATTGCAGAGGCTCTTCATCAAACTTCCATATGTGGTATTTTACGGTCAAAGTCATTACCAGTTGAGATCTTTGAACAGTATTGAGTGGGGTTGATACCGGCCCAGGTCGATGGCATTTATGTGTGCATAACAATGACAGGCCCAAGTTTGTATACTTACAAGCATGTAAAAGAACTCCTGTGGGTCAAAATTCCGGCACAATGGCGACGGTCACATGCCTAAGTTGCAGTACAACCCGTCGTTAAATAACCATAAAAGCGTGTTGAAAATCAACTGAAAACAGACCACAGCTCAGTATCGCAGTGAAATACTCTCAATCCTGCTTATTCTCGATTAAGGATTTTTGCTTTACACAAGAAAGGAAGACTTAAAATTTGGATTTTTCGTTTCATTTCGTTGCATCTTAATGAAAGGCATAACGTAGGATAGTGACCATCTTAAGTTATTATATACAGTGCTGATATAGCAACTGAAGTTGCAAGAACTGATAAGAAGACGTTGGTGCAAGATGGTGTTAGGCTAACTCATTTTTATTAGTTTTGAGATATTGTGAAGCTAATTAAAAGCTTTGGAACTTTATGTAAGTGTGCATTTTGATTTTTTCACAGAAGAGAAACAAAATATTCGTAGTATTTTTTTTTATAATGTGAGCTATAATGCTCTACCCTTATAATGAGTTGACATATTCTTGCATAAAGAAACCCAAAATCTAAAATAGAAAAAAAAGGTTAACACCTCCTTGCACCAAGGTTTTATACAGATTCTATCTGTATGTTATGGCCCTGTGTTATCATGATATATCTAATCCGTACGTTTTTTTCTCTTTACAGATGATGTGTTGAAATCTAACCACTGCCCATGCTCCTGAAAGATATAGGTTATATCAATCAAGGTACTTAATACAAAGTATTTTATGATTACATTTTAATTTTACTATTTTTACTACTTTCACTATCTTCAGCCTACTCAAACATTATTGATCTACTATACTATGCTATAGTTATCGCCTATTTAATTGAACTTCGGTGAAATAAAATACGAGCATAATTTTGGACTTAATTTATTTCTTTAATTAACATAATGTGAAGACTTTACTGTGTTTAAAATTACCATAATATATTTTAATGCGAGTATTTTTCACCTTTAACTCTACTCCCTTATGTGCAATAATAGACCTAATGTAATTCCGTACAGATCGTTTTCAGATTGAATTTAATTCATTCATAACCTATACGGCTGCGTTAGACCTTTAACAAACATGTCAGCGAATCATACACTTACGTCGTTAATATTATTTCCAGTGCATTTTGTGAAATATTTACAAATTTTAAGAATTTCTTATATCAGTATATTCCAGTATGAATTAAGATTAAGAAAAAACATTGCTGTGGGCTGTTCTATGTATTGAGGTGATATGTACTAATTTCAGTCCAAAAACAAGTTTATATAGAGAAATAATATTCCTATTATAGCTACTATATATATATATATATAACTTTTACACAAGTTTGTAGACGTAATTTAAATAATTCCTACAATTAATGTAACATTACGTAAGTATCATGTTATCAATAAATAACAGCCGCCTGCTAGTGTTACACCAAATAGAAAATGCCCTATTGACTAAATGGTCTCCAGTGACACTAACATGCTTTTTATATCTTAAACCATTTTGTACTTTTCTTTAGAAAATAACAAACTTAGGTTATCATGTTGGAGCAAGTTTTCAGAAAATGTGCTCTACAAAATTAACTTACAAATTGATCCCTAATTCATTAGACTTATTGATGCAAAGAGATAAGTGACTTAAAAAATTATCACTCGATACTGTACATCTTTCAATATTAAGGCAAAATGCAAATTGTGAGTTTATGGAGTGAAGAGTAAGCCTGCAAGAAGGATGAATACCACATTATCTTACAGCTGGAGGCAATTAGCCATCGCCACCACCGCTCGTGGCAAAGATAACTACATTAGATAAGAATACAATTAACTTGTCATTCTCATACCTACTTCACTAACATTTTACTGTAATAGTACAGTCTTTAATGGAAACAAGTGAAAACTAATATGGCATAACCTGAAAAAAAATTTCAGACAAAAGTTTTATCAGAAGGGATAAAGAATTATTTCTAAGGATGCTCTACAATAATTTCTGATTAAGTCATTTGTACTATCGTCGTTTTCTACAATCGAGTAAATGTATTTTTATTCAATTATCGATGTAAACACTTCAAAAATTATTAAAAACTTGTGAAAATGTACGTTTCTAATAAGTAATGACAGGATTTCCATGCAAATGCATGTGTTTATATAAACTTGTTACACTTTTCAAATTTACTAAATATCCATTTTATGACTTACTGATTCCAAATAAGTATACTTTTTCTGAGAAAATTTGCATGTTTTTGGCCTTTTTATGGACAATTTTATGCATAATGAACTTTTTGCAGTTTTAGTTTTTATAAAGAATATTGGAAGTTTTCCTTGCAAATTACATTTTACTAAATTGAATGTATACTTTATATTAAATCGCGTAACTCTGAATTTCGTAAATATTACCTCTTCTTCTACCTGAGAATTCCTTGCATTGCCACACTGAAATTCCAAACTCCCAGCTCATTTACAGGCCTGAGGTTAAATTTCTCGCAGAAGAATACAATAAACCCTAGCAGATTTTAATACAATGTCACATGGCCTTTTCAATTCCCCCCCCCCTCAATGTAGATTCTGTTTTGAGAGTAACATTATTAGAAGATTGCAGTAAAGTAGCTAACTTCAATATACTTTATGTCTAGGTCGTGTCTATATGTCTACGTGTACAGTGCACAGTTCCTTTGTGAATTTGCATGTTCTATCCTGAGCTCTGAAGTGTAAACAAAGGTAATGCTACCCATTTAGAAAGTCAATTAGTAGTACATTGTGGCTTTCTAAAATAAAAATAAAAGTTTGGATTTTGATAGTGCATATTCGTAGTGTTTTTTCACTCTTCACTGTACATTTTCGGCCAGTTGATCTGATAGTGCGTGGAAATTCTATCTGTACTAATAACGAATTCCACAATACAGATCGTGTGCTCTGAAACAACTTTGAAATCTAAGTTGCTACAGGGGAAACCGGGTTGTTGGATTGAGAATTCTCATGTCTTTTAGCCACCAAGCTTTTATATTATAGATTTTTAATGGAGACGTATTAAGTAGCCCAATAACACTGATCATTTAGTCAAATATTGTGAAAGCCTAAATATACTGCTATCGGGTTGTCAGCCATATTAGGTAATTACTTTATAACACTCCGATTTTTTAAAGGAAATGTTTCCTTCACCTGGCTGAATACCCGAAAGCAATATGCGTCACACTCAAACAATCAACAATCAAAACTAAATGTTAGTTCCAAATACAATTTTGTCTCGTGCGTCTTGATAGCGTTAAAAAGACAAGCAATTTTTAGATAAAAGAAGTGAAAAGGAAGCACTTGGCTCTGCATGTAATTGTAGAGGTCTTTTACAATCCCATAAATTGTCAACTGAGTTGCCTATTCGAACAATTAGGACGGCGATTCGGGAACACTCTGTATAAAAATATTATAGGTACAAGCATTATAAAAAAAAAATTACCGGCACTGAAATATTTTACCTATGGGTGTGTACATGTATGTGTGTGTGAGTTTATACTGTCATTTAGTATGTTATACACGTGTTAACTCTTTTAGAATGTTATTCACGCGTTAAAATTAAAAATACAGCTCACACATGGTTGCTGTAATGCCTCCTATCAGTCAACAATTCTCTAATGCTGTGCGCTTCTAGCCCATTCTATTCATAGCCCTTGTGGCTCGTTAGGTGAGTATGATTTGCGATATAGCACCTTCGTGTTCACTCGCGTTTTTTCTAGCACTCCACTTAGTGAGTACAGTACGGCTTGTCTAAGGAAAACTCATGGCTTTGATTTAATTGCTCGTCTCTCATCAATCAGCCAGGATTATAGATAACATGACAGTTAATTAGAGCAAGTCAATCTCAAGCATGTGAACACATGTGTTTTCATTACTAGCGTACCCCTCGACCAAGCGTAGTGGTGTACTGAATCAACCACCGTTCGATATTTATCTCACACTTAAAATAGCCATTTTGTAAACTGATATTTGGTGTGTCTTCAAATGGAACGTTTCTGCGTCAAATGTAATTGCGACGAGTTGTAGGATTCACCTTTTATGAACTATTCAGTTTACTTTAATCACTGCACCATTGGTTAACGGAGTCAACGGAGTAAGTAAAATTTACATGCTGTTCATTTTTTACAACATCGTTGTCTATCAAGATTACTTTTTTAAAAATAAGTAATCACTTACTTTCCTAACTTGTTCTATAAGACTTTTGTTTTTAATCTCAGGTAGGAGAAAATAGAAAAGAGTCAGTGCAGCAATGGTTGGCATTGTCTACCTCGCGACCGGTAATGTAAGTAAAATTATCGTTCTGATTATTTTTTCATACTATCTTTCTTTATCGAGATTTTTTTGTAAATACAAGTAATCACTCTTTTTTTCTCTAACTTGTTCTATAAGACATTTTCTTTAATCTTAAGTAGGAGAAAATTGAGAGTGCGCCACTGGTTGAGAAAGTCAACCTCGCGATCGGTAATGTAAGTAAAATTCACATTCTGTTATTTTATAAAATCGTTGTTTATAAAAATAACTTTGTAAATACAAGTAATCATTTATTATTTTTCTCTAACTTATTCCAAAGGGCAAGATTCATAAAAAAAATTGTGAAGGAGGAAATTGGAAGAATTCCCAATGAAAGTTTTGAAATAGCAAAAAAATTAATAAGCGATATAATTGAAGCATTTGAATGCTAACCTTCAAAAAAGCAACTGAATACATTTTGAAAGATTAAAATGTATTATCCTATGTGTAATTTTAACGATAAACTGTGACTTTTTTCGGTATATATTATGTATGATAATTACCGTATATTTGTATACTGAATTTTTAACGTGTAAAATATATGTGCATCTTAAATGAAAAACTATATCAACTGCACACTAAAATTACATTTTAAACAGAGATATTTTAGAGGAACGGAATTTCTAAGGTATTCTTACCTAAAATAAGCTATGTAACAGCGTGTAAAATACGAGGGCCGTTCACAAAGTAAGTTTCCCTGGGGCAGTTTAAGAAACAAAACAGATTTTCGTGGAAACATTTATTGCAACATAAAAAGCAAGTGTTCAGCAATTTTTAAACATATTCGTCACCGGAATATAGACTTTTCCTTACCGTGGAAGCAACTTTTGAACACTTGTGTCGTAGAAGTTTGCCGCCTGGGATTCGAACCACTGTTTAACAACCATCTCCCCTTCTTTGCCATTCTCTGTCATTTATTGAGGTGTAGGAAAAGATGGAAATCACTGGGAACGAGGCCCGGGCTGTAGGGTGGATGTTGAAACATCTAGCCGAACTTTTGCAGGAGACTTGCATGGAGGTGCTGAAGCCTACACCCTACAGCTCGGACCGCGCACCCAGAGAATTTCATCTTTTCCTAACCCTCAATAAATGTTAGAGAATGGTAGAGATTGACAGAGGAACGGACGTTATCACACAATGGTTCAAATCCCAGGCGGCAGATTTCTATGGCACAGGGAAACAAAAGTTGGTCCCACGATATGAGAAATGTCTGAATTCCGGTGGTGAATATGTTGAAAAATAGCTCAACACATCCTGTATTTGTTACAATGAAGGTTTCCATTAAATTGTGTTTTGTTTCCGTTAATGGCATGTGGGAAAGTTACTTTATGGACGCGCCTCGTACTCTTTCTCATTCTTGTATATTTAGCACGTGCAATTTGGTATTTCTGCAAAAATAAGCTATAAAACTAGTAATGAAGTTCGACAATAAATAGCCTTTGTGGTTCACTTCTCGGTTCTTCCTCAAATTACAATTGAGAATTTACAATCCTTCTCGTAAGAGATATTCATATCAAGTATTCATACTAATGGTAGCAAGCGCTTCTCAACTTCCAACCTTGCTGTTTTATTTGCGTAAAAGTACATTAAAGCTCGGGGGCGTGGAACAACTCAAACACTCTGAACATCTATTTCATTCCAGCGCCATAAAATTCATTCCGTTCTGTAAACCTTCATTCGCGTTAAAGTTCTGCAATCAGTCTTGTGAAATAATGAGCTTCGTGATAGTATGTAGTCTAATCCATTAATATACTGTTAGTAAACCTAGTACTTAGCGAGAATCAATTCTATTCTTTTTCTTCGTCCAAACTATTATACACATATTATATAAAACGTAACGGTATCCTAATTATATCCATTTCGATACATTTTTCCATTATTAACACAGGTGTGGTATCGAAATTAACGAACATAATTTTTTAGTAAAAGTAATTGCTTCGACGGTTCTTAGAAGTATAAAAATTATTATTTATTTCACTTCCACAAATGAAGAACATACGATAAAAAAATATATTAATAATAGCATAAAGTAATTTGAATCGTTCTTTTTCTGAAACTGGAAGTCACTTTTTTTCAAAACGGAATTATAGTCAGGAACCCACTTATTAAGTGTAAAGCTATGATTTCAAGATGAAAGTACAGAAGTCAATGTATTTCTAACATCTCTGCCTATACCCACTGAACGCGGTTTGATGGAAAAAGTCACTGATATGTTCAGTTTTACCCATTGAGCTAGAATTTATACCTGGAGTTAGCACTACAGCCTTTCCCCTGTACTAAGAAGTGAGGCCACTTTTTCGACTAGTCTCGCCCGGAAACTATGGCAAGAAACTATTTGTCTGCTCAATACGAAACGTCAAATCGCCTTTCTTGTATGGAATTATCAGATGTTTGGTTTTGGAAATTGAAGATATTGTTGACGAATGATTGTAAGACAGTTCTTCTTGCATGCATTATAAGAATAATTAATATTAATATATTTAAAGTATGTCATTATTATAATTAAGATTAATATTAATACGTATGTTTTTACGTGACTTCTGTCGTTTCCATACATGTGGGCCTAACCGACAAAATAGCAAGTATTCAGTACTACACTTATTACATTAAATTAGTATTACGTTCAAATCTTTAGAAATTGAAATATATTGTTCTACTTCAAAATTGTCATCATTCATTTTAAGTGTATTTTATTGTGATAATAACGTTTAATATAATATTTAGTAATTAATCCTTAATCCAGATTTTAGCAATTTTTAGGATAGGCCTATATCATAATTCAGGTAGGATGGCAATGCATGGAAAAATCGAAGAACTAATAAAAAACACAACAATGGGCAGACTTAGTTTTGCATAAAAGGATGGAACAGATCCTCTTCGTTGTGCAAGGGTTATGTAAAGCATTGTCAGCATTCATATTTCAAATATTAATTTTAGTTTAAATGCATTATATATTAATTAAAGTAACGATTTTGAAGTAGAACAATAGGCCTATAGAAGCATTTGTAAAAGGCTCTAATGTGTAATCTATTTAATAAGTAGATTAAAGAATTGTTTACCTGGGAGCAATTTTTACAGACACAAATAATATTAAGGCCGAATTTAAGCGTAGACACAAATAAGGAAATGGTAGTTTTTATGCGGGTAAGAAACTCTTAACTTCTCGTCCACAAATCCAAAAATAAAAATTTATAATACAATTATACTGCCGGTTGTATTATATGAGACATTATGTGAGGCATGGTCGCTTACTCTTCGCGGAGAACAAAGTCTGATAGTGTTCGAAAACGGTGCTTAGGAAAATATTTGGGCCTAAGAGAGATGAAAATGGGGACTGGAGAAAACGGCTTGATGACGAGCTTCATAACATGTACTCGTCACCGGATATAGTAAAGCTAATTAAATCATTGAGGATGAAATGGGCTGGACTTGTTGCACCCATGGGGGAAGAAAGACATATTTAAAAAATATTGACGGGGATACCCGAAAGGAATATACCACTTGGAAGACCTAGACGCAGGTGGGAGGACAATATTAGGATAGATTTAAGGGAAGTAGGATTTGTGAGGGATGATTGGATGGAGTTAGCACAGAATAGGGTTGAATGGCGGGCTCAGGTAAGCGCGGCAATGGACCTTCGGGTTCCATAAAAATAATATTCATTTAGCTTGCTTAGGAATTGTCTATTGCCATAGAGTAAGTACAGGGGCGTATTCAGAGGGGGGCTGAGGGGGCTGCAGCCCCCCCCCCCCCCCGAAACGTTAACTAATGCTAATGTGTTGCACATAAGGGCACTTTAATTTCACAGACAGTAGACAGTATAATTGCACATCTTGACTCTTAAAAGGTTCGGCATTTTATTCTTTGCTAGTAATTTTTAAGAAATTTTCATTTTTCCGTTACATTTTGTCTTCAGAACGAACTTTTCCAACATTACAGACAAAGCGATCTCGTAGTTCCTTAGCTATGAGACATTCATGAATATAGTCAACATAACAATAATAGAAAACATAACATTAAAGTAGTAAAATAAAATACCTAAATACTTTTTATTTGTTGTTATACTACTGTATATTCCTTTTTAAAAATATGTAATTAGAAATTTAAGTCATATTTTCAATTTTTAATGCCATATTTCATAAATTCAAGGTCATTTTCAGGCATTTTTAGATAATCAACTTCTGAGTCCTAGTGATAATAGTGTTCGGCTTATCACAGCCCCTCCCGCAAAGAAATCTTGGATACGCCCCTGAGTGAGTGAGTAAGTAAGTAGCCTATCTTCAAATTATGTAAAGACTGCCTAATATGCATTTTTTCAGAGCATAATAAGGTGTGATCTAGTAGCAGCCTATGGGGAAATGGTGTAGGAATTAATCAAGTATTATTTATCCAGAAAAAAACAATTAGAATAATAACCAATGCTAAAAAAATAGAGCATTGCAAACCACTATTTATTGAGACAGGCTTACTAACAATAATAAATTTGTATATTTTTTATGTCTTGTCATTAGTAAAATATAACATAAAAAGCTATCAAACACGGAGTTCTTATTTATCAGACCAGAAATCAAAATAAATTTGGGACAACATTATATTAAAAAAAAATACCATATAAACTTCAAGAAATGTTCCCAAATTTGTTTTCACAAAAAACTGTATTCCTAGTTTTAAAAAATCCTTTTTTATAATGTTAAAGAATACTTAGAATCAGATTTACAAATAGAATAGAGCAACTTAGCGTAAGTAATTACATGTGTAATCTGCTAGTATATGTTATTCATTTAGTGTCACTTGTGTTATGGCATTAGTATAACTTAGAATAATATTTTTGACTAATGTAATTAAGTTTGTAAGATTGTAAATATCCATAGCTTAGATTCTTAAAGATGTGTATTGATGTAAATAGCTAATGTGACCGATTGCAGTTGGTACTGCCTAAAAGTGTTATCAAATATCAAATATATTTATATTTCTAAACATTTCAACGTAATATTAATTTAACGTAACTCTTGACAATTAAACGAATAATTATATTCAAATATCACACTTAACTAGCAAGGAATGAAATAGTTTAAAACGTAAGAATCTGGGCCCTAGTAATAAATGTTGTATTGAATACGCGCGAATTTGTCGGTTAGACTTACATAATGAAACGAGAAATCACGGGTAAAACCATTCATATTGATAAAAATAAATTATTTGGAGTTAAAGGTAAGGTAATGTTCACTCTATCGTAATAAATTTTCAGGCATATATGCCTACTTGACATTTCTTGCTGAGCAGACAAATAGCTTTTTGCCAGATTTTCCAGGCGGAGCTAGTCGAAACAGTCGGCCTCACTTGCTGTGCTGGACTCCTAACTCCAGTTCTATTCTAGCTCAATGGTTTTACCTGAAAAGAGTAGGCATGGAGTATCGAGGAGCACTGCCGGGCGGGATGCAGAGGGCAAAGGCGGAATGTTCCAAATGAAGTTGTATCGTTTATTCTAGGCTCAATTAATTAAGAAATTTCTGATACAGTTAAGCACCTTCATGTTTTCTCAGACTCTTGCACCGGACAAAATCGTTAACTTACTGCAATATAATTTTTCTTAGCTTTGCTATCTATGGGAAGATTTGAAAGCTTAAATCAATATTTTCCACAGAGAGAACATTCTTATTTACCTAATGATAGACAATTCGCTTAAGTAGAAAAGAGTTACAAGACGAAGTGATAGGATTTACTTTCCTAAAGAATATACTGAAGTAATTATATTGACCACAAAAGGGAAAAAATTTACAGTTAAGATAGTAGGATCTCCAGATATTATCAATTTCAAAACTTGGTGGTCGAGAAAAACTTTCAGTGGAATCAAGTGATCGGAGATTACTTCCAGATCAAAAACAATCTTTCCATTTTACTCACATCAGACAAACGATACACAGTTGAACTCGATCCTTCGTAGATGAATTGTGATGCTTTCAAACTTGGAACACGTAATTCAAATTACGTAAGCTTACGTAAGCTTACACAGTTGCCATATCTAGGACGAGTGCAAGATATAAGGAAGATAATGCAGTACATTCCAGCAGAACATAGTTATTTTTACAGTTAGATTCACAACTGGTGTACTACTACAGAAGAGAAAAGAGTGAAATAATTTTAGGTCAGATAATGTAAATTACTGTGTAAAAAATTTAAAGTAACTTCCCATTATTTGAAAAAACAACACATGTCACACTAGTAGAAACCTTAATCTAAGTCAAAACATTGAGAACCAGTATTTTGTTTTAATAAAAGAATGTTACCATTCATATAGGCCTACTCTAATTGGTTGGTTTCTTTCTCCTGCATATAGCCTAGGCCTACTGGTTTTAAATAGTTATTTTTCTATTTCTCAATAGTATATTGCTATACAAGTGCCGTAAGCGATGCATACGGATCGATGAAGGAGTTTGTTTCCGAGAGGGCAATTTTCTGAGATCCGTTATGCGCTTACGGCACGAGTATTGCATGCTATTTTTTGCTCGATGATTATTTATATCAATTTAATTATATTAATTGAGATATTACCTGAAAATATTATGTATATACATTATTGAAGATAGATGTTTATTTCAGAAAGTGATTCGCATGTGTTTGTTGTTATGGGACCCGAATATTTGTCCTGGGGGGGCCTTGTCCATAAAGGCTTGTATTATGATGTGTGGCGTAAGTAAATTCTTACCGCACGGAAACTCTTACCGCATGGAAATTTGTTTTATTTCCAAAGCAACAAGATTGCTTGCGGGAATGTCAACTTACGATCCACGGCATGTTATATTCGTAAGTACCACTAATTAGTTAAGTCGTGCAAAAAAAACTCTGTTTTCTGGCATGTGCTGCTTAGAAAAATGATAATTTATGTTTAAAGTTATTCGAAACAACTTACTGAAAATCTGAATACTGTATTTCTCCGTGTGTTAATATTTTCGGAATATTATGTAGATGAAATGGGGAAATTTCGCTACATAGATTAGTTGCTTAGGCTATATTATCTCAGCCAGAGAGGAGTTGTCAAATCTTATGTTCGACTCTTTAACAGCTTCTCCTCTTGTACAAGTTCTTAATGTTTTCTGATCTGATAACCACCTATTTGTAATGGACTAGCTTTACCAATGCCACCATTTATAGCAAACATATATCACGTTCACTGTTTTTCAGCTGTTAATCTATCCGTGCCAGTTATACAACCACGCACATACAAATGTTATGACAAAGCCATAATTTACTGCTTGGCACAAAAATCGACTGACACATGTCAGGACATTTGAAAATTCTATTATTTATCTGCTTTACACCCATACGCTGTCTTGTTTTAACGTGAATTAATAACAGCATGAACTGGACGAACAATTGCCAATAGTTCGTTTTGTATTCCAAAGGACATCTTTTCCAGTAATCCGCTTTTTTCACTCTAGATGTTCATTGAATTTTATTCGTACGATTTACAGGGAGCATAAGCTGATACAAGATGTAACGAAATTAGACAAATAATACACAGGCCTATATCGTCAAGAGAAACAAAAAATGTAGGATTGATTCTTAAACGACGCTTTACATGTGACGTCTCATTTTAACACGACAAAAAATAGCACCTCTTTCTTGGATGAATGAAAAGGAAAATGGTTGGATAGGATATTTTCAATTTAATTAGTGTATTTAATAATTCTAGAGTGATAGGGACAAAGCGAATAAGTCAAAACACCAAAGTTTTAGGAGAGACAAATAATTTATTTCCACAGTATTGTTACAATATTTAGTTCAGTATACCATATATTTTTACACATATATAAAAATATATGAGTGGGCTGATCTAAATAGTGTAACAATGCTGTGAAAATAAATTGTTTTTGTCTTTCCTAAAACTCTGGTATTTTGACTTATTCGCTTTTCCCCTATCACGCTAGAATTGGCGAGGCTATTTTTATATTAATTAGGAGGAGGAAATCTTTGCAGGATAGCTGTCTTAAATTCAAGATGTCAATTGGACCCAGACAAGTGTAATTAATTTCTTGAATGTTGTCCATTTTGTAGTAATATAATAACTTGTTAACTTAGTTTTTTTTTTTTTTATTTGACACTACTATGATTAGACAATGTTAATTGCCTCCTTCGAGCGCTTTCAACTGCATTAAGCAGCCATCTTCAGGAACTGACTCCCATAGTGCCAGGTAACCGTCAGAAAGATGTTTGTGTAAGAATTTGCCGTATAGTGCGTGTGTTTTGAATTGTGCAATTGTTCGTTTAAGATGTTTGTGTTGTCTTGTGTGATGTGCTTGTATATTTCATATTGTTCGAGTGTGTTGAGGGTATGCCCTTTGTGGGTGTAGGATTTCCATATCTGTACTGATCTCTGCGTATTCGTGTCCTGTGTTTATAAGGTGGTTTGCGTAGGCAGAGTATGTTTTGTTTGAGAGCTCTATGTGTTCTGTGCATCGTGTTTTGAAACTTTGGACTTTTTATCCAATAACTTATAAAATTTTGAAAATTCATTGTATTTTAGTTTGTAGACTCTTGGTTTAGTGTATTTGTCTCTGTGTTGTGGGTTGTTTATGGGCTGTGTTCTGTTCTTTGTCTAAATGCTACTCTGGATCCTTGTTTTTTCTTCTTTCCCATTTTTCTTGTTTTCCTGTTTCCTTGTTTTATTTTTGCCTTATTACACACAAACACCCATGCCCGAGGCGGGACTTGAACCCACAGCCTCCTTGCCCACGGCTCCAAGGCCTTAGCTACCGCGGTCAAGGAGACCGGCACTTGTTTTCCCAAGTACTGGGTGAGTTTCTGTGCTGTTTATGTGTAGAAGTATGTATGTGAACAATATGAAATATGCAAACACACCACACAAGACAACACGAGCATCCTACTTCGAAGCACTTGCACTAGACGACAAAATCATACACAAATATGTTCCTGACTAACTTTGCACTTAACTGGGCCCTATGGGAGTCAGTTACTGGATATTGCTGCTTAATGCAGTTGAATGACGTGATTAACAACACCTAATCGCAGTAGTGAGTAGTGTAATGAATTGTAAATTGTAAAGTAATAGTAAATTCATATTTTTATAATATGTAAATAAATAAAAATTAAAGGTAAAACGTAAAAAATTATATAGTTTAACTAAGTTCACTTATAATTCTAAGAACTATTTTTTTATTTAATTTTCTATGTAAGTATACATTTTATATTAACTTCTTTACAAAGAAGCTATCGCTGAAGGATTTTCTTTCTATTTATTTAATTTTTCAGAATACAAATGGTTGTGAACAGTATGGACAGAGTCCTGAAAATGTTTACGGCCCATTCCTGTGATGTGCTTGAAGATAATAGGCCTATACCAAGACTGATTTTCAGTTTTATTCTTTCGTAATTTGCAAAACCTAATACTTGAGCATAGCATTCCCCAAAAGTGCAACGCTACTTGACGTGCTCGTTTGAACCCTTCTGCGCTTTGCAAGCTCTTAATATAATATCAATAATATTTCCAGGATTTTTACTTCTCTCCACGACCTCCATGACGCCACTGAAATTGAATTGAAAGGAAAAATCGTGGTTTACCTCGTGCGAATCCCATAGAATTTTGTTCAATAAATGTGCAAAGTTCTTTGAAAGGAAAACTGCTAATTTATAATACCAGGTATAGTGTGAAGAAAATAACTAAAGATGAGATCAAAGCGAACCAGCTCAAAACCACATTTTCAAAATTAGATTGCTGAAGTCCACAGAACAAAAAGTATCTTAGATTCGTATCACCCCGAACGTAAGCCGAAAATGCGATCGTTTATTAAGTTTGTCTATTTCTTTTTAAATCTAGGTTTTATCCATAAATCTTATGTTATATATAATAAATAATATGTCTGGACCTGCAATCATAAACCACTGAATAGCAACCATTACTTATCTACTAATATTTGTTAACATTTCATTAAGAATCAATTTATGATTACAAAAAAATAAATCGCGAAATTGTATGTCCCTGTCCTTGAGTTGAGACAGAGAGGCAGGCATATCAGACACTTGTGCTACTTAAGATTTATGCACTCAACGAATGATGCTCTTAAATCCATTTGATACAGCTTGTTTAACAATCTCTTAAACCACTACAGATTATAAAACACAAGAGCCGCCCGAATACATTGTTAAATAGATCCTATTTAATTTTTTTCTTGCAATTTACGTAACAGGAAGTCGAGGATCATAGTCATTTAGATAGCAAATTCAGCTCAGCTTCATCTAGTATCAACGAAGAAGCATTTAGTCTGTGCTCAAGAGTACAAAAGAATGTTCAATTCAGCACACTATTTATCACCCAATTTTCTGCATTTCTAATCTCTACGACTAAATGAATGTTCTTAACAAATTTTCTCCAAGTTCTCCAGTTTAGTCTAAACATAATTCTACTATTTCTCAATTTCTTTCCGCTGCACTGATACGATGCTTTGAATTCAAGAAGGTAACAAGATACGAGAGGAAGGAACTGGTAGCTCGAAGGCAAAAATAAACTCTAGGCCCACACATACTAACAATGAGGTAAAAAAAATGCCAAGTTCTCCAGCATCTGATACGACAAAAAACAATAAATAGCCTAAACTAAACTGCACTCTGTCCGAATTATGCAAAGCGATTTCCCACCCTCGTCTTCCCATATACCGCTTAGAAGCTAAAATCAAAAGGGGAAAAAATCAATATCACGTTCAAATATTCCTCCCCAAAACCAAGGACCCGCCAATTTACTGCACACATTGGATTAAATAAATTTCTAATCCCTTTTTTTCTTTTTATATGCTTATGGCTTATGAAAAATGTCCGGTCAAAGCATGCATATTTGAAAAAATAATATTTTAGAATATAATAAATAAAGGGGGAAAGATCGTGCATTCCGGATAAGCATTGAGTATACAGTGACCACTGCTTTTTTTTTTCTAAAAAAAGATTTAAGGGGTACTCTCGCTTTTGAATTGATGGAACATTGCCAGACTTACTCATATATTTAGAATGAAAGTGGAATCACACAATATGCATAAGGTTATACGAATTTAAGTCCTCTGAGATTTATTCAGTTCGTACACATCAATTCTACCCGTAAGATGCAATGTCTGTGATACGCTCACAGGGTTTCTTACACCTTTCACCAGAAGACACTAAATTTAAAATGAAAAATACCTATAGCCTACCTCTATTTTCGAAAGTTGGGGCCTGCCAGGTTTGCGATCAACCTCGGAACTACTGCGGGATACTGCTGATCATCTGACTATATATAAGCGGAGTCATTTTCACAAGAGGACATATAATTGAACACACACAAAAAAAAAACTGCAGAATAGCCAGAGATAGAATGACATGTGCGGCAGCAATAGTGCAAATAAATGCAATTTGAAGCCTAAAGGAAAGGGATACCACAAACTCTTGAGCACATGTTAATTTGAATCATACAAGATTTGAAGCTTTCACGGCGCTGATTACTCAGGATGGCTTCACGGGTTATCAGCCGTGTCAACATAATCAGATTCAAGCTTTCGGCCATCTTCCCTTCCGGAGGAAGGCCACAGAGGGAAGATGGCCGAAAGCTTGAATCTGATTATGTTGACACGGCTGATAACCCGTGAAGCCATCCTGAATCATTTGAATCAGTACCACTGGCAATGAAGTCATGATTACCATTGCAATGGTGCTGTAGCGCTCACTTATTTTCCCCATCGCAGTCCTAATATCATGCCCCACCTCTCGAAAATCATGGGATAGAAATAACGAACGCAACACTAAAAATCCCTTTAGGCAGGCCTACAGGCGGAGGTAGATTTCGAAGTGCTTTTGGTTTAATTTATTGTCGCTGCATAGCACTCTTCTTATTTAGCCTTGGAATGGCAAACCTGCAGTAAAGAGGAAGAGCCTACAATCAATTGTTTTGACAACAATAATAGGATATAATATTCTGGGAGGCCGTGCGCAAGATCAGCAATGAATAAAATTAGCAAAGCCGCTAAACAAGACAAAATTATGATATTATAATAATTCTTTCAAGTGTTATTATTTTCAAACATTAAAATCTCGCGTCATATGAGAGCTATAAAGAAACTATTTATTGATTTGTAGAGTACTCATCAAGAGCTTTTCAACGATACCCCACAAGACGTGGTTTCAAAAGTTTCGAATTTTCATCCCCCACCCCCACCCCCACCCCCACCCCCACCCTCACTCGAACCCCCGAATTGTTGGTGTCACTGTGAACTCCATAGGGAGTACTCTAATTTATTCAAACAAAGTTTCCCTCTATACTTCATAGGGGCCGAGATATAAATGTTTTAAAATTACAACCCCCTCCCCCGACCACCCCCTTGGGCCAATTTTGCCCATTAACGAACTTGTCCGAACTATTGGGCCTAGAAATAACATAATAAAATTTGGTTCAAATATCTTCAAAATTACGGCCGCTATCGTGTAAAGATATATATATATATAAATATATATATATATATATATATATATATATATATATATATATATATATATATATCACAAAATTTTTTTTTGAACGGGCGGTGGTTTCGTACTTAGGGGAGCATGAAACGTAAAGATATGAAAGAATTTTTCGAAAATCATAAAGTGGTATCCATTGCAATAGGTAGATTTTTCTTCGAAAATCTACCTAAAAATAGCTACTTTAATGCAAACGACGCGTATAATCACTTTCCTTATTTGAATGGCACAAAATTCTCCAGATTTAAAAATTGTGAAAATTAACGATTTTCTCTTATATTTAATAGGAAAAATCTTTAAGGGGTATGCGTACCCCCCAAACCCCCAGAATAAAAAGCACTGACAGTAACTAATACGTTCGGTAAACAGCATTTTTCTTCAAAGTAATCGACAGCACTTTACGATGTCCTCTACCATCACAATGATGCAAGAGGGTTCTAAAAGTTCATGATGTGCTTTAAATATTCGACATATAGAAAACTTCCAGTAACATTTTACTGTCTAATGCAACCCTTTTCATACCATTAATCGTTGTTGGGTGTAACTACGATAACAAAGAAAACTGAAAGTCTTTAAAAGCAAAGTACTACATAATGGCTACTTGGGTGATTTAAAAGCCATATTAGACTTTGTAGAGAGTCTTTAAATCAACAGATTAAAAGGATTTTGTGGAAATGAGAACACATAAACTATTTTAGTGGGGAAAATCCCTACAAATTGACTCTTAAAAGAAAGAGGCGTTGACTATTTTATGGTGTTAAAATGTATCTTAATTAAATTGTGAGTGGATCTTCCAGGCAGTAACACAACATCACCTTGAAATATTGGCAACCAGAAATACTCATTTGTTCATGAACTCTTAAACACGATAACTGCACTTCCATAGTAGCTGTCGTAAACATTGTGCTCAATGCCCGGATTCAAAAGTGATATTTCAATCCTTGTCTATTATTATCCTTTCAAGAGCAATCACAATAACATTTCGCAGTTATAAAGAATTCCTATGAAAATAAAGTACAATACTTTGTTCATAATAAGAAATAAAATGTAACTAAAAATTATATGCGACACATTTACATTTCTTTATAGATCTTGTTTTCCATTCACGCGGTTTGCTGATTGTTATGCATAGGGATGGGGGAGTGCATGCGTGAATATGCTTGAAAAAGTCTCATAACTGGAAAGCTGACTACAATGATTTCATTGTTAAGTTGTCATTATGACCCGGATTCTTAGGTTTTAAACTATTTTGTTCCTTGCTAGTTACCCGGGATATTTTAATACATGTCTCATAGTCATGCAGTCACATAGTTCAATCTTATAACACCTAAAAATGTCTAAATAAGGCGTTAAAAATTTAAAATGGCTAAAACTGTTTTAATATACAATAAAATATTGAAATTAACAATATGTAATTAATATAATCATTATTTTACTCTAAAAATAAATTATTTTTTAAATATCTATCTCAATTTTGCCTTGCTCTCTGTTACTAGTAGCCTACATTTGTAAGAGAATCTGTAGCTTTATGTTTTGTAATTTTGTCAATTTGTTACCCCATTGTCCCGGTAAAGGAAATCGTTAGTAAACCGAAATCCCCAGTTTCTTTAGAAGTCACTTAAAGGCATTCTTAAGAAGTTTACACTTGCAGTTTATTAACAATACATGCACCAGCAAGACGCCAAAAGTAAAGTATTCTGAAAGAAGGTTGAATAATTGAAAATCGTTCTTGTTGAGATTATATGGTGGAGTTTGAAATGACAGGGGTAATCCAAAAATTGTGTTTTATAAGCTGCCGAAAATGAAGTAAAAAGGGTACCTGTAATTTTGTTTTTGGTTCAGAGCCATGGGACTCTAAGTAAATATAAAATTAATTACAGTCGAATTTGGTTAATTCGACGTTGGATAATTCGAAATATTGTATAATTCGAATAAATACGCATTCCCCTTGAAATTCCTATATAAATGTATGTTAAAAAATTGCAATTAATTCGAATTTTTTAAGCTTAATTTGGATAAATCGAAGCCAAAATTTGTCTCATGTTAATGTTGTAAGGACTCCAAGAGTTCATTGCTTCCAGGAATTCCACAAGAATTCTTTATTTCGCTGAAGAACCCTAGTTGCTAGCAGCCAGCAGGTATCGTACTAAAGTGTATTTTTAACCACCGTTATCTTTCTCCTGCTGAATAGATGTTCAATGGAATGTGAAGTTCACCCCCTCCGCTACAGTCTTGGAGGGATTCAACACTTCTGTGAAAATTTTAGTGTTCATTCTATCCTCAAAGTGTGATTGTGTTTGAAAATGTCAAAGCATGGAGCATACACCAGTTCCTTTATTAAATTTAGGGTTATAGTTTTAGTGTGGAAAAATGGTTTCATTTAACATTCTAACAACAGGATGGCAGTCATTAAGGTGAGATTCACTATACAATAATTATTATTTATTGCAATGAGTTTATTTTTAACATTTTTACGGCATTTTCGTTTAAAAAGTCACAGCTTTGGCTAATTCGAAATTTGGATAATTCGATTTTTTTCTAATTCCCCTTGGGGTTCGAATTACTAAGAGTCCACTGTATTATATTCTTAAATGTGTTTATTGTATTTATTAAAATGAAACTTTAACAAAAATCTTGAAATGATAAAAACTAAATTAAAAGTATTTTGACGACAATATATACATAGAATGACCAGACGTTCCGTTTTTAATGTGATTGTTCCTTTTTTGATTGAATGGACCCGTTGTCCTACAAAACTTTAAAGGGATGAAAGATGCCTCTTTTTCAAAATCCATGTCTTAATGTCCTGTATTCATTAAATGTTTTCTGGGTGGTCAGATGAGAAGAACAGGTTTAATGTTGAAACTCATAAAGCTATGGTTATGGACAAAAACATTTCCGTGATGTATCTTGCATAAGTTTCTATAATTTTCTGTTAGAACACCCAAAACTCATGCAGGAAACACAGAACCCACCAAATGTAAAGAAAAGTGGTTCAGTTCTTGGATGCAGTGGACTGAAAATAAGATTTTGTCTAAGAAACTTTAATTAAGCTAAGACTTAGGCACGTATTTAATATGGTAAATGTATTTTTGGAATCTATTTGTAAGGAATAATAATCTCCTAAGGCGTCCACACATCTTTGCCAACGATGAGGAAGGCGCTGAATGCCATCAGCTGTGTGTGATGCGTCTCGTATAAGTGTGTAAAAAATTACAGAATGTGAGGAAAGTATAAACAATTACTTAAAATAAAAAAATATCTTAGGGGATTATTTTGAAGATTGTTAACTCGTAAGAGTTCGAGTATCACGCGAACTGTTTTGTGCATTTGTAATACGAATAAAACAATGATCTCTATTTACGCATCTTTCAATGTCCCTTACCCATAGCGCCTTGTATCCGAATCCCAATTTAGTATCAGCATTGCGAAGAACATTCCAACGACTTTCGATCGTATATCTGATTTTTGTTTCTTGCAACTGATAAATAATATTTGCCATGACTTCTGAAACGATCCTCGTAGATCTGTATTTAAACAGTGATAATATTATCATGATTTTAATATAATCTAAAAACTCCGCATTGACATCATTATATTCTTTAAAAAACCAAACTAAAACTAAACTCCGTGGTGCTACATCCCTGGAGGGACCTAGCCTACCACCCAACCGCTGCGTCATCTACCATAGGCAGATGCCAGGATTGGGGCATGTGGTCAGCATGCCGATACCCACGGCCGTTAATGGTGGTTTCCATGACTGGAGCCGCTACTTCTCTATCAAAAAGATCCTCAATTTGAATCACGAGGCTGAGTGCACCCCTGCCAAAAAAAATCCGAGGTACCGGGGATCGAACCCGGGCCGACGGATCTGCAGTCAGCGACGCTAACCACAAGACCACGCCGGCGGTCATTATATTCTTTATTCATTCTAAATATAACATACCTTATGTGTTCTCGTTTCCACTAACTCTGTTTAATCTGTTGTTTTAAAGACCCTCTGTAATATGATTTATAAATCACACAAACAGTCAATATGTAGTAGACCTACGTTGATTTTAAACACTTTCAATGGGGTCTTAGGAAACTCGTTTAGTACTAGTATCCTACATGTTAAAACACAGTATCCAAACTCTAGCTCATATTATACAATTCTGTAACTTAACTAGACATAACAAAGAGAATATATTCTATGTACACTACTATACGGGCAAAACCAATCTAACGCTTGGTTTTAGTTAGATCACAAAAGACAGAATCAAAAGGGTACTTTTTATCACGTGACTCAATTGGATACAATCAAGTATTGATGAAAAACTCTATTTTTAGCATGATGAACTTGGAACCGGTTTAATGCCTCTCCAATAAACCCATGTTGAAGTCATTTGCACTCCAAAAAATATACCGTTCTCTTTACTAGGTTTGTACTGCAGCTCTTCAATTCCGTGAACGACGCAATACTATAAAATTACGTGTGGAAGATAAAAGCATTAAATTAGGCAGATGTTAAATAAATATGTTTTTGTCTAAGGGCCTTTGAAACGCCACTAATGAAAAATTATGTAGTCAGCAGTCTTCAATACATGAATGCAATTGTTTGATATTCTCCTAATTTGTAAAGTTCGTACATGGCAACTTTTTGTTTGTTTGAAATACTGCTGTAATTAGTAAAATCCTATGGCTTGTGTAATTGCATCGTTAAAATCTTCCCGTAGCAGCACGGCCGTTTAATGAGATCATATCACTTTGTTAGCCCTTATTCTCTACAGTTCGGTCATTATTAGCGTAGTATGTTTTGAAAATTATATGAATTATATTTCTGCGGGCAATACCAGTTTCTGCATTTAATGTTATTGTGATTTAATACTACGAAAAGTACACACTACCATACTTTGAAATTCATGTATGAACAAAATAAGTATTATGACATTTATAGCAGATAACGACGAATTCAGTGACTATATACTGCATTAGATCAAAAGTTACGAGCCATTGTGAAAGAAAAGATATCAGCAAAGGCCATAGTTTTGAAGGAGGGCAGGGTAATTATAGAGATCGTGATAATCACAAGTTACATAATAGAATTGAGTTGCGTATGATAAATAAGATGTAGACGAAGAAATCGCGACATATCGCTAAAGCGAAATACGAACACAATTGCGAATTACTACTATCGTACGATTTATATAGCGAATTTCACATCTATAAGAAAAACTCTGTGTTGCTGGAGTTTTGTTTTTAGGTAGATTTTCGAAGAAAAATCTACCTATTGCAATGGATACCACTTTATGATTTTCGAAAAATTCTTTCATATCTTTACGTTTCATGCTCCCCTAAGTACGAAACCACCGCCCGTTCAAAAAAAAATTTTGTGATATTTATATATATATATATATATATCTTTACACGATAGCGGCCGTAATTTTGAAGATATTTGAACCAAATTTTAATATGTTATTTCTAGGCCCAATAGTTCGAACAAGTTCGTTAATGAGCAAAATTGGCCCAAGGGGGTGGTCGGGGGAGGGGGTTGAAATTTTTAAAAATGTATATCTCGGCCCCTATGAAGTATAGAGGGAAACTTTGTTTGAATAAATTAGAGTACTCCCTATGGAGTTCACAGTGACACCAACGATTCGGGGGTTCGAGTGAGGGTGGGGGTGGGGGTGGGGGATGAAAATTCGAAACTTTTGAAACCACGTCTTGTGGGGTATCGTTGAAAAGCTCTTGATGAGTACTCTACAAATCAATAAATAGTTTCTTGATAGCTCTCATATGACGCGAGATTTTAATGTTTAAAAATAATAACACTTGAAAGAATTATTATAATATCATAATTTTGTCTTGTTTAGCGGCTTTGCTAATTTTATTCATTGCTGATCTTGCGCACGGTCTCCCAGAATATTATATCCTATTATTGTTGTCAAAACAATTGATTGTAGGCTCTTCCTCTTTACTGCAGGTTTGCCATGCCAAGGCTAAAGAAGAAGAGTGCTATGCAGCGACAATAAATTAAACCAAAAGCACTTCGAAATCTACCTCCGCCTGTAGGCCTGCCTAAAGGGATTTTTTTACTTGGATTTGTTAAGATAAGTCCAGAAATATTCATAAGGATGAAGCATTTTCGGTTAAGTTACCTACCTATTGACTATGAAAACAACGGGTAATTCTTGTTCAATTACATTTATAAATGTGCAATGCTACAGTTTAAAGAAGCGGATGCTTTTCAAAAATAAATTGAATTTAATAATTTCAAGTATAACGTTCAAAGTAATGGCAAACTAAATTTAAAAATTTAACATTCTCTATCATATGAAATAAATAAATTATCTATTGAGCAATTTCACAAGTACCTAAATAGTTCAATTTTTTTAAATTTAATTTTACTTTACCTTTCCACGAATGCAATGAACCATCCATGATCCTAATGATACTTTCTTGCGTGAATCAGTAGTCTAGTGCAACAACTCATTCGCGTGCATCTGTTTCTATTGTTCAGTGATGTCTTCTTTTCTGATATTCAGTTTAAACGATTTTATTAGCGGCGATGAGTTATGGAAAATAAACCAGTCCTACAAATCCTGTGTTTGCATTTGCGAATGAGGAAACCATGAAAAACCCAAGTCATTTAAACAGTACACTCTCCATTATAATAATTACAAATGAAAGAACGTTAACAACTAAAATATCAATAATTAATATTGCTTTGTGGCTTCATGACTGCAGGCTATAAATTTTGCAAACATTCCTAAAGACTGTTCTGAATTGAAAAAGATCTACATCAAATTCATTACATAACATGGTATGTTAATAATTTATATAAAATATTCTATAGTGTCTACTACAGTTTATAGGAGGAGCATACAGGTGTAATTTTGATATTAATTTATAGAGTTCACTAGCATGAATTAAGTTAAACAAACTTTTTTAACTTTGCACCTAAACTAGTGAATCGATGTTAAATACTGATAATATAATAGAACAGGAAACACTGTTGCATTTTGGATAATATCCAAAACTTCTAAAAGTTTGGTATTTTAAAAATAGTTTGTTGATAGATTCTAATAGATTTATATATTTGATCTGATGATGCAACAATACTGCGACATTCTTACTAGACCTTACAATAGACAAGAATAATATTTTAAAGCATCAGTATTTTTAAATTAATTGTTTCCAGAAATAAACCCTAGGAGCTTTGTTGAAGTTGATGCTAATTTTAGAATGTTATTACTTGTAAAGATAACGCCTAGATCTTTAACCGAATTAAACTTTTAATTATGCACTCACATCTAGGGACACTTTTATAACTTATTGGCCTAAGGCTCGGTGATTATTTCGCATTTATAAATAATTACCTTATAGGAAATTCCCCAAAAGTACTCCATCTTTGGTGAATCAGTCTATAGCAGTGGTTCCCAAACTTTTCAGTCTGCGGACCCCTTGAAAAAATTAAAATTTCGCGGACCCCCTCTGGGTTTTGAAAAAAAAAACTAAATAAAAACTTTGATTCAAATGTATTAAATTCAATAGACAAAATAACAATATCAATGGCTGCTCAGCGCCGATAATAATATTTCACAATGAAATAATACCCTTGCACCAAACATATTTTACAAATATAAAAAACGCCGTATATAGGGAAGCCAACAGAACATTTCACAATTATAAAAACCAAATAAACTTTTCATAATAAAAAAACCCTTACACCATAGGCTACATAATATTTCACAATTATAAAAAAACGCCGTATTATAACTTAAAACATGGCTTAATTGATGCAGGAAAATTCCCTTGCACCAACACGGTTCTTTTCATAACTAACAAAATATCTGAAAATCATAAAAACCGATTCTTGGGTTCACCCAAAACCCCTACTTTCCAGGCGGGTTGGAGTGGGGTACTCGTGCGCGGCCTGTTCTACCGTTTTCCCAACAGAGTTTACTCCTTAATGTGAACAGTGAAGCTGCTTTAGAAGATATGTAATTTGAGAAAATTACGAGATATCCCATTTCTTCTTGAACCGCCTGCGGACCCCCTGAAACACCATCGCGGACCCCCAGGGTTCCGCGGACCCACTTTGGGAATCACTGGTCTATAGCAATCTGTCCAAACGATGTACTTTGCATTTTATTAAACCAGGGACAGGTTTTTGAAGAGGTTGATTTTGTCATTTGTTTTCATTACTATTGGTGACAGCGGAGATTTTTTTAACTCTTAGCGGAGATTATTAAAAATTATGGAAAATATAACTTTTTAAAATTGGGTTACTAACCCAATGTGAATCTTATTTTCCAGTACCAATAACAGCAATAACAACATCAATCATACTTAACTGCGGTTTTGTAATTGCTACTTCGTGTGGTTAAGCGGCATATGCGAGAAAGTTTGTACAACATATTTTGCACCATTTATTATAGTGTTCTTTTTTGTTCTCAATATTCTGTATTTGATTGTAAGAAAGTCTACTTTGTATTTGTTAGTATACTAGACTTAAAATAAAATAAAATTTAATAAAATAAAATAAAATCAGGTAAACTGATATAGGCCTAAATAAAAAGTCCAATGGAGTTAATAGGCCATATTTCAGAAACTATCGAGTTTTAGACCACGTTTTCTTGAGAAAGTTAAAAATGCTTTGAAGGAAGGAATAAGTGAATATAAGTGGGATAACTAGAATATTAAAAGAACGAAATTACAACAAATGCCTCTCATCTAAAGCAAGGCGTGGTTTATTAAACTCACTTTGCTCGTTGGGGGCTCTGCTCCCAAACCCCCTCGGGAAAGGTTTCTTTAATGAACTGGCACCGTATCGGAGATAGAGTGCGTGTATTTAGATGCCTTATAGCCTATTACCGTTTAGCTATAATAAACCTAAAAAGGGTGGGAAGACTTTACGATGTTTTCGGGGGTAAAAAAATTAAAATGTGTAGCCTACTCTTTGGAATTTTTCTGTCAGTTACAAGCTAAAAGGTATAAGTTTGCCAAATATCACTTTTCTAGCTCATCTGGAGTGAGTCTACATTAATGGTGTATTTTATGGAGTAAATTTCAACTGATATTTATTTAAATGGATATGATATAGGATGGAATAGCAAGGATAATTAATGGTATGTAAATATCCAATACGCATTTGCCTTTACGACTGGGGAAACCATGAAAACAAAACCATGTCAAATTGGCCGGCTGTGGGATTTGAACCTGGAACCTTCCGAATACGAGCCCATGACGTTACCATCTCGACCAACTCGCTCGGTTTACGGAAATTTTTCTATCGCAAGCATGTCGAATCATTTGTCAAAGTGTACTGCAACTTCCGAAGACCTATGTGAAAACTGCAAACTGCAAACAATATTGCGTTCGCACTTTTGAAAGTTTTTTGGGGTGGAAATTAAAAAATGGCCTGTTTCGAATTTTTTCGTCGGCTATAGGTTAAAAAGCTATAAGTGTGCCAGATTTCAAGTTTCTAGCTCATCTGGAAGTGGGCAAACATTAATGTCAATGAGTTAGTTATTCATGCGGCCTTATAATATAGGGATGTAGAAATATCTGTAGTCAAGGCGCTGAGTGGTTAGCAACGCGGCTTTGTAGTTTAAAGAAGATTTGCCATTTAAAAAGCAAGTGACCGTTAATTAGTCATTACTCCGGAGGCGGTCAACCGATTTGGTCCAAAATTAATAGACTTCGTCCCATGGTCGTTATAAATGCGTATACCAAATTTCATGAAAATGCGATGAAGCGTATTCGAGTTATCGTGCTTACAGACACACAGACGGACGGACATACATTTTCCGTCCACCAAACAATTTCAGTACCATACTGGCCCTTAATAAACTAAACTGTTTGGAATTCATGCGATATGCTTCTTTTATTATTCGCATAGTGCGTCAAACATAGCATTTTAACTGTTCAGCGACTATTTTATTGTCCCATGAAAATGTTTATCTAGAGTATATCCAGTGAATTACAGTATAATTCTTCCGGGTACTGCTAGGGATACGAATTACGACACTGTTACAAATGTACTACAAGAGAAAAGCTGGGTTTTTACGTAAGTGTAATTGTATTGTATGTGCTGTAGAATAACGAGCCGCCTCTGATTTATGTGTAGTAATGAGAGCATTTTCCACCATGATTACACAGCCGTTACAACTTCATTAGCAGCTGTCTCAGGTGCATATAAATTACGTCAAGCATACACATCTTGAATATAGCTCGGTAACATCATTTTCAGCGTAACGGGGTCAAGTTACTCGTCAATATTGTTTCATCTTCTATTCACTCAATGAGAGAAGAAACGTGATACATATTGTGCACCTGTGAGGTTATCCGTTCCTTGCTTCTCTGAATGTCTAAGACACAATAATTAGACAATTTGTTTGAAGTGAAACTTCTTTAGGCGCGCTAGGAGTAAATCGAGAGCTAACCCAAGTTGCGTTACGCTTTAGTGTTACGAATAAAATCGTCACGAAAGTAGTGGGGGTAAATAGCAAGCATAGAGTTGTTATCGAAAGAGTGGGGCCACGGGAGCGCGCGGGGGAAAAGTATCAGACATTGAGTGGGGTGCTATTACTGCTTCGAGCTAGTGGCGTGGTGAGCCCTTCACCATTACATATGGCTCTACTCGTTGCGTGAGCATCGTTTACACGTCACTAACGTTCTCGGAAACTTAAACAAAGCGTCCCGTTCATGTAAACAAACACAGTGGCTACGATCGGTGACTGTTTGGGCATTAGTTAATCACAACTGTGTTATTTTTTTATACGTATTCGATTTAAAATGCCTAGAAAGTTAATTTCTTATTTTATTCTTTATTCAGATGATTTCCTTCTTCCGTTCGATATAATTATAATATGTATTCCTCTATTTCACTCTCAACGTTGCCAAAGAAGTTTCACTTGTGTCGCGTTGCGTTAAATCTCGCTTTGTTCAAGTTTTAAAAAATGAGGTATATGGTGTTGATATTTTTTAGATGCTGTCCTCTTTATACGATTAGCCTTAGTTGCAATTTAATTAGTAGTTAGAATTTGAACGTTTCTGTTTCAAAATTTGACTTCCATTACTCCATAGCCATAACGAAAGTAGCTTTCTGTTGTTAAATGTTTTGATCACACTGCGAAAAGATTAGTTCTTTTGGATGGAACAATGTGGAGTATAATTTTAATTTAAAAGCTGTGTAGACCTATGGAGAATTTCAAACCATCAAATCTTCTACTCAGTGGAGGTGGAAAAGGCTTATTTAAGTCTAAGAATTTTAAAAAAGTGTTTGGGATAGTAAAAAAAAATCATCACATTAATGTTTTAAAGAACGTGAATACACTACTATTTCATTCAATTAGTTTTACTTGGGTCAGAAATATTTTATATTTGTATTTGCACTATCTTTGGAGAAGGCCCTTCCAATTACTGGTCACATGCCTAGTGTATAGCATCTCGAACCACTAATATTATGTACCAGAAGAATAACCTCTAAATGTATTCGCCACTCAACAGTAAAACCTTCAAAGCTGGAATTATACCAACATACACAAAAAACTACCCTGAGTGAGATACGTACACATAACAGTCGAAAACGCAAATCCATGGCCTGCACCATTCATTGCCCAAAACCTTTGAGGAACCAATGCACAGGACTTATTACAACAAAAACTAACTAAACAAAGAACACATTTTTTCTGCGAGTTACGTTTTTATATAAAACAAGAAGAATGATTACACTTCATATATCTGCGTACATACATGTATACAGATACGGATAGCAGATATTATAAAGGCTAAAATTAGCATGTAAAATATACAAATGGAATTACTCTTTTTTGACACTAATTTAAATAAAACTTGCCATAGTACAGAAAAATGCTGGTTAATAAGTTCTTACCTCCGTTTTATGTCAGTCCGGAAAGCCTTTGCCTATGGGTTAATACGAGTTAAATACATAAAACATCTTCATTTTCTTGTTGTCTTCTCCTCCAGATCAGTAACAAAGTATCCAATTATCTTTTTACACTGCAAAATTATAAAAGCTTCCTTGCTGAAAATAAAACCAAAGGATAGCAGTATAATATTTTAAATGTCGTATAGATCGTATACATTACAATTTCCAGCCTGAATATATTTCTGAGGATCCCGCTCCAATAGGCCTATCACAATCTGCTTAAATTCCCCGAACCATTCGCAAATTCAGTAAGCTAAATACAAAACCAAACCAGCCCGAACTATCCAGAAAAGCCGACTTGAAATAGAACCAAGTTCCAGTTGCGTTCATCTTTTAGAACGACCATATTGTAAAGACCACGAAAATTAGAATCCGAATACAAGCAGAACAACATCGCCGCAACTGTCACGTCATTTCATGAATTATTGTGTTATGTCGCAAAATAATTGACGTCACATAAGATTATTACATCATTTACATAAAACGTTGAATACCGTATAGATCGTATACATTACAATTTCCAATCGGAACCCATTTCTGAGGTTCCCGCTTCATTATAATTTGATTAAATTCCCCGAACCATTCACAAATTCAGTAAGCGAAATCTAAAATCAATCAGCCGTAATTATTCAGTTATCCAACATACACGTATCTTTTCTAAATTAGAATAACATTTCCAGAATACTACTTCAATCATTATTACATCTGTTTGAAAGTTCTATATGAATAAAGTTCTCTACATTTTCTTCTTCCCCATTGCAATCAAAGAAATTATTTTCCTTGCTGGTATAAAAAGCATTTGTACTGTGGGAACCAAATTTTCTTAAGTAATAAACATAAGTTATTTTCCACACAGTATACTAGGAATGTAGCTTAAATGAGAGACTCAGAATACAAGTGGTTATTTCCACAAAAACTGGTTCTGAGAAATTTGGCCTAAAAAAATCTATCTATCTCTCTCCAAAGGCCTTATTTGTACATGAATATTATCTAGCCTAATGAGAGTAAAATAGCAGAAGCTTGAACTTACTGCACTCGTTCTATGACAACAATTTACGCAGATGAAACAGATTATTTAAATATTTTGAAATTCCTGGACTTACACCACTTGTATTCTGAACGCCTCAAATATAGGATCCCCTGTCTTCTCCCCTCTGTAAATTTGACTTCGAATTCCCATAAAAGGGAAGGATAAATATCTTAGGAAATAATTAAACCATACAACCCTGAAGTGATGTAGGTTAATTGGATAATCAATCAGAGTAACAACTTTATTAACAGGTAAGACTTCCGATTAAGCCCACTTGTGAAATGTACTAGAAAGTTCTATGCTTATCTAGTGATATTCAACGGAACTAATATCGTTGCAAATATATTTTTTAAACAGAGGCTTAGTTAGTTCCATGGGTAATTCCATGGGGAAGGATACACAATATTGAGGTCAGGACTGTATAATGCCCGCCTACCGCAAGGTTTACCTAGTTAACCACGACCTACGTATGTTGTTCACGATTAATTATTATACCTCTGGGAGGGAAAACACAGCAAAAATTACATTCCACAGTTAACCCACTGCATTTATTTTGCCTATATTTTAAACTAGGAACATAAAAGTGGAGATCAAAATGAAAGGTAAGGATATAAAATTTAACTTAGTGTTTATAACAAAGTAAAACAAGTGTCCACTTAGATTCGCTTTTTTATTAATTGCCGGCCGCTCATCCGGCATGCCAGAGACATCTCTCTGCCCCAGTCAAGAGTTGACTACTATTTTGTACCTCGTTTATTTTTTCCTACGTTCGGTTTCTTATAGCTGTACACGTCATTATTTGTCGCTCTCAGTTCTGTCTGTCTTGTCTGTTTACCTGTATTTGTCTTTCGTTAATTTAGTCAATTCAATTCAATTCTTTTATTCATCCATTATATCAATCCATGATATGGAATACGTCATACAATTCTAATAGAATAATTTAACTTAATGATAACACTGAAAAACAAAAAAAATAGAATCGGAGGATATCTTAGTATCCAACACTTGTTCAAAGACAATTGAAACGTGCTGATTCAGAATATGCAAACCATTTGTCTCTATCGCCCATGGTTTTTTTAATATTCATCTTCAACTATTTATATATCATTAGAACACTTATTGATACAGAAAGAACTAATGAACATGGCATTAGCTAAGAAAATAGTGCGATTGAGTCAAAGGACACATATTCTGTACATAAATATGTAGTTAAAGGCATAATGCACATATAAAATCCAAGAAAATCGCTATACTTTCTTAATCTAAGCTGTGCTTGGTTTGAATTTCGTGACTGTAGACTTGCGTTTGTGATGAGCATTTGGCATGTCACGCTGAAGTGTCCAGCAGTAGTCAGCCAACATTGCTGCACTCCATCGACCCTGATACCGTGACTCCATCACCGAGATGTCCTGATGAAAACGTTCACCATGTTCGTCACTGACTGAACCTAGGTTCTCAGGGAAGAAGTCAAGATGTGAATCAAGGAGATGAATTTTGAGGGACATGTTGCTACCCGCTGTTTGTATGCACTAATGCACTTCTTCACAACATTCACTTAGTCACCAGATTTATAATTTCCAAGGAAATTGGCCACGACTGATTTGAATGCTACCCATGCATGTCTTTCAGTACCATTCAGTAAATCTTGGAAGTGGCCGTCAGCAAATGTCTTCCTTATTTGTGGACCTATGAACACACCTTATTTCACTTTTGCATAACTCAACTCCGGAAACTTGTTGCACAAGTACCGAAAAGCATCTGAATCGTTGTCTAGTGCCTTCACGAAATTCTTCATGAGCCCCAGCTTGATGTGAAGCTGTGGCATGATAACTTTGTCACGGTCAATCAAAGGTACACGAAGGACATTTTTATTTCCTGGCTGCATTCTGTTTCTGATCGGTCAATTTTTCTTCATGTAGTGGTGTTTTCTATCTCTGCTGTCCCATTCGCAGATAAAACAGCAGTACTTGGTGTATCCCATCTGCATTCCCATGAGAATAGTGATAACTTTTAAATCACCACAGATACACCATTTATACTCGTGATAGCATATTTTTTTTAAGAAGTAGCTACATGGATTTGCAATATCGAAAATATTTTTATATATTACATGAAGTAAAACTGGTTTCACAAATGACACAACAATGTAGGACTATGTCGTTGCATGAAAAATTACTAAAAACTACATAAAGATTTTGATGAACGGTGTTCAATGAAAATTAATTTTTGTTGATATCTTCAAAACCTGACGTGATAGAGCGAAACGGTTTCCAGAATTGAAATCAGCATAAAAAATCTGATGTGAAAGTCACATAACTTCCTCTGCCCAAATAAAAGTTAGCAGTATTCACATATCCTTGTACAGAATCGCAAGACACAATTTTACGCTTATTATCCTATAAATACCTCTTCTTTCAATGATGCGACTAAAAACACAGGCTATATAGGCCTAACAAACTTAAAAAAAGAACAAGTGACTGCAGACGTTTATTGAACTTTCCGCCGTAAAGAATAATTTCCGAAATTTATCGAATATTTCCCTCAGATACTTCTTTACTCTATACCTGGCCAACAATACATCTTTCTCACTTCACATTCTTATATAGAATAAGAGGCCGTGAAAGAGCGCGTATACAGTTGTTCATCACGCAAGACAATTTCTACAAACAGTGGGTGAACAGTGGGTGGCTTGTAACTACCCTCAGAGAATTTTTTCGAAAAAAAGTTTCAAATAAAAGTTTTAGCTCTCAGTAAAAGGAACACATGTGCAAATTTTAAAGAAAATCGTTAGAGCCGTTTTCGAGAAAATCGCCAAAAACGAAAATTTCTTCATGTAAAGTCCCCTTAAAAATAAGAGAAATTTGTCGCCAATCTTCGAATCACATCTTCAGAAGGTACCTGACCCAAATACGAAATTTTGTTTTCATACGATTCTCCGTTTCGGAGCTAGCCTGTTCACAAAGTTCCACACAGACAGACAGACAGACACACACACAGACACACACACAGACATGTTTCCAAAAATGGTATTTTTGGATTCAGGGGGCCTTGAAACGTGTATATATGCTAAAAACTCAACTTCGAATTTTAGGGTCGAAAACAATACTTCCTCTACCTATAGTACCTATGGTACGGGCAGAGGAAGTAAAAACTGTATTAGAAAAGGTATACAGCATGTTAGATATCTATAGCTTGTTTATCAGTGTAATAAATACACTTAATGAATATAATAAATACACATATAATTCACCCATCTAACAGCACAAATATTCATCTACAGAATAGTACGATCCATTACATAGGAAAGCAGATAATTGAGTCTTGAATTTGGTGAGATTTTCAATTATAATTCACCCATCTAACAGCACAAATATTCATCTACAGAATAGTACGATTCATTACATAGGAAAGCAGATAATTGAGTCTTGAATTTGGTGAGATTTTCAATTTCTTTAATTTTGATAGGTAATTTATTGAAGAGTTGTATTCCATTATGTGTGAGAGAATTTTCAAATAATTTTGTATTGTGACTGATTAAGGCTAAATTCGATTTTCCTTTTGTATTATGAGAATGTATTACTGAAATTGTTTTGAATGTATTAATGAACGATTTTATGTGCAAAATAAGATAGAATATGTACATACATGGTAACGTCATAATGCTTAACTTTTTGAAATATTGTTTACAGCTTTCCAATCTTGGAATATTACAGATTATTCGTACTACTCTTTTTAGTACTTTGTCCTCTCATAACTTTGCTGTTTAATGTGTTTCTAGTATTTAATGGTGGATTTTTTAGTTCAGAAATGCAGTTTTAGCGCCCAAGGCTCGTTTTCTGCATAGCTGTTAGGCAGTTAGATGTTAGCTCCTTTCTGGCCTCCTGTGCCTTGAACATGTCCACCGCTGTGGCTCAGGATTTGCGTTCAATCCTCTCATTCGGGTTCGATTCCTGGTAGGGACAAGTTACCTAGGTGAGGTTTTTTCCAGGGTTTTCCCTCACCTGTGAGACAAATACAATTTTTTTTTACAATTTACAATTTATTGTTCCAAATTACACGAAAAATATACATAAAAATGTTGATACACCACCCGAAGAAGCAGAGCTCGTGTTCGGGGGTGGTTCAGTTCAATATATTATGTCAGGTAACTTTTAAAAAAATAATAAAAAAAAAAAACCCGGTCTCCTTAGCCGTGGTAGCTAAGGCATGGTGCTTAGGAGCCGCGGTGAAGGAGACTGTAGGTTCGAATCCCGCCTCGGGCATCGGTGCATGGGTGCATGTGTGTGGTATGGAAAATAAGTAAAACATACGATAAAACAAGGTAAACAAACGATTAAACGAGACAAGAAAAAAGTTCAGGAAACTAAATTTAAAAAAAAAATTATAGGAAAATGTAATTGTAAATATTGCCATCTATTGTCCTCAGAGTAGTTTTTTTCTTTTCTTCCATACTTATATAATTATATATTTTCTCCCATTAGAAAATTTAATAGAAGGCCTAACAAGGGGCGAAATTCACGGAGCGTTGTTTTTGTTGTGTAATTGACGCAACGTTGTTTTTATTTGTGTAACAAAGGTGATTTTTTAACAGAAGATGCAAAATTATAATGTACCGTAATAGATAAATATGTCACGTACATAATACGTAATTACACGAAGTTATAATTCAGAGGGGGGGGGTAATTTTTGCTCTCTCCCGGTTAAACATGAAAGTAAATTAAATTAATTAAACAACTGACATATTTGCAATTTATTACTCTGATTCATTTTATTATGGTATGGAATAGTATGTTTTCACTATTATTTAGTATCAGAGAAATGTGATGTTCTAAAATACGACTTAGTGTAATGAAAATGTACATATCTTGTATAGGCCTATTTAAACTTACATACATATACATATAACTTGCGTACTATAGTAACGTAGTAAAGCAATTTCCAGTCCGTCAGAAATGCTGGATTCTAATTTACGGAAGCATTAAGGAGTAACATAAGTCAACGACACATTTGCGTGCTTGCTTACAGCTTAAGGAATTAAGTAATAAGAGATAAGATATGTTCCTATTATTATTATCTCTGCTGCTAGCCTAATGCTGAAATATGAATGCTGAATGCTTATCGAAAATGAAATTGCAATTAACTTTGTATAATCCTTTGTGGAAAAACTGGACAGTAAGTAATGCTTATGTGGACCACTTAATGCAAATTTGCGTAGCTCTACCTGTAGGCTATAGTATTCAATTGTTTCTCCTCTTTATGAATGACACAAGAAAGCTTTTGACAGTTAACGGATATCTCAGCTGCTCTAGAAACATTCTCCAAACATTATTCTATGGGATGAATGCATTAAGAATTCTGGTTTCCTTGACAACGCCATTTAAAACAACTAAAAGCAAATGCATTTTCAAGGTAAGCGATACATCAAATCAACATGGGAAAGGAACTTTTTTTTTAAAATCAGGTCAACATCAAGGAAAAGTGAAACGGCATAGGCAGTATGTTGTAAATGAAAACAATTTTAAACTGCCTTTGAAACTTAATCCACAGTTCTTAAACATTACGGCATTTTTGGATTTAGGTAACATGAATGAGGGGAAGGAGCCAGAGAAATGCAGAACAGATTTTTTTTTTTGTTTATGTCCGATATGTCAAGGCGCAATCCGGTATGCTGACGATCTTGCCGATCATTCGCTCACCGACCAATTACTCCTGCTGTTTAAAGGTAATAATAAAATCAGGTAAACTGATATAACATATAACAAAGTGCCAGAAAGCTTTTGTTTAATCAGCGATAATTGCAATTATGGTATGCAGAAAATAAGTTATTTTTCTAATCTATCTCCGAGTTAAGCTCCAGGTCGATTCATTAAGCAGGGCTTGAGGAAGAACAGAGGTCTAAAGTTTGATACTTAACCTTAATTCATACTCGTATACTCTTAAAATATGTCACCATCTAAAAAACATGCACTGGCAAAGAACTCCGCTTAACGTACTAGGCCTAATTATTTAGCAGTAATATACCTTCTGTATATAACAGTATGCATTTAGTACTCATTTCAACTTTAACAATGAAATAAACAAACATCCGACTCCATTGGAGTCAAGGCGCTCAACGATTAAGCAACACGGCATTGTAGTATAGTCATGATTTCACATTTAGTTAGTCGTTACTCCGGTACCGGTCAACCGATTTGGTCCAGAATAAATAGGCTTCTTGTCATGTACAATATAAATGCGTATACCAAGTTTCATCAAAATCCAATAAAGCGTATGAGTTTTCGCGCGTATAGACACACAGACGGACGGAGAGACAGACGGACAGAGGGACATACATTTTCCCGTCCCGCACAAAATCTCATAAAGTTCCATACTAGCACTTAATAACCGCGTGAGCATTCTCCCGTTATAAAAAAGCGACAACAAAAGAAATGTTTCTTTTTACACCTTAAATAGCCTAGCCTAATGTAGTATAATTGAACGTGCTGTACAAAGTATTATATAGAAACAAATCTATATAGTATACACTGTCATCAAGAAGCCTCTCCGCAGCTCTGGTTATATTCGCCGTCCATGCGAGGGTTGGCACTTTTCTCTATCTTCCTTTCAGAGAATACCAGAGTAGGCCTTGTTAACTATCGTTATGCATCAGTTTGCTATTGCTGATGAGTCGAAAACTGGAATAAGTACTTCATGAATTATTGTAGTAGAACATTATAGCCATATGCTAGTGCTGTCCAAGGCTTGTAAACTACAGAGGTAGCGTATTCCGGCGAGTTTATAGGACAGGGGGTTGCGGCGAGCAGGCGAGTGTGTGACGTCACCAGATTCCAAATCTCGCAATTCCCAGTTTTTACTCAGTCTAGAAAATCTTACACCGCGTGATTAAACTCGTAACCTTTAATTAATCCTTTGTCGGATTTCTTTGAAATTTATACAGAAATAATCTACACACATCAGCCCTACTGATGGTTAAAACAGAGCTTTAAAAAAGCGAACACAAATGTTTTTATTTCATTTTATAAACATCACCCGTTACACAAAATTCATGGAGGGAGAAGCAAATTTCACTACGCGACAATTTTTTGTATTTTTGTGTCCCGAAAAAACTTTAAGCGAGAAAGTTTTAGTGAAATAATTGAATTTTAATACAAATGAAGTTCCAGCCCCATATCTCGAATGGTTTATGAGTAATTGAGTGGTAATTATTCCGGGCGCTTCGAGCAGGACAGTAGAGAGCATGGTGCCGCTGACAAGGCTTTTGTACCTACTGATCTCGGCCGCTGGACCGTAGTCTTTTAGGATAGAGATTACCAATACATATTGTTTTTAATAGTACAATTAGAAAGTGCTTTAGAATGTGCAAATAACTGAACCATTATGCCGGGCCAGAGATGTGCTGTGGCAGTGTGTAACAGTAATTTCCAGTGTGTAACAGTAATTTCTCAGATTGCAAGAAGTTTGACTGTAACATTTCGTTCCACGTCTTTCCAAACATCAAAGATGTCCACAAGCAATGGATTGTTGTTTGCCGAAAAAATGATTCTTGGAATTCTGATACAAGTAGAGTTTGTTCCTTGCACTTCACGGAGCAGGATTACGAAAGGGATTTCAAAGCTGAACTGCTGAATTTACCAAGGGAAAACCTAAGAGAAAAAGGTAAATAATATATTCTTATATTAGTATTATTCTTATTAGTATTATTATTGTAATTGTTATTAATCATATTTACATGGGCTTTTAGGACAACAGAACTTTGTTTGGCTTTATATGTAGCCTACAGCTATGTAGAAATGACTAAATAAAAAGGTGCCTCCGAAGAATATCATTATTGAACATTAATTCTTTAATTGCACTGGAAAGGGTATTTTTATTGAGGAATGGAAATTAGTCTGCAGCAAGGCAATATTTGGAGTTTCTTCTGAACGAAATTATTGAAGATTAATATTCACAGCTCTCGGTAGATCACGGAGTAAAGGGCCCACGGATTTAACCAGGCTAAATTATATTATATTAAATTTTTTGCAACTATTATTCACTTATATTGTTATAGGTATTCATGACGGCACTCTTTTTGTAATTTAATGATTTATTAAAAATAATTAATTATAAGTATTTAGGCTTTCACGGCCGGCGTCTATTGAAGTCCTCCGAAATAATTTAGTTTCAAAGGGCCAATCTTTCAGTATGAGTACAAGTAGCCAGTTAATATCCTTTATTATTGAGTCCACGACTAAAATATTTAAGGATTTTTACGTAATTGCTAGTAGGTCTATATGATAGAACAAAAAGACCTCTGTACCGTTCCAATAGGTTTAGCGCCTGGAGTAATTACCACTCTATTACTCGTAAACCATTCAAGATATAAACGTGGTACTTGATGTATAATAAAATTCAAATATTTCCCTAAAGCTTACATGCTTGAATAATTTTCTGGTCACAGAAATAAACAAAATTGTCGCATAGTCAAATAAGCTTCTTCCTGAACATTTCACGGTCGTCACAAATCATTCCGACAAGTGAAGCGCCCGGAATAATTACCACTCAATTACTCGTAAACCATTCGAGGTATAGGGCTGGAACTTCATTTGTATTAAAATTAAATTATTTCACTAAAACTTTCTCGCTTGAAGTTTTTTCGGGACACAAAAATACAAAAAATTGTCGCATAGTGAAATTTGCTTCTCCCTCCATGAATTTTGTGTAACGGGTGATGTTTATAAAATGAAATAAAAACATTTGTGACCGCTTTTTTAAAGCTCTGTTTTAACCATCAGTAGGGCTGATGTGTGCAGATTATTTCTGTACAAATTTCTCAGGAATCCGACCAAGGGTTAATTAAGGGTTACGAGTTTAATCACGCGGTGAAAGATTTTCTAGACTGAGTAAAAACTGGGAATTGCGAGATTTGGAATCTGGTGACGTCACGCACTCAAGTGCTGCGATTGGTCTATCCCGGAATACGCAACCTGTATAGTTTACTGATCTTGAGCGCTGTCAACTGAATTCCGTTTCTTAGCGGATTCACGCCTGTATAAGTGCTGCGGAGCTATTTTTTTATGGCACTGTACTTAGGGGTATTATAAAGTTAATAAAAAATGTTAATGGGTTTAAGAAAATAAATAACATGAATAATTCCGGGAACACGCTACGAAAAATGTTATACTATTTATACAATTCTAATAAAAATAATGAACCGCAAAAGGCGTAGACAGCGTACCTACCTTATAACTCTCAATGTTAACAGTTCATCCCTTTCTAAATACAATTTACTTCTTATATAATTATTGTGGAGCAATTGCGGAAGAATGGCTAACACTTTGAAGAAAATAAATCTTTCCATATTAACAAGTTTTCCCCCTCCCAACGCTTAAATCCTTCATCACAAGCAGGTCTTCGACAGATATATTCCCTTGAGAATTGAGGTATGTCTGTATAAAGCATAAATAATCTGCCAGAACATAGCGTGCTCCATGCCTTAGCCTATATCCAAATATTTCTGCAGGTTCAATGTTATTGTACGTATGAGAGAATTAAGTGCACATAGCAATTCTGTAACCACTCGGAAAGTTGTTGAATTTCTGAAACGCCTTATTCATTTTAGAATACTTTATTGCATTATTTCTGCATTAGCACAACTTCCGCTTGTCTCTTTTTACACTTTATCTCTGACAATTTCAAATTTCACTTCCTTTCTTTCGTGTTCATTTTATTAACGCCGATAGTTAATTGACATTCGACCGATAAAATTAATATTGTCATTATTAGATTCTTCTCCTGATAGAACAGTCTCTTATTTTAACATCGCGTTGCAATCTTTAAAAGTCTAGGCCTACTTGAGTCTAGTAGGCCTATGGAAAGTATGAACAAGACAAAACATTAATTTATTGAGAGTCCCTTGGCAATGAAGCATGAAAAAGGTGTTAAAGAAGTTATCCGTTGCATCCCTCCTCACCGTAGAATCTACTGTGAGATGTGAAGTAGACCTGATTGTAAGAAAGGCATCGTTCAGGGAGTTCTCGAACATAGACGATAGTCAATATTCCGACTTAATGCTGCATGCATTGAACCGGTCGTCGCACACACAAGCACCTCCAGTGAATTTCACACTTGTGTCGAATCATGTAACAGGACAGTCACTAATATTTTCGTAACTGTCCCCTAGGTTCACAAATTAAAGTCAGTGGTCATAATTATTATGTTACTATTCTAAATTCATTTGGCTTGGTTTTGTCTATCGGCAATACTAACATGAACGGTAGTTTTGCAATTTGTTGTATACATTACATGTCATGTATTTTGCAAGTAGCACGGAAATTCTCTACACAAACGCATAACCTGTTCTAGCTATGAACATTATTAATCAACGTGCAATTATTGTGCTACTGCGTTGTGGCAGTCCACGTGCAATTATGTTACTGCGTTCTGCCACTGCCCACAGAATTGATAAAATTTAAACAGACCTATATCTATACCATCATAATTATTTATTATTTACAACTTAAGGTACAAAGCTGCAATAGCAGTAAAATTGGTTATTAGACTGAAATTGTTGACTTTATCTTTACAGTTATAAATTATGTTTTTACTACGAAAAGTGTAATTATTTTCCTATCGCGTTTCAGGTCTGTATTTCCTTCTTATGCATGGCTCTAATCAACTTCATCTGTAGTCCTTCTGGAACATTTCTCATACGCGATTCGGTGAAGGAGCTTGTATTTCAATTTCCTGAATGTTAACAACATTCTTTTCTAAGTTCATGTATGTTAATAATATTCAATCAATTCCGTGAGCCTGGGCTAACTTAAGCAGATTCACTGTGTTTATTGTCATATCAATATTAATTTAAAATGTAACACTAAATTCGTTGTCTAGTATTCACGTTTTATCATTCCCCTATAAAATCATACCACACATCACCGAACGAGATGGCCGAGATAGTAGTGATACATTCATAATCTATGTTCATAGTTCATGTAATCACACAACCACCAATAATCCCTCGTTCGGATTTTCGATGTAATGAGGGAGACTATAAATCGTAGGAAAATAAACTGTAGGTTTAGAACTTGGAATATTAGGAGCTTGCAAAGACCTGAAGCGCTTAAATCGTTAACTAGAGAAGTATAAAAATACAGGTTGGATGTAGTAGCACTACAGAAAGTTAGGTGGGAGGGTGAAGGTTCAGTTCAGAGATATGCATATACCTTTTGAAGTAAAACTTATTTTCTCGAGGTAGGGGGTAAATCGGAAACTTGTGTCACACTGAAACCGTCACGAAATAAATGTCACACTGAAACCGTCACGAAATAGTGTCACTCTCAAAATTGACTAGACTGTTTCGAAGCGGACTGCACAGAAAACAATCAACTCAATGATTAGGAGTAATCAAAGGAAATTTTTCAGACATTACTTCCTCAATGGTAATAGACAATTCCTAAGCAATCTAAAGGTATATTATCTATTTTATGGAACCCGGAGGTTGATTACCGCGCAAATCCAAAATTAAAAAATACAAATTTCCAAAATTTATTTTATTCAAATGATTTCCTTCTTCCGTTCGATGTAATTACATGTATTCCTCTATTTTACTCTGAACATTGCCAAAATAAAAATCCAAGTATCCAAAATTTAAAAAATAAAAAAATAAAAATTCAAAATTTAAAAAATTAAAAATCCAAAATTAAAAATCCAAAATTAAAAAATACAAATTTCACAAATTTAAAAAACAAAATTAAAAATTTTAACATCCAAAAATCTAAAATTTAATAAATAATAAAATTTAAAATTTAAAAATCAAAAAATCAAAAATTTAAAAAATAAAAAAATAAACAATTCGAAGATCGAAAATTTAAAAAATCCAAAATTAAAAATTCAAAGATCCAAAATTAAAAAGTTCAAAATCAAACATTTAAAAAGTCCAAAAACCCAATATTAAAAAGTCCAATAATGCAAAATTGAAAAATCCAATAATCAAAAATTGAAAAAATAAAAAATAAAATAAAGATTTACTTCTGTCGCGTGGCGTTCCACGCGCTCTTTTTTTCTATGGGAAAGGGAATGATAACCATCGATTAGGGTCCGGATTCTTCATACGTAGGAGAATCAATTCAGCCATTAAGAAAGTAAGAGTTTACTAACGAAAGGCTCTCTTATGTAATTCTACGAAGACGGTGGTGTGACTGAACAATGACGAGCTTCGTAAACTGTACTCTTCACCGAATATAAGAATAATTAAATCACGGAGGATATAATGGATATAGGAATTATCTATTGCCATTGAGTGAGTAAATAAGGGAATAAGTAAGTAAGTAAGTAAGTAAGTAAGTAAGTAAGTAAGTAAGTAAGTAAGTAAGTAAGTAAGTAAGTAAGTAAGTAAGTAAGTAAGTAATCACATGAGCCACTTTACCAGCCGTGTAGAGCATAATGAGTACATATTATGAAACTGTGTTCCGAACTTTATACTTCCTAGGAAAAAACTGTTTGCAGGCTTGAAGATATTCACACAGCACATGCGACATGCGTTCTCATGGGATCACCTGCCCTCTGTCTCGTTTGGCGCCAAAAGCGCGTGCTTGCCAAGCAGGAGCGTGTCAGTGCGCAAGACACGGCTGGTAGAGTGGGCGCGCGTCATTATCACATACAGTGCATCGGGAAGCGTCGTTATAAGCGGTCTGTAGGACCCGCGCGCGATCTAGTGCCTCTCATCTGCGCTAGCGATGAGTAAAATGTGGCTATCTCGTGATATCTTGAAAGTGCAATATCAATACCATGTATCTCGATTCCTAGTGCAACTGTTTTTGATCTACAGCGAACTGAACCATTAATGCCTTCAGTTAATAGTAAATTCACATACTAATGACAAAGTAAGTTTCGAAATAGTGGTAAATATATCTAGCATAGAAAAAAAAATTTAGTGACTCATTTCTGAATATTGTCAATTATTATTAAATAATCAATAAATGCCTGTTTCAGTCTAAATTAATGTCAATATTCGTGAATGATGAAGTGAAAATATTTAACTTAAAACTAACATGTTTCATTAACTTTCGCGTTTAGTAAAAAGTAGTTTTTTTCTACGTCCATTATCATTTAATTATTAAATAGTAGATAAATGTCAATAACATCCGTTGAAAATTAGTACCAAAACCACTGTGGAAGAAGATAATTATAACGATAGTTAGTCGAATGAGAGATATTATTTGTTAAATGAATCAGCTACATTACATTGTAAGTTAATTGGTCAAAATCAACGGCATTGATACATCCGTATTTAAAATAATTTTAGAGCTTTTTAAATTTTTTTAACAATTACAAGCAGTAATTCTATTGTATTTCATTGATTTATTGGATTGTCAACTACTGAAACGTATGGTTTATCTATCCAGGTTCGGAGTACGTCTAGCCTATTAAAATAACAGCTTCAATAATCATAACCAAAATAATCTCCAGTCTGTGTGAGAGAGCGAGTGGACAGTGGATGATCAGGCGATTCTCTAAAATTCCTAACAGTTGTAGAAAATTCTTCCACAATAGAATATCTTATTTCATTCAAGTGAAATAAACTTTAGACATTTTAAAATAATATTAGTCACTGATCTAATTTTAATACTTAGGTGACTCAACAAAATTGTTTTATTCTTACCTAACACACCATTTAGTTCGAAGAACAATACAATATGAATAGTATGGAAGTGGAATTACGGTAATATATTTCATATATCTATAATAATGAAGTGGAATTACGGTAATATATTTCAGAAAAAAAAAATCTTTTCGCTTTTTCCATGTAAGAATCATTACGATTTCCCTTAACGGCTGCTATGCGCAATTCCACATCTATGGAAAACACAAAGAAAACAAATTAAATGTTTATTAAACGACTTCTTATATTTTATGTATTATCACCGTAATACACAAAGTGACATTTAAATTTTAAGTATAGGCCTAACGACACGAATGTAACATTTATTGCTTTCTTCATCTATGCGATAAGTTGTTTTTTCCTGCTAGAAAACATTCTAAAGAATAATCAAAATTGTTATTAGGAAAAGTTTTGCGATAGAAAAAAGGATATCACTGATAATTGATCAAATAAGTTAATTAGAAAAGAATTATGTGGGACCAATAGTTCGAATGTAGTTTGTGTAAAGTCACTTAAACCTGCCTTGAGTCGGAGTAATCGGTGAGCACATAAATAATGCATAATGATCTAATTGAAAACCTCCATTTTCAAAGTCGGTTAAAATTCAGGTAGGAATACACCATGAAAAAATGAAATATTCACTACTGTAGTTAATTCGTAGATTTAATGTGGGATATTTTAATGTTACTAAGTCTAAAGACGATGCACAGTGGTCCAGAATTGAAATCTAGAGGGAAAAAACTAAAAATTCTTACTTGTAAAACTTTTTATTTTTGCTGGATTTTCATCCCAAACAACCCGTCTTCACTAAACTCAGCCTTGATCAATTCTGCTTTAAAAGGGTATGCAACTGCAGCTCTTCAAAGTTGTGGGTTGATAAGGAGTAGAGGCATCAGTCTTATAACAAGTTGCGCGACGTCAGAAATGAGAAGTCAGTGTGTGAATTGTGAAATGTTATTTTGTTGTTCTGTCAAATGGAATTCACATCTAAAGGTATGGACTTGCGATTTATATAATAATTATTGAAATAATACTACATAAGAAATTACTGATGTCATATTTATATGGATGTGTCTAGGTAGGGAATTTTTTTTTATTTTCTGGTATTGTAAAGGGGTTTTAAAAAAATACGTTAGAGATGGCACTATTAAATATATGTCAAGATGTAAAGAAAAGGGTTGGGTTTAAGTACAAAAAGAATAAATTGTCGCAAATGATCCGTTTTTTTACAAATCGCGTTTGTATTTCAGGGGGTAACCAGCAAACATAGACATTGGTGACACATATGGAACTTTATGAATTACCGTGTCAGAAGAAAGGTTCTACAAACTCATTGTGCAGTTATGTATTCGATAAGCTAGGATTAAAGGAGCATCCCAATGATTTATCTAGATTATTAGGAGCGGCTATAGCTACTTTTAGGTCAAATTTTGAATAGCGCTGGAAAAAAGTAAAAAGAATTCTTTGAATGTCTGTTTCACAATTCATACCGACTGGATGTAAAGAAATGGCAAGTTAAAGGAAAGGAAGAAAAAAGTAAATGAAAGGAAGGAAGTAATTGTAGAACAATTCCGCAAGAAAATGGGTTTGATAGTCGTCAAGCCAAAGCTGGGGGTAGTGGAAATTCTAGCGATGGAAATGCGGCTCGACGCTTTTTCAGAAGTCCACAATTGTCTGCTACCTTCACCGAGGTCGAGGAAGAACTAATTAATCGATTCTTAGTAATTTTGCGTGTAATTTCCAGTGGTTTTCAAGTCAGTATTGACAAATTTGATAAATATGCTACAGACACAACGAAACTCTAGCTGAGTCTGTACCCGTGGTATTATATGACTGCAGTGTTCATAAAGTCCTAATTCATGGTGCACGGGTTATTGAATCAACCATTTTACCAATTGGTATGCTTTCTACAGAAGCGCAAGAAGCAAGGCATAAGCTCTTAAGAAAACTTCACTAAGGACATTCCGGTAAATTTTCACGAAAGGAAAATATGAAAGATTTATTGAATCTGTCTCTTGTCAGTTCTGATCTCATAATCTCTCATTCTTCCTCGTTTAGACAGAACAATAGTGGAAAAAAGAAATGTGCGAGCTACTTCAAGAACCGAAAGTGCCAGTAAGCAAGTCGAGTAGGGAGAAAGATGAGCAGCAAGAAGAAAAACAGCAGAAAGTAGATGAAGATGATGATGGTGAAGAAGAAGAAGAAGGCGGTGATAGTGATGATGATGATGCTCATGAAGCAGACTCAGAAGAAAGTGATGATGCAGGTGACGTAGAGGACGAAGATACAAATTTATAGGCATTTATCTCTTGTTGTAAAATGTAATGAAAATTCTGCTATTTTGTGCATTTAAAATTTTAAAAATTATTTTTAATTTCGCAATTTATATTATAATTTTGTTTTAGGGCTTAATATCATTTATATATCAACTTTACAGAAGAAAAACAATGAAACAAATTTAAAAAGTTACTTTTGTGCGAGAAATAATTTTTTCCCTCTAGATTTGAATTCTGGACCACTGTGCGATGGCTTCCTCCTGAATTTCACACTAATCATCACAATCAATACACTGATAGACAATAACTGTCATTTTTCGTGGTACTTATCCACTATTATGTCGCTAGTATCACCAGCTTTGCGTTACATTACAACATTATCTTATAATTCAATAAAGCATATCGAGAAAATATACCTATTGAATAAGTAGACCTAAACCATTTTTCCGATTTCTTAAATCATAGACTTCTAATTTTATATAATTTATTCTTTTTCTGTTAAGTATTTTGAACGAACGCATGGATTATGGCATGCGGGTGATAAAGTATACAATTTAATTTATGTAGGATATACAGGGCGCGCCAATAAAATGTACCTGTTTTTAAATGCACATAAGTTCGAGAATAAATTACATAAGACAATTGTAAAAGTACAGACATGGAGAACAAAGATGGGAGAATCATCTGTTAAGAACAACATGTTCAATATGTCAATCTGCAAGACCCATACAACGATTCAAACGAAACCCAAAATTGTGTATCGCTCTAGCACACATTTCCACCGGAATTGCATGAATAAATTCTTGGTTTCTTCTCTTGAGCTGGCAGATTGTGTTCGGGTGTCGTGTATACACACTGTCTTTTGTGTAGCCCCACAAGAAGAAATCTGCGAATTGCCTTTGGTGTTGGAGCTTCTCGAACATGGAAGTGATTGCGGAATCTCCTTTGTGTCACTACTATACATTTTGTTTCCAAATAAAATTTGACTATTATAATTCTCTCTGGCGTAGTGAAAACCATTGTGGAATTTTCTTCCAGGCTTGCACAACAATGTGTAGAAAAGAACAGAAAGATAAATTACCAACTTCACGAAATATTAAACGAGAAAAACAGGTACATTTTACTGGAGCGCGCTGTATAAAAGTAAAAACAAAACCTTACAGTATAATTAGCAGGGCCCGGATTCTAATGACATTTCATCCTTTTATTGATGCTGCCTAGACATTGCCAACTTGTAGATAAATCCTAATCATGGCCTTTATTTTCAAACATTCAAATTGAATTGCTTTTGTATGAGTTAATGAGACTTTTTAAAAATAGCTAATATACTGTTCAGTTCAGAATAACTTTCTTTCAATACCCTCGTTCAATAAAGAAATAAATATAAATAAAAAAAAAAACACTTTTAGAATTCACATATATTCGACCTATTATTCCATTCTAAGCTGGAAGACATCTGACTGCTGCGGGTCTACCCGTTGGCAGCGTACCCCCGCTGAAAGCTTGAGTGTCTGGTATTATAGTCACCGCTTTTAAAGGATCCTCAGGCGGCAACCCTCTAATTTAGTATCTCAACCCCAACCCTGACCAAACCCTCCATAAACACCTCCATAAACATCTTGGGGTTGAAAAGCCGAAATGGAAGGAAGGGAAATGTTGCGCGTGCCTAAGCATAAGATGCGCATTGTTGCCACAGTTTAAAAACCTTGCAGCTGATTTCCACAAATCTGGAGAAACAACACAAGTGACATTGCAACAAGGCCTGACCTGGTGGCAGGGACCACCGCATTTGTTTAGGGGTGGGTAGACCCTAATAATCTTTTCCAGATGAGGTAAGTGGTCCGACTTAAAAGCGTTTAGGGGTGGGTAGACCCTAATAATCTTTTCCAGATGAGGGAAGTGGTCCGACTTAAAAGCGTTTAGGGGTGGGTAGACCCTAATAATCTTTTCCAGATGAGGGAAGTGGTCCGACTTAAAAAAGCGTTCCGCTCGCTTTGTAGCCGACTGGGGTTCGTTTGGGCGCGAAGACTATACAGTGTATTTGCTAGAACCTTTTATCTCCGGTAAAACGGACGACGAACGACAGACTGACAGGCAGGCAGGCAGAGAACAATATATGTTAAGTTAGTATAGCCTAGTAGCAAGAAAGCCTAAAAATAAAACCCTTAACTATGTTGTATTGTAACTGTAAGCTCATATCCCGCACGTTCGACTTGTAAAACAGTTTTATGTTAAAAATAATAAAGAACATTCGCCACACTCGTGAATCATCGTGCAAATAAACACCAATAAAGTAGATTTATTACGAATGAAAGTGTTTATACAGAACTGAGTCAGGAGTCAAGTGAAGTCATATAAAAAAAAATTATGTATACATTCATGGTTTACGTTAATCTAAGAAGAATTTATTGGCACGTTCATAAAACTTCCCATGAACATGTGTATTATTACAGAGTGATTCGAGAGTTTTGTACATAAGATATACCTTCACGGGATTTCTAGCATCATTTCCATTATAGAAATTCGTATAATATTGTGTCTCTAGCTTCGGAATCATATGGAGATATACTAATTTTAAATTGCCACATTTATATGCGCACTCACTCAATCTATTTCAATCTGATTTTATTGTTTTATTATATTATTATTATTAATTATCGGTACAGCCAATAATGCTAGTACCACTGATATTACTACAAGTCTAACAATGTGAATTAAAATATTGTTGTACGCAGTGTTTTTGTTTTCGTGTGATGCCTGGTTTCTAAATAAGGCTAAAAAATTCGTGAATTGAGGCAAAGATGAAAGACGAGAGTGAATAATTATGATAGAAGTCAATGAGAACATTATCGATGCTTTTATGCAAATCCATTACCGGTACCAATAACTTTTCAACATGTAATAATTTATTTCCTAAAAGAATATACGAAACTTATTACACACAAATAAAAATACTATGATCGATCTTCTTCTTTCTTTTAGTTTATCTTCTCCCGTTGTAGAGACGTTTATGCGGCCCACGCCGCCAGGGCCTTAAGGAACCGGAAACTGTCGGAGCGGCGGGAGAAGATTATCCTTGGGTCACATACATACATCTTTAACCAGACAAGGACATAAAGGGTCTCCCGGATGAGTGATCAGCTCAATGCTGGGGCCACCTCCGAGACAATACGAACACACTGGACGAGCTTTATGCACACACTCATTCCGAACAAGACGCGGATGGGATGAAGATGATAATCACGACCAGATGAAATCCGGTGACCATAAGGGCCTAAAGCTACCCGAAATTCGTCTCACAAGTGAGGAAAACCCCCACCTAGGTAACTTGTCAAGACCAGGAATCGAACCCAGGCCCGCATTGTGAGAAGAGCGAATGCATCCCCTACGCCACAGCAGTGGGCTAAACCAAGTTTGATCAATTAAAGAAATGTCCTTATTTAACTAGGTAAAAATACATAGCTAGTTCTGAGAATAAACTCGTAAAAGCGTTATTCAATAGCACCTCGATTTTCTTTCCTTTCATAGTTTTAGAGAGTAGCCTATATGATTCCTCTTCATTAATCCTTCAACAATTAAACTAGTCGCAATGCAATTATCCCCAGAAGATTAAGTACGAAGCAATTATGTAAAATCAACGGTATCATTATCAACGAGGGAATTCGTATTTAATAATAACCAACACGTATTAAAATTAATTACAGCTGAACTGGCTGATATTGCAACACTGATCATAAATCGAATTTTTAAAACTCAATCATAATAAAAGAAAATTAAATCGACTTCTTAACACATTGAATGCGTTAATATTGTTTATTTTATTTTATATATTACTGTTTGCACAAGACAGACAAAAAAATAAGTTCGATTTCCTATTTCCCTTCAGTGCTGTAATGCTCATAACCATTCCTCCATAGACAAACATGGGCTACGTCTTCAAAACAAAAAATCCCTTTAGGCAGGCCTACAGGCGGAGGTAGATTTGGAAGTGCTTTTGGTTTAATTTATTGCCGCTGCATAGCACTCTTCTTCTTTAGCCTTGGCATGGCAAACCTGCAGTAAAGAGGAAGAGCCTACAATCAATTGTTTTGACAACAATAATAGGATATAATATTCTGGGAGGCCGTCCGCAAGATCAGCAATGAATAAAATTAGCAAAGCCGCTAAACAAGACAAAATTATGATATTATAATAATTCTTTCAAGTGTTATTATTTTCAAACATTAAAATCTCGCGTCATATGAGAGCTATCAAGAAACTATTTATTGATTTGTAGAGTACTCATCAAGAGCTTTTCAACGATACCCCACAAGACGTGGTTTCAAAAGTTTCGAATTTTCATCCCCCACCCTCACTCGAACCCCCGAATCGTTGGTGTCACTGTGAACTCCATAGGGAGTACTCTAATTTATTCAAACAAAGTTTCCCTCTATACTTCATAGGGGCCGAGATATACATTTTTAAAAATTTCAACCCCCTCCCCCGACCACCCCCTTGGGCCAATTTTTCCCATTAACGAACTTGTCCGAACTATTGGGCCTAGAAATAACATAATAAAATTTGGTTCAAATATCTTCAAAATTACGGCCGCTATCGTGTAAAGATATAAATATAAATATATATATATATATATATAAATATCACAATTTTTTTTTTTTTTTGAACGGGCGGTGGTTTCGTACTTAGGGGAGCATGAAACGTAAAGATATGAAAGAATTTTTCGAAAATCATAAAGTGGTATCCATTGCAATAGGTAGATTTTTCTTCGAAAATCTACCTAAAAAGATAGAATGTTTAATAAATGGTGAAAAGTATTTTCATATCTTATATAATCTTATATATTGTAATATATTCGGTGTGTCCAACTGATAAGTTTTAAAATAAAGGACAGACACACCGAGTGAAAAGGGGGGTGTGGGGGGGCAAAGCTATATACAACACATTATACTAATATACCGTTAATAACAATATGGTACAGTTTGGAGTTTGTTTTCATCACTGCTTTCATCTGTAGCAACTAAAAACGGACCTTGAATAAGAGTCTGAACAATCTGAAAACCTACAGAGTTCTTTGGAGGAAAAGTTCAGCTTAAATTTAAGTTTTTTAACGTATTATCTATTAAAAAAGGAAATAGTATATTCTTTTTTTCAAAATGGCCTCCCCTTCACCCCTCATAACCATTCCGTTCCTCCCACAGTTTTAATTCCTTATTTTTATAAGTTTATTTTGTACATTTATAATTGATTGTACACATTATACAATAACATAAGAATACAAAACTCTGCTGAAACTCGCTGAAAAAAAGGACAACACTAAAAAGGACAATTAAAGGACTTTTTTAATAGTCACCATTTGGACACACTGTATAGTTATAAGTGTGAGTGTGGTGTGAACAGTATAATAGAATACATTCCCCCGGCTCTTCAATATGTGATGTGATTCTGCACTGTGTGATCGGCTGATTGATGATGTTCTATTTTAATTATATGCGTTATAAATATGTATGCTTTGTGCTTCGTATTGTATGATTTACAAATAATTCAGTAAAATTTTATGTTTGGAGTTTTACGCAATTGAAAATGATAGAGATCTACTTTTCGTTTCCATTAATTTGATCATTTAATGTCAGTAAACCATATCCACTTCTATATTATATTTTTCTTTGTGTTCCGTGCCTCGAAACATTTGATTGGCTTTCGAAGACCGCCATCGACCGATCTGCCACATACAGGTAAATTAATTAAGCCGATGTCCCACGATTCAGTTTTTTGGTTGAAAAAGTCGTATCAATTAACATAGCTATACAATTATTTGTGGATGTGCACACGACAGTGAGTTTTGGCTCAATATAAAGCGTCAGCTGTTCTCCCGAAACTGAAATCTATACCTGGCGGTCGATATGAACGCATTTGACACTGATAATATTTTCTACGGAATCTTTTTAATAATCTATAGAACACCTCGACGTTTATGCCGGTTGTAATAATGGTTATAGTTAGTATTGTAGTAAATACAAAGTCTGCCTCAGCGTCTGTTAGGCCTAAACTTCTCGACTATAATAGATCACTTATCTTCTTGGTTAATGATCGCTGATCGAACACTGGCAGCGCAGAGAATCAACTGTACGGAAGAACTACCATTTTTGTACGTCATGTGGGTCACGCGGGGAGAGAATGACGCTCATTGGTTGATTTCATATTTGTTTATAGATAATCAGAAACGATTCTATTCCGTTTCATGCAATACAATTGTATGGAAATTATAAGATGTAACTGTGTGCAATGGCAGTCGTCTATGTCACACGATCTAATCTGACGGTTCGTAGACATTTTGACCAAACATTTCATCGCAGGACATCGGCTTAAACACTTTTTATAGAGAATATTAGTCATTACGTACGTGTGAGGGACTCGAACCCACAGCCTCCTTCACCATGGCTACTAGCCTTAGCTACCGAGGTTAGGAACCAGCTATAAGGTTAGGGTGTAGTCATTTCAGTTTTCTTTAGATTCCACAGACACGACCAGACATTCCTTAATAATGACAGAATGATTAGGCTACTTAGTTTAATTTGCTAATGTAGCGGGTCACGAGTGATCGAGGTAGCTACAAAATAAGGGTGAATCCATTTCAATTTGCTTTAGATTTCACAGACATCTTAATTCATTTCTTAATAACAACAGAATGATTGCATAGTTTACTTTGCTAATATAGTGGGCTATAGCCTATGGGTGACTGAAGTAGGTAGAAGATTAGAGGCGAAGCCATTGCTTTAGATTCCCCAGACATAGCCATCTGATGCATTTCTTAATATTACTCACCCTGCTTTGTCTCAAAGTCTCTGTGTTATCTTGATGTCTTCCAGGCTTGATAACAGCAATGTTTATTAACAAAACCACACGGAACGCGAATTATTCACATGTTTTAAATATAAAAACACACTACTTTGCACACATACACTCGGCAAACTGCCCCACTAGGCCACTATCATTCAGTTGTTGTTGTTGTTGTTGTTGTTGTTGTTGATCTTTAACGACGTTACACCCAGATTTGGGTCTCCACGTCCGCGATGCTGTGTATCATCTATCCACTTGTTTGTCAAGTCCGTGTTAGATGTCGCCCTCCTGTTATATTTTCACTTTACATTGGATGAGGAAGTGATGTAGTAGTTTCGCCGCAGTATGTGACCGATCGGCACAAAAGGCGTCTACAGACCAGGGACTATAACCGTACTCATCCCGTAGTCTGTCGTACAAGTCAGGTGTTTGGTTATTGTTTAAGGGGGATTGAAATAGTATATGTAGCAATGTGCCCGTTTGTCCACATCCACATAATGGGGTCACCGCCCTTCTAATTCGATAAAGATATGCCGGTGTGAGAGCTGTCCGTAACTTCACTTTATAGTAAGCAGAGATTTCAGATCTGGTAGACGCGTGTTCAAGGAACCATGGCCTGGGTGTTTCTTCTCGCTCCCTCCGCATTATGCGTATGCGGTATGTTATGTAATCCTGTAGTGTAGTTTTGTCCTGTGGGTCGGTGGCTATTGTTGTTGCTTCCCGTGCACATCTGTCGGCGCATTCATTTCTCTTGATGCCGGAGTGTCCCGGTATCCAAATATATTTTAAGTGGTTATGTAGTAGGATCTTCTGGGATAGCCGTTTGATTTCCAATACCACTTTTGTCATATCCGTAGAGCATCTCGATGTGGCGAATGTTTGTAAGGCGTTACGAGAGTCAGAAAATACATAGATGTATTTTGCTACTTCCTCTTGTATGCTGAGTAGAGCTTGATAAATTCCTGTCAGTTCTGCCGTGAATACACTACTGCGGGCTGTTAGCTTAAATTGTCTCCCTTCCTCAGCACTAATATTTGTGAAGGCGGCTGCTGTACCCAGCAGCAGAGGCGCCAACTTATATGGGCCCATGGGGCTGAAGCCCACCCAGTAATCTGCCTTAGGCTTATTTTGTTAAATTATTTATTACCATTACTAAAGTATGTTTCCTTTTTGAATCGCCGGAAAGCTAAAACATTGCTGAACATTAAATTTTTACGTCTTAATCTGTTAATGCAATTTCCACATCCACCGCCATATTTTTATGCTTTTTATGTATTCATAAAAAAAACCTAATCATATTGTTGATGAAAATATCAATAAGGAGAGTGCGGAAAAGTTAAACATAGAATTGAGGTGAGTAAAAATCACAAAAAGGATATTAATTTAAAGGACAAAGCAAGGAATTGTGATACACGACAATATTATAAAGTTTGTCTTCTGAAATCATTTCATGTAGGCCTACAATACTATATTTATACCATAGTCATATCGATATTATATAAGTCTACTAGCAGGTGCCCGCGGCTTCGGCCGCGATAGTTAATTCAAAAATAAAAACTAAAAAACAAATAATTAAAATACATTTATTAACACTTAGGCTACACACGAATCATTCATAAAATAAACTAATAATAATTATAATGAAACAACTAAAAATCCGGCTTTGGAGTGCATTCCATGATAAATAAATGATTTAAATAAAACATGTAGTTAGGTAAATAATCGCGGGGACCTAGGTTCATTGCCGCGTTTACCTGAGCCCGCCATTCAACCCTATTCTGTGCTAATTCCATCCAACCATCCCTCGCAAATCCTACTTGCTGTAAATCAATCCTAATATTGTCCTCCCACCTACGACTAGGTCTTCCAAGTGATCTTTTCCCTTCGGGTCTCCCAGTCATTACTTAATTGTGATATGTATTTCCCCCATTCGCACAACATGTCCGGCCCATTTCATCCTCCTTGATTTAATTACCCTTACTATATCCGGTGAAGAGTACAGGTTATGAAGCTCGTCGTTATGCAGTTTTCTCCAGTCCCCATTTTACTTTCTCGCTTATACGTAGTATAGAGAAAGTATTGTGATCGTGACAAAAATTCGAAGTTGAGATAACACCGGGAGAGCACGTTTCATGAAGCCTAGAAACCGAAAAAAATATTTTTGGAATGACGTCTGTCCGTCTGTCCGTCTGTCCGTCTGTCCGTCTGTCCGTCTGTCCGTCTGTCCGTCTGTCCGTGGACAAGCACAGCGGGTAAACGGTTCATTGTATTTACTTCATTTTTTGAATTAAGGACTTTTTCGAAATTTTGTCGAACCGCCCAGAAATTTAGTTTTACAACTGAAATATTAAGGGGACTTTTCATGAAAACTTTTTTAAAAAAATTGTTTTTTGAAAAAATGGCTCTAACGATTTTAATAGAAATTTAAAATTGTAAAGTCTTATCTATGACTAATAAAATGGCTATATCCGTATTTCCGCAAAAATGACTTAAGGGGCACTTTACTCGTATCCATTTTAAATTTTTCTAGATTATATCCATTACAGTAGGCGATACATGAAAACCTATCACAGTAAAGTTGTAGAAAAATTTAAATTAACATTTTTTGTTTAACACATTTCTTTGTACATTTAATAGATATCAAGATAAAAACAAAATAAGGACAGCTTAAATGCGAATTTCAGAACATAAATGTCAATTAAAATATGAATGACATTTTGTTGCCCCTAGTAACAAGAAAACTATAGGCCTAATGTACTTATTGTTGTGAAATGCAATCAGTTTAGCTCAGTCGCAATGAACACACTAAAACCATTACAGCGAGGTGGTAGGCCTATGGGCTAACAGGGAAGAGGTCCTGAGTTCAAATCAAACCTCGTGGCCGTCCAAATTGACTTGGGTTTTTCATGGTTCCGTCGTTCTCAAAGGCAAACGCCGGGTTTGTAGGACTTGCTTATTTTCCATAACTCATTGCCGCTATGTCACTGGATATTATAATCGCTTAAACTGAATATCACATAAGAAGACATCACTAAACAATAGAAACATGACGCGAATGAGTTGTTAATATAGACCAGCGTTTCCCAACCTATGGTCCCGCGTACCACTGGTGGTTCGCGAACACGGTGCAGATGGTCCGCAGACATAATTGATTTTAAAATATCATAAAGCAAGTGGGAAGTAAAGAAGTAGAAATTTTTCACATAAAATGGACACTAGATGTCCATTTTAAAGGTTTAAAATTCTAGAGGTTTAAAATCTTCGAAAATACAGGTCATATCGACTAAATTTGACTAATATTGAGCAAAAAAAAACAGGAACTCTGCAAGAGGCGTCAAGCTCAACCGTCTCATTAAAAGTGAGTAATAACATAATTCCTAATTATATTATCAAATTGGTAATATATATTAAAGTCTGTTCAAAATATAATTTTACTGTCAATAGTTTCATTCCAATTCAATAAATGTGTTTCCGTCGGATTAAAAAAAATGTATTTCGTTATAACGACCTATAATTTAATACCCAAAATATTAAGAATATAGGCCTACATATAGCCTACTTTTAAAAATTCGATGTAAAATTTGGGGTCCGTAAAGTTTTTTACTCATTTTAGAGGTCCTCGGGTTCAAAAAGGTTAAGAAACGCTGATATAGACTAATGATTCACGCAAACATACTAAACACGTGGTATGACCTACATGCAGTTAAAGCGTGCAATATAACCTAAGTAGTAGTAGTAGTAGTGGCGAAATTCAAATGTAAGTCGCCCCTAAAGCTTCACCATTCGATATTCACATTTGCACAGACTGTGTGATGTATTTTGTTTCTGAGCGAAGCAGAGTGACCAACTGCCCTTGTATACTGTTGCTTATAGCTAAATAATGCATAACACTAACCACATAGTTAAGTGCGCGAAGCGGAGGCGGCAGCCGTAGCGAAGCGCCCTTGCATTTTCGAATAATGTACGATACACTGTTTGTAGGTTTCGAAAATGTGGCATATTATATCTCCCGCAAGGTTTGTCAGCCTGCCACCTCTCGTCTAGCGGTAAGACGTCACACCTCCAACGTCCAATCACGAGTTTCTTCATAATACTAGGACAGAAGAATTCGTTAGATCGTGTTATAAGAGAAGCTGCATCGGTGAAGATAGGTTGGGTGGGACCGATTTATCCCAAGGTGCGACTTATATTTGAATTTTCCCGTAGTAGTAGTAGTACTAATAATATGCAGTTTTACTGTCATTGATTATTATTATTATTATTGTTATTATTCTTATTCTTATTTCACGGTAAAAGCATTGAACATAAAGATCGACCCTGATGCTTTCCGTTCTAGATACTTCTTAGTTTTATGAAAATGTAATAAGTAGCCTAAAATTTAATTGTCTCTTTAATGTAATTTTTTCTGTGCTAGCCTTTAACACGTATATGCGAGAAAGTTTGTGCAACGTATTTTTGCACCATTTATTTATCTCTGTTATGACTGAATATTTTCCTAAGCCCCCTGTTTTCAAACACTCTCAGATTATGTTCTTCCCGAAGAGTAAGGGACCATGTCTCATGTCCATATTAAGTTCCAGTCTATTTTTTTATTATTTACGGTTCTTTTGTTCTAGTTCTAGTGATGAGTACGTGAATTTGTAAATTTCCGTCATTATCTCAAGTTTTTTTCTGGGGTTTTTCCTCACCTGTGAGACAAATGTCGGGTAACTTTAGGCCCTTGTGGTCCCCGGATATCATCTTGCCGTCATTATCATCTTCATCCCATCCTCACCTTGTTTGGAGTGAGTGTGTGTGTGAATAGTGTGTCTCGTCCTACGTGTTTGTGTTGTCTTGGAGGTGGACCCGGCATTGGGCTGTTCACTCATCCGGGGAGGCCCTCCATGTCTTGTCTGGTCAAAAAAGTATGTTTGTAATCCAAAGATAATCCTTTTCCCGACAGGTCGCGGCCCTGTAGGGCCCGAGCTGCTTGGGTCGCTTAAATCCTAAAAGGGAGAGGTAAAACTAATATAAAGAAAGAATTCTCATATTGTTTTGCAAACTAAATATAATTTTTCTTAATAATTATTTACCATATTATTGTTTGTTAATGGCATTTATTTATAATTAATACTAAACGGCACCCATACAAGGGCAAAGCTCATTTGGGTGTTAAACTTAAATTCTGTATTTTGTGTATCATATATTCGAATAAACCGATAAACCGTGCATTGCATTCTAATTACTTATCGGAAATGGGTTGTTTAAACAGGCGAGGGATACCAGATGAACAGATATTCAAAGACGATTCGAAGAAATATATATATTACTTCTTAGGCATACCTATGAAATATTTTTCCAGTGTAATCTTGATTTAGCAGTTTATAAACTGCTAAATCAAGATTACAGTATTCTTCCTCAGTATTACGTATTTCAGAAAAGAAAGAAAAATAAAACACGTAACATTGAAAAACGACAAGTATATTTTAGTATTGCTTTGGCAATAGTATAATGATTGGTTGATTTATACATAATTTCAGAGAATTTCGTTCGCGAGTTTATTAGTATTATTTCTCTGTAGGTAATTTATTGTTTAAGCAAAGAAAGTACGACGATTACCAAACATAATGCAATAATTACCACCACCAAGCATAATGCTTAGGAACTTAAATATCTGGACCCGTATTAAAAGGCCTGCAATTAACACATAATTCCAATGACTGCGTTGTTGTAAAATGATACATTTTTAACTGGATGAATTCGTGAGTTTTTGCTTGCGGTGTATTCTGTATTTATGTCTCTTATATTTCACTAACTTAAAGGACCGGCTTCGCTTGGGTTTTGTATTTTGTAATTAGAAATTAACTTATGAAGGACTTATCGTTTTTCAAACTCTAGGTCCTTATATAGCTATTTCTCTCAGAAAACGCTTGATATAGCTTTTTATGGCTCGTAGAGGATGTAGAATTTTGCATCCCATCGCTTCTACACACAAAGCCAGGTAGGGTTTGAAATGAAATAAATGGTGCAAAAATATGTTGCACAAACTTTCTCGCATATACGTGTTAAAGGCTAGCACAGAAAAAAGTAAATTAAAGTACAATTACATTTTATTTATTACATTTTCATAAAACTAAGAAGTATCTAGAACGGAAACCATCAGAGTCGATCTTCATGTTTAATGCTTTTACCGTGAAATAATAATAATAATAATAATAATAATAATAATAATAATAATAATAATAATAATAATGAATGACAGTAAAACTGCATATTATTAGTACTACTAGTACTACTACGGGAAAATTCAAATATAAGTCGCACCTTGGGATAAATCGGCCCCACCCAACCCACCCACCAATGCAGTTTCTTTTATACCACGATCTAGCGAATTCTTCTCTCCTCGTATTATGAAGAAACTCGTGATTGGACGTTGGAGGTATGACGTCACACCGCTAGACGAGAGGTGGCAGGCTGACAAACCTTGCGGGAGATATAATATGCCACATTTTAGAAACCTACAAACAGTGTATCGTACATTATTCGAAAATGCAAGGGCGCTTCGCTACGGCTACCGCCTCCGCTTCGCGCACTTAACTATGTGGTTAGTGTTATGCATTATTTAGCTATATGTAGAGGTGAATACAAGGCACTTGCGACAATATATAAGGATAGTGAGTGCAAAGCACTTGCAGCAATAAATAAGGACAGTTGGTCATTCTGCTTCGCTCAGAAACAAAATACATCACACAGTCCGTGCAAATGTGAATATCGAATGGGCGGAACTTAAGGGGCGACTTATAATTGAATTTCGGCACAACTACTACTACTACTACTTAGGTTATATTGCACGCAACTGCATGTAGGTTATATCACGTGTTTAGTATGGTTGCGTGAACCATTAGTCTACAGTAGCAACTCATTCGTGTCATCTGATTCTATTGTTTAGTGATGTCTTCTTTTGTGATATTCAGTTTAAACTATTATAATATCCAGTGACGTAGCGGCGATGAGTTATGGAAAGTAAGCATGTCCTACAAACCCGGCGTTTGCCTTTGCGAATGAGGAAACTATGAAAAACCCAAGTCAATTTGGGCGGCCACAAGGTTTGATTTGAACTCAGGACCTCTTCCCTGTTAGCCCATATCACCTCGCTGTAATTGGTTTTGGTGTGTTCATTGCGACTGAGCTAAACTGGTTGCATTTCACAACAATAAGTGTACATTAGGCCTATAGTTTTCTTGTTACTAGGGGCAACAAAATGTCATTCATATTTTAATTGACATGTATGTTCTGAAATTCGCATTTAAGCCGTACTTATTTCGTTTTTATCTTGATATCTATTAAACGTATAAAGAAATGTGTTAAACAAAAAATGTTCATTTTAATTTTCTCTACAACTTTACTGTGGTAAGTTTTCGTGTATCGCCTACTGTAATGGATATAATCTAGAAAAATTGAAAATGGATGCCAGTAAAGTACCCCTTAAGTCATTTTTGCAGAAATACAGATATAGCCATTTTATTAGTCATAGATAAGAGTTTCCAAATTTAAATTTTTATTAAAATCGTTAGAGCCATTTTTTCAAAAATCAAAATTTTTAAAAAAGTTTTCATGAAAAGTCCCCTTAATATTTCAGTTGTAAAACTAAATTTCTGGGCGGCTCGACAAAATTTCGAAAAAGTCCTTAATTCAAAAAATGAAGTAAATACAATGAACCGTTTACCCGCTGTGCTTGTCCACAGACAGACGGACGGACAGACAGACAGACAGACAGACGGACGGACAGACGTCAAACCAAAAACACGTTTTTCGGTTTCTAGGCATCGTGAAACATGCTTTCCCGGTGTTAACTCGATTTCGATTTTTTGTCACGATCACAATACTTTCTCTATACTACGTATAAGCGAGAAAGTAAAACAGAAATTCGGGTAGCATAAAATTGTATTGTCTTTGCGGAATATTTTATGTTTCACTCTCATGTTACCATACAACCGTTTTGGGGCTGAAATCAAAAATAAATTCAATATGACTTTCATACTTTCCACCCCCAAAACCTGGGACATAATATTATACTGCGCGCATAGGACTAAAAATGTTCCATCCTATTTTGTCTCCTTTTACATGCTTAGGGCCTATGATAAACATCCATATTTCTCAACTAAAAATACAAAGTCTACAGCTATGAATAACGTATCAGTGGATATAATTTTTTACAGACTTCTGATATGGCCTACTCATTGGAACACCCGGGCTGAGACAATTGAAAATGCTTTCCCTGCATTACGAACTCTTATTCTAGCCTACATCAAAATATGAAGTGACAAAATGGTATTCTCTATGTCCAGGGCATAGAAAGTTATGTGATTGCATCACATTGTCCATTATTTTCGTGGATTTCATTTTTATTTATTTATTTACATCAATGAATTATATCGATAGCTTCTCTAATTTGTCAAAGTCCCGTATCATTTATTTCCAAAGCTACCTATGAACACTGCCAACAATACACTGTTGTCACGTGAACTGTACATGCAATGTGATTTGTATTTGATTGTAATAATGTATTTAGTCTCCTCGAAAACATTTGATATTTGGCATTTATAACCACAATTTTGCAAAATCCTTTCTTAGTGAGCACTTACATTACGAAACGAAGGTACTGTCAAAATTCCAAGTCTCTGCATATTATAGTTCAGGATCTACGTTGATTGTCATATCAGTCATATATTTTCATGAACCAAGGGACTGGAGTATGAAATTTTTTAAATCTTTGAGCCCACCCAATGTTTTTCAAAAGTTGGCGCCACTGCCCAGCAGCGTTTGAGAGCCATCAGAGAAAAGTAGGAAAGAATCATGGGGTGGGAAGGCCGAAACGTAATCTAGGTACATGTGGTCAGTGTATAGATCCTGTTTTGAATAAGTTGTTAAGTCCAGTGGAGGAGATGTAATAATGGTATTGTACTCGTAAGCATATATAGGGTATCGGACACTAGTTTGAATGTCCCACTCGTTGTCGAAGGATTGAAAAATGTCATAGACTGGCGGGATGGGAAAACCGCGTCTCCTCCTGTGTACTATCTGTCGAATTTCCAAGAAGTAGCGTATTTTTGTGAATAGTGGGTGTGCCCTATTGGAGAACAAAAATTTCATAAATTTAATAGATGCGAGATTCGCCCTCTCAAGGCGGGTAGGCCATCGTAACTCGTGAAATATGCTGTCCATTTTTTGTTTCCCCCCTGTACCTAATATTCTTTTCCCTATGTCATACTCTAGGGAGTTTAACTGTTGGCGCCATTTATATTGTGGGGGGACGAGTACGACATTGCCGTATTCACTGGCTGAACGAATGAAGTTATTAAAGAACGTGTACAGGGCTTGCGGGTGGTTGCCCCAGTATCGTCCAGCAATGTGATTAAATAACCGTGCTCTATTACGTAGTCTTTTCTTTAAGTGAGCATAGTGTATATTACCTGATAACTTATAGTCTAATTGTACTCCTAGATATCGAATACCCGGAGCGTAATGTAGAGCAGTATCGGAGATATGAAGCAAGGGTCGTTGCACGACCGGTGTCAAGGTCCTCGCAAAAATTGTGTATGAACATTTCTCTGTATTTATTTCCATGCCTATATTGTGTAATTCGGAGACTAAAAGGTTAATGTTCCGTTGAAAATCTTGTAAATATTGTCCCTGTGGTCCTTCCACCTTCGGGAACCGACTATACATAATTATATCATCCGCAAAGCCGAGAATTCGTCCCACTCTGAATGGTAACCTATATAAATGAGTAGTGTATATATTAAATAGTGTGGGGCTTAACGAAGACCCTTGCGGGAGCCCCCTAGATGTCATCCGAGGCGGAGAGGGGTGGTATTGGCCCGAGAGAAAGCGGGATCTATGATACATGAGATTATTGATAATTTGAGTATATATGGATGGAATCCCCAAGGACCTAAGGCGAGCACTTAATATGGTTAGAACTACCTTGTCATAAGCTGAACTTAAATCAAGCGTGACCGCTATCGTATCTTCCCCTTTGCTCCAGCCCGTGTAGATATCAGTGATTAAGTAGAGAATGCTCGATATACAGTGAAATCCTTTCCGGAATCCAAATTGTTTTGGATGCAGAATATTCTGTGTTTCAATATGGATAGACAATCTTTGATTCAAGATTTTCTCAAATATTTTACGTAGGGTCTGGCAGAGCATAATCGGTCGATAGTGAGTAGGGTTTAGTCCCGTTTTGCCAGGTTTCAAAATGGGACAGACCGACATGTGTTGCCAGTCTTATGGATACGTGAGACCTCTCAAAATCGCGTTGTAACCTATTTGTAAGTGGTGAATGATGTCAGAATCCAGGTATCCTAGTAAGGCGCAAGTTATGCCATCTGTACCTGGAGCCGACTTTGAGATCCGATGGGTTTGTAATATATGTAAGATTTCCGCTTTCGAAATGGGCATGTAAATTTGATTGGTTTCGTCACCTCCTCGGTGCCGATTGTTCCACCGAGTCAGGAGCCACCAACTTAAAAATTCCCCCTGTAATTGTTTATCAAATAGCAGTGGCGTCGTAACAAATCCCCTTTTCCCTGTAAACCATCGAATGTGCTGCCATATTTGAGCCTGAGGTGTCGCATGCGTAATTGTGGAACAGTATTGCCGCCAAGCCGTCCTTTGCGCGGATCGTATCAAGTGTTTAATACGGGCGTTTTGTCTGCGTATACTTACGTATATATCCTGTGTTAAGGTCCTTCTGGCCTGCCGTAAATTGAGGCGCCGTTTTGCAATTTCCCGACTTATCTCCGGAGTCCACCAAGCTGGCCTAGCGCTCTGCGGAGAAGTATAGGTCCGCTTGTTCGTCACTGGTTCCCGGAGAGGATTTGAAATGCTCTGTGTAATAATCTCTATAGACTTGACTCCGAGCGGTGACTGTTTCAAACAGATTGGATATGCGTACGTATCTGGGAATGATCCGTAGTAGAGATTTGCCTGCGTCTCCTCCGTGTAGTCAAGATAGTGTTATGCGTACCTATCGTGATACTGATGGGAAGATGGTCACTGCCTAGTGTATCATACAGTACATCCCAGGTTGCTCCCCCCACAAGTGTGTGCGAGGCAACTGTCAGATCGGGGAAAGAGTCCCTTTGTCCCCTGTAACCCAGCCGGGTCGGAATGTTTTTGTTCAGTAACCAGATATTGTGAAGTTTCAAATATTCGAAAAATCGGCAGGAAGTAGTATGTAGTAGTTCATTGATTGTTTTACCTAAATTAAAATCCCCCAAAATTAGATATTTAGAATTGGGGTCCCATGTGAAATGTGTTTCCCAAAAAGTTTGTGTGATATGGTGGTGTGGAGCGTTGTATATTCCTGTTACTTTCAAGTTTGGTGGTAGCGATATTTCTATTGCTTGGAATGTGGAGTCAAAATTGGTGATTACTCTGTATTTCTCTAACGTTAGCTGTTGCCTAATTAGCAGAATGACCCCTCCTCCCTTCCCCTCCCGATTGTTCCGAATGGCAATATAACCAGGGATACTGAATTTTTTATTGTGTGAAAACCAGGTTTCCACAATAACCACGATGTCAAAGTGTTGTTTTGCAAGGATTTGTCGTAATCCCTGTACCTTATTGGTTAAACTCTGCGCATTCCATTGGAAAAGTCGAAGTGGTCTCATGGGTCAAGGTTACGGTCTAGCATAGGGCTCAAGGCACATTAACCCTTTCTATGGTGTACTTGGTTGGGAGAGAGGGATGGCGGGTTGTGGTTTAAATCCAGTTCTCTGATAGCGTGTAGCATACTCAATAGTATGGCCTGGTGGAAGTCAGGCTCAGATCTTAACCAGGTATTCACGGTGGTAATCACTATAAATAGCGGTTTACTATTCGTCCTGTGTTCAAATAGTAAGAAATGGATTAAGTGCCAAAGTTCCGATCTTTTGCAGCCCAAGCTGCGGGCATTCCAATATAAAACTGTCAGGTCACACTGATGGAGCATAGGTGCTACACCATCATATGTTTGCATTGCATTTTTAGTTTTTCAAGTACTTGACGGGTTTCTTCTGAGTGACTCTCACTCATAGCGGCTTTGATTGCTGTGAGAATCACAGTCTTCGGATTTGTTTTCGGTGTCTGCTGAGCTAGACGTATTGGGGGATGCTGTGGGATTGGGTGTAAAGGCGGTGGGCCCGGTGTTGGTCTCTGGGGCTCCCTCTGTTGTGGCATTTCCTTATCTCGTTTGTCTGACGCATCCCCGAGGGGCGGGAATTCTGTGGTTCGTCCTGCAGGATTAATGAGAATATTTTTGTAAGCCCCGTGATCATAACCTGGTAGAGGGTCCTGCCCCTTCCGTTTGGTGGGTGTCTGAGCCAGTGATCCTGAAGGTTCTGGGGATGGAGGTGCTCGTGAATCATCCGATTCGATGCCCTGCCGAAGCGGATCTGCCTTTGGTGAGGATTTCTGAGCGCCGCCTGACCTGAAGATCTCCACCGTTTTCTCTTTCATGATTTGCGCATATGACGTCCGGCCGGTCACAATTTGGCGTGCTGTGTAGCGAGATATTGGTAGTTGTTGCAGTTTCTCATTGATTTGAGCTTCCAGTTTGTATGCTGGACACAGGTGCGTCTCCGTAGTGGAGTGCGCATGCTTGCAATTCAAGCATTGGGGTTTGGTAGCCTGACAGTCCCCCCATGGGAGTCCTGTCCACAATGTAAGCACTTTTTAGGAGATCGGCAGAATTTGGATCTGTGGTTGAATTTACCGCATTGAGAGCAGAGTGACACTCTTTCCTTGTAGGGCTCTACCGGACAGCGTTGGTGGTATAGTAGGATATAACTCGGGAGCCGTTGGCTCCGCAGAGTAATTTTAACAGTTTGGGTGGCCACGTAAGATATGGCGCCCTTCCCATCCTGTATACGACGGTAGAATCTGTATATGTTGGCAATCTCGTATCTTTCCGGGACGAAAGCGTCCGCCAGGAATTCCTCTGGGGTAACACTAATATCAATCCCCCTTACTACCCCCGTGACATACAGATTGTATCGAGGGATAAATGATTCTGTCTCATGTTTCAGGTCGAAGTCGGAATTGAGAAAGTTATTTGCTGCATGATATGAGAGGAAGTGAACATCTATATGGTTCCTATTCACTCGTTGCACTTGTTCAACTTCATAATTATTACGAAACAGCCATTTTCCCACTCTCATGGGATGGAAATTCGCTATATCCTTACTGAGATGTTTGATCGAAACAAAGTACGGACCAACATCAGATGATATATACCGTTGTGGTTTTTTGGACTGTTTAGCAGTGGATGTATTAATATCCTGTGTCTGCATGGGAACGCCCTTAGCAGCACAAGGAGTATCGCTAATTGCTTGCGACGGTACCTCTGTCGTCATTCTAGTGTCCATTTGTAACGCACTGTTACAGGGTGGGAGTTCTACACAAATCACTGTGTCCACACTGGGATCTTGATCAAGCCTTTGGGATAGAGAAGGGTGGGTACTCTGTTCATTAATAACCTGCAGGGCCCTTGGCTTTTCGATGGGCTGTGCAATTTCCTGTGGATGTTCCATGGTTTGGTGGGCTTCACCTAGCTATTTCAAACAGGTCCAGGAACCGCCCCTCCCGGGGAGGTATAAACTGTAGATCTCCTCACACCAGAATATGAAAGAATGTACTCATAATTTGTCTTGTAGAACACAAAACCGCATACGAAACTATCTACCGCACTATATGACGAGACGAAGTGTACTCAGTAACCGATGACTGGAAACCGTCCGTACTGGCCGAAGATTCGCTCGTAACTGATCATTCAGTTGTTCTCTTACCTTCCCTCTCGGGAAACGCATACAGCGCCACGCAGTGTCAATCTAGCGTATCTGTTAGCACAGACAGTTGACTCACGATGGACTTACATTTCATATTAAACAACTACGTTTGAGAAAGACTAAACATGAATCTTCTACGTAATAAAAGGAAATGTCTATCTGTTTAACTGTATTCAATGCACAGTCTTATATAGAGCACGCAATGATATTAAATTTTTAACATAGATGGACTGAAGGGTGTCCGAATGCACCTCGAAGCCGGATTTTCAATTTTCATTTTCGTTCGCGAGTTATGAGAGGAAAAAATTATAGAAAACGTAATTTTTTGCGCAATCGAAGTACCAGTTTCGCCTAATATATTTCAATTACCCTGGAATTTAAACATTATGGGCGCTATTGCAGACCTGCCAAGAAACTTACATAATGGAATGCAAATTTACCACATACTTGGGATTTTGTTTCAAATATTTCAATCCATTTGTAATATATGCTTTTAAATTGACGCTGCCAATACTTGATAATTTTGTTGTATTCAGAGTGATTCGGCGGACATGTAGTGGGTTTTAAAATATAACATTTTATCAAACATTTAACTATATGTTGTACAGGTCTATATGTAGAATTATTCACGAGTATTTTATAAAACGTTAAGAAATTTCCATGGAAAAGGTTTATATAATCTGAGTAGGTCATTTCAGAAACAACACAAGTCAACATTTTCAACTTTTGGGATATTACAAAAAAAAACTATTACTCTTTGTATTCGTACATGTAGGCATATAGAATCGTTTCTAACACCTATGACTTTTCACACAGTCCCTTATGCATTACCAACATTAGTGAAAGCTATTCATTGCTTTTGTAGGAGAAAACAGCTGTTGCAATTTTACTTTCTCGCATATACGTAGTAAGTTATATAAAAAGTATTGTGATCGTGACAAAAAATCGAAATCGAGATAACACCGGGAAAGCATGTTTCACGATGCCTAGAAACCGAAGAAAGTGTTTTTGGAATGACGTCTGTCCGTCCGTCCACCCGGCTGTCTGTGGACAAGCACAGCGGGTAAACGGTCCTTTGTACAGGATGCGGGCAAACATCCTCCCTATTTTAAAGTTCAAATAAAAAACAAATGGATCGAAATAAAGAAGCTGTATTAACATGAATGATTCTATACAGTGGGAAGTTTCATGTTTTGAACAATGTGTCACTCAAGTGGTGTCCTTCACTATCAATGCATTGTTGAATGCGACTTCGGAAATTCTCCATCGTTCTAACCAACATTTCTTGAGGAATAAGACCAATCTCTTCCTTATTGCATTTCTTAGGGCTGGCAAAATCCTCGGCCTATGTTTAAACACCTCAGCCTTAAGATATCCCCACAGGGTGTAAGGTCTGGTGATCGTGCTGGCCAGGGAATGTCGCCATGTAAAGAAATTAATCGTCCATTGAGTCTTGGCGAAAAAAAAGTGTTGATCAAGTAAGTGTACCTTTCAGAGTTTACTGTCACAGTACCACCATCCTCTTCAAAAAAGTAAGGACCAATTATCCCGATTCTTCCAACTACGCACCATACAGTAACACGGTTGCTATGCAGAGGTTTTTCATGAAGTTCACGAGTGTTCTGTCCACTCTAATAACGGAAATTTTGCTTATTAACACATCCAGATAAGTGAAAATGTGCTTCACCACTAAAAAAGGACCACAGCATCTTCTGATACAACTTCAAGGATGTTTGCACATGACCTCACACGATTTTCATAATCACGTTGACGCAACTGAAATGGTGAACCTTGCTATGAGAGCACGGAGACAGGATTATGGTCTATTTACACTTAGCAGTGAGGTGAACTAATGTAATATACTGAAAACTCTAAATTCCCACTGTGTAGATATCATTAATATTAATACAATTTCTTTATTTTGTTCCATCTGTTTTTTATTTGAAATTTAAAATAGGGAGGATGTTTTGCCGCACCCTTTACTTACTTCATTTTTTAAATTAAGGACTTTTTCGGAATTTTATCGAACCGCCCAGAAATTAAGTTTTATAACTGAAATATTAAGGGGACTTTTCATGAAAAAATTTTAAAAAATTGGCTAAAACGATTTTAATAAAACTTTAAAATATTGGAAACTCTTATCTATGTCTAACAAAATGGCTATATCCATTATTCTGCAAAAATGACTTAGAGGGTACTTTACTCCTATCCATTTTCAATTTTTCTAGGCTATTTCCATTACATTGGGCTATAGCCTATATGGAAACTTAGTACAGTCAAGTCGTAGAGTAAATTAAAAAGAACATTTCTTTATAAAATCAATAGGTATCAAGATAAAAACGAAATAACATGACATAAATGCGAATTTCAGATTTTTTTATTATTCTTTTGTTGCCCATAGTAACAAGAATACTATAATCTAAACATTGCTGTGAAATGTAGTCTGTTTACCATAGTCGTAATGAACACACCAAAATCAATTAGAGCGAGGTGTTATAGGGTAATAGGGAAGAGGTTCTGGGTTCAAATCAAATTTCGTGGCCACCGAAATTTACCAGTAAATCTTGTAATAACTCATTCCTGCAGCATTTGCTTCTATTGTACGGCTATATCTCAATGTATCCTCCATTTTGGCCTTCAAAATTGAGGAAACCATGCAAACCCCAAGTTATTATTATTGTTGTTTATTATTATTATTATTATTATTTCATGGTAAAACCATTGAACATAAAGATCGACCCTGATGCTTTCCGTTCTAGATACTTGTTAATTTTATGAAAATGTAATAAATAAAATTTAATTGTCTCAATAATTTAATTTTTGTGTGCTAGCCTTTAACACGTAGACTATATGCGAGAAGCTTTGTGCAACATTTTTGCACCATTTATTTTACTTATATTGCCGAAGGAAAATGCCTGGGGAAACCAGATTACAACGTAACTCATGTGGTTACTAGTTACTATAAGGAAAATACGGATTTACAACTGAAAGAGTCACAATTTTTTGTGAAATTACCGGTTCAACTATTAGACCATGGGCTACCAATATGAAACCCTCCCCCCCCCCCCCCCCCGTGGGAATTTCCGACACATATATTTTTTTGTTGGTATTGTCATCTAGTTTAAGATTTTAGTTGTTTGCCCCTTATCAATTACAGCATTTAGCCGAAAAACCAGGAAAACCACGGAAATCCGGAGAAAATTATTTCTTTTAATTTTTCATTGTTCTTTCCTCCTAATATTCCCAGAAAATTTCTGACTCACACATTTTTGTTGGTATTGGCATTTAGTTTAAACTTTCAGTTGTTTGCCCCTTACAAATTACAACATATCCCCGGAAACCCGGAAAACCACGTATATACGGAGAAAATGACTATGTTTTATTTTTTTAAATCTTTGTTCTTTGCACCTAATATTCAATGGGAATTTTTGACTCGTATGTTTTTTTTTGGCATTACCATCTATATTGAGGTTTCAGTTGTTTGCCACTTATCAATTACAGCATATCCCCGGAAAACTCCGAAAACCACGGAAATCCGGAGAAAATGACTTCGTTTTAATTTTTTTTAAATCTTTGTTCTTTGCTCCTAGTATTCAAAGGGAATTGGTGAATCATATGTTTTTGTGTTGCTATTGCCATCTAGATTAATTTTTCAGTTGCCGGCGCGGTGGCTCATGCTGTAGCGCGTGAGCCTGGCATGCTAGCGGTCCTGAGTTCAAATCTCGGGGCCGGCGGGTGTGTCATTCGTGGTGGACGAAGCCGTGCCTTGGGGGTTTTTCTCGGGGTTCTCCCGTTTCCCCCTTTCATTCCATCAACACACTCCACTTCATCTCACCTTTCCCCCTTTTCATCCTCATCCCGTTTCCACTTCTGGTATCGGGTCTGCTTCGGCAGTCAGTGCCCTTTGGGGGCCTCTCTCGTTCTCCCCCCTGCTTGTGGTCAAGAGGTTGTTGGTGGTGTGTGTCGCGAACCTGTCGGGGCTCCCGGTTGGAGGTACCGCAGGGGGTGGCGCACACGTGGCATGGTACTAGGCTTGTTGGATGTAGGGGAGTTCCTGTGGGGGCTCACGGGGGGCTCTGCGGACCCGGGGCGGCCTGTGGGCGCGCAACTCATCCTATCCCGGAGGTAGGCACAATAAGTCGGTAGCGGCTGCGGTGCTTAGGGGCGTTCCCACCCCGCCTCCCCGCCTTAAAGGGCACAAAATAGAATAGAATAGAAGGTTTCAGTTGTTTGCCCCCTTACCAATTACAGCATATCCCCGGAAACCGCGGAAAACCAGGTATATGTTTTATTTCTTTTAATCTTTGTTCTTTGCTCCTAGTATTCAAAGGGAATTTCTGATTCTAATGTTTTTACTTTCTCGCATATACGTAGTATAGAGAAAGTATTGTGATCGTGACAAAAAATCGAAGTCGAGATAACACCGGGAGAGCATGTTTCATGAAGCCTAGAAACCGAAAAAAGTATTTTTGGAATGACGTCTGTCCGTCTGTCTGTCCGTCTGTCCGTCTGTCCGTCTGTCTGTCCGTCTGTCCGTCTGTGGACAAGCACAGCGGGTAAACGGTTCATTGTATTTACTTCATTTTTTGAATTAAGCACTTTTTCGAAATTTTGTCGAACCCCCCAGAAATTTAGTTTTATAACTGAAATATTAAGGGGACTTTTCATGAAAACTTTTTAAAAAAAATTGATTTGTGAAAAAATGGCTCTAACGATTTTAATAAAAATTTAAAATTGGAAACTCTTATCTATGACTATTAAATGGCTATATCCGTATTTCTGCAAAAATGACTTAAGGGGTACTTTACTCATATCCATTTTAAATTTTTCTAGATTATATCCATTACAGTAGGCGATACATGAAAACCTACCACAGTAAAGTTGTAGAGAAATTTAAAATGAACATTTTTTGTTTAACACATTTCTTTGTACATGTAGTAGATATCAAGATAAAAACGAAATAAGGACAGCTTAAATGCGAATTTCAGAACATAAATGTCAATTTAAATATGAATGACATTATGTTGCCCCTAGTAACAAGAAAACTATAGGCCTAATGTACTTATTGTTGTGAAATGCAATCAGTTTAGCTCAGTCGAAATGAACACACCAAAACCAATTACAGCGAGGTGGTATAGGCAAACAGGTCCTGAGTTCAAATCAAACCTCGTGGCCGCCCAAATTGACTTGGGTTTTTCAGGGTTTCCTCGTTCGCAAAGGCGAACGCCGAGTTTGTAGGACTTGCTTATTTTCTATAACTCATCGCCGCTATGTCACTGGATATTATAATCGTTTAAACTGAATACCGCATAAAAAGACATCACTAAACAATAGAAACATGACGCGAATTAGTTGTTAATATAGACCAGCGTTTCTCAATCTATGGTCCGCAGACATAATTAATTTAAAACTATCATAAAGAAAGTGGGAAGTAAAGAAGTAGAAATTTTTCACATAAAATGGACACTAGATGTCAAAGTTTTTAAAATTTTCGAAAATACAGGTCATATTGCAAGTTTTCTTACTTTTGCAGTTAAGGACCACAGTTTTAAACCCCTGATGCACTGCACAGTCTAAAAAATAAGACTTCGTCGGAATTTTGTTATTAGAGGCGCCATGCAGTTTTCAACAACCTATCTTTGTGAGAAGGGATTTTCATCGCTCGTTTAACTGAAAACATAATACAGAAACCGACTTAATGTAGGCTATCTGCTGATCTTCGACTAAATTTGACTAATAATGAGCCAAATATCCAGGAACTCTGCAAGAGGTGACAAGCTCAACCGTCTCATTAAAAGTGAGTAATAACATAATTCCTAATTATATTATCAAATTGGTAATACATATTAAAGTCTGTTCCAAATATAATTTTACTGTCAATAGTTTCATTCCAATTCAATAACTGTGTTTCCGTCGGATTAAAAAAATTGTATTTCGTTATAACGACCTATATTTTAATACCCCAAATATTAAGAATATAGGCCTACATATAGCCTAATTTTAACACTGTTATGTAAAATTAGGGGTCCGTAAAGTTTTTTAAACATTTTAGAGGTCCTCGGTTTCAAAAAGGTTAAGAAACGCTGGTGTAGACTAATGGTTCACGCAAACATACTAAACACGTGATATGACCTACATGCAGTTAAACGTGCAATATAACCTAAGTAGTAGTAGTAGTAGTAGTGGCGAAATTCAAAGATAAGTCGCCCCTTAAGCTCCCCCATTCGATATTCACATTTGCACGGACTGTGTGATGTATTTTGTTTCTGAGCGAATCAGAGTGACCAACTGCCCTTGTATATTGTCGCAAGTGTCTTGTATCCACCTCAACATATAGCTAAATAATGCATAACACTAACCACATAGTTAAGTGCTCGAAGCGGAGGCGGCAGCCGTAGCGAAGCGCCCTTGCATTTTCGAATAATGTACGATACACTCTTTGTAGGTTTCGAAAATGTGGCATATTATATCTCCCGCAAGGTTTGTCAGCCAGCCACCTCTCGTCTAGCGGTAAGACGTCACACCTCCAACGTCCAATCACGAGTTTCTTCATAATACTAAAATTTAATTGTCTTTTTAATTTAATTTTTTCTGTGCTAGCCTTTAACACGTATATGTGAGAAAGTTTGTGCAACGTAATTTTGCACCATTTATTTTGTTGGAATTGCCATCCAGATTAAGGTTTCAGTTGTTTGCCCGTTATCAATTACAGCATATCCCCGGAAAACTCCGAAAACCACGAAAATCCATAGAAAATGAGATTGTTTTAATTTTTTAAAAATCTTTGCTCTTTGATACTAATATTCCTAGGGAATTTCTGAATCACATAATTTTTGTTGCTATTGCCATATAGTTTAAGGTTTCAGTTGTTTTCCCCTTACCAATTACAGCATGACAAAGAATACTGGAAAAAATGCTGATGCTGAAGGGATGAAAGCGATTGAAAACCTGGCAGAACACACTTCATTTTCTAATTTGACATCTGTGAATGATAATTTATCTTACCAAACCTTCCACAGTCACTACCAAAATTTCTTGACTGAAGTTAGAGAAGGGACATTCGGTAAAACAGCACAATTTTGAATTGGTAATACGGACAAAGTGTCATTGATATTAAGATTTCAGCGAGCAACTAAAGAAAACAACTTTGACTTACACTTGGCATGTTTAGAAGATATTATTCCCCTTTTCTTAGCATGTGACCATCACAATTATGGAAGATAACTCGTAGTCTATATACTCACCCTTTTGAACCTGCAAAGGACACACCTGAAGCAGAAGAATTACTTCGCAATAACAGTTTCAGTGACTGTAGATCACAAGTTCCGAGTTCTAGAAATTCTGTGGATTTTCGTGGTTTTCCGGGTTTTACGGGGATATGCTGTAATTGATGACGGACTAACAATTGAAACCCTAATCTAGATTACAATTCCAACAAAAAAATATGTAAGTCAGAAATACCCTGGGAATATTAGGATCGAAGAACAAAGGTTTTTAAAAAATTAAAACGAACTCATTTTCTGCGGATTTTCGAGGTTTTCGGAGTTTTCCGGGAATATGCTATAATTGATAATGGGCAAACAACTGAAACCTTAATCTACATGGCAATGCCAACACAAAACCTTATGAGTCACCAATTCCCTTTGAATACTAGGAGCAAAGAACAAAGATTTTAAAAAATTAAAACAAATCAATTTTCTCCGGGTTTCCGTGGTTTTCGGAGTTTTCTGGGGATTTGCTGTAATTGATAAGAGGCAAACAACTGAAACCATAATCTGGATGGCAATACCAACAAAAAAACATATGAGTCTGAAATTCCTTTTGAATATTAGAAGCAAAAAACAAAGATTTAAAAAATAAAACATTGTCATTTTCTCCGTATATACGTGGTTTTTCGGGTTTTCCGGGGATATGTTGTAATTGATAAGAGGCAAACAACTGAAAACTTAAACTAGATGACAATACCAACAAAAAATATGAGTCAGAAATTCCCTGGGCATATTAGGAGCAAAGAACAAAGAAAAATGAAATCAAACTAATTTTCTCCAGATTTCCGTAGTTTTACGGGGTTTCCGGATAAATGCTGTAATTGATAAGGGGCAAACAACTGAATACTGAAACCAGATGGCAATACCAACAAAAAATATATGAGTCGGAAATTCCCACGGGGGGGGGGTATACAGTAGCCTACGCTCTATATGTCTGCGGAATGACTGCACAGCAACAATTTTATTGTTCTTTGTTTTTAACAGTTTCACTGCTACTGAAGTGTAAATTCTTCGCTTCAAAAACAGTATGAAAGCAGAAATATAAAATTTATATGGAAATGCTATAGGCTATTTAAGATAATAAAACTTTTATGTGTTAAATATAAAATTTATATGGAAATGCTATAGGCTATTTAAAATAATAAAACTTTTATGTGTTAAAACTGCCATTTATAGAAACCACCTAATCTACTGAAATTTTTCCCATTGGTTTCAAAATTAGTTCCCATTGATGGTATCTGTTGATGACTGCTTATATGAGGAGGTACATTTCAAACCGTATAAATTCATTATGCAATTTCTTCTGTGATCAGTGTTGCGTACGACGTGCGACGCAACCATGTGTCGTATGCCTATTCATACGACTATTTTAATATAATTTTATACTATCATTTTCTGTATATTTTTTAGCAATTTACTGCAGAACTTTCAATTTGGATAAACAAGAAAGTTTTTCTTTCGTAGTTTATTTTGTATATGCCTACATGTTAAATGCATGGCGGAATGTTATAATAGCCATTGTCAAATTAAAAATAAAACTAAGTCCTTTGGTGCCGCATCTTGCTTAAGTTGTATTGTTGTATTGTTATTGCTACTTCTGTCATTATTCTTCTCCAAACATTTTATATTTTAGCCGCACGTGTGCAAAACGAAGCAATACAAACCTCTAAAGAAATTATACCGATAAAGACCAGCTGGTCTTATTGTTTTTGTTTTATTTTGACCAAACATAATCATATCATTGTTATTATTATTATTATTATTATTATTAATAGTAGGTCTATATGTGCATATCAAACGTGACTGTATACTTTTCTTTAAATAATATTTAGAAATCTTACTTTCTTATGGTTTGTAATTTATTAATCAGGGGTGCCCACAGGGGGGGGGTTAAGACGCAGACTGCGTCATTGAAATTTCTGGGGGGGGGGGCAAAATATTATCATTTATGAATTTTCTGGGGGGTTGAAAATTGTTGCAAGTTCTATAACTTCAAAAGGTCTCTTCTAATTCTCTATAAATATAAAGATAAAGAATTTTGACAGCCATGGGCGCCCATACCCGGGGGCGGGGGGGGGGCGCAAGGAAAAAATGTACATCAATAATTATTATAGTCAGGTATTTTTCTTTTAAGACAATTATTTGAATTGCAGAAGTTTTACCAAATCGACAACATGGAAGCAGAATCCACAGTGGATTAGGAAAAGGGGATTCAGCGGGTTTGGACCCCCAAAAGTCAAAACCTAAAATTGTAAATTTTATATTTAAAAAATATTTATTTAATTAAACAAGATTTGTTGGTGTGTCAAATATGATATAGCAGTTGTTTTCTTTTCGTAACATAATGAGTAGGCCTATTATGTACACTGTTCCATGTGTTATTCAACTTTTCGTATAAATAGTAATAAGTATTATAACTTAGGTAACAATTTCTTGTTTAAGTTGCCATGTCTTAGAGTATAGTAAACAAATTTGCTTACTAGTTTTTCAGTGCTAAAATAGCGTAAAATGTGATTTTCATTAGTTCAACATTTAAAAATTTCCCGGGGGGTAAACACCCGACTTAGGTAACATTTTCTTGTTTACATTGGCATGTCTTAGAGTATGGTAAACAAATTTCCTCTGGTTTTTTAGTGCTAAAATAGCGTAAAATGTGATTTTCATTAATTCAATATTTAAAAGTTTTCGGGGGTGAACCCCCCACTTAGGTAATGATTTCTTATGTATATTGGCATGTCTTAGAGTATAGTAAACAAATTTCGTAACTAGTTTTTCAGTGCTAAAATAGCGTAAAATGTTATTTTCATTAGTTCAATATTTAAAAATTTCCCGGTGGTGGACATCCGACTTAGGTAACATTTTCTTGTTTACATTGACATGTCTTAGAGTATGGTAAACAAATTTCCGAATTAGTTTTTGTGTGCTAAAATAGCGTAAAATGTGATTTTCATTAGTTCAGTACTTAAAAATTTTCCGGGGGTGGCGCCCCCACTTAGGTAATGATTTCTTATTTACATTGGCATGTCTTCGAGTATGGTAAACAAATTTCCTAACTTGTTTTTCTGTGCTAAAATAACATAAAATGTTATTCTCATTAGTTCAATTATTAAAAATGTTCTGGGGATGGACCCCGACCTCCTTTTTGGGGGGTATTCCAAACCCCCCTGGCACTTCCGACCCTCCCCGCACTTATTTTCTGGCTACGTCATTGTTGCACTTATTATATTATTAATATAATGTTACAAAGTGGCCCAAGAAGTTAAAGCGACAAAAAATAAATAAATTAAAAAAATTGCCCCCTTAGAAAATATCATATGGGCGCCCTTGTCGACAGCCAATTGGGTTGGGGGTGAGCAATGAAGTTTGGGGGGTGAGCAATGAAGTTTGGGGGGTGAGTCATGACGTTTGGGGGGTGGGCACCCCTGTATTTATATTTTATTATCATTATTATTGTTATCCTATTTCTTCCTGCAACATCTGCAGGTAGCCGATGACAAAGAGTAGCCTACCAACAACAATGGGTATATGTATAGTCTACAGTTACGAGAGACCAGTCAGCTGAGTAGTAGCGGTGAACAGCAAAGTCAATGAGTGGAGCAATGGCACGTTATAGAACTTGTAAAAGCATATTTTAACCAACAAGCTTGCATTAATTATTGTAAAAATGCTTGTATAGAGAAGGGTATCTCACTTGGCAATTATTATTATTATTATTATTATTATTATTATTATTATTATTATTATTATTATTATTATTATTATTATTATTATTATTATTATTATTATTATTATTATTATTATTATTATTATTATTATTATTATTATTATTGTCATCATCATTATCCTGACTATTCGCAAAGTGTACGACGATTTTAACTAGCGTACGACTATTTTCAATTGTTGGTACGACTGTTTCACGTTTCTGATCTGGCAACCCTGTGTGTGATATATACCCGTCTATAATCTAAGCTAGGGGTGGTAAATGAAAAGAATAACATTCTTATTTACTGGAAGGATTGCATTTATAAGAATCCATTCTTTTTGAAATCACTTTTACATCCGACCGACCTGAAATTAAGAAATATCTTGGTTTGACCACAGTAGTATAACAGTAGCGAAGCTCCATACTGTTTTTTTTTCAACCGGCGCGACTGCAGCACTCGTAGCGGTGAGCTAGAAGCAACACAATATGTTACATTGTTGCTTTTGAAAAATGTCAACAATATTTTATGGAAATGCTTGTGGTGCTATAAATTGCACCCAATAGCCAAAGGAATTCTCCCGATTTATCTTTCTTCATGTTCCCTAAAGATCCTGAGAGGTAAGCAAAAACAGTTATTTGTGAAATTAAATTGCAAATTTGTGATTATCATGCTTGCATGTATACTAGTGTATTTACTCCTATTTCTTTTAATTTTAGGAGCACAAAATGGCTTGTAAGTGCTATATACAATTAATTATTTTTATATGTATATCATAAATGAAAATCCTAACGAAGCAAAGGTTTCTAAATATATAGGCATATTTACAAATACCCCACCTGACCCTACTAATTTTGAAAATGTTTTAACACGAGGTTATGTTAGGCCTATATAATTGAATTTAACAAAATTAAACTGTCGAGAATAAAGATAACGTGTTTAATCCTTTACTTTTTAATAATTCATCGTGTTTAACAAAATGAAGAAAAAGACAAAAGAGTTTTGCTATTGCATCTGATACTGACCATATCGGGCTATATGCCTATAGAACTTTAATTTCCCCCCTGATTTCTGAACTAGTAATACTACATGCTTACTGAAATTATTAAGTTTTCCTATTTGTCAGAATTTTCAGTGTAAGTACAGTATATGTTAGTAGTAGGTCAATTAAATTCTTGAAGATTTGTCGTAGGGATGTAGCTTATATGGTGGACGGAAACCGGTCTGATACTTTATAAGATATTCAATGTCATCGATCTTGAAACTACAACTTCTTTATATTCCCACAAAGTCTATGACTTGATGAGTTCACCAGTATGCCTTTCCGGTAACAATCACGTTCTTGTAATTTTAAAAATAAAAAGAAATACAGCCATATATTCGTATATTTCCAATGCTGGAAATGGCTGTTTGCTAGTTCCATCTTGCTGGCCGCTTGGGGTGCTAGTGTCGCACCGATCTGTCAAAAGGATGCATTTTCCTTTCATTAGAGCTTCGCTACTGTTATACTATACTGTGGTTTGACGTGAACGTAGGAAATAAAAAAACTTTCTTACTGCAATATTTGTAAAAAATTCAGCCAAAATAATGTAGTATAAGCAGTAAGTGATAGTTAACACTAGTTGAATTACATCTGGCAAATAATGACTCACAATGGTCATATTTTGTTCATATAGCTAAATTTTTATATTACTGCTAGCTTAAAAGGCCCGGCATAGCCCGGGTTTTGTATTTTGTAATATGAAATTAAGTCATGGAGGACTTTCGATGTTGAAACTCTAGGTCATTATATAATACTAGCATGTGCCCGCGGCTTTGCCCGCGATAATTATTTCAAAAATTAAAAATTAAGAGCATAATAGTTAAATCATTATATTTATTAACACCTAAATCACGTGGACTACATACCACGATTAGATAGCATCGCCTGGTAAAAGCGACCTCAGATTCGAGTTCCTTGGTTCAGAAAACCCCTGTATAGTGAGTTTCGTCCAAATAAAACAATGTTTGACCCTATTTAGGGCTTACAACATTCAAGCGATCGCGAAAGTTTTATTTTCAAGGTATGACAAAAATAGCCAAAGCCAACTGTAATTGATTTGACATTGAAATGTATAACTGAAAACTTATGTCTTGAAAACGCACAAAATGCACGTTTTTTGCCCATTTTTCACTCATAACTTACGAACGAAAACTAAAATTAAAATTCCGGCTTGGAGGTGCATTTTCCGACCCTTCAGCCCACCTATGTTTAAAATTTCAGATCTCTGCGTTCAGTAGATTTCGCTGGACATCGAGGACAATTCCTTTTATTAATACAGATAATATGAATTATAATGATACCTTCTCTAATTTGTTAAACATCCATTTCATTTAATCCAAACCCACCTGATACAACTGGCAACAATATGTACTGTGAATTTGTTTGGATAATTCTAATGTGTAAAAAGGGGTTAAGTATTTTCAAAAACAATTAATTTTTGGCAGTTAAAATCAGATTTTTTCAAAATCCTTTCTTAGTGAGCACCTACATTATGAAACGAAGGTACTGTCAAAATTCCAAGTCTCTACCTGTTATAATTTAGGCTGTACGTTGATTCCTGTCATTCAGTCAGGACAAAGCCTTTTATATATAGAGAGATGTATGTAGAATTCGAAATGAGGAAGAACGATGTATGGCACTCAGACTATTCCCTCAGAAAACGCTAGATATAGCTTTTTGTGGCTCATAGAGGATGTCGAATGTTCCATTCCATTGCTTCTACACACCATGCCTGGGAGGAGTGCAAATAAGAAGAAAAAGAAATTCCAGTTACATAAGATTGTATTGTCTTGACAGAAAATTGTATTTCTCACTCTCACATTACCATACATATATATACATATATACATATACCATACATATATATACATATATATATATATATATATATAGCTTGGCCATCCATTCCATGTCTCCAGAGCCCCCGACCATAGGCCACACTCTGTGTTGGTTCTGATTTTGCTTTTAATCTGTTTCACTTATTCATTCTGAATTTCATAAGTTTATGGCAAGTGTAATTGCATCTCGATTAGTCTTTCTCGACATCTGATTTCGTCTTTCTCGACATTTGTTCTCAATTTGTTCATCTGTCTCAGCTTTCTGTTCTCTCTAGCTGTTCATCGTTCTGAGTTAACTTTCGATCTATTTGCTCGTTAATCTCAGTGTCTCTCTCTATTGGTTTCTCAACTTTCTCAGCTTTCTGATTTTAATAGCTCTTCGTTGAATTAAAACAAGAACTATGACTCTCAAGCTGTCATACCATCTTTCTTTATATTCCCTCTATTGCCGTTCCAGATGTTTTCCTTCTTCCTGTCTATCTCTCGGCATCTGCTGGGGAGAGTCGAGCTAATCCATCAGCGCCCTGGTACCCTTAGCAGGGGCCCTCCCGGGGCATTTAGTCGCCTCCGAACCCCGAAGCGCCATGCACAACGCACCGGTACCTAATTCAGTGTAGGTAACACCAACCACGGCCCGAGCCTGGCTACCTCAGTCTCTCCGCGCCTCAGGATCGCCCTTTACGACACGGTGGGCGAGACCGCGGATCGGGTAGATCCTGGTGCGCCAGGGCGCCTACCTGAGGTACGTAGGACGCCCTATATGGGTCCGGGCCGTACTCATGGCCCGAACTTCTGTCTGCCGCTCTCACACGCGCCCTTTCCACACACCCACAGTGGATCGGGTGGAGGTGTGAGGCCCTAGGTTGTTCCCAGAAGTACAAAACAACCCTTCACCTTTGGTCCTATCCAAAAAGGACAGTACTTCAGTTTCCCCGCCTGCATCCATCATCCTTTGCCACGATGCCATGGATCGGGTAGACAAATGAAGGCCACTAATATACGCCTTCCTGAAGTACAAAGAACGCACCCTGTACGTGGATGAGGACGAACCCCCACGTACCTCTGTCTCACTGCGCACAGGCTCCTACCATACCACGCCCGACCCCCAAAGACGTGGCAGGAGGGCGAACGTGTGCGCTAACTGTCGCTAGGTAGTCCCCCAGAGGTACAGGTCCTACCCCCCGGTAATTTTTCAACCGGAACTTCAAAATTTAAGTGCTGGGATCATTCCTTTTGCCCAGATACCTGGGATGGAGCAATGCTATCCCAGCAACTGTTCACCCTGAAGTACTAATGCACAGCCCCCTTACTGTCCGGAAGGAGGTATTCGGCACCCCGCGCCTTAGTTCCTCCAACTCCGCTCACCCAGCACGGAGCCCACAATCCGCAACCTGTGGATCCGCCCGATGGCCTCAGGGGAATGGCAACCTCAAGATAGCCCCATACATGCCCACTCGTTAATTATGGCACTAGAGCTACCCGAAGGTCGGGGCACCCCGCGCCGGAGGGCACCCCCACGGGTCACATTACCATACAACCGTTTCGGGGCTGAAGTAAAAAAGAAATTCAATATCACTTTCATACTTTCCTTCCCTAAAACCTGGGACATAATATACTGCGCGCGTAGGACTGAAAATGTTCCATCCCATTTTGTCTTCTTTTAGATGCTAGGCCTATTTCTCAACTAACACAAAGCCTACAGCTATGAGTGACGTATCAGTGGATATGATTTGTTACCGACTTCCGATATAGCATACTCACTGGCACACACTTAAGTTGTCCCTGCAATAAGACAAAATGTGAAGTGAGAAAATGATATTTTCCATGTCGAGGGTAGAGAAAGTTATGTGACTGCTTTATTTTTGTGGATTTTATTCTTCAAGAATTATTTTCACAAATGTATTAATTACATCGATAGTATCAGAATTTGTTAAAGCCCAGTATTATAATATAGTTTCCAAAGCCCTATGTGAACACCGTAAACAATACTTTCGTTATGTAAACAATTGACAGCAGAACTATCTAACTGTGCCTCATTTCACATTTCCGACTTTTTCCGTGGATTTTCCAAAAAAATTCTTTCACACAAACCTTGTCCTGACAATTACGAACACAACAACAATAAAAATCACCCAAATCGGTCGAGCCGTTCTCAAGTGATGCGGCAACATACATTTTGGAAATTCATTTTTTATTAATATAGATTAGTTATTTGCCTACTAGGGGGCGGATTTCTATGACATGTCATATTTTTCCCCTTTGCATTCTTTCAGGTTTCCGACTAATTTAAACCCGATTCCAAGCATCCTGGTGAAAATAGAACGGCTTTTATTGTGCATATAACTGCATATTTAGGAAATTTTCAACTATTGTGGCATATTTGGTATGAATATGCATAGCCTATGTAGGTCATATTTTTGGCATATTTGTGTGCATATTAAAGAAATTTTGAAGTTTCATATCATATTTTGTAAATTTTGCATTATAATTATACTTTTTGAGAATTTACAGATATTTTAAATAATTAACACTATATTTTAATAAAATGTATTGTAATGAAACTTTAAAAAAATAAACACAATATGTAAGTGGTAAAGTCATATTTTAAATTTTATTGGCCATATTTTAATGTTTTTAGGTCATAAATCCATGCATGTATCCTATTTTTAGGTCATAGAATCCGCCCCCCTAGTTATTACCTATAATTTATAAATAGCCTCTGGTGTTCACATACATTTTTGTCTTCTGGAAAGACCGAAACACGCGTCATGTTGTATAAAGTAATGGAAAAAGCATATTAATGGAACAATAATGACAAAATACAATGGTTGAAATAATAATGTAACAATGTTCCTTCAACATTTTAATAACGTAGAATACTATATTTTTAATCCTTCCCATTCCTCCCTCAACTTCCAAGCAGTCACATTCTTCCTGTTGTTCGTTGGCAGGTTCAGACAAACCCTAAAAAAGTGTGGTGTAGAATTGCTTGTTGTCATCCCCCAGTCACTCCCGAACATTTGTTTCGCAAATTCTCAACGTCATTTTTTCTTTTCATGTGTTGATCTAGAGGAATCACTTCCTGTTCTGGAATATTATGGACACTTGTACCTTTCTTTAATACTGAAGTGTACATTTCTGAGGGGTCGTCATTGCGATAAGTAGGTTCCATACACATGACCACATCAACGTTTCCATTCTTATTATTACTTTCTTCAGCATGATACGCTTCATATCCTTGATCCCATTTAACATTTCAGTTAATTTTGCACTGACTTATAGTCTCAGATTTGCCAATTGTTAATTTGGGAGTGGACAGAACCAACTTCATGTAAATTTCAGTGTATTTGTTCGGGCGTCAGAATCTCTTCTTTCTTCCGAAACTTTTTTCTACAATTCCAAAAACATTATAAGCTGATAGGTAGGCCCCATACTAATGTTAATAATGGCCAGTACTGTAAATTGGCGCCAATTTTTCTCAGTGTAGGAAACTTTACAGTTGACACACAACCTTAGAATGAATTGATATCAATTGGTTTTCGGCATATTACAACAGAGGACTCATTGTTGAAAACTCTCCGTTAAAAACCTTGAGTTTGAAACAATGGGCTAATTCAACTCTTTCATCATTCAGGTAAGATGAAATTATTCTTCCGCTTGAAACTACCGTATTTTTCTTCAGAATGGAAGATTTATAGAAACAGTAAGAACTTCCTAGATCCATTCTACCCATACCAAAGATTTTTTTTTTAATTGTAGAACGAACTGCTTCAGCCTTGTAAGGAAAACTTAATAACTACTTGAATAAATTAATTTAATTGTTTAAAGATTGGAGTCTATTAGATAACGATAAATCATTCCGACCTATTTTGAACTATACAGTTTCATTATGAAGGCAATTGAAAATAATACCATTCTGGAAATCGCCTATGTTATAGGGAATAACATCAGAACCCCCATTCAGATTAACTAGTCAGGAGATTTGAATGAATGTAGAGTTAATTACTATATTTCAATCCGCCGCCGTGGGTGAGTCGGTAGCACGCCTGCCTTCCACTCCGGCGGCCCGGGTTCAATTCCCGGCCGGGTGTGGGATTTTTCAGTAGTGAAAGATCCCCTCCCCGGGTTCAGGACTGGGTAGGTTAAGTTTTAGGTTAAGATAATGCACATTGTGCGCGATTCCTTAATTATTATTAATAATTATAATTGAGTAGTCGTCAAGGTATTTGAACGATTATACCTATAAAGTTCTAAAATAACTTGTGAAATAAGTTTCGCGGAATCACTTCTGTTTGCTTAGTTTCAGAGACCTCGATTATAAACGACTAGCTTAAAAGGCCCGGCGTCCCTCGGGTTTTGTATTTTGTAATTCGAAATTAACTTATGAATGACTTTCGAGTTTCAAACTCTAGGTCCTTGTATAGGTAGGCCTATTTAGAATGTGAAATTAGGAAGAACGACTTATCACTCTCAAACTATACCCTCAGGAAACGCTTGATAACCTATAGTTTTTTATGGCTCATAGAGGATGTAGAATTTTGTACCCCATTGCTTCTACACACCGAGCCTGGTAAGGATTGAAATAAGAAGAAACAGAAATTCCGATAACGTAAAATTGTATTGTCTTTACGGAATATTTTATTTCTCACTCCAATGATACCATACGACCGTTTCGAGGCTGAAATAAAAAATAAATTCAATATCACTCTCATCCTTTCCTCCCCCAAAATCTGGGGCATAATAATATAGGCCTACTGCGCGCATAGAAGTAAAATTTTTCCATCCTACTTTGCCTCCTTTTACATGCTTAGGGCCTATGATAAACATCCATATGTCTCAACTAAAAATACAAAGCCTACAGCTATGAATCTCTATATATATAAAAGGCTTTGTCCTGACTGACTGAATGACTGAATGACAGGAATCAACGTACAGCCTAAACTATAACAGGTAGAGACTTGGAATTTTGACAGTACCTTCGTTTCATAATGTAGGTGCTCACTAAGAAAGGATTTTGAAAAATTCAGATTCTAAATGCCAAAAATCAAATGTTTTTGAGAATTACACAGAATTATCGAATCCGAATCACATTTGACATTAAAACATATTGTTACCAGCGGGCCTTGGAAAAAAAATGAAAGTAGAATAAATTTGACAAATGAGAGAAACAAATGAGAGAACTATCAATATCCACGAAAATAATGCAGTCACATAACTTTCTTTACCCTGGACATAGAGAAAACAATACGAGGTGTGGTAATATATATATTATTATATCACAGAAGGAAATTCACGAAAATAATGCAGTCACATTACTTCCTCTAGCCTGGAAATAGAGAAAACAATACGAGGTAAGGTAATATGTTTTGGGAAGAGATGTATGAAAGTGATATTGTATTTCTGTTTAATTTCATTCCGAAAACGGTTTTATGGTAACATGACAGTGAGAAACAAAATTTTCAGCCACGATAATACAATTTCATGTTACCGGAATTTCGGTTTCTTCTTATTAGAACCCCTCCCGAGCTTACTGTGTACTGTAGGCTACAAGCGATGGGATGCAAAATTCTACATATAGCCATAAAAGCTATTTCAAACATTTTCTTAGGGGATAGTTTGAGTGTGATAAGTCGTTCTTTCTACTTCAAATTATAAATACCTATATAAGGACCTAGAATTTATAAATCTAAAGTCCTTCATAAGTTAATTTCCAATTACAAAATAAGCTAGTAACGTATAAGTGAATACAATTTTTTAAAGACTTCTGATATGACGTACTCGGTGGCACACTCAGGCTGAGACAACTGAAAATGCTCTCCCTGCAGACGAACTCTTATTCTACATCAAAATGTGTAGTGAGAAAATTACATTCTCTATGTCTAGGGTAGAAAACGTTATGTGAGTGTGCATTATTTTCGTGGATTATTTATTTATACCAATGAATTACATATATCGATAGCTTTTCTGATTTCTCAAAGTCCAGTTGTCATGAGAACTGTACGTGCAATGCGATTTGTATATGATTACATCTTTGTAATAAAAGTTATTTCGTCTTCTCGAAAACATTTCATTTTTGGCATTTAAAGCTATATTTTTCAAAATCCTTTCTTAGTGTGCACTTACATTACGAAACGAAGCTACTGTCAAAATTCCAAGTCTCTACCAATAATTAATAGTTTAGGCTCTACGTTGATTCTCTGTTAGTCAGTCATGAAGTCAGTCAGTCAGTCAGGACAAAGCCTCTTCCTATAGATAGCAGAGATAATTGAAATTTAATCAATTATTGTCAATTAATTGCAGATGGTCCTGCCCTACTGCCATAGAAACCGCGATAGAAGAGCATCGTTGAAATCGATTTTTTGCAACATAACATATCAATTTGACGATCGCTTCAATTTTGACAGCCCGCTCATTTATGTTACAGCTTAATGGCCAACTCTGTTTCATTAATTTGTTTATAACATTACCACGCAGAGATCTGAATTCTTTTTACATAGGTCGACAAAAAGAGAATCATGAAAGCAGGCCTAAATGGGAAAACATTGCAAAATTTGGACAAAACTAAGTATTGGGGGTTTTTGAGCTAGGGAAATAGAATCTAAAATAATTTTTCTTCCGGGCGGCGCACTTAATCGTGAAATGCACCTTGAAGCCAGAATTTTAGTTTTTTAATTATCAATCGTTTTAATTGTTTATGCATGGTTCGCGTGTCAGGGTAAGGTTGATAAATCTGTGGTTCGTTTTAATCGTTTCATTTGGATCTGTATGCCCATAGGCCTATGTCAGCACAAGATTTGTTTTAGTTTTAATTATTTATTTGGGTCCATGTCTAATAATGTTATTAAATAATTAAATTATGTAATTCTTGCAATTTATGTAAAAACGATGTCGGTGCATGTTTTTATGATTCTGCTGTTAAATAAATACATGACTTTAAAAAGCTGCAACTTAATAAAAGAGGGCAAAGCAGCGGGCACCTTCCAGTTATTAATATTAGACTAAAAAGATGTAAAAGTTCATTTGTATACCAATAGCTTAAAATGAGTATAAACAATGGACTGCACGGGAGATACCGAAGCTATGTGATTTGTTGTTAGCATTTCAAAACGTTTATAATCTCGAAATCTATTCGCATGCATATTTTATAAACAGTTTCAATGTATAATGTATTTCCATAAATTGTATAGGCCTACAATTCCGAATATAAACAGTATGAAATCATTTCTGTTCTATAAATGAGGAAATCGTATCATTTTGAAGTACCGGTACTATTTGGAACCGTAAAATCTTTTTACACCGTAATCGTAATGAATCTACGATATCCATTAACCTGCAGGCAGTGTATCTAATAAGTAGGGACCGGTTTCTTAGGTTTTTACCTATTTTTTTCCTTACTTTCAAAACAAAAAGCGCTCATACACTTTTTCGAATCACGTCCATAGGATTTACCCACATTAATTCTGTGGCACCTAAAAATACCTAAATGGGTATAAAAACCTAAATATACCTAAATGGGATATAAAACCTAAAATATCTAATTTAGGCTACTTTTTTGCCTTGTTTTTGAGAAATCGACATTTTTCGGAGAGACAATAATTTGTGTCGGGTTAAAATTAATACCACCAGCGTTTCGTTCAACCCATTGTCGTCTAGGATGGACAGTATCCAGAGAGGAAGTGTAAGAGTACCGGTGCATTCCTTTTAAAATATTCGTACGAACAACCTTTGTTGCCGTGTATATAGATATAGGATATAGATTTCTGTGTTTTAAAGCGCTTGTTTGCTGGTATTACTGCCATGTAATAAAATGTAAGGCAAACTTATTTTCACTGCTTCTTTTGATTTTTTATGCTTTCTTTCTTCAGTTGTATAATATTGTCCTAAAGCAAATTTACACAAATTTAAGTCAATTTTGTTAAGATAAACTTAACAAGTATTATGTATTGAATCCTATGTAGCACATTCAAATTTATTAAACCAATTATTCTACCCGAAAACGATATTTTGGACAAAAAACCTAAAAAAAAACTATTTCACCTAATGGAAAACCTAAAACAGTGTTTTTAAAACCCTAAAAATCCGGTCCCTACTAATAAGGTTTCATCTGGATTTATAGTATCTTATTTCAACGTAAAGTTGTGGTTCACAGATCTACTTAAAAGTTGGCAGACTATCGCTATACTGTTTCGCTGTTTTCCCCATGAACTTTAAATTGAGAAGTGGGAAGTTAAATTTGTAATTCCCATTGCTTATTTCATTCTGTGAGTAAGGTAATAACACTAGATGTAAATTCAGATTTGTTCAACGTTTTTATTTGCATCACAATATCTTTCTTTCCTATGTAAAATTTGTATTTTCTCGTCAGAAGTATTATATGAATGAAGTTTTAGTATAACGCACTTTATATACAAACCTAATTCATTCTGGAAATTCTAACGTCTCTACAAATGAGATTGTTAGAAAGTCTAGTTCCGATGTAGGATTACCTCAGAATTATTCAAATTGTATTTTAATACGTTTAGAATATAGGCCTATAAATAGTTTTGTCACCTTTCTTATTTTATTTTATTTCATTTTGCATTACAATAATTAGCCACACGGAGCTTTCGACACTGTACAGAATGCAGCAGTATAATTATTATTATTTATGTCAATAACACAAGAGTACAACATGACGTTAATTAGATAATTAAATAACATGTAAGTTATATGATATTCACGTAATTTACAAATTGGATTTTGAAAAACCGCTCTATTATCTTAGAGTTAAAAGCGTTATACCGAATGCCAAATTAATAATCGTAAATAGTAAATGATTTCGTTCATCTCTGTGGGATAGGAGATGCATTTGCTCTCTTCTCTCAGCGGGCCGGGGCTCGATTCCCGGTCTGGACAAGTTTTATAGGGGGTTCTCCAGAGTTTTTCTTCGCATGTGAGACTTTTAGGCCTTCGTGGTCACCGGATATCATGTGTCCGTCAATATCACTTTCATCCCATCCGCACCTGGGTGTTTTGTTAATAATAAATGGTCTTCTTGTCATAGCGGTAAGGCTAGTTACTTAAGCTTATGAAAATTGTCGCTAGATTAGTACTTTCGGTGTTACTTTTCCCAGAAAGTTATTCTGAAACTGATGGCGAATCGATGTTAGGTGTTGTTGCTTTTACAGAATTCAAAAGCAATCAATCGGCATCGTCTCAGTTTTATGGGAGACGCGGTATTATTAGACTGCAGATAAGGTGTAGAAAGTGTATTTGGAACACGTAGAGTAAGGAAATTATATCAACTGAAAACACAACACTTCTAAATTACGCTAGTAAACCCGTGCTAAAATTTCGCACTTAGCCTCTTTTGACATATTATGCATTCAGGAAACTGATGTTTAAGCTACACAGTCACGTAAGAAATGCTCAAAAATAAACCTAAACTTGAAACATAATGACAAGCATGATCTCCTCTCTTCGCAATGACGGAGACGCACACATGTCACGTGAGTCAATATGCGCCACCTGTTTCATGCAATCAGCGTGGGTTACTGTACAACCCTATAGCATCAGCACTCTTCCGATTAAATCATAAAATTTTATAAAGGAGACGTGAATTAGGTCACTGGTTCGATCCCCTGCCTTCAAACACAGAGCGCGCGTGTGCGAGTCAGATTCATTCCTCTGATATGATAAAATTTCCTTCGTTCTCTTGTACAACAGTCCTTCATATAAAATATTCAGATTCCACTCCTGAGGTATGAAATTTTTAAGCTGTGCAGAGAATACGTAGAAAGTTCTCGTACTCTTCTTGAGAATGTATTTTAGGGGATTTTCGCTAACGGGAGGAATTATTCTACAGCATAAAATCCATGCCTGTACTACTATTTAATTTACTTTGGTAATTTGATACTTGGTTGAGAAGACGGGAAGGCAACGCTGTTGCAGCTTTTTCCAGCCCGTAGCACGTGGTAAGCATGTGTTTGTCAATACAATTTCCGCTTTCTTCCTACCTGAACCTTTCCAAGAGTAGAAATATTTATGAACACGATATATTAAGTAAAGTTGAATACACTAAAACAATAATGCAAACAAAACTGGCATGAAAATTTATTAGGCCTCAGACGCTGTAACCACGTGCTTAAGACTGCGAAAACGGCAACATCTGTTACTCACCCCAAGAGCGGAACCAGTTTCATGGAGAAGGAGCCAGGAGGTTATGAAAAGATCGGGTGAGGTGAATTCCTACAAGTTGCATTTTATAGAATTTTGATATGTGAATTCCTACAATTTTATACGTGAATTCCCACAAAGACAAGTTACATGAATTGCTACAGAGATAAAATTTTCCCTCTTAAGATAAACTTGGAAGTAAGCAATTTAAATACTGGCTGGTGTGGTTAACATTTCAAATTATAACACTGTCAAAAATTAGACATTAAAATTATAACACTGCAAAAGCTAGGCATTAAATCCTTTGTAGTTTAAAGTAAATAGATAAATAACTAAATAAGTATGTCAAATTCTTGATATTTTATTTACGTAAGGCACTTTCTTCAGTTAATATAATAGGCTAAAGAAGAAAGGTTCGCCCGAGAGGGCATTGACTGTATTTGGTGTTCTTTTGGCATTTAGTTACATGATATCTTTCACATTTTAAGGAGCACAGTTCACAGATGCATTTTTCATTGGGGTCATGAAATTTCTTGTTAGTGCAGATTTTGTAGTGGAAGCCATGAACGCATATCGGGTTAGCACATGCCTCTGTTCCTGATTTGCTCAGTTAATAAAATGTTTTGATATGCCCACATAAATTTTTATTCATCGCCTTTCTTGTTACATTCTTCAATGCTTTCTCTTCTGTTCTTTTCTAATAAGGCATATGCGTATGTGTTTTTTATTTATTTGTTTATTTTGCAATTTTTTCATCGCCCCTAACAATGTTATTATAATTATGAATTATAAATTATAAAAATGAGCATTAAGGCCTGCGTCGAAAGCTTTATAGGTATTAGTACCGTGAAAGGAAATTTTAGGAATTAGCATGTTGTCAATTTTCAGAGATTGTAGTAATTCACTGACCATCATTTCCCAAAGATGTTTACCTCCTGCGATATTTTACGAGTTCAGAGCGACCCGAAAAGGTAACTGGATGCTGATAAAGTCAAACACCGTTGTTATGACAACGCTTTCCCTCACACGCTCTACATCCATATATATATAAAAAAAACCAAAGTTACATTAATTGCAATATAAATTATGTTCTGGAAGCGTGTGTTATTTAAATTTTCAGAAACATTCTGGTAGCTTGCATATTGAACAAGACACTCATTAATCCCAGCTTCTGAAATAGCCTTGAGATAGATATTGTAATGTATATAATCTCCTCAACAGATTACGTGCAAGCTGTATTACCTTACTCCAGAGAAGAGGATGCAAGTTAGTTAACCATTCTACATGGTTACGTCAAACTGAATATTACACACGGAAATAGCGCATAAAGTAGTTCTCCTATGTAAAGTGGCAAGAGGAATTCGTGAGGTGCTCCAAGGGCTGTTTAATCAAACCCACAATACGTGAAGCATCAATAAATACAGAGTTCCCGAGGAAGTCTGATTCTAACACTACTCGTAATGTATGCACATTCTCGCATTTAGAATTGGTTATAAGGTGGCCCAAGTAACATAAATATTCTTAAATCAATTAGTAAAATTTATCAGAGTAACATTAGTATTCCAGCTGTAAAAAGAAGCAAGTAGCCTGTCAGCAAAATAAGTGATTCCACTGGTTCAATACCTAAACTCTTTTTACTCTAAGAACAAAGATAAAGTAAACCAAAACCAGTACATCTGTCTCACTCTAGCGCATTATTCGTACAACCCAAAAGTGAAAGAGACATATGGTTTTTGTTTACTTTAGGTTTGTTCATCTGTAACAAGTAGCAAGTAGCCTGTCAGCAAAATAAGTGATTCCTCAGGCTCAATACCTAAACTCTTTTCACTCTAAGGATAAAATTAAAGGAAACCAAAATCAGTACACCTCTCTCACTCTAGCACATAGACATACGGTTTTTGTTTGCTTTAGTTTTGTTCATTTGTAACAAGTAGCAAGTAACCTATCAGCAAAATAAGTGATTTCACTGAATCAATACCTAAACTATTTTCATTCTAAGAACAAAGGTAAAGTAAACCAAAACCTATACCTATCTCACTCTAGCACATAATTCGTATAACCTACGAGTGAGACAGACACGTGGTTTTTGTTTATTTTAGCTCTTGTTCATACAGGGAAAACAGAACAGGAGAGTGAATCAAATCATAAACTGTTCTTCAGCCAACAGAAATGCATACGTTGGTCTTATTTATCCAACTAGAGACAGCACGATTTAAAAGTATATGTGAAGCAGAGCATAAACAAGTATAAACTACAAACAGATTTGGAGCTCCTTCTCTTCTACCCGCTTTTATCAACCTACAGATAAAGGTGTGATGTATCGTATCTTGAGATGTTATATTATATAACTCTTATTACGTATGAACGAATTCTCCAAACTGAATTAAGACCCTACATGCCAGAGAGACGTCAAGGAACACTTCCTTTCTCGACGATAAGCGTATTTCTTGGAATGCAAGTTACGACTCATTTTACTGTAAGAGCTCTAACGAAAAGCAGTCTTGTTACTGAATTTCGGAAATGTGATTGAGGTTATGACACGATGAGATCTGTGTTTGACGTTCCCTCTTTCCCAATTAGATTTATGTGATTTCCCTCCTCTAAGCACAAACACATTTGCTCGCTTTGCGTTTGAAATAGGTTATAACTGCTTTGATGTTCATGTGTCACGTTTGTAGCACATTAGCATTTTAATGTACTCTACCATCATGATTAGAGCGTGTTCCTCACAGGCTCATTTCGACTTACATACTCATCGATGTATACTCATTCCCATTTCATGGCACCAAGTACACTCGTTTTCAGCCGTAAGCCAACATGTTATTTGCCTATAACAAAGTATATTTTCAGGTTGGCTGTGCATTCGTTGTTTATCAAAACAACACTGAAATATTTAATTCACAGCTAACTTTAGCCCCCCATTGTTCAGTCTACCAAGCAGAACTATTAGCAATTTTAAAAGCAATTGAATGGTGCAATATACATAATAGCCGAGCAAGAATATTCAGCGATTCACAAGCAGCGCTTCTCTCTATCAAAAACAAATATAATCTACACAACATTGCAGTCAACATTAGAAGTCAACTACGTAAATCCGAACACATATGCCTTACCTGGATACGAGGCCACTCCGGTACTGAAGGCAACGAGAGAGCAGACGAACTCGCCAAAACAGCTGCACAATCAACGGCAGCCCCATCATACACCCTATGTCCAATCTCTCACCTCAAAATGAAACTTCGAGAAGAGGGTATCCACAGATGGAACAACATATGGAAATCAACCACTTGCGGAAGGACTATCAAAGAACTCTTTTTTCCCAATGTTTCTGACCGCCTAAAAAGTACACTCATGAAACCAAACTTTATTCTGACACAATTTCTATCCGGCCACGGAAAATTTGGCGAGTACTTCCAAAGATTTCATATCAAGACAGACAGCAATATATACGAGTGCATAATATGTGGTGACCGTCTTCAGAATGCCAAACATCTTATGTTCACTTGCCCAGTTTTTCAAACAAAAAGATTAGATCTTGAACTACATTTAGACAAGTGCAGTGCAAATTTTCAATTTCCGCTTAACGGAGAAATTTTCACTAGAAAATGTTGTTATTTGTCATTCACAGCATTTTTAGAATATGTGTTTAAGAGACTGTGAATGTATCTTCCTGAACTTTAGATCTACACAGGAAACCTCAATTGACTAAATATAGCCCTAACATACTTATTGTAAACTAGGGCTCACTCAATGGAGATTAAATAAATAATAATAATAAATAAATAATAAATATAACAAAGTAATGGACATTTCACTAACAAAAATCGTTTTTAAGCTAAGGGTCCTATAAATAAAGACTAATCTTGTTATGCTCATAATTGAAATGTTGACCGAAATCTATAACAATGCAAAATTGGACATTTTATTTTTATTGTACAGGAGGAACACTTCTTCATCTTCTTTACCTTACTTTTACCTCTCCCTTTTTTAGGATTTAAGCGAACCACGTCGCCCGGGCCTTACAGGGCTGCGATCTGTCGGGAGAGGAATTATCTATGGATTACATACATACTTTTTTGACCAGACAAGGACATAGAGGGCCTCCCCGGATGAGTGATCAGCCCAATGCCGGGGCCACCTTCGAGACAACACGAACACATAGGATGACACACACCATTCACACACACACTCTCCGAACAAGACGAGGATGGGATGAAGATAATGACGACCAGATGATATCCAGGGACCACAAGGCCCTAAAGTTACCCGACATTTGTCTCACAGGTGAGGAAAAACCCTCACCTAGGTAACTTGTCTCGAACCCGGGCCCGCTGCGTGAGAGGAGCGAACGCGTATAGGAGGAACACAAATATAAAAATTACCTTCAAAAGTTAGACTTCAGGATACGATATTAAAGACTATATGAAATATGAATCAATTCTGAATACCCTACAAGCAAAGTACAATTGCCAGAACAGAAGTTCCGGGAAGTAATGCAAACTATTAGGGACAGAGGAAGTACAAAGGTTATCGCTGACGCTCAGCAATATTTCTTTATATCAGGATGTCCAGCTTGGGAGGAACTGGGGCCAAATTAATTTAGAGAAGTCACCTTGAGGGCCGCTCCAAAATTACTTAATTTTATTCATAATAACTTAACCGACTGGTAGGGGAGTATGTAGGTCATAAAGTCTTGTTTCAATTATGCAGATGTGTTAGTAACAATATGGATTTAATCATGTTACACTATAAGTACTGTACATCTACAAATGATATTTCAGCACTGTAATAAACAGTTGTTTAAGTTACGTTAACTTACCTCAAACTAAAGTGACTTATCTAACATAGGAGAACTAAGACCTAATAATAGATTAAATGCCACGGGGAACTGTTCAAAATGCATGTTTAAGGGAGACATATCATTGATGGTAAAAAAAATGCACTCACAATCTGTACTGTTGCGATCAGTTTAGTACTGCAATATTAATGTGTAGGGTATACAGTGCAAACGATATGACCTTATATATTTAGGATTGGACGCATATTGAAATAGGCAAACATTCAAGTTATTTTAGACATCTAAAACACTAGAGAAATAAACAAGACTAAAGAGGAACATAGCCAAACCAATCTTATCTAACATAAAATAGCCTGATACAACTTCACCTCACATAATGAAACTCGCATAACTTAACACTGTTCAATCTAATCTGACTTGATCGAAACTTAATTAGCAAGATGAAAACAAATATGAAAGAGATTACACCCGTGCAGTGTCTCTAACAAAGACTGCGGAACTAAATGCCCAATGAGCTGCCAATTCCAGCGAAATATTCTGCGCAATCATAATTATAATTTCAGCGCGATAGTATTACATTGTTATATAATCAAATAAAATTAAAATCGTGATTCAAATCAGGGTCTGTTTTCAAAATCAGGGGTTTCCAATGCAGCCGGAATCACATGCAGCCTGCAAAAGATTTCTTGCGAACTGCGAAGTCAGTTTGAAGAATATATTAATTTAATATCCGTTATGTGGTCTGCCGCTGTGGCGTAGAGGATGCGTTCTCTCCTCCCACGCAATAGACCAGGGTTCGAGTCCTGGTCGGGACAAGTTATCTGGGTTTTTTCGGGTTGTTACCACACCTGAGAGACAAATGTCGCGTAACTTTAGGCCCTTCTGGTCCCCGGATATCACCTAGCCGTCCGTTATCTTCTTTACCCCATCCTCGCCTTGTTTAGAGTGAAAACGCATGTGAATGGTGTGTCTCGTCCTATGTGTTGTCTCGGAGGTGGCCCCGACATCGGGCTAAACATTCATCCGGGTAGGCCCTCGATGTCTTTGGTCAAAAAAATATGTTATGTGATCCAAAGATAATTCCTCTCCCGACAGGTCGCGGCCCGAGCGGTGTGGGTCACTTGAATGTCCCTGAAAGGGAGAGGTAAAACTGAGGTAAAGAAAAAAATAAGAAAATATAATTTACGTTGAAATATATTTCATCTGTTTTTAGTATTCAGTTTTGGTGAAATATATTTTAAGTTATCTTATCTTAATCTGTAGCCTAATCCTATTGTTTTTATTGACTAAATTTAGAAATACATGTCCATTAACTCCAAATCTGTAAGTTACACGAAATACCGGTAGGCCTACATTATATCAGCAATATAAGAATACTTCAAAACTTCTTTTTAAAAAGCCTGAAAAGAATCAACGTTATGTTTTGGTTTACTTTCACTTCAAAATTTCTCTAATTTTATCCCCAAAAATTGTGCCAATTATCTCCTAAACATGTATTGGCCCTTGCACCACTTGGCCATATCCTGGTAGGTAATGTCACCATAGCGATATTCTGAAACTATTAACCCTCTGAGAGCTAAATTTATACACTAGTAAGTGAAATCATCAGAGGCCACTAAGTTTGAAATTGATGGGGGGAAAATGTCCGTGCAGTAGATGTTTTTCATAAATGACTATCCTAACACGTGGATAAAAATCCTCATGTTTTACATAAAGTATTATGCTATGAATCTTAATCCCTGCTTTTACACAATTTTTGTGACGCATGTAGGCCTATATGTCAGTAGCAGTGAAAAGTTTAATGCTTGAAGTCTACACGTGTGACATGGCCATAAATATCGTTAAAATGCTAAGTTACTAATAAGAAATCTCAAAACGTTTGGAATAGAAACATGCCATTTAAAATGTAGTGTTATCAAAGCTAAAATTTTTTGTTATGGACAATTGAATTCTCAATGTATTTTAAGTAGTTTATTTTGACAAGTGTATAGCCTAAAAGATAGCTCTACAAGTCTCAGCCAATAATTTTACAAGTACAATTAAAACCTCAAGTTTGTAAAAGTAATTCTGCTTCCCCTAGTAAATATGCGGAATCTCAGATAAAATGAGCTGTTTATCTCATAACTTTATACTACATAAACTCTCTCTACGGCTTGTACAGGTCACTAGGTTTGCTCGTAATAAAGTCAACACATTACCAGTGGCTGCAAATTAAGATAATGCGGCTGGGGTGTGGCATTCCCGACAGACACATTGTTTTAATTACTGGATTGTAGTTCAAGAATACATTCTCGGTTAGACCACTGTCATTCTCAAGCCGCAAGTCTTGTACACAACACCAACGTCAATACAGGCAGCCATATAACTATGGCAATTCAGTGAAAATAAAGAAACACTTCAAAACACTCGCTAACACCCCAAACACTACAGATTGGCTACAAATGTCTTTTGACCAGAAGTTTACTTCCTTTATCCTGCTATAGATAAGTACTAGCTTGAAAGGCCCAGAGTCGCCCGGGTTTAGTATGTTGTTAACTTATGAAGGACTTTCGATTTTCAAATTCTAGGTCCTTATATACGTATTGAAAATTTGAAATGAAGAAGAACGACTTATCACACTCAAACTATTCCCGAAGAAAACGCTTGATATAGCTTTTTATGGCTCATAGAAGATGTAGAATTTTGTATCCCATTGCTTCTACACACCATGCCTGGTAGGGGTTAAAATAAGAAAACATAAATTCCGGTAACACAAAATTGTATTGTCTTTGCGGAATATTTTATTTCTCACTCTCATGTTACCAATACAACCATTTCGGGGATGAAATTAAAAAGAAATTAAATACCACTTTCATACATCCCTTCCCAAAAACCTGCGATATATTAATACACATTTCATCTTCAATATTTCATTACAGCAATGAATTATTATATCAATAGCTTCTCTAATTTGTCAAACTCCCATTTCATTTATTTCCAAACCTACCTGATATCAATGCCAACAATACACTGTTGTCATGTGAACTGTGATTTGGATTCGATAATTCTGTGTAAAAAGCGATGAAGTATTCTCAAAAACATTTTATTTTTGGCATTTAAAATCAAAATTTTTAAAAATCCTTTCTTAGTGAGCACCTACATTATAAAACGAAGGTACTGTCAAAATTCCAAGTCTCTATCTATTATAGTTTAGGCTCTACGTTGATTCTCTACGTTGATATATATATATATATAAGAGATAAGGAGAAATACAACAATGAAAAGTGAGTTCTCTTTATTTTCTTCTATCTTTCTTTCTTCGTATTTTTAATCTCGGAACTTCATGGGGTGTGCAAGGTAATGATAACAAAGAGAGGGCAAATCAAGGATTATAATGAAAATGTGTGACCATTTTAAAATTTTGGAACATACAAATTAAAGGGCAGGTTATGGAATGTATGTATAGGCCTAATGCAGATTATGGGTACTAGATGTAGGATACGAAGGAAACAGACACCCATAAACATGCACATGCGACGGCATCGTGCCACCCTAATGTATTGCGGTAGTTGGAAACAAGAAAACACACATACCCACTCCATGATTTTTTCAAGTTCGGTACGAATGGGCATTATTTCCCAAAGCTCCATCAGTTCCTTGTGGTATTTTCTGGCATTTCTCCCTCGGGTAGTGACTATTTTGATGTAAGAATGGTGTTTACATCTTGTCATGTCCATTGTGCATGGCGAGTATCTCACAGTTAAATTACCATCGCCTCTATTCATATAACCGTACAACACAATGCTATCAAATGATGTGTTCTTATACTAGAGATGTCAAAGTCTCCCAATGACATACATCTCATGGTAACATCGCCTTATTGAGAAAAAAATAGTTGCCATGACTTTTGCTGCATCCCTCGTGTTATAATATATATATTTATTTACTTATAAATTAAATATATACCGTACATACATACATATATATACTATACATACATATAAATAAATCACAAAAACACAACAGACAAAGAAACTGGTTGTAATTAAATCGCAATCACCTTTCAGTGGCCGAAAATCCTGACACAGTCTACACTCATATTTGCCGCTTCCGGAATTTGAACCTGCAACTGACTTATATATTTTTAATAAGAAGAGAAATGTATTAAAAAGTTATAAGACTAAGAGAGACAGATAGAACATCAGATAAGAAAGGAAAGACAGACGGACGGACGGAGAGAAAAACAGATGTCAAACAAATGACAAAGAGAGGTAGGCAGAGAACTGATAGACAGCCTCAGACAGACATACATACATACATACAGAAAGAGACAGGCTGAAATTAAAAAAGTATTTTTTTCATTCTAAAAAAGAATATAAATGGTGTACTATGTACATACAGTATATGTATGTATGTATATATGTATGTACGTATATAGGCTACATATACATATATATAAATATAATTCTTATATATATATATAAATACACAATTTTTATTTTTGATAAATATGTTGGCGATTTTTCACAATAGGCAATATGGAGACGTCTGCAGTACTGAATAATAATATCACAGGCAGGAAAATAATCAACCGCAAGTGAAGGAAATACATCACCGTTCAGAATATTAATATTTCAACATGTTCCAATATGCAAGGAAAGCTACTTTATCACATAATATATCAACCTTGCGATACAGTGATATTTCAGAAGAGTTATTGGGTATAAGAACCGTATTTGCAAATTATTGTACAATTTATTGCTTTCCTAGTTTTGGCGAGAAAAAACAAAGTAGTAACTGCCGAAGGAGAGACGTGATCAGAAAAAAAAGTGGCACTTTAAGGGAAAAGTTTTTCTGCATTGCAAATAAATTTTTAAAAAGATGCTGAGGTGACGTTTACTACGTCAGGAGACGGAAATATAGCAGTAGTTATGAATCCCCGTGATACAGAGTATTCATACATTCAATTCAGGCGACGGGTGATGTTTATGGAGCATTTTTAATGGCCTAAGTCGCTTTTACGAGCCAACATTATTACTCTAGTGAAATGCTCAGACTAACCCGTTTATGATCTGCGTGTTACAACAACAAGTTCTGGTTAAATATCATCCAAGCGCTATTAAAAGTACTTCTCATCATGCAGACGTTCCGTACTAGAATCGTTAAACAATATACTGAATGTTCCAATTCCTTCACTAACAAAGATTTATGGATTGTAGAAAAGACCATACCAGCAAAATCATGATATTTCTTATCGATCACATACAGAATGTCTGTCGCAGGCTAATTATAAATTCAGTCGTCTTACAAAATATCCAGGCTTCTTACAAAATACCGGCAAATTATTAATAAACATCTATTCTGAAATTTGCCTTGTTACCCAACCGATGGATTGGAAGGGCAGGTCCTATTTCTTGGACTCCTAGAAGTCCGGATCTCATTCCCTCAGACTTGTTTAGAAACTTGTTTATGCGGAGAAGATTCGAGACGTAAACCATTTACGGCAAAGGATCATCGCTTCAGTGGCAACTATCACAAAAGACATGACGTGGAAAAAGGTTGATTACCGCTTGGATATATGCCGTGCCACAAATGGAGCATACACTGAAATGCATTAAAAACTTGATAATATTACCTTTCAAACTATATATTAAACATTATCCTTAATTTTTATTGCACTAAAGTATTTAACACCAAATCTCAGAGTTTATCTATGGATACCCCGTATTACTAAACTGAAATATTATATAATCAAATGTATACTTTTAATACAATACTGTCTTGCGATAAATAAGATTTCAAGAGCTGTACAAATTAACTCGAGCGTAAAAGAAAAGCAGTGAATGATGAAATGTATTTGTTGTTTTGCAGGTGTTTGATCTGGTAACCCTGTAAGAGAGAAGGCAGGGTTCAGCGGGAGATATGTAGCCACAGCAACCATCAAAATTTCAATTACTGGACGTTCAGCACTTACAGAAATAAACAATGATGTCGTGAGAGTGAAGTCACCATGGCGCTCCTGGGCAACACCGTGTGGTTCCCGACAGACGTTGGGGCCGAGAACTCCACGCTCAGCAGCAGCACGTCGCAGATGGACTTCCCAGTTGAAGACAGTTTCGGAGGTTTAAGCTGGTTGGATCCGTTCAATAATTCCACCGGAAACATTACCTTGGGTAACAATGAAACAATGCACTGTGAAACTAACCAGCCTATTCTTATCATTATCACGCAAGTTTTATACGGTGTAGTGTGCTTAGTAGGCTTGCTAGGAAACACGCTAGTTATATATGTGGTGGTACGCTTCTCCAAAATGCAAACAGTCACAAATATGTACATCGTGAATCTTGCAGTAGCAGACGAGTGCTTTCTCATCGGAATTCCTTTTCTTCTAATCACGATGAGTCGTCAGTCGTGGCCGTTTGGAAACATTATGTGCAAGGCGTATATGACGACCACTAGTATCAACCAATTCACCAGCTCCATTTTCCTCACAATTATGAGCGCTGATCGGTATATCGCGGTTTGTCACCCTATCAGCTCACCCAAAATCCGCACTCCGCTGATCAGCAAAGTAGTGAGTCTGACGGCCTGGACTGCAAGCGCTCTGCTCATGGTCCCCATTTTCATGTACGCCAGCACTATGGAACGTGTACCAAGTTCGGCCACCTCATGCAACATCCTCTGGCCGGAGAGCGAGAATATCAGTGGTCAGGCGGCTTTTACGCTTTATTCTTTCATTCTGGGGTTCGCGATCCCCCTGCTGCTCATCTTCGTGTTCTACTTCCTGGTGATTCGCAAGCTCAAGACTGTGGGCCCCAAGAACAAGAGCAAAGAGAAGAAGAAGTCGCACCGAAAGGTGACCAAGTTGGTGCTCACAGTGATCGCAGTGTATGTACTCTGCTGGCTGCCCTACTGGATAACCCAAGTTGCTCTCATTTTCACGCCGCCGAATATGTGCCAGTCCATCATGAATTTCACCATCTTCTTGTTAGCGGGCTTCCTCAGCTACTCAAACTCTGCTATGAATCCCATACTGTACGCTTTCCTCAGTGACAACTTCAAGAAGAGCTTCCTCAAGGCTTGCACTTGCGCAGCTGGTAAGGATGTAAACGCAACACTGCACATGGAAAACAGCGTGTTTCCTCGAAGGCATCGTCAAGCAGGGTCTGAGCGCCTCAAATTGCCGCCAGCAGGCGGTGCAGGAACCTCTGAAGAAGGAGAAAGGGGACCTCTTGTGAGCAAGACAGACCATTCAACCACTGCTATTACGATGACCTCAAGATCCAACATCACCATTAGTAGCGATGTCCCCAAGGACCCTGCGAGTAAGGACACAAGTTGCAAAGAAACTGCGCTTAAGAATGGCCAACAACCCACTCAAGTATAGTGTTCCATATCAATGAGATATCAGGGTGTTAGGTGTTCCGATGTTTAGTTGTGTAATCAGTGTACCACCATTCCGTCAAGTCGATGTTGTCATATCATATGAGCCTACTGAAATATGAGCCACAAGATTTTGTACTTGAGCCCTTGAAATCTTGTTCTCATATTTCGTCATCAGACAAACTTGAGTGTGTTCTGAGTGTATCCACCTATTTTTGTACAAACAATAATTAAACTGAAGTCAAGAACGTTTTCAGTGTGATAACTGTTACCACTCGTTCGTTGTATGTTGAATGTTGCTAAATGGAAAATAAAATTATATTTAATTGCACAGTCCCCAAAAATTCCTACAAATGATCAGAATTGATCCTAGGAAATTTGTAATGTTAAAGTAACTTTTTTGGCGTGAAACTTCTTTACTTCTGATTTCAAATGTAAAATTGGTGATTTTTTTTTTTTATCGAAAGTTGCCACTTGCCAAATTTTATTACACTCGGTTTACTGACTTCCAGCTGTATACTTTTGCTATATCCAGAAAATGTTAACGAGAAACCAGAAATTATTAACGAAAGTCAAGTTAAATAATTCATTTATCAGAGGTATGTAAGTTTCACGCAATTAGCCTATAGAGATTTATAGATCTGTCGCCACTTTTTAATAAATATTTGGATGAACATGTAGTGATAATGGAAGTATAGCAGTTGTGCAGCAAACGAGTGGAAGGGAGAAAAGTTCATGTTTTGGGGGAGAAAAATATGTAAGCCATATTCCCCAGATTTATTGGTTTCTAAATCCTTGCCATTATCTCCTCCCTGCATGAAGCAGCATGCGCTTTTGACATAGAAAATGGAGCTGAATCCAGTTGTCTTAAACTTGATTTTAACTAAAATGGCATTTTTATAATACTTTGTATTATAAAAAAAAATTTGAAACATAAGGACAAAAGGAAGAAAAAGACTAAGAAAATAAATATCCTAGTGGCGTCGGATTCAATGCTAACCATTTTTGCTTGTAACAATTTTGTTGCCAGAACATTCCTAACAAGAAGTTGTTTGCGTTCCAAAGTATTGACGTCTGCATGTGGAAAGTTTATTGTCATTCCTGAATACAGTAAATATTGTCATCAGTTGATACTAAATTCTACCAAACACTGAGCGAAAATAAACCTCTTTCCACTATACATTCGTGCGCTTTATCCCTACCTACCTCATTTCTATTTTAACGAAGGCCCTGAATGTGATACCCACAAATCGTGAATGTGGATAAACCCATAACAATAAGCTCTCTTGAAAACTGGGTAATGTGAATTGAAGAATGGCATCTGGTAAAAGGAATAAAAAATATGTCTTTTTGAAAATATTTCTAACTTTGTAAATGTCATATGTGCGGTATGTAAAAAATTATTTTTGAGGACGGAAAAAAGAATGTACTTAAAAGTCAATTACAGGAATGTAAGAGCAACTGTTTTCTCATTATAAATAAACAAAATATTTACACAGTAACCATGTTATTATTCATCTCAAGAAGACACTAGATTATTTATAACTTTGCATCTCTAAGCCTAGAGCATACAATGTGGACTTCTCAAGAAATACAAGAATTCAGTTTGCTTGAAAATTCGCCAAACTTTCATTTACGTTTATTTCCATATATTAACGATTATGCAACCTTCCTCTAATCAACACATGATAAGAATAGTCTGACCATTGTAAAGATAACCTAATAAATAGTTTTAGTGACTACCCATTGGACGCAGAAACTAATTTTCAGGCTACAGATAGTGATGTCGAATTATTGTGCATTTGCGGTAGCTTAAGTAAAATCCAATAGTTGTAGTTGTTTAATAGTAAAGTCTTACTTAGCTGTTTATACTTTGGACATATGAGGGCACTATCATGTGGCCAAATTATAATAAATTGATTATATAGAATAAATAATTTGCTTAAAAATGCACTGATTTTATTATGTTCTTGTACACAAAAGGATAATTATAATTAATTAAGACCAGAATTATTCGAAATATATCTTTCTTATCTTATTCATTCAGTTATGGACTAAAATTCTTGAAGTGACTGAATATATCTGTTAAATTATTTCAACTTGCTTCTGTCCCATATCTAGTTGGTTAGTTGACATATAATGAGTATGGATTTCTAAATACTTGTTTTCATGGTAACTTGTGTAATCTCATTTACGAACTATTTCCCTATCATTAAATTCAGAATATATAAGTGAAAACCAAAGAAATAATGAATATGCTTATTTTGAAAATTTTGAAATAATAAAATAGTGTTTCTTTTCTTTTAATATCTCAAATACCTACAATAGGCCCCCATTCTGAGTGGTTAGCAGGCTCGCCTTACATCGCTGGGACCCGGAATTGAAACAAGGTGGATCTACGTGGAACTTGTGGTGGACAAAATGGGGTTGGAGCAGGTTTTCTCGAGGTGCTCCTATTTCGCTTGTCATATGTCACTCCACCGATGCTACATTAAACCAATTGCATCCTTTAAACTGTACAAAGAAAAACAATTGAACCTATCTTTCAATTTGATTGCTCGTCATTGCAGAGTAGAATGTGGTTCTACAAGCAAGTAACAGTTAAGTTACAACCATATGGTTGATACAAAGGAATTGTAAATACCAGCAATGGCTTTGTAACTGAATATCTGGTGAAGCTATGTCAATGCTATGTTATGCAAGCCTTTTAGATATGGGCATTAAAGAACAACAAAATTAATTCACGGCTCTTTAACAATCCTCCTTTGCAAGGAAAAAAGTAATAGCAATAGTGTATTTTCAGGGCTGTATTTACAAGAGGAAATGTACTTAAATTCTTAACTTTAATCTCTTCCCCTGTCTACCGCCTTCTGCCGCACGTGTGGAAGTGGTCCATTAGCATGTCCTCTCTGTTAATAACCCCCAACGACTCCCTTACAGTGGTACTTTCATTTTTTTCAAGATATCGTACTCAACTGATAAGAGATGTTGCGTCGATGCCACGGGGAGTTACTGGATCACCTGCTATACTCAACTGATATGAATCCGTGTGACTACGATCTCTTATAAAAATGAAATCGCCACTTCGAGGGAGGCGGTACGCCACACGACACGCCTTCATCAAATGCTGTAAGGCAGTCACTGCGAGACATTAATCTTATAGCCCAGTTAAATTGAACAAATCAAGTGAAAAAATAAATCCCGGAGTTTTGAAATTTGGCATGGTTGTTCGTTGATACTTACAGTAAACCTACTTAAAGTACTGGAGGGTAGGGTTTGAGAGGGGGGTGAGGGAGCTGTTTATAGGTGAGTTTTTTTTTTTTTTTTTTTCAATTACGTCCGTAGCTATCGATTCTAACGAAAATTATTCCATTTACAAAATTAAAAAGGTCCTATTCATTTTTGTCGTAGGAATAACACTTTCGAAGTTATACGGTACAGTAGAAAATTATCGGTATTCCATAAACTCGCCATTCATTGGATATTCGTCATTACATTTAAAACAAAACAGCTTTGAACTATGTACAATTAATCACTTAACATTCTCATTTCTTCCGGCGTATCTTCCTATTCATTTTTGTCGTAAAATTAATGCTTTCAAAATTTATTGTTATGTTGTCCTTTGTCATTCCACATCTCACAATGCTATTATCAGCAAATAGCACTATTTGCTTAGCAAAGAGAAAACTACAATATTGCCTAGTCCCGAGTGCATACGAGAACTGTAAAGTCTATCACTCTGTAAATATTAATCCTATGACAAAATGAAAAGGACTTTTTGTGGGAAATTTTATCTACTTTACAATTTTGAATAACGAATAATTTTCGCTAGGATTGACATGAATGCAAAAATGTCAAGAAAAGTAGAAACCTCACCTTTAAACAACTCCAGTACTTTTAGTATGATCTACTGTAGGTACAAAGGAATAATCTTTCTAAATTTGGAAACTCCAGGATTTTTTTCGCTCGATAACCATTATTTTGTCTAATTTAATGGACTATTTCCAGATATGAACGCGGGAAAGATTGCGAAGCCTTCAACATGTATGGCAGAACGCAGAAGGTAGTTTATTGGGTGCGAGATTAGTAAGTGATTATATTTCCTGTGTTAGTAATTTTTTTTTCAATAAAATATACTGTCGCCATTATTTTTTATCCACCGGAAGTAAATTACAACTGCCTTAAATTGTAAAGCTTTATTAAATAATTCATAGGAGTGAATTTCCAGAGTCCACACCCCCTTATACATTGTTATTAAACAGTTGGGATACCGGCAAGATTTCTATAAGTTTTTTTTTTTTCAAGTTTCATCACCATCAGGTATATCACGAGATATTTACAGTATTATAAGAATTTTCAATAACATATTATAACAGTTTATGTAATGCAGCGAAAAACAAAGCTGATGAAGCTGGTTATCTGTATCGTGTTGATGTGATACTTCATCACAAATGGCAAAGGTAGTGACTTTAGAAAAGCTGGTCTTCTCTTTCAAACCTGGAACACTGTGTTAGTAGGTGCAGGGCCGTCTAAATTTCTTCCTCAGGACAGTTGCATGTTGGTGACGTTGTTTTATTCATTTTAAATAGGTAGGCTATGATCGAAAACGACCGTGATTAATTAGGAATTGAGTTAGCATGTAGTTGGGCCAGAGAGGTAAGGAGAGCCTGTGGAAGATGTTTGGGATAAAAGGTTTGGTGCGAGTGGCTATTTCGGAGTTTATGTATAAAGTTTTAGTACTGAATTCATTTTCAATTGACATTTTATTAAAAACCAGAAATAAAAATATAGAAATATACTTACTAAGTTCTTAGACGAATTATAAATAGACACAGTATTCCGAGTCATTTGGTCGAAACCATTAAAAACTAATCAAGAAGTAAATAGGACATCCAAACCATCATTGGACCAACATCTGACTACAATATATAATGAAGAAGTCTGATCGACGAGAAAATAGAAGAATGCACGGTATGGAAAAAAGGTAAGTTAAAATCCTAGCTAGTACTATTAGTAGTGCAAGGAGTGAAGCGGGAACACTTATTTCCTTCAATCTCTGCATGCTCTACTTAACAAAAGAATTGATCATCTCAATAGTTTGTTGTTCTAGGCGTCTCGGAACTTTCTTTCTTTAACCGATTTACCTCCACTTTGAAGGGATTTTACATCCTAATGCCCAAAGGGAAGGAGAAAATCTGTGGTTCACAGATATTCGGACAGAACATAGATTCCCGGACGTGTGATCAGTACGAAGCAGATCCTCTCCAAAAGACTTCACAAGCATAGGCTATACATGCTCGGCATTCTCCGATTGGAGCCAATAGAGAATTCACTTTTGATGTTAATTGCTAATTACTATTACAGACATGTTTCATGTAATGGCAAATCAACATTTTTGTACACCCCTAGAAGCACAATAAGGCAGTGCATGACGCCCGTGCTCTTGATGTAAACAACAATCACTATACCAGAACTAACAAACTTTCTTTAAAGTCGGCCTCCCCTTCAATAAGTTCTGGATCCGCCCCTTGCCCACAGCATATTTATTTGTGGGTACCAAACCTGAATCTGTGGTAGTAATCAGTATTTGTGGTAATGAGAAGGGCAGTGGCGGCTATTCAGGGGAAGTAGGTGAAGTAGCACTTCACCAGTATTTTTCCTTTACAATACGTATTTTTAAAGTTTATTTTCCATATCACGAATTGGTTTTTACTATAAAATATGTATCTGTATTTTTGAATTGCCCGCCACGCCACCACTTGGTGGCAAAGCTAGGAGACACTGAGATCCTGAGAGCGCAGAGTGCTTCAAGTCGGCCGTGTGAAGGTGAACTGGAAACCACGCCCTCCGTTGCATGGGTAGTCTGTTCAAATAAAAAATGAGGATGGCAAGCAGCAGTTTTCTCGCTTATCCCACGTCTGCTAGGTGACGAGAACAGACTACCCATGAAGCAGTCCCCCTTGTTCAGGCATTTTCTTCGCCGCGCCAGCACCTCACACTGTCAGCGGTCTAACGCCGCCAAATTCGAATGTGTTAAATTCAGAAAAACCCGGATTCCACAACCCCATTCTGTCGCACTGGGAACACTAAGCGACTTCCTCTACCTCGATCATTAAAAATACTGTTTTCTCGTCTCTTAATCCATTTCCGGGGAACTCTCACGCGATTTGCCCTGCCCTAATTATTATTATTATTATTATTATTGTTGTTATTACTATTATTATTATCATCATTATTACTATCATTATTATTATTATTATTGTTGTTATTATTATTTTTGTGCCATTTTCTCTCGTCACACAACTCACACAACCATAGGCGTAACCAGGCCGACCATATGGGGGGTTATAACATCCGCGGGGTCTGGGGGGTATGGACGCAAAATTGGTATGGTAAATTAAGACGCAAAATAACGAGTTTTAAGCTTCCCACGCTTTATACTTGTATTAAGTAATTTATGGGCAGACTTAAAAAATTATACAATTTTCCTTTTTTTAATCAATGGGGGGGGGTTAAAACCCCCAAAACCCCCCCCTCGGTACGCCTATGCACACAACGTTCGACGAGAGAAATTAGCAAAAAAATAATCGCGTGAGAGTTCCCTGAGATGGATTAAGAGACGAGCAGTTTAGATAGGCCTACTAATAATTTTTAAAAATATTTTAAGTTTACCGTATGAAATGATATTTGCAGCACACCCTCGTTTTGAGCCACGAGCCGCTATTGGGTGAATTCCGTTATTAACATAAGCATGTGGCATTTTTTTTCTCTTCACCTAACTTTCCGGCCACGAGCCGCCACTGGAGAAGGGGTACAGGGAAAAGTATTGCTGCCATGTGCCTGGGAACAGTTTTACCAGCCGGATAATTTCCCCCTCCACCGTCACTTCGCAAACTGTAAAACCTTATATCCACTACAAGAACCTTCCATTAATTAGTCTTATACCTCTTTACGCTAAACTTGAGAATAGGGTGACCGCCGCCATAACCGGGCCGTACCGAGTGGGACCAAGTCTATAATGTCGCCAATATTACGAACATGATTACATGCCGATTGAATTCGGTAGATAAACGACTGTTGTAGCGATGTTTTATGTAAGATGTGGAGGTAAAAAAGCTTCTGCATTAAGAATTCTAGGTCCGTGACAGGTTATGTTAGGTTAGGAACAGTCATGTTAGTTTAGCAGCAATATTCTGCATAGCGCGGGGGTCGTGCCATGTAACGATGTTTTACGAAAGATGTGGAAGGGTAATAAGACTTCTAGAAGTAGTGACAGCCAAATTCTAGGTCAGTGACAGGTTATGTTAGGTTAGGAACATTTGTATTAGTTTAGGAGCAATATACTGAATAGCGCTGGGTTTATTATGTCTCACATTGAATATGACGGGAAATTTTACCCTTGCGCCGATCGTTTCTCTTTTGTTGTCTGCGGCTCGGAGGGGAACGGTCGCTAATGGCAGTGCATGACTGGCTACGCTATTCTGAAGGAGTTCCCCTCTTTATTTCATAATGAACTAAATGCCTGTCACTTCCAATGTAATATCGAGCGTAAATTCAACGGTAAGAAGCAAGAGGGATGATGCCTAGTCAATCTAAGTTACACAGCTTAACCTGCAATGGCGACGGAAGTGTTTGACCTTGTGTATTGGCACACACGATTCTGGTACTTAATGTGTATGTGACGAATTATATATGGTAACAACACTTACCTCAATTAACAGACACTTGATTAATCCAGTAACGAGTTTATAAAATCACAAGACACACGAAAATCGGCACACAAACACTCAAACATTCCCGAACTCACTCCACTGGAGACAAACCGACGGGAAAGCAAAGCAACGTGGAAAGAGACTCACGCAGGTCGATGTTCTAATTTGTTTCACTGCCTTCTCGATACTATAGTTCTCCATTTAGGATAGTTCAACAGGGTGAAAATAACATTCCTGCTATTCATAACACAAAAAATTAAGCAAACAACTTATCTCGTGCTTTTAAAATTCTTGGGTTGTTCAGCCGTGGATTGATACAGAATGTGTAACACGACTTTGAACATCAACGTTATCTTCTACTTACGAAATAGCAAACAGCAGAAATACAATATCGATTTTTTCTCAGTCTTCTTCCTACATTTTTTCTTCTTCTTCCTTCCGGATCACATCCTAAGGCTTCCTCCAACGGGTAAAGAGTACTTTTTTAATCGGAGGACAAGACTGTGTTGTCTTTTGTCTGCTGAATTTTCCATAAAAAGTTTTTTTTTTTTTTAAATCACGTAATGATGCTATTGCCGGTCACTTATAAGCAGGGCTAGGATTTATATGTAATTACATATTTCTTAATTTCACATATAGACACATTTTTTTCACTTATCTCCATCTATTATGTTGTCCTCTATTCAAATTAAACAAATTTATTTTACATATTTTTCCATATTTCTGACTTTAGTACATATTTATATGTAAAATAAATATTTGTCCATATTTAGTGATTTTTATGCAATATTCGTACATATTTAATTCTTAGGAGTAATACTATATAAAATTGTCGTTTTCAGTGACAGAAAATATGGCAGCACAGGATAAGTTTACAGTTATCTCCAGAAATGAATGTGTGAAAAATGATTTGTGTTAGATTGAATCAAATTTTTGTAATATAACAAAAATAATTCAGAAACTACAAAATAATAATCTGACATTACCTGGAAAAATTGACATTGTGTAAAACATGATTCATGAACTCAAATGTATACGTGGACATTTAGCCGATCTTATCAAATGTAAAGTGGACAATATGTTTTCAAGAAATCCAGGCTTTGAAGAAATGTGTAAAATCAGTGCAATCTTAAGTAGCTCGTCAAATGTAAAACTAGAATCAGTGAATTTTAAACACGCACCAATCACTTCATGTGCAGTAGAACGAAGCTTCAGCCAATACAAATCACTTTTTAAAATTTAAAACAACATTTTGTGGCATACTGTTATGGTAGCAGAAATAATCAATGAATGAATACAAATAAAGTAAGTGATCTGAAAAAAAAAATTGAATAATTTAATTTATGAATCCAGTATTTGTAATGCATTTTTATAGGTTCTAAAAGTAACAAAATCTAGTGTCTAGTGGTTAAATTTGTTTTGATGTCCATATTTTACAAAATATATTTGCATATATATGTACGTATTTTGACATTTTTAGTACATATATATGTACATATTTTGACATTTTTAAGTACATATATATGTACATATTTTGACATTTTTTAGTACATATATATGTACATATTTTGACATTTTTTAGTACATATAAATCCTAGCCCTGCTTATAAGTAACACTTTTGCGTTTAACATAGAAGCCAAACGCTACAAGAAGTTTTAAGGATTAGCAGTGGCAAGGTTACTAGTGTCTCAGTGCTATCATGGTAAATGGTTTTACCACAACGTGTGTTCATCTGCTTGTCGAAATAGTTTTTTTAATATATATATATATATATATATATATATATATATAACTTTATTATACAAAAGTATATTACAATTGTGGCAGCAACAGACATAAAATGTACATGTAACTTGTATTGAGGTTGCTATCCATTAATAGTCCTCAGCAATAGTTTTTAACAAGTTTTAAGCGGTTATTGCGTTTCTTATCCAGTATAAAAAAACAATTTTAGTGCCTTAAAGTTTTATGAAGGTATTAGATCATTGTGACCAAGGTGTGTTAGCGCTGGCGGGCCATTCAAACTAAAGTATATTATTCTCGTACACGATATTGATTCTGTTCTAGAACATAATTATTATATTTATGAAGAAACACTGAACTTTCACCATATGTTTAACGGAGATTTAATGTATTTTGTAAAACTTAAAATAGAACTGCTCTGGTTCGATACCTGATGAGATGTTTAATTTTTCAACTGTCATTTTGCCCAAAATTACATGCCAAAATATATTAAAAGAGTTTTCGACAAGCTAAATTGCAAATAAAATAAAATAAGGTAAACTGATGTAATAAAGTGCCAGATTGCTTTTGTTTAATCAGTGATAATTGCAATTATGATATGCAGAAAATAAGTTTTTTTAAATCCATTTCCGGGTTAAGCAGGGATTACGGAAAAACAAAGGTCTAGTTTGATAAGCATATTTGAAGGAATATGTGGGTAGTGTTATTTGTCATAGCTAACTGTATTGCAACTTCCAAAGCAGTATATAAACACTGTAAAATAATATGTTGTCATGAGAACTGATTTGCATTTGATAAATTTGTTCTAATATATAACCATAAAACAGGCACTAAATTGGGAATTATCCGGTACCGGTCAACTGATTTGGGCCAATATGCTTCTTCCCATGGACGATATAAATGCGTATATCAAGTTTCATGAAAATCCGATAAAGCGTGTTTGAGTTATCGCGCGTACAGACACACGGGCAGACAGTCAAACAGACGGACAGACATTTTCCCGTCCCCCACACAATCTTATAAAGCACCATACTGGAATTTAATTATCATTATTATTGTTATTATCATTATTGCAAATATTATCCATATTTCCAATTACGATCGTAAACAAGGAATTCGAATATTCTGCTATTAAAATAATATAATCAGTCAGTGTGTAGCGTAAAACTCAAAAAGTGTTGAGCTTGTAAAACATATGTGACATTCACAGTAAACACAAGAGATATAGTGGTAAAAATGTTTGAATAAAATGAAAGATCAATAAATAATTCCAATATAGTATGGGTTTAATTCACAATTGTGTACAATATAATGTCTTAAACCGTCTTAATAAGCTGTGTATTATTAATTCAAGTAAAAGTATAAATCTTAGTCAAAGGGGTAAGGCTAATAAAACAAAATGAGTCCTTGCATATCTTTGGCTACCTCAAGTATGGGCAATTTAACTTCATCACTTCATATTCGGACATAAAATAAGAGGCCGTAGTGCAGGGAATGCCTATTCAGTTATCTCTGCCTCACGAAAAGGTGTATTGTTCACCACCTTAAAGCATGAGTTTGTGCAAATGACGACTGCTTATAACTACCCTTCACAGACTTTTTTAGAAATACTTTAAAATAAAAGTTTAAGCTCTTAGTATAAGCACCTTGTGCACAAAATTGAAATAAAACCATTAAGGCTGTTTTTCGAGAAAATAGCGAAAAATGAAACTTTCTTCAAGTTGGGTACCGGTACCTGTAAAAATAAGAGAAAATCATGTCAATCTTCCTGTCACATCCCAGACGATATGTAACCCACCAAAATATAAAAATACATTTGGATACGATGTGTAGGCTTCTGCAGCACAAGCATAGACGGGGCAACACACATGCAGACATATTTCTGAAAATTGTAGATTTATTGTACTTGCGCAAAAAACTCGACTTTTAATAACGAATTTAAGATCGGACACAGTAGCCTACTACCTCTACTTATAATACCTGCAGTACTGGTAAAGAAAGTAATAATAATTGACGGTAATATTCTGCACAGGATAATTTGTCCTGGGCGGGAATCGAATCTATGTTTCCTGTGTCAACTCGGATCCCCGAGGACACACCAAACAGGCTACTACGCTATCGGTGTTCGCACAACTATTGTAAAGCGAGGTTGAGAATAGACATTTTTACTGCTATTGACGTATATATGCGTCACATCAAACAATTATTGTTTAAAGGAGAGATATAAGACTAACAGAGTAATATTTTATGTAAAATGTGAAAGTTTTTATTCACGTATTACGATTATTCTTTACGGAAACAAACTGTTCCCTGAAATTTTTCTAATTAATTTTAATCTTAGAGCCCATTGGTGGTGTCACTTGGTGATTGCGTATGTAACCACATAAATTCAGCTCTGATAGTATTAATTACTGTTACACACACTTAATTTAACACAGTAGAAGAATAACTCACTAAAAGTAAGTTAATACTGATAAAAGGGTTCGTTGTTTTATGCATTTTAATTTTAAAATAGGCCTAAGCTATTCTTCACTATAGGAACACTCATCGAAAACACAATGTAATAGATTGCTATAACCTGCAAATATTTAAGTATAGAATGATGCAAACCCTGTCATAATAAAATACTGCTTTCGATACTAAATAGGTAGGCGACAGTCAAATATGCAATAGGAATGTATCATAAAAGAAAGATAGGAAGGAAAAATAAAGAAAGGAAGCAAAAAAGGAAAGGAGAAGAAATGAAAGAAAGATAGGAAGGAAAAATAAAGAAAGGAAGCAAAAAAGGAAAAGATAAGAAATGAAAGAAAGGAGGAAAGAGATAAAGAAAGAGTTCATTAATTAAGAGAGAGATTGAAACATAGAAAAAAGGGGGAAGAAAACAGGAAAAATAATATGAAATCAAAAATAATTAAAAAAAATTAAGAAACGAAGAAAACGAAGGGAAATGAAACTTTTTTTTAAGGAAAATCAAAAATCAAAATAAATAAATAAATAAATAAAAGAATGCAAGAAATAAATGATCGAAATAAGCAATAGAAAAATAAAAAAATACAGGTAGAAAACATAAACAGGCATAGGCAAAAAACGGAAAGAAAGAAAGAAAGAAAGAAAGAAAGAAAGAAAGAAAGAAAGAAAGAAAGAAAGAAAGAAAGAAAGAAAGAAAGAAAGAAAGAAAGAAAAAAGAATGGAAGAAGAAAGAACGAAATTAATTAATTAAAACACTTAAGAACGAAAGAAATATAGAAAGATCGAAGTAAATCAAGTCAAGGAAGTGAGAAAGAGAATAATTATTTAGTAAACGAACTGGCGAATTAAAGAGCATTTAAAGAAGGGAATGAACAACTTATCTTTTCTCTTACTCTTTTCTCAGTCTCTCTCTTCAGTGTTTAAAATTTACTTTCTTTGGAGAAGCTGAGTCTTTTATCCGAGTGTTTCTCTTTTGCTCCCTGGACCAGAGAGAAAACGAGAGACTGGAAGTAAGAAGCTATCAATATAATCCAATCACGGAGTTGGAGATGGACTGCTCACACAATTTCTATAGGAAGACCGCTTGGCTAAAGTGGAGAAAGTAACAATATAAAGGGGTTTTCATGAAATTGTCAGAAGCCTATATAAAGTTAGAGGTTATAACTAGCTGAGCAATAGAGCTGCAAAATGTAGTTAAAGGAACTTCGCTACCATTAGTTATTTGCCTGTAACTCCCTTTACCACATGCAATCTCAATAACACTAGTTTAACAGTTCAACAGAAAATGCTAAAAGAAAAAATCTGACATGAAACACATAACTTTCTCTGCCAAAATAAAATATGGCCTTTAGTTACAAAATTGAAAGAGTGTCCACCTTAAACCCTTCTCGTAGCACTTATCTGGGGCCACTTATATACAAATATAAAATAACACAGAAGATGCAAGCACTCATTAAAAACAATGTTGTCACAGTATTAAAAACTTCTTATTGGTCCCAGATGCGCCCTTCATTATTCGAATATGCATTTCGATGCATGTTGCATCATCTTCAGTTCTGTGATAAAAATATAAAAGTTTTTGTAGTATTTTCGGTCTATTTTACGAACTTATGATAATACTCATAAAATATAGAAATCTGTTACTAACCTGTCTTGCAGAGATACAATAGTCACTCTGTCTAATGATATACTCATGTATGAACCGTAATTTAGGTCACAATAAGTACCCTAATATTTATTTCGAACAATGGAGAATGTTTATGCACAGTCATTAATTCACTCATAGCAACTGCATAGGGCCAATACATTACGGTACATTATGTGATATTAAAGAAGTTGAATAAGAACACAATCTTTTTTTCCCAAAAAGAAATGTAGACAGTGATTTTCTTCGTATTTTGAAGGCTAGTGTGCCAAATTTCATTGAGATCTGAATAATACTATAGATTTGTATTAAAGACAAACAAACATAACTCATCTTTATATAGGTATATAGATAGATGCATTCTCTTCATGTAAATTGGTTGTAAAAATGAAGAAAATGTCGTTACCACATAGCATCGCATCCCCGAAGGATATATAACCCAAATAAAATTTAGCACTCAAGTAACTTTCTGTACTCTAAGCATGGGCAGTACAACTTTCTCACTTCCCATTCTGATATAGAATAAGAAGCCGAAATGTACAGAGCACATAGACCTATTCAATTATTTCAACCTCAAGCAAAGTTTTATTCTTCACCAGGCAAGAATGAATTTCTATAAACAGTGAGTGACTTATAACTACACTTTAGAGAATTTTTGTTCGAAAAATGTTTTAAATACATTTTTAGCTCTCAGTATAAGCACCTCATGCACAAAATTTAAATAAAATCGTTAGAGCCGTTTTCAAAAAAATCGCGAAAAACGAATTTTTTTTCATATAAAGTGTCACTACAAATAAGAGAAAGTCGTCACCAATCTTCGTGTCACATCCCCAAGAAGGTAACTAACCCAAAAATTTTGTCACACGATTTTCCGTTCTGGACCTAGGCTGTTCACAGACACTCAAGACATGTTTAAGAAAATAGTACTTTTTCTATTCAGGACATCTCAAAACGTGTATTAATTTTTTTAAACTAAACTTCGAATTTGGGAATCGAACATAATATTCCTCTACCTATGGTAGGCCTACTTTTGGTACCCTAAGGGCAGAGGAAGTAAAAAAATACTTAATAGTTATTTATGTATCTTATCAAGGGCATTGTGTGGATGTTTATGTTCTGAGGTGGATGACCCAAGGGTTTGTTAGTCGCCAGAGGTATATAGATATTAAGTAGGCCTAATGGCAGAGGTCCGTACAATAATTTATGATTAGGCCTAATTTCTTCGTTAGTGAAAGAATAAAATATAAGATTCCACAAAAAACATTCGAATGTTAGTCAGTTAGTCACCACAGAACAATAGAATGTTTAAGTTATGGTCTAGAGCAGGGTTTCTCAACCTGTGGTATGCGTACTTCTTGGGGTACGCGAAAATCTGCAGGGGGTACGAGGTTGACCAATGGAAAAATCAATAAAGTAATATAAAAATATACAACTCTGATTTTTCTGAACTTAACATTCCAATGGGCCTTCACCTGGATTTATTGAAGACCCGCATAAGATAATATTTTCCCCCTTCAGACAGAAAAATGATCTGGATCTTTGGACCGTGACTCGCTTTTCTTTTGATGCTACGAAACTTGTAGCAATTTGACTTATTCCTACAAGGAACCATTAATCGAAGTGTCGTATGTGATCTAATATAGAAAAACAAGTATTTAAGTGCTGCATTGTTAAATGTTTGGATCAGTGTTGGGAAGGAACATGAAAGAGTATCAAGACTGCTGTAAAGTGTCTTATTGGATTTACGACTACATATTTATGTGAAAGGGGGTTTCCGAGTTTTACCTATCTTAAAAGTAAATACAGAATGTAAATTAATGTAGAAGGCGAATTAAGGTTGCATTTTACAAAGCTAGAGCCGAACATTGATCAGCTGTGTAATTTCTTAATTTCATCTGACGTGGGCCTAGTTTTTTTAGTAAAAACTAGATTAAAAGGCCCGGCGTCGCCCGGGATTTTTAAATTAACTTATGGAGGACTTTCGATGTTGAAACTCTAGGTCCTTATATAATATGTATGTAGAATTCGAAATGAGGAAGAACGACCTATGACACTCAGACTATTTCCTCAGAAAACGCTAGATATAGCTTTTTATGGCTCATAGAGGATGTCGAATGTTGCGTTCCATTGCTTCTACACACCATGCCTGGGAGTGCAAATAAGAAGACAAAGAAATTCCGGTTACATAAGATTGTATTGTCTTGACAGAAAATTGTATTTCTCACTCTCATATTACCATACAACCGTTTCGGGGCTGAAGTAAAAAAGAAATTCAATATCACTTTCATACTTTCCTTCCCAAAAACCAGGGACATAATGTCGAGGGTAGAGAAAGTTATGTGACTGCTTTATTTTCGTGGATTTTATACTTCAAGAATTATTTTCACAAATGTATTAATTACATCGATAGTAACAGAATTTTTTAAAGCCCAGTATTATAATATAGTTTCCAAAGCCCTATGTGAACACCGTAAACAAAACTTTCGTTATGTAAACAACTGACAGCATAACTCTCAAACTGTACCTCATTTTACAATTCCGACTTTTCCCGTGGATTTTCCAAAAATTTTCTTTCACGCAAACCTTATCCTAACAATTACAAACACTACAAAAAAAATCAGTCAAATCGGTCGAACCCTTCTCAAGTGATGTGGCAACATACATTTTGGAAATTCATTTTTATTAATATAGATATCATTAAAAATATATTAAGCTACAGTATATCTCTTGTTTCTATTGAAATACCTTGCGTAATACAATAACAGAGGTTAAAAAATATTAACTGGCAGACTCTTAAGGAACATTTTCTGAAAATAACTGAGTTCACTATTTACGGGGAACGAATAACTACTGTTGGTAAAGAGGTACAGAGATTGAAAAAGGTTCAGAGGATAATGGAATATAAGAGGTTTGTTAATAATAAATGCGTACAAAACGGTGAGAATTACGCTTCGAGATGCTACATTTATTCTGACTATTTAGCTCATCAATCAGTGATCAAATCATTGTACGAATAAGTGGAATTTGAATCAATCGCAAGTGTCTACTGTAATATTTTTATCAATTTATTTTCATAACTTTCATTTTTTTTCATCTGTGTGCACTTGTTTTATGTAAATTCATCAGGACTGAATACTGAAACACTTCATGCGTGTGGCGTATTTCTTAGCATATGTGCACTGGTATAACAAACTAAAACTATAACGGCTGGTGATCCTCAACTTTTGGAGGGGAGTAACCTATTATTAAAAAAAATCTTTAGTAAGAAAGAAGTAAGTAGGGTGTTATTGTTTCCGCCTTTTTATTCGCTAAATAGACATTTATAATTCAAGGTTCGGATTTTCTCAGGTATGTTCACTAGCTATTTCGTTGCTCGTTGATTTATTGATAAATACAGCTATAACACAGTCATAATCCTTATACGCACATACTAATAACTGACCTAATGATAAAGATAACACACCACACCACAGTTCTGTACAGTTTATCTATTATAGGCCTATAAGGTATGTTTTCTTGTATGCAAAAAAGTGCATTTGCATTCATCTCCTGTCATAACCTTTTAAATTTTGTGTAGAATGACTCAATAACTTGAAACAAGTGTGCAAGAGTTCCCTAAGGGCATTTCCCTAAGGGACAGCGGTGACGGACACTGACAGAGATACATTAGTTTAAAATGGAGTTTTCGTATTGGAGCATAGCAGTGACTCACCCAGTCACAGTGACTACAGTGTCTCACCCTGATCACAAGTCACGGTCACCGTCACTTTGACCATACCAGTCACTGCCAGAGAAACACTGCTTTGAATTGGAGCGTTCACAATAGGACACCGGTGACGGTCACAGCATTTACGGATTGCCGACACAGCACAGTTGTGTGTGTATATATATGTATACATATATATGAAGATTTTATAAGTGAAGTGGAATGTCGACCTGCTATTCGAGATGTCAAAAGCGATGACAAATTGTTTTATCGTGTAGCTACTATTGGCTAGCAGTGACCGTCACCCGTGACCCACGTGTATTCATTGCAAACACCAGTAACCGTCACTAGTGTCCCAGAGTAAAAGCGCTCTAACAATGAAGTTTCTATGCATGGCAAAAGGAAAAGGATGAGAGAGTTGCCATGAGGAGGATCGTAACGTGATCCTGCCGTTTAAGATTTTAGATGGTCGTCTCTCTGTTTGTAGGTCAAAAGAAGAGTCAAAACAGATATGAAAATTAGTACCGGCGGTTGTAAAAATAAGCAAACCAAAATAGGTTTAAATATAATCTATATTTACCACGCTCAAAGATGCACAATACGGTCTTACGCAGTGAAACAAGAAACTAGTTACAGCGCTTTGTGTAATTACGGGCCTAAGCCCTGTCACACTTAAAATAGAGGAAGCTGCTCAACTCTACGAAGTCATGAATGGAATAGGAGAAGAGAGGGATAACTTATATCATGATCAAGAACCAAAAAACTGGCCTCACCCTTCTGACGCGCTAAGGAACTGTGAGGAAGAGGCAGAAGGACCGAAGCTGGAAATATTCACAGACGGCAGCAAAAGCGCGGACGGAGTGGGTTCAGGCGTAGCAATCTTCTTTGGCAATGATGTAAAGTTCCAAGGCAAATACAGACTAGACAAAGTATGCTCAAATAATCAGGCGGAGCAAATGGCAATACTCAAAGCCCTAGAACATATACAAGACAACGCATATGGAAACCAGACAGCAGTAATACACACAGACAGCCAGATATCCCTAGACTCCATTAAAAACCCAAGGAACCACAAAACACTTATAGAAAATATCCGTAAGCAAGCAAGATTACTGGAAAATAAAAACTGGAAAATTCACTTCAGATGGATAAAGGCACACGTAGGTCACCATGGCAACGAACTTGCAGACCATTTGGCAAAGCAAGCTGCAAGGGACATGAACTTAGAGGTATGTTATAACAAAATTCCAAAAAATGACATTTTGACAAAACTGCGAGAAAAGTCCTTATCCAGATGGGAGGAAGACTGGAGCAAAACAACAAAAGGAGAAGTAGCAAAGTCATTCTTTCCTACGGTTAGAAGCAGACTAAAAGTGAAATTGAACTTGACCCCAAACCTGACAACATTCTTAACAGGACACGGCAGAATAAGAAGTTATTTCCAAAGATTCAAAATTATGGAAAGTGTCGAGTGCGTGTGTGGGCTAGGTGACCAAACAGTGGACCACTTGATATTTGAGTGTACAAAACTAAAATCTCAGCGAGAAGCTTTTAAAACAAGTGTAACAAGAAGTGGGCTGGCATGGCCAATAAGCAAAGATGGAATTTTCAGAACACACAAAAGAAGCTTTTTAGGATTTGTGAATAAATTAAATATGCAAGAACTAAGCGAAACCGTTTAGGGAAGTGTTAATATAAATATAAGAGTAAATAGTAGTAGTAACATAAAATATGTAACAATTAAGGCATTATAAAGTAGTATATTACGAAGTGCTAATCAAAGAGAATGATAAAATAGTAAGATAGTATTAATTAACGTAAAATCACAACAATAAATAAAATGAACAGTTTAGAGTAGTAATAAGTAATGAAATAGGATATTATCTGAATTGTAAATAGTAAATTCTAAGTGATTATTTTAAAAAATTAAATAAAATAAAAATAAATAAATAAATAAATAATTCGAGTAGTAATAAGTAATGTACTAGGATATAAGCTGAATTGTAATTTTTAATGGTTAAAATAGTAATAGACTACTAATTAACGTAAACATCATAATAATTACAATGAACAGTTTAGAGTAGTAATAAGTGGTATAATAGGGTATAAGTTGAAATGTAAATAGTATTTTGTAATCTATTGATAGGAAAACAAGTGTAAATAATGTAAACAGTGCATGTAGTATTACGACTGTAATGAGACATGCTGCCAATAAATCTGTTAAAAAAATCCCTTTAGGCAGGCCTACAGGCGGAGGTAGATTTCGAAGTGCTTTTGGTTTAATTTATTGTCGCTGCATAGCACTCTTCTTCTTTAGCCTTGGCATGGCAAACCTGCAGTAAAGAGGAAGAGCCTACAATCAATTGTTTTGACAACAATAATAGGATATAATATTCTGCTAGGCCGTGCGCAAGATCAGCAATGAATAAAATTAGCAAAGCCGCTAAACAAGACAAAATTATGATATTATAATAATTCTTTCAAGTGTTATTATTTTTAAACATTAAAATCTCGCGTCATATGAGAGCTATCAAGAAACTATTTATTGATTTGTAGAGTACTCATCAAGAGCTTTTCAACGATACCCCACAAGACGTGGTTTCAAAAGTTTCGAATTTTCATCCCCCACCCCCACCCTCACTCGAACCCCCGAATCGTTGGTGTCACTGTGAACTCCATAGGGAGTACTCTAATTTATTCAAACAAAGTTTCCCTCTATACTTCATAGGGGCAGAGATATACATTTTTAAAAATTTCAACCCCCTCCCCCGACCACCCCCTTGGGCCAATTTTGCTCATTAACGAACTTGTCCGAACTATTGGGCCTAGAAATAACATATTAAAATTTGGTTCAAATATCTTCAAAATTACGGCCGCTATCGTGTAAAGATATATATATATATATATTTATATATATAAATATCACAAAAATTTTTTTTGAACGGGCGGTGGTTTCGTACTTAGGGGAGCATGAAACGTAAAGATATGAAAGAATTTTTCGAAAATCATAAAGTGGTATCCATTGCAATAGGTAGATTTTTCTTCGAAAATCTACCTAAAAACACACACACAGATCCTGAACTCCTGATACAGCCTCGAAGCTAAGAGAAGTATAAACGCAGCTGAAATAATAATAAGAAACGAGTTAATGAATGTAGGCCTATGCCTTTCTTCTCAACTTATAAACTATAGATTCCCTGAAGATAGTTAAATGTAACCGAAAGGCCTAGGGTAAAACAGTTGATAAGAAAGGTATAAAATTATTTTATCGATTGAGCTAAACAGTACAATCTTAAGATACGCATATCTTAGGGGGTCCTGGGTTTGATTCCGGCTCTGCATTGCAAAGAGCACTGCGGAAGATGACACGGTCGACGCACAATCCTATATGTGAAAATACAGACGACACACAGGCACACAGTCGGATCACAGTCGTCGCCCAATCCTATATGTGAAAATCGGCCTTTATGTGTATGAATTTGGAAAGTCGCAATCGTTATGGTTCCAAAGTTTTCAACTTGGAGTTTAAATCAGAGGTGTACATATTTTTATTTTAGCTTGCTTGCCCCTGTGTTATTCTGCAACCCGCCAGAGCATTTAACTTGCTTGACTAGATAACAGGCTTGGATCGCAGTGGCTGTTTAAAAATGTCATCACTAGGAGTCACAAGCCTTCTATAACCTGGTGGGTTTGACGGGACCTAGTGAACTGCTAGGCCTGACAGAGCACTACAGAGCAGTAAATAAACTTTTTGTACTGCAGACTTTTTCATTCTCCTTCTGCTTACTTTAAGCTCACTTGAACCTGGCGTGTATAACATAAAGAGTAGATTCACCTGTATTTAGAGCACCTATTCTCAAAATTTTAAACAATCTTATAGGGGATGAAAACAACTTAGTGTTTTTATAGCGTTATAATCTCGCCTAGATTTTTTTATGGCTGTAGAGGTCTATTTGTAAGCTTTTGTAAATACCGTCCAAAGGATTTAGATTGGTATCGAGAAAGTACAAATTGGGGATGAAAAGGAAAGCATACAGATATGTAAACAGAATTGATAATAGGGTTTGAAGTGAGAAGGGTTAGTTTGTTCGAATGTTAACATTATTAATTTTCCTAGTTCTCGATTATCGGCGTGTAAAATTTTGAAAAATTCGGTCAATGAAAGTAGATTTTGTATAGATGTTATGTTATTATAATGAGGTTGAATACGGAACAGTTTTGACGTTGGAATTTTAATGTTGCATAGAATTTTTTACTGGTTACATATTATATGTGTGTAAACTTCGTAAACATCTGTTACAGGATGTATATTCGCATAGATAATAATGGTAGAAATATGTATAGAGAATATGTTTGAATATTAATGTTTCCTCGAATTTCTCACTGGCTCTGCAGGGTCTGTGTGCAAAATTTGATAAAAATCGGCAGAGACTGTAGATTTTTACACATATATAATAGGGTGTTAAAACACAAAAGGGGTAGTCTGTACCAGTAATAATTTTGCCTAAAATTGTTCATTATTCTACAGCTGCGGATGTTTGTACGATTTCGGTAAAAAAATCTATGAATTTAGGTTTGTATACAGATCATATAATAGGCGCTGAATACAGGTAAGGGAAGGATAGTTCTTATATTAAGGTGCCTGGGAATTTTTGTTGGTTCTACAGAGTCTGTATGTAAAACCTGTTAAAAAATTAATCAAATAATTTAGATTCGTAAAGAGCAACATAATATGGTTAGATAGGGTGGTTTGTTTTAATATTAAACTTCCCTAGAATTTTCTTCAGGTTCTCAAATACGGTAAAACTCGGTCAAAGAATATAGATTTGTATATCGTTTCTTAGAACTTTTCAATTCTTACGGGGTATGTGTGTAAAATCTGTCAAAAAATTCACATGTTTAGTGATCACATAGGCCTAGAAAGGGCTGAAAATAAGTAAGGGACTGTTTGTTCCAGTATGATTATTGCTACAATTTTCTCCTGGTTCTAAAGCTCTGTGTGTGCAGTTTGGTAAAAATCGGTCAAAGAATGTACCTTAGAATCGTATAGAGATCACATAATAGGGGTTGAAAATGAGTCCGGGAGGCTTGTTCGAGTATCATTGTCACCTACAACTTCAACCTGATTCTACATTCTCTGTGTGTGAAATTTGAAGTACAACGATCAGAGTAAGTAGATTTTAATAGGGAAAACATTGGGACAGGTTTTGATAATAAGGGAAGGGATAGCTTGTTTGAATTTTAATTTATAGAGTTTCCTTGCAGAAGAATGTCTAAGCGCAAAGTTTGGTAAAAATCAATCAAAGCATAAAGATATGTTTAAAGAATACCCCCCTCCCAATCAACTTTCTATATACTTTTAATTAATAATAGCAATATTAATAACAGTAATTGATATAATATTAATGCGCATTACTATATCCCACCCCCTATTTATATAAGGCGACAAACGTCTTATCTTGTACAAAAGTAAGAAGGAGCTACCCACACTTAGCGACTAAACGACTGATGAATAGCTCATCGGAATGTCGCAAGCTTATTCAGACTTGCATGGGCTAGGTTCAATCCAACCCATCCAGGTCTAAAGAAGCCTGCCTGCTTGCTAGCTGCGACTCTCGCAACTTGCTTGCCTGGCGTGCAAGCGGGTATGGGCAAGCTAAAAGCTAGTTTTGTACACCTCTAGTTAAAATTATCAGAATAAGTCTTATGGAAATAAGATATATAATTTAAAGAAAATAATTTTAGTCCTATATCAATCAATGTCACTGGTATAATGTTACCTTAATTTTTTTTAACATTTGCTTTCAATAAATATTTTCAAATGTCGAACAGAGATTTTAAAATCGAACACTAATTAAACTGTTCTGAATGCGCCTTATTGCTTCAATTCCCGATTAAAGTGCGTACAGACTGGCTTCTGTGCTATAATATTATTCGTCGCTTAGTTATGTGAACAGAAACTTTACGAACAGACACAAGAGGGGTAATTAAAATTGCTAGAGAAGAGAGGATCCATTCACAGTGGAAGAAAGAAAATTATAAAGAAAACAACGAGACAATTGGGGAAGAAAGGCAAGTAATTAACATAGCCTATAGAAAAGCACTCTCTTCTTCGTCTCTCTTGTTTCCCTTCGTTTCAGCTCGCCTGAATGCAGCAGCAGCATTAACCATTAACATTAACAGCCAGAGCACTACACTATACCACCACTAATTACGAATGCGTAATTAAATATCTCTTCTTCAAAGATTCGTTCCTATAGAAACACCTTCAATGGTTCGAAACCACATTTCAAGTACATGATTATTCTTGGTGAACCAACATTAATAACAAAAGTGCTCATTTTTCCTACGGGTACATAATGATTAGAAAGAGCAGACGGGGTCTCGTTGAGGGATTGCGAGTTAACAGCGCTACGGGCTTTGATGACGTCAGAGAGACTGGGGGCGGGCTGCGTCCGTACACTCACTGTCCGCGCACGATGACTTAAGGCGCAAGCACACGGGTCGTACCCTTTTGCGTCCCAAAGCGAGTGGTCGCTTCATCAATCCAACCCTCGTGCGTCCGGTGCAATTTGACGTAAACAACCCTCGTGCGTCCCGTCTTGAACAAGCTCGATACATCTATCTGACGAAGCCTTGAAGAATATACAAGCAGAAACATATATTCACACACGCTCAACAACCGTTGTCAATGCCAAGAAAAATGAAAAAGAGGCCTTCTTGGTAGGAAAAATGGTTGAATATAAAACTGAAGCACATAGCAGACTGGAAAATGTGCGAACAGTATCATTTAAGTTCCTATCAACCACAAGAAAGTAAACTGGTAGCCAAAAGACAAAGGGTAACTTCATTTTCCGCTTCAATTTTATTTAATACTGACAGTAATGCAAGGATTAAAATTTTTGGGGTGTGTAGCAATTCGCCTCCTCGCGGTGCACCCTGGGTAAACGAACTGCTTGGTACCAATTAATAATTTTACCTGTATTCCATGGGACGCATTTTGGTCATTGCTCTAGAGAGACCCGGGACTCAAACGGGTCATTGGATCTGAGGATATTTGGGCGCAAAAGTCCTAGTTTAGTGGTTTTGGGACGCAAAAGTCCAGACCCCAAAAGTGCACTGCCTCCGTTCCGTTCCGTTGACCTTGGGTGTTGCGTCCATAATGTAAACAAATGTCCGGCCGCCCACTGCTTCAGTTCCGCGCACTTCAGCATTTCCCATGCTTACAATGTCGACAAATACACAAGGTCAAGTGAATGGAACGGGGGCGTGTGCTTCCTCCTTAATGAGATGTATAACTCGATAACTGAGCCAAACGGATGAGCAGTAGTCTACGATGAAATAACCTAGACCTGCCTGACCATATCACGTGATGTTCCCTGCCAGTTCATACTGTACAGACCGTATAAAAACATCTCAGTTAGCCTCACAGCATTCAATAGTGAAGTGTGATACGTTAATAAGAGCAATGGAAGACGAATGTAGTTCCTTTCTAGCAAAAAGGTTGGTGGTAGTAAAGTGATTCACAGTCAGAGTAAGGAAATAGTGTGGAATGTATATGGGTTAGGGCTATTATGAACCGCATAGTTTGGAATGAATAATACAGTATATGCATTATCTTCTACCCTTACGCCATTGCTACCGGCGGACGATAAGCTATCTGCGCGTGTTTGGTTCAGGTCCTAGCGACCCTTTCTGTTTCTGCTTTTTTTTTAACTGTGTGCCAAACTAACGGTAAGATATCATGCCAAAAGCATCGAAGGTGCGGCATTTGCAACTGCAGTCCTTTGTAGAAGAATTTAGAATACAATTGTGAAACATTTCATTCTGCAACGATTATACTAGTCCCGCCTGCCTTTGGTTTGTCATCGCTCTCTACTGATGATTTTTACAAAGAGAAGTAATAAATGTAATATCTTTTTCTTTCTGGTATTTATTTCAAAATGTTTCTATATCCTTTTGCTTCTTGAAATAAGGCTGCCCAAGGTCAAAACTTAACCTTTCCACTGCTGCTGACGTATAAATGCGTCGCCTCAAAAACTGTATAGAAGCAGAGTAATGTTTTATGTAAAATGTGAAGATTTTTATTCAAGTGTTATGTTTGTCATTCATGGAAACCAGCTATTCCTCTGAAATTTTCACAATCGATTTCAAATTTATAGTCCATTGATGTTTTCACTTAAAACTACCTTTAAATTTCTTAGAGCTAACAATAACAAACACTGTAATCAATTAGAGTAGAGATGAAAACTACACTCCAGGTAGTTCCTCGGTTTGTATTACGAGACTGACATCCAACTATAGCAGATATAAATATTACTGCAGCATTAAAAGTTGTTGCCAACGTACGACAGATCTTAATAAACAAATAAAATAATAAGGTAGGAGGAAGGATAAGAATGAAAATGACAATAAAATTTATAGAGAAGAGAATATGATCGCTTAAGCTTTTAAAGATTTAAAGAAACCACGAAGACAAGTCCGAGTTCTCCGCAAAACATTTCAGCATAAAACTTAAGTTTACAGCAATTACAGTCTATAGCAGATGGAAGCGAACCGTTGTAGTTTATTATTCCAAGAGCAAGAAAATATACTTCCCAGCCACAGGTTTAAGGAGAATTCGCTCGTAAGTTAAAGTCTTGTTAACACATACTATACACCCATAGACCTATATCCATGAAAACACCCCTCATCTTAAATACTTGCTGCTATAAATGGAAATGTGCTCAAAATAGAGGGCTTAGGTGGGGCTGTTCTTTATTACATTTCCTCCTAAGTCAAAAAGCACAGCTTAGGCCTATTTTGTGATTAAAAGTCTAGTGAAGTGTGGGACACTGCCATTATTAAGGCCCGGAAGATAATGCTCTACCAGAAGACGAAATATGAAAGTAAAAATGCTCTAAAATTTGTAAAATATGCTCTAATGAAGTATGCTCTATCATTTAAGTAATTTTAATACTGTCTTGTATGTTTCTTGTCAGCTGAATTACATTAAAAATTACAAAAAAATAAAATAAAAGGTGTATAAATTTCATTACAAACCTTAAACGAGGTCCAAGTAACAAATTTTAGAAACTGAAAAATAATGAAGTGAAACTTCACTTAAATATTATATAAACAATTCCTAAAACATTAGGCTATGTACTGTCAATTATTTACAGTCAGTTCTCAAAATATATACTGTAAATGTTTTAATTAACAAAAATATCAAGGTGTCCACAGAAAATTCAAAATAAATTTTTCCGACTGTTCATGCCCAGAAAAATTTCCCTGACCACAAGAATCAGTGTTTTCAAAGTTTTTTTTTTTCTTTTGTAAACAAAACAATAAAGCCTCCTCCATCCCCATAACAAAATAAAATAAGAAATGATTAGCTATTACTGAAAAGAAAATTGCTTACACAGTCTGGGTTGCAGAAGACTGGAGCAAAATGTGAGGGGTCATGTGTTTTACATGCCCCTCACTTTTTCCTCACCGACTATTCCATATTTCTTTTACAAAGTTCCCTAACATTTTCTTTTACTTTGCAAAATTTAATAAATTTTACTGACTTTCCAGAATGTGGACACGATGAATATGCACAATGTTTAAAATCTGCCAGAAATATATTGTTAAAACTGTGAAAAATTACTAAAATACGGATAAGTAATTTAATACGAAGCAAGTATAATGCATTATTGCAACACTAAACAAATACGCAACAATATGCAAAATGAAACCACCAATTTTCTGTCTTTCATGCCTTGTACACGTTTAACTAGCTAGTAATAAAGTGCATTATTGAAAATATGATTCTTCACAAACAGTCCGAAAAATTACATTTTTTTCTCGTAATCAAATTTAGCTAATCTTTCACATATGTTTAAAATAAATATTTGAACGTCACAGTCGTTTGACGGTATAATTATTCTAAGGATTTCACAATTTTTTTAACATTAACAAGGCAAAATATAGTGTAGAGAAAACCAATACCATGCTATGAAAGCCTAAATTGTAATCATGAATAAATATGCAATACATACCTATTACTTACAAAATAATTACTTACCTATTACCTATTAATTACGAAAACAATGTAAAAATTTATGTATTTTAATGTGATATTATAATGATATAATTGAAGTTATTTTCCGTACCATATCTCCTATACTAATTTCACTTTAAGAACAAAGTAGATGTAAACAAAGCCACGTGACAAGGGAGCGCCTCATTGGCTAGTGGACGAACTGTAACTTTTGCTGCTTTGTATGCATACTCTTGCTCTTAATAAAATAGTTCGGTTCAAACCGTACATTTTTGTAGCTATTTTCGTGCAGAGAAATTTAAAAACACGTTTCTGAAGCAGATCTGTGTATGAAACAATATTAATTTGATCAGATTTTCCTGACACATAATAACTAAGTGAACTAATTAAACCGTTACAACAGATGTAAATTGTAGGCGTTTACGACGGCTGTGTGAATGCTCAATCACGCCATCTTGGAATGAACTTGCCACAGCCCCCTCCCAATAACTTGGTTAGACCTGCTGAATGTGCGTTCATTTATTTATTTATAACGGTTATACAACACGTACGTGAGGACAAGAAAGTCGTGTGCTAGAAAAAACAAAAATTTCGTCAAAAGTTACATGTAACTTACAGCTCTGATAGGATTGGGGCGGTTACAAACAGAAATTAATGAATTCTAAAAGAAAACGCCTCTGAAGTGGGCAGCCAACATTGCAAAATGAGAGTAATTTTTTATACTCGTTAATATCTTCTTGTTAACTGTCTATGACTTTCTTAAATACTAATATTAAACCTAATTTTGTACAGATGTATCGATCTTTTCAAAATAAATCAAACATTTTTCAACAATGGTTCATGTCATAAAAAATATTTTAAAAGTACTATTGAGAACACTGGAATATACACAAATCCTCATTCCTCTTCTTTCCGTGGCGGGTAAATCTCCACGTGGTATTGTCACATGCTCGGCGGAGTGGTACTTTAGAGTTTGTTTACATCTACTTTGAACTTAAAGTGAAAATAGTATAGTGCAGCGAAAGCAAACTTTATGCGAGCGGGCAAAAAAAATGTGTGAGGAGGACCAGTGTAGTTTAGTCCAAAGCTGCTATTGTAAATTTTACAAATCTATTGTAATATTAAGGGAACCCAATAGATATGGGAAAGCCTTATCACTACAATGTTAAATTTTCTTATAGGCCTATATATGGAACATTTACTACTAAACTATTAGACTATAGTTAGAAAGTTCAAATTTTCAGGGTTACATGTCTGTATAAAGATACACGTTCTGATTCGAGTATTTTGTAATATCTCAACTTGTTCAGATTTTTTTAAATTGAAAATTTTAAGAAAAAAAAAATATAAACAATTGTATCTTCACTAAAAATAAATTATCAAAGAGAAATATTCTTCTTTCAGTATGTTGTACATATTTCTGTGAAATAACTGTAAAAACTCATCTACATTGGCCTCATGTACCTAGGTAGTTTCTGAGAAAATGTTCTACATACAATTTAACACTGTAGAGATAGGGTTTTTTCCATGTCTACTAGATTCCCTGCTGGTCTACTACCAGTTCACAGCATATGGAGAAGTGTGTGATGAATGGAATTGTGATTGTACTTGCAATGGCTTTCCATGTTCTGGTGACAACTGAGAGATGAAGCTCACCATCTGTCGAACTATTTATAACAGCTTTTCTTTCGAAATTTCAAATTGGAGGACATTTACTTAAACAAATAAAGAAATGCAAACTTGACGCTAACCTTTTGAGCAAAATAAACCAAAATATAGAAACTTATTTTAATATGGACACGCAAGACCAGTTTGCAGTTCTCTGCTTCAATTATGTAATGCCTAGAATGGATTAAATTAAGCGGTATAACAGTGCTGACTGTATTAAAATTTAATTCAGTGCATTCAGTCTTATGGATGAGTTTTTTTCCTTCTTACTTTCTTCACCGTAGATGAAATCATCCATAAGACCGTACTTGCACCAGTGTGTTCGTAATTTCTTCAGAGAATCAATCAAATTCTCATCAGACAATTCTTATATGCTAATGGTTCTAAGATTTCTTCATCAGCTCTAATCAGATTTATATCGGCATAAGTCGTGACTGATAACACATTGTTAAATACCGGTATATTCCTCCATGGTTATCTACACAAAACAACCAAGATCGTAAAGAAATAACAATATTTTCGACTACAGAAGCGCGGGAGATAGGCTAATCGACTTTTTTTTTTTTTTACCTAGGAAGTCAATTGACCACTCCCAGTTAATTTAAGACAGTGTTTTCGATTATCACGCTGACAGATAGTCAGACAAGAAGAGAGACGAACAGATGGGCACTAAATTTCAAATCCCACAGAAGTATTTTCTGCCAAAAAGAAGTTCATTCAACATATTTTACGAAAGATCAAAGAGAAGATATACGGGTACTTTCAGCTTTATTTTTGTAATATTACGGCCTTTGCTTTGAAATGAGAATATCACTACATATAAGTGAATAAGAAGATAATTGATAGATAAACAAAATAAAGAAGAAATATTCAAAGGATAAAAAGTTAAACACAGAACGAAACATCACAAATTGTTTATTCTACCGGTCCAAGTTACTAGCTTCAGCTTATATTTCCTTTGTATGGTTTTCAAACATAATGTGATTTGGAAGAAAGACTGTAAAGTATGCGGCTGCATGGCTTGGTACACAAAGTGAAAGCAGTGACAACATGTCAGGCAAATTACAAGCCTTTATGACGTAACAAGACTTTTAAAGAGCGATGTGTCAGCTGCAGAATCTCTCCATCCCTGCTAAACATAACTAAATTCTACGTGATTTACCCTCGATTTTTCAACCCTTCCCGGCCTCCGACGCCTTTCTTACAATTTAAGTGTCAACGTTCTCGTATTTATGTAGAAATTTTACTAACATAACCGATTTCCTGACAAAGTCATGTGTGACAAATTATCGACTGTTTTTACCATATGGACCAAAATCCGAATTCGGCATCCCGGTCAGCCAGCTCTACTTCCATATAATAGCCTGAAACGTCCTCCCAATAACCCGTCCTCCAAGCAACTTTATTTACAAATAACCAAGGAAAATGTCAATTTCATCTCCTAGATAATAAATAATTGTATATTATTTTATAAATTATTACCTTTAAAGAAGGCACAGAACAAACTACAATAAAAAAATTGAAAGGTTTAGTTACTATTGACATCATATTCATTAGTTAATGTAAATGAGAAGTTATAATAATAGATGTTTTATTACTTTAATTATGTTCTGCTAACAATTTTAAACATATTTCAACAATCCGGCACTCTCTTAATGTGAGCACCCATTTATGTTATTATGTTATTTATAAGGAACTAGCTGAAAAGGCCCGGCGTCGTCCGAGCTTTGTATTTTGTAATTTGAAATTAACTTATAGAGGACTTTCGATTTTGAAATTCTAGGTCCTTATATAATATGTATGTAGAACTTGAAATGAAGAAAAAGATTTATCACACACAAACTATTCCATCAGAAAACGCTAACTATAGCTTTTTATGGCTCATAGAGGAATCATAATTCGTTAAAGTCCAGCATTATATAGTTGCCAAAGCCCTATGTGATCACAGTAAACAATGCACTGTTGTCATGACAACTGAACTGGATTTCATTTTATCAGTATAATATTCTCAGAAATTACATAAATTTTCAAGGGAAGGAGTATTTTGTTTGAATTTTAATGATGACCGCGTTACTTCCCGGGCTTAACTGGGTACGTGTGCAAAATTTTGTACAAATTGGTCAAGAAATGTAGATTTGTATAAGGAACATATAAATACATACCCACAAACACACATTCGACTTTATATACAGTATTAGATAGCTGGCCTAGCATGGATCAATGCATATGGTTAAAAGCAAAACTTCCTTTTTTCAGTGTATAACCATTCGGGTTTCAGAAGGTAAAGCTCACTACTAGTCTAGGTGACGCATTTTGGTTCCCCCGACCATGTATATGTATGTGTGTAGGTATATATATAGTATATACACGGAATTGCTTTTAACAGACATTTGCTAGAGACATTCTTAATAACAGAGCAATAATATAATCTCTTCATTTTGTAATCTTTATTAATAATAGTATTAAAAATGTCTCCGAAGTAGTCAGTCAGCAATATAATCTCATCATTTTGTAATCTTTATTAATAACATTATTAGAAATGTCTCCGAAGTAGTCAGAGTACCCCACTGCATAATGTACAAGATACCAATGGGCTATATATTCCGTCGGTATATAGGTTTCTTGTGTAAACCGACAAGCTTACTGCTTAAATTTATAATTAAAGAAATGTACTTCATTTGGATTTTCAAAGGAAGAGTAGGAAACTGTATTCAACAAATATGTTATTTAACTAACAAATTGATTGATTGACATGATTGTTGAAAAATTCCTTAGCTATATCTTTACATTTCGATTGCAACGCAATTTATTTAATACTCTTCCATCCCCGTGACACTGATTAATTCCATCTGCTAAAGCACAAGATTGTTTCACAATCATAAGCAGGATTTCTTTAAAATAAATTTCAATTATGTAAAAAATAATCCCAACTACCCCGTACAATTAAAGAACTACAGGCGATATAGGCCTACATTACCAGCGTGACCTAACTAAAATACGCATCTTTACAGTTAGGTTTTGAACCAGTAATATCCCGAATGTATTGTCTCGACATTACCTCATGGACCAAGTGGGAAGTTGACACCGCATAATTTACAAAATATAGGAAAACAAGGGTATGTAGCCCACCTTAAGGGAATATTTTCCCAGAATAATATTTCACTGAATTAGAAATACTTATTAGAACGCAACTGGATTTCTGTATTTCTTCAGCTGATGCAGGGACAACACCTGTGAAACGGCCGTCCAGAAGTTTACCGAGGTAAATATAGTGCGTTTTAAAATGTATTTTCAATTCAGTCATTTTACTATACAATGCTAAAATCGGACACAATAATGAAAAATATTTAACATAAATAACAGCACATCAGTCGCCTCGGTCAGAATCGGATGAGTATAGAAACAGCTTTCCTACTGATTTAAAATTAGGCGATTCTTTGCTAGATCATGTACTAGTTTGTTAGGTTAGAAGAAAGTCCGCCATTAAAATTAAACTAATATGGTGAACAGTACAATTTTCTTCTAGACTCTTGATTCTGGTCGATGTCGATATTCACGAAGGCTCCCTCTTGTAAGCACCAATACGAGGAATCTGATATTGGGGAACTAATCTATTTAGCGTGCTATATTAGTCACAAAACATCGGCAAGTATCCACGGAGGCTAGCCAACCGCAAGTTACCATACTGTGTACCAAATCGGTATGCTCGTGATAGGAGTCTACTTTTCGCAGGTGAATTTGTAATAAAAATTAAATGGCGGTGGTTCGAATCCGAATTCCCAGAGCATGAGAATTTCATCTGTTTCTGTATCTGTTTTAGTATGACTGTTGACAAAATGGAACAAGACTGAAACAGGTCCTCTCAGCAGACAAACTACCGGTAAGTTATTTATTAATTATGATTATGATTATTATAATAAGAACGTTTAAGTAGCCCAAAAATGTTCCAGAAATGCAATTCCATTGTACCTAGGTTTTAATAATTCTCATGTTTGGTCAACCAATCCTACTAAGATCGTGAAAATTATTTATGTAATAACATACAGATACGGTATTCAAGGAAGTAAAACACCTTAGTATATCTAATTTAGGCTAGATCATAGTGATTTAAGATATAAACGAGAGTGCATGAAGAAATAATGTGCATATAGGCTTTTCATATATTTCTTCCTTGAGAATTAGCTGTAGACCTACTTGTAAGCTGGTAGGATTATAGGTCATATTAGATCGTTGCTCCAGAATTGTACAACTGAGAAAATTCAGGTTTTCCTGTAGCGACCGATACACAGTTGTCTGAGTGACATTACTGTACCCCCCGCCACAGAAGTCAGCTTAGAAAATATCTGTAACATTTTGTTCCCGCCTTGTAGCCAGTGTTGGGCAAATTTTAATTGTAAAGACAATTAAAGATTAACAATTGATTAATTGTTAATTGTAGTGGTAGCAATTAACAATTGATCAATTGTAATTGTGGAAAATGCAATTAACAATTGATTAATTGTTAATTGTAGTGGTTGCAATTAACAATTGATCAATTGTAATTGTGGAAAATGCAATTAACAATTGATTAATTGTTAATTGTAGTGGTAGCAATTAACAATTAATCAATTGTTAATCGTAATTTGCTACAATTAACAATTAATTATTTTTAATTGTTTTATGAATTTAAATAAAAACTAACAATTAAAAAAGACTACTGTACGGGCCTGGTATCATAACAAAATGCGTAAGTAAGATACTGAAATACACATGTTAACTTAGTTACAAATAAAACACTGATATTAATACACATGAATGATTTTAATTAAACCTGATTACACAGATAACGACAGACTATAATTTCTTATAATAGTTTAGATTGCATTTTAACACGACTCTCTTTTCGAACATACTGTCGGTCAATTTGTGACTCTTCGGCAGATTTGTCATTGTTGCAAAAGAAAAAAGTCGTACAACTGCAGCTGACGATGGTAAAGGTGTGTTATATTTAATGAAAACGTTTTTTATATCAGGATATCTGTTGAGGAGTTGCAAATCCTGGCTTTCTTCTGCAAAAAAGTGCAGCATTAAAAGTTCGGCTTTAGTCAGTGGTGCATCGAAGGAGATTTGGTTTGTTTCTGTCGATGAAATATCGGGAGTCCGAGTCAGAGTTCAAGTTGAAAAAACTATTTTCTTCGGTACTTTTTTTTTGTTGCTACTGATGTTTCTACGTTGTCATCCATTTGTTTGGAAATACAGGTCTTGAAAACGTTTAGAAGTTTGTACGATCCGCGGGCTCTAAACAGGTTAACCATTTATTTTTAAATCTTGGGTACAATGCCGTAATAGCCGCATTTTCCGCTTCAGGAGTGCTGATATCATACATTTTTTCAAATCTTTTTTCGACACTCTCCCTGTAATGCCTTGATCAAAGGGTTGCAAAAAGAAAAGTTGTTTTTCCTTTCAATTTTGTGTAGTTTTTTTCTTAATGCCTGAAAGCACGGCAGGACTATCCCATAATATGCGTTGGTCTCACTCTGCATTATGTCGAGGGCTTCTTCCACTGGCGCATTATAGGTCATGTCCGTCGCCGTGGGTGAGTCGGTAGCGCGCTTGCCTTCCACTCCGGCGGCCCGGGTTTGATTCCCGGCCGGGTCAAGGATTTTTCAGTAGTGTAAAATCCTTTTCCCGGGTTCAGGACTGGGTGTTTGTCAGTAGGTTAAGATAAAGCACATTGTGCGCGATTCCTTAATTATTAAATAGTCAGGTATGTAATCAAATTCGTTCTCTTTGATAGCATTTTTTATGTTTAATGATCTATGTAAAAGCAAGGTTTTTTCTTTAATGTTGTAAATTTGCTGGAGCGCATCAAACAAGCTATTCCATCTTGTCTCACCAGGTCGGCTTAACGTGTGTATTATTTCAGCATTCTTTGGTCGTCCTGCAGCCTTCCACAAAACTTCATGACTGTAGCATGCATTTCGGACAATGGGGTGTTTTGCTCGCTCAAAATTTTCTTTGCGTCCGTAGTTGCGCATAGGCTTAACGTATGTGCACGGCATTGAAAATGAGCAGGAAGTAAATGAACATTCTCAGGATCACTTTTTTGACCAGACAAGGGCCTCCCCAGATGAGTGATCATCCCAATGCCGGGGCCACCTCCGAGACGACACGAACACATAGGACGATACGCACAATTCACACCCACACACACACACTCCCTTCAAACAAGGCGAGGATGGTATGAAGATGATAATGAAGGTCAGATGATATCTTGGGACCACAAGGGCCTAAAGTTACCTGACTTTTCTCTCACAGGTGAGGGAAAACCACGGGAAAAACCTCACCCAGGTAACTTGGAATCGAACCCGGGCCCGCTGCGGGAGAGGATTGAACGGATCCCCTGAGCCACAGCGGTGGACGTTTTTGTTATGTACTCGTACGATGTCAAAACATTGCACAAATTAAAAATATACATTAAAATATAAATAATGGGTATAATGAAGGATGATATTCGTTTTTTTATCAATAAGTAGTATTGATTTTTATTAATGTAGGTAAATTTTCGAAATCTTGTAATACTTTTAACTGATTTTGGTAAAGGTAAGTAAGTTAATTGTTAGTTTTAATTGTTTCATAGAACAATTAAACACGTTAATTGCAATTATTTTAATTGCAATTATTTTAATTGCGAGTTACGATTAACATACATTAATCAAAATAATTTAATTGCAATGTGCAATTAAATGTTTAATTGCAATTAAATGTTTAATTGCAATTAATTTAATTGTAATGTGCAATTAAATGTTTAATTGCAATTAATTTAATTGCAATTAAATTTTTAGTCAATTAACGAGTTGATTGAAAAATTAATTGATTAATGCCCAACACTGCTTGTAGCCCAGTTAAAGGACACGCTTCAACCCGCTTTTAGGTTGGTACTGAGTTTTATTTTAATACACATTTCTCAATCTTATTCCAAACGCTTCTAACGAAAAACACATTCTGTTATCTCAATAATAATAATAATAATAATAATAATAATGTATAAATTATTATTTTGAGTAATATTAATAATAATTAATATTAATTTTATTATTAGTATTATTGTTCTTTTTCTTCTCCACCCATTTCAAGCTTAATCTTCTTTCAACGCTTGATTTTAATTTGATAAAAATCCCTTCCTGCGCATAGAAATTACGAATTGTCCGCCGAATAGGCACTTGTCAAAATCGTCTACTTCTGTTATTCTTTCAGGAAGACTTGCCATATTAAGTTTCGGCCTCTTCTTACCTTCTTCGATCTTGTAAAATCTACGTACTGACTTCACTAACACACCAGTAGCCTGAGAAATTCTTTACTGCAATTATTTTATGCTTCTCTAATAAGTAGGCGCACAGAGTTCTTTTTTTTTCATCTGCTTCTTGTTGCAAAAAAAATCGTGAACATTGGCAATAATTTCCTCCCCTTGTCACTCAATATAGAAATAACTGGAACATATTTTTTAATTAGTTATAAGTAACCCAATTAACGACAGACAAAAACACTCAGAAAAACACAAATTTAATTATCTTAGTTAATGCCACGAGTGAATTGGAAATCGACTATAAATTCCTAAGTTCCAAGCAAGAGTTGCATTTGTAATGACTATTTAAGGAATAATATATAACATACAATTAATAAAACGTACTGAAATTTAATTATTTGTAAATTGACACAGTTGTATTAGAAGGCATTCAATGTAACTGTTTTCTGTGAACAAAACACTACCCGTTAATAAACGTAATTATATTTATTTAAGTACTGTTTACCGAATTTTAATATTGAAGACAGGCCTATCTTGCGTAAAACAGAATTATATTATTGTTTTAGTTCCTAGCGATCCATACTGGTAGGCTTAAAGTGCTGAACTATTTTTTAAAGATATTAAGCTCATAAGATGTATGATCAGCTGGCTGGCGAGTCTGCTGTATGAGGGTCTAAGGATAGTTCCCACTTCCCACCTCTGAACGGTCACTCGCGTTTGCCCAGTGTACTCTGATGTTGAAGTTATGCCTTTAGAATGTTTACAGATGTTGAACCGTGCGATACAATTCCCTTAAAATATTATAAAGCTGATTCCAGCACAGATGTAAGCGTAATGTTAGCTTTACTTCCACAATACTGCTAATCTGCGACAATGGTGACATACTTCATTAAGTCACTGCCTACAGAGACTGTGAACTGATTAGAATACAAAGAAAAGAGGACATGTCTTTATAATTTTTGTAAGAGGGGATAAAGCAAATTCGATAAATATTCAGCGAATCAGGTATGTGATTGGCTGGTTTCAGATTAAATCTCATATGCTGTCGAAAAAAAGAGACATATGAGCGAAATATTCACTGAAAACACTACGCAAGGATCCAAGAAAATAAAACTCTTTAAAATAGAGGCTTTAAATGTCGCATGTGATATCAGGAGGAGGAAATCCGTAATTTCAGTACTGTAATTTCATTAATGTTTGTGTAAAATTCAATTGTAACGGACCCATATTTTAAAACCAAGATTCTTTTCATAAATCACCTCAAATCACACATTTTGTTATGCATCGTTCTGTGGAGAGTATATTTGTCTTGACGAATTATCTGGTCCATCCCACCCATCCGCCCTAAATGATACACTTTCTTTTAAACCACGATCATGGCGGGATGAAACAAAATTTCCTGCATATTTACTTCTCAGAATTCACCAACAAACTCTTGATTGGACGTTAGTCAGGGGCGTATCCAAGATTATTATCAGTTATCATACACAACTATACTAAACCTTCATACGTTAGAATTACATAATTAAACAATGATACTCAAAGTAAGCCGGTCACAGAAACACTTGAATCTAACTAAGGCAGCTGCACTAAAACTCTTGAGTCATAGAACAAAGTTAAGTTTTCTTGCTTTCCCACTATTAGAAAATTTATAAACACCATTTAAGCACTCTTTGCTGCTACAATCTACCGAAGGAGCATTACTGCCAGTTTGATCATCTGTTAATTGCTAAGCGAGTTCTCGCCTGCTTGAGCAGCTCAGGTAAACATTCGATGTTAGGCTGAATTTTGTACACACTTAAGACAAAGCAGTAAAGGTGTTTCTATTATTGATTCGTCTTCCGCATTTCATGAGTCAGGAAGTGCAACTAAATTGCCTGCAATCTGAAATTTAAAATGCCACGTAGGCCCTATTACGTGAAAAATATTAGCACGACTTAACATTGGGGGGGGGGGGGCTGTAGACCCTTAGCCCCCCTCTGAATACGCCCCTGAAGTTGGTGTAACGTCACACAGCGAAAACAGTGAGAATGCTGGGTAGATCGGTTGACAAACCCAGCAAACCACACGCTAGATTAAATATGGCATAACTTATTACAAAACGTGAGAAATTCAGTATGTTCTGCTAAACTAATATCACTCACTATTCCTAACCTAGCTCTACCTGTCACTGACACTAATATCACTGTTCCTAATCTAACTGTCACTAGCCCAGAAACTAGCTGCCACTATTTACCTTGATGCTGAGTTGGGTATCGCACATTTAGAAACGGTAGCAATTCAGAATGACCCCCCCTAAACTAATATCACTGTTCCTAACCTAACTGCCAATAATCTAGCTCTATATGTCACTACCACTAATACCACTTTTCCTAATCCAACTGCCACTAACCTAGGGCAAAATCCAAATTGCACTAATGCCATCAAACGTAAGTTGCAAGAAAGCATTGTTGGGTGAAGGAAAAAACATCGCGCAGCACCCGTGTGATCCTGCATACCGCAAGAAAGAGCCCTTTTCATTGGGATTACGCCATTCCTTTTTATTTATTTCTCAACTAGCCTATTGTAATTTACTCATTTTATAGGAATGTTAAACTGTAGGAATATAGAAGCCATTAATGGCCTTAAAGACAAAAAGAAAAGATAATAAATAAATATAGAATAAAATTAATTAATATCCACGAACACCTAAGAGCTTTTCGCGACTAGATACATATGTGGGGCTGTCAGTTTGCAAGAGTTTGCTACTTTTATTAACGATTCCCTTCAAAATCTAATCTGGAGAGTTCGATCCTGGCCCAGAACAATGTGTGCAAAAATGTGACAGGCTCATGTCTGTAGATCTACCGACATGTACAAGGACCCCCCCCCCCCGCGGGAGAAAATTTCCGGCACACAGGCGGTGGTCACAGACCTAAATTACAATAGGTTTGTTCGCAAAGCAGTCAGAAACCAGGAACATATCGTTCGCGCATGCGCTCTTTCTCCACACGCGTTCGCAAAGCGAGAATCCGTGATTCTGATTTCAATCTTCTGTTCGCAAAGCTCTCACGGACAGTTTCTGTACTATAAGAAAAGTTTGCAGGCTCTAGCATGAATTGTTATCAGAGACATGCGCAGTAACCTATTTTCACGCGCCTGACTCCTCCCTCCTATAACATTGCGCCAGATTTATAAACATAGGCTACCTATATGTATGAATAATGGAAGATAATTAAAAGTTTCCCAAAATATAGATTATATTGTCGATGTATATTGCATTTATAACATGTCAAAGGGAAATATATATTTTATTTGCATATCATATCGATTAAACGCAGAAACTATCGATTCCAAACTCTTGTAACCGTTCGCAAAGTGCATATCACGGGTAAGTTACAGACTGGACATGCGCAGTACAACAAATTCTCAAGCGGTCACGGATTTGCTTTGCGAACAAACCTAATAAAGCCCCTTCCTTAAATAACCATAAAACCAACCAACCAATCTTTCGATAATTTCAAACAGGTTATAAACTTTAAAGAATACGTTACCGGTGTAGTGGTTTGAGTTTAATGAAGTCGTTACCAACAGCCTACATGAAAATTCGCTGTGTGCACATGAGTGACTTCTTGTGGATGTTGGAAACCTATGCAGGCCAGGAACAAACGTGCAGTGGTATTAATCAGAGGTAACGCATGTAGGAGGAATCATGGGGAGGGGTAAGAATGTTGAACTGCTCTAGCGGGAGAGGAGAAGCGATTGTAACAAGGTCTCTTGTTTCTTCGCTGCATTATATGATCTTACCGCTCTGAAAGCAACGACACAACTAACCCATACACCCCTCCATGCAGTACGAATGTTTATTGGACTCGTCTGCATCTACTGAGCATCCATGCTTGGACTGCCACGTCTGCCACTGTACTGTACATTATAGAGTGAGGAAACCTCTAGTTTGCGATCCAAATATTCGAAACGTTCCATTATAAGGAAATGGGAAAGACACATAGAGCATAGCATTCTATGACTTCACATCAGCTAACGTTATCAAGATGCACAGATTGTATGAATTTATGGTTTTCCTTAATTCATAAACATTAAGATAGCATAAAGTATCCTTGTTGACAAATATTTACGATAGTAAGAAGTGAATATAAATTTACTTACAATCAATATACCTAGGTACTACAAATGGAGTTTTATCCTACCTTGTCAGAGTTACAGTAGATGTAAACACTTGCAGTGGCCACAGATTCCGGAATTTCAAAGTAGCCTTCCATGTGTATGAGTATTCTTACGCCACTCGACACCAATTGTACGCACTGTTTTAACTCTCTTTAAACTCACCTCTGTTATCGCCCTCACAAAATTTCACTACGATATTCTTGTCGCACACAATTACAAAACACGGTAATGGTAACGGTGTTATTTTCGTTCCTCCAGCTAGAAATTTACGTTCACACTGAGTTGCCAACTCTGAATTCACTCGAAGTATTAATTTCAAATTGGGGATGTTTACAAACATGACTTCCGTGGTTTCAATTACTATTTTTGTTTCAATGTGTACGGCAATTAGAAATATAATCCAGGAATTGTATACGTTATTTCGCCATCGATGTTAAAATCGGCGGTAACCATCTATGTCACGATAATATCGACCTGAAAACATCGATATATTTTGACAGAAAACATCTATGTAGGCCTATGTATATATTTTTAAAAAAGGTAATTGTTTCAGAAAATTGGGCAAAATTCATAAATAAACAAACTTTTCCACGGAAACTATGAAAAACATCGATTTTTGGGAAATTAGGCTACTGTAATGCACAATTATATCTTAGAACCAAGGTAGGCCTATTAATCTTATTTTAGTGCTGTAAATATCGATGTAGCAAAAACATCGGTTGTTTTCCATCGATAAACATCGACCATCGACATGAAAACATCGGCCATCGATGCTCAACCCAATTGTCCATCATGGCGCCTTCATAGTTTGTGGTTTGGTAGGACGTTGAGTATTTATGCGTAATTTAACACAATTTTGTTTTGTGCTGTGAGGTGACAACTTAATGTGACAATTCAGATTACATAGATCTATTAGACTGGGAATTAAAATAATCTAAACACAGTATGGGATCTACAGAAGAGAAACCTGACGTTGTAAGGAAATGTTTTGTTTACTTTATAATTCACTGAAGTTCTTTACCCCATCTTTAATATGAATATTATCATTGTGGAATAAAATAATTTTGTTTGGTATGCCCCTTTGTTGTGGAATACACTGATTGTAACATACGGTATTGCAATGGATGTTTTCCCTAACATAACCTCACTTTGTGTGTCAGCTGTTTTCTATCACGAAACATTTTTTAGGCAGGCCCACTTACGGAAAAGCGAAATTCCTTTAGTGTTTGGAATAAGATGATTTTGTTTGGTATGCCCCTTTGTTGTGGAATACACAGATTGTAACATACGGTATTGTAATGGATGTTTTCCCTAACATAATCTCACTTTGTGTGTCAGCTGTTTTCTGACACGAAACATTATTTTTTAGGCAGGCCCACTTATGGAAAAGCGAAATTCCTTTAGTGTTGAGATGGTTTGGCGTAAAAGTAAAACAGGCCACGCACAAGTCACCCCCTCCAACCCACCTGGAAAGTAGGGGTTTTGGGTGGGGAGACATCTAGTGGCAATTGCGAAATATGTATAGTGCAAGGGTATTTTTTTATTATCCCAATACAAGAGTTAGTCAGAAAGTAATGCCTCCAATTCTTTTAATTCTTAAATAAATTGGGGTTATGTGAAAAATTCAAATATCAAACCTTCATCTTTAATCTACAGCAATAACGGTTTCCCAAGTCAACAGGTGGCAACACTGCATCCTAAATAAAATGGCAGTTATCAACATACCTATAAGGTAGCGTTCTGTGATAGAATTCTTGAATTCCGAAGCTGAAACACCCATTCACACTTGTGAGAGGCTGAAAAATGTTTAGGGATGAAACATTAGATGCCAGCACTGTTAGATGATGGGTTCATTGCTGTAGAGAAGCTGAAGGGCAAATGTTGTTAGTTGATGAAAAGAGAAGCAGCAGGCCAGCAACTGCAGTGACTACATGCAACATTCAGCGACTTGACAATGCCATTCATAAAGACCGAGTAACAACAGATACCTCTCTCTCATGCTATCTATTGGTAAAGGCACAGAATGTTGTGCGGAGTCACTGCAGTTGCTGGTCTGCTTTTCATCAAACAACGTTTGTCCTTCAGCTTCATTACAGTGATGAACCCATCATCTAACAGTGCTGACTACTTCGTAGAATGTAGTGCTCGGTTTTCCCTGAGCTGATTACTATTGAATTCCCATAAACATTTTTCAGCCTTTCATTAATGTGATGGGTGTTTCACCTTCTGCTTCAAGAATTCTATCACAGAACGCTGCCTTATATGTTCATCGAAGATTTTATTGCAGTGGATTGAAGAAGATTTGAGAAATCATGCCAGATTCAATTTTTTCCACAACCAGTTTATTTAAGAATAAAAAATAGTAGAAGCATTAATTTTTTATTAACCCTTGCTTGCACTTATTGAGTAAAGATCAGATAAAATTTAGGGCTTTTTTTTTTTTTTTTTTTTTTTTTTTTCCTCTCTGTGAGTGGGACTTTCCACTTAACACCATAACCTCTCCCGGGCTACTTCTGTGATCAATACTTTTGCAGACTTTGGGGGGCAAGACACTTTCTGCCCCCTCAATATTTAGAAGTAAAGGCCTCTCCCTCCAGTATTTAAAACCTTGAAGCAATATGTGATAGAAGAATGAACTTAGAAGGAGCATGTTTGCCAGCAAACGTCAAGGCAAACATCTTCAGATTTATTTATTTAATTTTAAGGCCCATAACTAGAGGTGTTTGAAAATGTTTTTATTTTTTGTAAGATTTGTTGTTTTAAATTTCAAAAGGTGGTGTTTTGTGTTTTTATTTTTTTAAAGACACTAAAGACATAGGACATCATGCATATATGATTATTATTGTTATTATTATTCCTAGGCCTATTATTATTGTTAATGTCACTATTATTATTAACAATATAATAACAACAACAACAGAACAAGAAAATTTCTGCTACTTTTTCAAAAAGGTTACAGAAACAATTTTTAAAAGTTTAGTTTTTGTTTCAATTTTCCGGTTGATCTCAAAAATGTTGCCAAGAAGTAGAAGATAGAGCAAAATAACTACAGTTAGTTAAAAAGACTGTTGGCGCTACCACAATGGAACGGAACAGTACACGCATATAGTTGTGGGAAAACTGTTCTTTTTGTGAAACTGTTTCAACTGTTACTGCTTCTCAAACGAAACAGTTTCAAAATAACCTGCTATTCTGTTGCGGCGAAAGAAACTGTTTTGCTACCATGGCAGTGGCGTTCCTAGGGTGGGGCAGTGGGGGCGGTCCGCCCAGGGCCCGACTTACTATGGGGGCCCCCGTTAATGCCCCACCCTAATATAAAAATTAATGTTCCACCTGATTTTGTAAAACGAGGCAGTGAATTTTTCCAAAACAAACAAGGCCCTTTTGATTCAACACAGAAATCAGGAGAAAATTTGTTTTTAACTAATTACATTTCACTTGAAACTTGTGAAAGAAGTTTTTCAAAACTGAAACTAATCAAAAACCATTTGCGCTCAACAATGAGCCAAATCAGACTAAATGGACTAGCAATGTTATACTTATCGAGAAAAATTTGCTAATTTATTATCTGATTCACCGAATAAATTAAAATTGCTGTTGGTTACCTTAAAACTTCGTTAACTTTGTCATATTTAAACATAACCTTTTTTTACATTTCATTACTTTGTAATTATGCACACATTTATATTTTGCTTATCAGTTAACTTAACATTATTGGACTAATATAGTAATAAATAAGTAGGCCTACATTTGGGCAATTCTCTGGAAAGTGAAACCATGGGAGCAAATTTTGAAATTGCAACAAATGTATTTCTTTTATTATGAGTGGGAAGAAGACACATTAAATTATTATAAAAACAAAAACGTAATCAATATTTTACTATTATACACTAGTAATAAATTTCTAAAGTTTGAAATAACAAGAGGAGGGAAAAGTATGAATTTATACTCAATATTTAATCACGTGTAACAAAATAACTATTAACAGTATCTTTTTAACAATTACATATGATGAAACCACAAGAAAACTAAGTATTATCATAAACAAAAACATGTCAACAACCACACACTAAACATTTTAACACTCCCGTTCCTGCAGCTTCCCACTATTGTCCCGTGCATCACAGAAAACATGAATTTTTTAATATTCTGAAAAAACAAAAGAAGGTATTGGCTTGAAAACTCTATTTGACTTATATTATTAGGTACTACTAATTTTCAGTTCAATCAAATGTAGATCTGTTTCCTCTGCACAACACAAATGCAGTTTGTTTGTTTGTCCCGTGCATCACACGTCAGAATATAAGATCTTGAAATTTGTACTGTCCTCTTGAACTTACTAGTGTACTGGTTTTTATTACTTTCATAATCTGATTAGGTGAATGTAGGAATCTGTCAGTTTTAACAGGTTATTCCAAACGTTAATTTTCCAATCCTGAACCATTACAGAGACCTAAAATTATGAGGGTGGAGGAAAAGTAATGCCTTTTTTTTTACAAAAAGTTTAATAGGTACAATTTACAAACAAATGCACACATGAAGGGACATCTTTTGTCTATTTTTCTATATAGTCGCCAAGTTTCTCAACATATTTCTCCCATCATAATTCCATTTTCAAAATGCCCTGTTGATAGATGTCCATTCGGTTGGAGCATAGCCATCTGAAGACTACTGTTTTCACTTCTGCAACTGACACAAAGCGTTTACCGACCAGGAATTTCTTCATGGGACCAAACAAATGAAAGTCCGATGGTGCAACATGTTGCTGCAGCTGTTTATGAGAAAATCAACAAATTTGTTTGGGAGGTGCTCCAGCATCCTCCATACAGTCCAGACCTGGCACCGTTAGACTTTCATTTGTTTGGTCCCATGAAGAAATTCCTGGCCAGCAAACTCTTTGCGTCAGGTGCAGAAGTAAAAACAATCTGCAGGTGGCTATACTCCAACCTAACGGACTTCTATGAACAGAATATTTTGAAACTGATGAGAGAATTTTTTTGAGAAATTGAACTGGCATGGGACTGTCACATTTATATACAAATAAATACCATGTAATGGCACATTGCATGGTAATTTACCAGTTACTGTTAGCTATTTTTAGACAAAGTTAACACATGTATTAATGAATATGAGGAGAGTTCTTACTCAAGTTTAAATGTAACCTTATTGCAGAAAACGTTTGTAGAAATAACCGTATCCACTAAACCAAACAAACAATAATGCAGGGAATATGTTTTGTCATTGAAATATGGGCTGGGAACTTGAAGGAAAAAAGTGTCCCGTGCATCACATTTCAAATGTCCCGTGCATCACAAAACAAAAAGATTAATTAAAATTCAACATAATGCATTGAACATAACCAATTACAGAAATAAGAAGAACATTTACTATAAGAAGTCAAGCCATGAAAATAATTTCCCTGACCCTCTTCAATTCACAGAATATGTGGATCAAAGCAAGCAATGTGACTGAGAGTAGTTTTTCTGAGTCCCGTGCATCACAGAGAGTTTTTATTGTTTTTCTGTATGTTATTATAAAACTAGATTTTTCCTTCTGGTACACATTACATAGCAACTGGTCAGTAAGGTATCAAAGCTGACTGGCAGCAGTTACCTTATATCCTAATAAAATTAAGGTCATTTGAATCCTGCAAATGTCCCGTGCGTCACTCAGAGAATTGCCCATTAAATACTGCATGAGTTCACTCCCTTATTCTGTCTACTATTTTTTTGTACATAGATTCGCCCATGGAGACAAACTGAAAGACAAAATAGCTAGCCATAGAAAAAGAAATTAAAAATAGCCGTGTTGGTAGCTTTTGCTGGGGGAAGGGGGCCTCAAAAATAAATCCACCCCGGGCTCCAAGTGGTCTAGTAAAGCCACTGCACCATGGTGTTATTTTTCTATTTCTGTGCTAAGACAAAGCTAGAAGAAGCACCTACAAAAAAATTGCTGCAGGAAGCGGTTACATAGTTACAGGAAATAATCCCATGAGGACCCAGACAATGTGCAAGCCGGGAAGCAGCTACAAAGAAACGGAGAGTGCTGCATGAAGCAGTTACAAAATAACAGTTCCAGGAGCAGAAGCATGATTACTTTCTGAAGTTGGTTGGCGTGGAGCTGTTATTTTGCGAAACAGTTATCAAATAACTGTTTTGTTATTTTTGTCCCGCGCATTTAGCGTGAGTCATGTGATGTCCGTACAGATTTACGGGGAAAATTTTTAAAATACCAAAAATAGGTTTTATTTATTTTGTGTTTGTGGTTTTATTTACAAAATTCGCGTTATTTCGCGGCTTGCATTTGCCCGCAAATGGTACCTAACATCATAATCAGGGCCCGGATTCTAATGACATGTCATCTTTTTATTGATGCTGCATAGACATTGCCAATTTGTAGATAAATCCTAATCATGGCCTCTAGATTACAGAAATGCATTTTTATTAGGTCATTTTTTGTCATTTTATGCCATTTTAAATTTTTAGGGCATTTATTTCAATTTTAGGTCATTATTTTGTCATTTTCGTGTCATTTGCTTCCTTATTTAGTCATTTTCATGTATTTATATTGAGTGTATTAACTTTTTTCGTCGCTAGCGGTGCTGTCTTTGAAGTGTTCTTTGTTTAATGCAAAATTTTGTATTATATTACTATTGTTATTGCCTTGGCACCAGAGTCAGTCACCTGCTTGGATTTGAGAGTGCAAACTATGTTTACCCTCATTAAACAACAATATAATCCGGCAGACCACAAAAGGAAATGCCGAATTTTGACTCGCCAGTGCCTCAGTGCCAGTATAAATTTCCGTGAGAAAAGCACATTTACAACATTACAGTTATCTACAGTTTTTACAATTATGTACAAATTATTCTATAACTTCGTGTGTAGAATAATAATTTTTTAAGAAGAAAATGCCAGTTTTTAGGTCATTTTTTATGATTATTAAGTCATTTTCTTTAAAATTTAGGGTCATTTTATAGGTCATTTTTCAAACAATTTTAGGTCATCAGAATCCGGGCCCTGATCATAATGTATCAAGATAATATAATCTTGACATCAGAATACATCATTTTGTTTTATCGCTAATCAACAAAAACAAACACCTCTACCCATAACTAACTGCTAACAACCCTATATTATAATTCTGCCCCCCCCCCCCCAAGAATATTTACAAGTTGGCGCCCATGGTTTTCCTCCCTACCCTACTCCAATAATTCCAAAAATTATACTTGACCACATTTATTTAAATGCAAGCCAGTATAAAATTAACATTTCTATGTTTCAGTCTGTTATAATTCCTGTCCATGATGGTGAACAGTGGATTGAAGATTGTTTCACATCGATATTGAAACAAACAGCAGTTGGCATTATTTTGCTTGAAGTGTCTGTGTATGATGATGCTAGTACAGATAAGACATGGGAAGTTCTTCAGCAGTGGGATCGGAAAATGAAAGAAGCTGGTATTATTTTCACTAGCTCAAGAAGTACTTCATTAAAACCTGGAGGAGGTATTTTATGTAAAACTAATATCAATAATCCTAAATAATGTTTTATCATAGATGACAAAAGATGGAATGTTAATAATTTCAATAATATGCCTAAATGTTGGAATAAAGCTGATGTTGATGGAGATATTTTCCGAAGCATGTTCAGGTCAGTTTCTTTTAATAGTGAAGTGTATGTATTTTTCCAACTCCATTATTCATTACTATGAACAGTTATTGTTTTTTTTAACAGTTGGATTTGCAAAGAATCGTGCTGTAGAACAAAGTAGAGGTCGATTCCTCTGTTTTCAGGATATGGTAAGAACTTATAAAATATATATTTTAAAATGCAGTGCAATGTCAACATTTCTCTAGCTTTTAGAATATTTATTTATTTATTGAATATCCACATTACACAAAACCCTATTTCACCCGAAGGTACATTAGGGTTGGAGATGTCACAAATGTTATTTACAATAGGTTATCCTGGTATTGGAATCTGAATGTCTAATATACACTATTTACAATACTGTACAGTTCTTACCAGGCGTAATGTCTACAATAGTCCTACAGTTTCTTATGTCTTACGATATGGTAAGTCTTAAGTTAAAGTTAATTGTGTGAATTCGTTTTTATATAAACATAACCTTATATTATAGATAAGATATTGTTGGAATAAATAGCTTAACTAAGCAAGATAAAATAAATTAACTGAGCAATACATTAAGTTAGGTAAGTAAATACCCCAATGACTGAATAAAAGTGTGTGAGTTAAAGCTTCGAAAATATTCTATTTACAAACGTTTGAAAAAGTTTGTGTCCGTTTTTGTCAGCAAGGGCGTGTCCAATGGGACTGACATACTCTAAGTCTATTCTGTTCAGACACAAAAGAAGTTCAATCCTCTCCAGTTCATAACGTGAACATGTATACAATATATGTTCAACTGTTTCATCTTGCTGACCGCACTTGCAGGTGGCAGTGTTTGAGATCCGAAATCGGTGAAGCTTTTAGAATAATAATGATTTAATTTTTAGCATAGCTGTCAATTTTGTTATATTTATAATCATTGGATTAAGTCATGAGTTTGCTGCCCCATATTATAGCAACTTACAGCCAGACTATTTTAAAAAAGCAAAAGTCTTAAGATGAATAATGTTGCACTAGCTCACATAAATAAATACAAGGTGAATGCAGATTTTAATAGCCTATTTTTCCATAGAAATAGACAAAAAATTTCAGTCCCAAGTATTTTCCTCAGAAAACAAATGTTGACTATAAACGTAAGCCTGCTTTACTCAATAAGTATTATCCATATTGTTCTAATCCCCCCCCCCCCACATCAACAGAGGAAAGAAAGGAATGCATATCCTGTTGCGGTTTTTTTTAGTAAGGTGACACCTTTCATGCAAATTAATGGCTGTTTATATGAATCGCTGCCAGGTACAGCAGTGTACCCAACACCTAGCTGGCAGACCACTAAAAGTCTGCTTGCTTATGGTATCTATAAAGCCTGCAAAGATTCTGGATTTTGCAGTGATATGGCAGCCATGTAGATACATGACGTCAAGTTAAATTGGCTACATCATAGTGACCAATATGATATGGAAAAAGCCAATATAAATTTTCATTAGTTGTATTTTTTTAAAACATTTATGAGGAATTATAAACATTTTCTTTCAAAATCATCTAGTTTTACTATTATAAGTGACTATCTTAATAGTAGTAAGCACAGGAACATTGTATTATTCAAAGTGGGAATTGGTAATAGTGATATGTTATGATGGCCGCACGGAATATCTTCTGCTAACCTCCTCCTGCTAAGGCTGCTTTTGGCAAAAATCATAAGAAAGGGGCCAGCAGAATTGGTCTGCTTCAAGTGACAGCTTTAGGTGAGGTTTGGAATGTGGCAGGCCTTTATACATCATTTGCCAGGTACCTGGCAGAGAATGCAGCGCAGAGCGATTGCAAAGACCACATAAAGCATTGTTGAAGCCAGAAGCTGTCTGGCAGTGCGCTGTTGCCATTTTGCAAGCCTTTCAACCTAATTATCTTAAAACCACATTTAAAATTATCTACTGCCCCCTTGAATGTGTAAGGTTATATCCCTTCCACCTTGTACACAAACTATATCATAGAATCATTCAGACTTTCCTGGTATACCTATTCAAACAACTGCAGCTATCGCATCGTGAAACAAGTAAACAAATAACTTTTCTTTATTTTTCAGGATGATATAATGCTACCAAATCGTATTCTCCATCAGTATCAAGCTGCACAGAAATATATAAATGCAGTAAGTTATAGCACAGTATACGTATTAATACAGTACAGAAACTCAGCCCGTTTTTCTGCCAGCCGAGCATGCGCGCGCATTTACTAGCGATCGTAGCGGCCATATATTAAGACTACAGAAACTACTCCGGGAAGTATGTAAATAAATAGGAGTGTTGTATTTATTAGAACACGCTATATTCGAAAGGACCTTATTATTCTGCTGTAAATTTCAGTAATAATAAAATACAAAATCCTGAATTGCATTTCTTCACTTTCTTGAAACATCCAGAAAGGTAAGAACGAAAATAAGTAATATTTATTGTAGGTCTACTGGCTTACTCGTGATTCTGATGTGGTTATGTTTCAAGTTACTTTAATGTAATATTTTTATATGTTATTCTGTTGTAATGATTTCTGGTGTATAAAATAGGTCATTAATGGTCGACAAGAAAACCTAGTAACAAAATATGCAAAATATTTGAGTGAAAATTACCATCTATGCTTGACACACGCAGTTTATGAATTCCTATAAAAACTCGTTAATTAAAACTGCTGTACCCACGGTGTCTTCAATTCCAAATGCTCCTGAATTTTTTGTTTTGTTTAATGAAGTCCATCCTACAGTAAATGACGCTACATAGACCTACAATAAATTGAAGTCGTATATTGCCATATAAGGCAAAGAATCAAAATACACTGTCAACAATGACGTGCAGGATGAACAACGTGACAGACCTATAATATAATTTACGTAATTAATATGTAGGCTATTTATTATCATAATTTGAATTATAAATTATATTAAAGGACAATGATTTTAAAGGAAAAATACTAGGCCTAGGTACAGTCCTTAACAGTAGCCTATTTAGGTATTGTTTACCTCTTAACTAGAATATTATCTGTTTTATTATTTCTTAAATTTAAAATTAGATTTGCATTAAATAAAAATATTCTGTATTTTTCTCTTTTAACATAACATATTTTGCGATGTGTTTATGTATTTTCCCAAGCCATTTCATATGATGAGAATGTAGCTTTACTCAATCTCCGCATGGAGCGCTAGTGTCGTCCAGTCAACATGTTGTCATAGGACTTTTAACACACAGTTTCTTTACTGTATTAATACTTATACTGTGGTTATAGTCTATACCAGGGGTGCTCAAACGGTCGATCGCGATCGACAAGTCGATCGCGAGTGCTTTTTGAGTAGATCTCGAGAAGAAAAAAAATTTTAATAAGTAGGTAGGTAACTAATAAAATAACACTGCTTGCGGCAAAAGGTGGCTTTATCAAAGGAACGCGCGGCACTTGTCAAAGAAAAGCCGCGTTGTTTCTAGACTAGACAGTGGAGTCTAGTCTAGAAACAACGAGAGACAGTACAGTCTAGTTTCGGGCGGCGCGTTTGACGGGAACATTCGAGACTTTCGTTCACGCCGATATAAATGTTGCGCCTGCAGGAATTGGAGTCATTCTGAATTGTAACTTGATGGCGATACTACGTCGATAAGTACAAAGTTTATTATTAAATAGTGGAAAATGAGTGCAGTGAAGAAATCTAAAACGTATCATTTTAATAAGGATTGGGAGGAAGAATTTTTCTTTTGTATGGTGAAGGATAAGTGCATTTGTGTTATTTGTCGTGCGTCAGTTGCAATACCTAAGCGTGGTAACTTAGAGAGGCATCATAAAACGGTTCATAAAAACTATGAAAAGGATTTTCCGCCACAGAGTGAATTAAGAAAACTAAAGGTACGTGATTTGATATCTTGTTTGAAAAAAGAACAATCCATGTTCACAAGACCAGTCAAACAATCAAAAGCTGCTACGATCGCGTCATTTAAAATATCTCATATATTGGCGAAACACAAGAAACCATTCGAAGATGGATCGGTGGTGAAGGAAGCATTTATTGAAGCGGGTGAGACTTTATTTGGAGATTTTAAAAATAAAACAGAAATCATGTCTGCTATTAGAGAACTTCAGTTATCTCGTCCGACTGTCACAAGGCGTATTGAAGTCATGAGCCAGGACATCGCAGATAAACTAAAACATGATATCATGGAATGTACATACTTTTCTTTACAGTTCGACGAATCCACCGATATGACAGACACTGCCCAGCTGTGTATTTTTATTCGGATGGTATTCAATGACATGTTGGCTAAGGAAGAATTTTTGACAATCATACCTCTGAAGGGGAAGACCCGTGGCGAAGATATATTTGACGTTTTCTTCAATTTTGTAAAAAACTACGAGCTACCAATATATAAATTAGTGTGCATTACAACCGATGGAGCACCAGCAATGACTGGAAACAAAAACGGTTTTGTGGCATTGTGTCGAGCTAATGAAGAATTCCCTTCATTTTTTTCATTCCATTGCATTATACATCAACAAGTTTTGTGTTCAAAAGTTTTAAACACGGAGGAAATTATGGGCATTGCGACAAAAATTGTGAATTCCATCCGTGCACGTAGCTTGCAACGGCGGCTCTTTCAGTTGCAGTTGGAAGATAGGGAGTCAGCTGAACACACTGATTTAGTTCTTCACACGGACGTCAGGTGGTTGAGTCGCGGAAAATTCCTAGAAAGGTTTCAAGAATTATTGCCCGAAATAACAGCTTTTCTAGACGAAAGAGGTGATGACACTCAGATTTTGAAAAACGAAAAATGGCTAAATGATTTGGCATTTTTGACTGACATCACAATGCACTTAAACACCGTTAACTTGGAGCTTCAAGGTAAAGGAAAAACTATTATTGAGATGATTAGCGCAGTAAACGCATTCAAAAGTAAATTGCAACTTATGATAGATCAACTGAAAAGAAAGGAACTGAAACATTTTCCGTCTTTGAAAGCAAGGATTCCTCAGTTGAATTATGATACGTATGAGGCTGAATTATCAAATATTTTGGGACAATTCGAAATGCGTTTTCATGATTGCAGTAAATTGGAAAATATAGCATCATTTATGAGTTATCCTTTTTCATGTAAAAACATTGAGGAATTAGCTACTGAAATAGCCAGTCAGTTTAATATGAACTCATGTTCTGTTGAAAATGAGTTGGTGCAGATTATATCAGATATACATCTCAAAGCTACAGCATCTGATACAAATTTCTGGTGTTTTATATCTGAAGATAAATATCCGAATGTAAGGCAAATCGCCCTTCAACTGACGGCATTTTTTGGGTCAACTTACTTGTGCGAGTCTGCATTTTCTGAAATGAAGATAATTAAGTCAAAATATCGCAATCGACTAACTGACGATCATATGTCATCATGCTTGCGATTAGCACTCAGTGGTTACGTACCATCTTATGAAAAGTATGCTGAGGACATGCAGTGCCACGCTTCAACATCCAAAGCCACTCCTTAGTAACTCTTTTGTTTTGTAACAACCAATAAACTCGCAATTTTGAATAACTATGAGTTTTTTCATTGATATTGTAGAGAAGAACCTAACTAAACCTAACCCAAACCTTGACTAAAATAATGTACCTATACTGCGCAGAAAGCTAATATCTATATATGCTACGGTACGCCCTACCTAGGTAGGTAGGGTGTATCGTGTATGTACGACAACCCTGCATCACACACACTTGCAGTCTCTCAGAGTCGATCGTAAGTAGTCTAAAAATATTGAGGTAGATCGCCAGCAGTTCAAGTTTGAGCACCCCTGGTCTATACCATTTTCAGTGTTTAAATAGTCATGAATACTTATGAAATGAGTAGCTGTAAAATGTATTTAAAGCAATCTGATATTTGATTTCTATATAATGGAAAATATTTCTCTTGTAGGGTGTTACTAAAAAAGGAAATCATTATTCACTGTGAGAGAATTCAAGCAGTGTTTAAATTATGACTAATGTAAAACTTCCTGATCTGTAACATATATTAATGAAGGAGATCCCAACGGTAACTGTACAGCTGAAACTTGTTGACATGAGTATAATTTTATTTAACATTTTATAATGCTTAAACCCTTATTTATAATGGACACTACTGATATGTTGATTATTGCAGACATGGAATATTAATCATATTTGCTAGTCGAGTTTTACCATTTCATTTTTATCTGTGTCTTCACTTTTTGTTTTTGCCTTGTTATAGAGCACTTTCTGACCTAGTATCGCAAATACTTTTTCTTTAATTCAAGTACCTTTACATATGGGCAAATAAATGAACTGAACCAATTATCAAATTCCTTTAAGCTGATCTGATTTTAAATGAAAACATTGTCTACCCTACATCCTTTACATTACAGATTGTGGGATGTCAATTTCAACGACTTCCTGAGGATTCTACAGTGAGGTTCACTCGATGGGCGAATGAATTGAGCCAAGAAAAATTATCCATTCAGATCTACACTTCAAATGGTCCAACATTAGTCATGCCAACATGGTTCTGCAAGCGTGAAATATGTGATAGGTAAATGTAGTACTTGTAGATACGGTATTTTTCATAAACACTGTGTAAGTTTTGTTATAAGAGTGAACAAAGTGAGCCTTCAGAACACTGGAGTGTTAAACGCTGCTAATAATTAAACACGTGGAAGCATGTTCTAATATTGAATATTTCACTTTTTTCAGCAACAAATAAATTAGTTGTTTTTTTTATTATGCAAATATTAGGTACACTACAAACAAAACTAAGCATAGACTGTACATATCGTTGTTCCAGCAGAAGTCACTAAATCCAAAATCTAAGTTTTGAGATACAGCTGTTTTAAAATTGGAATAAACCATTGTGTATATGTGTATAGAAGTATTAGCTTCTTGGAAATGGGTCAGGATATCAATTAGCGAGTTCTACCTGCCTATAAAACAATCTTTCATCTATGTAGTATTATAGATAACTCAAAAAGACTATTTTTGGAATTAGTGACTTTTGCTGTAATAATGACGATATAATTAAAGTCTAAGTTTACACAGTGAAGTTATAAAATTATGAAAACATAAGTGAGTGAGGATTTTATACATAGAATTTCACTGTATTACAAATCTGACCTGGACAACTGTTTCCAGAAAGTCATTCTCATCATCTACATACTCAGTTTTATAGCATAGTGAAGTTCTGTGTATAAAGTCTCCACTCACTCGTGTTTCCATAATAGACTGCACAATTTACTCTGTAAAACTTATTCTGTTGGTGGTTCTACTTTGTTCATAGTTTACCCAAGGCCTTCTTGACTATGAAATTTATGAACTTCACAACTTAAAAACTTGTTTTGTGATATTGATGAATGTCTGTAAAGAAAGATTGTACATTTTAGAGTCATAAAGTTATTTTTATTGTTACTTATGAATACTTACAAGACTATTCCAGTGAATACCTGACATATGCATCGGCTCAAGGTTTCAGATTCGATCCTGGCCCAGGTCTGTGGCATAGAGGCCCATGCCTGTAGATTTACAGGCATGTAAAAAAAACTCCTGCGGAACAAAATTCTGGCACACTGGCAATGGTCAAATGCACTCACTGTAAGTGGCAATAAGAATCTGCTGCAGGTTGTTGGGTTGTAGAACTAAACATCTTGCAACTTTTTTCAACTACCATGATGAGTTTAATGTCTTATTATTACGATGGTTATTCCTAATAGTGCATAAAATATATGTTATATTTCTGAAGTGTTTTAACCTAGAATAAAATTCAGTAGTTTGGAGGGAGATATTTGTAATTTCTTCCAAATCATGTGCTAAATCAATAACTACGCAGAAGAGTATCAAGTATCGGTTATGGGAATGAGGAAATACAACATCCATTCTTAATATCCGTAGACTGTTAGATCCCTTTTTTAAAACATATTTACCCCTTAAAATCTCCCATGTGTGTGTGTCGACTGTCAAGGTGGTGCCAATGTTTCCTGTCATGTTGTATTTTTCAAGGCTGGAAAGTGAACACGACTGGGAACACTGACTAAGAGCAATAACATTCTATACCATGGTTTGAAGTACAACTTTTTCTGAAACTGTAATGAAGAAAATTAACTTACAGAGTTGGTGGATTCTCTGAAGAGGGGAAAGGTACTCCAGAAGATCTCTTATTCTTCTACCAGCATCTGGATGCAGGAGGAGAGTTACACAAAGTACCTGAATGTCTGCTCGTGTATCGGTATCATCAGCATGCCACCACTTTTTCGATACACGAGTAAGTTGAAGAAAAACACATCAATTTTCTTTTATGTTAACGTTAAATTAAAATACATGAACTACCATGCAGAGAAGTTCCATTTTATGCTCCAGTATATTCTCATTCGCAGTTATCATAGGTAATACGTACTAATATAATAAATACTTTCAAAATACTAAGTGTCTGTATTTCCTAGAAATTTGTCTAGGAAATTTCGGGAGCATGAGCTGCATTGATAACAACTATTTCATTAATGAAAAACCAATTAATTCAGAAAGAACTGAATAAAATACAGAGTGGAAACAATACAATCATGCAAATTGAAGGTAATGAAAAACCTCTAATACTTTTTGTGATAAAGTACAAGGTAAAAGAAATATATAATTGAGTTAAATATTATTTTAGAGAAGGCGGCAACTTGGGTGAGAGTGAACTTGTTACTGGAGCAATGAGCTCTATTCAACATGTAAACAAAACTTACACAACATTGCTCCTGTCACGACCTAGACCTGTCTGTAAATCAAATAGAACCCATTCCCACAGCTGCTGATGCCATGTTTCAACTCTTGTATTAATATGAAAGCATCAAATTTTGATCTTTTAAAATTTAATTTACATGAAAACAGTCCATTCTATTGAAATTAGGCCAAAAGAAAACCATTATTTAATAGAATTTTACTGACATAGTCAGAAATCAGGATCCTATGTTGAGTAACTATCCTTCAAGATGCTGATAAACTTTTCAAACTTTCATACATATAAAATATAAATTTTCCTTCTTTATGGCATTAAACTAACATAACATGTAAAATGACCAATTTGCCCTGAAAATCTGAACAGATCTTTTGTTCTGTACATAAAGAGCTAGTTTACATTACAGCAAATATCTCAGAACAGTACTTTTGGACTTACACCACTCAAGAAATAAATGGCATATATAATAAATGTACATATATATATATTTTTCCCCCTCCTATTAATGTGCTTTTCACTCTAAATATAATAAGCTAGGTTATTTATTCTGGAGATATAGGATTAGAAGAATGTGGTATTATATGCATTGTTTTAATTTTTTTTTTATCTGATCTAACTGCTTGCTTGCTTACTTACTCAATGGCAATAGACATTTCCTAAGCAAGCTAAAGAAATATCTATTTTATAGCACCTGGAAGTTCATTGTCTTGCAAACATGAGCCTGCCATTCAACCCAATAATTCTCTGCTAACTCCATCCACCCATCCCTTGCAAATCCTACTTCTCTTTAAGCTTTCCTAATATTGTCCTCCCACCTATGTTTAGGTATCTATTATTATTCTTATTTTGTGTACACTTTGCCTGTTATGTCTTCATGTAAAGTCTGAAGGGAGATTTCTTTATTTTGCACGTAAGTGATACGTGACATTTTCCTTCAGATGCAAGCAATTATTTTTTGAGAGAATGTGCCACGAAATAAGCAAATTAGCCGATTATCAAGACAGGACATTCATACTCCCCTTAACAAATGTATATGAATTCTACTATGATCTGTTTTGTAGGGATACTATTTGGTCAATACGCCTGGAACGCCTTCAAAAGCATGTTCTGAGCAAATGGAGAGAGTTTACAATTTGGAATGCTGGTAAACAAGGACGTAAACTTTATCGCTCTCTTCAACCTGAGCATCAAGCCAAAGTTAAAGCATTGTGTGATGTTGATGTGAATAAAATTGGGAAGACATACACACATCCAAGTAACCCTCAACAACATATTCCCATTTTACACTTCACATCAGCAAAGCCACCTTTCATCATATGTGTCAAGCTGGTAAGAAAATAATGTCTCTTGCAAGGCACAGTTATCATAAGCCTCTTTTGTAGTGACAGTGTGTTATGATGCTTATGAAGTTGAGACTTATGACTTGTCACCCAGCACTATGCATCATCTGTAAATGTGCAGTGGGCCTGATCTTTTTTTACCAAGGAAAAATTGAGGTACCTCTAACTGCCACATCAATTTTGGAAAGTATCATAACTGCTATAAAAAGATACTCTTCGTTGGTGCCTCAACAATAGTTTGGTCAATAAATATGCAAATTTGTTCCATTTATTTAGATGTTTCTTGTATATGTGATCTAGAGAGGAGATACAGAGGATCTATAATCAGCAAGTTTGTTATCTAAGGTGTAAATCACAAACTTTTAAAGCATAAATAAAGGCCATGTTTTGTACTTTAAAAGCGGGTAATTTGCTCACAAGGGAACTGTACGGGTTGTCATGTCGAAACCTACCCTCAAATTTTGCATATTGACTGGTCTTCATTACAGATAGATACATGCAAAAAATTAGCTGCTCATACGAACTGTAAGTGGGTGAAAACTTGTTTGTATTGTGTTGATAAATTTCATGTTGTTTTTCTCCTACGAGGGATTTGTATGTCGTGTATAAAATAATTCCACCTATTCCGTTGTATAAAATGTTTTTGTTAAAATATCAGCTCATAGCTTTGTCAAATCTAGATATCACTACTTACCATTTCCACATTTTGAAACTATTTAATCTGTTAGACATTGAAGGGTTGTATATGAATGTGTGGGTGTGGCCACTCAATTTGCATGATTAAAACAAAGATGTTTTGCCATGCACAAACAACCACCCCATCAGCCCTTAAATGAACCTGTTACCATTGACATTTATTGTCCATACAGGACCCTTTGGGTGTTAAGAACTCGCACTAACATACTACATATTATGCTCGTCAATATAGGCCAAAGTAAAATTAAATATAATTTATCCAATTTAAACAGCACACAAGATTCACTTTGCTAATCCTAAACACTTAAACAGATACTAATTACTTCAGAAGACCCACTGGAATACAAACATTTGTATGAGAGCCAGGGTTGGAATGTTTAAAACAAAACGTTTAAAACAAGTGTTTAAAACAAGTGCTTGTGTTTTTTTTAAGTTTGTTTAAAACGTTTTAAACAGTCTGTTTTAAACATGTTTTTTTTAGCATATGTTTAAATCATTTTTTAATTGAGTGTTATATTTAATTATGAAGACAATTTACATTTTGTCAAGTCAGTGACACCCTGTTAGTGTTGTAAAAAGAAAGAAAAAAAAAATTGGGCCAGAATACCAGAAAATCATGTGAGGTGGTGTCTTTTTTATCCTTTTCCTCCAGACTTCTCTATCCTCTGTCACCAGCTTCCAGTTTCTGATTTCGAGTAATTAATTTGAATTTTTTCTGACTGCATCCTACCATCTATTTTGTGGTCTTCCTTTTTAAAGAAAGAGATTATTAATATTAAATATTGAAAGTGTCAATTTGGCAACACTGTAGTAGGATATCCCTTGTAAGTTTGATAATGTAAGGTGGCTAAGGCCACGTAAAGCATGGTGAAAGTCAATCATCAGTTGAGCAGTAAAGGCAGTAATTAAACAGTAGTTTGTATTATTTTTTATTAATCATGAACTATTAAATCATAAACAAATACTACTGGTACAAAATGTATTTTCAAATACTATTAAGTCTACGCTACGACTCGTAAATCTTGAACATCTTAGCACAGGGTGTCATTGGATTGACAAAATGTAAATTGTCTGCATAATTAAATTTAACACCCAATTAAAAAGTGTTAGGCTATAAACATATGCTAAATAATGTTTAAAACAAATTGTTTAAAATGTTTTAAACATTTCAACTGTGTGTATATATATGTATGTATATAATAGGCCCTATACATTAAAATGGTTGATTTAAACAAAATGAACAATTTAAACTTTTTTTAAACAAACAACATTGTTGTAAACATAAAAAACGTTAAAAAAACACGTTTAAAACAACCAACATTGTTGTTCACATATAAAACGTTTTAAACAAAAAAAACATGTTTTAAACAAACAAAAAAACGGTTCCCTTGTCAGTAGGAGTTTCTTCTATTTAAGTTAAGAATTTACAAATCTTCAGGCTTAAAATGAATAATGCCATTTTACAGTTCTCTTGTAAAATTATTTTGCTTTTCATAATTCCCTTGCATATACAGTGGAACCTCATTAACACGTTTTTCTACAGACCAGATGTCCTAAGTGGGAAAACGTGCTACTGAAAAATTTATATAAAAAAATTCTAAGGGACTACGTAGATACTTTCTAAGTTGCTCAATACGATCCAAAAGAGCACCCACACACCCAGTAGGTTCTATACTGAGCCAAAGGTTATGACAGACATATTATGTAAATGGGTATATAAAACTAATAATTTGATTATGAAAAAAATTCCTAAAACTGAAGGACTGTATGAGAGCCATATTTAATGACAAAAACAGATAAAATTCATAAAATAAGCATTCCATTTTATTTTGAACCATCAAAAGTGAATCAGCCAAGCCTCATGTTTTGCAACATATGGTTGACGATCCAAATCCAAACACACTAAGCGAAAAATCAAAACGTGTTAAGGGATATTCAAATGTGTAATTAACAAGATTGAGATTGGCACTTACAAAAACCAATGTATTAGCTATGCAAAAAAACAACATGGTAATGAGGAACACTCTAATTTGGTTATACTCCCCCCCCCCTCCCCACACACACCCGCGCACACACACACACACACATATATATACCTAGGCATATATATACATTTTTTTAAAATTATAAACCAGAATTATGAGGCTGGCAACAATTCTTTAATTTTGAAAAACTATTTTATTTAACTTCATTACTTTTATTAGTTTCTAACAAAATTAAAACTAATAGTAGATATTTCCATAAGCAGCCAATTTTTACATGAACAAAATACGGTAACTGAATTTGCTTGGAAGCATTCGAAATTGATGTTTTATTTATTTTGTCACATTACAAGTGGGCCAACAACCTTTTGGCAATATTGCAAATAAATGCCAATTATACAGACATCTATACATGCATACATTACTTACCTCTACACTACTTATACACCAATACACATCAATATACATAACACACAAAAAACACTCTATTAGAAACTATAACATATAAAAATACAGTGAAATCTCGATACAACGATTTCGCAGGGACCAGAAAAAAATATTGTTGTAGAGAGAGATATTGTTATATCGAGAATTTACAAAAAATGTTCAAATATTGGTAGTATATGTAGGAAACAACTTCAATAATTGAAATGCTTTAAGTATTTAAGGAAATAAAGAATTTTTACACAAGAACTGCTATACTGTACTGTATTCACTCCACCCTTAAATTATTACACTAACTTATGAGCAAACACATTGTCTTTTCAGGAAGAAGCTGGTAAAACATCCCAGTCTCGTCAGCATTATAAATATCTTCTGGCAAATATTTCTCAGTAATTTTTTTTCATTTCATTACTGCACCAGAGATTTGCGTCATTTGTTGGTGCAGATTTCTCTTCCCATTGAATTAACTTAAAAGTTATGCCATGGCGGTCTCTAAAGCGGACAAGCCACCCATTGCTAGCCTTGAAGTCCTCCACACCAAGCATGGTAGCAAACTTCTTAGCTTGACTACAAATCAACGGTCCATTTATTGGAATGTTTCAAGTTCTTTTTTCATTGAAGCATTCCAAGGTTGCAGCATCCAAGTCAATAAATGTTGCCGTTTTCTTTCGTTTTCTAGTAGGATCCACGGCATTTGAATTGAGTTTTTCCTCGATCTCATTCCTTTTCTTTAAGAAAGTCGACACCGTAGATTCCGAAAGCCCGTACTTTTTCGATGTTGCAGTTTGTTTCATGCCTGCGTCAATGTCTTTAATTACAGCTAATTTCTGCTGCATACTAATTTGTTTGCGAGAAGCCATGCTGACAGAGAAGCACAACAATACGCGAACACCACCAAACAAACTTGCCGTGCAGTGCAGGCACTGACTGGCGACCAGGCAACTGGTTTACTCCATTGTGCACTTGAGCGAGGGTGAAGCACGATCAAGGTCAAGGAAGGCGATTCCACCCTTAAAACGAGGCGGGGGAGTTCATGATTTGGACTTTCACGATCTATTTTTATCGTTGTACCGAGGAAAATATATTTACGGGGATTCTAAATGTAATCGTAGTGGGGAGGTTTATCGTTATTAAGAGTATCGTAAAACCGAGGGGAAATTTACATTATTTTAATGGAAAGTATGCCGGGACCAAAATATTTTAACGTTATAAAGAGTATTATCGTTATATCGGTAATCGTTGTACGGAGATTTCACTGTATTAAAAAGTATAAAATACAAAAGTATACAGAAAACATTATACACAATTGATATAAATTGAATTTCACATGTGATTTTGATTGTTTTTGGTTCCCTGTGTTTTAGCCACTTGTTGCTGTAGCTCCTCTAGTAATAAACAAATTAGTTCATGTGTTTGGCTTTTGTTTAGTTTTTTTTTTCATTTTATTTTTATTTTTTTTACAAATTAGTTGGTGCCATGCAAAAAATAGAAACTAGTATTTAGTAGTTATATAATGGAGTACTTCAGTGGGAATGTGTTTATTTATTTTACTTAATTTTACATATTTGAATGCAATATAAGCTGTAATATTTTATATGTAAAGAACAAATAGAGCAGGAGGAACCTCTTTATAATATTCCCAATAGTTGTAATGTAACAATGTAACGGCGACTAAAATTATTGGTTTGATTATTGCCTTCAGATTTAAAATTTCATGCTTTGCTATACATAAATAGGCTATACTTTTGATCATTTCATAATACTTTTTATTTTTATTTTTTAAGTCTTTAGAAAGGTGTTAAAATATTTTCCAAACTCTTGTAGATTTTTCAAGAAAAACTGAAAACAATTCACACAAATGTCAATTAACTTAGAAGTAGTGAATGGTTTTCACTTCAGTAATTTATAAATTGCTGGTATTAATGTACTTACCTCCTCTTGATTTTTTCTTTACTTCCGTGAGCAGTGAGCTGTGGATTAAGTAATGTAAGAGAATAAATTCTATGAAAAGAAATGTTATGCTTTTGGTACTGATAATTCATTTTTATTTGACAGGACTTGACTGGTGGAGGTTTTGAGGAGAATCTCAGGTCCCTGGATTTAGAAGAAGGAACTGATTATATACTTTTTAGTTAAGGTATTTAATAATAAACATATTGATTTGTACATAAATATTTTTATACATGAAGTTAAGGTATTTAATAATAAGCATATTGATTTTGTACATAACTATTTTTATACATGAAATAAAGTACTGTATTCCTTATTCACTACTGGTATTACAATATTATTTACCTGTCCCTCTATCCTCTCATGGAATATAAGCGTAACAAAATTAGACTAGGTACTGAAACCTCCACACCCCATCACAGGGGTTACAGGAAATCTGATTGAATTACAATATTATTCACATCCACAAATAACTTCAGTAAGATAACACAACATAGTTTTGTGACTTGGTGCAATAACTGTTTAATTGTCAAATTTAATAAATCTATCAAAAGTTCACAAAATATGGCCAGAAGTATATTCTCTCAAATAGCAATTCGGCATGTGTACTGTGCTTGCAAAACAGAATTTACAGAAAATCACTGAAAACTTAAGAAGCCAGTCATTGTTTCAAATTGCAGAAAAATGTACAAAATATCTCTAAATTGTTTAAAATTCTACAAAAAAAAAATGGTACATGCATAATTTAATTTGATTGTGGGGAAAGAGTTTCATGTCATTTGTAAATACACTGCAGAGCAAATAATTTCAAGAAGACTTGGATTATTATTTATGGCTATTTATGACGTATGTCAGATAAATATCTAAGGCGTTTGATTTTTTTTTCTTTTTTTTTTTTAAGGAAAGTAGCATACCTAGATCAGTTATCTTTGATCATTTGAAGTAATCACTCAAAAATGTTTTGTTAGTCATTGAGTAATACCACAAAAGAGTTAATGTCTGTTCGGATTACGCTGAAACAAGTCACCCTAGTACAGCCAGCTAGCAGCACAAGAGTCTTTATTTCAACCAATACCATAAGCAAAATAGACCGTAAGCTTGATATAGTTTCTTTCTATTTGGTATTAAGTTTTGGCAGATTATTTTCAGACAGACTATGTTGTCGTTATGGCAGATGGTTCACCAAGTCCATTTATGCAATGTTGTATTCAAACTTTAAATCAGCTGTATCTCAATACTAAGATTTTGGACTTAGTGACTTGTGCTGAAATAATGAAGATGCACATTACAGTACTACATCTGGGCCCTATTTCATAAAACTCTACAGGTGTGACATATACGACAATTATGTCAAATCTGACAAATTTGTCAATATGTCATGACAATTCTATTTTTCATAAATATTACAACTTTTCCTTACATTACAGGCAAATTAATGTAAATTGTCAAGACTGAAAGAGCCCTTTTCATAAACGCGACAATTTTATGTCAAACCTAAAGATTACTTTAGTAGACTGTAGATGGCTCTCATATACGCGTGCGATAATCGATCTCCACATCGAATGTGATACCTAAGTAATTGATTATTACTATCGAAAATAATTGAATTATATTTCTCTTTGCAAAGTCACTGAAATTGGAAGTTAGGTTAACCCGTTGCCTAAAAACCCTGCATGGTCTCATGTCTATTTTTTCATCACACTCACTACTACCAATATCTCTACTACTAGTTTTCATTATTATCAAAACAATTTAGCAAGTTTATTAACAAGAAAGAGTTTGCCAAGTTATGCCACACATTTACATAACCTACTAATTTGCCCTACATATGAAAGATTGCCTGTCACTTCTGTAATGACAATTCTACATTTTTTGTAAACTTGTAAATATGTCACCAAAATCTAATGTTTCATAAATGGTAGGTATCCTAAGATTTGACATATTTGTCGGACTTTTACCTGTATACTCAAAAGTTTTGAGAAACAACAATATGTAAAATTGTCATACAATTCTACAAAATTGTCATGACATTTATGTAAAGTTGTCAGCTTTTATGAAAAACGCAATTGTCAAAATGTAAACTTGTAAAACAATTATATGTCACCTGTCACCTGTAAAATTGTAACTTTTATGAAATAGGGCCCTGGTATTAAAATACAGGCTCCAAGCAAAAAAAGTAGCGTTACTAAAGAAATCTTATCCTTAACACATCAAGCAGAATTGAGACTAATAATATTTTTGCAAAATTTATGACAAGCCATGGAGAAATTAGAAGTTACCTTCAGAGTCTTCAAATTATTGCAAATGACAACTACGGATATGAAGAATTTGTACAATCTATGAAACAATTTTTGAATGCTTGTTTCTTCTTTTAGGAAGAAAAATTTAACATCTACCTTCATTTACCTACATCAAAGAATTAAATTTTCACATGTACTTTATGTAGAAAACTTTGTTCTTAGAGATAGTTAATGCTATTCACAGCAACATAAAAATATAAAGAACTTAAAGATAACTTCATTTTTGTTGTTTATGCTGTGGAAACAATCAGTGCATGCAGTCGTGAAGCCAAAACACTTGTGTTACTTAGATATCAGTAAAAATGAATCTGGCTACTGGAATTCCTTGTTCAACTGAATATCTAAGACAACGGATAGTCATAGCCAATCAATGAAGGAATACAGCAGGCACCATGGAAACCTAACTGAAAAATTATTCCATTGACAGAGTTTATTATCTGTAATGTATTTCATATAATCTGTACTAAGATTCTTATTATTGTATACTGTGTAATTAAAATAATTGATATTTTGTAATTTAAAACAAACATTTATTTAAAAAAAAAAAAAAAAAAATCAGCAAATTGGCATAACCTAAATTAACCCTACGACTCTCAAGGGTGGGGTTTCTTGAACGCACAGAATCACTTCCTTTTTAATTATTGTCTTTTTTTTTTAAATGTACAAAATAATCATTGTGTTGTAATTCTCTTTTTACATTTATTTGACTGTAATAAATAAAAATATTAGTATGGGTTCAACAGAACCAAAATGAGAGAAGCAAAACCCAAACAGGAAAGTACAACAATCTGAGTAACTTGTTCGAAAGGTCACAAAGTAGTTCAAAAAGAAGAGGAAAATAATAAAATGTTCTTTTTCCTCACTTAAAAAGCGTTTCACCCCATGAGTTCAATGACCCTCCCCCTTCAGAGTCCGTGACACAGGGAAAACCTGAGAGTCTTAGGGTTAAATGTAACAATTTTTTTTTTTTCCCCCTTAACTACAAGTATAAAATTCTCTTATGATGAAGTACATAGAAAGATATGATTAGGAGATTCAGTAACAAAACCTTAATGTTTCTGCTTTGTATACAGTCAGCAGTTCTCAACCTTTCCCTATGACTGTATTTAATATGTCACATCAAGATTATGGAAACACTTCTGAACATGCGCTTTGGATTGTGGTGATCTCAGCTAAAAACTATTAAATAAATACGGTACATAAACTAAAGTATAACTGTTTCTAATTCATCTATACTATCTGTATTTTGTGTAGAGCAAAAATTTACTGTGGCTCTATACTAGAGTAGTTACAGAGGAAACTTGACCAGGCATGGACTGGCAAAGATAAAATAAGGAGCTCCTCAGTCCACCCTCAAGAACTGTCATATCATCTGACCCCAGGATTTGAATCCTTGAGCGTCAGATTTCAGTGACGATGCTTCAACAAACTGAGCTAACGAAAGTTTTATTCAAAGTGACAGGTAGAATATTTTAGTCAAAATCTGGCTAGTTTAGTTGGTAGAGTATCGGTTGCGAGTTTCAATCCCGGTGTCACAGGAATTTTTCTCCTAAAACATTATTATATAATGTAGAACAGAAAAATATTCTGTGGATTCATGTATACAATCATATTTACACCTATATCTAGACCATAGTACTTCAGGAGGCTCAATAGTTCCATTTTTACATAATTATTAAACATAAATCAAAACAAGGCCTAGCAAGTGGAGAAACATTTGAAAGGGTGCCAATTAATATTGTTCTGAAATAGTATTTATTTCATTTTTATTATTTAGAATCAATTAAACATACATTATTTGGCTCTGGAGTAAAAACCCTAGTTAAAGAATTCTGTGTTCTGAAACCGAAATCACACCTAACACGTTACTTAGTTTGGTTCAAGGAATTGAATAATGCTTGAAATCCATTACATTTAAAAGTTAACCTTGAAATTACACACATTTTAATATAATTATTCATTATGCCCACGATAAACTGTTGATTTATTTTTAAAACGATTCTATTGCCAACATGTTACTGTTTCTAAGTAAATTAATCAAACCAATTAAAATTATCCTGTGGTGAAGAAAAAATTATTACTTTTGCACAACAAAGAACATTTGGCATGGTGACCTCTGCTATGATTGACAGGTCATTAAAACAAGCTGATGTTCATGTCTTCCTGCCAGAAAGGTAAAAGCAATAATCCCCCCTAATTGCTTTCTTCTTCGGAAAATAGATTTATAAAAGGCAACTTTGTAAGTGGGTTGCGCAGAATCAACTTTCTAGTCCCGTGCAACTGAGTGGTGGTGGGGATCAGTCTAGCTGTGTACTCTCCCGAGGAAGAATGGCTCCTAGAGATATGGGGAGGATGGGGTACAGTGTAACATTTTGAATTTAGCGCCAATTAGTATGTTGGCAAACCTACACTTGTTCTGGTCTGCAGAGGTTATGTTTTCATAACATCATAAATGCTGGATGGATTTCCTGGTGTCTTGTCCACAAGGTCGAACACAAAGTGAATTGTGGTAAGTAAAGTGATTTTTTATGGTTGTCCTGTATAGTCAATATCTCGTAAAATATAATTGATTTGTTATTACTTTCTTTCTGGATGAAATCATCATATATATGAATAATACTGTGTAATGTGTCAAAACTTTCTGCCATTAATTGAATTTGTAACATAAATGGAAATGGAAAATGGTATCATGGGGCACAGTGTAACAAGTTAACATGGGGTACAGTGTAACAATGTTACATTGTACCCCACTATGAAATATAATTTATAATAAATATTACACGGGTAGTTTAAAGCTGTTGAATTATTATTTGCATATTTAAGGCATGTATATTAGTAATTTTATTTAAATATAGTATTTTCTTTATTACAGAGTGCAAAAATGGTGCGGAAAAGGGAAAGAAAAAAGACGTTCGTTTATTCAGTCAAACTGATATGAGGCTGCAGCTTTGAAAAAAATGTCAACTGTGGAACTCTTTCTAGGTAACCTATACAAAGATGGCGCAGGCCAGTAAGAACGGTTTTCTAGACGCTCCTCTTGAAAGTGGTAATTTCTTGACCCATAAGTGTATAAAATGTAAGAAAGTGGTAAAGAATGGAACTATGTGTGTTCGGTGTAAAGGACGATACCATTTCAGATGTGGAAATGTAAAGGCGAGTGACAATAGGGCCCCTACATGTGATTGGTTATGTTCAGGTTGTACGTGTACACAATCAACGTTGTGTAACCGCCAGTATTATTGCATCTGTAGATCCAATTGATGAGATTTTAAATCTCAAATCGATAGTAAACATTCTTCAGTCCGATATAGAAAAATGGAAAATGATTACCTTAAAAAGAAAATAAGTGCAAATACGATTGTAAATAACATTCCTGTACATATTACATCCAATATGAGTGATGCTAGTGCACTCCCAAAGAGGAGATGGGAATCTACATGGGGGAAAGACATTGTTGGCAGTAGGCCTGAACGGTTTCAGAGTGCAAGATATTTGAAGAGAGCTACATTGAGTGAAGATAATGGACTTGTTTTAGGTTTGCCGACAAGCAACAGATTTTCTTGCCTTGCTGCAGATAGTTCAGTCAGTTTAAATAACTCCACTGTTGGCTCCGAAAACCCTACTGTATTAAATGAGGAAGCAGAACTTATAAATGTGGGAGCCAGAATGTCTAGGCCTAGTGATGTACAGAGTCTCACTGAACCACCTACCAAGAGACCAGGCAATTTGTGTAAGATTGTAATAGTCGCTGATAGTCATGGGCATGGGTTAGCTACCCAAATTAATAATAATAACACAGTGCTCATTGCAGAATCTATTGTGAAGCCAAATGCTGGAATTAGTGAAGTCACCAAGTCATTGTTCCCTCAATCCAAAAACCTAACATCAAAAGATTGTGTAGTGATTATTGGGGGTACAAATGATGTGGACATTGGGGCGCCAAGTAATGTTGACAAATGTCTGGAAACAATTCTACCGAAGTTGTAACACAAATGTAATAATTGTAAATTTTCCAAATAGATATGATCTCCCGGCGAACGCTATCTTACACAACAATGTAAAAGCAGTCAATCTCAATATTGCCAGGTAACGAATAAATTCAAAAATGTGAGTGTTATCAGTAGGCCTACATCTACTGCCACACGGAAAATGCATATGAATCATGGTCTTCATTTTAACAAATGGGGAAAGCGTGTATTAAGTAACATGATTGCAAGAATAGTATGGGACAAGACAAATGTAATGAATGATCAAAAAAACTAAAACAATACCAGGACGTGCCAGATGTCTTAAGAATTCAAAATTCAAATAGTAAAAATGCAGGCATCGCATGTTCTATTAATATCTATATATATAAAAATGAATGTATGTGTGTGTGTGTGTCCTTTATGCATTACTACACCATTCATCCGATCGCCATGAAACTTTGGGAAGTTGTTGAGTGCATTCCCGGGAAGGTTTCTGGCATATTACATTTTTAATTTTTCCTTTCGTTCGTGAGTTATGAGTGAAAAACGGGCAAAAAACGTGTATTTTTTGCGTTTTCGAAGCATCATTTTCAGTAATACCATTCAATGTCAGGTCAATTACAGTAGGCTTTGGCTATTTTTGTCATTCCTTGGACATAACACTATCGCGATCGCTTGAATGTTGTAGCTCACGCTGGTCGATTCATTTGTTTATAATGTCAAGGCACGCAGACATATGAAATCTTCAACTTACACCGAAGAGGATTATCATTATTATTATTATTATTATTATTATTATTATTATTATTATTATTATTATTATTATAAGAGGGATAATCAATATAGGCCTCAATATGGTCAAACGTTGTTCGATTTGGACGAAACTCACTATACACGGGTTTTCTGGGCCAAGGACCTCGAATCTGAGGTCGCTTTTACCAGTCGACGCTATCTAATCGTGGTACCGGTATTACGGTATGTAATTCACGTGATTTAGGTGTTAATAAATATAATGATTTAACTTTTATGCTCTTAATTTTTAATTTTTGAAATAATTATCGCGGGCAATCGCTTGATTTTGTAAGTCCATCCTTGACAATTCATTTGTTTAGAATATCAAGGCGCGCAGACGTATGAAATTTTCAACCTACACGGAAGAGGGATATTCAATATAGGCCTAAATATGGTCAAACATTATTCGACTTGGACGAAACTCACTATGCAGGGGTTTTCTGGGCCAGGGAACTCTAATCTGAGATCGCTTTTACCAGTCGATGCTATCTGATCGTGGTATGTATTCCATGCGATTTAGGTTTTAATAAATATAATGATTTAACTATTATGCTCTTAATTTTTATTTTTGAAATAATTATCGCGTGCAAAGCCACGGGCACACGCTAGTTAACAATATTAATTTCAAAACTGATAATATCTTTGCAGGATCTAAAATTAATGAGCCTGGGTTATCTGATTGTTATGTGCAGCATAATCCAGTTATGGAATTCAAAATTGGATACTTAAATATTGAAGGCATTAATAAGAAACATGTTTTATTAAATGAATTTGCAATGCTAAATAAATTCGATATTTTATGTTTAAGTGAGCATTGGTGTGTTGAAGACGAGATTATATTTTGTAAAATAGAAGCTTTTGTACTTAAATTAACAGCATTTGTAGGAAATTACATATACATGGGGGGTTTCCATTTTTGTTAACAAAAATGTACCACATAATATTGAACAACTATGCTTAGATTCTCTCTGTATTGAATTTGATTTTGAAGCAACTGGTATAGTTATAAATAATCTAAAATTAATTATAGTATCTCTTTACCAATCTCCTCATGGTAATCCTCTGGTTTTTCTAGAAGAAATTGAAGAAATGTTTAATTTGTTAAACATTACTAGATTTAAACACTACAGGCTTATAGTAGGTGGTGACCTCAACTCGGAATTTGACTTAACTTCAAACAAACGCAATGGAATTGAACTCACATATTAAGGCAATACAATTATAGTTTTTGTAATACGAAACCTACAAGAGGAGTAGCATGTCTTGATAATATTTTTATAAATTCTGAATCATGTCTGTTAACTTGTGCAGTACGGTATCTGAATTCCCCTTCTCTGACCACGATTGTGTTCGGATTAAACTAAATAATTATGAAATAAGCAAACTTAATAGTAAAATCAATAAGATCATAACTGTCAAATCAAGACCAGTTACAGATGAAAAGTTGTTGGAATTTATGAATTCACTTGAGAGCATTGACTGGTCGAACATGTTGTCCGATTCATATGATGCAGGGAAAATGTTTGAACGTTTCCATAATATTTTTATACATAATTACAATACTTTCACTCCTATTAGAACTTGCAAAGTTAATCGTTCAGCACCAAATAAAGTTCGTAATAAAAACAAAAATTGGTACACACCAGAACTAGCCAGTATGAAATGTAAGGTAATGAAGTCTTTAAATGCATACAGAAGAGAACAAACTGTAGAGACCAGATCAGCTTACCAGAGGATTAGAAAATCATACACACTTGCTGTTAACAATGCAAAAAGACTATATAACTTCTCATTAATTGAAACGTCCAGTAATAAATGCAAAAGAGCTTGGATGGTTATTAATTCTGTAACAAAAAGTGATTATAATGATGAAATTCTCCCCTCTCCTGATGACTTCAATAGTTATTTCATTGATTCGGTTATGGATGTTCAAAAATGTATTGTAAAACCTAAAGTAACAGCAACAGAACTAATTGAGCTACATGTTGTACTTACGTGTAACAATTTTGAATTTAAACAAATTTCTCCAGCAGTTATACTAGATATCATATCAAAAATAAAGCCGTCAGATAGTTTAGATGCATATGATTTATCGAGTAATCTAATAAAAAAAGTAGCTAAATTTATAGTTTTTCCACTAACTATCTGCATTAACAAATGTTTATCAGAAGGAATTTATCCTGATGTATTAAAAATATCTCGTGTAGTACCTATCTTCAAAACGGGACCTAAAAACAGTCCTTCAAGTTATAGGCCCATATCTCTAGTCCCTATTTTCTCAAAAATTGTAGAGACAGTTTCATACATACAGCTTTATGAGTATCTAATTGCATCAAATATAATTAGTAAATTACAGTTTGGTTTCATAAAAGGTCGATCCACAGTTGATGCTATTGACACCTTATTAAAAAATGTTATAAAATCATTTGAAGAAAGAAATTTTGCTCAGGCCTCTTTTTGTGATTTAAGTAAGGCCTTTGACTGCGTAGATCACATAATTTTGCTTAACAAGTTGGACTACTACGGAATTCGTGGACAGAATTTAAATTTAATAAAATCATACCTAGATAATCGTAGGCAATTAGTTGGCATAAAGAACAACTGTTCCAGCTGTTCCGTGCATAGCTTCCTACGCCATTTAGAACTCTATAGTTATTGTATGCACTCCACTTTACGCACACAAACTGTTAATGATACATTTGTATTTCTTCTCTTGTAAAAAGTTGTTGTATCCTTATCAAGTTATGTTATATAGTATTTCACTTAAATACACTAGGCGCTGGTATGCGTTTTGTTTATTCTCTCCGTAAGTTCAAGTCTGCTTATATTTGTTATTCTGCCTGTAGCGTCTAGTATAAGGAGGGGCGCTGAGTAGTTGTGTTACGCGCATGTCCTCCCCTCTCTCTTGCCGCATCTCGGCTCTGCCTCATGGGGGCGGACTACCCGCCCGAACTATTCTCTTCTCCATCTGTCTTCCGCTGTTACTTCTGAGTTGGATTGTTTGTGGACTTCTGTGTGAAATATTGGTCGTCTGGGATATCTTCGGTATGGTTTGAAATACAGGTGAGCGAGGCATACATATTAATGTAGTGCATTTGTCTGATTAGTTTATTTCTTTTTTATTATTTTGTTGTTCATTGCCTGATATTTTAAAATGTAAATTCTCCCCTTGCATGCCTGGCTTTCTCGCCAGATCATTTCTTTCGGCCATCTTGCAAAATTATAGTATCCCGAAGATATCTGTATGGCTGAATCGTATGTTTGATGTGTGTGTGAATCCAACTCCCTTCCTTTCTTCCTTTCTTTTTCTTCTTTCTGCCCTTCAGGCATTTTCTTTATATAGAGGTAAACTTCTTTTGGTTTGCATTAAAGATCTAGATCTTATATAAATTGTGAGGCAGACATTTTTGTTACACCAGGCAAACATTATCGATAAGTTAAGATGGTTCCTTATTCTTATTTATGTAGAAGCATTAAATCAAAAGAACTATTACTATAAATTAATACAGGATGTACTATACTCATTTCTTTGGAGTTACTCTCATTATTATTTTATATAAAGCATCTCATAATAATATATACATGTCCAGTAAATTCATGCTCTGTCTGTTTTGCTATATTATTTTGTGACTATATTATAAATAAATTTGTGAATAGGAATTCTTCATTTTTCTTGAATGAGATATATTTATATTTATACAAATATTAATCCAGTTACTTCCGTTCCTTATTGGATGCCTTTTGCCAATCCCCTATCCATATGCACTGTTTCCTATATTCTATAATGGAACTGTACATCAGAAGACTTCAAGTGGGGAAATTCCCCAGTTATCTACAGTGTGGGGAGCAAGTGGCAGCACAGCATTGTTACAGTTACTTCAGGTGTAGCCTACCACAAGGATCTGTCCTTGGTCCACTCTTATTTGTTCTCATGATTAATGATTTAGCAGCTTCGATAGATGCTTTCTCAATACTATATGCCGAAGATACTACTTTTTTGAATGTTAATAATGACTTCCACGCACTTAGATCTGTTACTGAAAATACACTGATGCAGGCTGCAACTTGGTTTAAAGCAAATGGCTTTATGCTAAATGAAAGTAAGACTCAACAAATGGTTTTTAGTCTCAGAGAAATGCCTAATGAGGATAATTTAAATAGTGTAAAATTTTTAGGTGTAATTATTGATAATAAGTTAACCTGGGAACTGCACATTATTTATATCTCTAAAAAGTTGTCGAGGGTAATATATATATTAAAGCAACTAAAAAATCACATTCCCATTAAATATCTTAGATCTGCATATTTTGCATTTTTTCAGAGTATAATTTTATACAGTATTTTATTTTATTGTGGGGATAATAAAGGACTCGCTTTGTATCCTACACAGGCACTTGTATTCCACTTAAATAGAAGATTATTAATACTCCTCCAGCTGAGTTAAGACGCTTAAATCAGTAAATCCTAGTTGCATTCTTATGCTATTTATATTGTATATTGTTAATATTGTAATACTGAGGCATACAGTACCCGTATTCAGGACCCCTGTGGTCAGTCATGAAATGAACTGATACCATGTTGGTTAAATAAAAAAATATCAATGACATACTTTTACTGCAAAAAAAGGCAATTAGAATTCTGTCTGATTCACATAATCTAGCTCACTGTAAGACTTTATTTGTGAATCTAAAAATTATGACAGTCGTTAATCTTTACATAATATACAGTTCTAATTATATAAAAAATAATTTAGATAATTTTCAGCACAGACATGATATCCACTCCTACAACACTAGAAGCAGTTTATGCATAAACTTGCCCCACTATCGATTATCGAAATCTGCAAATAGCTATGAAATTTTAGGTTTAAAATTATATAATAAACTACCATTAACTTTAACAAATAAACCGTTAAATTCTTTTAAAAAAGCATTATATAACTCGCTGATTACATCTTTTTATTTGTTGCAAGATTTTCTTGACACAACATTGACAGTAGACTAAAGTTCTAATTTCCTATTACATATAAAGTTCTAGGGCGGAATTCTTGAACCTCCCTTTAGCTCATCCTTTAGCCTCCCTTCATAAAGGAGGCAAAAAGGAAGATGTATTCCTTAAACACAAAACCAAATTCTTGGTTCTTCTTTATAGCCTCCTTTATGAAGGGAGGGAGAGAAGGTTTCCTTACAAAGCCACTCACGGCTGGCACTAGAATGAAAATGTCCCCATATGTTAAGCAAAGAAAATACATTACGAGTCAATTAAATTTTTATTTTTTTTGTAGATTTCTAAACAAATTTAAGACATTTATCATGATATATCTTTGATATTTTACAAACAGATCAATAACCGTGAATAAGTGGACTTGTTCTCGTATTGGAGGTAAGCGCTTATGTTGGTAGTCTGAAACACGTAACTAGCGCCTTTTTTCGCTGTTTTGTTTATGGTTTGTCGTCTGTTGAACCAGCTGGGTGCTTGTTGTTTTGGCTTCTACAAATATAGCAACGAATCCAAAAAAACAACGCTTTTCAGAAGATGAAAAGCATACCTATTAATAATGATTGATAGGTTCAAGAACGTGATCGAAAACAAAGAAACGGATGGTGCGTCACTAACCCAGAAAAGAAAGGCTTGGCAGGAAATCCAAGCCAATTTCAACAGGGAACTCGACCACACAGATGTTAGTTACACAAAATTTTCTATTTATATATTTTTGTACTGTGAGAATAAGATATATTTATTTGATACCTAAGATACGTATGCATGTTTCGAGTTTATAATGACTTCAAACTAATAATTTAAGCCTACTTTGTATTATGATAGTTTATTGCAGTGTTTTATAATTGATTTTTCAGCGAACTATTAACCAATTACAAAAATGTTGGGATAATATAAAACGAAGAGGAAAAAGGAACTGGCTGCCAGCAAACGGGCAAAATTTTGCACAGGGTGAAGGTGATGGATGGCGACAAAGATGATCCACTAGATGCGATAATCATGAATGCGACGGATATAGAATTAAAGGACTGTGTTGACAGTGACGATGTCATGTAAGTTATATAGCATTCCTAATTTATATCATTACAGAGCCTAATCGCATAGTCCCGGATACAGGTAGCCGCCTTATATAGGTTGTGCAATGTCTTCTCGCTATGAAGATCTGATTCTTTGTAACATTACCAGATGGCTTCTTTAGGCTTAACTTGCACCTTATTGTTATTTACAATGCAAAACAGGTTGACCATCATGCCTTGCGTAGCGTTTGTTTACTTTCAGCTGAATGGCTGCTGCGTGCTATGTAACAGATGTGAGATTTGCACTGATGTTTTTCAGTGTGGTTCCATAACAATTTTCACTTTGTTTTAAAAGCTGGCTATCCGTATGTGAGATAAGTTACTGCTAATCACAAAAAATGAAATCATTTTGTTGTCATAGGCCTAAATAAAAAAACTGACCTACTGAAACTGTAGGCCTAATATAGCTTTCTGTTGCAATAACAGACATTGCATAATAAAGTTAATTATTTCTTTTAGCTGGATTTGGTGGGACTGCCGATGGGAATGAATATGAAGTAATAGAAGAGGTGGTGGTGCCCTTAGAGCAAGAGGTAGTGGTGCCCTCAGAGCCAAAGGTATGCCTCGGAAACACAAATTCTGAACCAATATTGGAAGTTCCAGAATGTAGCTACCGGTGTGACATTAAGCCTTTTGAATGGGCAATATACTTAAGAGCCGGACTTGGTATAAACCAATACTGTGTATCTATTTACTGGTAAACAGAAATATGATAGCTATAGTTATGGATTGCTTTTACTAGTTTTTAATTGTTTTCACACTTTATTGCCTCTGTTTATATAAATAATAATGGCCGGCAACCGTTTATCAAATCATTACGCTGTTTAATAATTGATGGTAGGCTTCAAACTGTGTTCACATAACCTTAAAACTGGACCGCAGGGACAGCCTAGTTTCCAGTTTTGCAATTCGTTAATATGATTACAAGTTCTACCCCGAAAATGAATAGACCGGAGGTTATGTACCATGACTGGGAGGATGTTGTCAATGTGTATGATGCATATGACAGGGCGTATGAAGCTCAAGGAGGAAGGTTGCACAAGCGATACGTCCGAGATGCCAGTGATCCATTTAATTGGTGGGCAGAGCATGAATTCAAACAGCAGTACCGGTTTTCGAAGAATGCTGTAATGCATTTTTTATTACCGTTAATTGTGCTTGATTTGCAGACACAATCAAGGCGTGGCCTGCCCATACCACCAGTTCGGCAGCTGTTGTTGTGTCTATGCTTTTATGCCACTGGATCCTTTCAGGTAGGTTTTAATGCTTTATTGTGTTGTGTCACTTATGTAGCCTACTGTCACTGATCATTTTCCATATATTTTATTTCCACATGTCATATTAGGCCTACTTCTAAGCTAGTGAATTGCTTCATTATTACAGGCTGTGTGTGGCGACCTGGACAGCATTTCACAAAAGTCTGCGTCCAATGTTGTCCGGAGAGTCTACCACCTGCTGGCATGTCTCCACGCTAGGTTTATCAAGTTTCCTGCAACTCAGGCCAGGAAAATGGAAAACAGCAACCGCTTTCAGGCTCTGGGAAGGGTTGGTGCTGTTAATGGTATTCCTGGGATTGGTGGAGCAATTGATTGTACCCATATAAAAATAGTAAATACGCCTAGGATTGTCCTTGCCGAAGTCTACAGGAACCACAAGGGCTTCTTTTCCTTGAATGTTCAGGTAACACAATTCATTGTAAACATTTTCTTGAATTAAGTGCTGCTTTACCCCCATCATTCTTACAGTGGTTTTTTATAGAATGAAAAAAACCATGTCAAATTTTACAGGCGGTGGCAGGTCCAAAAATGGAATTTCTCGATATTGTGGCAAGGTGGGCAAGTAGCACACATGACAGCCGGATCTTCCAGGCATCTAGGCTGAATATGAGATTCATGGAGGGCAACCTCACTACTGCACTGCTGGGAGATGCCGGCTATCCATCTCTCTGCTATCTCTATATGCCCCTTGCAAACCCCAACACTCCAGAGGAAGAGCGCTACAACAGAGCCCACATAAAGATGAGGAATGTGGTTGAAAGGGCATTTGGGATATGGAAGAGGAGGTTTCTTTGCCTGAGGAGAGGACTGGGAAATGCTCTTCCGACAGTTTCCCACATCATTGTAGCCTGTGGAGTTCTCCATAATGTGGCCCTGCAATATAATGATGACATGCCAGACGACGATGATGAAGAGGAAGCTGCCAAAGTCCCAGCTGCTCCAGTTGTTGCCCAGCCTGGAGAAGGATTTGCGGTCAGACAGGCACTGATTAATGCATATTTTGTGTAAGAAGTTCCGAACTACAGTATGAGCCAAAATATACAGTACTAGAGGATTGGTTGATTTTCATGTACAGTAATTTGTTGCTTTTTTGTGCTTATTTGCTTGCTTGGCACTGCTGGGAGATGTCGGCTATCCATCTCTCTGCTATCTCTATACACCCCTTGCAAACCCCAACACTCCAGAGGAAGAACGCTACAACAGAGCCCACATAAAGATGAGGAATATGGTTGAAGGGGCATTTGGGATATGGAAGAGGAGGTTTCCTTGCCTGAGGAGAGGAATGGTTTCCTTCATTATGCATTCTGCACACTTTCGTGTTGTACTACATACCATTTCTAATTCTAGGCAATTGGCGGTTAGGTTTTGAATAGGTTTGTAGTTAGGTTAGGAATGTTGATATTAGTGACATGTAGAGCTAGGTTTGTGGCAGTTAGGTTATGAACAGTGATATTAGTGTTGATCGCCATCAAGTTTGGTTTAAAATGAATACAATAACCTAAAGATTGTAAATGTTTTCCTGTTAATTTTTTCATAGTGGGTAATCACAGAAACCACTTCTTTTGCTGTTTTAGTTTGTTTATAAATTGCTAATATAATGAAATTAAAACAGAATATTGTTCACTTACCAAAACTCAAAAAAGTTTTAAATTTACAGCAGTGAAACTATATATTAAGCTAACTCACCTAATCAAAAGTCTAGAATTAAATCATTTTAGGAAGACAATCAAAGATTTATTGATTAAAAACTGTTTTTATACAGTAGAAGAGTATTTGAACATGAGTTTTAGAAAATAGGCCCTATAATTAGCATACCAGTAAGAGTTGTGTATATGTTATTTTACTACTTAATGTATTGGATATAGGCCTATAGTTTATATTTTATACTGACGATGTCTATACCAATATTACCTATGTAATTGCATTGTTTCTGGACGAATAAAGAATTTGAATTTGAATGTCAAATTAATAAGCTTTATAAGCTTTTTTGGAATTCCGAAACCTTATAGCGTATATATAAGATTTCTTTCCTGTTAATACTGTCAAAGGCCTGGTAAAAATCAATTAAACAACATATCGATGGGTGAAAGGCAAAACATCTTAACCGCCACTTTTTCTAAAACTGACTTTTTATTGTGAATAGAAAGATGTAACTAAGTTTTACGTCCTGGCAAAAGATCTTGCATGAGCTCCTTCTGTGGTGGAAGTAAAAGGAAGTATTTTATCTAAGAACCAAATAATTATTTTAATGCCTAACAAAACGAGCTTAAAGAATGAGTTGTTCCTGCATTTTTTATCGTAAGTGCTAGCCCAAAGTGGCACTTAAGATAAAATTTTTGGCTCTTAAGATAATTCTTTCGGACCTAATTCTGTGCACTGGCACTTAAGATAATGTATTACCGAATTTTAAGCACAAGTCAATCATATTAAGAATGAGTAATAATATGTATGTCGTAAATCAGGGTTATTTTCAATTATAACAATAACAATGTGTCGTAACAATGGTTTGGTTCACTTGGTGGACAGCGCGTGCCTTCTGCATTCCAATAGCATTATTATTTCTAACAACAGCTGGAGTCAATGGATGTTATTTCTGAGGAACCAAGGTGTAGCCACTTGATTAAGCTTCATGGGAGGATCCATTTTCAGATTCCAATAAATCATGTCAGCCTAAAAGCTTTTCCGTGGTATTTTCAAAACCAAATTTAACAGAAGCTTTCACTTACAAGGCTTTCAATGACAAGTGTTCCCAATGTGAGATGTTCAAAAACAAAAGTTCCATTTCTGTAGAGGAATACAGAATGCAACAAGCAAATCTCGAAGGAAAAGATTTGGTCAAAGAAACATTCTTGAAAAACCAGAAAGAAAAGAAAGGAAAAAAAAAAAGGAAAACAGATTTTTAGTCCTAGTTTCAACTTGCAGAGAGTATTGAATACTCCCCATGATGACAGTAGGCTATGTTGATACTCACTGTACGAGAGTGGAAGCAGGAATGCATTTTGTTACATTTGGGGACAATCTGATGGCCAGAGAGCAAACAGTGAAATACGTACAATTATTCACGGTTATTTGAAAATGGTAGATCACAGGAAAGACATCGGGAAATATTTCTATACAGTACCGATATTTAGACAGTTGTACCGGTCAATTAAGCATATTGTATTATTTTACACAGATATACACTTCCTAAAGAACAGGATAGTACAGACTACTTCAGCGTGGTCAACATTAATCAGAAATGATCATAGTTCACCAAGGAACTATGATGTTATAAAAATGACTCATCGAGACTTCCTTGATTGGAAATGTTTTTCCTTACAATTCCTTCCTTCAAATGCAAGAATAGTGAAGGGGAACCCTCTAAACATTATGTACAACAAAACAGCTGTTCCTAAGAAAGGGACATAACACTGAAATAAACTATTCCTATCAAACTACTAATGAGGATAAGGGGAGGACGAGTGGTGCAACTATGCTCCAAAGGTACTAAAACAAATAAGTGTCATGAAGAACTCAATTAAAGAATGTTTGCAAGAAACTGATAAAATAAGTAAATATAAATAGAATTGTGATTAACTTTTCTTTCAAAATTAGTACTGTAAACTATTTCCATTGTTAAGTGTATTTTGTAACTTTCTTGCTATGAAGAATCCTTTCATGTAACACTAAATACTTGATTGAATGTTTGGCAGAAATTGATGAGGAGGAAAAGTTAATTTGAATATAATTTTGTTAATATTTATTTCATTTATAATTATTTCAATCATACTGTATTACATTTTTAATTTTATATGTCTTTTGTAATTTATTGCCATGAAAAGCTCTTTTCATTAACCATCGAACAATCAATTAAAGAATGTTTGCCAGGAACTGATGAGGAAAATAAATACATAAATTTAAATAAAATGTTGATTAATCTTTCTTTTAAAAATAGTACTTTATTTTATTTCTATAAATGTTAACTTTCTTGCTTTAATGCCTTAGAATTTTACACATTATAAGGTCAATCATTTAAATCGTACAGTTATATCAACACCATCATTAAAAGAAACTCATCAGATATTAAAATTATTTAATACTTATTTTACCCCAGAAACTTATAATTTCTTACCAAATATGCAAGGCTATCAAAAATCAGGTAAATATTTCACTAAGTTGACAAAATAATAGGCTACTCGTAAGAGTAGTCCAGCAGAGCATCAAGATAATTTGTACCAACAATGTAATTACCGACAAAACAACTTAAGAATCTTTTCGGAAACAACGCTGATGCATATGCAACTGTGCTCCTCCCAGCTGCATACTGACGTAATTTTATTCAGTCTGGTGTAATGGACATTAAGAAAAACGTTTTTTGCTCCTGAAAAAAGTAAATGACGCTTAAGATGTTCTGCCTTTCACCCATTGATATGTAGGTTTGTATTATACTCATTTCTCCATGGACTGCCTCAAAACAAATATCTGATCTGTTGTCCCTTTCCTAGGGTGGAAACCTCATTGATACTCCTCAAGCAGTTCCTCAGCATAACTACAGAGTCTCTTCTGCAATAGAGAAGAAAATACTTTGTAGATTATTTTCAAAAGTGTAATGCCTCTGTATTTCTGACAATTTATTTTGTGCCGCGAATCTTGTGATTGTGTGTCTTAGCTTGTAATCTGCTTCTCTCCACTGACCTGTCGTCATTGCATCTTTGGTGAAGAAGTCGGGCCAGATCTCTGATTCCTTCTGCCTTCTTTCAGGGCTTCTACCACCAAAGGTGTCCATGGGAGTAGGTAACGGCATTGTAGATCATCAATGAGGAATGTTTCTTTGGCCATAGCATATGCTATTTTAGGTGGGGAGTACAGCGACAGGTATAGCACTCTCTTTAGATACCTCACCTTTAGCTTCTCTAACTGGAGTAATTGGTTCTTTGTTAGCTTATCCCACAGAAGCTTGAGGCCGTATGTGGCAATGGGGAGGACCTTCACCTCTAATAGCTTCAACGCCATCTTGATTGACATTCTGCCTAGATCCTTAATGTCGCTGAAGTTCCTGATGGCTGATTCCACCTTGTCCTTCATGTGGAAACTTCTAGTGATATTTGTTGACTACACCAAAGCCTTTGATAGAGCCAATAGAAAGACCGCATTAGGGAAACTAAGAGATACTTCTAGGCCGCAGCTGGATCACAAGACTCATCTCAAGCATTCTGTCCGAGAACTACATCCAAGTTGATGATGGAGAGACAAAGTTCAGATGGATCAGTCAACTGAACGGTGTGCTCCAAAGAGACCCTCTAAGCCCGACCCTCTTCAACGTGCTCAGCCAGGACATAGCAGTGGCAATACATGAAGTAGCCCCAAGCGTAGCTCTATATGCCTATGCGGATGACATGGCCTTAGCCACAAGTAACAGGTTAGATCTACAGAAAGCCATGGACCAACCGGCATCATGGGCAGAAGGAAATTACATGGAAAAAATCCAAACAAGACCAAATTGATGGTGTTCTGCAAAGGAGGAAAGCTGTATAAAGATGACAGCATACAATACAATGGAGAACCGCTTAAAATCACGAAACCAGGCTTAAGGATAGTGGTACTAAGGAACAAACTGGAAAAACTTAATCTTGCAACAGTACAACCAGAAGTCTTAGCAATTCATGTGGGGACCAATGATATTAGAAAGGGGTTTAAGAAGAAGAGATAATGGGGGACACTATGGGGACTAAGCAATCTCCGAAAACAAAGATAATAATCAGTAGCATACTAAATAGAAGAGACATGAATATGTGCCGTAAAGGATAAACCAGGAATTAGATTAGCTATGCTCCGTTAGAAATTGCCTAATGGTTCATAGGAACAGCTGGGTTAATGATACAAATATTGCAGGTCATAGTCTGAGTTTGACCGGGGGGGGGGGCAATGAAGTTAGGTCAGCTCCTCTTTAAAGCCATCAGCAGCCGCTAAGGAAATAACCTGCAAGAACCGAACAACTGAATAATTACCTGGTGGATGCTGAAAATTCTTCAAGAAGGATAACAGGAAGTTTTAAAACCGGAGATGGAAAAGAAATACAACTGAACATAATGTACCAAAACAACCAGAACTAACCGAAAGCAGTTAACTAACCAAAAGATACACAAACATAGTCTGCCTAACAAAACATTGGTTAAAAAACTATGAAGACTCTAACTTCACATTAGCAAACAATGTGTGTTTGTTATGGTGCATGTTGTTGGAAAAGGATTATCAGATCATAAATGTATACTAATCCAACTTCCTGCAACAATACCAGTAAGTAACTTTAATAATACTGTTACCCTTTGTAGACATTTTACTAATGAAGCAACAGAGGAATTCAATAGATTACTTTTAAATTAACAGTGGGAAGACATCTATTCAGTCAATGACATAAACACAAAGTTTAACCAGCAAGGGTAAAAAAAAAAAAAAAGTTTATTACACCTGAAGTCAAACAAGAAAGGAAAAATTTCCGCACATGGTGCATATTAAAATCAACTTACCCATTAAATAAAGATGTTAGACTTAGGCATCCCAAGCCCAAACGCCTTCTTTGCCTGGCTACATAAGATCGCCGCAGACAGACAGGAAAGTGTAGAATTTATGGCCACGATGCATCTCGCGAGTCTGGTCATAGCTGGGGTGTTCTATGATAGAGGTTTGGACCCAATGCGATGGGTACCCATGCTAACAGACTTGTCTGTGGCGCCTACCTACACAGTACCCTGCCGAGAGACTAGAGCATATATTTGCGAGTACTCCGGCCTGGCATGACGAAAGGGGTAGATCAGGATGCCGTACATAGATTACTGGTCAGGTATTTCGGCAATCCGATCACCGCGGTGCTAGATGCGCACATCATTGCAGGCGCATTGTACGGTAATATGACGAGTACTGCGTTCACAGCGGCCAACCTTAGTGGCACAATAACCACGTTGGCCCTGCAACAGCTCAATCAGAGGCAGCAGCTCAACACATTCCTCTCCTCATATATGTGGGGCACTGACAGCTTGAGAGCTACAACAATATCCGGTTTGCAAATGGTAGTCCGGAGGTTGTTTCAACACTGTTGTGGGGTGACATGGGAGGCCCTGTTCTTAACAGGCAACGCCTGGAATAATTATCCGGCGGGCCTGCCAGCGAACCGGGCTGCTGTGTATGCGCTTCAGTGGCCCCATTCAATTCCGCACTTGGGGTCACCATTTGCACTAGACATTGCCTACATAGTTAGGCCTATTGAATGGGGGTATTCGGCTCTAGGAGTCAAAGCAGACTTCACCGGGGAACTGGGGTCGCGCAATCAAAATGCGAGACAGTGGGTAGCAGTGATGGGGGCCTACACACAGTATAAAGAGGTGGCTGCATCCCAGCAGGACTTCATTTTTGTGCCCTACGGTATGTTGGCGGTGAATTTCATCACCCAATACCTCGAACCAGGTGAAGAGCCAACGTTGTCCGCGACAACAGTCAACCCAATCTTGGACTCAACCCACATGCCCGTGTCCTTGCCGGTAAGGTTGGGGGGAGCTATCCAGCCCTTATGGGACGTGAATATCATGGGATATGCTCCATTCACCTATGAGGCATATGACTGGGTTGATGCTACGATGCGTGTACCCGCGTTTCAGAATGGAGACCTACCACCTGGCTGGTACAATCAATTGTGTGCAGTACGTAAGACTGAAGATTATCGCATTGGTCTGTTTCAGCCCAACAGGCAACTGGAGCTCACGTCGAAGGTGGCCCTGTTCGAACCGCGAGACGCAGAGGAGCTGCATATACGGGACAGCCGTCACACCGCGGGGGTAGCTGAGAAACGCAAGGGAGATGCTGACCAGGACTCACTCCCGGGTAGTAAGAAGCGCAAGACCAAAGCAGATGCACCAGCCGATGCACAACCATCCACCAGTGGAAGTGCAGATGACAATGACATCTAAGCGAGTCCTATTACCCAAATGTGACACGAAACCACCCGGATTAAACATTAAATAACATCTTAAAGTGAGGTACAGGCTGAGCAAAGACGCCTAAACAAACCTCGGACCAACAAGACAGCACAGCTGGCAACAGCACCTGCCAGTGACAGCAACCGACTGAGACGGTCAGCTGGGTCCATTCTATAGAATCCTGGATGACAGGCGGCAGAAAGCAAAAGAGATAACTCACGGACTCCTCAACACCCCAGCGATGACGAACAGCGAATGGAAAGAAGCCAACTACCAGCTGCGGCACCTATACACGAGAGTGGCAGCCCAAGGACTGACCACAGAATATGCACCACCAAGGGATACCACAACCCCACCGACAGATGTCGGTGCAACATATGCGGAGGATCCTGTAGTACATATCACATCATTGAATGCAAAGAAAGAACACTGACGCTATCCCACTATGCAAATGATGCTAACTTTAGTTAATACTTACTACTCTTGTACACAATGTGTTTAATAAATACTAACTAAAAGATGTTTATGAAATTTTTTTAAATGTTCAACTAAAATATAGACAAACTTTGAGAGAAGCCAAACACATGTTTTACGGAAACAGAATTCAAACAGCACCCAATCAAAATAGAATGCTATGGAAATTAGTCAAGGAAGAAACTAACAAAATATTAACCAACAATAAAAATTCAGAACTGGAAATAGATAACAAAATAGTAGATAGCCCGACAGATGTAAATAACCATTTAAATAACTATTTTATAAGCATAGGAAGTATACATTTTATTGCAAAGAAACAGAATTCCTCAACACAAAGAAGACAAATCTGCAAGAATATGAGTGCATAGTAATGGGTGACTTTTCTGAAAATTTGTCATTTATAGTACAAAATGAGGTATAATCCTCCTGTTGGTCGAATAACCAAGCAACATTACATCCCTTCATATTATACTTCAAAGAAAATGGAGAATTAAGAAACTATTGCTTTTGTGTAATTAGTAATTCATTAGAACACAACACCACAGCATTCCACACTTTTCAAAAATTACTCATTGACAGCCATAAAATCATCCCATCCTCAAGTGAAAAAAGTGACAATTTGTTGACGGTTCAGCTACCCGATATAAGAAAGAAAGAAAAAAAAACTACATAAATTTATGTCATCATGAACAAGATTTTCAAATGCAAGTCGAGTGGCATTTTTTTTGCCACTTGCCATGGGAAAGGACCATGTGATGGCATTGGTGGAACAGTTAAAGGGATTGTGAGAAAGGCAAGTCTTCAGAGAACAGTAGAAAATCATATCACCATTCCTCTGGATATGTTCAAGTATTGAACGGAAAATATAAAAACTAGATGTTTTTTCTTTGGTTCAAGCGAAGATATTGAAGAGTATGGTCAACAGCTGCAGACAAGATACCAACATCCCATTCCTGTACCACACACTAGAACATTACATAGTTTTATTCCTGTCAGTCTCAGTGTTCTCCAAGTCCATGTAACATCCCTTTCAAAGGAATTCAAGATTGTTACAGTTAATTAGGAGGTTCAAGTTCAACACCAGACTGAACTACAGCCAAAGTTAAGGGATTATATCTGCTGTGTGTATGATAAAAGATTGGTGGTTGGGTGAGACTGAAGTGAAAGTTTATGATAACGAAGAGGAATTTCGGATCCACTATTTCCATCCTCAAGATCCTGGTACATCTTTTAAGAAGTCAGCTACAACTACTACAACAAATGGGTCCCAAAGAAAAACATTCTAAGGATTCTCACATCCTCCGAGTTGTTCTTGGCAGCTAATGGGTGAGGTCAGAACATCACACCACAGATGAATGAACACCTGTCAACTCTTCTGAATGAAGAGATGGCAGAACAATAAACTTAGACTAGAGAAAGCCTCATCAAACTGTAAGTTTTTTTTATTTCCTATCAAATTATATATTTGTAAATATATTTCAGTCAGATTTAACACAATACATCATTTATTTGGCAATTATCCTGCCTGCTTAGCCTATTTTCAATACTGATCAAGTGTTATTGTAGATCAAGTGATAGCTATCTAGCAAAACAATGTTGTTTTCTTATTTCAAAGGCTTGTAGCTCCTCTATTCCTTCAAGTCACTTGATGATTTTGTTTTTATTTAAAATTCATTATAAGGGCTTCTTATCCTGGCATTTACAGATTTTTATCACCTGTCCTACATTACTTTTTGAGACCAAAAAAAGCACAAGTTTAAGCAAATTTTTCTTTGTGAAGGACCACCAGTAAGAGCTCAGTTTTTTTCCTACACATCCTCCTCATACATAAGTGTAACAGGAAAAAAATGATCTGTAACTCCAAGTCCTTCATTTTTTTAATGCCTAAAATTATGCAAAAAACAGTTCATGAATGAAGATTAGAACACCAAAAACCTCTGTTTAAGCTTTCCAATGAGTCCTATCTGATCATCCTACTGATTCAAATAGAAATTCTAGAGCTTTTAGAAAATAAGTCTGAAATTACACCCATGGAGATAAAGAATACACGCTATACCCTGAGATAACTAGTTGGTACCGCCCGTATTAATTCCAACACGGACCAGTTAAATGTTCATTCACCATAAACTATGCAACGGATGTTTTAAAGTGGGCGTAAGCTGTATGTTTATTCTTACTGAGAAAAATAATAAAAAAAACTCGGCTTCAGGTGGCAAAAGACCAATTACAGCGCCAGGTATTAATTGAGAAATCCGATATTCGGGAGAAAAGGGTTGAATATTTCTTCTTCTTCTTCTTTCAAGGATTAGGCTATTGCCTGTTCCGGTCTCATATCTGTTCAGTGCATCTTTTGATTGGTCGTCCAATCGATCTTCGTCCTTTAGGTCTGTACTTTAATGCTTGTCTAGGTATTCTTTCCTCTGACATGCGATCTAAATGTTTCATCCATTCTTCTCTGTATTTTTCTATCTGATTTAGAAGTGGTTGTACTTGTAATTCTTCTCTAATTTTCTCGTTCCTTATGTGCTCTTCTTTTGTACATCCCTTGACTGAATGTAAAAACCTCATTTCAGCTGCTTGTATTTTACTTTTATCGTTCTTCTTAACTGTCCATGCTTCACTTCCATAATGTATCACTGGTACTGCCATTGCTGAGTAGAATTGTAGTTGTGTTTCTTGCCTTACTTTGTTTTTGAAGGTTCTTTTAATTGTTCCACAAACTGCCTGAAATTTTTGTATTTTGGTGTTTATATCTCGGTCTTGTTCATAAGTTACATCACAGCCTAGATACTGGAAGTGTGACACTTGTTCCAAGATGTAATCATTTAGTACAATTTTACTTCTTATTGGAAATCTTCCCTGGAATGCCATTACTTTTGTTTTATTTTTAGATATTTTCATATTGTACCTCTCGCATATTTTGTTTAACTGAAATATTGCTTTCTGTAGCCTATCTTCCTGGTCAAAGAGTAAAACTAGGTCATCTGCAAACAGAAGAGCATTTGGTCCTATTTTAATCCCATCATATATATTTCTTTTCCATTCATGTAGAATTTCGTCTATGTAAATATTAAATAAAACTGGAGATAGACTACAGCCCTGTTTTAAACTGCAGTTTGTTTTTATTTCTTTTGTTACTTTTCCATCTAATTCAAGTACCATTTTTGTATCTATTTTGTAAGTGTGACACTTGTTCCAAGATGTAATCATTTAGTGCAATTTTACTTCTTATTGGAAATCTTCCCTGGAATGCCATTACTTTTGTTTTATTTTTAGATATTTTCATATTGTACCTCTCGCATATTTTGTTTAACTGAAATATTGCTTTCTGTAGCCTATCTTCCTGGTGTATCTATAGACTTTGTACGATTTTAATTAGATGTAGTGGATAACCTTTTCTATACAATATATTCCATAGGAGTGGGCGATTGACTTTATCAAACGCCTTTTCTAAATCAATAAAGGTCAAATGGGTTTGTAGGTTGAATTCCCTTCGTTTTTCTATGATCTGCTTTACTGTAAAAATATTGTCAATACATGATCTACCTGTTCTAAATCCGTTCTGTTCTTCACTAATATGTGTCTCAGTTATTATTTTCACCCTATCAGTAATAATTCGAACATATATTTGAATATTTGCAAATGTTAAAAAAATTCCGAAGGAAAATCGCCCTATTATTTACATGGATGAAACACATGTACTTTCATCTGATGTCCAAAATAAATTGTGGAGTGACGATTCTGTGAACAGGCTGCTAACACCCGTTTGTAAGGGGCAGTGCTTGATAATAATTCAAGCAGGTGGGGAAGGCCGAATGCTCTTGCAATGTGGAAATCAAATCAAGTGACAGGGGATTACTATCACAACATAATTCAAATTAATTATGAAAAGTGGTTGTTGGAAAAATAAATTACTAATCTTCCAAACAGAAGTGTCGTTGTGATAGATAATGTCCCATATCGTAATGTCCAAATAAATAGGGCCCCATCTTCTAATAAAACAAAACAAGAATTGCAGGAGTGGTTAAGAGGACTTGTGAGGGAAAATAGACCAGCTCGTGTGCAGTATTCTATAGACAATATCTTGAATCTCCACGGACACATAGTGTTACGATTGCCACCATACCATCCTGATTTTAACCCGATTGAGAACCCAACCCCACCCCACAGACTATAAATACTGCCGCAGAGCATGGCACCAACTCAGTCAACAGCCAGCCACCGACCAGAATGCTTCGCCCAAGACTCCACCGCCACTAAAGATGTCCGCCGCAGTTGCAGATGAAACGTTTGGCACTCAAATGTCAACTGGACCACGGTCTACAAGCCCGGACAATGTTCTTAATATTGACTCCGGCCGTGAAAGCCTACAGTGTTTTATAAGCCTATGGTGTTTTATATGGGCTAAAGTTAAGGGTCAGGTAGCTGCCAGGAATGTTACCTGCAGAATAACAGATGTTAAGCAATTGTGTGAAGATATTTTCCACAGCAAGGGGAAAGAAGACTGGTACCCAATACGTAAAGAAACTAGAAGATGACTATTATGACAGGGAGGTTCAATTTGATAATATTATTAATTCACTAGTGACATCCTTGGGAGGCATCGAAAACGAGACCGATGGTGAAAATATGGAAAGCAAAGATGAAATAGAAGGCATCACTTCACTTGACTGCAGTGACTGAAGAGCATAGGCGTAGCCAGGCCGACCATATGGGGGGGGTTATAACATCCGCGGGGTCTGGCGAGTATGGAAGGAGAGGGGGGTCCGGGGGCCCTTCCCCGGAAAATTTTAAAAATTAAGATGCAAAATAACGAGTTTTAAGCTTCCGGGGGTTCTCCCACGGAAAATTTTAAAAATTAAGATGCAAAATAACAAGTTTTAAGCTTCCGGGGTCCTTCCCCGGAAAATTTTAAAAATTAAGACGCAAAATAACGAGTTTTAAGCTTCCCACGCTTTATACTTGTATTAAGCAATTTATGGGCAGACTTTAAAAAATTATACAATTTTCCATTTTTTATTCAATGGGGGGGGTTCAAACCCCCAAAACCCCCCCCTCGCTACGCCTATGCTGAAGAGAGAAGTGAGTACCTGATGTTTTCATGTTTTCTTTAGCTAACAAAATGTGTTGTTGTCTCGCTCCCTCTCTTGGTCCTCTCACTCTAACAAACCCTTAGACTTGTGATGTGACACAAGCTCGGAGATATGGTGTGCTAAGAGTACTATGGGTGAAAGAGGATGGTGTACTAATGTTACACATGTTAGCATAAAAGAAAAAGGGTTAAATTTGCTAATTAAAATCACGTAATACTAACATTTAGAAAGAGTAACTAAGGAGATGCAAGATAGCAAGATAGGATCATTAAAGTGTATGTAATGTAATTTAATAACGTGTAAAAGATGCAAATAAGGAAGGTCAAAGTATGAATATTGAAGAGTGCAGGTAATGCCCATATAATAAATGAAAATAAAGGAAGGGTAGACACCTTAAAGGAAAAAAAGGTAATGTATGTAGGCTATGTAAATAAATAATATGCACGTTAAAATTTGTGTATTTATTTGTTTTTGAATTCTCCCAATTTTTTTGAGGTAGAGGATACTCTAGTATAAACCACAAGGTAATATTTTTAACTTTCTTGAATTTAGTTTTACCTATATTCAATTCAATTTTGTGGAAAACGTCATTGTAATATATAGTAATTTCAAACTGCCGTGCCGCGTTGAAGGCTTCGTCACTGAAAGCACCACAGTTGACCTGTCTCTCAGCGAACAAAGGAAAACTTGGAAGTGTCCCATATTGTCTATAGTGTATTTGTTTTAGCTGCTTTGAAATGAGATCTTTAAAGCTGTATTCCTGTCTTTAAAGGGAAATGTAGGAAGAGTTTTGGTGATCGGCATTTTACTGTCCATGGACTTTTATTTGGAGCAAGAGGTACTGTATACAGATCGGTTGCTGACGTACTTAGGAAGCGGGGACTGGACTTATCATCCTTAAATCAGATGGCAGAAAACATCATTGCTGACTCAGTGGGCATATTGCACCACCATAAGAAAAAATAGTAAAAATTGTTTAGATGTTTTGTTCAAACTATTGTTTATCTGTTACCCATATTTCTTACCATCATATGAACCATTGTCAGAAGTGATTAATTGGTATGCTGTGCCTATGGCAACTTGCTTGAAGCAAGCAGCTCATTTTATTCAATACAAAAATGTTTTCTTCTTGGTGAAAAAAGAACATAATGGCTGTATTACACGATGCCATAAAGCACGCAATCTACTGCATGCCACCTGGCATGCAAGGAAATATGTTCAATTTGCACGAAAAAAGGCATGAAAACAGGCGAGTGTTCTATCCATTTGGTGATAGAAAGCATGCTATTTTTGCTGCAATCTTGCACGGAATTTTCCCGCCTTTTGACAACAGCACCCCTCAACGGAGAGGAAAGGAATTACAAAACATAAATACAAGCGGAAAAACATGGCGGACAGCAAGATGTGGTCTCGTAACAGCTGTTAATTTCTTTATATGAGCAGCATTCCTGTTTGTACAAGGTGTCTGTCTTCCCCTTTGTACCACAACAGGAATAAAAGGAGGGAGAGTTTATCAATCATTTCTGGAAGGATGCAAGCAGCAAGACCTGGAACAACATATGCGCAAAACTATATTCATCTGTTTTTCTTGCAAGGACACGGCCATCAAATATTGCATGGTGTAAAACGAGCAGAAATAACGCGCCTACTTTGGTGCCATTTTTCATGCATGGAAACGCGCAATTTAAAACTGCCTGCAAATTTGCACGAAAATAAGCATCGTGTAATACAATCATAAGAAAAGTCAACATAACCAATTCATTTTGAAGCCTCAATATGCAAGGTTTCTATCATTTATAATAACGAAAACTAAAGAAACGTTCTCCTTTTCAATTTATATTTTGGCACATGTTGAGTTTTGTCAAAAAGGTCCTCAATTAGAGTATGAATAGAACGAAAAAAATTAATTTCCACTCCAAAATAACCATGGGGGGTTTCTTTGATGTACCTGAATTTTCATACTGCAAAAATGTAGCTGTAACATTTCACACATTTTCAGTTGAGTATTAAAATTAATTATTACAGTACTTAAGTATTTTTAAAATATTTCAAATGAAATTTTGATTAGACTACTAAATAAGCCCATGTTACAGGAGAACTGTGACACTGGCCAATGATTTTCTTTCACAGATAAAAGATCTAAGTCTAAAGCACAACAAAAAATCCAGTCAATTTTAGTTGAGATAATGAAGATCTGAAACTAGCTATGTCACTTTGTTCTGAACTCCCCTATTGTAAGGAGTAACTATGTCCAATTCCCAATATTTGTGGAATCACTATTATCTCCACTTTTAATTAAGAAATCACACACTTCAAAATAACTTTGCTGAGCTGCTAGACGTAAAGGTGTAAAACCACCATACATTGCAGCATTTATATGAGCCTCTTCTTCTACTAGCATCTTTACCACATCCAGATTACTAGAATAAGCTCCTACATGTAAAGAATTTCCTTTTATCCCTTCTTGATATCTTTCCTCAGAAGAAGTGATTTTACTAGTTTTAAAAGATTCTTCAATACTGCAAAGGTGTGGTATTATTAATGGCCATTGCATTGATATCAATCAACCTTTGCTTTCAGAAAATCCCAACTATTCTCACAACACCAGATTCACAGGCAATAACCAGGGATGTACTTCCTGCATTAGTTTTGTATTTACATTAGCTCCTGCTTCAAGTAGAACTTTAACAATATCTGCTTAACCATGATGTGCAGCTAAATGTCTTCTCTCTTCGCTTATACATCCAGCTTAAGATCATAGCCGGAGCAATCAAAGTTTTTACTATTTGAAAATTGCCATTTTATACTGCATGATGAAGAGGAGTAACTTTACTTTCATTTACAGTATTAATATTTGACCCTTTCGAAAGGAAGGAATTTACTACATCAGAATTATCATTTACTGCAGCTACATGCATCTAACTTACAGGGTTTGTCCGGAAAGTAACGAGCCTCACTTGACTGTGAAGCAACTGTACAGCGCCGAGCAGTGCTACCGGTGAAAAGGAGTGGGAGGGACCTTAAGCTTTCCAGTGGTACTGTTAGCAGATGAGATGAATGCAAGTAGCAGGAATGCAGCGAGCTCCCCATTTCTCTACCTGCACGCGGGCTTGTCCTAATCTTACCTATTTCAGTCGCTGAGCGGGCATGGAAGTTCGGATTCCTCCCCATCACAGCGCGCCAGACCAAATGTGTGTCACTTAGACTGTTGCTATGACGCAGGGTACTAAGTCCACACTGTACCCCCTTCCTCTTCACTCCACACTTGCATTCTTCTCACCTGGTGACTGTACTGGGGTTAGTTGCCTTTGTGCTCTCGACAAGTTAGGAAGTGCTGCGGCATGAACCACTGTGCAGTGACCTTGTCGTACTTACGATGGAGAAAAAGTTAGAGACTGAACGCCAGGGTCACCTGAGTCCAAAAGGAGCGCCAAGGGTCATGGAAACTGCATCATGATAATGCGCTCTCTCACACCTTTGTTGTGACTTCCTACCTGACCCGGATCGGCGTAGCAACGGTTCCCCACCCACCCTACAGACCTGACCTAGCCCCGGTGGACTTCTTTTTGTTCCCTCGATTGAAACGGGTGATTAAAGAACATCATCTGGGCACTGTGGAGAACGTCCAAGCAACCGCGACGGCTCGTCTAAAGGACATTCCGGCCGAGGACTTTCAAAAGGTATATACAGCATGGACATTGCACTGGCAAAAGTGTATTGATGCGGAAGGTATATACTTTGAGGAATATTGAGTTTTTGTATGAGTACGATCAACTAATTGTGAGAGAAAAAATGCGGCTCATTACTTTCCGGTCAAACCCTGTATCTCCCTTAGAATTAGTATATGCTCTGTCTGCAATTAAATTATTTACAATATCTAAATGGCCAGGAATAGAAGAAAATATAGAGGTATAATACCAAAAGTGGCCTTATGATTCACATCTGTTCATATGGCGATGAGGAATTCAGCCATTTTTAACTTATTTTCTGCAATTGCACAGAACAGAGGAGTGAAACGTTGCTTGTGGGTTTGCAAGATTGATGTTAAAGCCTTGGTAAAATAACAAAAATTTAGCTACACTCCAGAACCTGTTGCATGATGGAGTGGACCAAGATCCTTGGACCCTTGGGAAAACAAAAACAAAGGCTAACCAACGCAACCATAGGTTCAAACATTCTCAAGTTGATGCCAGACATAAGTATTAAATTTTTTTTTTTTTTTTAATTCAGAATTTTAAAGTATTTCACTATAGACGGATGTAAACTTGACTTCAAAATTTCACATATGGTGGCTCATATGGGTCACCCTTACATAAATTTCTTGAAGAAGAGTTGGACGCTCTTAAAAATGGAAGGCAAACCATATCAGTGACAAATATTATTGACAGAACTTCTGCTGCTACTGGTGTTTCTCGGAGAACACTGTACCGAATATTAGATGAGAAAATAAAATCAGTGGAAAATGGAAATGTTTTATGCACACCTGGAAAAAAGCAACCTGTTAGGAGTCCTGTGAAGTGTACAATTGATCCATTCAATGCTGGTGCCATACGCCATGTGATATACGGTTTACACTCGTCACGCTTTCTACCGGCATTGGAAGATATACACGTAGCACTAACACAAGGAAATCTGTTTAATGGAAGCAAATGGGTGCTGCGTAAGATATTAGAACAATTAAAATTCCGATATGTAAGAAATAGCCAGGGATGAAAAATGTTAATGGAAAGACCTGATGTCGTCAAACGGTTCAAATACTTACGGGAACTGAAAGTCTTACGCAATTCTAACCGTCCAATTATTTATTTAGACAAAACATGGGTTAATATAAAGCACACCAAAGGCAGGCTTTGGATGTGTGAAAACCCTGATGGTGAACTTGAACCCCAAAGGACAAAGATTTATAGTGGTGCATGCGGGATCTGAATCTGGTTTTAACCCCAATGCTCTATTATGTTTCAAGTCTAAATCCACAAAGGATTTCCACAAAGAGATGAATGCAACCGTTTTTAAGAACTGGTTTGTTCAAAATTTAATTCCTAATATTCCTCCATTTCTGTAATAGTAATGGATAACGCTAGCTACCATTCGAAAGAACCAAACAAACCTCCAACATCCTCCACGTTAAAGGCAGACATGCAAAAATGATAATTTTGATCCCATGTCAACAAAACCAGTACTGTATGACATAATTAAATCAGTAAAAGATAAGAACAGGCATTACGAGATAGATACGATAGCACAACAACATGGGCACACTGTTGTACGTCTACCGCCATACCATTGTGACTTAAACCGTACAGAACTAATATGGGCACAGGTTAAGGGTCACGTGGCAAAAACCAATATTACTTTTAGAATTAGTCATGTAGAAAAACTGTTCAAGGATGCAGTGGAAAAAGTGAATTCTGTGCAGTGGAAAAATGCATGTGGTCATGTAAAAACAATTGAGGAATTTTATTGGGTCAAAGACGGTCTTGTGACGAGGTGTTGGACAAATTCATTATAAATTTAGACGATTCAGATTCTGATGAACGTGACATAGGATCAGAAGATGAAAATAAACTAGACTCCTCAACTTCACTGTCCACCATTGCTTCTTGTAGTTACACGGATGGTATTTTGCCCCTCCCACCCTTGCCATAGTGGCAGCAGCACATTTTTGGAGTGAGTAACCTTTTAGGCCGGGCGCAAGTTGAGGCGCAGTTTGGTGAGGTGAGGTGACCCAGAGTGACGCAGGGAAGCTGGATTCAATTAACTGTGCGCAGGGAGAGCGAAAGTTGGGAGGCAGTTCTATCACAACTGCATGTCTATGAGGTAGTGAGCAATGTGCACAATGACTGCCATGTACATAGAATCATTACAAAGTTCGGATTCATAGTCAGATGAACTCGAAGAACAAATAATTCCAACATTATTATACGAAAAGATTCCGAAAAGCGTTGTTTAAAGAAAAGAAAGACGCACGGAGAATTTATCCTTAAGGACGATTTTTGTAATGAAAAATTTAGGTATTATTATTACCATGTAACCCTGAACAGTTTTCTGAGTTGCATGGATTCATCAACGAGTCAATTGATCCTTAAGCTTAATGCCAGGTAGCTTTCCCCAGTGCGCTCCACATTTCCAGCGGCGTGGTGTTTGACTGTTGTGCTCATGCCCACATAGGAAGGTGAAGGCCGCGGCCGGCGCTCCGGCTGCGAGACAGAGAGAGAGAGAGCACTGTCGCTTGTACAGTGCCTTTGTGTTGTGATTAAAAACCATGTACCATATTCTTGAATGTGATAAAGTGTAGAATTAGATCATTATCTGGTTTCCAGCTATTCTATTTGATTCATTTATTTTGGCTCTTTTATTTAACAGAAAACTTGAACCATTGCAGATCAAGGAGAAAATTATTGATCTTTTTGCGGAAATTAAAACAAGAATAATCAATTTAATTTTTAAACAAATAGATCAAGCTTGAATTGTAACAATTTAGATTATAGTAAGTAAAAATGTTTGATTTTGTTCTTTTAGGGCCTTTTCAAGTTTCTGAATAAACTTTTTCTTTTTTGAATATGTGGGCCTATGTTTCCTTTTGCACAATATTTAACGAAGGCTAAACATTTTCTGGAGCAGCACCCACACTAATTTTAGCTACGAGCCACCACTGGAAGGAATGTATTAATTTCCTACAAATTAAATGTTTTAATGTAATGTTGCAAATACTTAAAATCAGCGATCATATATACATATAATTATGAATTATGATATAAAAATTTCACCTTTAAGGCATAATAAATATATAATTTTTAATAAATATAATTGTTTGATGTTTCTGATTTTTAATGTCACTGTAAGACCATTTCTTTTCTCAATCGTTTAATATAAATTAAGGTTACTTTTCAAATTCCGGTGAGATACTAAGTTTAACTCTGAACGGGAAAACATTATAAAGCGAAACGTAACTAATTGGTAAAATCATTCTGGGAAAATGTTTCATTTCAAAAACGTTTGTTACGTAGCATGGAGCAATTTTACTGTGCATAATTATAAAACATTTATGAAAGTAAGTTGAAAATAAATTTCAAGATGACTCCTTCATTTTATTTTTAATTACAAATCTGAAACTTCCCAACTAATTAATTCTTGTCATAAATTCTTATAGTTTATACTAGTTATGATATACATCTGTATAAAAAATATACACATTTATACCTGCTTATGCAACTTTTTCTTTTCGTCGAAAATCTACTGCATATAAAATATTATCTAAAAGAAATGAAGGGTACAGCGGAAAACGAAAAAGGAATTTATAGGAGAACAAATTGAACACATTGTATAGAAATGAATTCAAGAAACGCTTTTGATTGAAAAGAGCATAGCAACAAACTGATAACCTATAAATATGAAGGGCTGAAAAGAAAGAGGTTTGTTTACTTTCAGAGCGGACATCGATCTTTCAAACTGCATGGAATATGATCCTTTTTCCCCTTTATATAATTTATTTTACCTATAATATTACCGCTTTCTCCCTAAACTAATCCCAAAATTCCAAATTCACTACTAGAAGGCATTATTATCGCTGTTGTATTTAATTCTGTGTTTCACAGAAACCCAGGGTGAGACACCTCACCTCACCTCACCTCACCTCACCAAACTGCGTCTCAACTTGTGCACAGTCCGCGCAGGTTGCAGTCACTAGTGAGAAATTTAGCATGGTTACAGACCTTCATAGCTCACGGACACGCTGATACTTCGTCACCTCACCCTGCGTGCGAACATTCACTGTTGTATTTATCTGTGTGTTTCACAAAACTCACGGTGAGTCACCTCACCTCACTTCACCAAACTGTTTCTCAACTTGCGCCCGGCCTTACAGTAGTATCTGTTTCTATCTCTTTCCAATACCTGACTTCTGCCAAAAAAATTCTGTCTCTTTATTCTGAACTGTGCCACTTAAGACAGACCAACTATAGTGTAATTGGGTGGTCAAATGTAAGTTTAAAACCTCAAATTCACTGAATATTAAGGAATTAAGTGTATTTGAAGTTATTATTGATGAGTTAAATAAATGTTCTGACAATCTGAAAACATGCTTTTCAAGGAACCACAAGATCCGGGTTTATAATTGACCCCACTGTGCGTTTTGAAGTAAACGAGGCGCAGCCATAAGATATAAACAAGGAAAAGAAAGACATCTATAATCCTACCATCCCTTACTATCATGACAAATACAATCTGAAAGAACTTGAAGTCATTGGACTCATGGTAGGGGCGAGAGGAACAGTTACAACTTTCATGCGGAACACTTTCAAGAGATTAGGACTCCCTCCATCAATTACAACTGAAGTTGTTTTAGCAATCCTCAGAGGATCTGTTGCAATACTGAGGAATCATATTTATATAAATCTTGATTGTAACTGTTAAAGATTTTCTATTTTGTAATAACTTTTCATTAATTTTATTCTCTTATTTTTCTTCAATGTTCAATCTCAATTACTTTTTTTTCTTTTCTGGTACTCTGTCTATGTAGGCAACCCATAACTATGAGAAGATTGTTTAAATAAATATAATTTGTATTTAATCCCTCATATCTTCATTAATAACAACATTAAGACCCTAACAGTAATAGCAGAATAGCAAATGAACTGTTTTTCTGCATCATTAAACCCAGGGGCGTATACTCTATTGGTGCTATGCGTGTGCCGCACGCCCTAATTCTAGATGGAATATATTCATTCATAATATTTGATTTTTTCAGTAAATTCAGTGGAAATGAATTTAAATCACTTGGTTTAATTCATTTAATAATTGAATTCAGTGGAAATGAAATCCACTGATATTTCCATTTCAGTGGAAAAATCAGTGTAATTTTCATTGCTGAAATGAGAAAACAAGGGCCCCGCCGTGAGGCTGTCACCCGTGTGCTACGATTCCGTAATGAGAATGAGTTTCTGAGCGGTACGTTAGGCGTGGACTTGCCTCGAGGCTAGAACTTGTGTGCTATGAGTTTTGAAGAAGGGCGATATCCTGACCACGGGGTGAAGAAGGGAATAGGTTACGCACGGTGGAGATTTGGCAGTATCTTGAGTGCCTTGCGTGTAGGGTGACCAGATGAAAATTTTCAAAAGCAGGACATTTGAAGGAAAAAAGCAGGACATTTTGAGAAAAAGCCTGACAACACGTTAAATTCCTTTTCAATCAAATTAAAATCCAACAAATACAATAACCAAGTGGATTTAACAATATTTCTGTGAAGAGGAAATGTCTTTCAGCAGTTCTGGGGATTTCAACAAATAGGCATGAAATTCCTTGCACGTAAAATGTTTCAAATTATACTGTACTGTTACAATCCCCTTTACTGATTCTACTGATAGTCTGTTTCTTTCTTCTGACCATTGGGCATTTATTAATGAAAATACCCTTTCAACATTGGCATTATGGGCAATTATTGAAAAAAAGAATTGACATATATGCAGCAATGATTGAAAACACTTAACATTCACAGCCTGCTCAAAAAACTTACTCCATTGAAAATCTATTGATTCCAGGAAAAATGCTTCATCTTGCTTCAAAACAAATTCTTTTAGAGCACAAAATTCGTCAAACAATATCACATCATCCAAAACAATACATTTCTGTTTTTCATTAATGTACTTTACAGAAGGAATAATATCACTGAAAGTACAGTCTTTCTCTTTCAAATATTTCATGTTCAACCAATAAAAGCACTCAAATTCATCACACTGAACAGTCCATTTATCTAAATAGTCCTTACACGACTGGTACAGACACAGGGCAGAGTTTATGAAATTGTTTACTTCCGTTTCTAATCCATCTTCCCTTAGACTGTCAAGCTTTTGGGAAATATTCATTGGCATAAACTTATTTTGCAACCTGTTTTCCAGACACTTTGAAACAGAGTTCTGAATCCGAACTATATCCAATAAACAGTTGTGTTCCTTTTCCAGATCATTAATTGCAGTATGAAATACATTCATGAGTGAATGAACTAGAGAAAGATACAGTTCAGAAAACTCATCTTTGAAGAAATCTTTCAAGATTCTTGGGACACCAGACTCTGATAGAAAATAAGACCTCAAAGCAGGATACAACTTAAGAATTCTCTCAATGGCCGGAAAAAGACTTAGCCAACGTGTCTTACAGTGACGAAGCAACTGTTGATAATTTATGTTGACAAAATCACAGAACTGCTTAAGCTTTTCAGTGCGAACAGTGTATATGGAAAAGAAATTGAAGATCTTCAGAACTATAGACTCTATATCTACAGGCAATAAATCAGTCCCATGCTGCAAAGTATTGTGGAGAATATGGGCAGGGCATCCTATTCCTGCAAGATCATTTGTCAAAACATTATTTAGTAGGGCAAAAACATTGTTTCCTGAAGCAGGTCTGTTGATGCCTCCGAAGTTTACATTTGCATTATCACCACAAAATGAAACACATTTATCACTAAGACCATGTGATTTCAAAACACTAAGCAGAACATCTGCTATTGTTTTGGCAGTTTCATTCTCGCAACTACATAAATCAATAATTTTTGAGACAACACCAATTTTCCAATCAAAGTACTGTATCATGACTGGAAATAATTTCACACTGCCATGATTACTGGCATCAGTTGCTATTCCCAGAAATGGAGAGTTCTCAACAGATTTTAGTACACATTCAAGAGAATGTGGAGCCAGTACTTTGTTAACAATGGCCTCTGTTTTTGTTCGAGCGCATTGTAGCTTCTTAGCGATCTCCGAATCCTCAACCAGTTTAGGAAGTAGTGATGAAGTACAATCCATTGATCTGTAAGTCTGGTGGTGACGTACAGTGTGAAATGATAATGCACCCTCAGCTGCACTAACGCTTTCGTCTATCTTCGAAAATTTTGGTGAGAAGAACGAGGTTACCACACGAGAAGAAGATGCACCTTTAAAGCAAGTAACATGTTTACTTGTAGCTAGGTGACGATCTAAATCCAACGCACCTCTTGAAGCCACAGATACGTAACAGTCACAGATAGTGCATTTCGCTTCGGTTTCCACTCGACCCGCAGTGAAGCATGGGTATTTACTTTTCATGGAATCACCGAATTTGCACTTTCGTTTTTTTAAGTCGGGTTTCCTTTCATCACTGCCTAACCAAAAAAGCAGGACATGTCCAGCGAAATCCGGACGTCTGGTCACCCTAGCAACTTGCGTGCTACTGAAGTTCCGCACGCAGCTGTGTTGTAGTGAAGTATATTGCGATTTTAAGACGTCCCAAAGTAAATTATTGTGAATATTATTTTATTTAACGTTATCAAAAGTGTTTAATTAATTTTTAGTCTTTTATTTTAAGAATTTCAATAGTAAATAATTGTAAATACAGTATTACTTTATTTATTATTATTCTGAGCTCGGCGGGAGATTTGCCGGTAGTTTGCGTGCTACTGAAGTTTCGCAAGCAATTGTGTTGTAGCTAAGTATATTACAATTTTAATAATTTCCAGGCAAGTATTGTAAATATTATTTTATTTAGTGGTTAAAAAATCTGTTAATTAATTTTTAGTTAATGTAGCCTATTTCATTCTGAAAACATTATGAAAGAGCACAGCTGTATTTTGGAAGATCTTCTGATAAATACATTTTTATCCAAAACTTTTCAAGATAAATTGCAAATTGTGATAAATGTACGGCCTTGCCCTGAGTTAACAAGTATTTCTACAATACATAAAGGCAAGAATGTAGAATACACAGAACATTTTTCAGTCTCACATTCCTGAGGAAGGCCACAGAGTGAAAATTGCCGTAAGCTCGAGCCTAATAATTTTGACACGGCTGATAACCCGAGAAGCCATCTTAACTAATCAGCGCAAATCCTTCATGTTTTAAAAGAAAGAATAAGCCTACTTTAATAAAGTAAGCTATTTTTAACTGTTCGGTTAAAGTTAATCTATATTCTCAATTAACTTAGGAATCAAGTACATTTTCTGTGTAGGACGATAGCATAGCACGCCCTTTATCAGAGATCAGGATACGCCACTGATTAAACCCATTGTCCAAATTATATCTTACCATAATAGATTTTGAAAATCAAATTAAAAATATCTGAACAAATTTTAAATAATTCTTTGCATGTAGTGTGGAGAAGGTATTGTAAATTTTACAGAATTGGAGAACCAATTCTAGTTTATTATTTATAAGTAATAAACAAAAATACTTTCCATAATTTGCTAGAATGTTCCACCCGTAATATGAAATGGCTAATAAGGAATATTGTCTCGGAACACTCACTTCCCTCTTCTCTTTCCAACGTTGTGAACTCTGCAGTATGGTTCCTCTAAATTGCCTTTACCATTTTCCAGAATGACTACTTTCTTGTGATGGTCATCAATTTCAATTAAAACATCGATTTTCTCCTTCGGAGAAGGAACACTAGTTTCTTCTTTCAAGTTTTTCTCAGAGTCAGTACTATATTCATCTTTCTCATCTGAATCATCAGGCCACTTTAGGAGCTCAAATAAAAATATGTAGATATTAATTTTGTAATATTTTAAGTTGATTTAGGATATTGTTATATGATTACGGATAATACCTAATTAATAAATGTAATTGTAACCTTTGTTTAATGCTGATTTAGGTAATGCATGAAATATTTAAAAGGAAAAATTAAAATATTTAGACAACGGAATAGAGTTCAAATTATCATCATCATCAACAACACATTATTATTATTATTATTTGATTAATAATAGTGGAAAGGTGTGCTCGAGTTGAGCATTGGCTTTTCACATGGCAGGAGAACCAGATACAAAAAGAGTTAAGAAGCTTCCTTTGATGCCAAAGAGTGCAAAATCCCTGAATTATGAGGAGTGTTTTGAAACACATTTCAAACTGTTCTGCCCTGCCACCCCTGCTGCTTTGTTAGAAAATATTGAATCTGGAGTTTGGCTCAACATAGAGATGAAGATTATACACATGTTGCCCACAATCTGGAAGTCTACGAAGACAGAGGAGAGACAGAAATTGTACCAAAAGTCACAGTTGCAGAATTTGAAATTCACAACGGAGTCAAATACTCTAAGCCAGAGGCAACAGAACTCACAAAGAACAGGTTCTATGCCGGTTTACACAGAAAGAACTGTCTCATCAAAGCAGTGGTCAGCTCTCTAATCAAAAAACAAACAAGACCCAAAGATCTACCAGAACCAATATGGTACCTGCTCGGACATGGGTTTCAGTTCCAATTCAATTTCATATGTTGGTTCATTAGAGTCCCGGAGACACTTGAAACCAAGGCAGAATACGAAAAATTCAATGAGATGGAAACTGATATCAAGGACTGTGGCCACACATTAATGCCTCATCCTGCAAAACATGGAACAAGAGAGGATGCTATAGCCCTTTCTTTTTGGTGATGTTTATTCTTGAATTATTATTTGATTTCACGTCTTGAATACTCAGCTATTTAAATGCACTCACCACAGCTAGGGAGTGAATTCGCTCGCCTGGAAATTTTCCCTGAGCATGCTATTCATATTTCAGGGTCCTTTATCGTGCCGCAGATGGCTAAATGACAAGGGGCCTGCGTCTTTACTTTTCATTTGAAAGGATGATTTGTGCGCCTTTCTATAGAATATCAGAGCATTTTATTTCAATGAAGAAGTTAAATACTTTATAACTAATGTGAGATTATTACATTGTGGAATGTTCCAGATTTATGCAATAGAATTTCAAGCAGTATGGCTACAGAAGACAAAAAGCTGGGATTGACATGGAGTAAAGATCAGCTCACTGCAGCAATGGACCTGTCCAGAAGGATGGCATGTCAGTTCAGAAGGCAGTTCAAGCTTTTAATATTCCAAGAACTACTTTGCGAAACCATCTTGCTTCTGGTAGCAGAAACAAAATAAAAGGGAAAAAGGCTATTTTAACCAATGATCAAGAAGTGGAAATATGCACAAGGATACATAGGCCCCTAGTAATAGACTGTACTCACATCTCATCTCAAGAGCGTATCACCTGAGTAGCTCTCAAGTACGCATTCTCATCTTGAGATGAGGACAGAGTAATAGTCCCGTTTCAAGCTCTTCTCTGCTGATAATTTACTCAAGTAATACGAGATCCTGTACTCAGGTGATACACGATCTGATGCGCTGTTTTTTTCTATAAAACGTGAGCAAGCATGATGAGAGGTCAAGAATAGGCAGCGCTAAGCGTGCCTTACAACCAATACCGATAGATGGCTCTACAATACGCACGTGTGCTTATGGTTTTGTTTACTTCCTTCTTCTTGCATCTTGCTGTAATGGAGCAGAAAAAGAAAAATTTTACTGAGCTGGAGAAGACCCTTCTCAAAACCACAATAGGGGAATACAAGCATGTCCTCCAAAATAAAAAAAAAGGCGGATCCAGTGTGGCGAGAAAAAAAGAAGCCTGGGAGAAGGTGGCAGCCCAGTTCAACCGGTCGCCAACTATTAACGAGCAGGTAAGCATGCCTAAATATTTCCACCTTTGTGATAATTTCTGGGAATACTGCATGAGAGGGATACATGTAATATATTTTCCCCACAAGTTTTCAATGTATACCTTCTTGCGACATGATGTGCTTATCTGTTTTCTTTAGTTAGGTTAGGATAGCATAAGATGTACATTAGATGCTGCATTGCCTTTTCTATCATGCTATTAAAAATTCTGGCATTATTCACAGATACCATGCATCGCACCTCATGTATAACCCCCGACTTTATAGATTGCATGTCAGTAAATATTTACTTTGTAGGCTAATCAGTAACATTGCTCCTATTTGAGGTAAAGTGTAAACACCTTCTGTTTCTAGGCCACAAGCAAACAGCTGCAGAGATTGTGGCTGAATCTGAAATTCAGGCAGAGAAATGCACTTGTTAAAGAAAGGCAAGAGAGAATGGCAACTGGTGGTGCCCCCCCCCCCCTGCTGATGCCAAAATTGATCCGGCCATCATGGCAGTGACACCTCATCAAATGGTAGAGGTTGGAGAGGCCGTCAATGATAGTGACACCGGTGTCATCGTGATGGGTAAGATGTGTACATACAAAATTAAAGGCATTTGTTGTAAAATAAGTTGAATTAAAATGATTCTGTAGTAAGTCAGGACTCAGGCCTATCAAAAAGTAGTTAATAGTTTTCCAAGTTGAAGTAATATAATATGTAAAAGTAGGCTACGTACAAGTATGTAAAATTTATTTAGGGCTAACTAGCACCTTCAGAAAATGTGCAAGCATTATTATTATTACTCAGACAATATTTAATCATACATCCTCCACTCAAATGCATGATATAAAATTAACTTCATTATTACTATCAACATTTGTTGTATGCTTCTTTTATCTTGTGTAGGCCTACATGTTGAATTATGAATGTGACAGATTTCTGCTTTGTTTCTAAACATGGGAACATTGTTTCAGATGAGAATTCTTCAAGAACATGGGAAGAATTATCTCCTGGCTCCCATTGGATGAGTCCTGAATTAGGTAACATATTCATATTACCCTAGCTTTATAATAGCAATCTCATAATAAGCAGAATAAAAGGGTTGGTTTGTTGAAATACAAATATATTTTAAGCAGGATATATACAGTCTTTAAGCAACCAGTTTATCAGATAGGTCAAGGGATATATAAGTGTATCTTTAAGTTTTTTAATAACATAGTTAGATAGACCATAAGCATCTTCTGCTCTGGAATTACTAAGCTTAGCTATGATATTTTTAACATCATCAATATTTACACTACTCCACTTTAGTTTAGACTTGTTAAGTGGCCTTGATTGGTTAGCTGTGCCTAAGACGTCAATCAGATCAGCAATTTTATCATAAATATGTTTATTTACAGTATATTTTAAGCATCTTTTATTTTTCATGTAGTTGGTAAAGTTGTGGATATATCATTGTTACAGGTGAATCATCACAGGGGGCTGCTGCTGAGGCAGTTTTGCCAGAAAAAGGTAATGTATCACTTCAAGATATGTAGTGATGTTGGTTGAATAGGTGAAACTATTTCAAAAATCTGCCTTCTTAGCCCTCTGGTGAGAGTCATATGTATTATTATTTTTCTTACTGTTTTGTGCTGCCACCTATTCTCGCTTGCTGAAGGTATGACGCGGTAGCCCGAGTCAGTGGGTGTTTGCGCTTCCTTAAGAGTAGTTGTGGCTTCGAGATCGTCCTTCTGGTTCGATGTGAGTAATACCCTGCTTCATGAAATTATTTAAGGATGTGCACTTTGCAACTTTGTAAGTTTTCAGTATGAATAAATTTCATTCTTTCATTCTACGAGACATTCACCGATTAACCTATAGTCCTTTCACATTCGCCAGAGGTTTCAAGGCCAAACGTAACATGCCTATGATACCCCCACTTATCGCGCTCATATGACATCATAACCCTCCAATGCCAGTCACATGATAAGCCAGTAGGGAGTTCCCCCTTAGTGTCGTATGAGTGTGTGCGACAGCGCAGCTCCTCTGCGCAAAAGGGAATACTGTTACTGCTGTTCAGTGGGGGCATATTAGACGTGAGAAGTTGTGGCCTTGAAACCTCTGGCGAATGTGAAAGCACTATAGTATCTTATGCAGTCGAGCCATCTCATTTCCGTATATCATAATGGTTAATTCAAGTTAACATTATAACTTATTAATCTTGTTATCCAGTGATCCGCACTGTTATATGTCCCTATGTTTGAGTATTAGTATGATAATGACTTATTCTATGGTGATCGCCATACTGACTGACTTGGAGGTCACGTCCTCCTGTGGGCGTTTTTCTGATGCATAATATGCAGGCCGATTTGGCGGTTGTACATACATATAACTTCAGTAATTGTATATTTATATATAGCCTATCTCGTTCTAAGAATTTTCCCTGTTAAAGAATTCCATAGTGATTGCGAGAACTAAATATATATTCTGTATAAAGTGTTTTGGGGTGGAGTTTTCTTATTAACCCTAGATCGTGCTCCAGAGCCTTCTAGATATTACGACTTTGTTCCATCCTTTTGATTATTTCTGTTAGTAATATCCTACGTTATTATGCTTGAACTTATAGCAAGCTGAACGCATTTGTGAAGTGTAGCCACAGCCCTTTTGTAAGTTAGATATAACCTTTATTGTATCTCAGGCGTAGTTATCGTCATTGAAGATTAGACGTTTTTTTTATATAATGTCGCCACATTCAGGCATTCTCCACATTGGAATCTTGTACAATCGGTTTAGTCTATATTAACTTGGCTTGGTATATAAAGAATAGACTCCTTAAGGTTCTAATAACCTAGTGCCTTGCTAATACATCCAAATTAAATATTTCTTGGCACCTTAGGTATTTTTGGGTGTATTTAATTCAAAATTTCTTCATTCCTTATCTACTCTACAGTTCAGTATTGAGGATATTATATATATATATATATATATATGAATATATTAATTCAGCAGGTTCTTTGGTATGGCACCCTTATATTTCACTATTTGATATTCCCAAATTTACCATAAATATATCTTTTTACAATTTATTTCGGCCAGGTTTGTATAACCTATGCTGGTATAGACTATGCTTGAGCATAGTGTGCATTTATCCTGCATATGAAGGCCTGTATATGAACTTTAGGTAAACTCCTTATATAGTGAAGAAACTCCCTTCTTAGAGAGAAACCATTTTCATGCTGACTACCTTAATTATTACTCTGCCTTTTCTCTGTGCTATACTGTACTTATTAACTGAGTATACAAGATTCCAGGACTACAGCCCTGCATGGTATGACTTCCTCCGGAGAGCAAGAGAGCAAACAACAAGGGCCATGCCTGTCATGGAGGTATCCACAGTTGATGACGAGGAGATAGACTCATTACGAGCAGCATTCATAAGGTCCCTCCCTGAACGACCGGCATCCCCAACTGCTGGCTCTAGCCGAGATGTGGCGGTAGCAGATGTGCGCGACGGTACGGGAAACGTGTAGTCCCAGATAGTGGCACTGGGCAACTGGGACATGAACGACCGGTGACTAGAAGAGGCCAAGATCCAAGCCCATCGTTCCGAATGCAGCTCAGACCCAGAAGGGAACCTAGGGAATGAGATCTTGCTGCTCAAACTCAAGTGATATTTTGTAACATATAACCTGACTATAAAATTGTAATAGTGTAATTTTACAGTTTTGCAAAGTTTTTATGACAATTTTCATTTTTATGGAAAAAAAAAGTGGAAATTACAGGTGTCAATAATATCGGATTCTCCCATCATCTTTTTAAAAATCTTTGTTTAGGAGGATCGATACTTCATGGCTTTAGTCCTTGACCTGCCAGAGCTAAATGGGGAGGTCGAGGCAGGCCTAGCAGTGGGGGTGATGCATCTGTTCCAACCGCACTCAAACTAGTTATCCCAACAGGTGCTGCTGACCCAAAGGATTGTCTTAATCGGATGCTAGCATGGGGATACAGGCTAAGGGCTGCCGATGCTGGGTCTGTCCCATCCCGCCTTTTTCTCAACGGTATCAGAGCTCTACACATGTTCGGTATAATCGCAATCAATCCGGGGGGGCAGATCATACGATGGAGACTGTGTCCCTAACAGTAAGTTGCCGGCTATGACCCAGGAAGAGGTAGATGCTGTCAAACCTCTGATCACTAATGAGGAAACTAAGAGGGCAGTCACTATCATCGTAGCCACAAAAATAAACTGGTGGCTACTTAACCATCACACAGGCCAGCAAACAGATGATGATCTTTGCCAAGGATACATCCTCAAAGTGCTCAAATACTTTTATCCGAACAACATTAATCATGAGCTAGTTAACACTGTCCACACACTAGGCCACTATGCGAGCACTAAGAGGATACTGACATGGGCTAGGATACCTGGCATCGCAACTGTGAATTGTGACAAATTTGGCCACATAGCTGTGAAGATAGGTGATGACATCCTCCTCCGGTCTAATGCAGCACCAGCTGGAACACACAGGACTGCAATAGCATATGCATGCTACAAAAGACTAATACTCTCTGAGTATGCTAAGTATTGTCCCGGGGTGTCTGCTATGCGCAACATAACCACAGCATATGTCAACATCCAAGCCAATAGAGCCCATTATCATATGGGTGCCAGGTACTTGAAGGGTGCAGAAAGGGCTAGTTGGCAAGATCAAGACATGGAACAGTACTTAGGAAGGCTAGGGTGTTTCGTATTGACAATGTTTCCATCATGCACCTTGACCAAATCCCCTCATTTGCAGAGACAACGGGTGGAATCATACGAATGTTGTATTTTCTTCAATTTAAAGAAATAAATTGTTATTTAGATTCGTTATTCATTCAGTGAATTAATTGAAGAACATTTTGTATTGGGTCAGTCTTTAGGCTGGTTAAATTATTATAGCCGGGAGAAACCGTTCACTTGCATACTACATGCGTATTTTCTCCATGATATTATTACATTGTTTCATTCTAGTTATTAACTGGTGACGTGCCAGTAGACTTTGAGTAACTTAATTCATACAGAAAGTTGAATCATTAATTAGTTATTGAAGGAGAATGCTATCCCTTTCCTGTATCCATAAATGTTTTCTTGTGGAATTTCTATTGGACGTGGATGGTTGGCCTATTCAATTGTTCTCATGAGCGAATATGAATACAGCTTGCTCATGTTAATTATTATTCCTATCTACTTGGGGCTGAATCCTGTTTAATCATTACCTAAAACTAATCTTATCCACGAATATTGTACTTATAGTTATTCAAGATTCCACTGTTTGTATTCTCAATGATTTAAAGAAATTTGTTGGTATTTAGTTTATTGCTGGTCCAGTGACTTAACTTAATCACATTTTGTAATGAGACCTAAGATGGTAAATTATTATAGTGGAGAGAAACTATCCTCGTGTAATACTAGTTACTAATTTTCTCCATTCTATATTTGGATAGTTTCCATTATATTTATTATCTGGTGAAGTGTCACTACATTGAATAACTTAATCTTATTGATGAAATAAATTTAATTATTAACTATGATCTAGTTAATTGAATATTGAGTCAATTACTTTCATACTTGGTTTCTTAACATTTTTCTATCGAATTATATCCTAGTTTGTTAATTTACTGTATTGGAGGGAAACCATCCTCGTGTACTGTTAAGCTGCATCTCCATTGATATACATTTAACACCAACATGTTGCAGTTAACATACCGTATGTTAAATGTTTTTCATCAACTTGTTGATGTATATAAGTCAAGTGATTAGCCAATTAACAACTGTCTCCACTACAATATTATAGGTTAACATGTGTTGGCGAGGTTACGAACAGAAATGAATAACATTAAAAAAAAGAAAAGCCTCTGAAGAGGGCAGCCAACATTGCAAAATGAGAGTAGTTTTATATACTCGTTATTATCTTCTTGTTAACTGTCTATGACTTTCTTAAATACTAATTATGTACAGGTATCCTGATCTTTTCAAAATAACTATCACATTTTTCAACAATGGAGTATGCCATAAAAAAATAATTTTAGAATTAGATGCAATACTATTGAGAACACTGATATACCAAATACTCACATAATACAAAATGGATGCCGGGAATATTGAGGAAGCTGTCGACTGCTTGTTGTTTACCCGGAAATTCCCGAACCAAAGCCGATTCAGCTGGCGATCGCTTTTTGTTTCCCGGAAATTCCCGAAACAAAGCCGATATCGACCGACTAGTCAATTGACTTGACATGCTGTCCATTTTCTCCGGAAAACAAATTAACACCTGAAAATGTTAAGTGCAACACGCTGGGTTTGCATGTCAAGTCAATTGGAACGCGAAATTGCAATATACATGTCAATATGAACTTGTTAATATTGACATGTTCGTGCTAAATGTATATCAATGGAGACGCAGCTTTAACGATTCTAAATAATTCCTGCGATTCTTGATATCTTGTGATGATATTATTCGACCCTTGACTGATAGGTTTTCCCGACAGAGTATAGATTCGTGAGGAGTCTTTTCTTACTCACTTCTGTTGGAATCCTCAGTGGATTTGTTTCCTGGGATTAATTTGAGTGGTATTGAATTAGAGCATTTTCTTGGATAGAGTATTTTATTCAATCTATTTGGTTACATAGCTCTATATATATTCATATGTTTGAAAGCCTAAATTTCTCATACACTTTCTTACTGAGTGGTTTGTCTTACTCTTATTTTCTGTTGTATGTTGAGAATTGTTATTAAAAGAAACTACATGAATATTGTTTTTCCATTTATCTTGTGTGGGCAAAAGTTTTGGATCCTCCTTCCGCCTAAAGATAAGATCTACGGCAGGGTTGGCTTCCGCTCGTTCTTCCTAGCTTTCCTGTTAGTATTCATTCAGTTAATTATCCAGATTGAGCAGTTTCCTGCTTCAGTAGATAGTGAGATTACAGTATACCTATACCCCAAAAACTTTATCAGCCCACATAGGGAAATATAGGTTCAATTGGATATTATACATATATGTAGGGAAATGCTTTATTTTTACTTTTAGAATAACATTCAGATAAAAATGGGAAGTTCTGGTGAGCTGAAATTTTAAGCAAACCAGTAAGATTTTTTTTAATATGTGCTTTTCATGGAAGAAAAACATAATTAAAGAACCTTTAATTATTCCTCATGAAGACCTATCAGCCTTACATCTGATGTCTTGAAAGTTGGTAAAGTTATGGGAATCAGCTGATGATGGCGGGAGGACCCGTTGAAATGATCATTCTGGGTAAATATACCTTTTTAGTGAAGTTTTGTGTGTATATTTCCGATCTCAATCTTGCTACAGTTATGGATATCTATTGTTATAGATCATGAACTGGAAGCAAGTGACCAGGAGGAAGCTTTGGAGGTGGCTACAGCAGAGAAAGGTAACGTATCATTTTGAAGTTGAAAGCTCTCTCACTGAATAACAATGAAATTATAACAATTTGTTCCATTTGCAGTTGCTCCATCAAAAGTATCTTCCCCTTGGTCAGACACACCAAGGAGGAAGAGTCAAACCTCTTCCATGAGGGACATTCTCAGAATTGAACATGAGACTGAAAAGCATGCAATGGAAATGCGTCTCCTAAAGAAGAAAGAAGAGCCGAAAGATTGCCGAAAAGGGGCAGTAATTAACTTTTGTTTTTTTTAGTTTACTGTAAGGGATCAACAGTGTGTTACACATACAAGTTGGCCAATCGTGCAGGTTTCTGCATCGCTGTGGCCACAGCTCTAACTCCTGAGCAATCGGGTGAAATATCTACACAAATAATGATTCAGGTTCTCACAATGCAAATTAAAATTGCAATGAAAATAACCATGTACCTCATCATAAGAGATGTTGGAAATGTCCTTCTCTTGCATCCACACAACACTGGCACCATTTTAGGAAATTTTATTTCACGCTCGTAAGTTCAGCTTTCGAGATAGAGTTAATTTATCTTGTGATATGGTCTAAATTCTTCTAACAAACAATATGTGGCTATTATTTATAAGGAAACATGAAATATGAAGTGTTTAGGTCAATTCCCCCTACGTTAGAAGGACTTAAAGATAGAATCACAAGATAAATTAACTCTATCTCGGAAGCTGAAAGAAAATGAAAGAAAATTTACTAAAAAAGTGCCAGTGTTGTGGGGATGCAATCCCCTATGATGAGGTACGTGGTTATTTTCATTGTAGTTTAAATTTAAATTGTGAGAACCTGAATCATTACTTGCGTAGATATTTCACCCGATCGCTCGAGAGTTAAAACTGTGGCCGCCGCGACACAGAAAACGGCATGATTGGCCAACTTGTATGTGAAACGCACTGTACTTTGACACACTGCATGCAGTCTGCTTAACAGTATCACCAGCATCAACGATTCAAATTGTGACCAATTCATTCTCTAGGCAGTCTTGCAGTTCGCATTTAAAAAATTAAAAAATAACAATATTTCCATCTCTATATATATAAGAGGCTTTGTCCTGACTGAATGAATGACTGACTGAATGACAGGAATCAACGTACAGCCTAAACTATAACAGGTAGAGACTTGGAATTTTGATAGTACCTTCGTTTCCTAATGTAGATGCTCACTAAGAAAGGATTTTGAAAAATTCTGATTCTAAATGCCAAAAATGAGTGAAAAACGGGCAGAAAACGTGCATTTTTTGGGTTTTCGAAGCGTAATATATTTCAATGTCAAATCAATTACAGCTGGCTTTGACTATTTTTGTCAAACCTTGGAAATGAAACTTTCGCGATCGCTCGAATGTTGTAGCTCACGCTGGTCGATTCATTTGTTTTTAATGTCATGGCACGCATACATATGAAATTTTCAACCTAATCCCGAAGAGGATTATTCTTCTTCTTCTTATTATTATTATTATTATAAGTGGGATAATCAATATAGGCCTAAATATGGTCAAACGTTGTTCGATTTGGACGAAACTCATTATACAGGGGTTTTCTGGGCCAAGGACCTCGAATCTGAGGTCGCTTTTACCAGGCAACGCTATCTAATTGTGGTATGTAGTCCACGTGATTCAGGTGTTAATAAATATAATGATTTATAAATAATATAATAATAATAATTGATATTGAATATAAATGCAATATAATGAAGGAATTGTGCATGACGAACTAGATGATGTAACCTACCGGAAACGCGTGTGTGTTAAAAGCAATGAGTAACTAAAATACAGAAGTCAGCAGATTCTCCGAGATGCAGGGGATTCACCAGTAACTTTCGTTAAAGGAATATAGAGTCTAGTTTCAAGTTGGTTCGAAGGTGCTGTAGACCCCGGATTAAGATCTTGACCAATGAATGAATAGATCGCAAATGAAATTAAGGGGTAATGAGATAGGAGAAGCGGAGAAGCTCGCGAACGTAAATTAAATCAGCATCAAGTACTCAGAGGTGACGGTCGTTAAATTATCTGCATTTATTAATACGGGAAGGCGGACTTGCAAGAACACAAGTATTATTATTATATCCGTGCCGATAAGAAGAAGTATATCTGGAATAGTGATTATAAGCAAGATCAAGATAACAGGTATTTCTGAAACAACCTTTCCCTTGTAGTATGGTCAAAGATATCTAAATTGTCATAATTATCAAAGTTAGCAGTATATAATAATATAAGTGCATTGAATAAGATTGCTTACTTTATTAGTGTTTTTATACATAATCATTCATACTGAAATAAAAGAGAAGTTATTTGAGAATATAATAAGGAGAAGTAATTTATATTAATATTTGCACACGATCGTAAACTCGTAATACCACACACCACCATAACCTGAGATATCCCGTGTTCTACGACTGACCTTAGCCTGGGTAATTTGTGTCGTCCAGCTGTGAGAGGGACAAGAAATTCGCCAGGTCGCATTGAGGTAAGTGGCGCATACCAATATAAACGTACCCTGATTTATACATTTTTTCTTACCCTTGCGAAACTAAAGCGATAACCCTCAGACGATTCCATAATGATATAAATTAAATGTTTTTGAAAATACTTAACCCCTTTTTGCACAGATTTATCAAAACAAATTCTCAGAACGTATTGTTACCAATGGTATCAGGTGGGCTTGGATTACATGAAATGGATGCTTGACAAATTAGAGAAGGTATCATTATAATTCATATTATCTATATTAATAAAAGGAATTGTCCTCGATGTCCAGCGAAATCTACTGAACGCAGAGATCTGAAATTTTAAACATAGGTGGGCTGAAGGGTCGGAAAATGCACCTCGAAGCCAGAATTTTAATTTTAGTTTTCGTTCGTGAGTTATGAGTGAAAAACGGGTAAAAAACGTGCATTTTTTGCGTTTTCAAAACATAAGTTTTCAGTTATACATTTCAATGTCAAATCAATTACAGTTGGCTTTGGCTATTTTTGTCATATCTTGAAAATAAAACTTTCGCGATCGCTTGAATGTTGTAAACCCTAAATATGGTCAAACGTTGTTTTATTTGGACGAATCTCACTAGACAGAGGTTTTCTGGGCCAAGAAACTCGAATCTGAGGACGCTTTTACCAGACGATACTATCTAATCGTGGTATGTAGTCCACGTGATTTAGGAGTTAATAAATATAATGATATAACTATTATGCTCTTGATTTTTAATTTTTGAAATAATTATCGCGGGCAAAGCCGCGGGCACATGCTATCTCTCTATATATAAAAGGCTTTGTCCTGACTGACCGACAGGAATCAACGTAGAGCCTAAACTATAACAGGTAGAGACTTGGAATTTTGACAGTACCTTCGTTTCATAATGTAGGTGCTCACTAAGAAAGGATTTTGAAAAATTCTGATTTTAAATTCCAAAAATAAAATGTTTTTGAGAATACTTAATCCCTTTTTACACAGAATTATCGAATCCGAATCACATTTGACATTAAAGCATATTGTTGCCAGTGGGTTTCAGATGGGTTTGGAATTAAATTAAATGGAAGTTTGACAATTACAGTTTGCTTTGTCTATTTTTGTCATACCTTGGAAATTAAACTTTCGCGATCGCTTGAATGTTGTAAGCCCTAACATGGTCAAACATTGTTTATTTGGACGAAACTCACTATACAGGGGTTTTCTGGACGAAGGAACTCGAATCTGAGGTCGCTTTTACCAGGCGATGCTATCTAATCGTGGTATGTAGTCCACGCGAATTAGGTGTTAATAAATATAATGATTTAACTAACTATATTATGCTCTTAATTTTTAATTTTTGAAATAATTATCGCGGGCGAAGCCGCGGGCACATGCTAGTCATTATATATTAAGCTTTTATCACATTTACAGTTAGGGGGAAAAAAAGAGGACCGACTAAAATATCTAAGTTGCCAATATGAGCCACTGCGCATGCCTAGCGGCATTCACAGGATAGCAGGGAATGTACTGAAATTTGGTCTAGTGTCGACTGTTGACTTAGCCCATTTCGAAACCCATTAGTCCCCGGCCACACTGGCAGTGTTGCACGGCGCTCCACAATTGAGCGGCGACGCAAAGGTGTGTCAAACCTGTGTTAACAAGTGCAGCTAGCCATACTGGGCGCAGTGCAGCAATTTTAAGGGGAAGGGAACTCAAGGACAACGCTCTGCAACGCATGCCACTCAGTCTTGTTTGAGATTTCTGCGGTGATGCTCAAGATGGCAAGCCAAAAGCTAACTCCAGAACAAAAAGAAATATTCATTTCAGAGGTGCAAACTCGAGTTTTCCTGTGGAATGACAGGGTAAAGAATTTCAAGAATGTTTCCATAACAAAGAAAGCTTGGGAAGACATAGGAAAAATTTTTAATGTTTCAGGTAAGTTGAATAAAAACTAGTCACGTATTTTGAACAGAACTACCTTCAATCCTCCATATTATTATTGTTGTCATTATTACTAACTTCATTGTTATAAAGCGTAGGCATATTGTTAGTAATAGTAGGCTAATAAGAATAATATATTCTGTTAATACTAAAAATAGTGTACACATTTTTAAGTAATTTTTATTGTTAATTAGATTGTTTGTTTGCTATTTATTGAATGTAACTGCGTACAGATATAAATATGACCCGATGACACTGTGACCCAATTGCACATTAATTTCTGTAATGCTATTAAGAGAAGAGCGTAGATTGGTAATAAATTACATTAATATCAAAAGTTTTTAAGTTTGATCCAATATAATAAGCTCTAGAAGTGTCTAGAAGTGCCTAAAATGGATGTATTTTGGTTAACAACAAGCAATAAATCTAATGAGTGATAATTAAAATAATATTTCTAAAAATATTTAATTTTAGAATTAAAATTCACCAAACAGCTATTACTTAAGTCAGATAGTGAGAAGCAAAATTGTTAATTTTTTTATCACAATTTAAACAGTAGTTCATTGCAGAAATCGTCGAACATTTCTCCTCGATAAAATGGAATCTTATTAGGACAGCTTTAAAATTATTATTTTCATGAAGGTATGTTACTCCTCTTTCTACCAAGGTTGTTTGCAACTACCAAGAGGGGTAAAACAATTATCTCTCTTAAAAATTATGAAGCCTACCAACCCTTGTTAAGCTTTAATGTTTAATAATTTATTCATTAATGATTTTGGACCTATATAAATTGTAATAGTGTAAAATATAAGTAGCTGTACAACAATGAATATCTCCAAATAAAAGACTCCACTATTAACATTCCTTAAGCATAACCATAGCATACAGAAATAAATAACACAATTTGAAAACTATATATGATGATGATATAACTAAAAATATGAAGAACGCGAAATCACATAATTTGGAATAATACAAAGTCAAGAAAGAATATTAAATTACAAACTGAATTCAGTATTCTGGTAACAGGTTTACCCCATGTAGTATATAATGCATGGATTAATAAATTTACTTTCTTTGTGTCATTGCCGTTTCAAAATGTTAGTAGAAATGTAACAAAAAATACATGGATCTTAAAAACAAATATAGGGAAAATGAAGCTAAAACCTAACCGCAGGATATTTCCCCATAGTAGCATGATATGTATCCCAATATATATCTATTCTAGGATGAAAAAGCTAAATTCCAAGATAATAAATTAAAAATGATAGTCAATAATATTTAAAAAAATGTATTATCATTATCATCATCAATACCATATCATCATCTAGTATGCTTCCCCATAATTTTGTCGTTTGGATTTATTTTGTTTTTAAGGAAAAATTATTTATTCAAACAAATTAAATTAAAATATATTAATTTAAAAATCAAGATTTTACAATATTGTACAAAATATATTTAGGCCTATGTAAGTTAATGAAAAACACAATTTGTACATAACATTTTAAATCACAATTTATAAGTTCTCAAAGTAGTCTGTGAAATGTTCTCTTATTTGTCTGGCATATTCACTGCAACTGTTGTTCCTATGACCTAAGTTCTCATGGGCTTGAGCATCTTCAGTCCCTGTCAATTGTACAGACACTTCACGATAATGTAGATCACTGTCACCATCTTTTTCTCTTATCAGGTTATGGAGGACACAGGCACATTTGATAAAGGTGATGGATTTTTCTACATTAGTTTCAATGCTTTTGTCTAGAAATCGTCACTCAGTACGCACATGCACATTCTATACATTTTCGGGCGCTAGATAAGCGGTTATTGAAGTTTTCCCTTCTAGGTGTTAGTCCTCTCCCGGGATATGGTCTCATTAAGTAAGGCTTCAGAGGATAAGCTTCATCACCAATAAGTACCAGTGGTACCTTTACGCCTGAGTTTGGGACATCTTTATTCTTGGGTACATTGAAATTGTCCGCCTCCAGCAAATTGAAAAGGGTGGAAGCTGTGAAAATCCCTCCATCGCTCTGCTTTACTCTTGACCCCACTTCAATGGTTAGAAATTTTTTGTCTGCATCAGCAACACCTTGCAGAACCAATGAAAAATACTTCAGGTAATTAAAATAACTGGAGCCGGAATTAGCAGGGCACTTGATCTGACAATGTTTCCCATCGATTGCACCAAAGCAATTAGGAAAACCCCACCGTTCATAGTAATCAGTGGCAACTTGATTTAATATTTCTTCCGTTGGTTGTGGCATAAATTCTTCAACCAGCTCATCCCAGATTATCTCGCAGGTTTTCTTCACTATAACGCTGACTGTGGATTTCCCTACTCTGAAGGAAAATGCCAGTGATCGAAATGATGCCCCAGTGGCTAAAAACCAGGAAAAAAAGAATCGGCAGAAATTTACTTCTAGTCTTATTTTGACATAGTAGGTCTGATATTAGAATACTGCCATTATCACAATTACTATTTTTATTCTTTATTTTAGCACAGTAGATCTTATATTAAAATACCGCACATTATCACACATGCATTACATATCTATGTTTGTATTCTATTTGAAAAAGCAAATGGAAAAACTTAATTTTTAACGCCATGATGGGAACCTTTCCCTGCAAGAAGAGATTCCAGGAACTTCAGGATCTCCTGATGAGAGTAATGAGACGATGGTCAGTGACGAAGAATCATCACTGCAAACAAATGATTCATCAACCTTTTCAACCACAAGAAAAATGGACCCTGTTGATGAGAAAATGTTGGAATATGAAGCAAAGAAAATGGAAATGTTGGAAAAAGAGTTGAAAGAGAAAGAGAACTACAGTGACCCTGATTACTACTTTCTCATGACACTTTCACCTAACATAAAAACTTTAAGTGCTGTGGACAAGCTAACATTGCAAAGTAAATTGCTGCTTGAAGTACTGAGTGCAGTGAAAAATCAATCTAGTACCTAGTAAGTATACTGTATAAGTAGAAAGAAAGTGGTACAACGGCCATGAAATGCCACATTTTTTTGGTCACCTGACCATATGCGGCGCGGCGCATGTCTCATGTGGCAGTGACCTGAGCTGGTTTGTTCAAGGTTTTTCGCATTGTTTGGTTGGAATACAAGTTGGGATATCATTTAAGTTAATTTATATGAGCAGGTGTTCATGTTGACATTGATGGATGGAGTCATTGTTGCGATGTATGTTAATTTGGGCGTTGCCCGTTATGTCCGTATTAGGATGCTTATAAGGACAAGTTGGGATACCATTTAAGTTAATTATATGTGCAGGTGTTCATGTTGGCACTGATGAACCGAGCCATTGTTTTGGGCGTTGTCCGTATGTGACCTAAGCGGAAAATTAATGATAGGCGTTGGCCGCAGCGGATGATCGGAATAGCAGGTGGCTGAGTATATGTTAAATCGAGCCATTGTTTATATGCGATGTAGCAATGAGAATTGGATGTTTCCTTATGTGGGAATAGCAGATGGTCACGTATCTTAATTTCGGGCGTTGTCCGTGTGTGACCTAAGCGGAAATTAATGATAGACGTTGGCCGCAGCGGATGATCAAGATTTATAATAGCCGTGATATTAATGGCGGGTAAGAGACGTGCGCGAGCATGTACGAGCCGCGGTTGTTCCAATTGGTTGAATCCTTTTCACGAGTTGCTATTGGTTTTCCCGATCCTTGGAGGGATTTGTACTTTTATTATTGGTCAAAATATTTCAAGTGGGGGATATGTGCAAATACGACCTAACAGTCTAGAGCGCTATATATATGGTAATGGAGAAATACAAAATATCATCAGTCGCTGATAATACTACTCTTCAGATGGACTTAAGGATAATACCAAGAAGCGACGAGCCATCGTCGCCGTATTCACCAACACTAATGTAAGTAATAATATTGTATATTAATGTATACATCCAAGCTAAATTATATTTTATATTTATTATATTTTATACTTATTAAGTATTAAAACATTTCAGATGATTCGATTTTAATACCATTTTTAGCAGTATAAAATTCTATAGGAATAGAAAGTTTCCTGAATAATTTCTCCACCATTTTAATTCCATTTTAACAGTCAGAACAATGTTTATCATACATTAAAAAATTATATTTAAATAGTAGAAATTACTCTAATTATAAAGTCTAGAACCAACACATATCAGTCGACTTACACATACATTTTTTAAAATTGAAATTCATATGTAACGAGTGCTATCTCAATTTATTATAGGGTATTATCACCACCGGCACCACCGCCGCAGAGGGCCCAGTCACCCCTTCCTGAGGTACTAGAAGAGGAACATGCACAGCCGCCGGAGTTATTCCCCGAGGCAAATACGCAGTCAAGGTCACCATCACCTCAGTACCACGACCTACTGCCCATGCCACCACCACCGCCCGAGCCCCGACATGTGGACGATGTATGGCTGAGGACACCACCGCCTGGGGCTCGGGTATATTTCGATCCGGATAACCTGGCGCAGCTCCCATTCCCACGCATGGAGGAGGAGGACTACCCATGCGGACATGTCGTTGGACGACATGGGACAGAGCATCACCTAGTAGAGTGCAATGGCCGCCGCCACACTACTAGGTGTGATAGTCCGATACAGGGCCGATCAGATATATGGACCCGGAGCTGCGATGAACTCTGCATGGAGTTCATACAGATATGTTTCAAGGTAAGCAAAATATGCATATGTGATATAAAGTTTGCGTCCTATGTCACCACATCTAGAAAAAAAATGATTGTGTGTTAATAGTAGTTCTAAATTCCACATCAATCTGTGTTTCAGATCGGTCGGGACTTAATACGGTCATACGATGGAGCTCCCCGTCCAGCATGAAGTACATGGATTTATATGTATATACAAAGAAATAAAACAAAGTTACCTACATTGCTTTCTCATTTACGAGTCCATGTCAATATCCTTAACATATGAACATATCCTTATGTAAGAAGTAGTAAGAAGTATTGAGAAATAGGAGTTCTAGAAAAAATTAAGCCTCCAGAACCTTGCTGCACACTTCAACACTTCAATACTTCAAGTGGGAAAACACTTCAAACAAAGATGGCATATTCCGGTGTGCTATAGGCTGCATTCGGGGAGCATGCTATTATCGCTAAAAGCGAGCTTTGGCCGTTCGGGGAGACGCTTCGTAGTGCTATGAGCGCATATGTGATGTTACGGTTTGAAAGCAGCTGACGTCACCGCTCATGCTAACAACGCTTTTTCTGGAGAGGTGAGGCACGAGATGCTACGCTATTAGCGCTTTCATTGGTCCCCAAATGTCGTCTGCTAAAGGTTCTTATTCTCATCCCATGTAAAGTTTGAACCATGGCAGAGAAATGCAATGTTTGCATTTCCTTAAGCTGCCCAGATGGAAGGGTTTGCGAGGTTTTGTTGTTGGCAGCAGATGCTGAGCGGTGCAAAATTGGCTACACCCGCTGCTATGAAAATTCCTCTAATTAGGAAATGCGTTTAAATATGAGCCATATGTTGCTTGCAAGTCAGCAAGTGTAGTGTTTACATCTCGGGTAAGGGCCATGTGTTGCTTATAACTCTCCTTACCTCACCTGTTTTTAATAAAATTATCCTAATGATAGTGCAGTGTTAGAAAATATGGTGTTTAAATATGGGGTAAGGGCCATATGTTGCCGACCTGTTGATTGTTTGAAAACAATGTCTTGTGCTCATTACACCATGCAACCTGCACTGGGGTTTTGGGATGTAGTATTTGTTTAGCCAAATTCATACTGTAGGTGCACTGCATGTGTACAGTCACAAGCTGCTAATTAATGCTTATTATTGCAATTTTTTCAGATATCCATTTTGCTACCCGGCTGCTTGAGATCGCCACAGCAGAGATACCCCTGGCTCAGGTTCGTGCTTCTGCTCCTACTCCTTGTGTGCCAGCAAGCCCCGGCAGTGCTAGCAGCAACCCCAGCAGTGTGAGCAGCAACAGCAGCTGCACCCCAGAAGCTATGGAGGATGAGGGGGGCAGGTGCCTTCAAGTGGCCCCATGCTGCGGTCCTTCTGCTAGTGGAGACCTACAAAACACATGAGGGGAGTCTTCACTCTGGGAAGACCTCTCAGAAAAAGGTGTGGGAGAAAGTCTCTCTCTCTCCATGAAGGAGAATGACCATATGGTGTCGGGTCCTCAATGTATGTCGAAGTTCAGTGGCATGAAGAGGATGGCCAAAGCCATATCAGTGACCACAACTCTAAGTCTGGTAACAATCCTAGGTCATGGCCTTACTTAGAGTTGATGCAGTCGCTGTTGGGTGAACGTCCCTTCATGGAACCTCATGCGTTATCCTCATCTGAGGACAACCTGTGAGTCCAGTGTACAAGTAGAACATAATATTGATCTTCTTCTGGGCAGGTAGAGGACTGCCAGCTCTGCAGGACTCGCTGAACCCATCCTGGAGAGCCGTAGGATTGCAGAAGAAAATAAGAATAGGTGGCATACAGAGCTGATTGAAAGAAAAGATAAACTGCTGGGGAAGCTCAATGCGCTGCTGGAAAAATTGTGATTATTCAGCTGTGATTGTCCTCATCTGAGGACAACCTGGAGTCCAGTGTACCAGTAGAACATAATATTGATCTTCTTCTGGGCAGGTAGAGGACTGCCAGCTCTGCAGGACTCGCTGAACCCATCCTGGAGAGCCGTAGGATTGCAGAAGAAAATAAGAGTAGGTGGCATACAGAGCTGATTGAAAGAAAAGATAAACTGCTGGGGAAGCTCAATGCGCTGCTGGAAAAATTGTGATTGTTCAGCTGTTAGGGCGGAGGCACCAGCTATGGTCACCTTAAGCATTTTTTCTTACTCAGCCAATCTGGAAATAACCATCCGGAACTGATCAAAGCGGAACTACAAGTTGTATAAAACTTTTCTTTCACATATAAACAGTTTTATCAATTTGAAAAACACGATGAACAATTTATTATTAACAGCTCCAATTTCTCAAAAGAAGCACTAGAAGGCCTATTTACAATTAAATTTTTAAAACAAGAAATGATTTCTAATTATTCTGAAAATATAGATATGTAGTATCAATAATATGGCCTATTTACATAATAATTTGTAACCGATAAATTTTCTATTCTTTAATAAATAAATAAGTTCATTACCTTGTAGTTTGGTAAAGAGTGTACCTCCTTTCCTTTTTGCAATGCTTTTCTATCCACCAGCATTGTGGTTAGAAAAGGCTCACTCAACTTCCCTAAATATGCAAGGCATTAACTGCAGTGAAGCGTCAAGTCAACCCAAGCCACGCCACGCCAGACTTCCCGCCATTTTGATTGTCCAGTACACAAACATTTTTCATTGTAGATGCAACGAAAGTGAGTGAGAGTGAGCCTATGTCCTGTTGGCTCTTATATAACCATTGTCCCTACTCTCTAACAGAGTTGTGGGTGTCAAAACATAATTAGTAAAACAAAAGCCAAGCGAACATTTACAAAAACAAATCACACAAGCTGTATCAAGCTGCTCTGAGCTGGTTACTCCACAGTGCATCGGTGCTGAATGTGATTGTATGTGCAGCAGAGCCCCTGACTCGCCACGCAGGTGAAGAGAGAGGTGAACTAGTTTCCTCCCCTCCAAGAGGATGGAAGATTCCCAACCTCAGAACGTCAAATTATATTACAACAATGACTCTCAACAAAGAGCATTGCAGGCTTATCCAGAGTAACTGCATACCTAATTGCTTAAATTTCTTCCCCAAATAAACGTGACAATTCCCCATGTGACAAGGATTGATTAAAAAAACTATACAAAATAAAATATTATCACAGTATTGACTGTGAGAAATACGAGGGTTGGTCAATAAGTAAGGTCTCCAACACTCTAGACCAAGCTCACAACGTCGGACGAGAGATTTGGTACCACTGCCATGTCCCGCTATCTCTCCTCTTTCAAACGAGCCACTGCTGAAGCCGCTTAACATTTTAGTGTCCAAGGTCGAGCTGTTTGAAATGGATCTCCCGATTTCCGTCCCCGCCAAGTGCACCTACGCGAAGTCATACGGTTTCTTACTGCAAAAAATGTTCCACCGATTGAAATTCACAGACAGCTTTGCGAAGTTTGTGGAGAGGGATGTATGGACATAAAAAATGTGCGTAAATGGATTCGTGAGTTTAAACAGGGCCGGAAAAATATTCATGATGAAGAACGAAGTGGGAGACCAACAACAGCCGTCACAGATGAGATGGTGGCAAAAGTCGATGAATTGGTGCGACAAGATCGACGCGTAACTACCCATGAACTTTGTTTATTGCTTCCTGACATTACTAAAGGTTCCATACAGACCATTTTGAGTGACAAATTGATGTTCCATAAGGTTTGTGCGAGGTGTGTTCGCTGAGGCCGCAATGCAGCAATGGCTCATTTGAAAGAGGGGAGATAACAGGACATGGTAGTGGCACCAACTCTCTCGTCCGACGTTGTGAGCTTGGCCTCGAGTGTTGGAGACCTTACTTATTACTTGGCGGAGGCGGAAATCGGGAGATCCATTTCAAACAGCACTATCTCGGACACTAAAAAATTCACCGCCTGCAGCAATGGCTCGTTTGAAAGAGGGGAGATAGCGGGACATGGCAGTGGCGGCAAATCTCTCGTCCGACGTTATGAGCTTGGGCTAGAGTGTTGGAGACCTTACTTATTGACCAACCCTCGTTTAAAAGTGGAAAACAGTTATGGATATCTGATAAATGTAAGAACAGTGGTTTGTTTAAAACAAATATTAGATATTTTTATGGCTTAGACCCATAGGCAAAAGTATTTACGCAGGACAGGCGATGTGTGGACTTATGAATCTTGGTACCCCGCCCATCAATTTGTCTAAACGCACTACCATTGTAGGTGAGTCTGTAAAATCAGTGGCAGAAGATTCTACAACACATGCAGCTAAGGAGGCTGTAGAAGTAAATTAAGGTAATCGTGACATACCAGGTGCATTTGATGGTTCATGGCAGAAGAGAAGCTATAAGTAAAAAACATGCATGTGCCATTGCGACAAGTGTCGACTCGAGGAAAGTCCTCGATGTTGAAGTACTGATTAAGCACTGCACCATCTCTCAGAAAAGTACACCATCCCTCAGAAAAGTTCTAAAGATCATAAAGAGGAGTGTAGCAAGAAGTAGGAAGGTACATATGGAGCCATGGAAGTACTGGCAGCAGTAAATATTTTTCAACATTCAGAAGAAAACCCGAGTGTAAAGTATGTGATGGTGATTCTAAAGCATACAAGGCAATATGTGACTAGCAACAGACGCTAATAGAGCAGTATTCTTTAGAATCTGTCTTCTGATCTTTGAAGCTAAAGTTTGCTACGAACAACGGACAGCACAGAATGATCTACCAAAGCAGTATGTATTTACTGATATGCAGTTGAGACAAATTAGGACAGTATCCACCAGGTTACCATTTCCTATAACAATTGCTCTGGGTCAATTTCAAATTAACGACCAGCAAGTTGCTCCTGAATTTGCAAAGGTCATTCCAGTAGCAGCATCTGGCGCAGTAAATCTGACGAGGTCAGATTTGAGAGATTTGTGTCAAGCATTGACAACTCTACATCCGGCCAATCAGGTTCTTGCTGCTATAGCACAGGAACTCAGGGAGTTACTGATGGTGACATGGCTACAGGAAGAAAATACTGTGGCCCTCACGCCCAAGATGATAAGGTTTTGGGTAGGAGAATATCTATGGGATCCCCTCCCACCAGCGGACCGAGCAATCTTCCTGCAGATTATCTCATCTATGGAATCGAAGAAAGGCTTCCTCCTGCAAACTGACATTAAGCATGGAGATGGATCAGCAGTTCCTGCTGTACGCTTTCACGAACCATATGAGTGTAATGAGACTGAGACTTTATATTATATGAATGCAAAAGTTACTGAGTATGAAGAACAGATTGCTCCAGCTTTGATGTATGGATTTGAATATCAGATTCAATCATTTTCAAGGTTTTGTGGATCTTATGATGAACCACTTATTCATGGATCCAGTAATCAAGATGAGGCTAGACATGCCTTAGTCTGGGTGAATCACGAGAGCTAGACATATTTTCTTTCTAGTAGACCATATAGACAAAAAGTCATCACAAAACTAGAATGTGTTGGTCATGTCCAGAAAAGAAAGGGCACAAGACTTAGAGAGCTGAGACGAGTAAGACGGTGGGTATATTAGGGGCCGTCTCACAGATGCTACTATAGATGAACTGCAAACCTTTTACGAAAAAGCAATAAGGTAAAATAGTGGCAATCTGAAGAAAATGATGGAGGCAGTATGGGCCACTATTTTTCCATAAACTCATTGCACCACATGTGCTCAAATCGACAGATGTAAATATTTGAAGGCAGAAACTTCTGGTACCCTTGAAGAGTATAAACATATGAAACCAATAGATAAGGCTGCCATGTTAGCCATAAAACCTGTGTGTGATGATCTTGCACATTCTCATTTACTGATGAAACACTTGCCTGGTGAGGCACAGAATGTCAACGAATCTTTTAATAACATAAGGGTACCCAAGAATGTTTTTGTTTGGAATAAGACACTGCCGTTAAGTGTATATGATGCAGTGATAACTTTTAATAATGGAAATGTGGGGAGAACTAATGTGCTGGAACACCTAGGCATCAAAATAGGGAAGAATACTGCAGACCCCAACGCTTGGACCAACTGTGAATCAACAAAGCAGAAGAGCCAGCTAAAAACATGAGGTTCATGCAGATAATGTAAATTTCTTAGATGCTCTACAGGGTTTACAAAAAACAAGAGCTTATGTTCAAAAGTTCAATGTTCCTAATGAGATTCTTGCCATGTGCCAAAAAATGGCACTAAAGGCTATAGAACAAGCAAAACAAACATCTTTGTTAGGTTGGCTTAAAAAGTAAGAAGGCCTGCACAGTGAGTAAAACAAGGCCAAAGAATTAGGTTAGACAACGCTCTAAATTATGTATGTTAGGTTAGCTTTTACAGTACAAAATATACAACCTGCGACTTCTGACAGTTCTTGGAGGGGTATGTTTCCATGGCAACGTGCCCACCGCTTGTGCTCTAGCCAATAAGGTGCCACCACCCTCTTCTCCCTTCGCCTACAACCTGAACTTTGAGGGGTAGCACGTTGCCATGTTGCACTTCATTGTAGCACGTGGTTCACTACTGCTTACTTGTGTTAATTTTTGTGTTCCATGTATTAGCGCTATTTTCTGCTTGTTACTGAGTGGTTGTGTGCTTAGAGAGAATATCAGTGTACACAATTATTTAAAAACTTTTAGATAGCAATAATTTAAGGGTGCTGCCATGGTAGGCCTTGTCCCTTCGGGGATGTCGCACCACGGAGTTTTAGCCATGTAAAAGCCAGGTATTACAGCAATTTTAATATTGTGATGTCTCAACCACGACGCAAACGAGGAAGAACTGCAGTACATACTCCTCGACAAAAGGCGAATATTGGCAGCAGGCATGCTACAGGGTCAAGTTCGAGAAATGGTTTGTTCCTTATGTAATTATTTCGAACAGGAGAGAGAAAATGGTGGACCTTTAATTGACATTAATAATGTAGTAGAAGAACAGCAGCTGCGCTTAATATTTCAAGATGCAATGTCATTAGAATTGGTAAAGAAAAGGAAGCTCAGGAACTTGGTGACTGGGAAGAAGAGGAAACAGAACCAAGAGCTGAAACATCCCAAGCATTAGAAACCCCAGGTAAAGAAAAGGGTCACAGATTTGGACTGCTACCAACAACATGCTATTCGGCGGCACGTCTACGCTTATTTTGAGAGAAAAGAATACCCTGTTTTAATGAAGCTGATCAGCAGTCTTAAGGATGCAAATTTATTCACTGGCAGTGAGTTCTCTCTTCACACCTGTCTGAATGAACTGGGGTTTCAATTTGATAAATTTTCAAATGGATTGTTTTTAATGGAAAGGCAAGACATTGTTGCCTGGCACTGTCGTTACTTGAGAGCAATTAGCGAAGAAAACTATGAAAGCATTGTCTGGCTGGACGAGACCTGGGTGAATGCCGGGCATAGTTTAACTAAAGGTTGGACTGACCAGTCTGAAAAGGGTACAATGAAGATTCCAATAGGAAAGGGAGGTAGAGTAATTGTTCTTCATGCTGGGACTTCCCATGGCTTTGTCGCCAACTGTTTCATGATAGTTAGTTTCAGCCTCTGTAGACTGAAATTCTCCTACTTGAATTTGGAGTCTTCCTTCACTGCTTTCAAACAGAATATCATCTGAACGTTTCCTCCAGACAGAGGATGATCCCATGGTGTCAGAAAATGGAAACATCTCTCAACCTGAATGATCATCACTCCTGGAAATAACTAATGCTCCAGGATTAACACCAGGACAATCTTCCACTGCAGGACCGTTGCTTGATGTTGTAGTTCCGGTAATAAGTCTTGAAGAGGGACAGGAAATAGTACAACTGTTCTACAACCCTCCTAATTCCACCATGAACATCATGAAAGCAAAATTCTACAGATAAAACATTCCTATCATTTATTTGTTAGGCCTACAGTGAAGATAACTTCTTCTCATAATACTGCCGCATTGCTTTGTAAGCCTTTAACTTCTCTTTTCTTATTTCTCTTTCTTCATCTTATGCTTTAGAGTCTTTTCGAATATTCTCTAATTCAGCTTCTAGCACTTCTTTTTTCAATTGCCTCAATTTACTCTCCTCTTCTGCTTTAGTAATCAACATTTCTTTTTCTGTCTTGACTATGCTTTTCCTTTCTTCTGCCAATGAGGCAATATTCTGTCTGCATATAAACACTTCACTACATTTCCTTTTCAGAAGAGGTCTGCGTCTCGTGGAGTATGATGGGAGAACTGGAGTTCCTGTCGAGACTATTTCCTGGGACTCTCAAACCCAACAACATGGAATCAGATGACTGTAATATCAACAACATGGAATCAGATGACTGTAATATCAATTTTGAAACCAAACAGGATTGCAACCGGAACATTACAGATCAATCATATTAAGCTCACTTTATGTAAAATATTTGAAAAAATAATTATCCAACGCCTGGCTTTCTACATTGAAAAATACAATTTGGATTTTGAAAAGGGTACAATAGCATAGACATTTACACCAGATGGTATAAAGAAGAAAATGCAATAGTACAGCTTAAGACAAAGTAAACTTAAACATACTTTGCGAGAAATTGGGACAAATAGGAATCCCACAGACATATGTTAATAGATAATTCATCTCATGACTAACAGAACACTGACTCTTCCCAACTACTACTTCCTCCTTTTTGATCTCAATATATTAAAAAAAAAAAAAAAAAAAATTAAAAAAATAAACTGATAACTCGCCATCTATAAAAATATAATATATCTGTGACACTGACATCGGCACAATGGGAAAGAACAGATTTTGTCTGGGGCTACCCAGGTCTTCTTCAGATTCATTATTCAAACAATTGTTTTGTCTAATGTTTTTGGAAGTGGTAATTTGCAAACTAAATTGATGTTTTTCTCACTTAAATCCGGCAAACGCAAATTCCAAATTTTATTTCACATAAAAACACATATTTTACAAAAAAAATTATGTGAATACATATTTTTAATATTTTCTCCATAAATACATATTTTAGTACTTTTCCGGATTTATTATGTAATTTTTTTTTCCCGATGCTCATATCAAGGTCCGAAAACAGCAAATTCTAAATTTTATTTTACATAAAAATACATGTTTTACAAAAAAAGTTATATGAATAAATATTTTCGATATATTCTCCATAAATAAATATTTTAGTACTTTTCCTCATTCTCTTTTAACATTTTACAACAAAAATTTGTATCTCGAATGAATTCAACACAAATGCTTCACTTGCAATGAAGTGAGAGTGATTCACTTGCACTTGCTTATCGGGGAAGAACAGAACCCAATCTCAACATTGCGTAGTTCAGTTAAAGAAATACAATATGTTGAAAGGCAACTTAACACTATCTCAGGTTCGAAAATAGAAGTTCAAAGAACAAAATTTAAAGGTATGTTTGAGAAAAATGGTGGCTACCAAACCCTCTGCAAAGTCACTCAAGTTTTGGAAGGCCAAAACATAAGTGAACTTGATCGTGTGTGTGTTAGTGATATACAGTACACCTCTTCAAATATGCAAGGTTAACATTGTGTGATGTAGAACGTTCCTTTTCTCAATGTAAGGCATTATTCTCGGATAATAGGCAAGGATTTGTGATCCATAATCTGGAGATGACATTTGTTGCGGACTGCAACTCCAGTCAGCATTTTACATCTGATGTTTAGCTGCAATTGGTGAGTTTCAATACACATTCTGGTGTTTTTGTTTAGTTTTAGCACATATTTTAAACATTTTTAGCACATAAAAAATAAATATTTTTAAGTTTTTTAGCACATAAAAATCCGGGCCCTAATAATAATTTCTGTGCTATCATAATCATGTCGCATTTGTACTTTTAGACGTTCAACTGTTCTACAATTTGGAAAGGTTTTCAAAGATGCATTTGAAACACCTGCAGTACCACTTGCTTCTACATGTAAACATTGGATGTTTCACCAATTAATTCTAAGTCCAAACTGTAGTATGATCTTAAATCCAAAGACACAAGACTTTGACCCAAAACAGGGAGGATCTTTTAGTAATCATTTGACAATCTCCCTCAAGCATCCAAAGTCAGTGAGCGAAGGTTCTTGAGCTGTTTTAAACAAGAAAGATCAAACTCATTCCTGAGTTCCAAAATAATTTCAATCAGTCATGGAAACTTATTAACAATTAGGTGTAAAGTGTTTCCCTCTTCAAATCTTATACCAAAAGACTTTAGAGTTGAAGCAGAGAAGACATCACTTGTTGTATCTGTTGAAATTCTGTTAATAGGAGATATGTAGTCTTGATCGTTGTCAAAGTTTCCTAGAGCTCTTTTCTAGTCTCGTAGCACTTGTCCTACATGCCGTCTGGGGATGTGGAGAACAAGGAATATACCTCTGACCAATCACACAACTGATCACCTAGCAGTGGCTTTGAGAGTTACTCAGTAGCAAGATGAATTTTTCACGTTCACTTCGCTCTCCCAACTGCAGATTTGCTAGTTAGTTTTGTTGGTTACAGTGTGTTAAATACAGTATAGCATTATAAAAAGAGCTTATTTCACCTTTTAGGATTATCGTTATTGTGAATAGTTATCTTGTGTTTTATTATTTAAACTTAGTGTATTTTATTGTGAGTAGTGTATCATATTGTACATATTGTGTATATTGTATAATGTTGTAAATATTGTAGTGTAAAGATCTTTCAATGGCGAACAAGAATTCTGTAGTCCATAGTCAAGGGAGAATGATTATCAATAATGTGTACGATTATTTTCAAAGGGAAGCAGAAAATAATGCCCCCTTAACAAATGTACATAAAGTGCAACACAGAGTGTCGGAAGCTTGCCAAGTCAGTAGGCGAACTGTTCAGCGAATAGTAAAGGAAGGCAAAGACATTCTTGAATCGTCAGGCTCCGTGACATTTGAATCGCCGTGCAAAAAAATTAAAAGGAGAAATGTCATTAAGACAATCGACGGGTTCGACAAAGATGTCATAAGAACTATTCTTAGTTACTATGTGAAGGGTGAATACCCAACTCTGAACAAACTACGCATTGATTTGCAGGAAAAAATAAATTTTCAATGGGGAGTTTCTTCATTGTGGAGAATATTGAAATCTATAGGTTTTAAATATAAGAAGAGCAATGATGGGAGACGGTTTCTGATGAAGAGAGCCGATATCATTATATCTAGGGTAACTTTTTTGCAGAAAATGCAAAATCTAAGGAAAAAGGATCCTTCGCCCCATACATTTTATTTAGACGAAACATATATTCACCAGAATTACACACGCAAGAAAATCTGGCAAGATAATGATGATGCAGGGGGTTTAAAAATTCCCATAGGAAAAGGTGGTTGATATATTGTCTGCCATGTAGGATCCAGCCACACAGGTTTTCTCAAAGAATGTAAATTAGTTTTCAGACCACAATCAAAACCGACATTTGATGATTACCATATTGATATGAACTCTGTGGTGTTTAAAGAATGGTTTATCAAGTTTTTTTTAGATACACTGGACAAGAAGAATATTAGCAATGCAATTATAGTAATGGACATTCGGTGCAGTTAGAAAGAATACCGATGACAAACTCTCGTATAGCTGATATTACTAAATGGCTATCTAATAAGAATATTCCACATGACACCAATCTTACCAGACCCAAACTGTTGTCCATCATGAAGGAATATAAGCCTAAAGCTGCGTCTCCATTGATATACATTTAACACCAACATGTCAATATTAACAAGTTGATATTGACATATATATTGCAATTTCGCGTTCCAATTGACTTGACATGCAAACCCAGCATGTTGTACTTAACACTTTCATATGTTAATTTGTTTTCCAGAGAAAATGGACAACATGTCAAGTCAATTGACTAGTCGGTCGATATTGGCTTTGTTTCAGGAAATTTCCGGTAAACAAAAAGCGATCTGCAGCTTAATCTGAGAAGTTGGGGAATTTCCGTCTAAACAAAAAGTGATCGACAGCTTTCTCAACAACATTGTCGGCATCCATTTATTCTTAACAGGACTTTTGTTGATTTGCTGTTTGAAATGGAATGGTCCAAGGAAAGGACACTGGAACTCCTGAACGAGATTAAGACAAGGAGTCTACTCACTGTGTCCTGACAGCAACAACGTTTATAATTCAAGCCAATGCTCTCAGTTCTGGACATCCTGGCGGAATAATAGATTCTACGAGGGCAAGGTTACAAATGACTCCAAGCAGAACTTCCTCAAACTGACGTTTGACAAAAGCATCAGTTCAGAGAAACATTTTTTGTCAGCTAGAAGTATGCTCAAGAATGGTAGGACGGCTAAAATGTTAGCCTCAGCGGCGAATGCCGGCCTTATAACCAGCTTAAAAGGCAAATTTAATTTACATAGTACGTTGCCGGCTGTCAGACGGGACCAATTCCTTTTCCTTTTAGTTCTAGGATTCCCTGAGTAGATGGCACAATATGCTATGTACAATTTTAAAGCTGAAAATAACGGTATTTTTCAAATGTTTTTCACGGACTTTTTTTCAGCTTAGCATATGCTTTCATATCTACCGACTGAATGATGCAGATAATTGTTATCTCAAACAAAATACAATAATTTTCCAAATATATATTCTCAAAAATTAGATATTTCTTTCTTTGCATATTCCTCGCTTATAGTGTGAGCAGCAGTGATCTAACTATATAATACAGTTCGGAGAGAACTTTTCTCCAACCTTAGCATTGTGTCTTCCTGGCCACAGCATTTCACCACATTTAAGAAGTCAACTCCGACTGCTGTCTACCGACTGCCAGCATGGTAGCTGCATCGGAGAAGGCCTCGAGTGATCCCGCAGCACATTCGCAGATTAACCAAAACAGGATCTCATGGGAAATAAAATTAGAATGCACACAATGCAGAGGGTAGCATTATACAACACTACAGTTGGTAGCAGAGTTTAGTCGAAGGAACTTCGTTCTGAGGCAGCTCGTCCTTCAGAAGTTCAAGCTTTATGAGAGAATGAGAAGTCTCTCTGGAGTAAAAAGGAATTTACTCAACCTAAGAGCAATTTCTCCAATTGTTATCACTAAAAGTTGCCTGTGACTGCTGAGAAATTACTCCACTCATCAATTCCTCTCACAGCTAAACATGACTATAATATACAAACAAAGGAACTCTTCATTTATAAAACACACTACATTCACAAAAAATGAATGTGTTAGTCTAGAGGCCAAGATTTCCAGGTATGACACATAGACCTTCATATAGATAAACCAATGCAGTTGTGTTTCTATCACCTCTAAGTCAGTTCATGGTTTATGGTTAAGTAGTGTCTCTTCGTATTTGATATTAAAAATGAGTAGCAGTTCTGAAGAGGAAAATGAATTTAACTCCCAGACAGTCTTTGTAGATATTTTAAAAGAGTATCCAGTTGTTCTAGAGAAGTGTCTCTTACCAGAATTAAAAAAAAAAAAGCAATAGCGTTAAAAGAAATCATTAAAAAGTACAAAATCAAGTCTCAAATCGAAATGAACGAAGCAACCCCTCTCCACCCATTTTGATGCCTCACAAATTATAAAACAAGTATTTTCAAATGATTGCAGTCCAATTCCTTTCTCCTGGATAAGTATAAGTAATTATTAACAATTCTTTTGTTTTTAACTTTTAACAAGTTGGGTGTATTGTTCCCCCAAAACAGGTTTTTGGTATCTATGGCATCCATGAGAGAAGAGCCGTAATTGTATATGTACAAGACCGTACCTTCGAGACTAAATGCCAAACATTGCTCAATTTGTGAAGCCTGGGACGGAAATATGAACTGATGATTGGGCAGGATATAGATCTGTGTCCACCTGGGGGGGGTGCATCCCCATATACTCACAACTCAGTAAACCACAGCCAGAACTTTGTGGATCCTGTAACTAGAGTATGTACGAATGCTGTGGAGAGTTACTGGTCCAAATTTAAGCGTTACATGAGGAAGAGGGGAGTGTTGGCATCAGAACTCCTTCCACAGCACAAAGATGAGTTCATGTGGATGGAAATGTATGGGCGAAATGGCAGGGAGGCATTCAGAAATATGTTGCAACACATTACGGAACGTTATCGTAAGTACACTGCTATTATCTCTTTTTATGATTTTAATCCGAATAATGTACATTCCACTTAGCCTTTTATCGGACCTCTAAATATTCACAAAAAATTAAGTCCAGATAGTTCTTTGTTTTTTAGTAAAATTAATTAATACAGTTAAAAAAATTATTTGAAGTATGCTTGAGAATGGTAGGACGGCTAAAATGTTAGCCTCAGTGGCGAATGCCGGCATTATAACCAGCTTAAAAGGCAAATTTAATTTACATAGTACATTGCCGGCTGTCAGACGGGACCAGTTAAAAAAATTATTTGTTTACAGTGTATAGTTCTTCTCTTGAGACTAAATAACATGGATAGGCCTAAATTTGTTGTCTGAAAATGTTCCTCTTAAATAATCCAATTATTTTAATATTGTAACTTTGGGGTTCGTCGGGGTTCAAAATGAGAACACCGAGTTTATAATTGAAGGATGGAGGTTTCTTTATTTCCTACAACAATTGTCAGTACAGCCAGAAAACTCCAGACTATCCACCAGTTCACTGTCCTGCTCAGTGCTCACTCTCACTGTGCTCAGTCCTAATTACAGCACTGTTCCGTTCGCACACACTGTGCGGACTCCCAGTCGAGATAATTCCACGTCGCCGGTCAACTCCACAGTCCTCGCTGCCGCTGTACGATCCACCCGTCGCGCAGAGTTCCTCGGGACGTCACTGCCTCAGCCCAGATCAGCTCACCAGCTCTTCCGTTCACTAGTTCCCCGTTGACTAGGTCTTCCGCTCTCGGGTCCCTCAGCTTCCCAAGTCACACTCACTTGAGGCCGCGCTGATCAGTCCACTCCGTCCAGCTCACCCTCTGACGCTGACGCTCGCCACTACTCACGGACTGCCTCTCGCTGTCTCTGACCCTTCACTGTACTGAACTCCACTCTGATTCACTGACTGACTGTCTCTCCTTGACTGACTCTTCACACTGACTGTAATTTACTGACTCCCATTCATTCACTGACCGCGCCGGCTCGGCTCGTGCTGCTTATATAGCCTTAACGAAAGTTCCAGAGTCGAGGTCTGGAAAGCTCTCCGCCGCTCATGGTCTAGAATGCCCGCGCGGTGCGCCGTCACAGCCCTTAGCGTGTGGCTCCACCTCTGGCCCCTCCCACGAGCGCGCACCGTCACTCACCGCGCCGTGCCAGGGAGTAGGCCGCACCCGTCGACGCGCAGCTCCAATCAGCAATAAGAGGGCCGTCCCTTTCTGGATATCTCCAATTCTAGTGCTTTCCAGCCGAGTTCTTCTTCTATCAGTTTCTAGGCTTTTCTGGGCTTTGTCACAATATTATTATGTATTTACTCTATTTCAGCTCTTGGCTAAAATTGCTATAAAGCACAGTAGACTTGAAACGGACGGCAATATACATCAACAGCTCCGACGGAGAGAATTACAAGGAGGAAATTAGTATAAAAATTGAAGTTTGAAAGGAATAAGGGAAAGAAGGCGACCATTCAAAATTTACAGCAGTGTGTGGATGGGAGAAAGATAGATATAAGGAACAGTGCGGAAACGAACAGCACGGGTGCTATGACCTTGACAGCTGAATCTGCGAAATTAGAGAATGAGGGAATGCGTGCAGATGCTCAGGTTAACGAACATCGAAACCAGAAGGAACGTGCACTGACGTCACCAATAGGTGACAGCAGACAATCAACAACTCAGCCGAACGAGAAACCAAACACATCAACTGTGACGCAACGATTCCAGATTCCTTGGGGGCCTTGGAGTAAGAACGCACCAAGTGACATCAATAGTGGAAGCAGTGAGGAGGAAACACCAGTTATTACTAGAAGCCGTAAAAAATTAAATATGTTTCAAACGGGGAAAAAGTAGCTAGGGAGGCCACAGTTAAATAAGTGTGTCAGTAGAAGTTAAAAAAATAAGAAAGTGAAGTTAATAGTGAGAAAGAAGAGATTTTAATAACCAAGAGTAGATATAATAAGCTTAATAACATTTAGTAAAGCATAACGTAGATAATATTATCCAATGTTTAAATGACATATAATCACACGTCTCCATCGTACACAGAAGCGAGTGACCTTGTAGAATATTTTCTCTAGGTAATTCACAAAGAGTGGAGTAGGCTTGAACTAACAGCAGCGGAAATAGTGTACAGACCCAGTTGTGTACGTAAACAAACGTTAACGTTTAAATTGAGACACGTTGAATTGCTGTGCGATATATTTTAGTAATGTAATGTGCTGAAATGGATCCGTCAGAAACCGTAAGGTAGGTACGGATCCATCTCTAAAGTGGAAATTTGGGCTATGTAAAGTTGTTGTTTAGAACAAATAAATTCATTCATTCAATCAATCAACAGAGGTGGACTAACAGTTCCTTCAGACTTAATGCTAGATATAGGTAAGCATGTTGTTGGAGTTGTTCAGACAATTTCTTGTAAATACGAATCAGAGTTCCTGATGTCTAACAACCAAAAGGCGATTGTAATTAACCTATGTAAAAAGGCAATTCTAAGTGATGAAGGTTGTTCTGTAATAACTGAGAGTTTAGTTGTGGATCAGAAAACAGCGAACTTCTTTCAAATATAATCCCAGTGTTTGCCAACATTCTCCTGAACAACTATAGCAAAATTAAAAATCAAACAGCCACAGCTAAAACCAGTCAGAGGAAACTCACAATTTTGTCTTAATGTAGTGGTACCTGTAATAATAGGAACTCCACACATGTAAATAATAAACTTACAAGAGAAAACACAGTCTTCGGTTAATGTTATTTATTACCTCTGTTTCCGTGCATGAGAAAAAAAGGAAACCAGCTGACCGGAAATAATATATTCAACAATACAAAATAGAAAATGTCCAATACTGGCATTTAAAGTTATTTGTCAGCCCCATTCTTAGGAATAGCAGACCAGCGGGCCGAAAGTTGCAGCGTTGCCACGTCAGAGGACAAGGCCTTCCTGAAGCCGGTCATGGTTTTTGGCACCTATGGCATCCATGAGAGAAGAGCCATAATTGTATATGTACAAGACTGTACCTTCGAGACATTGTTGCCAAAAATTGTTCAATTTGTGAAGTCTGGGATGGAAATATGAACTGATGAATGGGCAGGATATAGATCTGTGTCCACCTGGGGGGTGCATCCCCGTATACTCACAAGACAGTAAACCACAGCCAGAACTTTGTGGATCCTGTAACTAGAGTATGTACGAATGCTGTGGAGAGTTACTGGTCCAAATTTAAGCGTTACATAAGGAAGAGGGGAGTGTTGGCATCAGAACTCCTTCCACAGCACATAGACTAGTTCATGTGGATGGAAATGTATGGGCGAAATGGCAGGGAGGCATTCAGAAATATGCTGCAACACATTACAGAACGTTATCGTAAGTACACTGCTATTATCTCTTTTTATGATTTTAATCTAAATAATGTACATTCCAGTTAGCCTTTTATCGGGCCTCTAAATGTTCACAAAAAATTAAGTCCAGATACTTCTTTGTCTTTTTAGTAAAATTAATTAATTAATTAATTAACAGCAGACCAGCCTTGCAGCGTTGCCACGTTGGAGGACAAGGCCTTCCTGAAGCCGGTCATGGCTTTTGGCACCTATGGCGTCCATGAGAGAACAGCCATAATTGTATATGTACAAGACCGTACCTTCGAGACATTAATGCCAAAAATTGCTCAATTTGTAAAGCCTGGGACGGAAATATGAACTGATGAATGGGCTGGATATAGATCTGTGTCCACCTGGGGTGTATCCCCATATACTCACAACTCAGTAAACCACAGCCAGAACTTTGTGGATCCTGTAACTAGAGTATGTACGAATGCTGTGGAGAGTTACTGGTCCAAATTTAAGCGTTACATGAGGAAGAGGGGAGTGTTGGCATCAGAACTCCTTCCACAGCACATAGACGAGTTCATGTGGATGGAAATGTAAGGGCGAAATGGCAGGGAGGCATTCAGAAATATGCTGCAACACAGTACGGAACGTTATCATAAGTACACTGCTATTATCTCTTTTTATGATTTTAATCTAAATAATATACATTCCAGTTAGCCTTTTATCGGGCCTCTAAATGTTCATAAAAAATTAAGTCGTGATACTCCTTTGTTTTTTTAGTAAAATTAATTAATCAATACAGTTTAAAAAATTTATCTTTACAGTCTATAGTTCTTCTCTTGAGACTAAATAACATGGATAGGCCTAAATTAGTTGTCTGAAAATGTTCCTCTTAAATAATCCAATGACTTTAATATTATTTATGTATTTACTCTATTTCAGCTCTTGGCTAAAATAGCTATAAAGCACAGTAGATTGCCAACTGATGTCTTGATTTGAAAAATAAATAAACAAGAATATGTACAGATATATTCGAGGCAGAATAACAACATTAAAATAAATGGACTATAGGCGGACATAAAAAGGAAGGCTGAGAGAGAAATATGATTTTGTAATAGTTTTAGATTATTTTTGGTCATAACATAACTTGTAGACTGCTTCTTGTAGATTAAGATGGTCGTTAATAAAGTTTTAGATTGTTTACTTAAAACGTAACACATTTTTGGTCATACATAACATGAATTGTAGAGTGTTTCTTGTAGATTAAGATGGTTTTTATTTCAAGTTGCTCACTGCTGCAGTAGATAGTTCAAAGTATTCGTTCACTGAATACAATGGTGTACTCAATGGCTCTAGGAAGGCCGTGCCTCAATAGATGTTGCAATGCAGGAGGCGAGTCAGACTGTGAGGGGGAAGTTTCAAGAGTTTAAAGCAGAAATAGCTGCAGAGGAGAAAAGAAGTTCTGTTTTTATGCACAAAAGTGATCTAGATGGATAAAACAAATAAGTAGAGATGCAAGAAAGATGTGTTGTGACAGGCTGCAAGAGCAATTATGATAGTTCCATTAAATCCGAAGGCTATATCGATGTTTTCAAATTCCGAAAGACCCAGTTCGCTGAAATCAGTGGATTCGTGCCATACCACGATCCAATTGGACTCCATCTGACAGGTCGGTGGTATGTATAAAACATTTCCATCCAGATGATATTAGTGTTGTGGAAAAATACAAAGATAAAGACAGAAATTGGCGTGAATATGCTCAAGATCAGCCTGTATTATTAGAAGATGCTGTTCCGAAAATCTTTCCCAATTTGCCATCGTGCCTCAGTACAACAAGCACGAAAAGATGGAAGTGTGGAGATGAAAGAAGAGAGGAAATCGAAAAAAAGGCAGAAAATAAGAGAAGAGGAAGAAAAAGTTCGTATTGAAAATTTAAAACAAAATATGTGATTTTAGTTCGTTATGTGAAAAAATTAAAATTAAAGTGAAAAATCAAGACTGTGTACTTTTAAAAATGACGAGTGTGTGATTTTATACCAGGTTGATTTTAATTTTATTCCAAAAATGAGTTGCAGTGTAAAAGTTAAGAACAATATGCAGGTTGAAGTGCACATAAATGGAGGTATTATCCCTAACAACATGGTTATGTCTGATAATGTGCCAGAACTAAGGAATGGTGTTCTTTCATTATGGTCCCAGTTATTTTTACTCCTTAAATTTTGTGAAAACAGGTATGTACCTAAAAGTGATAAATCTTTACTTGTTTCACAAATCACAGAACAACTGAAAAAGCTGAAAACCTTAATTGAAGATGAGGAGGTTGAAGGATGTGTGGTAAAGGAACTAAAAATTTTGCAAGACCAATTTCTATTCTCTTTATGAAGGCCCCAAATTACAATGTATCAACCATTTTAAGTGAATTTTTTATTTACATACAATCTGCGAAATGTTATGAGGCTATCAGATTGAATTATATTCTGTTCTTACCTCATCCTAGATTTTTACAAAAATTGTCAGGATATTTTGCTATTTCCCCCACATTAACATCTGAAAATAACAATTTTCTAATGGAAGTTTCCAAGAAAATGACAGACTTAGAAAAATATGTAATCTTACAGATAGATGAAGTACACGTGAAACAGAGTATGGACTACAAGAATGGCCGATTGTTCGGAGTTGCTATCAATAATATGGAAGAATTTGCTAAAACCATTGTTACATTTCTAATTAGTTCTGCTTTTGGTTCTGCGGGAACTAAGAAAGACAGTTTGGAGGAACAATTATCCCACATTATTATCTCATACTTCAAATTCCGAGACACATATGCCACCTTCAATATGATGTTATCTCCGTATGCGGATGCCTCAACTCAGGAAACAGAAGGGATGTTGAGAAAAGTACAAGCCACCCCAATTGATGAAGATCAAGACGATGCTGATGCCGGGCAAGACAACCGTGAGCTCCCACCCATCCCTAGATAAGCTGTCATATAGAAATTGATCCACTCATCAGTTCAAGTATATGAGAATATTCCAATATACCCAGAGGAAAATAGTTGGTCAAGAGGCAATAAGATGAGATAATGTTGGTGAGTGTTATTTGTAAATATGCCCAAATGCATTTGTATATAGATATGTATATCTCTTAGTTCTTTTGATTACTTATTGTATATCATTTTGTCACATTTAGAAAAAAAAAAAACAAACAAATTGCAACGGCCACACCACCTTGGGGCCCAAGGGGAATGAAGCGCAAGTTATAGCCTCTCTTTTCCAAATGTCAACCTCACCTTCTCGTGGTGGGCCCTGTTAACGACGAACGAGGATATGGCGACCGAGTGTCGGCGGTATAACCGTACGACGACATTCTGTGAGTAGGAGGAAATGCCAATTCACGGCTTGCATACAAACTAAGCAAGCGGGCAGGTACCCAGGCCTTAAGGTAGCAGCCCTACCAGGGTACTCGGGGAATGTGGGCTAATCACTCACAGACCCTTAAACCAAGATGATTAAAGAATCTGAAATGAGAGAAAGCCGGACGGTCAAAACGGTACTGAAACTTGGCATGAAAATAGGATTCTGGAACGTACGAACAATGAAAGAAATGGGAAAACTGAAACAAATAATGGCGGAGATGAGAAGATATAGTATAAGTATAATGGGACTGGGTGAAATTCGATGGAAAGATTTTGGGAAATTAAGTACAAAAGAAGGCCCAACATTATTGTATTCTGGTGTACTAGATGAGGACATACACAGAGATGGAGTAGGTCTATTAATGACAAAAGATGCTCATAGATGTTTACTGGAATGGCACCCTGTTTCAGAAAGAATCATTATGGCAAGATTTAAAGCAAAAATCAGGAATATCAGCATAATCCAATGTTATGCCCCAACTGAGTCAGCTGAGTTAAGGAAAAAAATATACTTTTACAGCTTATTGAGAGATACAATAAACAAAATTAGAAGAAATGATATCGTGATTGTTATGGGAGATCTTAATGCAAAGGTAGGTCATGAAAATGATGGTTTAGAACAAATAGTCGGTAAACATGGGTTAGGAACTAGAAATGAAAATGGAGACTTATTTACAGAATTCTGTGCTGATCATGATTTAATCATAGGAGGCACATGGTTCCCCCATAAAGTCTGTCACAAAGTAACATGGGTTTCTCCAGACCAACAGACACAAAACCAAATAGACCATTTCGCAATTAATAGAAAGTGGAGAAAATCTCTCTTAGACGTTAGGAGTAAGAGAGGGGCAGATGTTGGGACTGACCACCATTTGGTGCTTGCACGCCTTAAGATGAAAATTCTCACAGTAAGGAAGAAGTTTGAAACAAGAAGTAAACGCTTTGACGTTAACCAAATTAAGAACGCTGTGGTTAAGGAACAAGTAAAGTTAGAATTAAGAAACCGATTTCAAATATTGAACCAAACAGAGACTGAAGTGGAACCTGACTCAGAAGAGGTTGAGGAGCTTTGGGCAAAAATTAAGGATAACTATTTAGAAGTTAGTGAACAGACATTGGGTTACAGAAACGAACGGAAGAAAGACTGGTTGTCAACTGAAACCTGGGAACTTATAGAACAAAGGAGGAAGGTAAAAAATCAAATAAATGTCTGCAAAACAAGAAGTAAGAAGAAGATATTAGCCACAGACTACAATCAATTAAATACAGAAGTCAAAAAGAAAGCCCGTAGAGATAAAAGGAAATGGTTCGATGAGATAGCAAACAAAGCAGAAGCAGCAGCAAATAGAGGGGATTTAAGGACCCTCTATCAGTCCACTAAAATAATGTCAAACAGAATGAGGGACTATAATTGCCCAGTGAGAGATAAAGATGGTACACTGCTCACAAATGAAGGAGACCAACTGAACAGATGGAAGGAATATTTCGAAGAGTTGTTAAATAAGCCCTGTCAAAGTGCAAACTTAGAAAATCAGGAGCCGCAAGCAGGTGCGGATATTGGAATTAATGTAGACCCGCCTGAACTGAACGAAATTAAAGTAGCACTAAAGCAAACTAAAGCTGGAACATCACCAGGAAAGGATCGAGTAACCCCTGAAATAATGACAACTGATATTGAATCATCTGCAAGTTATCCCAATATTATTATTAATATTGGCTCATGAGACATACATTCAGCAGGCTCATATGGTAGGGAAATGCTGGCAGTCGGAGGAAGAAATCGGAGCCACTTCGAGCATAGGTGCTGGACAAAGATTAATAATTGTTCATGGGGGTGGAGAATGATTTTGGGAGGCGCCTTACTGATTTTTAAATCAGGACAAAAAACTGGTGATTATCACACTTCCATGAACTTCGACAACTTCCGGAAATGGCTTGAATCTCAACTGCTTCCTGCATTGTCGCAACCGAGTGTTATAATAATGGACAATGCAAGATACCATTGCAACGAAAGAGACAAAGTACCGACTCAAGCTTGTCTAAAGAATGACATCATTGGATGGTTGCAGAATCACAATTCTCACTTTGATCCACCCATGACCAAGGCTGAACTCATTGAAATAGTTCGAACTACCGGGGTACATAATCAAAAACAATATTTAGTTGACAACATTATCCACAACCATCGTCATATTCCATTACGTCTTCCGCCTTATCCGGATCTAAATCCGATTGAATTGGTATGGGGGGACATTAAAGGTCAGGTTGCCCCAGCAGTCAATTGGCGGGAATTTGAAGGAGAAAGAGGAATTATGTCGGAAACTTTTCCATGAATACTCTGCAGAAAAATAGAAAAAGTGTTGTGAACACGTGAGAAAGAAAGAGCAAGAATACTTGCATCATAATGTTAATATAGACAACGAAATGGACAGAATAATCATAACAGACAGTACAGGTGGTAATGTTGACACGTCCGATGAAGAATTTGACAGTGACGACAGCAACAGAGAACAGCAATGCGAGGAGGGGTGGTGAGCTAGGCACGATGGACAGTAGTGGGGGAAGCAGTGACGCTCCGAACAGCAGTAAGTTATCCCTCCAACATTTTTTTTGTAGACGGTAGATCTATAGATATACGTAAGCATGTTGTTGGAGTTGTTCAGACAATTTCTTGTAAATACGAATCAGAGTTCCTGATGTCTAACAACCAAAAGGAGATTGTATTTAACCTATGCAAAAAGGCAATTCTAAGGAATGAAGGATGTTCTGTAATAACTCAGAGCTGCAGTTGTGGATCAGAATACAGCGAACTTCTTTCAAATATAATCCCAGTGTTTGCCAACATTCTCCTGAACAATTATAGCAAAATTAAAAATCAAACAGCCACAGATAAAACCAGTCAGAGGAAACTCACAATTTTGTGGTACCTGTAATAGGAACTCCACACATGTAAATAATAAACTTACAAGTGAAAACACAGTCTTCAGTTAATGTTATTTATTACCTCTGCTTCCATGCATGAGAAAAAAAGGAAACCAGCTGACCTGAAATAATACATTCAACAATACAAAAAAGAAAATGTCCAATACTGGCATTTAAAGTTATTTGTCAGCCCCATTTTTAGGAACAGCAGACCAGCGGGCCGGCCTTGCAGCGTTGCCAAGTCGGAGGACAAGGCCTTCCTGAAGCCGGTCATGGCTTTTGGCACCTATGGCGTCCATGAGAGAAGAGCCGTAATTGTATATGTACAAGACCGTACCTTCGAGACATTAATGCCAAAAATTGCTCAATTTGTGAAGCCTGGGACGGAAATATGAACTGATGAATGGGCAGGATATAGATCTGTGTCCACCTGGGGGGGTGCATCCCCATATACTCACAAGTCAGTAAACCACAGCCAGAACTTTGTGGATCCTGTAACTTGAGTATGTACGAATGCTGTGGAGAGTTACTGGTCAAAATTTAAGCGTTACATGAAGAAGAGGGGAGTGTTGGCATCAGAACTCCTTCCACAGCACATAGACGAGTTCATGTGGATGGAAATGTATGGGCGAAATGGCAGGGAGGCATTCAGAAATATGCTGCAACACATTATGGAACATTATCGTAAGTACATGCTATTATCTCTTTTTATGATTTTAATTCGAATAATGTACATTCCAGTTAGCCTTTTATTGGACCTCTAAATGTTCATAAAAAATTGTCCCGATACTTCTTTGTTTTTTTAGTAAAATTAATTAATTTTAAAAAAATATTTGTTTACAGTGTATAGTTCTTCTCTTGAAAATAAATGACATGGATAGGCCTAAATTAGTTGTCTGAAAATGTTCCTCTTAAATAATCCAATGACTTTCATATTATTTATGTATTTACTCTATTTCAGCTCTTGGCTAAAATAGCTATAAAGCACAGTAGACTGCCAACTGATATCTTGATTTGAAAAATAAATAAACAAGAATATGTACAGATATATTCAAGGCAGAAGAACAACGTTAAAATAAATGGACTATATGGAGACACAAAAAGGCTGAGAGAGAAATATGATTTTGTAGTAGTTTTAGATTATTTTTGGTCATAACATAACTTGTAGACTGCTTCGTGTAGATTAAGATGGTCGTTTATAGTTTTAGATTGTTTCCTTAAAACGTAACACATTTTTGGTCATACATAACATGAATTGTAGAGTGTTTCTTGTAGATTAAGATGGTTTTTATTTCAAGTTGCTCACTGCTGCGGTAGATAGTTCAAAGTATTCGTTCACTGAATACAATGGTGTACTCAATGGCAATAGACAATTCCTCAGCAGGCTAGTGGAATGTTATCTATTTTATGGAATCCGCAGGTTCATTGCCATGCTTACATGAGCCCGCTATTCAACCCTATTCTGTGCTAACTCCATCCAACCATCCCTTGCAAATCCTACTTCCCTTAAATCCTTCCTCATATTGTCCTCCCACCTACGTCTAGGTCTCCCAGTCAATACTTTTGAGATATGTCTTACCTCCCCGATGCGTGCAACATGACCAGCACATTTCGTCCTCCACGAAGTATAGAAGCTCGTCGTTATGCAATTTTCTACAGTCCCCATTTTCATCTCTCTTAGGCCCAATTAATTTCTAAGCACCATGGGGATACTTAAACACTAAGTAGAGATGCATAAACTTTAGTGAAATAAACAAAATATAAAGCCAAGTCTTAAGGCGGTCCAGGCAGCCCGGCATCATATTCAGGAGTATAGTGTAGCAATTCATTTTTCAAATGATATTTTAATTGCTACAGTTTCGTATTATTACTTATGTGAGGGCTTTAAGTCAAAATGGTGAATTTAACTAGCCCAGTGTTACGCAACAATGGTATGATGTTAGCTAGGCAGAAAGCGAGAATTAATGCCTTGTTCGGCTATCAGCAGTGCTTGCTCAGGTTATTACCATGTTCCTTCCTCTCTCTCCGCTTCCCCTTTAGATCTCATAGTCTGCACCTTCTTGCAACATTGTTTTCAGTTCTCTATTGCGTGGCAGTTAGCTGTTTCCAGTCGGCCTTGCATAGGCTTTGACCATCTTTTGTTTAGTCTCCAATGTAATAACAGGTATGTTGGATGTGTGTGTATTGCGAGTGCGCTAACTGACGTCATAGGTGAAATACTATAAAAGGGAATAGCACCTTTCCCTTGTCCTCATTTGCATCTACATGGTCCGGGGAGCAAGATGTCGTTGTGTAGTGTGGCGCCAATAATGTAGGCTCCTTTGGTTTCTTCTCTTTGTTGCACCATGTTTCAAGGTATGTGGAAGCTTTGTATAATATGATTTAAGTTATTGATATGTGGGGACTGCATTGTAGTGTAAAAGTGTGATTTTAGTGTATCCCAAGCATGCGTTTTGTGAGTCTTGCATTTTGTTAGGTAATGGTGGCGTTGTATATGTTAGTAATATTATCTTAAAGGATTTCGCATGGAAGATGTTTGTGATATAAGTAGATAAATTGTGTGGCCACCATTTTCATGTAATGTAAATAATGCTGGACTGTTAATTTAATTGCAGGCTGGGATGTTTTCTTGGTTGAGTCTTTTCTTTCATTTCTTTGCAGTTCCTACGTTCTTCCATTTGCCTGAAACATGTGTGTCTTTTCTAAATTGCTTTTGTCTTGTATTTTATTCTTTGTTCCCCGTTTAGATTCCCATGTCGCAAATGAGCCTGTTCTATCCTAGCCTAAAGGGGAGCAGTATTTTCATTTAGGCCATGTTATGTTTGAGCATGATGTGAAGAGGCATGTGTGATGGGTCTGCGCAGATTATATTGGATGCATGATTTAAAGGTATGTTAGCGATTGTATTTTAACTGCTTGTGTATATATTTGTAAAGGATGTAAGGATTATTACCAGTGTAAAGAATTGATAGAAGGAATTAGACTTAATATGTATGAAATAAATAGTGAATAGATATAAAACATTGACATATTGAGAGCTAATGCCAGTATTGCATTTAGCAGAGAGGAAGTTTGGAGGATAGTAGGGCCATAAAAAGTAAACACGAAACTGAAGGATGAATAGCTGTGCAAAATACAGCAGACAGTTTTGTTATGTATGGATTTATTAGGGATTAAGTGTACCGTTAAAGGCGATGAACTCTAAGCGTAGCGTCACCACGCCACGAATATAAGAAACCTGGAGGAACCTTAAAAATATTATGTGAAGAATGACAAAGAGAGTAAATAGAGTGGGCGAGACTTATATTCTGCGAGCCAATAGGAACTTATTGTTTATATTCCTAGGCAAATATACCAATGGAACATAACCAATAAGAAACCAGCTAATATGCCACTTAGACATATTAGAGTTTTATATGTAATATCAAAAAGTTAGTTGTAATCAGTCTTCCGTCTAAATTCATAGAGATGAGTACGAAAGTCACATTCAATCAGTACGAAAGTAGCATTCAATGAGTACGCGAGTCGCGTTAAATCAGTCTACCGGCAAAGTTCATAGGTATCAGTACGAAAGTAGTCTTCAATCAGTTGAGTTCGGAAGCGATAGTTAGTCCTTCTGTTATATTAAGTGAATTGTTATATTCAGTGAGTTGTATTAATGCACATACGAACATGGGATATTACGTGACCTCAAACTACAAACTGTAAGTACTGCTTAGTGACGGTTGGTGTGTCAGGAACTAAGACTTATACACGGTCATGAACGAATAATGACATTCTCTATAATAACCGCGAAATAAATTTAACTTCATAATTAATAATGACCAAATACATGACTATTGGCTTGCGTAAGACAAACCCACATCAACAAACATTTGCTAGTTTAAGGACAACTGTAATATAGTATTATGTACTTAGTTTATTCAAATAAAAGTGTCTGCATCACAATATACTTCTCTGAAATTCCCGTAGTTGATCAGCATGTAAAATGCTGTAACCCTGGAGGTAAGAGGTGTGTGCTTTACCGAGAGCTGAGCTGAGATTCGTCGTACCCTGAGACTTATTTTAGGTTATATAACCTATGGCGCCCAACAAACTAATTAATATTATTGTCAAGTAATCTAATCATAATAACCGTGTGACGATTAATTATCTCATACATACCCCCCCAACTGTGGCTATAACCCAATTAAATAACTGCCACATACTGGCTTACCCAACGGTGGCGCGAAGTTGTAATAACAATTATTACATCACACGAGACGGCTACATGCTGAATACAACGCGGGACAGCGAGGGAAGGAATCACCAACACCGAGCATCGACACCGGACACCACTAACCAGAAGGCAACATGAGGTTTGAAGGAAGGGCACACCGCAGAGGATGCCGACAACAAATGAAGATTACAGATAAGATTAGAAATAGGAATTAATTGTGTCAAAGTAATAATCAAAAAACTTAAAGAATAATAAAATATAATTCACTAATTCATTAAAGAACAAAGAATAAATTAAACTATTTAAAGAGTAAATTATACTAATTAAATATTTCATGAAACTAAGATCAGGAAAGCTAGTAATTAAAATGGAAGAGAGTCAGAATGCTCAAGAGTTTTTCACTCAACCTTTTGATAGTAGTAATGATGTATTAAATTTGTCAGTAAATGAAATAAATCCCCAAGTTGAAGAAATAGAAATAATGGATAGCAATATTAATGTTGAACAATCTGTTGCATGTGAACAATCACATAACAAAGATGAAATAGTAGAAAAATCAAATGCAAGTAAAAATAAAAACCAAACAAATGTTGAAAATCATGAAGTAACTATTCCGAATGAAATTGTGAGTGTTGATAACAGTAAAGTAGAATCAACTGTTCAATCTAATGACATAAATCATATGTTTGCTATTTTGTTGGCAGAAATTAAGAAAAATGGTGAAGATATAAAGAAAACAGGGGAGAAAGTTGAGAGAAATGGGGAGAAAGTTGAGAAAAATGGTGAAGATATAAAGAAAACTGGGGAGAAAGTTGATAAAAATGGTAAAGATATCAAAATTACTGGAGAGAAAATAGAAGCAATTAGATCAGAATGCCTAAGAAATAATGATGCAGTAAATAAGAGGTTAGATGAGTTATCAGCTGAAATCAAAGCAAGTAATAACGATCTTACACTTAAATTTGATAAAAAATTAGCTACTTCTGAATCAAAACTTAACCAGAAAATCCTCAATCATGAAAAGAAAGCAAATGATGAAATTCAAGTTCTTATAGAAAACGTAACTGACAAGATAAGTGATGTTAATAAGAAAGTTGATGATGAGGTAGATAAAACTAGAAATTTTGTTATTGATGAAACTTCTAAAATCAGGGTAGATACTCAAGTGGTAATTAATCAACTTGATAGCAATTAGATGCTATTCACATGAATAATAGGGCATTAGAAACAGTAATAAGTGAAAATAATTCAAAACAAAAAGAAATTAATAGTAAGCAAATAGCTGATATTGGTAATAAAATCATGACAATTGAAAAGAACATTGATGACAAGATAGATAAAGTTGTTAATGAGGTGAAAGATTTATGTACTAAAGCTAAGGGAAGTGAGAGTAATTTTTCAGGAGGCAGAAAGGAAAATGTTATTACGGAGCGCAGTTCTTGCTTGAATAACGATGAAAACTTAATTGATTTGACTAATAACTCAAGTACTGTAAATGAGAATTTAAATGCTACTCAGAATAATAACATTAACCTTGAAGCTTGCGACATGTATGATCAACACAGCGCAGTAAGTACAAGTGTGCATGGTATTTCTAATTTTATTGGATCTGAAATAGTGTTACCCCATTTTAATGAATCCGAGAATATGAGTCCCCATAACTTTTTGCGTGAATTGTCTGAATACTTCAAACTTAAGAATGTGCCCGAGCAATTCAAAGTGATGATTGCGGGAAAAACTCTTAAAAATAAAAGTAAAGATTGGTTTCAAGTTACTATAAAACCAGATTGTACATATAATAGTTTCTGCGAGCAATTCTTGCAATATTTCTGGAATGCCGGGAAGCAACTAAAAACTAGAATGAATTTGTACACTGGACACTATGTAGAAAAACCAAATCAAACTAAATCGGCGTACTTCATGAGAATGGTCATGATCGCTCGAATGCTACACCCATCTTTGCCTGAAAATGAAATTGTCGCATTATTATGTAAACATTTTGAAGTGGAAACGCGAAATATTTTGTTAGTATCAAAATCCACCACTATAAAAGATACACTAGAGTTACTTGTAAACATGGAAATGTATGCAAGCAAAGACGAAGAAAATTCAAGAAGGGAATACGGAAATAGAGATAGAATAGGAGAGAATAGGCCTATGTATAATTATACAGATCAATATTCCCCAGAACAGAATATGCATTATAACCAAAGAGGGAGAAATGAAAATAATCAAAATTATGGACAAAGGAGAGATAATAATTACAATGACAGGCGCTATGACAGAGGAATGTCGCAACAAGTAAATACGACTCAGGTAGTTGACCCAAGTACGAGTAGGCCTAGGCGTAATGAACAAGGAGGTGAACAACCGAACAGAAATTAAAGGAATAGTTCCGAGAACAGTAATAACCAGAGCGGTAGGACACCCTTAAATCCACAAACAAGGGAATTTCACAGTCAAGTCCACAATAATGGTAGTCAAAGGGCTAACCAAAATTTAAACTACTAACACGCAGTATCGAGGACCTGGATGCTGTAGAAACATTATCACCAGATTGCTTGGTAGGGTTCAATGAAAATGATGAAGCAAATAGAATAATGAATGATACGACGGTAAAAATATTGTCAGTAAACGTGCGTAAGGCGGATGAAAATGTTGAAATAAAAGGGGAATCAAAACATACACCTATAATTGAAATAAAAATAGGAAATGAGATTGTTTCAGCTTTAATTGATACTGGGGAGACGAATAGCATGTGTTCACAGGAATTATTTGATAGACTAGTTAAAGTGAAAAATAATATTCAGTATGTGGATGCGGTCGGAGTGTACTGCAATACAGCAATTAGCTCAAAGCAGTTCAAAATAATATATCAGTGCATGTTAACGGCAGAAATAAATGGCCATAATATCGAATTATATTTGTTTACTGTAAAAGGGCTACAGAATGAAATGTTACTTGGATGTAATTTCCTAGAGGAATACAGATCAATAATTGATTTTGACAAACATGACATTATGCTAAGAAAGGATAATCTAGAAATTCATGTACCGTTCATAGAAGTAAAAAGCTTAGAAAATGCTGATGTTAGAGATAAGAGAGAATTAATGATAATGGATGAAGATTTCATTATTGAGCGAATTTGCGTATACGACGATAAATCAATAAATATTAATGAATGTGAGAGCGAAATGCTTGAAGTTGTAAATGGTAACGGCGGAAATAGGCCTATAGACCAATTTTACGATGAGGACGATGAGTGGGAGGTTAACTATGAATTAACTAATAATAATGATATTAGTGAAAATAATACTAATAATGAGCATGAAAGCGATTTTGAACTGAACGAAGATTATGAACTTGATGAAAATGTACATGTGAAAGCAAATGAGAATATTGAAGGTATAGTAGAATTATTGAAAGAAAAAGTAAACAGTACCGGTATCAATTCGATAGACGCCGATCAGAAAAAGAGATTATTAGATGTATTATTGCAGAATAAAGAGATACTGAGTTCACGACCTGGATTATCCACAGCTTATCAGCATTCTTTGAATATTATCGACGACGTACCAATAATAAAATATAAGAGTAGAATACTACCACTGTCTATCCGTGATCAGGCTAACCAAATGATACAGAATAGGTTAAGAGATGGAATTATAGAACAATCACATTCGCCTTACATAAGTCCTGTGGTCTGGATAAATAAACCAGGAAAGTTACGTTTAGTCTTAGACGCACGGAGAATTAATAATTATATACAGCCTGACAACTTCAGAAGTCAACCTATACATCAAGTGCTAGCACAAATAAGTGAAGCTAAATTTTTATCATGTATTGACTTGACTAGTAGCTTTTGGCAAATAGGATTACGACCTGAAGACAGGAAATATGTATCGTTTAATCACGAAGGAAAAACCTACTCGTATTTAAGATCATCATTCGGATTAAAGACTTCAAATAGCGCCCTACTGAGAGCTCTGAATATAATGTTTCCAAAAGGAACCGGTGATAATGTTTCAAACTTCGTAGATGATTATATTCTACATAATGACTCATTTGAACAGCATCTAGAGAGTCTAAACCATGTGTTAAGTACGTTTAAGAAGTACAATATGACTGTGAATCCACAGAAAATTAATCTAATTCAAGATGAGGTTAAATTCTTAGGATATATTGTAAATAAAAATGGTATAGAGGCAGACCCCTCTAGAGTACAGGCAATACAAGAATTACAAGTTCCAAAAACAGTAAGACAGCTGAGGAAAATTCTAGGAATTATGAATTACCAAGCCAGGTTCATACCAAACTATGCTAAAATTGTTGCACCCCTAACTAAGCTCTTGAGAGGTAACAAGAAATTTGTATGGACAGACGAGGCAGAGCAAGCTTTCCATGAAATAAAAGAGAGTTTTAAAGAATCAGTGTTATTGGAACGACCAATTGATGAAGGAAAATATGTACTTTTTAGCGATGCCTCTTCTATAGCAGTAGCTGTGGTATTGACCCAACTGCATCCTGATGGTACACACCATATAATAGCACTTGCGTCTAGGGCACTAACCCCTGTGGAGAGCAAAGGTTCTGCGACATTTTTAGAAATATGCGCTGTGTGGTTCGGACTGGTAAAATTCCACCAATATATATATAACAAACCTATCACTGTAATGTCGGATCATATGAGTTTGTCATTTATCAACAGGATAAAATTAAATAATTCAAAGTTGTCACGATATATTCATGAGATTGCACAGTATCAGATTGAGATAAAGCATATAGCCTACCTGCTAAAGAAAATAAATTATGCGATATACTATCGAGACTGAATAACGGTGTTCCTCAGTTTGACAATAAAGATAATTCTGTAAACTTAATGAGAGTAAGAATGGTAAAAGAACCTACATTGTGATGTATGTTTAGAAACATAGGTAAATTCCAAAAGGAAGACCCAGAGACTTTAGTAATATACAACCAAATTAAGGAATTAGAAGAAGACGGTAGTGACTTAAATGGACTTAAATATCTAGTCAATGATGTTCTGTACAAGCTATGCAAAAAAGACATAGAATACTGGCTGGTGTACATTCCTGAACAGATAGAAACAAAGCTTATTCAGACAGTTCATGAGAAATTAATCCATGCGGGAACTGAAAGAGTCATGTTATACATACAGAAAAACGTGTACATAAAGAATCTAGGAAGAAAGGTGAGAAAGCTAATAAGTCAGTGTGAATTATGCCAGAAGGCAAAGCCTATTAACACAAACTATAATTATGAAACTCTTACCATTTCGAGAGAAGAAAAGAATAGTTTAGTTGCAATTGATGTTCATGGACCAATGGTACCATCTAGATTCGGTTTACGTTACATTTTTATAATGTATGATTTGTTTACGCACTTCGTAAGGCTGTTTCCCATAAAGAAAGCAACTTCAGTTACTTGTGTGAAAAAGATATTACAGGATTGGGTGAGGCAATATGGACCGATCGCTAATATACTCAGTGACAATGCCAGCATATTTAGAAGCGATAGATTTGTAACTAGCATGACCGATGCAGGCATAAAACTGTACAAAATTGCAAGTTATAATAGTAAATCAAATGGAGCAGAAAGAGCGTTGAGATGTGTGGGAGTGTATTTAAGGCTATTGTGTCACAATGAAAATACTAAGTGGGTAGATTACTGTGAACCAATTGAAAAAGTAATCAACCACGGTATTAATCCTACGATTGGCGTGTCACCATATCAGCTAATGACTGGTAAAGAACCAGAGAAATTAGTGTCGGAATTGCCAGAACCAATTCTAAAGAGTGATAAGAAGGAAACGATTAAAGAATTATGCAATAACGCAATAATGAAAATCAGAAAGAGAGTAGAGAAAAGAAAGTCAAAGAAATTTCCTTATAAAACGTTATGGGAACCCAAAATCGGTGATTCTGTTTTATTAAGAAATAAATCTTTGTCTAATGCTGCTAAGCGTCAAAATGTAAGATTATTCTTATTGTATCGAGGCCCTTATACAATAACAGAGATTTTTAACAATGTATGTTACGAGCTATTTGATCCAGTTAAACATAAAATACACGGTAGGTTTAACAAGAGTCAGTTAAAAGAATTCAAATGTTAATGATTGTGTAAATTGTAAATGCTTCGCATATACTTAAGTAACTTACTGCCTTGTGAATGATAAAATACTAATAAATGTACTTTATGTGTATGAGATCATTTAAATAAATTATTAACTGTGTAATTCAATAGACTTACTATGTTAAAACCACGAAAGACAAGAAACAATGAACAGAAATAAACAAAGTGAAGTGAAGTGATGAATGTACCGCAAGTTGGACGCTTGTAGTAATAAGTACTCAATTTATGAAAGTATCAACATGAATTAATGAAATCTGTGTAATACCAAACAAAATTCGGAACAGGTGTGAACAATAATAGATGTAATACAATGGGATAAGGTATTTTCTTAGTAAAATAGGTTAAAGAATAAGACAGTAGTTAGAAATAATAAGCAGGTAAACTACAGGTAACCCAAGTGTATGTTATAAATAGAAGTAACCAAGCAGGTAAAAGGAGGGTTGACCAAAATTGTAAATGGTAAGCTACTATATATTAATAAGAGAAATACTTACAAAATAATATTAAAATAATAAGGGCATGACTAATTACTGGTAATTGAAGGAAGAAATGAATATTTGCAAATTATGTCATCAAGTAAAATGAAGAAAAATTCACAACCATTCATTGGGCAGTATGTAAGGATTATTACCAGTGTAAAGAATTGATAGAAGGAATTAGACTTAATATGTATGAAATAAATAGTGAATAGATATAAAACATTGACATATTGAGAGCTAATGCCAGTATTGCATTTAGCAGAGAGGAAGTTTGGAGGATAGTAGGGCCATAAAAAGTAAACACGAAACTGAAGGATGAATAGCTGTGCAAAATACAGCAGACAGTTTTGTTATGTATGGATTTATTAGGGATTAAGTGTACAGTTAAAGGCGATGAACTCAAAGCGTAGCGTCACCACGCCACGAATATAAGAAACCTGGAGGAACCTTAAAAATATTATGTGAAGAATGACAAAGAGAGTAAATAGAGTGGGCGAGACTTATATTCTGCGAGCCAATAGGAACTTATTGTTTATATTCCTAGGCAAATATACCAATGGAACATAACCAATAAGAAATCAGCTAATATGCCACTTAGACATATTAGAGTTTTATATGTAATATCAAAAAGTTAGTTGTAATCAGTCTTCCGTCTAAATTCATAGAGATGAGTACGAAAGTCGCATTCAATCAGTACGAAAGTAGCATTCAATGAGTACGCGAGTCGCGTTAAATCAGTCTACCGGCAAAGTTCATAGGTATCAGTACGAAAGTCGTCTTCAATCAGTTGAGTTCGGAAGCGATAGTTAGTCCTTCTGTTATATTAAGTGAATTGTTATATTCAGTGAGTTGTATTAATGCACATACGAACATGGGATATTACGTGACCTCAAACTACAAACTGTAAGTACTGCTTAGTGACGGTTGGTGTGTCAGGAACTAAGACTTATACACGGTCATGAACGAATAATGACATTTTCTATAATAACCGAGAAATAAAGTTAACTTCATAATTAATAATGACCAAATACACGACTATTGGCTTGCGTAAGACAAACCCACATCAACAAACATTTGCTAGTTTAAGGACAACTGTAATATAGTATTATGTACTTAGTTTATTCAAATAAAAGTGTCGGCAAGGAGCTACTTTCCGACTCACCCTGCTCCCCTTTCCACCGGCGCGGTCGCTTTCTCCGCCAGCCAGCCTGCCTGCACGCTCGCTTCCCCTCACCGCCTACTGCGCATCTTCCCACGCGCATCTTCTCCCCGCTGCATGCCAACCACTACTAAGCGCCGGTAATGCAGCTTGCTGTGTTAACTCAGCAGCTTGCTCTAATAATTGCAATGTAATAACCCACGAATATAAAAAACAAAATAAAATTTCACGAATTATAGAAAATGTCGAACAAAAAAAAATACCCTTGTACCAAACATCATATTTCACGATCTTTAAACACCGATTTGAAAGAAAAAAAAAATCATAATAACAAAAGCACCATACATAATATTTCACAATTTTTAAAAACTAATATAAAAAACAAAATAAAATTTCACGAATTATAGAAAATGTCGAACAATTAAAAAATACCCTTGTACCAAACATCATATTTCACGATCTTTAAACACCGATTTGAAAGAAAAAAAAACCATTCACAATAACAAAAGACCCTTGCACCATACATAATATTTCACAATTTTTAAAAACGAATATAAAAAACAAAATAAAATTTCACAAATTATGCAAAATATCGAACAGTGAAAAAATACCCTTGTACCAAACATATTTCACGATCTTTAAACAGGTAAAATAATATTTCACAATAACAAAATACCCTTGCAACACCAACAAACATAATATTTCACAAATGATAAAAAAATAATAATTCACGATAAAAAAAAATACAAAATGCCAAAAACCCTTGCAACAAACATAATATTTCATGCCAACAGGATATTTCACAATTATATATATATAAAAAAAATCGAAATTTACATAATATTTCCAAATTTTAAAAAACGCCGTGTTATGACAAAAAACATGGCTTAATTGATGCAGAATAATTCCCTTGCACCAACACTACTCTTTTCATAACAAACAAACCATCTCAAAATTAGAAAACCCGATTCTTGCGTTAACACTCGCTAACGCAATAGATAACTAAAATATATCGGAACTTCCTTCACTGCTGAACTCGCCTTCGTGGCGTAATGGCTAAGTCTCTTGGCTACGATGCTAAGGGTCATGCGTTCGATCCCCGTTCGATCCAAAATTTAATGTTAGGAATAGGTCTCGAATAGGTAGGTAGGGTGAAGAGGAGGTGAGAGGAAGAGAGGAAAGAGACGGGAAAGGAAGAGAAGAAGAGAATAAAGGAGAAATAAATTATTTTTCTCTTTCACCATTTCCATACTAGATGTCGCCACCGTCGCTATTCTGCTAGTAGTTCTAATGCCGCCGCTAGGTTTCTCCCGACTGTATTAAAGAATCTCCCCACCCTAAACCCCTACTTTCCTCGCTGTCGTGGTGGGGGAGTCGGGTGAGTCGCAATATAATTTTTTCCCAAAGTGTCTGCATCACAATATACTTCTCTGAAATTCCCGTAGTTGATTAGCATGTAAAATGCTGTAACCCTGGAGGTAAGAGGTGTGTGCTTTACCGAGAGCTGAGCTGAGATTCGTCGTACCCTGAGACTTATTTTAGGTTATATAACCTATGGCGCCCAACAAACTAATTAATATTTTGTCAAGTAATCTAATCATAATAACCGTGTGACGATTAATTATCTCATACATACCCCCCCCCCCCAACTGTGGCTATAACCCAATTAAATAACTGGCACAAGGATAGGGTCTTGAATTTAATTGTAGCCATCTGGTTATATGAAATTTATTTATATCAGTGATCCTCCTTTAGATGTAAAGTGAATATTTGATGAATTTTAATTTTGTGGATCACTGAATGGTTGTAAATTTACTTTTAGGTTCATGTTTTGGAATTTAATCTGTATACTTGTAAATTTTATTTTAACTTCATGTTAGGAAATTTAAATTAAGTTAAATGAAATAATTTAAAAGGAGGTGCTTCACACCTAATTATGAAATCTGTATTAATGTAAACTAATTTGTTTCTTTCCAGCATTTATCTATTTGTAAAATGAAAGAGGGCTTCATCCGAATATGTTTTATTTTGACCTTCAGTCCATTTGTCTTGATAATATATTTTACCTGTGTCTTTCTTTTAGAATTTTGTACACACATCTTAAATTTCCACTGTCAGAAAGTTATGTATTTATGATGACTATTCAACTCATACGCCGCGTGTTTGATATTGACCAATAACGTTTAGCAATTCCTCGGATATAGACCAATCACGGCCGTTTATCTTACAATATTCTTGTAGGAATCGCGAGGATGGCATTTTATCGGGTAAAATGGTCTGGTCGTTACTGGAGACGCAAGTATCAGTGTGCAGTGATTAATAGTCAGATGGTGCCACTAAGCGGCACGAAAACAGATTATTTCATACAACATCATTTGTTTGGAAATTGAAATAATAGAAATGTACATAGATTAAGAACACAATTTTGATTCTGTGCAAGCCAGTTCGTGTGTGTTTATTCTGTTCTGCTTTTAGCTTAATTGAATGAAGTTAACTATGTCTTATATGCTCTGGTGGTAGCACTGATACACCAAAACAGCTCGAATCGATTCATGGACGGTTGATTCATAGTATGCCGTGATCTCGCAGCTGTTAGTTTTGTTTTTGTAGAACAAAGCACGAAAGTTATTATTATTTGTATAATCTGGTGGATTTTTATTCATTGAATAGTCTTAATAAATCCAACTCGAGTTGACGAGTTGCATCAGATAAATTCGATAAACTCGTCAACTCTCGTGGGATTACCTATGATAAAAGCAGGTTTAGAATTTTATGTAATGGAAATTTATTTACATTATATTTTATTGTTATTAGCTTCCACATGAAGTAAGGTCTACTTCTTTTAGGCGAAGAGGCTGGAAGAGACTTCCAAGCTCTTCGTTTCTTTGTTTCCCTCTCCCTTGGTTAAGTTTTCAGAGCCTATGTGGTAGCAGCAAAAGAGATGAAATTTGTTTCTGATGACTGCCAAGAGTGGGGAGGGGGTTACAATAGTTAGCATAATTGGTAATTAATATAATTTCAGTTGATTTCTTTTACAGGACTGAGAATTTATATCTGGTGTTTGGTATCAAAAGATTCGTCTTAGCATGAAAGTCACAGTAAAGGTATTCATTTTATTGGTAATATTTTCATTAAAGAATAAATTAACTTTGATTAATTTATAGCACTTTAAGAAAAGCAAGCAGTTAAAGTATGAAGAGTTGGGAATTCCAAGCCACAGGTATCATGAGACAATGTACAAGCAGGCAGGTAGAGACCCTGGTGTCTGTGTCTATACAAAACTGGTATACTGTTCTATTCTAGGAGTAAGCCTTTTGTTCTTAAGGTTCACTTCTAACAGCTTTACAGTTATAATGGCCAGCAGACAAGAAACTAGATCTTATTAATAGAATGTAACAGTCAAGTTAGATATTCAATGCAAAGTAGTACTGCAGAAGTTCGGCTGGGAGGTGCTTAAACATTCACCCTAAAGCCCGGACGTCTCTCCCAGTGATTTTCAACTTTCCCTACACCTCACAAAATGAAAAAGATTTAGAGAGAGGCGAAGGTGGTTGTCAATCAGTGGTTCCAATCCCAGGCGGCAAACTTCTACGACACAGGTATTCAGAAGTTGGTCCCAAATGTTTCAATTCCGGTGGCGAATATGTTGAAAAATAGCTGATCACTTCCTGTATCTGTTGCAATAAATGAAGGGCTCCCTTGAATAAGTATGTAACCATCATTTTCTGAGAAATTGGGTTTTCAGTGGAAATAGGATGTAAAAGCATAGATCTATAACATGGTGCCATCTCCATGTGAACAACTGAACTATTTGAAGAGATGCATAGCTGCAGCAGCTGTAAAGGAATAAGGATGGAACATCATTCAAGATGGCTGACTTGGATTGTGTTGTTCTTACTCCTGGTCTAAAGATTTAAATAAAGGTAGAAAACGTAAAATCAACATTGAAAATTGGAAGAATATTACACGTAAAAGGCTGAAGCAGAGTGGGAAGGAGCATATAAATAAAAAGGGCATCTTAAAGGCAGCAAAAAAACCATGTACTGAGATAAGTTAAAAAAGGATGTAACATCATTGTTTACACAATAAGTAAACTATTTTTATATCTATATATTATCGTCCTTCCTAATTCAATTCTGATTTTATGCAAAATCTACAATAAAATTATTATTTTATTTGTCATGCATCATTATATTGGATCCGACAACCCCATGTCTGTACACATTAGGAAATCGCATAATATTTTGCAGCCTTGGTTGGTGTATGCTTTGAAGAAAAAGAAGGGTAGGTGTAATGCTGTTGTGCATGGAAGAGTCACTCCAACATCACTCAAACCATTGTATACTGGTCCAGTCCCCATCTCTGCAGTCAAGAAGAGAGACCTTTTGCAGATGTGTGATTTTATAACAGATGTACAATGCCGCCAATTCTATATGAACCTAAGTACAGTGTAACATTAATATCCTGCATAATTATGTTGTAGTTCCTATAACACTTGTTTTTTCCTAAAATTGAACTTACTATGTTGGATGTTACATCCTTTTTCTACTGGAAATATTTTCATATAACTCATAACAAAATATTGTGTACCTTTGTTCACCACAATTCATGTGTAATAGAATAAAATAACTCTACTGAATGTATGACATATTATTTTATCATTATTTGGTGGAAAAATAAAGAAGAAACTGTTTTTTGTATTTCCTGAACATTTTTGTTATTGTTGGTTACATCCTTATTCAAGGGAGCCCTTCGAATATTTCCTGTAAATTTTGTTTTGTTTTTGTAAACGGCCCCAGGGAAACTTACTTTATGGATGGCCCTCATAACAATAGATTTATACTAACTGTTTCAGATTTATTCTGGGTCCTTCATCAACAATCACTTGTTTTTAGGTGACCGCTGAGTTTCTTAAATGTTTCTATTCAATATTATTTCTGTCTTGAAGTAGTCTTGTTGCTCTATGATGTGTATTCACATTGAATGTTAATATTTATAAAGGAATAATGTTTGTACTTCTTAAGAGAAACGACAGGATAAGGGCTGCATATCTATATGGAGTGAAACATAAATTTTGTAATTGCCTGAAAATATGCCCAGATATATAATACTTGTAACAAATGCAAAAAATGCTCTTTAGTAATATACAATTAGCCTAAATGTTAAATCTGCAGATACAGTATACTGTCCTGTGCAGGTATCGGATTTTGTGAAAACTTTGAATATTTTGAGATGAAATAAACAATGCTACATTATTTTTCTCTAAATGAAGGTATTGAAATCATAAAGGTGTTAGCATGTACATTCTTATAACAAAAACACAGATAAAAATTCATAAAAATGTCAAGTGTACACAAAAAAAATTGAAATCTCAAAACTATACTTTATGTAGATGTCGGCTTTTTAAAAAACACTCTTCACATGTTGCTTGCACTAACATTGTTCAAACAATTGTTTTGTCTACATGTTTTCGGAAGTGCTAATTTGCAATTTAAATTGATGTTTTTATCCCTTTTAAATAACAGTTATCAGATTTTCTTCTGGATACAAGTGTATTTCCTCTAACTTTGCAAGGCTGGTGAATTTGACAATGTTTTCAATAATGATAACCTGGTAGGGCAGGACTACACTTAGTACCTTAATGTTTACACACTGGACTATAATAATTTCTGTGCTATCATAATCATGTCGCATTTGTACTTTTGGGGCCATAGTAATAGTCCTGTTTCACCTGAGAAACTCACGTAAAATCAGACTTGAGACGCTGTGCAGAGAAATAAACGCATCTTGAGTACTGAGTACTGAGAACGTATCACATGAGAGCTGATATCAGTATCACGCAGAGTAATAGTCGAGTCTCAAGTCGAGATTCCCAGCGTGCATAGTAATAGTCGCTGAAACTGCACTTGAGAGCCGTTTGAAGTAGGGAAAATCTCGTTTCACGCAAGTGGAGTCCGAGGACGACTCAAGATCAACTCAAGATGGCGTTCTGTTGACAGCATATTTAGCTTAACACCCTTATTGTAGACAATATACAATCCTAATCTACAGTGGGGAGCAGTCATTATATGCATTGGTCGATAAGGTTTCAGAAACTAATAAACACCATACACATACAATAAAGAAATCATCTTAATTAAGGCAAATTCCGAGATTCAGCCGTAGGCAGCGTCCTAACAGTAACCTTTGTGTCCAGGTAATACATTCAAGCGCAGCGACGTGATATGTAGAAAGTTTAGCTCTGTGGTAGCGTGCCGGCTTTATATTCCAAAGGTCTTGAGTTCAAACACTCACTGGTAAGAATTTTTTTTTCTTGGGTATCATTTTCGAAATCTGCATCCCTTTACAATTTTAAAAAAATAAAGCAAAACAGGTGTATATATTTAAGTTATGTGTGGGTTTGCTCCTGTTTTTGCTAAAAACTTGAGTAAGATTACTTGGAATTATAGCTTCCTTGCTTAAAATACAATCCGTTTCACTAGCAGACATAAACCTAATACTAACAAACTCTGACACAAGTTTAATACGACTAGTGCACATATTTTACAACAATAAAATAAAATTGTTTGTATAGAGTCAGTGGGTCAGTTTTTTGTTTTCTGTTTTATTTACATTACATACTGAAAAAATAGGATAATTTAGAGAATAAAGCCATTCTAAAAAAAGGAATGATTCAATGTGAAAAGCTAATGTTTAAGGAAAAAATAAGTTAGAACTGTGACCTAAATAAATATGTTAGGCCTATGTTTTCAAAGTTAGAAATGGCTAAGTTAAACCGCTTATTTACCAACTACTGCAGATAGTCCTATTCGATGTAAATATCAGCAACTGTCGAACTGTTTATTTTTATTATTGTTTGTCATTCTCGTTTGTTTAATACACAAAAATAATTAGCTTAAATGTAAACAACTCCACCTTATAATCCCTTAAAACAGAATAATTTAAACACAACCTAAGAAGTCTAAGCCTAGGAAATAGTAACCAGATTAGTTATTAAAATTAATTAAATCTATTATTAGGTCTTATACGTAAAAAAACACCTTATTATTGTTAACAAAGTGTAATTTAAAACAAAATTCACTTAAAAGACGAAAATAAATCTGCAGCTCTTGTGACATTTATTGTTTGTATTATTTGGTTTAAATAAACAAATATCTTATAATTATATAACAGTTCACAACCATGTTTATTTATGTTTCTTGTAATATTATCATTATACTCAAGTGCCTTAATTAATTATATTATTATATTTAAGTATATTTCCGTTCCTAAATTCCTTAATATTTCAGTCCCGACCATAGTATAAGCCTAAATATAATTGTCCAAATTCATAATAATTTAAAATTGGATTCACAATATATGGCGATATTTGCGAAAAATCTTAACATGTATTCCATTTAATCTCTTTTTATATCATCCATTTTACTAGTTTCTATGTACAAAGATACAAAAGGAAAGACCTTATTGCAAACGAATGTTGCGAAATTGCAGACGACAGACCAACCAAACAAGCCAAGGGGGCGGTTATTGTAGCACCATCTGTCGGCGAAAGCTGTAACTTACCTCCACTGCCTTCTATTCTCAGCTTCTTAACACGCGTGCTCAAGGTTTATAGAAAAACAGCGCATCAGATCGTGTATCACCTGAGTACCGGATCTCGTATCGCGTGAGTAAATTATCAGCTGAGAAGAGCTTGAAACGGGACTATTACACTGTCCTCATCTCAAGATGAGAATGCGTACTTGAGAGCTACTCAGGTGATACGCTCTTGAGATGAGATCTGAGTACTGTCTATTACTGTGGCTGTTAGACTTTCAACTGTTCTAAAATTTGGAAAGGTTTTCAAAGATGCCTTTGAAACACCTAAAAAGTACCTATTGCGTCTACATGTAAACATTGGGGTTTACTGCATGAATTATAAGTCCAAAATGTAGTATGATCTTAAATCCAAAGACACAAGACTTTTACCCAAAACAAGGAGATCTTTTAGTAATCATTTGACATTCTCCCTCTAGCAAATCCTGGTTATGGCATTGAATTTTTCATTCTGACTTAACGTGTCCATCTTAGCCTACACACGGCGACCTGCTAGTGGTTTACTATAAAGCCCGGGTCTTAAAGTACTTACAGGTTGTAAGTCGCCACTGGGTTCGTATCTCATACTGAGAACGCCTGGTGGTATACTGGGACTGTGAGTCAGTTGGAGAATTTAATGTTGTACCGGCACGTTGCCATGGTAGCTCAGGTGGTTTGAGCATCGGCATGGAGAGCCGAAGATCCTGGTTCAAATCCCGGCTATGGCATTGAATTTTTCAGTCTGACTTCAAGTGTCCAAATAAAATTCTATTTGGATGCAGGTTCTTATTCAAACATGTCTCTATAATGTCATTTATCTTTATCAATCACCAGTATTAGTGAAAGACACTTATACTATTTTATATAATGTATGTTCCATGACTATTCTATAATTATATTTCTTATCATGAGAATTGATAGCACTCACTTTACTATTAGTGCCTCTAAGAGAATTTAGAAAATTGGCCCCTATGAATGACACAGTACTACATAAATAATTAATTAAGAACAATTATTAATATTGTTGTTGCTATCATAATTATATTGGCATTATTTTAGATTTCCTTATTTTAAATTCCATTCTAATTCTGTCTCTTATAACCACACATAACAGCCATTCTTAACCTTCCTATCTTAATTATATATATTTTTTATTTTATAAATAATATACTGTAGGCTTACATTACAAACGGAAAAAAGTGCAATCTAATGATTATAAAACCAATACTGATTAATGGTAATCTCTTTTGGGTTGAGAGTGTGGCGCCTCACTTCAGTCAAGACAGTACTTCAGTGAGAGATCAAAGAAATTTACACAGGGTGTCCACCAAGTAATGCTGAAGAAATTCCCGGCTAATTCCCTGATTTTCATTGATCATTTCAGCAATCCCCGACCATAATATGAAGCACTTTCTAATACCTGTGTAAGAAAAATTATAGGATTATACATACTTTAAATAAGAAAAACTTTTAGTAACAAAAGTAATTGCAAACAATAATTATTTAGGCTATAACAGATACAAAAATTAGGAACAATAAAATAAATTAAATATACTTTCATATAGGCCTATTATTGTCTAGAAGTCTTTTTGATCACACTTTGCAATTTTTCGAATTTTCCCGGATATTTTAACAAATTCATTGACTTTTCCCGGATTTTCCAGACCATACGAAATTCCCGGCCTTTTCCTGGATTCCCGGATTTTCCCGACCAGTGGACACCCTGTTTACAGCATTTGCAATCAGAAAATGTCACAACTGATGTCACATATGACTATTATATTTTCTGAACTTTGAATGCTGCATTGCCATCTAATATTCTTATAACATGTTTAGAACAGTACTACAGTACAATACCTATACTTATTACAGCCATAGACAATAAGGGATGCTGACAACTCAGATTTAGGTTTCGCACCAACATCCATGGTGGCAGATCTAAACACAGATTCACATGATTTAACTTTTGGGTCTTTTTTCTTAGGCCTATTCTTTTGGCTATCATATAATCGGATTCTGATGAGTCAATATATTTTTATCTTCTAGACCTGCCAAATGACTTACATTTATGTTTCACATAGTTTTTACTCTTGTATGATTTACTAACATGTGGTAGGCTTCCATACCTATCTGGGGTGTACTTTCTTAAATGGGTGGGCTTCCATTCTGATCTGGGGTGTACTTCCTGGCATGGGATGAAGTTATCTTCCGAATAGCACACTCAAGTCTGATGTTGACAGTGGACTTCGAGATTTCCTCAAAATAGCTTGTTCCAAGTCTGGTGTGTATCTACTTGCTTGTGATAGTGGACTTGAAGACTTCCTTGGAATAATACTGTCTTCCTTCTCTGGAGTGAACTTGCTTGCATGTGATGGTGGGCTTTGAGTTTTTCTTGGAATAACAGCTTTTAAACATATTCAATCAATAAGTTCTCCAGTTTTACTGTGATCAACCCATGTCCTAAATTTCTTATTGAATTCTTCGAAAATGACTGGCAACTCAACATATGCATTTAGAGTAGGATCCTCTGCTATTATCCTATAGTATACTTTTTTAGAAATTGTCTTTGCCATCTTCCAGAACAACTACTTCCTTCTGATAGTCATCAACTTCAATCAAAATATTGATTTTCTTCTTTGGAGAAGGAACACTAGTTTCGAGTTTTTCTCAGTCATTCATCTTCATCAGAATAGGAAACCTCAAACTCTAAAGGTGGAAGATCGAAATCAGAAGGAAAAAAATCAAGTAAGATTCCATCATCCCATTCTATATCCATTTTTCTTCTCTTCAGCAGTAATAAACTTGTTTCTCAACAATCATGAGTCTTGTTATTATAGCCATAGACAATAAGGGTTACTGACAACTCAAATTTAGGTTTTGCACCAACATCCAGCAGATCTAAAAACAGATTCACATGATTTTACTTTTAGGTATTTTTTCTTATGCCTATTCTTGTTGCTATAGTTTTTTATCTTTTAGACCTGCCAAATGACTTACTCCCATGTTTCACATACTTTTATATTATACATTTCTGATTTATAGCATCCATTCTTGTAAGATTTACTAACACGTGGCAGGCTTCCATACCTATCTGAGGTGTACTTTCTTACATGTGGTGGGCTACCATTCCCATCTGGGGTATTCTTCCTGGCATGTGACGAAGTTATCTCCCGAATAGAACACTCAAGTCTAATGTTGACAGTGGACTTCAAGATTCCCTGGAAATAACTTGTTCCAGTCTGGTGTGTATCTACTTGCTTGTGATAGTGGACTTGAAGACTTCCTTGGAATAATACGTTCTTCCTTTCCTGGAGTGAACTTGCTTGCATGTGGTGGTGGGCTTTGAGTCTTTCTTGGAATAACAGCTTTTAAGCATATTCAATCAGTAAGTTCTTCAGTTTTAACTGTGATCAACCCATGCCCTAAATTTCTCATTTAAGACTTTGAAAATGACAGTAACTAAACATACTCAGATAGCATAGGATCCTCTTCTATTGTCCTATAGTATACTTTTTCTAAATAGTCTTGGCCATCTTCCAGAACAACTACTTTCTTCTGTTAGTCAACAACTACTTTCTTCTGATAGTCATCAATTTCAATCAAAATATTTATTTTCTTCTTTGGAGAAGGTACACTAATTTCTTCGAGTTTTTCTCAGAGTCATTCACCTTCAACAGAATCGGAAACCTCCAACTCTAAAGGTGGAAGATCGAAATCAGAAGGCAAAAATCGGATAAGATTCCATCATGCCATTCTATATCCATTTTTCCTCTCTTCAGCAGTAATAAACATGTTTATCAACAATCATGAGCCTTGTTATTTCAACATGATGTACGTAACGTAAGCTGCTATCAAAAACAGCTAAATATACACTAAATAACTAATACGAAATGGCTGCAGGCCTGCTTACCTTGATGAGCTCAGTTTTGCCCTTCGAACAAATGGACCTCAATGACACTTTGGTCGACTCTTGTGAGAGGTCAGGGTTCATAATTGATAGGATCTACTTGCCCACAAATCAGGATGCAGTAGACTCTATCGATGATTTTGGGGCCCAATTCGTGCGTCAATTTAGGACAGACAAAGCTCTAGATGCTTATCTAAATAGCCGGCCTCAACAAGTAGTAATGCTGGGAGTGCTCCTCTTAACAATGGTCAAGAATGTGAACCCTGAGAATTATGAAGGGTGGATCAAAAATAGGATTTCAGGGTTTAGTGGGACAGTCGGGATTGCAGAAGGCACATCGCTGTGGCTTGATCAAAAGCATTGGCCGAGCCAGGAAGCTCTCTCGAGTTTTAACAGCTTCTTTTCATCACGGTTTTCCCTAAGACGCCTCATCTTCCAGGTGTGTGTCTCTGCCTCTCGTGACCATCTCTACCTTTCCAACCTCTTTTCCGACGTGGTTAAGATGATGGAATACGCAGAGATGGGGCACATAATGATGGTGGACTATTACCTGTTTTATAGATACCCCGAGCTACTGAGGATCCGGACTGTAAAGGACAATTTAGCGTTTTATGATAAAGCGATGGAATTTCTCTCCAGCAAACCCTTGGGAGTTAGGCCTTATGTGAAGATTCTATTCAACAAAGAGGAAACCCATTCATTAAACCGAAAAAACTTCAGTGTCCTCTCAACTGCTGCGTTTATCGTAGCTAGAATGGAGACTTCTTCCTTTAAAAATTACGCGGGCACCAAGAGGGATAAACTGGAAGAAAAGCTCTCCAGCATCATAGTCTCTTACTTCAAGTTTAGGGATGCGTACGCAGCCTTTAATATGATGCTCTCCCCTTACGCCGATGCGTCAGTACAGGAGACAGAGGGAATGTTAAGGCGAGTCCAGATAACCCCAATCGATGATACTCTAGAAGAGAATGAAGCAGTCCAAGAGCAACGGGACCTCCCCCCTGTGCCCCATTAAGCTGGTAGTTCCTTCTTGATTAATAGGCTATCCTCAGCTTTAGTCATAGTTAGCAAAGGGATAGGAGACTAGAGAGCCTAATACTTGAACAAAATTAGATAAATGACATACACCCATAACAAGGAGTTTATCTTGAGGTCAAAAGAAGAAGGGTAACAAGAAGGTTCTTTTGGATATGTGTATATAGATGTGTGTATATGTGTATTAATTGCTGACTATAGGTGTAAATATCAAAAGGACTCTTAGTGTAGGAAATGGTTAAGGGCTATAAGTACTAATTGAAGGCATTGATAAGAGGGCTAGTCAGGCTGATAGTTTCAGCATGTAATTATCCTAAACCAGTTTACTGATAGATTTATTTAGAAAAAAAAAAAGAAAAGAAGAAAAAAAAAAAGTCAAACAACCACAAAACACATGAAAAATATGTTTTTTTTTTTCCGGTAATAATTGTTGAAATTTCAGAATTAAAACAGATATGAAACCATTGAAAACTTGGCTTTGACATAGGTCATTTTCCCCTTCCGGTCAATGTTAAAGGCGTAGCTTCATGAGACAATGCCTAGCTGCAGAGGTTCTGTTAACCCCCAGCTCCCCTCCACATTACCTTAGCCACTCCTGTCTTCATTCCTCTGTTTCAAGCAATGCACGTAAGTCAACTGAATAGTTTTCCGGGCTTGTAGGCCATGGTGCACCGGGGTGTAAAGGTCTATTTAATGGGTTGGATTAAGTACGTAGCAGAATTTTGTATGAAAATGTCAAAAAAAAAAAAAAATGGGTTACGTTATATTATATTAGCGATAACTCCCCGGAGCTGTCGTTTACACCGGTAAGTTAGCGCTAACGCTCTGGACGGCTCATGCTGTCTTGTTGGTGAACTGATCTTCTCAAGAAGATAATCGAAAACTAGAGTCAATACTGCAACGTTCCCAATAAGGAAGTTGTTAACTTGTGTTCTTTGTTGCAGGTTGCATCAGCGTTCCAGAGAGGATAGTGTGAAGCTTCACGATGACCACAAGAGGCCGAGGCCGCACGCGCGCCAAGGCTGGTCCTTCTGAGGGCCATGCGGAGGCGCCAGTCCGAGGAGTGAGAGAAGTGGAGGAGAGAAGAGGAGCTCAAGTCGGCGCGGCATGCGAGGCCATCGCTGCAAATGTGCAGCAACTTGACAAGGAAGCGGCAACAGTCGCGGCTTTCAAGTTTACCGACCAGATCGCGCTAGAGAGAAGAGAACTGCGCAGCAGAGCTGTGGCTAAGGTGGCCCCGGCCAAGCCTGTTGCCGCAAGGAAGAAGGCCGGCACTGAACAACAGCCGGTCATATTATATTAGGCCTACATAAAGATATAACATTTATTTTTCTTTGTAGAATAAAAAATCCAGACCTGCTCCTAAACTGAGGAAACAAACTGAACCAGTTGTTGAACAACATGCATCATCTGGTCTTCCTTCACCTACAAAAAGTAAATATAAGAGAAAACTGGAAAAGCCGAAACAAGTGAAACAAGAAAAGAACAAAAAACTCAGATTACTGCAGCGAAGTGTCCGCAGGAATAATAAGATGGTAGTAGAGTTATGGCATGTGATTACAGAATTAAAGAATAACCTGAAGTATCTAATATATTTCCGATAAATTTAGACTTCCGGTAGTTTGACTAATCATTTAGTCTTATTTTAATTAACACTGTAGTTTGAATAGAAGAATCATAGTAGGCCCATCATAAACTATTGTATCTCTGAAATTCATGTTGTTTAGGCCTAAGTGGCTAGGTGCCTTTACCTGAATTATTAGTAGGTCAAAAATACTAAGTAATTTAATGCTTTAGATTTCTAATATTTATATTATCATTTATTGCATTTAATAGAGTCAATAACCACATGGTGTAGCTATATAACTGTCCAGAATATTTTTCTCATTCTGGATTATCATGGTCGCACGGTCACTTATTTATTTTCTGACTCAGTATTTATACTCGCACATGTAAAGTTACTTATTCATTTGGAAGTTACATTTTTGGCTCTTCTGAAATAGGTTAATGCTTACAACGGGGATTATTATTATGTCAGAGTATGTGGTCAATATATGAAATTGGAATATTACAACGTAGTTTACACTTGCCCCAAGTAATTTCTTATGCTTTATTTTCAGGATGTTTCAACTATGGTGAGAAATTATACCAGAAAAATGGAGAATGCCTATTCCAAAAAGATCTTGGAAGAAGCATTGAATAATACTAAAGGAGGGTCTCTTACTGTTTATAGGGCTTCGAAACAGTATGGAATCCCAAAAATTACCCTGTACAGCCGTTTAAAAGGTAAAAGAGTTAAAAGTCTCTCTCTGGGGCACAAGCTGGAAAGAAGTAATTGAAATCGTAGCTGATTATGTGGCAAAGAATGGCCTTTCTACTCCCTTTAGGAATGCCATTCCAGGTGAGGACTGGTTCCTTGGGTTTAAACAGCGCCACAAATTATCTGTCAAAGACACCACAAAGTGTGGAGTATGCAAGGAAAAAATGACAGATCCATTCATTGTTAATGAATATTTTAACTTATTAATGAGTTGTTTGGATGAACTGCAGCTTCATTCTAAGCCAGAAAATATCTGGAACCTGGAAGAAACCAGTCTATGTATTGGCCTATCCAAAACTAAGGTAGTTGGGGAAAGAAATTCTCCTGCAAGCAGAACCACAAGTGGTCCCGGAAAGGATAATACTACTGTGTTAGCTGCCTGCAGTTCTGCTGGAGGTAAAGCCCTGCCACTGATTATATTTCAGGGGAAATACGTCTGGGATCAGTGGGTTTCTGCAGATGGATATCCTGGCACAGTCTATGCTGCTAGTCCCGATGGATAGACAGTGAGATCTTTCTGTCATATTCGAAGTACTCACTCTTGCCAGCATTCGATGAGAGCAGGCCAGTATTGTTTGTTTATGATGGCCACAAAAGTCATGTCGATAACAGACTAGTGGAAGCAGCTGTGGAAGCAAATGTGACCATTTCAACTTCCTCCACATACTAGTCACCTTCTCCAGTCATTGAATCTCTGTGTGTTTCGTTGCCTGAAAAACACTTGGGCTTCAAAACTTGTTCAATGGCAACGCAATCACCATGGTGTCAAAATTCTGAAATGAGAGTTTTCTAAACCTGTTGGAGAAACATGGTTGAATGTCCGGCCTGATCTCATTGTTAGTGGTTTCAGGAAGGCTGGGATTAGACCATTTAACAGAGATGTGGTGCCGCAAGACAAGTATGATGTACGGGCACTAAAGCGGTGGGAGGAACATCAGAGGAAGGCAATTGATGGAGATGCTGTGTCCAATACCACAGAAGTTTTTACCAGCAATACAGAAGCTGGTCCAAGTGGAGTAGGCCTACAGAAACCCTCAACTGACAATCAAATGCTGAATTCATTGTGGAAGGCGACGTGGTATCTCTTGAAGAACTTCTTGAAGTAGTGAAGCAGATACCAGATGAGAGGGGAAAAAAAGAAGAAACGTGTTGCTGCTGGTGCAGAAGTAATAACATCTACAAAGGTTATTCTCTGAAGTGAAGCTTTCGTGAAGAATGTCAGTACCGGTAAAAGGGAGCCAAAATCACTTCGCAAGAAGAAAACTATAGTTTCTGACTCTGAGGAGAGTGATGTCAGTCTTCCCAGCAGTAGAAGCACCACTCCAGACATAGCGGAAGTAAGGCACGAGATACCTGAAGAAGAGGAGCTTGAGAAGACTGACAACTATCTTTTTTCCTGAAGCTGTATTGAGTCATTGTTAAGTAAACCCTTTGTAATGCCATGACAAGTTTTGGAATAAGTTTTATGATGCTTTAGAAGTCAAGTACCGGGTGGTCTCAAAAAAAAAAAAAAAAAAAAAGGGGGGGGGGGTAGGCAACACGCTGTGGAAGTACATTATACATTTCTGGTCTGTCATGTAAAGTTTCACGCAATATCTCCACGATGCGTCCTTATTTTTTCACCAACACTATATCCCTTATTTTCCCCTCAAAAAGAAGCGCAAAAACTCAACCAATCCCATAGCTTGATGAAGACATTAATTTAAGGAACAGCTTAAAATTTTCTCCCCAGAACTGGTGAGGAGGGGATGATGTGGCTTTTGTATAAAAGGCACACACCCTGACTGACTAGCTCTCAATTTTCTCTCAGTTCACTCAATTCTTTTTCAATTCCCCACAATTTTCGAAATTCAGCTGGAACAAGTGTCGAGTGAGCGCCAGCCTTAGATAAATTTTTTGCGCCTTACAAGTGATCATTTTCGCTAATTAAAATAACTAGAATCCATTGTCAGTTAAAAATTATATATTATTATTTAAAAAGTACTATTATTCCTTATATTCCTATCCACGAAGTGCTTGCAAAGAAACGAAGATAGCCAGCCACTGCAACCTGAGAAGGGGGAGTCCGGCTCATCATACCGCTGCTAGTACGGCGATAAAGAGGTGAGGTCTGTTGATATAACTTATATTTTATTGACATTATTCCAAGATCCCACAATCCAGATATTGTCCAACAACGACCCACTAAACGTTACAATTTGGCGCGCCAATCATTCGGGCTTGGATTGAGCTTAACTTTGTTTGAGAGACTGAGACGCTGAATGAAATAATTACAAACTTTTGTAATATGCGATGCTTAAACTGAATACGAGTGGCATAGGAATAAGGAATAATAATTTATTATTGAGAAAGGAACAGTGACTTAGCACTGAACGGAACAGTGACGAAGTGAAATAATCTTGGTAACTAAATGGTGTATGGGAGAATGCGACGAAATTCGGACTACACGGATTGCCCACCAGTAGTTTGTGGAAATTACTGCTGATGAGGAAACACCACGAGAGGACCCGATGTTGTGAAGCAAGGAGCAACACGACATCACAGCATGATTACGGAGATGGGACAGCGCAACATGACTACAATCAGATAAGCTTATATTTTATTGTGTATTTTGGTGATATTGTCTCAGTTGTTTAGATATATTGAATTAATTTTGAATGATTTTGAGGAGGTCAGAAAGGTTGAAAAAGATGGCTGACCCAAATAAAGATAATGTATGTTCGGAAGCTTTTGAGATAAATACTCAATCATTAATGAGCGGAGACAATATGACTGAAAGTAATGTTGTGACAGATGAGTGTATGCCTACAATTGACGAGAATGTTATGTTAGGAAATGATTCATTAGACATTAATAATCAAGCGTGTTCCTCTAACTTGGTAACAGAAAATAATTCTGAGACAAATAACATGCCAACAGAAAGCCAGGGAAATATTGCTTTGTTATTGCAAGGGTTAAATAGTGAGCTTAAAGCATTCAGTTAGTACAGATATAACATCACTTAAATCAGAAATGTCTACTGAAGTAACTTCTCTGAAAACTTCTTTAGCAACAGAAGTAACTTCTCTGAAAACTTCTTTAGCAACAGAAGTAACTTCTCTTAAAACTTCATTAGAAACACAGATGAATAATCAATCAACTTCTTTTGAAACAAAGATAGCAACAGAAGTAACTTCTCTCAAAACTTCATTAGAAACACAGATGAATAATCAGGCAACTTCTTTTGAAACAAAGATAGCCACAGAAGTAACGTTATTAAAAACAGGTATTAGTGAAGAAGCAAAAATCGCTAACGAATCAGTAAATAATAATTTGAGAGTGATTCAAAATGAACTTAAATCAGACATAGAGACAGGTATGAGAAGTCTGAGGGATCAGATGACTCAAGAAGTAGATAAACTATCAACTGTAACAAATAATATTTCAGAATTAGAAGCTTCAGTAATTGCAATAGTTTCGGCAAATGAAATTATGACGTGATTTAACTGCAGAGGCAGAAAGTAGACAAAGAATGACTGAAAATCAGATTGTTGAGCAGAGAAATGAAGTTAAAAATATAGTTAAGCGAGTGAGTGATTTGCAAGATAAGATTGAAAATTTGTCTAATGGTGTAATACAAGGTCAATCTGGCAATAGTGTGGGAACGAGTGAAAGTATTGTAACCACTAACGTAAGGGATACGGTTCAACACAATATGTTAGCGGGGGAAGTTAACAGTTTTATTGACAGGGTGCCTTTGCAGGGATGCAATAAGGAAGGCAGCCTTTGCAGGGATGCAATAAGGAAGGCAATCCCGTAACTAATGGCAGTGAAAATGTTAGTATTTTGTCTGGACTACCTAACACTCAGAATGTACTGCAATGTATTTTAACAGAGCTGAACATTCCTACTTTAGATGACAAAAAATATAAAAATCCTCAAGTTTTCATTTCAGAACTTCACGATTATTTAATCCTAAAGGCAATTCTGATTAGTATGTACCATTTGATAATTAAGAAAGCATTGAAGGGGGATGTACTTTCATGGTATCAGTTGGCAATTAAGAAAAATGTGAGTTTTGAAGAGTTCAAACATTTATTTTTAGCTAGGTACTGGAATCCGAGAATACAAGCTGATTTGCGTATGAAATTAGTGAGGGGGAAATACAACGCAAAAACGGGAGAAACTATGGTTTCGTATTTCCTTAGATTAGCCCAGATGAGTAAATTAGTCCAGCCAGTTATTTCAGACACAGACCTAGTTTCTATGTTAACCAATCATTATTCTCAAAATGTGAAATGTAGTCTGATAGTAGCAAAGCCGAGAGAACTGGGGGAGTTTCATGACTTGCTATCTGCTTTCGAGTCGGAGAGAGATGAGAATATTATAGGAGAACAGAGACAATAATCTGTGGCTCATGAATGCTTATATATCTATCTCGGAGAGAGATGTTTGTTCAGGTGCGACAAACTATTTTGAATCAGGGAAAATTGCGCATAAATCTCAAGATGTCCGAGTCAATCAAAATTTCAGTGGGGAGAGGCCACAAGTGACCTCAAATCAGACAGGCTATAATCAAAATAGTGATTATAGATCAAGGCAGTATAGTAACGGTTATAGAGGAAATCAAAGTGGCGATAATCGTATTGCGTACAGTAATACAGGCGCAAGAGCGAACCAATCAGAATAGGCAGCAGAATAATAGGCCTAATAATCAAAATAGAAGGATAAACAGCTTAAATGTGGAAAATCGGGGATTTCAGAACAATCAAAATACCCAAATTAAACTCATATTTAAAGAAGTGTTCTCTGTTCTTCACTTCCTAAATCGATTGTATAATTATCCAACTCCAATATCCAATCTCAATACTACAGTCTTCCTGATGCCATAACATTCTTTGGAACTTTGAAGCACTGAACTTTATTTCAGATTATGGTACAGGACGTAAGCATGATCCACCTTTGGCTCATTGTATGCAATAGTTTCGAATATTTTCAATAATGAGTAATACCAAACACACAAACACACTGTACTGCAGTGTGTTAAATTCCATTCTCATTCGATTTTAGTTTGGGTTTGCATGGTAATTATTATTATTATTATTTTTTATTATTTTTTTTTTCCGTCTTTTGTTAGAAGTTTTTGCTCTACTTTCTTTGCTATTCTGCACATGCCCAGTTTATTTGGTGAATTCTGGGGCCGGTGACGTCAAGCCCATGAGGCACTGTAACAGAATTCACTTCTACAACTACTTTATGCTAATATTCTAAGTGACGACCAGCCTGTAGCTAGTTCTGCCAAGAGGGCAGCTGAAGATATTCAGCTGAAAACCATGCGAATGCCACGAATCTAGGCACTTTGCATGGTAGTTTTGCAGCCACCGAGAAGATATTGAGTGTTCAACCACATGCTTAACATGCAACAAGGTCATGTGTTGCAAATTTCTTGTAATATTTCAAACACTATATATTGAGAAATATATAATCTAGACTAAAAACACACAAAATGAATGTAAAACCTAAGAACTGTAAAGTTGCTAAGAACGTTCTTTACTTCTTCCATATGAGAACAATATTCTTGAGCTAAGGAATAACCTAAAAGTACTAACCTAATGTATTTGAAAACTAATTGTGGCATTTAAGTTTATTCCAGCGATGCCAGTTACAGGCCTAAGTGTGGTAAGGATCTATAAGAAATCTGATTACTTTATCCAAACTTACTTTGCTCAAGGCTTTACACAGTGCTATTTCAAATATTATATGTATAACTACACAAAGTGAATATATTCAAGCTATACGTTAATTAATTATTATTAATTTAATATTATGCTTCACTTCTTATTTCTTTGTATATAGGCCTATATAAAATCTATGTCATATTCAAGAATTCATATCACCTCCACGGTCTTCACACAGCAGCTCTTGAAACCCCGGTCAATCCACTGCAAAATCCGGAAAACTAGGTGGCCCCCCAAAAGGGCAAAGTCCTGGGTCCAAGGGTGGGCACGGTGAGAGCCCTGTAGCTCACAGGACTCTCCCATGTACGCAACATCATAGAGATCATGACCATCAGTGTGTCAAAATTTGAAGTATAAATGAAATCATAGTTCCTGCATTAGTGTTTGTGTTTGTAGTTTTTTGTGTTTTAATTAAGTGGAAGGAAAGGAAATAGACATTAAATCCATGTCTGGGATATTAATACAAGTAAGAATCAGCTTGAAAAATTTCATGTCATAACCGGGATTTGAACACGGATCTTCAGCTTAACGCGCTGATGCTCTACCATTGAGCTACCATGACAACATGCCAACCTCCCGTGGTTTGCCTTGTCTTCTGAATCAGTTGAGGAATTTGATGTCATACTGGCATGTTGTCATGGTAGCTCAATGGTAGAGCATCAGCGCGTTAAGCTGAAGATCCGTGTTCAAATCCCGGTTATGACATGAAACTTTTCAAGCTGATTCTTACTTGTATTTTTTGTGTTTTGCTCTTGTTTCTTGTATGGTGGTGGCACTGATAATGAATTTTAAAAAATTGAGTCAGTTCTCTCTGACATAATGCCAATCTGTGCTCTAGAATGGTTTCCAAAATAACAGAACACATAGAATATATTATTCCTTAGGAAGGAGGGGAATGATATCATGTAATAGTGTGGTAGAGAATTCTAACTTGAATAGTAAAGTGCATAAATTCATATAACACAAAATACAATAAAATAAAATTGTTGTTACTTTTTGCACCACTTTGTAAAGCAGCATTATAATGTGAATTCAGTCCATAACCATCCTAATGGAGGAAAAACAAACTGACCGACAATTACTTACTGCTTATCCATGTAGAACAGATGCCACGTTTGCATTAACTGGATACCGTATCAATATTAATTTTATTAAGCATCTTTTTTGCCATGGAGAATATCTTAAACTTATTACTGTTTTAAATTTGTGGGACTGATTTGAGTCTTCCTAGCCACTATCAATAAATAGTGAACAATTTAAGACTTAGTTATAAGAATGTGTGTGTGGAGTAAGATCAATTTAAGATGCTGCAGAAGGTAATTTACATTTTTAAAAAGGTAAATAAAGTCTTGAGGCAACTGAGATCACCACGTTCAGCATGTTCAGTTGTCAATGCCCACTCTAACTTAAAAATGGAAAAAATTCTTCTAGCCTTACCATTTCTCATTCTAATATGAAACAAAGAAACTGCTTATCAGTAGGGAACCTGGAATTTTGTGAACAGATTTTCTTTTTTTTTCTTAATAGAAAGGAAACAGAATGTTTTGTTCTCATTTAGTACTGCACAATATAATAGAATAACTGGTTTTATTTTGACGAAGCTAACTCAAATTTTGTAAATAAGATTTTTCTGTAACATTGTGCAATATTAGCCTTCAATGCAATATAGTAAAACCTGAATTAAACACCAACCCTATTTAGCAGCAATCCACATTAAAGACCAATTTTTTTTTGGAAACAACACTAAAATTCGTAAGATCAATCAAAGTTTTCATATCGCTATTAAAAGACCACCCCTCCCCCCGACCAGCGACCTGTTTTCCAATATATTAAGTGTAAAGTGAAGGCACTGTGGATATCATATTGAAAGAATAACACCAACACTTAATTTCCTGATATGGATCAACTCTTCTCCACACACTTTGACAATGGAGTTAAATCTGTATTTTGGTTCTGTGTGTGGGCAAAATATTTCAATTTGTCATGTATTTTAAGTAAGATTATGTGTTGCAATTCCATCAAGTCCGGCATTTAAAATTTAATTTAATTTGGAATTTAAAACTTTATGTATTGTCTATAACAAAAAATTGTGGTATTTAACACTCTGTGACCAATATTTTCTTAAAAAACTCTTTCTGAATTTATTCACCATTTTTCCAGGGTCCCTAAACTAATTTAGTAGTTTACAAAACTTTTGTTTCAGTCTGAAAATTCAATGACATACAAATGCATCTATTTACGTCAGAAAAACGCTGCATCTGTAGGTTACTAATTAAATCTTAATATTCATGAATTGAAAATGCATTTTCTTAAAGAGATAATATTCAATATTAAACTAAATTTGGAAGTACCAAATATTTTTTACAAGTTCACAATTCTGAATAGGCCTACTTAACAACAAACTATAATTTCTATAGTTTAATAAGATTTTCTTAAGAAAACAAATGACTGTGAATCTCTTTTAATAAAAAAAAGTAAGTAACAGTTTCAGATACTGGTACTCAAGTCTGAATCAAGTGCAAAGTAATAAAAATTAACCTTTTTTAACTTTCTTATAATTCTGCTTACCACTGTTGCTGTCACAGATCAGTATGCAGTCCATGAATAAAACCACTCTTCATGGATACAAAAGTCTTGTTTCAATCAGTTCATTCCAATTTACTTTCAATATGTCATTGCTTTCTCCACTAGGCTGTTCACTGGCTTCTTCAAGATCAAATTTTCCTTTTGGTCTCCGACACTCTGCTTGGCCACCTGCAAATAAAAGTAACTAAAAATCATAAGGAAAAACACAACTAACATGTTAATTTTTAATTTTACCATGACACAGACTTGTTTAAACTCTAGAACCAATAATTATCACTTCCAGTAAAATATTTACGGCTACATTTATGGTTATTTTACTGACAGTTTGATTTTACAATCTGGTTAGGGGTTAACTTTCGCTAAAGATCCCTTAACTGGCAGTAATCTTTAATGTAGAAAAATGTACTGGTAAACACTGGATGATTTTTTAGGTTATATTTCTTGCAAACAAAATGAAACGGAGAGACGAAATTATTTAGCTGCTTCAATAATGAAAGTGGTGATGATTAACAGTTGCCAATACATGTAAAAAGCCATAAAATATTAAAAAATAGACCAAAAAAGACAAATTATTATAAAAATTTGGAAAATCAAGAGTTTTTCAAGAGAGTCCATTTTTACTCCCTTTACACACACTGTACCATAGGTAAGGTAAAGGAAGGACTGTGTTTGACCCCAAAATTAGATATCGCATTTTCATGCGTAATCCCACGAGAGTTTGCGAGTTTGTTCATAGATTTGCAAGCATATTTATCTGATGAAACATGTAACTTTGAGCTGGATTTATTAAGACAATTCCATGAATAAAAGGTAACTGATTATATATATAATAATATTATAGTCTAATATAAACAGTTATTTCTGGTTTGTTTAAAATAAGACCATTTATAGTAACAGCTGTTAGATCACAGCATACTAAATTAATGAACAGTCTGCATTATGGAATACTAAGCAATGTTACCAACGAATTAGTAACAAACGAGTTAACTTCAAAATTAAGAAAAGTTAAAATAACAATAATATAACATATTTTATTTGTAAATTGCCACTGTCTACTTGAATGTGCATTGGTTAAAAACACAATTTTCTTCTTAGTTGGATTTTCTCATATTGATAGCCCAATTCTCTTGTCAATTCAATTCAACTGTACAAAACCTTTAAGAGACAGTCAGAGTACTGAAAGCACGTGAGACATGTGACGCATGGCGCGAGAAACTGTGGCTCTGCTACTGTGCCACGCATCTGTCATGTCACACGAGTGGTGCTGCTTAGTGCCACATTGTCAATATGCACTAACTCATTCATTTATGTATTTTACAAAAAACTTGTGCTGCGCCATGTCGCGTGACAAACATCCCAATATGAGTCTAGCCTTAAATAAGATTTTATTTGGGTTGTGTATCCTTCAGGGATGTGATGCAAAGTATGGTAATGACTTTCTTTTCATTTTTTACAAGCACTTTAGTTGAAGAAAATTTCATGTTTTTAAATTTGCTCAAAATTTGCTTAACAATTATAGGTACATTATGCAGGCCTACCGTAACTTTTACTTAAAAATTTTCTTCCAATAAATTCTCTCAAGGGTAGTTATAAGCCATTCATTTCATACATAGTCTTGGATTTTTTGGCTTGCTTTGCAAGAAATGCCACTTTGAAGGAGGCTGATACAAATGAAGGCACACTGTACAGTTATGTTGAAAACTTGATCTTGATAGAGTTATTACTGTCATGGCTCTCTTTAAGAATTATTATAATATCATTAATTTTGTCTTGTTTAGCAGCTTTGCTAATATTTTATTCATTGCTAGTTTTGCGCATGGCCTCCTAGAAATTATATCCTTTCTTTTTGTCACAACAATTGATTGTAGGCTCTTCCTCTTTACTGAGTTCAGTTCAACATTTATTTTCAATTAGTATTTTTTATTATTTTAATTAAGCAATAATTATGAATATATGTTATTTATCCTCTCATCATATGACTGTCAGATTGCTTCTCAATCTATGTCTTTTCTTTTAAGAATATCGTTGCTGAGTCGTTCGTAATCTCTCCACCAATGGGAGTTCTTTTTTAATCATTGTTGAATAGCGCTATATTCAAAATTCATTCCTTGTACTTCGCCATTTTTCTATCCTTTGATAGAATCGTCGTCTCTTATAGACGCAGTCCAATATTGGGTTTCATCATCTCAAAGAACCTTATTTTTCATTTCTATGAACCAAGGATTCTTTCGTCATTTGTATTGCAAATAATTAATTATCAATGTTTCGTTCAGCTCACAATAGCTGACTATTTAATTCTCCTTTCAAGGATTTCTTCAAGGCAAGATTATTGCATGGTTCGACATCAGGATTGAATTGAAGTGATATTTAATTACACACAAAGGAATCTTCACTATCAAAGTGAGTGTTTAAAACCTACGCAGAGAGTTAAGATAATTTATATACAGCTTGTAACATTCAATCTCAAACTTTATTCATCGTAAGCTGTATCATTTTACTATGCGACTGGACTCAGTGGCATAATTAATTGTTTGATAATGTGTAAATCAAGATAGCAGAGAATAATTATGAACATGATTAAAGCAACTGGACTTGCTGTATGTATAATTAATTATTCATGTTTTTTCTTTATATTTATTGTCAAGTGGTCCTCCGGAATTATTATTAATAAATACCTTGCTAAACAATCTTGTCTTCGTTTTTGGGCGGAAACAAATCACCACTCGATCTACAATTCAACTTCACCATTTACAAGACATCAAGACATCTATCGATTGTGATCCTCAAGAATTTATAGTGTCAGTGAAATGGAACATTATTATTGTAATTTAAACCTCTCGTTCTCTCCAATTGGGTAAGGGTGTGTGTTTGTTTTAACTACATTTAACACGCTTAGAGTCCATTGCTAAACTCACATACCCTACTGCAATACAGCCGTATACTCTACATTAGAATATATCAAGGGTAGAGGGAGTTGTGTGTTTCATATCACATTTGAAAAGTATTAAGTATATTTACTAGCGTAAGTACTGTCTGGCTGCGAGCTGAAGGCCGAGCTAGCGTTCCCCCACTACCTTACCATGCGCATGCATTTACTGTCTATGTCTTTCCCCCACTATGCCACCAGCTCGGCCTTCAGCTCACAGTCAGACAGTACATAGTAGTGAATTTTTGTTAAAATAATTTAATCCTAAAATATTGTGGAAATAAATATTTTTCTTCAATACAATATTCCACTTCAAGTTTCTTGTGAATACAAATTGTATAAGGCTATAGTGATAAATGGGTTTGTTTCATGCTCTATTATTTCCAGGATTTCTTTCTTCCACTCATTCAAAATGTGGGTTTGTTCCCAGTTTTCATCATGTATGTTTTATTTCTTATTGTGGTTTTCATTACTTGTACTTTTTGTACTTGGAAGCCAAATTTCGAATTTATATATGTAATCAAATACTTTCATTGCTGCTTCCTTTTTCAATTGAACTACTGCCGATTATTGGAATTTTGAAGGGAAAAATGTATTATGTTTTAAAACTTCAACAAGACCTGATACAATTATTTATCCCCTCTTTTTTTACACTGATATGGCTGTGATTTAAATGCCATTTCTATGAATATCCTTGTTTGTTTTCATAGCTTTGTTTATGAAAGTGAATGTTCTGCATGGGTAGCCAGAGTAGGAACTCTTTGCTCTGAGTCGGCATGTTCCTGTCACTGTGATTTTTTATGCATACCACTAGTGAGTGACTTTACTTCTCTGCAAGAAGAAGCTCTCACTTTCTGCTTTACTTTTATGCAAATCAGGGATTACCTCTCACAATATATGTAACTATAGAGAATTCCACTTTTAGAAAAGAGTATTGGTGTTATGGGCTTGGGAAATACCTATTCTTAAACACTGGAATGGGCAGGCACATTCTTGCCAAACCACCCTTTGCCAAACAAAGCCAGGGGAAGGGAGACCTGCTGTGGCAGGTACAGAACTGGATAACAAAACTGCAGTGTTAGCACGTGTCATTAGTGAGAAGCATGGAGGCGCCGGTTAAACGTAAGCAGGGGCAGGTAATGCGTAGTAAAGAAAAGCAAACTGTTTTACGGGTCTACAACTATCTCGCACAAAAAATCCTGAACAGAGTGTTAGCTGGTGTACGAGGGAATGTTCAGAAGCAACAGGAGTGTCAGTGTCTGCTATTTATAAATTACGCAGTGATGCTTCTCTCCGAAAAAAATAAGAATGCAGGTGGGTGTAAGAAAAAACAGCAGGAATGTGAAATACAGTGACTTTGTTAGAAGTGGTATTCGACGTATAGTGCATGGTTTCTTTCTCGAAAATCGACCGCCGACTCTAAAGACAGTTTGGAATGCTGTGAACGACGACCCAGATCTTCCCAATTTTAAAAGAACAACGTTGTACAGAATATTACGAGAAATAGGTTTCGTTTATGGAAAAAAAGAAAGAAAATCACTTCTAATTGAGAGAGATGATATAATATCCTGGCGCCACAGATATTTGTCAGAAATTCGAAAGATGAGGACTGAAGGAAGGAACATCGTTTATACCGATGAATCGTGGATAAATTTAGGCCACACAATGGGACGGGAATGGCAGGATACCACGATTCGAAGCGCAAAAGATGCGTTCCGTTCAGGACTTTCTGGTGGGTTGAAGTCACCTTCAGGACGTGGACCGCGTTTCGCACTTGTTCATGCTGGTGGTGTTGAAGGGTTTGTACCTGGGGCGAAGCTGGTTTTTCTTTGCAAAAAGAATACAATGGACGCACATGAAGAAATGGATGGTGACTGCTATGAACAATATTTTCAAACACAGTTGCTCCCCAATCTTCCCCCACGCTCTGTTATTGTTATTGATAACACAGCCTATCATAGTAGACGAATGGAGCCTATACCAAGCACTTCTTGGCGAAAAAGTGATATCCTAGAATGGCTGAGAGATCGTAACATAGATTTTGAACCTTATATATTGAAATGCCAGCTAATTGAGATTGTGCGAAGTGTAAAACACAATTACGAGAAAATTAAAGTTGACGAGATGGCTAAAGCGGCGAGACACACTGTACTTAGACTGCCACCATTTCATTGCGAGCTAAACCCCATTGAGCTCGTGTGGGCTCAAGCTAAACATTATGTGGCAAAGAGAAATAAGTCATTCAAAAAGGCTGAAATTCAAAAGTTAATAGATGAAGGACTAGAAAGTGTTAGCTTGGAAAATTGGAAAAATTATGTGAGACATGTCATCTCGATTGAAAACAAAATGTGTAGAGCCGACGAGTGGCAAGAAGACATCGAACCTTTAGTTATCCAACTCAACGAAAGTTCCTCAACGGAGACCGCGAACGAAACTGATAGTGAAGATAGCGAAGGTCCAATGGAAGAGATGCATTTACCACAGTGAAGTACGATGACTGCTCAAATTTATACTTAATATACGCATAAGCCCTAGAAATACCTCAAAGGCCAATAACTTTTAATTTTTAATTATTTATCATAAATACTTGGAATAAAAATCTGAGGCAAAAATTAATAAGTTATTCAAATAAGATATTCTGCTTACGAAATATAGAAACAGCTTTAAAATATTTGCAGTAAAATAATTTTAAAACTATTAAAATTGTTATTGGCCTGAGAGGCCTTCTAATGCAAGGCACCGAAAATGTTTCTATTCATGCATTTTTTTTTATTGATCTGAGACGTTTCAACAGTTATTTGATCAATAATATTGTATTAATTGCTGTCACGTGGCTATTCTTGGTGTTTATGTGTAGACATACGGTATTTAATTTAGGAAAATTGCATTATGATTTGAAATAATAATTCTAACTCCCCCTTGTTATTTGCACGTGATATTTATTGACTTGTTTCGACTCGGCTTATAGGCACAGATTAACATTTCTGTACATTCAAACAAAAAGGCCAAACTCCAATTACACGATTACAACAATTCTGACTTTGTGTCTACTTCAGGAGTAATGAATTTTTCGTTTCGCGACATCATTTTGGTTATCCCTTACAGTGGTCGTGGTTTTGGTCGTATCAAAAACTGTTTTAGGCAAAGGTTTTAGAAAATATTTAGGTTTACAATAACTTTGGACGGATATGATACTTTGCCTAATCTAAACTAAACTCCATGGCGCTACATCCCTGGAGGGACTTGGCCTACCACCCGACCACTGCGTCATCTACCACAGGCAGATGGCAGGATTGGGGGTATGTGGTCAGCATGCCGACACCCACGGCCGTTAATGGTGGTTTCCATGACCGGAGCCACTACTTCTCTATCAAGTAGCTCCTCAATTTGAATCACGAGGCTGAGTGCACCCCTGCCAGACCTCGGAAAAATCCGAGGAGGTACCGGGAATCGAACCTGGGCCGACGGATCTGTAGTCAATGACGCTAACCACAAGACCACGCCGGCGGTCTGATATTTTGCCTACTAAGATAATTATGATTTTTCTTAGTCTAACCCCTCTTTTATTATATGTTGTGCTTATTGTTAACGTTATCAAAACACTTCTCAGATAAAAGTTTTGGCATTACTCTCAGGATATATAATAACTTTAAACAAATACATTTTTTCATGTTACAGAGATTTTAATTTAATCGTCATCTGTTCTACCTTTGGTCCGAGTGTGCACATTAATGAAGTCTATATGTAATAATTATATAAGTCTGGAAGTAATTTCTACAAATTAGGACTGACTATGATCTAGGACTGTAAAACGAAAAACTAGGGAGACATTTTTCGGAAGTCATGCCAGGGTACTAACGAAGAAATGTAAGAAATACCTTCTCAATAAATAAGTCAAGTCCACAAGAACAATAATTTGAATAAAATCAGGTAAACTGATGTAACAAAGTGCCAATATGTTTTTGTTTAATCAGTTGTGATTGCAATTATGATATGCAGAATACAAAAAAAAAAGCCAAATTGGTCGGATTCCGGATTTGAACCATGGAACTCCAGAATGTGAGCCCAAGACATTACCATCTCGGCCACCTGGGTCAGTTTAACGGTCTATTTGGATAAGTGCACGTAAAACAATAGTGTTTTTCGTCATAGCTAACTGTATTTTAATTTCCAAGACCTTATAAGATCAAAGTAAAACAATAGGCTATGTTGTCAAGATAACTGATTTGCATTTTTTTTATTTTTTAATATAAATTCTATATATTCTATATATAAATTTTATCCAATATCAATAGACGTCTTCTCATGGACATTATAAAAGGTATACCAAGTATCATAAAAATCCGGTAAAGCGTATTTGAGTTACCACGTCTTTAAAATAGATACTAAATTGGGTTTTACTCCGGTACCGGTCTACCGATTTGATCCAATATCAGTATACGTCTTCCCATGTACATTATAAATGGGTATACAAAGTTTCAGGAAAATATAATAAAGCATATTTGAGTTATTGCGACTTCTTATATATTAACATAAAAGGCACTAAATTGGGCATTATTCCGGTATTGGCCAACCGACTTGGCTGAATATCAATAGGCGTCTTCCCATGGACATTATAAATGCGTATACGAAGTTTCATAAAAATCCAATAAAGCATATTTGAGTTATTGCGCCTTTAAAAGAGACACTAAATTGTTTTTTACTTCAGTACCGGTCAACAGATTAGGTTCAAATTCAATAGGGTACTTTTCACGGAAGTCGTAAATGCGTACCAAGTTTCATGGTAATCCGATACAGTCTGTTTGAGTTATGGCGCCTTTCTAATATAATCTATTAAAATAGGCACTAAATTGGGCATTACTCCGGTACCGGTGAACCAATTTGGTTCAATATCAATAGGGTTCTTCCCATGGACATTATAAATGTGTTTTCCAAGTTTCATGAAAATCCGAAAAAGCGTATTTGAGTTATGGTGCGTACAGACACACAGATGGACAGACAGACATTTATTCGTCCCCACACAATCTCATAAAGTACCATACTGGCACTTAATAATTGAAGCAAAAGCCCTTAGAATGCTGGAATTATATTATTTCTAGCAGTAATATCTTGTGACGTATTTTGTGTCTTTAACTTATTATTTGCTTGTACTTCGTTAGAAAGAGAGCAACGTGCCTTCACTCCTAGGCCATATATCTATCTCTTTCTAACTGCTGCAACGCAAGCGGCAACCGTGTTTGTCATAAGAGCAATACTCTTTTCTAAAGGTGGAACTATCTATAGGATCCAAAGCACCCAGAGAGGATGGGATAACAAGCGACATCCTAAAACAGGTGCACAGCATGACACCATTAAACTTGACACAAATCTTCAACAAATCCTTGGAAACCGGTCACTTTCCCTCAATATGGAAAAGAGAAATGATTATCCTAATTGGGAAACAGGGCAAAGATAATGATGACACAGCATCGAAATACCGTCCGATAAGCCTAATAAACGTAGTAGTTAAAGTTCTGGAGAAAATACTCAAACAGAATGCATTATCTGTTCTCCAGAAATCTATTAAGCAATATTTTGTTCGAGTGTAAAGTGCTAAAAAATAAAAGGAAAACACTAGAAACAAACATCCTTAGATTAGGGGACAATGGCCAGCAGACAAAAAAAGAAATAGTGAATAAATATTTAAAATATTTTCAGAAATTTGTAAACAGCATAGATTTTGACATGCTACACAAAATTGTAATCTAGGCTAAGTATTTACTACATAGACTGTACAGGGTGTCCACCAAGTAATGCTGAAGAAATTCCCGACTTATTCCCTGATTTTCATTGATCATTTCAGAAATTCCCGACCAAAATATGAAGCACTTTTTAATAACCGTGTAAGAAAAATTATAGGATTATACATACTTTAAAAAGAAAAACTTTTAGTGACAAAAGTAATTGCATACAATAATTACTTAGGCTATAACAGATACAAAAGTTAGGAACAGTAAAATATACCTTCATATAGGCCTATTATTGTCTAGAAGTCTTTTTGATCCCACTTTGCAATTTTTTTAATTTTCCCGGATTTTTTAACAAATTCATTGACTTTTCCCGGATTTTCCCGACCATACAAAATTCCCGGCCATTTCCCGGATTTTCTCGACCAGTGGACACCCTGCTGTAATTAACACACCAAATATTGCGCTATGCAATGGAGCATGTAGCAAATAAAGGATTATTATTATTATTATTATATATATATAAAGAAGAAGACGAAGAAGAATAAGAATAATAAAGAAAGAAAAAAGTAACTACAGAATGAAACAGTTGTGTTCATTACTGCCATGAGAAAACCATTAGGTCTAGTAGACTTACTTATGACTAACAGCTCCAACTCATATGTAGAATCACAGGCTTTTACAACTTTAGCTGTGATGTAGCCTGATACCTTAGGGGTGTATTTCTCATCCATTCTCAATATCTGCATCACAGAGAAATACAAATACATTAAATTAAAACAAATACTATGTTTAATAAGCTAGTAAATAGAAAAATCAAAAGCTTAATGCCAATGTAGACATGTGATTGTTACCTTGAGCATGATTCTGATAACCAAAGCGGTTATAAATGGGTTATTCTCCAGAAAAGGGCAGATTCATGTCGCAGTTGATTTTCTGGTGTAAAATAAGTACTTATGGTTTATGAATTATTATGATAAGTTAGATTGAAATAAGGTCTATTTGATCCCATATTCCACTTTTTAAACAAAAGTTACAATTTTCTGCATTTTAGAGCACAGTATGTGAGATCTCACCTCCGTGTCATGTCCCAATGCCTGACTTGTCATTTTCATTCTTTCATAATTCAACAGGCTTTAATTTTTATTCCATTTTAGTGTTGTAACAAGAACAAACAGCTCAAAAAATGAGTCATTAATAACTGAAAATAAAATATATCATTTTGTAAAGACAATTTTTTGCACTAAACATGCTTGTCCCAAGGTGAGACCTCACCTCCGTGAAACAATTTTCACCCCGGGATTTCCTGTGCTCCGATTGGTCGCTCTCTGCAAACTCCACCAGCTATAAAAAGGAGCCAGACACAGAACTAGCGCACTTCTCTCCCAGAAGATGGCTGCAGAGCTGACAGCAGCCGAAAGCTCGGAAATAAACCATACTTTAACCCGGTTGGAAGCCCGAGAGACCATTATATAATATAAAAGTTAAATTATTTCCACAGATATGGCACTGTAGTCTTTCTATTTTCCTTGGACTCCAACTTTTGGCAGTTTTCTTATCATTTATATAAAGCCAAGCTGTTAGTGTGATTTTAAGTGTTGTTTTGTTTGTGTAAAAGGGCTAAATGCAGAGTTGGTAATTGGACTTCCTCACCTTCATTACCTACACCCAACGGTAAAGTTGTATGTTTTTATATTTACTTTTGCTACAAATTATAATAATAAGGAATGCTAAGTTAAACTCTAGAACTGAGATTTTCTAACCACAAATTTTCCCAAGCTGTTTGACAAATTAGAGAAAAATCTCACCTCCGTTACTGATACTCTCGAGTCCTATCCATGGAGGTGTAATTAATGTTGTAATTGATGACATATTTAACTGTGTGCATTTTTTATTTTTGTTTAAAGAAGATACTGGTATAGCCTAATAGTTTATGACAATATATCATGTTTTGATTTTAAGGTGATAATCTATTTTAACATAGATAAAAATAAGTAAAAAGTTGTGTGTTAATCCATTTGTATGGTAATAAATATTGTTTATTTTCATGATAACATTTAATACAGTAAATTAATTCTAATTCTCACATAACTTCTATTATAATTACTATTTCATACTATTTTCTCACCTCCATGAATGCGCCATTTTCTAACCTTGTTAATTTAATGCAAAATACCACTCGGTAAGTAGGGCAAGTACCTCAGTAGTACTCTGCAGAAGGAAATATTACATAAAAAAATTACATGATCCAAAATAAAAAATATTAAAAAAAAAATTCTAACATTGAAATCTGCCCTTTTCTGGAGAATGACCCAAATACGAGCTGATTTTAAGAGCATCATAAAGCATAATTTCATAAAATAAAACTAACTAAAGCATGGTTATTTTTAAAATTAACTTAAAGAACTTATTTTTATCAGACCGATCATACTTTTATATTTTATATAAACCACTGACATTTCTCAAAATACCAACCAGCATGTACATTGTATCACATGTATCAAATTTTAAAATATATATATATGTAATTTTAAATTACCAGAATTATACAAAATTAAATAAGTTATATTATTTGAATTAAGCAGGCCTATAGCCACTTACTCTGTCTGATTGAGATTTTTTATATTCTACTTGATGATAGGTACCAAAGATGAAACAGGTTTTAAGAAACTCACTTTACATCCTACAATATAACAAAAACAAACAAACAAACAAACAAAATCCAAACATTATGTTAGCACCTATCAAAGAAACTCCTAAAATCAGACATGAAAGACAAAATTCCACAAAGTAAAAATTCAGGCATTATGAAATTGACTGTAATACCTGTGATAAGGTATACATTGGCAAAACAAAGAGAAATTTAAATAGGTTATAAGTAGGGTTCGGATGTTTATGACCTAAAAAATTGGAAAATACGACTGCAAATATGATGTTAAAATGGCTAAATATGACCCAAAAATCCTAAATATGATTTAATATAAGAATGTACTTTCTAAAAATAAATATTCCAATTCATAACGTTTAATGACACTAAATTATTACATCACATTAATTCAATCAGACAATCATTTTTTTCAGTTTTACAGGTGATTTTCAGTTTTACTTGTAAAGAACTTCTAATATGTTAATGTTTCCAGATACCACTGCAAATGAGAACTAAAAATCTTTTAAAAACATGTCTATTGGAAGTTAACAACAAGAAGGAAGACGTAATTGTGCTATTGTTCCTTCACATTTCATTTACGGTAAAACCAAAATATTCATGACTCTTTTTCTGAAAAAAATTAAGTCGACAATTTAGTGCACATATTTTACCTAATTTATAATTGAAATATGACATTAAAATACAAATATGACCGAAATATTACCAATACCATGAAAATGACCAAAATATGTCTTTATATGCAAAATAAAACCGGTCCGATTAGGACAACAGAGGTGCAATTCGTGTTTAATATGTGTTTGCGGCGAGAATGGAGGTCAGGATAAAAATATGACAAGTCATAAACATCCGAACCCTAGTTATAAGGTATAAGAAGCACATACAGAAAAATCTGCAGTGGATCATTTCTGATCTATAGAGGGCATCATTTCAATAGTGAGCAAAATTATTGAAATGTGTTCAGAAACCACTTGATTTCGCCATTGGGAAAAAATGTACACACAACTGCAAAGAAAGATTTGCAAATTTTTACATCCCTAAGGACAAGGACCTCATTTTCAAATTCTAACAATCTGGAGACAGAGAAGCAAACTTGTCAGTAGATCTCAGCAGATAATGATGGGGAACCCATTGGTAAGTTTTACTTACGATTTTGTGAAGCTGAATGTTTAAGTTAAATATATAATATTGACACTTCAAATGTTTTCCAGTTTATTATTATGTAATGGCATAGTATCTCACATTAAATATTGGGGTTAGTAAAAAATAATTTACACTACTTCATCAAGTTAAATTAGCCTACCGTATTGGCCCGAAAATAAGACAACCTCGAATATAAGACGACCCTGAATTTTTGAAGGGTTAGTTACGAAAAATAAATAAAATAGCTTATTTTGCTTCACATAAAACAGAGTTTTGAAGTTCATTCATAACTTTTTCTCTCGCCTTTATTTACGCATTGAGACAATGAAGATGCTTTCTTTTCCACATCGTATGCCATGACTGGTGGTCAAACAAAAGATTTACGCGTAGATAATAGAGAAGCGCAGTGCAGTCAGGATTAGAAGGTCCTGGTGAAGTACAAACAGAAGCTCGAAGTTGGGGAAAATTAGTTCGGTAATTTCCGCACGGCTTTGACCTTGGGTCGGACGCACGTCATTTGCTTGGGGATACCCGCTGCATTGCCGCTGCCCACGTGCACAGCTGCATTTAGGAATGGAGAGTTGCTGAGTATTAGGCTCCGCGTATAAGACGAGTATAGTTTTTAAAAGCACATTTTCAAGGAAAAAACATAGTCTTATATTCGGGCCAATACGGTAATTTGTTGAAACAAATGAGGCCTAAATGCTACTATATTCATATCAATCAAATTTTGAACTTTCATATGTTATTCTCCAGTTATCGAACATTTTCACTGTTCCTTTTAGCATATTCATGTGACTTAGCTCAACATGCACATAACGACAGGAGCTCAAGTCTGTCCAATTGGCACATTTTATTTATTTTCAACCCTTCCTACTACTGTAGGCTGCCTATGAGAAAAAGTATAACATACAACGTAATCTTAAGGCTAGTTTACATGACGAAATTAGGTTTCGTAACTGAGTTTCGCAATTGTCTTTTACTTGAATGCGCAAGCGCTAGATGTACTGGCGACAATGAGTTACGACACTATGCAGTTTCGGCTGATTCCAACTTTTCACGAAACTACAATATTAATTTTGAGATTATATGCTTATTTAGCTTGTTCGCATTTCGTAAAATGAAATGGGGAAGTGAGGAAATTGTGAAATGCCTGTATTCATACGTGTTTCAAACGTTTATATGGGATTTTAACAACTTGAACTTCAGAAATAACATGAAATGTGCAGTTGCATTGGAAATGAAATGTGTGTAATTAGATTCACGAAATCACTTTCATGAAAGTGGTTATGAAACCTAGTGGCATCGTGTCAACTAGCCTTTATCTATAAATGAATTGTTAAACATTAAGCATTAACATACAGAGAAGAAATCTACAGAATTATAAAACATTATGTCAAATTATAACAGTGATGCCTTTGAAAAATAATAAATCTTTAGAAAATGGTCAAGATATGTCATGTTTTTCATGGATTTTAAAAGGATACCCAATACTTGTAATTGAGGAAATTGTAAAACTGGCATAACTATTCACTGGTACATCCAGCAAAAGTATTGGGGAAGTGCATTGTGAGCATAGAAGATTCCGATTAATGCAAAGAATGACAATAATATGCATCTATAAATGTAATATTAGTTTAAGTAATAATAATCTTAAGTTTGAATAAAGAAATAATAAAGTGTTTGTTTTTAACGTATTGGGCATCAGCTGTCATACTGACATAACACATTAACCAACCAAACAATGTTATGGACAGAATGATATAAATGCAATGTTTTCATGGACTGGAACTTTGGCAGCAAATGGATAATAGGTATCCAATTTTATAGCAATTTGTTCAGCAAATCTTGACCGATGAGGAAACAACCCATCAAGACAATTATATGAGCAAGATATTCCAAGTTACTCAGACTAAATCACAAAGGTTATCAAATACTTTCCAAAATAAACAATTAAAACAGGAAATGTTGGTAATGTACAGCGAACTCCCAGTTTGCAGAATATCCATGCACGAACATTTTAATTTCTTGCACTTAATTACAAATTTCTCACATCTTATTTTGAATTTCCCACACTTAATCTCATCATATATCAGAATATGGTGCCAAAAAGGAGGAAATTCAAAATTAAGTGCAGGGTATTCAAATCTTGCACCCAGTTTGGATCATCCGTGTTTATTTAATTATTCGTGCATGTCACAGCCTGAATTAACACGGACAACGGGGAGTTAGCTAACTTCTTGTAATGCATTTAAAGAAGTACTGTATTTGTAAATTACCTTAAAACCTAGGATATCTCCTGCCTTAGGAAATGACAATATTTTTGGATATTCTTCTAAATTTCCTTTAAAGGCGCTTTTACGCTCATACACAATGGGTGTAGAACTTTTTCCAAGCGATAACAACTTAGCAAATGTTTCTCCAATAGTAGGACCACCATTAGGATTATCACTGTATTCAGACTTAACATCCCATTTTCTGAATTTTGTTCCAGTAATATCGCACTCCACATCATCAGAAAACGAGAATGCTTTGTGTGTTTTAATGTCATTTTCATATGTTTTCTTTGAAATCGTTTCATCTGTTTTCATGCCATTTTCATATGTTTTGTTTGAGACTGTTTCAGTCACTTTTACATCAGGTTGAAGACTTCCAGGAACTTGGTTAACCATTGCCTCTTCAGGTGATAATATTTCATTCTCATCATCAGAAAATCTAATATGTGAGCGCCTTAATGGTACTCTAGGAGAAGAAACCTTTAATGGAAGGTTAGATACTGTAAATGGTTTAACAGACTGGCGATTCTTGCGTTTCCTAATCCTAGTCCTATGTCTCTTTTTAGGAGGCTCAATAGTTTCATCAAGGGTAATACTAATATCACCATTGGCTAAATTATTATCTTGTGATTCCTTTCTACTTTTTTCTTCTTTGCTCTCATACCCGTTTCTAATCTCTTTTCCACTTGTACCAGTATCACATTTATCTTCTTCCTCATCTTCTGTGACTTTTTTGGGTGAAACATCTACATCTTCCTCTTTGTTTTTTCTAAGAAGATCATCCTTCGCTCTGCCATCGAACTGAACAGCCTCCAAGTCCTCCTGGCCGACATGTATTACTAATTCTTCATTTTCTGAGGTGTCTTGTTTATAGTTCTTTTTTCTTTTCTTTTTGACTCTTACTGAACTTTCATTTTCCTGCACTATGAGTTCAGTTATGTGATTGGATACATCTTCATTTGGGTCCACAACCCTGAAAGTAAAAATTAATATTTTTAAAATAGAATACAACACTCAATATCTTGAGATTTCTAGACCTCCTCGCCAAACAAGAAAAACAAAACAGGTATTTCTTAGCAAAAGCTTAATGGAGCAGATGAACCACAATATTATAACCATAATACACGTTACATACGAATTCTTGGCAATCACCTTGGTGAGATAAATACACTCCAAAGCTTCTGGCAATACACTCTCTTGCCACATTCAGGAACTTGCAGAAAAAACATTTCTCGAATGTTTCTAAAAATGGCAACAGTGTGTTGCCAAAAACATTAGTGCAAATATTTCAACTGATTACTGTCCAAGAATTTGCAATCAATAATATCTCCCAGGAAATTTTAAATCATAATACTGTACAATAGCTGGAATGATCATTCTTTCACACTGGTCATGTGTGAGTTAAACCGGAAAGATAGTCAGACTGAAAAGTTCAATGCCATAACTTGATCCACAGATCTACAGCTTTTTGTGCCGCTGCTCTGACACTTGAGTTACTATGGCAACGTATTGGTACAACATTAAATTCTCCAAATGACTCACATATCGGTATACCACCATGCAGTATCAATACTGCGATAACAACCCAGTGGCAACTTACAAACCCATAAATACTTTAAGGCACGGGCTTTATAGTAAATACTAATAGATCAGAGTGGAATGATAATTCTTTCACACTGGCTGCGTGTAGGCTAAGTTGGAAAGGTAGAGCCAGACTGAAAAATTCAATGCCACAGCCAGGATTTGAACTACAGATCTACAGCTTAAGCTACCATGAGAGTTGGAGAATTTAATCTTGTATCAGCACGTTGCCATTGTAGTTCAATTGGTAAGAGCGGCGACACAGAGAGCCGAAAATCCTGGTTCAAATCGTGGCTATGGCATTGGATTTTTAAGTCTGACTCTAAACCTTTCCATAATAGTAGATTTATTTTCTTAAAAGAAATATATACTTTAGGGAAATGAAACTTATAGGATATAACGCTCATCCACATATGCTTCTTCTATAAATTTGTTTTAATTCTATCCTGCTAAGATGAGAAAATTTGCTTTCATGCATTTCTTTTTTTGTCATGGGTGTAACACAGATACCTGAAGTTATTAAAGCATCAATATTATAAAATATAGGTCTATTAATCGTAGTTAAGAGTCTTTGAAGGTTCCAATATTATTAGGCTTACTGCTTCAGAGCCAATCCATGTGAAAGTGGACAAAGGTGGTTACATCTTTTTTTTACGTGACATAGACATGTTATATATCAAAGTAAAGGTAAAAGACTGTAGAATTTGAAAATAGATTCACAATTCTATTAAATTAAAGGTATCTATATAATAACAACTGCTGAAATGTGTATTTTTTTCGTTGACTGAAATTTATAATTTAACATGTTGGCTAGTACTGCATTATACTCATGGAATCAGTAGATTTGCTGCAATTTTTAATTTCACCCACAAAAGCACAAATAAGTGAAGATGTTGTCATCATAAAACAATTTTTTAAGACCAGTTTAAGTGAAGATATTCATCAAATCAATTTTCAAGGTACCCTTGTCACACCCGTCACAAAAAACATGTAATAGTTTGGGTAGAAAGCCAAGTATTCATTGTATAAAATGGAAACTTGGTAAAAGTTAAGATATTTCAATACAGAAGACACACCTAAAATATAATTTTGAAATGCATACTATTTTGGCTTAATTTTGATGTGACGGGTGTGACACATGATGTGTGACGGGTGTGACATATGTTGTGTGACGGGTGTGACATTTATGTAAAATGCCTTTTGTAGCTTTTGTATAGTGATTATTTCATGCAGATGTTGAATAAATCATATGTTTGCATTAATACTATCTTTAAAATGGCTCTTGGACTTCCGTGGTAGAGAACAGAACTTCTTTGCAAGACGAAGAAACTACGATCTACCAGCTTTGGCTATGGATGACATAGGCGATCAGTGGAAATGTCACAAATGTTTTAATGTTGGTAAAGAAGTGAGGTAAAGATCTAGTGATCCCCTATAGAGGCCATGAAGGCTTCTAGGGTTCAAACGTTCAACCTTCAACATTTTTAGACTTTTAGCACGTGAAGGTGGTAAGGTTGTCAGTCTTATGCACTGGCTGCCTTTGTCCCAAAATTGCTTCTGGTACCCATTTCTGTTAGAGGATGAGTTGACCTCAGGGCCATAGAGCCAGCAGAAGGATTAGGCCAATTGATAAATCTCAAAAACCTCATCAGGAATTGAACCTGTGCCCTTCCGGTTTGTAGTACAGTGCCTCAACCAGCAGCATGACATTGTAGGCCTACCCCAATAAACTAAGTGAGAAGTGATAGCCTAATTAATTCTGTGCCTGATTTCTGTACTGGTAACTGTGTATCTTAGAACTGCTAAGAAATTCAGACAGACAATACCTCTAACAGTTGATGAAATGAGTAGGCCCACATGGAAACAAATGAAGGAGAACAGATAGAAAAACAATCTGCCAATCTAAATATAGCTACACAATATTATTTTTGTATGAGAGACAACAAAAATGTCCTGGTGACAAGAATAACCAGATCCACATCAATTCAGTAAAAGTTTTTGAAGAGCTCAGGCTTCCAAGTAGTCCAGGATTTTAGAGTAGAGGACAACGAAAACTGCCTTTACTAGTACCGGAGGAACATTTCGCTTCACAACTTTACACAAGCCTGTTAAAAATATGGACAGAGTGGAAAAAAGGCTAACAAGGGAATTCTTTTTTATGCTGAGATCATGTGTTGGGATTCCCCAGGATTGGTATATTATCACAAAAAATTTTCATGAAATTCATGCAAAATGGTACAGAGGCAGAAGGTGCAAAGTGTGGTTAGCGTTGCAGATTACAGATCCATCGGCCTGGGTTCGATCCTCGGTACCTCCTCGAATTTTTCTGAGTTAGGGAGGTCTGGTAGGGGTACATTCAGCCTCGTGATTCAAATTGAGGAGCTACTTGATAGAGAAGTAGCATCTCTGGTCATGAAAACCACCATTAATGGCCGTGGGTGTTGGCATGCTGACCACATGCCCCCCAATCCTACCACATGCCTACGGCAGATAATGCAGCAGTTGGGTGGTAGGCCAAGTCCCTCCAGGGACAGAGTTTAGTTTAGTTTAAGTCTCGGTTATAAGTTGATGTTGTCCCATCCGACATGTCACACCCGTCACACTGATAAAGTAAATTTTCAATAACTATATAAATATTTTTGTAAAATCTAATTATGCATTTCAGTATGTTTATCAGTCCTCTTACTTGAAAAAATAAAACAAATATAGTGGAGCTAATCAATTCACAGAAATTTCAATTAAACCTACATAAGAAAAAACCTTTGTCCAATTATGGTCACACCCGTCACATGCACAATATATTTTCCAGCTCTAGCATACAGCCTTGAAAAAAACATTAGATCATATTTTGTACTTCCAATGGGTTGGTATGGTAACACAAAAAACTTTGATGACATTCCTGCAATATGGTCCAGAGGTAGAAAGAAATAAGTGTAATGAAATCTGTCCAAATGTCACACCCGTCACTATGGATTGGCTCTTCAACTAGAAAAGAGACCAACTGTTAAAGCTAATAACTTTGTTGCCAACATACTAATAAATGTGTGTTGCTACTTCTAGAATGATGCACACACTTGACTGTAAAGAATTAGTCAGATTCAATATAAAAAGGAAAACACTTGTTAAGACAGTTAACTACAGTTCTAAGCTACAAGAAAAAAGGGTAAAAATATTTTTCTTTTAATTTTCTAATTCTTTATTGGCCAAGCTCACTTTTATATGGATTCACCCAAAAGAATTTTTTCCCCTTCGACATATTTCAACAAAATGGGCAGTTCTTGTCTAAATTAAATGTTAACAGACCAAAATTTCATGCCTCCTTAATAATACACAACTTGGCATCACATGCATGTTGTGTGGTAGATTTCTGTGGCGAGTAAGTAAACATTTCTAACATCAAGGAAGGGGAAGCAGGATTAGTTGCTGTACAAGCTATACCGCAACATTTTTTGAGCACATCACATACAGTATCATGTATCTTAAGCTTATCGGTACTTTAAATTTGTAAAATTCTTAGAAATGGTGAAGGTTCACATCTCCACTCTTAACACTTATTCTCGAACCTGAAATAGCAATTTAAAAGTGCCCTGTATTCCTTGCAGGATAACAATTGCCCTGCTGGTAACAAGCTAACATTAATGTGGTAATGACACCTTGAAATCATCCAGTGCTCTTATGGGCCTAATTCAATCTGTTTAAATCAGTCTACAGATAGGGTATCTCTTGTGAAAGTGTGTACTGGTATCCATTATTGGCAATTACTGTAATTTAAGCATTAGTAAAAGTATGACATATCTTGTAAGTAACACTTTTCCAGATAATTTGACCACAATTTTTTAATGCATATAAATGCATATTCCGGGGGAAATGCATATTTTAAATGAAAAAAAAAATCATGTTTTACTTTTAAATGTGGTATTAAACTATATGTTCCCCTTTAGATAGTTAGTTACTGGTATTTAATAATAAAGTCTTTGCAACCCCCCTCTCTTCCTATATATGCACACCGGTACATGGTTAAGGCTGTGTTATACTGATTTGGAAGTTATTCCTCAGGTTCGCGAGCGACCCCTGGTGATCCCGTAAGGGGATATTCTCAGCGTATTTGTTACCGGGGTGCGCCAGTCCCCTACCTACTTAAACCTAAAGACACACACACCCAGTCCTGAACCCGAGAAAGGAATTTTTCACTACTGAAAAATCCCCGACCTGGCCGGGAATCGAACCCGGGCCGCCGGAGTGGAAGGCAGGCGCGCTACCGACTCACCCACGGAGGCAGACTACGCAGAACAAATCAGTGAAGTGAAAACAGTGATAGATTCCTTAAATGCAGAAGATGCAGCTAGCATTACGATAGCTCAGAAATGTTTGTCTGAATATGGCACTGAGAAAAGATCTAGTATATTCATAGCCATTACTCCAAATTAACTGAAATTGTAACATAGTTGGATGCTCGCTCGAAATAACTCTTTAGAGCAGCGTTTCTCAACCTTTTTTGAACCCGAGGACCTCTAAAATGTCCAAAAGATTTTACGGACTCCTAATTTTACATCTCACTTTTAAAAGGCCTATATTCTTAATATTTGGGGTATTAATTATAGGTCATTAAAACGAAATATGTGAAAAAATTTTACTTCTTTACTTTCCACTTGCTTTTTTAATAATTTTTTCTAATTATGTCTGCGGACCATCTGCATCATCTTCGCGGACCTCACTTTCCCTGATAGATCAAATTTCAAATGTTACTGTCGTCAGAAACTTCCAGTTTTGCTAAAATTGCATCCAAGCTTCGTCAGGTATTAAATAAAAATCCTGGTTACAAAACAATCTGTCAAATCAGCAAAATGTTGTCTGGTGAAGGTGAAAAAGCTGTAACATATAAGAGGAATTGGCTGAAGAAGAGTTGTGGTGTCTTTCACATGCATCTGTGACATCATCATATAAAGGACGTTTTCACTGTATAAAACCTTCTTCACTGACAGATATAGGAGCTTCGCACATGACAACCTCAATGCAACTTTCCTTATTATTATAATAGCCATGAATAAGATAAGATTATCCCCCCAAAAATGATTTTTATTCATTTGTTTTTGCATATAACAGTGCATATTTTTAAAATTATTCATGCACACTTGCATGCATATTTTATTTGATTATGTATAGAAATCTGGGCTCTAGTTGTTATTCTTATTTAAATATCTTAACTTCCTACTTTAATCTTCATTGTCCGAGAATAATAACTGTGAAGAGAACTTCTATTCCTAGGTTAAAAAGTGGTTCACACCAAAAGTTAAGCGCGAGAGATCCTTTTTAATAATACTTTATGACAAATTGAAGGATAGTCATAACATAGAGGATAAAGTCTAATTTTGAAAGTTCTACAAAAAATGGATAATAGGAGAATATATGAAGCAAAAAAGGTGAATGACTCACTCATTGCTCATTCCAATAATAAATGTAAAACAGCCTGGAAGGTCATCAAATATGAAGCTGCTATCTTAAAAAGTAAGGACGAGGAAGCTATACCACTCTACCCGAAAGAGTTAAATGATCACTCTGTTAATGTACCTGTAAATATTAACAATAATCTTCACAATACTACAAACATGGAATCTTTTGTACAGTGAGTCCCACGCAAGAGTTGGCCAATGACGCGGGTTTCTGCATCGCGGCAGGCACAGCTCCAACTCTCGAGTGATCAGGTGAAATATCTACACAAAAAGCCACGAACGGTGTAATGATTTAGGTTCTCACATTTATAGTCAAAATTACAATGAAAATAACCACTTACTTTATCACAAGAGATGTTGGAAATGTTCTCCTCTTGCATCCACACAATACTGGCACCATTTTAGGAAATCTTCTTTCACGCACATAAGTTCAGCTTCCGAGATAGAGTTAATTTCTCTTGTGATATTGTCTTTAAGTTCTTCTAATGTTTGGGAAATTGACCTATACACTTTATTTTTCAAGATTCCTCATAAATAATAGTCACAAACTGTGACACCCGCGTCATTGGCCAACTCTTGCGTGGGACTCATTGTAGAATTACCCATTACCTAAATCCAATATCAGTTCTAACAGTAACTTTAAATGGAAGATGGTTGATCCTGCCAATGTTCGTAACATTATTAGTGAACTAAGCTCTTCAAGAATTGAGGATATTTTTGAATTGTCAAACTTTTTTTTTTCCAAAATACATGAATGGTGTAATTATAGCTCCAACACAACTTATTAATGTAATGTTGACTGTATGAAAATTTACTGACTGTCTTAAATATGCCAAACCTATTTTTAAAAAAGGTGTAAAAGAACAACCTGACAATTACATCAGCCAATCACAATTGTTCCTATTCTTAGCAAAATACTTTTGAAGTAACTGTATGTTATATCAGAACCATTTTACTTTTAGGCCTAAACATTCAACGTCAATGGTTATTGAAAAGATTGCTTTTATCTTAAAAGGTTTTGAGGAAAAACCAGATTCACGTTTCATTTCAGTAAAGCTTTTAATCTTGTGTCCCACTCTATGCCAAAAGCTGGAATTTTATGTTATTAAAAGTAATACCACAGTATAAGTATTAATACAGTAAAGAAACTGTGTGTTAAAAGTCCTATGACAACATGTTGACTGGACGACACTAGCGCTCCATGCGGAGATTGAGTAAAGCTACATTCTCATCATATGAAATGGCTTGGGAAAATACATAAACACATCGCAAAATATGTTATGTTAAAAGAGAAAAAGAGAAAAATACAGAATATTTTTATTTAATGCAAATCTAATTTTAAATTTAAGAAATAATAAAACAGATAATGTATTACATTCTAGTTAAGAGGAGGTAAACAATACCTAAATAGGCTACTGTTAAGGACTGTACCTAGGCCTAGTATTTTTCCTTTAAAATCATTGCCCTTTAATATAATTTATAATTCAAATTATGATAATAAATAGCCTACATATTAATTACGTAAATTATATTATAGGTCTGTCACATTGTTCATCCTGCACGTCATTGTTGACAGTGTATTTTGATTCTTTGCCTTATATGGCAATATAAGACTTCAATTTATCGTAGGTCTATGTAGCGCCAATTACTGCAGGATGGACTTCATTAAACAAAACAAAAAATTCAGGAGCATTTGGAATTGAAGACACCGTCGGTACAGCAGTTTTAATTAACGAGTTTTTATAGGAATTCATAAACTGTTTTCGGTGTGTGTCAAGCATAGACGGTAATTTTCACTCAAATATTTTACATATTTTGTTACTAGGTTTTCTTGTCGACCATTAATGACCTATTTTATACACCAGAAATCATTACAACAGAATAAAATATAAAAATATTACATTAAAGTAACTTGAAACATAACCACACCAGGATCACGAGTAAGCCAGTAGACCTACAATAAATATTACTTATTTTCGTTCTTACCTTTCTGGATGTTTCAAGAAAGTGAAGAAATGCAATTCAGGATTTTGCCTTTTATTATTACTGAAATTTACAGCAGAATAATAAGGTCCTTTCGAATATAGCGTGTTCTAATAAATACAACACTCCTATTTATTTACATACTTCCCGGAGTAGTTTCTGTAGGCTTACTATATGGCCGCTACGATCGCTAGTAAATGCGCGCGCATGTTCGGCTGGCAGAAAAACGGGTTGAGTTTCTGTACTGTATTAATACTTATACTGTGGTGATACCATACACTTAAGCTTAATCAAAAATTACTTAACAGATAGAACGCAAACGGTGTGTACAAATAACACATCACCTGATCACAAGAAAATTATAGCATGAGTTCCCCAGGGTTCAGTTTAGAGGCCTTTCTCGTTTTATCAATGATTTTAGTTTTAACATCCCAGCTTTCTATGTGTGGACGATACTAATATTATGTACAATTATTATGTACAGATAATGACAATTTTAAGGTGACATAATTCGCGGGTGCGCGGGCAAAGAAAGTTAAGTCCACATCCTAAAAATTGAGATATGTAAATACCGGTAGAGTTATAGATAAAAATGTTCTCTACATTTGTGTTAAATCCAGTAAGTCACATTCAAAATTGTACGGTAGTTATGGATGTGTGCCTCATTGGTTTATCCATCTCTAAAGCTATGTTGGGCTGGTATAGTGTGTTGAGTCACTCTAATTCTCAATAACAAGAAAGTGGACTTAACTCTCTTTGCCCGCGCACCCCGGAATTGAATCAATCTCTACAGCTAGCAAAAAAATTGGTAATAAGTTACACAGCAAATTGTCTTGTAATGAATGATAGCAAAACCAAACATATAATCTTTACACTTAAAAAGATTTGATGACTTACCAAAAATAGGCTACCTGTCAAATTGCTATTCTCTATCCCATTTAAGAACGATCCTGTTCAAAATAAAGAGGCGTGGCTGTCATAGCCCGCACGTGAGAATGCACGTGTTCACCGTGTAATGTTAGTTTGTTTATTCTCAGTAGCAGAGTCATCATGAACAATGAATCCTTTGTTTCGTTTGCTAATTGACATAATACGAGGGTTGGTCAATAAGTAAGGTCTCCAACACTCTAGCCCAGAGATTCTCAAAGTGGGATCCGCGGACCCCCGGGGGTCTGCGATGGTGTTTCAGGGGGTCCGCAGCGGTTTAAGAAGAAATAGGATATACCGTAATTTTCTCACATTAAGTTACATATCTTCTAAAGCATTAAGGAGTAAACTCTGTTTGTTACCATTGATATGGTTATTTTGTCTATTGAATTTTATACATTTGAATCAAAGTATTTATTTTATTTTTTTTCAAAACCCAGAGGGGGGGCCGCGAAATTTTAATTTTTTTCAAGGGGTCCACGGACTGAAAAGTTTGGGAACCACTGCTCTAGCCCAAGCTGGCAACGTCGGACGAGAGAATTGGCGCCACTGCCGTGTCCCATTATCTCCCCTCTTTCAAACGAGCCTTTGCTACAGCCTCTGAACCTTTTAGTATCCTAACTACAGCTGTTTGAAATGGATCTCCTGATTTCCGTCCCCGCCAAGTGCGGCTTCCGTGAAGTCATACGGTTTCTTACTGCAAAAAAAGTTCTGCCGATTGAAATTCACAGAACATCCTGTATGGAACGTTTAGAAATGTCAAGAAGCAATAAACAAAGTTCACGAGCAGTGACGCGTCGATCTTGTTACACGAATGAATCAACTTTTGCCAGCATCTCATCTGTGACGGCTGTTGTTGGTCTGCACTTCGCTCTTCATCTTGAATATTTGTCCGGCCCTGTTTAAACTCATGAACCCATTTACGCACATTTTTATGTCCATACATCCCTCTCCATAAACTTTGCAAAGCGCTCTGTGAATTTCAATTGGCGAAACTTTTTTTGCAGTAAGAAACCGTATGACTTCGCGGAGGCCGCACTTGGCGGGGACGGAAATCGGGAGATCCATTTCAAACAGCTGTAGTTAGGATACTAAAAGGTTCAGAGGCTCCAGCAATGGCTCGTTTGAAAGAGGGGAGATAATGGGACACGGCAGTGGCGCCAATTCTCTCGTCCGACGTTGCCAGCTTGGGCTAGTGTGTTGGAGACTTTACTTATTGACCAACCCTCATATAATGATGACGATGGCAGTGAGAGTTTGTTATTTTAAGTGTAAATGTTGATATTATTATTGCATGAACTTACGAACACTACTTCTGTACTAGCAAGCCACTCCCTGGTAATGGTGCATGCTAATGACATTAACCAATCACGTTTTGTCACATGATGCGTATTTTCCGTAAACTCTCTGTGAGTTCTCCTCCCCTTTATTTTGACTAGGATCAAACTAGAATGGGATCAATAATAGATGTAGCAAACTAAACCCTTCAATTTACTATCTATAGTAAAACCTCTTTCCAGAGAGTCTAAGTGCCAAGGTACACATAACCTGCCATCTTGTCAAGATGCGGCTTGATAAGAATAAAGAGATCTCACACTGACCTCAGACTTTGGGAAGAAGTTCGGGTTTTCTAAAAAGGTGATAAATATGCAAATCTTTGCAGCATTGTTACACCTGAATTCAGTGAGGCGGGGAAATTAATCCAGAAAAACTGAAGGACTTAAAAAAATGCTCCCATACATTCCAGAAGAAGCAAATGGCTTTTACTTGGACATTATTAGTTTTCCATGCCCATGCTAAACACTAGTGTTTAAAGACATGATAAGTCTAGGTGATCAAGATCAGTGTTTCCTTTTTCATTATAGGGCTATATACATTTTTTGTCTTCCTTTAGGATAACTTTGAATGTAAATGATATGTTCTCGCCCTTAATGAATTTAAAGTGTTCATTTTTACCATTATTAAAGACTGTGATGTATCTTAATGTCATGTGTCATTGCGATTTAAGTTGGTATGTAGACCCTTTTGCTGTTAACATTTTTTTTTAAATACCGCAAGAATATTTTGGCAAATGTTAATTTTTTGTAATGGTTATTATATGGATTATCTTCAGATCTATTTGTCACTTTAACAGAAGCAATGTCATGATTAAATGCCTTAAATGAATGTCTTAGATTTGCTTTTCAGTTCTTTTTTCTCTGAATCATGATTTTGGCACTTGGACCCTTATAAAACTAAATGCTTCAAATATGTCGGGATGCTGTTGTTGAAAGTTTATGTAAAAAGCTGTCCAGAGTAATTTTTCTTTTTAAGGAACCTTAAACATTGTGTAAGTCGCCTATGACACTTATGGCCTATTTCGGACTCACTCATGTTACACTACATATGCCTATAGGGTAATTCTGGTGCTGCAATAAGGGCTTTTTATGGCTGAAATTTTAATATGTAATTTAAGTTTTAACAAATCCTGTAGAGCAATTTTTTCTCTCCTTGAAATAATGACCATCGCTTGTACGAGGGTGGATCAAAAAGTAATGCACAATAATTTTTCTCGCATTGATATTGCGGCTGGGATCTTGAACTTTCACCAAGAAGGAGTTTGAAGCTTCCGCTATGCGCGCTATTTTGTTCTCACGTGTAGCTCTAGTGAGAGAAGCGTAAACTATGCAATAAAGATGTTGTGCATGTTACTATCGTCCACTTGTGAAGAGCAGCAAGGTGTAATGCGATTTTTATGGGCTAAAGGGCATTACCCAAGTGAAATTCACAGGGACATGCATGGCGTATATGGGGACGACTGTATGGACTGATCAATGTCTCCAGGTGGCGTGCATTCTTCGGAAGATGGCAGTGATAACCTTTCTGATGTGCCACGTTCTGCACGGCCGACAACACAGCCACTGAGGCGGCAATTCTGAAAAGCCGGCAGATCAAATTGCGAACCTTATCTCAGCAGTTCAACATTTCAAACGGTGCAATGTACGATTTGTGCATGACACCATTTAAGTTTTGTAAAGTTAGTGCTCACTGGGTGCCTAAGAACCTGACAGATGACCATAAGGGGCAGCGAATGATGACAAGGTTGGATTAGCCTACTTAATCCGTTACGCTGCAGAAGGGCATGACTTTCTGAAGGGAATTGTCACTGGTGATGAGTTGTGGTGGGCGTACCACTACACGCCTGAAACAAAGCAGGCCTCTATGGAGTGGAAACATAATTTGAATCAAACTGGTTTATTTATAGACTATTTCTTTCTATGGGGTCAGTCTGATAGTCTACTTCTGCAAGCAATTAATCTTCATGCTGATATTATATTTCTTCCTGCAATTACAGTAAACTTATTCTTGTGTATGGCAGATATAATAAGTTTAAAAAAAGGTGGGGAGTACAAACCGAAAAGCCATGCAAGGACCATTTTGCCATCCCTTCATAAGGAAACACGTGATGAAATGTACAAAGTGAAGAGAGTTGATGGATATATGCAGAAGGTACTGCAGTAAAACAAAGCTTACGAGTGCTTTTGAGGCAACTGACACTGTACCAGACAATCCAAAGAAAGTTCTCAATAATTACTTAGAAAGGTAGACTCTCAACATGATGAAACTGCAGTTGAATCTTTGACTTACAGTAGGCTAATTTTTTTTTGGAGAATAGTTTTGTACCAGTTGAGAAGGGAAGTCTTGGAAGAGGAAGAGAATAGGTGTAGCGCCAGGTAAAAGCATACCTGGCTCAAGCACTAAGTTATTCTAATGACGATGAAACTGAAGAGATGGGATGTATATATCCACAAAACCAGCCACAGAATATTTTTTCTATTGAAACTGAAGAGGCTGTGTTTTGAAATGATTTCCACAAAGAAGATGTAAATGTCAGCACAGGAGAAATTTTGGAGTAGGCCTATGTTGAAGACTTCTAGGAAACAGTTGCGTGTCGAGAAGTTTGTGTTGGTGAAAATGAAGTCCAGAAAAGGAAGAGATACAGCTTTCCAATACGTAGCCATAAATAAAAAAAAAAGTATGGGCAATGAGTTGTTTTATGGAGCTTAAGTCTGCAGATAATGGAAAACACTTTTCAGCTTACTGAAAATGCTTTTGTCGTTGACTTTAAGGTAAATGTATAAACTGGTTTCTGTACATTTAAGATGATGTAGCAAATTAACCCCACAGTTTCAAAAATTTTATTTTGCTATGGTATAAAAACTACCTGGCAGATTTAAGTGAAGGTTGAGTTTGATACATTGGTTAATTTTAGCTTTCATTTCATGCAATTTTATAGACCCTATCAAAGTGGCACCACATGCAGGGGTTGTCTTTGACACACCATATTTTATTTTTTTCTCGACGTATCTTAGGTCCGATCTCAAAAGTGAACAGACTATTTAGAATCTTCAAAACAAATAGAATATGTTTCAGTTTTTTAGATATTTAATACTTAATTTTTTAGAAACTATGACAGATTAAAGGAAAAAACTATCAAAGTCAGCCCAGTTGACGGTAATGATTTCTCCGACTTGAAATAGAACAATCGTCTTTAAACTTATGCTTGCAATTTGTATTTTAAGCTGGTAAATTGATTTTGCTGTATCCTTTAAGGAGGCCTATAATTTCTGCATTATTTAATGACAAATAAGTATCTTGTAATCTTGTCTTTGTAAGGCAAATCAGAAGGTGTATGAAGATATTCACTGTTTAGCAGAGCATGAAGAGCAGACATAATAGTCATTGATCCCCAGAAGGAGAGCTTGGCTTTGGACGCCACTATCCGGTATTTGAGAACAGAAAACAAGTAGGGCCTAGTAGTAGAAGTAGTAAATGATTTATTTCGCTTGGCGCCTATAGGCCTAAATGAAGAAAAGAAGTCCATTTACAACCTATGTCTTCTTCCTCACTTCAGGCTGGGTTTAGTTTCCCACTGAGCTGGATTTGAACACATGCTGATCAGTGGTGTTATGCGGGCCCCAGCTTGCAGACCAACACTTCCACAACCTTGCATGTCATTCGTCCGTTCTCCACAATTCTGCCAACAATTTTGTGCATGTGCTTTTCAAATGCAGATCTTTCTCAGAGCACCATTTCCTACTGGTTTACGTGTATGAGAGATGTCGAGATAATTATATAACTTCATCAAAGAAGGGGGTCTGATGGCAGAGCCCCATCAGAGCCCCTAAGAAACAATAAAGCATATGTTAAGGTAGGTTAGGTTAGGTTTAAAGGGGGTAAGAAATAATGGAGTTGAAATCAAATTAAGTCTTCCTTTTCGGCATCTTGTGAAGAATATCAAGTTGCTTTACCCTGGTAGTGTTCTAGAGCAACAGCGACTGACTGCCACAGACCACCATCATGTTTACAGCCCTGATTCCAGGACCATGTGACCCATTGGCTTCATGCTTGCATGCATCTGCGCCCTCTCAAGCAGATCATTCAGGTGCGTGCACTTCCTTTTACAGAGCCATTTTAGGTTAATTTTGCGAACTTCATAGCGATTTTACCTATACCGGTACTTACAATATTCCTAGAAACAAAAGGTGCTTGCAGATGGATTAGAAAGTTCTGAAGAACAATATTACACCATATTTAACCATTCTTCAAGTGACAAAGAAACTGTGTCTGCAATTTTAGGTTTACTAACCGGTACTTACATTCATCTTCGTATAAATATAAGGTGCTTATGATGGAATCTATAGATTCTAAAAAATAATGGTTAAACATAGTGGTCCGTGGTCTGAGGCTATGAATCTTGCCAGACATTTTGCCACCACTGTGGGGAACTTCTTCATTGGTTACTAAACTGATTCTTCTGCATATTAGCTCCTCGGAACCTAGAGCTGATTATTTTGACAATTTTTATTATATTTCAACGCTCAGTAGTATGTGGCCATCGCTCATGTAACTGCTTATTTTTTTGACATTTTCTTTATTTTTCAAATATTACTTCTGGTCACAACACAATGATGAAATGTTATGTGTTGATTACTCGTCAGTGTAAGAATATTTTAGATTCTTTTATTCAGTCCCTTTTGAGACATCCTAATTTGCTAATCAGCAATTTTAGCTAAATCTCAATAAATAAATGATGGATCCTTCTAAACAAAATGGCCAATAGAAGCCAAAGTGTTAGTGATAGAAATGTGAAAAAATTGTTTTATATTCCCAGATACATACAGAAAGAGAAAATGTATACTTAAAAATAAAATAAAACATATCAGAGCCAATCCATAGTGACGGGTGTGACATTTGGACAGATTTCATTACACTTATTTCTTTCTACCTCTGAACCATATTGCAGGAATGTCATCAAAGTTTTTTGTGTTAACATACCAACCCATTGGAAGTACAAAATATGATCTAATGTTTTTTTCAAGGCTGTATGCTTGAGCTGGAAAATATATTGTGCATGTGACGGGTGTGACCATAATTGGACAAAGGTTTTTCTTATGTAGGTTTAATTGAAATTTCTGTGAATTGATTAGCTTCACTATATTTTTTTTATTTTTTCAAGTAAGAGGACTGATAAACATACTGAAATGCATAATTAGATTTTACAAAAATATTTATATAGTTATTGAAAATTTACTTTATCAGTGTGACGGGTGTGACGTGACGGGTATGACATATCGGATGGGACAACATCAACTTATAACCGAGACTTAAACTAAACTAAACTCCGTCCCTGGAGGGACTTGGTCTACCACCCAACCGCTGCATCATCTACCTTAGGCAGATGGTAGGATTGGGGGGCATGTGGTCAGCATGCTGACACCCACGGCCATTAATGGTGGTTTTCATGACCGGAGACGCTACTTCTCTATCAAGTAGCTCCTCAATTTGAATCACGTGGCTGAATGTACCCCTACCAGACCTCCCTACCTCAGAAAAATTCGAGGTGGTACCGGGGATCGAACCCCTGTAATGGATCTGTAATCTGCAACGCTAACCACACTTTGCACCTTCTGCCTCAGTACCATTTTGCATGAATTTCATGAAAATTTTTTGTGATAATATACCAATCCTGGGGAATCCCAGCACATGATCTCAGCATAAAAAAGAATTCCCTTGTTAGTATTCTTTCCACTCTGTACATATTTTTAACAGGCTTGTGTAAAGTTGTGAAGTGAAATGTCCCTCCGGTACTAGTTAGGCAGTTTTCGTTGTCCTCTACTCTAAAATCCTGGACTACTTGGAAGTCTGAGCTCTTCACAAACCTTTACTGAATTGATGTGGATCTGGTTATTCTTGTCACCAGGACATTTTTGTTGTCTCTCATACAAAAATAATATTGTGTAGCTATATTTGGATTGGCTGATTGTTTTTCTATCTGTTCTCCTTCATTTGTTTCCATGTAGGCCTACTCATTTCATCGGCTGTTAGAGGTATTGTCTGTCTGAATTTCTTAGCAGTTCTAAGATACACAGTTACCAGTACAGAATTCAGGCACAACATTAATTAGGCTATCACTCTCACTTCTTTATTAGGGTACAATGTCATACTGCTGGTTGAGGCACTGTGCTACAAACCTGAAGGGCACAGGTTCAATTCCTGATGAGGTTTTTGAGATTTTTCAATTGGCCTAATTCTTCTGCTGGCACTATGGCCCTGAGGTCAACTCATCTTCTAACAGAAATGGGTACCAGAAGCAATTCTGGGGTAAAGGCAGCCAGTGCATAAGACTGACAACCTTACCACATTCATGTGCTAAAAGTCTAAAATTGTTGGAGGTTGAACGTTGGAATCCTAAAAGCCTTCATGGCCTCTATAGGGATCACTAGATCTTTACCTCACTTCTTTACCACCATTAAAACATTTGTGACATTTCCACCGGTCATCCGTGTCATCCATAGCCAAAGCTGGTAGATCGTAGTTTCTTTGTCTTGCAAACTACAAAGTTCTGTTCTGTACCACGGAAGTCCAAGAAGTCCAAGAGCCATTTAAAAGATAGTAATAATGAAAACATATGATTTATTCAACATCTGCATGAAATAATCACTATACAAAAGCTGCAAAAGGCATTTTCCATAAGTGTCACACCCGTCACACAACATATGTCACACCCGTCACGCAACATGTGTCACACCCGTCACATCAAAATTAAGCCAAAATAGTAGGAATTTCAAAATTATATTTTAGGTGTGTCTTCTGTATTGAAATATCTTAACTTTTACCAAGTTTCCATTTTATACAATGATTACTTTGCTTTCTACCCAAACTATTACATGTTTTTTGTGACGGGTGTGACAAGGGTACCTTGAAAATTGATTTGATGAATATCTTCACTGAAACTCATCTTAAAAATCTGTTTTATGATGACAAAATCTTCACTTATTTGTGCTTTTGTGGGTGAAATTAAAAATTGCAGCAAATCTACTGATTCCATGAGTATAATGCAGTACTAGCCAACATGTTAAATTATAAATTTCAGTCAATGAAAAAAATACACATTTCAGCAGTTGTTATTATATAGATACCTTTAATTTAATAGAATTGTGAATCTATTTTCAAATTCTACAGTCTTTTACCTTTACTTTGATATATAACATGTCTATGTCACGTAAAAATTCACATGGATTGGCTCATCAGCAACAAATTATTTTATTATTGGTTGATTTCATATTGAATAACCCCAAGCAGCGAAGGGAAAATTCATCCATTTAAGTTTTGAGAGCTTTAATAGGAGCATTCATGCTGATGGTGTCAAGCTTCGTCACGACAATGCTCGGCCCCATGTTGCTGCAGCTGTTCGTGAGAAAATCAACAAATTTGGTTGGGAGGTGCTCCAGCACCATCGGACGTTCATTTGTTTGGTCCCATAAAGAAATTCCTGGCCGGTAAACACTTTGTCAGATGCAGAAGTGAAAACATCAGTCCGCAGATAGCTATACTCCAACCGAACGGACTTTTATGAACAGGATATTTTGAAACTGGTATCATGATGGGAGAAATGTGTTGAGAAACTTGGCGACTAAACTAAACTAAACTCCGTGGCGCTACATCCCTGGAGGGACTTGGCCTACCACCCGACCGCTGCGTCATCTCCCGTAGGCAGATGGCAGGATTGGGGGGGCATGTGGTCAGCATGCCGACACCCACGGCCGTTATTGGTGGTTTTCATGACCGGAAACTTGGCGACTATATAGAAAAAAAAAAGACAAAAGATGCCCCTTGTTTGTAATTGTACCTACTAAACGTTTTGTAAAACAAAATTATTATGCGTTACTTTTTGAAACACCCTCGTAATTCCTATTATGATAGTGAAGTATATTTTCTACTTAGAATTCCTTTGTGCAATTTAATTCTTATTTTATATAGAATCTATCTTCAACAAAAAAGTGGCCATAGGTGGATACAGATGTGTCCATAGGTGGGGGGTAGGCCTAGACAGCCATAGATGGGGAAAAGTGATGCGTTTGTTTTAAAGAAGTACTACTGTACTGAAAAAAAAAAAAAAAAAAAAAAATAGGCCTATCAGATATTTTAATCCTTACACTCTGAATATGTTCCACAGATGTTTATCTTCACTTTTTAAATTTCCCCTTTGCTCCAAAATTGTAAATTAACAAGGAATTAAATTGAAAGTAAGAAAAACTGCTTAAAGTGGTCATAGCTGGTGCTTCCGCTGCTACTTCTTCTTTCCCTGCTTTGGTCCCAATGTATGTAATAGTATAAGTGCCTTCATCCTGAAATATTTATTAATGGTGTGGAGCTACGGTAACCTATTATGTCTCAACTGATAGGCCATTGCCATATGCAAATGCAGCAGTAAAGGGGGCCTAACAATTTATTAACTAAATGCGTATATAACACTATTGGCAGCAATGGATAACCCTGTGCAGGAAGAAGCATTTTCAAGACAATAGCCATAGTGGTTTTGCTCTTAAATCGCGAATAAGTGCACAATACTTTAAGTTACAAGTATTGTCGTGTGCGAGTATTTAATCTACATTAAGTATACAGTAGATGCATCATTAGTAGGGCCCTGATTTATTGGTGAAATAAAATGGCTGATTTCGGTGTTAACTTCCTACTATTTCGTGAAATAAATTACTTATACTACATTGGGAACATTACATAATGATAAACTTTGGTTCTTTATTTACATGAACTAACATCCCCCCCCCCCCCCCATTTCCATATTCTTCTGCCCTTGTATGAACTGAAACAACTTTCGATTTAGGCACGATTAGAGTTAAAGTTAAAATATAATGACGAGAAATATTATCGTAATTTTTACTAAACACCATCAGATAGCCATTTGCAAACAGAAGTGCCAACCATACTTCTGTGGATAAAAGGCGAAATACAAGTAACAAGTAACAAACATTCTACTCTCTTCTGCTGTAATCGATCATAGGAATCGCTAACTTGGCAAAGACATAGCAGAAAAGGAGTGTACTCAACAGTACAAACCAGGTCACAGACAATCTGCGGAAATTCAGCAATCTTTGTAATCGATCACAAATATCGATACATCGGTAAATCTACGACAGCCACAGAAACAGCAGAGAAAAAAAAAAGCATGCTGCTAAGAAATAAAGCAGACCAAAACACAATATTGTGCTCATTTCTCCCTTTACGGACAGAAGAGGCATATTTCGCACTTATAGACACGTTTCGCGGAATTGAGTAAATTTCGCGATATTTCGTGGATTCAATTTGGTTCATATTGGTATTTTAAGCATATAAATGCTAAATATAGCTAAGGGAGGTTGTTTTATAAAATTTCGCGCTTATCGTTGTTACCAAAAAATACGGCCCCTAATCATTAGCAACGGCTTCCAAGATCCGTCTTGAAGCTCGTATATAGTTCAATAGCATTGTGCAACCCAAGCGTTCACATTTAATCACCCATACAGTGCATTATTCTCAAGATATCAATATTAATTCAATTATTCCGAGTGTTTTGATATAAGAATTATTACTGGCAATAAATACAGAACATTTATTCGCCACGTGTTTATCCTTCCCGCCAAATCGCAGTACAGTGTTTATTGCAAGTGTTTTAATCATATTTCAGTTTATTTGTTATTCAGTTTCTCAATTAGTTTATTTCAGTGCAGTTATTAAGCCTATATTGTGTGAATAAAAGTTCCATAGTTTTTGTTACATGTTAAAGGTTTGTTTCCAATTGCATCCGTGGATTCCTGTATCCAGCAACCTGCGATATAAGTCCACTTAGCTCTATTCCCTTTATTATTATTGTTTCAAGCAATAATTATTCCTCTGCTACCAGAGATTCTTTTTAACTTCCCTTCCCATCATTTTCCCTCTGCGGCAGGGTTATATGCCGTTCTTGTACCCAACAACTGTATTAGGAAGGCTGGGCTGCAACGCCATCTAGTAGGCAGAAGGTAAAATGGGGAAAAAATTAAATACTTAATTTCTCCTTTCTTCTCTTCCTGTCTTCCTTTTCCTCCCTATCTCTCACCTTCTCTTCACCCTACCTACCTATTTGGGACCTATTCCTACACTGCCCGCCTTATTTCTCCAAGCTTGGCGGCCGTTAGAATTCTGAAAATTCCAGAGGAGAAAGTGGCATTAGCGGGTGGGGAAGAAGGTCAACTGATGCGAAATCATCCCTTACTATTCGTGCAAAAACATACGGTCATTTCAGCTGCCACGAGAAGTGTAGACGTGTACGAAGCTAAACCACAATACTGATCATTTTCTTTCTATAATAAATTGATTTTAAATAAGTTTACCAAAAATTCATGTAGCTAATCTCCTAATCAGTTTGTAGTATCGTAATACCGTAGTAATAACTGTGAGTACACGCATGTTTTTAGCTTTGCCTTAGTTGTATAGCAACCATCTTCTATCTCTTTCTTCCCTCTACCCACCCTCTGCCAAGTTTAAATTTCTGTTACGTGGGCTAGGCTTGGAGAAATAAGGCGCGGAGTATAACCACAAATTTTACATACAAACTGGTACTCGAACATGGAACCACAAGCATCGTAACTAGCAGCCTTAACCAATACGCCACAAGTGACTGCTAAGTGGTGAAGGGAAAATTCATCTATTTAAGTTCAGAACTTTAATACATGAGAAATAACCGTTTTGATCAAAGGGTCTTTTAATCAAGTATTCAGTTCCAGGACGGAAATAGGGCGATTCCAGATACCAAACTCCAAATGCTAAGGCAAAAGCCGTTCATTGGGCTACTTGTAATCTTCCAAATAGTCCCTGTAAACGACTTGAAATTGCAAAAACTTTAGCTATTAACTGTGGACCAATGTTTATGTTTCCCCATGTGAAAGACAAAACCAGGGTTCTAAAGACTGATATTATAGTAGAGTTTTTCATTACATACCCAGGTGGCTTCAAAGGAATAACCCACTAAGTCGGTGTTTCTTTATGTTAATTGATCTGACCAATTCGGTATTGGTTTCCGCTTTCCAAAACACAAGCAATGTTGCAATAATCTCTCATTGTTAATGTTGCCAAATATTGTTCATTTTCAGTTCTTCCCTCGCTTTAATCAATTCACACGTATCATTGTTTACTGTAACTAGATCTAGCAATCTCGCATTTCGCTCATCCACATGCCCTGTCCCATACCCCGGTTTTGTATATTCTAATGCATTTTTCCACAAAACAAAATGTTATTTCCTTTTCAACTTTTTTCCTGTCAATGAGTATGAATGGGTGAAGAATATTAACCCCTAAAAAATAAAATGAAATAAAATTGTCACCCCACCTAATGAACATAAAGAATGTCCCAAGGGTTTTTGGTCATCCACATGGCTGAAAAGAATGGAATTTTTTCTGCAGAAATGAAAAATTTGTATAACTGGCAACAGTGTTAGAAAGCCAACAGGGCAGCTTGTGGTTGAATTGTAAGGTTGAATTTTGCTTGCTTACAAACAGTTTGGGATTAACAAAGGACTTGGCATCATTTTCAAGGAAAACGTTTTTATTCCCCGTCATTAACATGGCTTCTAGAAAGTAGGCAGAAAGTGAATATTAATTAATTTTGATTATGCACTATGATAAACCTTCCAATTCAAAGTACCTGACTGAAGTTGAGCCTACAGAGGTTTATAAATGGCTTGCTGAGACCACTTAAACTCCCTTTTTGTCATCCACATGCCTGATTTTTGTGTCATCAACATGTCTCATGAAGGGGTATGTGGATGACTCTCAAGTCATGTAGATGATAAATGTAGGATACTATTGTGTTTGCGGTGTCTGTGACCTGTACTTAAGATCTTAAAACTGATTAAATGAATTTCTGCTTGATTCCCCCCTCCCCCAAAACCATAAAAACACAGTCTCGTTAAAATTACATTAATTCCGGAGTATGCACACAAATTTGCATGCAAAATCAACTGAAGTATGCTGAGAAAAATATGAAATCACATAAAGAAAAGCAGATTGTTGCCAAAGTTAGTCATTAATGTGGCCTTCTGCCATCCACATGTACACGGATGTCATTCACATGGCTTTAAAAAATAAAGAAATCAAAATAAATAAAAATAGCCTATAAACATTTCAGCTCTGCTGGTGTCATATTATAATCAAGTAACCCCTGAAGTATTTTTGTGATTTTTTTTAGATTTTTTAAACAAAGTAAAAAATTTGGATTTTACACACTCCAAATTTTCCCGTATTTGAAGAATCACCCATATCAGGCCTATACTATGTGAGTGGACTTTAGAGGGAATTTAGTAAAGGAAAATAATTAGAAGAAATAATTAATGTTAATAACCATCAGTGGATGGATAAGATTGTGTTTGGTGGATGGCGCCCTTAACAAATAAATATTTCCACAAATAGAAGAGAAATCTGTTGATAATAATTTAAGGTGAAGAAGTTTGAGAACACCCTGTATGGTACACGCAATTAATTATGTTTTTCACTCAACTTCACTTATATAAGTAATGACTTACACATAATGCATTTCACAGCTTCTTAGCTGCATCATCAGATGAGGTCAACCCTGTATGGTGTTATTTAAATAGGATTGGAATGTTAAAGTGCACTTGTATCTTGTGGTGGAAAAGACAGGTGTAGTTACGTAATCACTGAATTGGGTCATTGCCACAGAAGGTGATCGTGACAAAGAAATTTATTATGGAGTTGAAAGAAGTTGAAGGTTTTGAATACAATAAGTTAAATAAAGATAAATAACACTAAAGCACCTCACATCTTGTAACGGAAAATCATACAAAAACAAAATGTTGTATTTGGGTTAGGTAGGCTTACCTTCTGAGGCTGTGACACAAAAATTGGTGACAAGCTTCTCTTATATTTAAGGGTACTATGAAGATTTTTTTTTCTTTTTTCGATTTTCTCAAAAATGGCTCTAATGATTTCCTTTAAAGTTTGTACATCAAGTGCTTATACCAAGAGCTAAAACTTTTATATAAACAAATTCTCCGAAGGATGGTTGTAAGCTACCCACTGTTTGTAGAAACTGTCTTGCCTGGTGAACAACTCAATATGCGGACATTCATGGCCTTTTATTCTATAAAGTACGTGAAGTGAGAAAGATGTAATGTTGGCCATGCTTGCAGTAAAGAAATATCTGAGGGGAATCTTCGATAAATTTGGAAATTATTTTGAATGGCAGAAAGTTCAATAAACGTTTGCAGTCACTTATTTTTTCTTCTTTTTTTGTTTGTCCATAGCCTGCGTTTTTAGTCGCAACATTCAAAGGAGGGGCTATAAGGTACTTATAGCATAATAAGCGTAAAATTGTGTCTTGCGATTCTGTACAAGCATATGTGAATACTGATAACTTTTATTTGGGCAGAGGAAGTTATGTGACTTTCACAACAGATTTTTGCCTTTTGATTTTTTACAAATCTAGGCAACCTAGAAAAATTAAACATCTCCATCTCTTAAAAATGGTTTTATATTGATACCAGTATCTCAGGAATCCCTGTTTCAATTTAAACCAAATTTTGTCTGATAATACATTAGACACTAGGTGTATCACAAATGCCCCAACCATCTCTCCATCTCACATAGCATGTGAAATAAATGGCTAGGTATCATAAATGACCCATGTATTGGGGCAAATATGATACAGTTTTCTTTTTGTCTCAAGAAATTCTCAGATACCATGTATAGAATAATATTGTCCTACCTCAGCAAAAGAACATTCTCAGTAAAATACGAGAACTCACAATCACCACCTAGATCCATAAATGCTGGAGTGCCACAAGGCAGTATCATAAGGCCGTTTCTTTACCTCATCTACGTCTCAGACTTTCCAAAAAGTGATTCCGTTAAAATAGCGCAGTTTGCTGATGATGTCGCCATATTAAGTACAGGCTCATGCCAGGAAGCTGCAATGAAACTACAGACATTTACCCAGGATATTGACAATTGGTGCATGAAATGGAAAATAATAATGAACCCTAAAAAATCGAAGGTCATCAAATTTAAATACAAACGCAAGACTACAGGCTATGCCATTATCCTACAAGGAGAGCAAGTTCCCCACACAGAAACAGTAAAATATTTAGGACTCATCTTACAACAACATAATAACCTGGAAACATCACATAAATGATCTCATAAAACGACTCAGAAATAGAATCCACAAGCTAAAGCTGGTTCTAAGGTTAGTAGCGGACGCACCTTGGTACGTTTGCAATGACGCCCTCCATCGCGATCTGCAAATCATTAAAGTCGATTCCATTCTACACAACAGCTACAATAGACTTCATCATTCCTTCCTGCAACATCAAAATGAACTGCTCATCCAGATTCCACCACAACACAACCGTAGAAGATTAAAACGTAAACGACATACAGACCTACTTGACGATTAGACTATCTACTTTATTAGTAAGGACAGTCAGTGGACTGAGACCTTGCAACACGTTTAAAGTATATGCATTTTTATGTATATATATGCAATTGTTAAGTCTCATCTCAATTGTAATATACGTGTTGTATAATAAAGTTTAGAATAGGCTATTAAAAAAAAAAATTCTTAAAATGTATGTTACTCAGAGTTGCACTGTTTGAAGAACAAGGTAAGTTGTACATTTCAGTATTTTTAAAGTTATTTTAACACTATAAATTAAAGGCCCTGTTAACTTAAAAAATGCATTTTTAGGTGAAAGCTGGTTTAAAAAGAGGATATTTAGAGATTAGTTTGTGCGAAAACCCGATCTTTCTATGTTTAACCGTTCACCCGCAATCCAAGTAGAGAAGTTCCGTCAGTAATGCGATATGACGTCACAGCGCTCTCACCACTGCACTGTGAGGAAGCATTGGAATGCCATATTATGTAGCCGACACATCAGCCTGTGTTTGCTAATTCATTGCTGGTGTCATAGGCATAACGAGGGTTGGGGGTTTGACCCCCCCCCCCCCATTGATTAAAAAAAGGAAAATTGTATGATTTTTAAAGTCTGCCCATAAATTACTTAATACAAGTAAAAACGTGGGAAGCTTAAAACTCGTTATTGCTCATCTTAATTTTTAAAATTTTCCGGGGGAGGACCCCCGGACGTTATAACCCCCCCCCCCATATGGTCAGCCTGGTTACGCCTATGGCTGGTGTCATCTCGTGTGTTAAAATTATTATAAACTTAAATTTTCTCGTGTCATGTCTGGGATCAGGCCATATCAATTAAAGTCGAAAAAAGTGTAATTATAAGGTCAGATGAAGAAAATACTGGGAATGCTGACCGTGTAAATAGTACTGATTAATGTAACTGTGGTGAATGTGTTTTTTCAGCGATTCATAATGAATGTTTCTGCTGTTCTGAAAGTGTTATGATAAGAGATGAGAAGGGAAGTGTTGACTGCATTACATTCTCATAATTCCCTTCATTCTGTTGTACTAAATAGGGACACATTGAACACTGCTAGGCACCTTATGATGGTGAGAGCTGAATCCAATTTTGAAAGGGAACAGTTACGAGTAGCGAACAATAGGAACATGTGTTATGTAGCTTACAGACAATTTGTCTACTGGATTAATTCTTGGAAGCCCTTCGGAAAAGGCAATAGAAAAGTCATACCTTCATGCGTAGTTAAACAGATTCGGGACGAATACCCTGAGCCTAACAAAGAGTACAGACAATTTCAACCTGCTGACGGAAGAGATATTTCGTATTTTGATTAATTCAAATTTTAACCCTGAATTCACAACTACGGTGAGGTTAAAAAATGTTATACAGAGTTTTTAAAGTCAACTCAATCTTCTTTTTACAGTACTAGGCTTATGTCTGTAAAATATTTAGTTTGGTCATTTATTTTCATGCAAGTGAAAGAACAATTAAATCCTAGAAAAAAAAAAGTATTATAATTTAAATTTTGCTGTAAATAAGATCAAAGTTGTAAGTAATATACTAAATTTAAACTAATAATTAAATACCGGTGCTGTAAATACATATCGAAAGTTACTACTGGACAAAGTTGTTACTGCAGTATCTTTAAACTTCTTGGAATCTCGGTCGAAAGAGAATCTCTCCAAAGCTTCCAGCGATTCAGGATGGGCCACTGGAGCAATACATCGTGGAACATCTTTAGCCAGGTAGCCTAATGATCTTCCACAAATTCAATGTTTGAATTATTCACGTAATGTAATACCCTGTTCACTATGTCATTACGCCACTCGTTACTTTTACTTTCATAAACTGAAACCAGTACCCACTTTTTTTTGTTGGTTTTGAGTATTTCAGTTTTTCACTTGTAACGTTTCTGTTTACATTATAGTTATAATCCATAATCGCCAACATTGATTGTAGTACCATTCCGTCGTAACTAAAGTGAATCTTTTTCGGCTTGTATTTTAGTGCTACATTATGATAAGACTCTGTCCTGTATGACAATAGTTCTTTGCGTGCTTCAAATCTTCAATGAAATTCCTGTTTTTATAACAGATGACATGTAATCATTTGACTCCGGTCTGATCCATTCACTTGCTTCATCTTCAATAATGTCTTCATGTTCGCACTGATTAATTACGTTATTTAAAGTCCAGCTATGTACATTGGAATTATGAAATAACACCGATTGAAATTTTTAAACCAACACGGTTTCGTCCCCTCCACAAGTCTGACATGACCACCATAGGTGGTTAACAATGCTGTCTTTCCAATAATAATAATAATAATAATCTTTTTTCCGATCTCTTTGAGCTTTTTAGCAAGACTTAGACAGATGCCACACATCAAACTACAGCGACGGCGCGCGGGCTGTGGGCAGAAAGAGCGCAATGACGTCACTCCGCTGGAAGCCACATCAGTTATTCTTCGAATTTGCGAGAACGAAGCATTGTAGAAACATGGGGTTTTCACTGCTGTGTTTTACTAAACAAACTCTTTATTCTGAGAGTCACTTGATTTTAAGTTAACAGGGCCTTTAAGCATTTCATCACAAAAGTTTATTTTTTTATTTTATTTATTTATTTTTTGTATCATTGGCTATTAGCCCAGATTGACCCTACCGCATTTGTGAAAACCCAGTAAAACAATGTAGGCTAAAATGTTTTATGTAATTAATTTTTGTTCATTTTTTGTATTCTTTCATTAAATATATTTTAATCTTTGAACTTATAGCAGTTTTCTAGTTATAGCCTATTTAACCTAATCATGATTAAATTTACATATTATTTAACAATCATTTGTTATTTTATGTAACTTTATGTAACAAATAGGCCTAGTTATCTTTGAGTTGCACGTAACTCATAAATTCCTGAGAAATTTATGAATTTTGGGAGTATGTCCTTGAGTTTAAGTTCCCAGGAATTTTACATCGCTATGAGTGGGGGACTTGGGTGCGGCCATATAGCTTTTCACGAAAATTACAATGTTAAGAACATAGTGCTCTCACCCTTTTTTTAATGCTAAAAAGGCTCTGATACTTGCATTGTATTGTACTTTTCAGGGTAAGAGAGGGAAGTTCGCAGTTGTAATAGTGTATTCTTTAATGTATTAAAATGTTCATTACGCACGTCCAATTATAAATCACAAATAAAAAGTGTGAACAGCAGGTATATAGCTGAGAAATTGATTAAATAAAGATGCACTATTTTTTGTTCTTACTCCATTATAATTCCATTACAAGGTGACTGTATGAACCAGTCGTATGGTGTATTCTATAAGGTATTTTTGATATGGTGCAAGGGTCATTTTCGTAACCTTTTATTTTATTTTTGTATTTTTGATATGGTGCTGGTGATGGTTGTACTAGTGCTAGAATTCTATAATTTGGCATTTTTCATTCTCTCATCATGTGCAATGAACACACCAAATTTCATGAAAATCGGAGATGGTCAGGTTGAAAATTGTACTTTTCTGTGTTGATTTGACATGGAATGACTCAATGGTGTATTCTTTAAGGTATTTTTGATATGGTGCAAGGGTCATTTTCGTAACCTTTTATTTAATTTTGTATTTTTGATATGGTGCAACGATCAATTTCTTAATATTTTGAACTCTGCCCTGAGTTGGAAGATGAAACTGTCACCCATGAGTAGGGGTTCTCTTGCCCTCTAGTGGCAGAGTTGGAAGTACAGTAGGCTCCCTCTAATCCAGCCACCCCAGGACCGGACCCTCGATCGGATTAAAAAATGGCCGGACCATCCGGCGGTCTTTTAAACATGTAAAGTATAACCTATTAAAGCAAAAATCTACTTTTAAGATGGTTTTGTACAAGAGCAGAAATGCCAACTGCTACGGAATTTCTGTAGTTTCTACAATTTTCTTGACTTTACTATGGCAATACGGAAATTGTACTGAATATTACGGATTTTACAAATCCCAATATCTATTTTTTTAATTTTTCGTTTCTCCCGCGAACATAAAAAAGTTAATGTATCAGCAGACATGCCAACTGTTATCATGAGAAATAGTTTGTAAAAGAAAACATTTGTTGTGTTGGCGACATTGGACACTACAATCTTTGACGTGAGTGTGTGTTAACCAAAAATGTTAAGCCTATATCTTACAGTTATAACACAATTGTAGTTGTACCACCTTTGGTGTTAACATATTTCCTCTTTTTCTATTATCACTGTAATGCCGCTGACGACTGCCGACTCCGTTGCTTGCTAGTTTTATTGAGTGTTGCAGTGGAAGTAGAATATTGAGAAAATATGTTGTGTAAATGTAAAACCAGTGACGAGTATGATGGACAAAAACGAACTGGGCCAAATCAACAGTATCGAAAGCAGTATACGGAAGAGTTTCCTTGCCTCGGACCATCAAAAATTTCACAGAATCACGTATTGTGTGAAACCTTTAATTGTGATTTTTCGGTTAAACATGGAGGACGTGATGACTGTAGACGCCATGTGATCTCAAAAAAACATCTTCATACTCTTCATACGTGGTAAGTTTATAGGCCTGTGTTTAGTGCATATTGATGCTTGAAATTGCATACATCAATTTGCCAGAGACGTTGAGCCCCCCACCATCCGATTAGACTCACACTACTGATAACCACCTTTCAAGGTTGGCATCTCTGCAAGAGGCACTCTCGCAGTTTTAATATTTGGTACAAGGGGCAATCTCGCATTTTTAATATTTGGTACGGTTGGGAGTGTCGGCAACAATTTACAAGGATAGTTTGTCACCATGCTTCGCTGAGAAACAAAATGTGAATATCGAGTGGGCGGAGCTTCTATTTGTCTTTTGCCAATATTTAAAATTTGAGTGTGCCCCTTGTACCAAATATTAAAAATGCGAGAGTGCCTTGTACCCAACGGTTTGTCAGCCTGTTCATCCTCGAAGAATTTGCTAGAGTTCGTCTGCTCTATCTTGTCACAAACAAGATGAAAGAGATGGAGATAGTAAAGAACTACCGCCTACTGTAACATAATGCAAAATCCTCGTCAAGGTTAACGGTACACCCACCCTGTTGTAGAAATTCCTGGTGTCCGCCCCCTTCCTTGAACACCATAAACAAGTTTTGATGAACGTTGTGGCAGCACTGGTGCGAGAGAGATGGTGAGTACTTTCATCTCTTTCTTAAATGTTTGAGACAGGATAGAGCAGACGGACTCTAGATCGTGGTATAAAAGAAAGTGCTTGGGAAAAACCAAATATAAGATGAATCGTCGCATGAGACATATCCCGCCTTCACGCACCCTCAGTGAAGCACTTTCTTTGGCATAATCAAAATGATGCGGACCCATTCATGCGATATTCATATTTCCACGGACTCTGTGATGTTTTCTGTTGATGAGCGAGGCAGCATGACCAACTGTTCTTGTATTAGTGAAAGCAGACGATTTTATGCCACTCGCCAGCCAAGCTCTGCTGTTTTGTTAGGTTAGGAACGTTTATGTTGGTTAAGGCGCAATATACTGAATAGCACGAGACAAGTTCCACTGTTTTGTTAGGTTAGGAACGTTTATGTTAGTTAAGTCACAACCACCATGTGGCTTGTACCTTTGTAGGTTTGTCAGACTGTTCACCCACAATCATCTCGTTTAGCGATATGATGCCACACCTCCAACGTCCAATCACGAGGACGAGGACAGAAAAAATGGCGGGGAACAAGGAAGTTTTCGCTAGATCGTGATATAAAAGAAAGTGTATCAATTAGGGCAGGTGAGTAGGACCAAATCATTCGCCAAGACATCATCTCCTCTCCACACATTCGTGTGATAAGTGTTTTATGAAGAGAATCTCGGTTCTAAAAAATGGGATTTTAGCAAGATAACACTTTGCGACCCACCCGGCTCCCCTTTCCATCGGCCCGGTCGCCTTCTCCGCCAGGCAGGCTTCCCCTCCGCCTACCGCGCATCTACCCTGCTATTGTTCTTGCCGGCCGCTACTAAGCGCCGGTAATGCAGCTTCCTGTGTTAAGCCGCAGCTTACTCTAATGATTGCCTTGCACCATGCATAATATTTCACAATTTTTAAAAACGATTATAAAAAACAAAATAAAATATCACAAATTATAGAAAATGTCGAACAATTAAAAAAATTCCCTTGTACCAAACATCTCCCCTAATATTTCATGCCAACAGGATATTTCATAATTATATATATATATATATATAAGAAATCGAAATTTACATAATATTTCCCAATCTTAAAAAACGCAGTGTTAATTGATGCAGAAAAATTCCCTTGCACCAACACTACTCTTTTCATAACAAACAAACAATCTCAAAATTAGAAAACCCGATTCTTGCGTTAACACTCGCTAGTGCCAACTAAATTAGATAACTAAAATATACCGGAACTTCCTTCAGTGCTCAACTGTCCTTTGTGGCGTAACGGATAAGTCTCTTGGCTACGATGCTAAGGGTCATGCGTTCGATCCAAAATTTACTGTTAGGAATAGGTCTCGAATAGGTAGGTAGGGTGAAGAGGAGGTGAGAGGAAGAGAGGAAAGAGACGGGAAAGGAAGAGAAGAAGAGAATAAAGGAGAAATAAATTATTTTTCTCTTTCACCATTTCCTTACTAGATGTCGCCACCGTCGCTACTCTCCTAGTAGTTCTAATGCCGCCGCTAGGTTTAGAGAGTAGTGGTGGGGAGCTCGGGTGGGTCGCAATGTGTTATTTTGCCACCCTTTCTTTTATACCACGATTTAGCAAATACACATGTCTGGGGTTTTGATGCATATATTGGCAGCAGTGACTTCAGATGTTGCCTCCATTCTTAGTCTCGGCACTTCGGGAATCTTCGCAGTTCATAGCATATCAACGTGAACTTTCGGACTTAGAAAATTTTCGAGGGACATAGCCTATTCCAAAGTTTATCCTATGGCGCTTAGGCCTACTCTCGCATTTTTAATATTTGGTACAAGGGGCACACTCGCATTTTTAATATTTGGTACGGTCGGGAGTGTCGGCGACGGTTCATGTAGGGCTCTTGGGTCTGGATGTCTGGCTCTTGGGTCTGCGTATATTTCACAAGTTTTCAGTCAATATTGTGATCTAGGTAGCAATGAACTAACCAGCATAGCCAACTGAACAGAATACATTACACTAGAAACGCATTCCCTAGCGTAATAAAGGATAAATTGAGTAATTCCCGTTCTACATACAGGTGACAATTTAATTTAGAATAGGCACTTGTAGTTAAAGGTTTAATATCAAAACTAGCGCAACAGCCCGTTCTACTCACGGGTGACAGTTAAATAAATCGTTCTACTCACAGGTGACAGTTTAATTTGGAATAGGGACATGTAGTTAAATGTTTAATATCAAAACTAGCGCAACAGCCCATTCTTCTCACGGGTGACAGTTAAATAACCACGTTCTACTCACAGGTGACAGTTTAATTTGGAATAGGGACATGTATTTAAAGGTTTAATATCAAAACTAGCGCAACAGCCCGTTCTACTCACAGGTGACAGTTTAATTTGGAATAGGGACATGTAGTTAAAGGTTTAATATCGAAACTAGCGCAACAGCCCGTTCTACTCACGGGTGAGAGTTAAAATACCCAATTCTGCTCACGGGTGACAGTTAAATTTGGGCAAGGAGCTACTTTCCGACTCACCCTGCTCCCCTTTCCATCGGCCGCTTCCCCTCACCGCCTACCGCGCATCTTCTCGCGCGCAGCTATGGCTCATGCCGGCCGCTACCGCAGCTTGCTCTAATAATTGCAATTACCATTATAAAAAACAAAATAAAATTTCACGAATTATAGAAAATGTCGAACAATTAAAAAAATACCCTTGTACCAAACATCACATTTCACGATCTTCAAACACCGATTTGATAATATAAAAAATCGAAATTTACATAATATTTCCCAATTTTTAAAAACGCCGTGTTATGATATAAAACATGGCTCAATCGATGCAGAAAAATTCCCTTGCACCAACAGTACTCTTTTTGTAACAAACAAAACATTTCAAAATTTGAAAAAGCAATTCTTGCGTTAACACTCGCGAATGCATGAAGTCACTCTTAGTAACTATATATGAAATCTTTCTTTCTTCACTGCTCAACTGTCATTCGTGGCATAGTGGGTTAAGACTCCTAGCTATAACTCTAGGGGTTCCGATAGATAGGTAGGGTGACGAGGAGGTGAGAGGAAGAGAGGAAAGGAAAAATAAATTATTTTTCTCCCCACCCAAAACCCCTACTTTCCACGCGGTAGTGGTGGGGGACTCGGGTGAGTCGCAATATATATTTTTCCCTAAATTTGGCTTAGGCACTTGTAGTTAAAGGTTTAAAATCAAAACTAGCGCAAGGGCACTTTCTACTCACAAGTGATGGTTAAAAAATCCCGTTCTGCTCACAGGTGAAAATTTAATTTGGCATAGGCACTTGAACATGAATATGACAACGGTAATAATTAGCTCCTTCCGTATTTCGAGAAATTTCCGATTTTCGAACAGTTTATGCAGAAAACGAGGCAACGATAATAAAAAAAAGTATTTATGTAGAGGAAAAATTTTGTTCTGACTTGACATACACGTGTTACCTATAATTAGATCCTTCTGAACACGAATATAACAATAATAATAACCAGTTCCTTTCCCACTTCGGGAAAATTCCGATTTTACAATCGTGTCACACAGTTTACGCAAAGAAAGTAGGAATGTTCCAAACAAAAATTCATTACGCGGAGGAAAATTTTTTTTCCCACCTAAAATACGTATGTAACCTGTAATGCGACCCTTCTGAACACGAATATAACAATAATAATAACCAGTTCCTCGACACTTTGAGGAAATTCCGATTTTCCATTAGTGTCACACAGCTTACGCAGAAAAAGTATCAACGTTTCAAAACAAAAATTCATTACATGGAGGGAAATTTTTTTCCGGCCTAAGTTACATGTGTTATCTATAATTCCACCCTTCTGAACACGAATATAACAATAATAATAACCAGTTTCTTCCGCACTTCGTGAAAATTCCGGTTTTCCATTAATATCACACATTTTACGCAAAAAAGGTAGGTACTCTTTAAACAAAAATTCATTACATTGAGGGAAAATTTTTTTCCGACCTAAGTTACATGTGTTACCTATAATTCGACCCTTCTGAACACGAATATTACAATAATAATAACCAGTTTCTTCCGCACTTCGAGAAAATTCCTGTTTTCCATTAAAATCACACATTTTTCGCAGAAAAAGTAGAACTATTTAAATAAAAATTGATTACAAAGAGTAAAAATTTTTTCCCGACATGACTTACATGTGTTATGTATAATTCGACCCTTCTGAACACGAATATAACAATAATAATAACCAGTTCCCTACGTACTTCGAGAAAATTCCGATTTCACATTAGTGTCACAGAGTTTATGTGTAAACTCTGTGACACTAATGGGAAATCGGAATTTTCTCGAAGTGCGGAAGAAACTGGTTATTATTATTGTTATATTCGTGTTCAGAAGGGTGGAATTATAGATAACACATGTAACTTAGGTCGGGAAAAAAATTTCCCTCCATGTAATGAATTTTTGTTTTGAAACGGTGATACTTTTTCTGCGTAAGCTGTGTGACACTAATGGAAAATCGGAATTTCCTCAAAGTGTCGAGGAACTGGTTATTATTATTGTTATATTCGTGTTCAGAAGGGTCGCATTACAGGTTACATACGTATTTTAGGTGGGAAAAAAAATTTTCCTCCACGTAATGAATTTTTGTTTGGAATATTCCTACTTTCTTTGCGTAAACTGTGTGACACGAATGGAAAATCGAAATTTCCTCCAAGTGTCGAAGGAACTGGTTATTATTATTGTTATATCCGTGTTCAGAAGGATGGAATTGTGGGTAACACGTGTATGTCAAGTCAGAACAAAATTCTTCCTCTACATAAATACTTTTTTTTTTTATCGTTGCCTCGTTTTCTGCATAAACTGTTCGAAAATAGGAAATTTCTCGAAATACGGAAGGAGCTAATTATTACCGTCATGTTCAAGTGCCTATGCCAAATTAAATTTTCACCTGTGAGCATAACGGGATTTTTTAACCATCACCTGTAAGTAGAACGGGCTGTTGCGCTAGTTTTTATATCAATCCGGTACATGTAGGGCTCTTGGGTCTACGCAGGAAAGCAGCTGGTCTCCGCTATTTCTACCGTGCATCAGTCAATGTTCATCCGAGAGGCAGTGAAACACAACAGCCAACAAAACAAATGAAATGCCACTATACAGCCAACCTATCAGAATGGAAAACGCTTAAAAAAAACACGTTCTACTCACAGGTGATGGTTTAAATTGGAATAGGGACGTGTAGTTAAAGGATTGATATCAAAAGTAGTGCAACAGTGCGTTCTACTCACGGGTGACAGTTTAATTTGGAACAGGGACATCTAGATAAAGGTTTAATACCAAAACTAGCGCAACAGCCCGTTCTACTCCCAGGTGACAGTTTAATTTGGAATAGGGACATGTAGTTAAAGGTTTAATACCAAAACTAGCGCAACAGCCCGTTCTACACCCAGGTGACAGTTTAATTTGGAATAGGGACGTGTAGTTAAAGGATTGATATCAAAACTAGCGCAACAGCCCGTTCTACTTACAGGTGATGGTTAAAAAATCCCGTTATGCTCACAGGTGAAAATTTAATTTGGCATAGGCACTTGAACATGACGGTAATAATTAGCTCCTTCCGTATTTCGAGAAATTTCCGATTTTCGAACAGTTTATGCAGAAAACGAGGCAACGATAAAAAAAAAAAGTATTTATGTAGAGGAAGAATTTTGTTCTGACTTGACATACACGTGTTACCCACAATTCCATCCTTCTGAACACGAATATAACAATAATAATAACCAGTTCCTTCGACACTTTGAGGAAATTTCGATTTTCCATTCGTGTCACACAGTTTACGCAAAAGAAGTAGGGATGTTCCAAACAAAAATTCATTACATGGAGGAAAAGTTTTTTTTCGACGTAAAATACGCATGTAACCTATAATTGGATTCTTCTGAACACGAATATAACAATAATAATAACCAGATTCTTCCGCACTTCGAAAAAATTCCCATTTTCCATTACTGTCACAGAGTTTACGCTAGAAAAGTAGGACCGTTTCAAAACAAAAATTCATTAAGGAGGAAAATTTTTTTTCCGTCATGCCTTATATGTGTTATCTATAATTCGACCCTTCTGAACACGAATATAACAATAATAATAACCAGTTCCCTTCCCACTTCGGGAAAATTGCGATTTTCCAATCGTGTCACACAGTTTACGCAATGAAAGTATGGATGTTCCAAACAAAAATTCATTACATGGAGGAAAATTTCTTTTTTGGCATAAAATACGTTTGTAACCTATAATTGGACCCTTCTGAACACGAATATAACAATAATAATAACCAGTTCCTTCCGCCCTTCGAGAAAAAACCGATTTTCCATTACCGTCACACAGTTTACACAAGAAAACTAGGAATGTTCCAAACAAAAATTAATTACATGGAGGCAAACTTTTTTCCCGATATGAGCTATATGATTTATCAATAAATCGACCCTTCTAAACACGAATATAACAATAATAATAACCAGTTCCTTCCGCCCTTCGAGAAAAAACAGATTTTCTATTACCGTCACACAGTTTACACAAGAAAACTAGGCAAGTTTCAAACAAAAATTAATTACATGGAGGAAAGGTTTTTTTCCGAACTAAGACACGTATGTAACCTATAATTTGACCCTTCTGAACACGAATATAACAATAATAATAACCAGTTTCTTCCGCACTTCGAGAAAATTCTGGTTTTCCATTAATACCACACATTTTACGCAAAAAAGGTAGGTATTCTTTAAACAAAAATTCATTACATTGAGGGAAAATTTTTTTCCGACCTAAGTTACATGTGTTACCTATAATTCAACCCTTCTGAACACGAATATAACAATAATCGTAACCAGTTCCTTCGACACTTTGAGGAAATTCCGATTTTCCATTAGTGTCACACAGCTTACGCAGAAAAAGTATCACCGTTTCAAAACAAAAATTCATTACATGGAGGGAAATTTTTTTTCCGACCTATGTTACATGTGTTATCTATAATTCCACCCTTCTCAACACGAATATAACAATAATAATAACCAGTTTCTTCCGCACTTCGAAAAAATTCCGGTTTTCCATTAAAATCACACATTTTTCGCAGAAAAAGTAGAACTATTTAAATAAAAATTGATTACATAGAGTAAAAATTTTTTCCCGACATGACTTACATGTGTTATCTATAATTCGACCCTTCTGAACACGAATATAACAATAATAATAACCGGTTTCTTCCGCCCTTCGAGAAAATTCCGATTTCCCATTAGTGTCACAGAGTTTACACGTACCGGTAAACTCTGTGACACTAATGGGAAATCGGAATTTTCTCGAAGTACGTAGGGAACTGGTTATTATTATTGTTATATTCGTGTTCAGAAGGGTTGAATTATAGATAACACATGTAACTTAGGTCGGAAAAAAATTTTCCTTCAATGTAATGAATTTTTGTTTTGAAACGGTGATACTTTTTCTGCGTAAGCTGTGTGACACTAATGGAAAATCGGAATTTCCTCAAAGTGTCGAAGGAACTGGTTACGATTATTGTTATATTCGTGTTCAGAAGGGTTGAATTATAGGTAACACATGTAACTTAGGTCGGAAAAAAATTTTCCCTCAATGTAATGAATTTTTGTTTAAAGAATACCTACCTTTTTTGCGTAAAATGTGTGGTATTAATGGAAAACCGGAATTTTTTCGAAGTGCGGAAGAAACCGGTTATTATTATTGCTATATTCGTGTTCAGAAGGGTCGAATTATAGATAACACATGTAACTTAGGTCGGAAAAAAAATTTCCCTCCATGTAATGAATTTTTGTTTTGAAACGGTGATACTTTTTCTGCGTAAGCTGTGTGACACTAATGGAAAATCGGAATTTCCTCAAAGTGTCGAAGGAACTGGTTACGATTATTGTTATATTCGTGTTCAGAAGGGTTGAATTATAGGTAACACATGTAACTTAGGTCGGAAAAAAATTTTCCCTCAATGTAATGAATTTTTGTTTAAAGAATACCTACCTTTTTTGCGTAAAATGTGTGGTATTAATGGAAAACCGGAATTTTTTCGAAGTGCGGAAGAAACCGGTTATTATTATTGCTATATTCGTGTTCAGAAGGGTCGAATTATAGATAACACATGTAACTTAGGTCGGAAAAAAAATTTCCCTCCATGTAATGAATTTTTGTTTTGAAACGGTGATACTTTTTCTGCGTAAGCTGTGTGACACTAATGGAAAATCGGAATTTCCTCAAAGTGTCGAAGGAACTGGTTACGATTATTGTTATATTCGTGTTCAGAAGGGTCGCATTACAGGTTACATACGTATTTTATGTGGGAAAAAAAAATTTCCTCCGCGTAATGAATTTTTGTTTGGAACATTCCTACTTTCTTTGCGTAAACTGTGTGACACGATTGTAAAATCGGAATTTTCCCGAAGTGGGAAAGGAACAGGTTATTATTATTGTTATATTCGTGTTCAGAAGGATCTAATTATAGGTAACACGTGTATGTCAAGTCAGAACAAAATTTTTCCTCTACATAAATACTTTTTTTTATTATCGTTGCCTCGTTTTCTGCATAAACTGTTCGAAAATCGGAAATTTCTCGAAATACGGAAGGAGCTAATTATTACCGTTGTCATATTCATGTTCAAGAGCCTATGCTAAATTAAATTTTCACCTGTGAGCAGAACGGGATTTTTAACCATCACTTGTGAGTAGAAAGTGCCCTTGCGCTAGTTTTGATTTTAAACCTTTAACTACAAGTGCCTATGCCAAATTTAACTGTCACCCGTGAGCAGAATTGGGTATTTTAACTCTCACCCGTGAGTAGAACGGGCTGTTGCGCTAGTTTCGATATTAAACCTTTAACTACATGTCCCTATTCCAAATTAAACTGTCACCTTTGAGTAGAACGGGGTTATTTAACTGTCACCCGTGAGAAGAACGGGCTGTTGCGCTAGTTTTGATATTAAACCTTTAACTACATGTCCCTATTCCAAATTAAACTGTCACCTGTGAGTAGAACGGGCTGTTGCGCTAGTTTCGATATTAAACCTTTAACTACATGTCCCTATTCCAAATTAAACTGTCACCTGTGAGTAGAACGATTTATTTAACTGTCACCCGTGAGTAGAACGGGCTGTTGCGCTAGTTTTGATATTAAACCTTTAACTACAAGTGCCTATTCTAAATTAAATTGTCACCTGTATGTAGAACGGGAATTACTCAATTTATCCTTTATTACGCTAGGGAATGCGTTTCTAGTGTAATGTATTCTGTTCGGCTGGCTATGCTGGTTAGTTCATTGCTACCTAGATCACAATATTGACTGAAAACTTGTGAAATATACGCAGATCCAAGAGCCAGACATCCAGACCCAAGAGCCCTACATGAACCATCAATCCTTTTCTACACGTCCCTATTCCAAATTAAACTGTCACCTGGGTGTAGAACGGGCTGTTGCGCTAGTTTTGGTATTAAACCTTTAACTACATGTCCCTATTCCAAATTAAATTGTCACCTGTGAGTAGAACGGGCTGTTGCGCTAGTTTTGGTATTAAACCGTTAACTACATGTCCCTATTCCAAATTAAACTGTCACCTGTGAGTAGAACGTGTTTTTTTTAAGCGTTTTCCATTCTGATAGGTAGGCTGTATAGTGGCATTTCATTTGTTTTGTTGGCTGTTGTGTTTCACTGCCTCTCGGATGAACATTGACTGATGCACGGTAGAAATAGCGGAGACCAGCTGCTTTCCTGCGTAGACCCAAGAGCCCTACATGTACCTCGGCGACAATATACAAGGATAGTTTGTCACCATGCTTCGCTGAGAAACAAAATGTGAAAATCGAGTGGGCGGAGTTTAAAGTGCACCTTATATTTGTCTTTCCCCAAGTGCTTCACTGAGGGTGGGTCGGCAAGGACATGTTTCATGCGAAGGTGCACTTTATATTTGGTTTTTCGGCATAGCGGTCCCGGTTTTTCCCGCGCAGACTTCCAACACCGTGGCTTAAAAGCAAAGAAATTCATTTTCTAGCTAGGGTCTCATAACCTACAAAACAAATCGGATGAAATTGCCGTGTTCAATAAAAGCTATGCGCTTCTTTTCCAAAATATATCATAAAATCAATGGCAAAGCGAAAAAGCTACTCTAGCAATACTTACTTTAGATGATCTCCAGAGCACAAGACACGCACATTTTCACACGAAGGCAAGTAAAATTTCCCATTCACTAACCCTATTTTATCCTTAATCTGAAGTACTGTTCTTATATGATTTTCAACGTCTTCAATGGTTCGATCACGTAACAAATCCACATAAATAAATATATTCTCCTTAATATCTGTAAAGAATTTGCTAGCATCAACAGCAACACGAAACCCCATCACAACCGCCATTTTAAACAAACTGACCGGCACGCGGTAGACAAAAGAAAATCGCGTAGAAATTGCAACCAATCAAAATGCGTTGTCATTCATGTAGTGTCACGTGCCAAAACGCATGCGCACTATTTGTTCTCAAAGCACTACACAACGTTCGCGCATGCGCTCTTTCTCCACACGCATTCCCAAAGCGACAATTCATGATTTTGATTTTTAATCTTTTGTTCCATTTGTTCTCACGGGCAGTTTATCTACTATAAGAAAAGTTTGCAGGCTCTACCATGAATTGTTATCAGCAGGGCCTGGTTTCTAATGACATGTCATCTTTTTATTGATGCTGCATAGATGTTGCCAACTTTTAGATAAATCCTAATCATGGCCTATAGAATATAGAAATGCTTTTTTGTTAGGTCATTATATGCAATTTTATATTTTTATGGCATTTATTTCAATTTTACGTCATTATTTTGTCATTTGCTTCTTTATTTAGTCATTTTCATACATTTACATTGCATATATGAACTTTTTTCCGTCTAGCTAGCATCTTCCCCAGCGGTGCTGTCTTTGAAGTGTTGTTTGTTTAATGCAAGAAGGACACGCTCTGTGTTGAAGTGTTGTCATGTCTCAGTCGGAAACGAGAATCAAAGAAATGCCAAAATTTTGTGTTTATATTAACTTACTATTGTTATGAGCAGGCCCAGATTCTGATGACCTAAAATTGTTTGAAAAATTACCTATAAAATGACCCTAAATTTTAACGAAACATAAAATTATTAAATCCAACACCACTTTAATTACACCCGAAGATGTTCATCTCCATAACACAAGACAAGTCACTTATCTTTTTGTAACTCATAGCGAATCCACTACGTATGGCCTAAATGGAATATTGCCTCATGCTAAAAAATTGTATAACATGTTACCTGAAAGTGTGTCCAGTTCCATTAGAAATTTTAAACCAAAAGCATTATCATATTTTTTAGATGTAGGCCTATACTTTAGTCAGTATGATAGTTATAATATATTTCTGTGAAGTCGTACAAAAAATGCATATTTCAAAATTGATTAGTAGATTTCAAGTTTTTTGAGGTTTGTAAAGTATGTTTTGTCACTAGTGAATTTGTTATAGCCTTAAGATAATTGTAGTAACTTATGCATTATAATTTTTTCCTTTGAACCAAAATATGTATGTGACCCCTCGCATGAACTTTGCTCTTTGGGGTTGTATTATATATATTAAATATTATTACTATTAATGATTATAAAAAATGACCTAAAAACTGATATCTATATTAATAAAAATGAATTTACAAAAGGGTTGTTGCCGCATCACTTGAGAACGGCTCGACCGATTTGGCTGATTCTTTTTTTGTTGTGTTCGTAATTGTCACGACAAGGTTTGTATGAAAGAAAATTTTTGGAAAATCCACGGGAAAAGTCGGAAATGTGAAATGAGGCAAAGTTAGAGAGTTCTGATGTCAATTGTTTACATAACGAAAGTATTGTTTACGATGTTTACATAGGGCTTTGGATACTATATTATAATACTGGGCTTTAACAAATGCTGATACTATCGAAGTATTTCATACATAATTGTGAAAATAATTCTTGACGAATAAAATCCACTTTCTCTACCCTCGACATGGAAAATATCATTTTATCACTTCACATTTTGATGTAGAATAAGCGGTCGTATTGCAGGACAACTTAAGTGAGTGCCAGTGAGTATGCTATATCGGAAGTCGGTAACAAATCCTATTCACTGATACGTCACTCATAGCTGTAGGCTTTGTATTAGTTGAGAAATAGGCCTAGGGATGTTAATCAGAGGCCCTAAGCATCTAAAAGAAGACAAAACGGGATGGAACATTTCCAGTCCTACGCGCGCAGTATATTATGTCCCAGGTTTTTGGGAAGGAAAGTATGAAAGTGATATTGAATTTCTTTTTTACTTCAGCCCTGAAACGGTTGTATGGTAATATGAGAGTGAGAAATACAATTTTCTGTCAAGACAATGCAATCTTATGAAACCGGAATTTCTTTTTCTTCTTATTTGCACTCCTCCCAGCCATGGTGTGTAGAAGCAATGGAATGCAAAATTCTACATCCTCTATGAGCCATAAAAAGCATTATCTAGCGTTTTCTGAGGGAATAGTTCGAGTGTGATATGTCGTTCTTCCTCATTTCGAACTCTACATACATATTATATAAGGACCTAGAGTTTCAACATTGAAAGTCCTCCATAAGTTAATTTCATATTACAAAATACAAAACCCTGGCGACGCCGGGCCATTTAAGCTAGTTTATTTATAAAAATTATTATTGTACATACAAAGTTACAGAGTAGTTTGTACATAATTGTAAAAACTGTAAATAACTGTAATGTAGTGAATGTTCTTTTCTCACGGAAATTTATATTGGCACTGAGGCACTGGTGAGTCAAAATTTGGCACATCCTTTTGTGGTCTGCCGGATTATATTGTTGTTCATTGAGGGTAAACAGTAGTTTGCACTCTCAAATCCAAACAGGTGGCAGACTCTGGTGCCAAGTCAATCTAATAACAATAGTAATATAATACAAAATTTTGGCTTTTCTTTGATTCTCACTTCCGACTGACACATGTCAACACTTTAACGCCGAATGTTTCCTTCTCGCATTAAACAAACAACACTTCAAAGACAGCACCACTAGCGACGAAAATGACAAACTAATGACCTAAAATTGAAATAAATGCCCTAAAAATATAAAATTGCATAAAATTACATAAAATGACCTAATAAAAATGCATTTCTATAATCTAGAGGCCATGATTAGGATTTATCCACAAGTTGGCAATGTCTATGCAGCATCAATAAAAAGATGACATGTCATTACAATCCGGGCCCTGGTTATGAGATAGACTTGGCAACAGAGTCTGCCACCTGCTTGGATTTGAGTGTGCAAACTACTGTTTATCCTCAACAAACAATAATATAATCCGGCAGACTGCAAAAGGAAATGCCGAAGTTTTACTCGCCAATGCCAGTATAAATTTCCGTGAGGAAAGAACATTCACTACAGTTATTGTTAGCAGAGTGATTTTATATTTTTACGTTTTTATTATATTTCAAGTATGCATCCACTGTTTCGGCGAATGTGGAGAGGAGCTTCTCCATGTATAAATGTATCCTTTCAGACGATCGGAGTCATTTGCCTTCGATAATCTCCGTATGGTGACTGATTTATTGCAATCCTGAATAAGGTAGTGATTACAAGCTTTTTTTTTTTTTCACATGGGTAATATTTAAATAAATTACTAGGTTACTATAATGCAACATTTTGTAGGATCTACTTTAAAAACAATTTTCTTACTTTTCTTCTCAAATGCTCGAATCAAGAACAAAGAACAAAGTTTTTAGACCTACAACATCCTTTTTGCATTTACAGATTTTACAATTATGTACAAATTAGCATATACCTTTGTGTGTACAATAATAATTTTTTATAAATAAAATACCAGTTTTTAGGTCATTCTTTATAATTATTAAGTCATTTTCTTTAAAATTTAGGGTCATTTTATAGGTCATTTTTCAGACAATTTTAGGTCATCAGAATCCGGGCCCTGGTTATCAGAGACATGAGCAGTAACCACAACTCCTATTTTCACGCGCCTGACTCCTCCCTCCAATAACCTTGCACCTGATTTATAAGCATTGGCTACTTATATGTATGAATAATGGAAAATAATTAAAGGTTTCCCAAAATATGACTATGCATAGATATATAAGCATTCATGAGCCACAGATTATTGTCTCTGTTGGACTATGCATATCGCATGTATAACACGTTAAAGAGAAATACATATTCTATTCTAATCTGATGAGTACGATTTCGTTTCTGGCAATTACATGAAAGCATCTTTCAAGCCCTGACAGTGAATGGTAAAGGCATATTTTTCTAAGTTGCTAAATATATATTTTTTTTTTTTTTAGGACAATAAAAACGGAGAAATTTAAGGTTGTGATATTTTTATAAGCTCAGCCATTCCATTGTTATTGTCCAGACATTTACACACTTTTGGAGTCCCCACTCATTGTTAAGATAAATTTTAAAAAGTGTTGATAATATGTATGTATGAATTGCCTTCAATTAGTACTTCACCCCTGATATATTTTTAATCCCATCTCAACATTAATCATTCAAGAAATTTATAAAAAAAGTACCCTGTTACGGTTCAGACTCACACAGGAGGTTACCCATGTCATTTTTGTAAAGACGTGCAAATCTCTGTGAGTTGTCACAACTTTATGGTGAATCATATTTTTTTTCCTTCTATATAAATGTTCAAGGATAATTATGCACTATTGATCAACCTCAAATTTTCAATAATTAACACACAGTAAATTTTCAAAATATGTTACGGTCCAGACACATGCTGTTACGGTTCAGACACTGTGTAAAATCACACAAGTGAGAATTACTTAACAAATTAAGAGACTAGAAAATTTACATATGTTTTGCAAAATCTAGGAACCATGAACTAGTCAAAATAAGTAATTTAACATAAACTTAGGCCCTTTCATAGGGTTTATAAAACTGTTGTCGCAAAGAAATGAGTATATCTCATTATGTCTAATTAAAAACAAATTATCCACTATTATGAGTGACAGTAGGTAATTTGACCACCCAAACAATGACTGAAGCATGTACTACAGAGATGCCCTTTTTCTTGAGACCATATCCATGTCGAAGTACTACTGGAATTCATATAGTTGAGTCTGTAATCATTGCTAATAGTGTTAAGTAGGCCTACCTCAGCATAGTGTCTTTTCAGGGGATAACGTCTTTCAGCTTGACAAGGACAAAATCACACAATTTAATTCAAGGAGGACTCTTAATTCACTCTGATGATTAAGGAAGGGTGATAATAAATTGTCTTGGTGAAGCACCTGAACTTGTCTGACCAACTAGTAATTTATTTCTGGTTGGCGTAACCTGAAAGTAATCAGCATTCTGTAGGCTGGGGCTACAAAGAATACCAGACTACCTTTTCTCTGGTTTTGAGTTCACATGCTGGCACCCATAGTATTCTTACTGCTGACACTACTTTTTTTGCACATTATAAAGCTGCTCAGGTATATTCACAGAATATTTTTGGCTCTTCGCTGGTATCCGAATATTATGCTTTGTCTTCTAACTCCATCCACTGCCACTTTCCCATAGAGTGGTGCCTAAATATTCCATACAATATCTAGAGAAACTTGTTTCCAAAGAATGGGAGATCGAAAAATGTAAAACTTTTTTTTTTCTAATTGTGCTGCTGAACCATTAGAAAATACTCTTATATTAACTATGTTAGTAGGCCTACATTAATAAATTCTGCTTTCAGTTCTCATATGATTGTCTTCAGGAATGTCCAGACAGCAAATTACAGCTGAAAAAATATTTTTATTGCATAACTATTACTCAGTGGAGGAGTTCCTGTCTGAACATTGAGTTTTTACGCATTTACATGAATAAGTACACGAACCAGGCAACAGCTGTGAACAGTGTTGCTGTTGATGGGCCCAATGAGCTGACTGAATTATTTCATCCTGTGCAATGAGTGAGTAATTCTCAGCAAAATGTATCTGTAATACATTATTCAAGTTCATTCATTTCCACTTTAGTTTTATTCCATTTCAAAATAGGATGACTGCTTATGGGTCTTTTAACATTCGATAATGGTGTTGATAATTAATTTTAAAACCAGTACTTTCACAGTAACGTTTTTTCCAAAATCCAGTTTATCACAGTCTGTCTTTTAAGCTCATCTTTAATCTACAAATTGTTCAAATTAATGGTTAATTTAAAACTCAGGTCACCACTGGGTATTTGTCCTCATTTTTGGTGTCTGGACCGTAACGCTCATTAAATGGAAATAAATGAATATGCTAAAATATTAGTAAGTGATATGAGTTACATAACCCTTCTTGTTAGAAAATCTATATTAATAAAAATGAATTTCCAAAATGTATGACGGAGCATTACTTGAAAACGGCTCGACCGATTTGGCTGATTTTTGTTTTGTTGTGTTCGTAATTGTCAGGACACGGTCTGTATGAAATATTTTTTGGGGGAAATCCACGGGAAAAGTTGGAAATGTGAAATGAGGCACAGTTAGAGAGTTCTGCTGTTAATTGTTTACATAATGAAATTATTGTTTACGGTGTTTACATAGGGCTTTGGAAACTATATTATAATACTGGGCTTTAACAAATTCTGATACTATCGATGTAATTAATACATTTGTGAAAATAATTCTTGAAGAATAAAATCCACGAAAATAAAGCAGTCACATAACTTTCTCTACCCTCAACATGGAGATATCATTTTCTCACTTCGCGTTTTGATGTAGAATACGCGGTCGTATTGCAGGGACAACTTAAGTGTGTGCCAGTGACTATGCTATATCGGAAGTCGGTAACAAATCCTATCCACTGATACGTCACTCATAGCTGTAGGCTTTGTATTAGTTGAGAAATAGGCCTAGGGATGTTTATCAGAGGCCCTAAGCATCTAAAAGAAGACAAAATGAGATGGAACATTTTCAGTTTTACGCGTGCAGTATACAGTATTATGTCCCAGGCTTTTGGGAAGGAAAGTATGAAAGTGATATTGAATTTCTTTTTTACTTCAGCCCCGAAACGGTTGTATGGTAATATGAGAGTGACCAATACAATTTTCTGTCAAGACAATACAATCTTATGTAACCGGAATTTCCTTTTCTTGTTATTTGCACTCCCAGGCATGTTGTGTAGAAGCAATGGAATGCAACATTCGACATCCTCTATGAGCCATAAAAAGCTATATCTAGCGTTTTCTGAGGGAATAGTCTGAATGCCATATGTCGTTCTTCCTCATTTCGAATTCTACATACATATTATATAAGGACCTAGAATTTCAGCATCGAAAGTCCTCCATAAGTTATTTTCATATTACAAAATACAAAACCCGGGCGACGCAGGCCTTTTAAGCTAGTATTAAATATTAATGATTACTACTGTACAAATTATTGTTAACATATAAAATAAACTTTTTCACTTTTTTTTTGTTACGGTTCAGACAAATGCACAGTACCTCGTAAATACAAGTAACAAAATTTATAATTAGCTCTTGGTAGTAAATAATAATACTTCATAAGACTAGTAATATACTGAACAACAATTTTTAGAGAGAAATAATCAGCTGATTCTCCAGGCTGTAAAGAATAGGTATTAAATATGAACTTCTACTTTTTCAAGAAATTGGTTGCTTTCGTTATGTTCAAATTTAACAATCAATAACAAAATGTTACTTGCAGATCATAAAAAATGAGTACTGACATTTAAAAATATAAGCTTTTGGCTTTCATTTGACATACAACATACCTAAAAATATAAATATGGTAAAACAGGCTCACTTTTCATAGAATGACTGAGCTATAGAATTCGTAAAATAATCTGAACCTCACAGAGAATAGTCCAATATACCAAGGGGTAAAAATGTTTAATAAACTTCCGGCAGAGCTTGTCTCCTGTATATCAAATCTGAAAGTATTTAAAACAAAGCTAAAGAAACGGCTACTGAAAGAAGCTTATTACAATATAAAACAGTATTTAGATAGAAAAATGTAAGAGGATTTTGATTCAGGATGTTTGTATTGTGATTTATGTATCAAATAATTTTATATACTGTATGTATATAGTAGGGATGGGTCGATACTCGATACCGATACATGATTTTTTCCTCGATACTCGATACCTTCAACATTTACAGTTTCAATAAATAGGTACATTAAAAATATTATCATTTGAGAGAACTGTGTAATACCAACTAAATTAATTAAGTCTGCATATTTAATGAGACAAAATTTAATATCATTAGTAGCCTATAATTATTTTTAAACTCTACATTAAAACTAAAATTAGTTTTTTAAACAGTCCACTTACAAGTTTTTGTTAAAAAAATACTAGCATTCTCACTTAATTGCAGAATTGCAGAGTTACAAAAGTATCGAAAAAGTATCGAGCGAGTTTTCTGAAGTATCGTTCGATGCCGATACCATGCCAGTATCGAGAGTATTGAGGACCCAGCCCTAGTGTATAGGTATTTATAGTTTATATTATATGACATATCTGACAACATGTATATGTTCAAAAAGATTAAAATAAACGAATGAATGAATATATAAACTGAGCTTGTTTCTAGAAATATAACTACTCAGAAACTATTGATTCCAAATTATTCTAACGGTTCCCAAAGTGCAAAATCACAGGTAAGTTATAGATTGGACATTCGCAGTACAGAAAATTCTCAAGCAGTCATGGGTTTGCTTTGGGAACAAACCTATTGTCAGTTTCACAGCACGACACATGGGCAAGTGTCATTTATCAGCGTACTCGCAATGTGCGCAGGCATGCTGATTCATGACGCTACACGATTTAGCTTTAGGAACAGCCCTCATACCATTCTCATGATTTTGAATAATTTTGGTGCACAAGCGATTTTAGAGCTTAAAAATGCCTTTCCAACTTCCTTAATGGCGATATATTTACAACTTGAAAACAAGTTATAAAAATTATTCAGTTAAATTTATCATGAACTTACAATCATGAACACAACACACAAACCACATTACTTTAGAGGACCTATTATGGCAAAACTTTTTAAGTTATTACATTATCCAAAATATTATTCTTAACATTAATTACTACAACTTAAATATATCTATATATTTATTTATACTGTATTGACCTCAGATTCAAAGTATGGTAAATTATGCTCAATTCTAAATCACTGAACCTATTCAGTGAGAGAAATTCTTCTCAAAATCTCTTTTTATATATGTATAGGTACATGTACAAGGAGTTCAGAACGCTTGGTAAAAGTTTCACTGCACATTTCACAGGTAAATTCAACTTTAACTTCTTTTGCAGGCTCAAAAACAATTGGAACAGCTTTATCGTATTCTGCTTTTATAGAACTTCTTATGGGTTTTTCCTTGTGTGACTCAGTTTTATCTTGATTAGAATTACGCTCTGATTTCGACTTTCCAGGGAAAGTTGCTGAGGGAAGTTTTGCCATCTTTACATTGTGATAATTTACATTCTTTGTCCTTGGTCCCACTCTACCCCCTTCTTTCCCAAGTTTAGAGTCCACTTTCTGTTTTGGCGTCACAGATTTTAAAGCAGCAAGTGTACTCACAGTCACATTCTTTGTTCTGGGTCTTACTCTACGCTCGCCTGCAGGTCTTGTACTTTTCACAAATCCTCCAGATGTCACATTAGTTCTTGATTTAGAGTTGTTCATTCCATACCTCCCATCAGCTCCAGGTCTGCGCTTGGTTTTGTGCTTCTTCTTGTCCAGCTTCCCCTTCCCAGGCTCCGTCTTTGTGTGGCTGACAATTGAATTTAAATTTTCAATTACAGATTCAAAACTTTTTACAACTGATTGAAAATTGTCATCTGTATTTGACTTGCCTTTTTGTTTGTACTTCTTCTTGGCAATCTTACGCTTCAAACTGGCAGCATCATCTTCCGAATCTGGCTCCCGTTCAGCTGAGACATCTCGTGTCGATGAGGCAACATTTGACAGCAATGTTAGTTCATGGGAATTTAATTTCCGCCGTCGTTTATATTTCCGGGGTCCCAGTTTTGGCATTCTCTGCTTAGCTGTGTTCTCATCACTGTGCTGAATAAGATGAGCACATAGCTGTTCAGAACTACTGAAGGCTGCTGCACATACTTTACATACATACACAGGTGCATGGCTGTGAGAAGATCTTGGCTCTGGACCTGAGTGATGTGATCGGATATGTTCCCTGAGCACCACCTATAACAGAATGATAATATTTAGTACTAATATAGAGAAGTTTCAATATAGCAACAACAACAAAACTGAGTATCAATAGAGTAGACTGCAGTATCAATAACTGGTCAAAGAATCAAGGATGCTAGAAAACCATGAATGATTAGCAAATGACCTGATATAAAACCATCATATTATAATGTAATACAGCTGATACAGTCTTTGCTGTAGGCCTACCTAGATATATTAGATTTTTATGTGTGTAGTGCTCTCAAGTGCAATAAATTGTTGCAAGAGCCATAAGCCTCAAATTTATACTCAAGGAACATTGTTTTATGCAGCTCTGGAATTATAATTGGGGGAAAAATTCATATTAACAGCACAATAAGTGGTAATCTTCAGAAAATGTTATGACATCATTCTCCTCTTGTTTATGATACTGTGAGAATCTTGTTTTGTTTATAAACTGGAACAATTGTTTTGGAAAAGGTGAATGATATTCTAGATAAAATAATTCAAGAAACTGAAGCAATGCAAGGGCCGTCCACAAAATAAGTTTCCCTGGGGCCGTTTACAGAAATAAAACAAAATTTCAAGGAAATATTTACTGCAACAGAAACAGGAAGTGTTCAGCTATTTTTCAACATAGCCGTCATCGGAATTGAAACATTTGTCATACCGTGGAACCAACTCTTGAATACCTGTGTCATATATGTCTGCCGCCTGGGATTTGAACCACTGTGTGACAACCAGCTTTGCCTCTCTGTCATTCTTCGTCATTTTTTGAGGTGTAGTGAAAGACGAAAATCACTGGGAGCGAGGTCCGGGCTTTAGGGTGGATGTTTAAACACCTCCCAGCCAAACTTATGCAGACCTGCTAGGAGGTGTTTAAATATCCACCCTACAGCCCGGACCTCCCCCCCAGTGATTTCCATATTTTCCTACACTTCAAGGAATGACAGAGAAGAGATGTTCATCACACAGTGGTTGAAACCCCTGGCAGCAGACTTGTACAACACAGGTATTCAAAAGTTGGTTACACGGTATGACAGATGTTTCAATTCAGGTGGCAAATATGTTGAAAAATAGCTGAACACTTGCTGTGTCTGTTGGAATATATATGTCCATGAAATTGTCTTTTGTTTCTGCAAACGGCACCAGGGAAGCTGTATATTAATTCCACTGTATGAGGAAATATACAAAATTCTGTGCATGGCACAAAAAGAACCGTGAAAACATGAAAATATTGTATTAACATTTATATCATTCAACTCAGATTAATACTTTTAGCAAGCTCCCAATGATATTATACAACCTCTCAGCCATCAAATCCATCATATTTCAACTTCTATCAATCAAACTTATTCATAATTTTGTTAGGATAATGTAGGAATGTAGTTCATGAATGACTGTTCTGAGAAATAATTCCTAATCACATATGAAATATGTGAAAAATGAAAATATTGTATTGACATTTATATCAATGAACAGGCAACAGTTACAACTCCGATTAATACTCTTAGTAGCTTCCAATGATATTATGCAACTTCTCAGCCATCAAATCCATCATATCTCTATCAATCAAACTTATTCATAATTTTATAAGTATAATGTAGGAATGTAGTTCATCAATGACTTCTCTGAGAAATAATTTCTAATCACACCTGTTTCAACAAAGATCTCATGGATAATGTTATGTTAACATCATCACTTTTGTGTTGCTACTCAACTATTATGGCACTCATACCATAATAAGCCAACTATGCACAAATTTGAACACTATAACTAGAGACCAGATGTTAGGCACTAAATACTTCCAAATAAAGGTCCTAAAAATCTTGAAAATAGCACTCAATTTAAATTTAATCTAGACCCTTTAAAAATAAACACTGATAATTTACTATAATGTGGACAAGAACAAAGGATGCAACGTAAAACAAATGATACCACATGTGAGGATGTCTGGACTGCATATTTTTACAAACAAACTGCTACTGAATCTTAAACCATGCCTGAATCAATTATAACATATACATGAGAACACATGTAGTATATAAAAATTTAAAATAAAATAAAATTATACTTCAACACCACTCACATAAAATATTAATATTAATAGATGGATGGATAAGAGAAGTGGGCACAGATGACCCTCCACCCCATTCAATGTTTACACTTGTTTGCACTTGCAGTCGAGTGACTTAGAAGATAATGACAGTTCCTTTCTCAAGAAAGCAACAGACTGCAAACAATAATGTAAGTTAGGTAGATAGATATATGGTTATTTAATGATGGGGATGTACTGCAACTCAGGCCTGTGGCCGTGCCTGAATTTTATCCCGCAGGAGTTCTTTTACATGCTAGTAAATCTACTGATATGGGCCTGTAACACTTATGCACACATGAACACCATCAATCTGGGACAGAATTGAACCTACAACGTTGGGCACAGAAAGCCAGCGCGATACTAACTGCGCCACCCAGGCCGACAATGGAAATTAGGGAAAACACATACTATCAAAAACAAATTTTAGATCACCTGAAACAAAGGCAATATGGAGTCAAATTTTTATGATACAGATTTGCAGTACAATGCATTCATAAAATACTGTTATTGTACAAGTAAACTGTCCTAGCACAAAGCCTTATTATTTGTGCTGATATAATCAAGTAATAGACATTAATAAGCATTAGACATGCGTATAGGCAAAATAGGGAAATTATTTATGCTCCACATAACCCTTTACAATAAGTAATTTTAAACATGTCTGTAAGAATAAAATACAGGTATTTTGCCTAATAACCAGTCTCTATTCAAACAATTGGGTACTGGTGAAAGAGCTACATGACTATAATTACATTTTAATGAATGCAATTAAATTTATACTATTCACAATAAATTTACGTTTCAAAATTATATTTTAGACAATCAACCAACCACTATTCATAACAGTAGTCTTATATTACTTTTAGCTTTCGGTAATTTTCATGTAGGGCCTATGCCTCTACAAATTGTCTGCAAGGCCAGAAGACAGAGTAATTTACTAAGAATTAGGACATGTGAATCCAGAATTTATGACTGGCTTGATTTTAGGCTTGGGCTTGTTCAAGTCCCACCAAGGACATTTTGTCTTATGTAGAGAAATGAACAAGTGAAGTTAAAATAAGAACAAGTCAAAGATGAATCACTTCTTACTCTTAATACCATACACATACAGGAACCCCAGACTCGCTTTTAATTACAGTCAATTAATGACATGTGGAAGCTCTGAAACTCTTTCTGAAAAAGATAAAGGCAGTGCACTATTGTTAATCAGGATAGTACACAAACCTCATATGGATAATTGAAGGGCTTATTTCCAAAGTGACGTTTCTCCATGAAATCACATTTTTCACAAAAGACAAATTTCATATAAGTCCTTGTCATATTAAGACAGAAGCCTAATTTTTTGCATGTGCAATCCTGTAATACTTGCAAATTTACCTATATATGTGAGAAAAATCACAGAGTCGTAGGAATGGCAGAACTGTGGTCACATGACAGGGATTTAAGTCATTTTGGCAGTAAACTAAGGCTTCATATAGGTTTCTTCTGCAATAATTGAAGAAGTTGATAATTTTATTATGTATTATTGATCAAATAAAAGTGTTATACCTATAAATCTTATGTTTGAGAAATTTGGTTACATTTTTAACCTCACACTCTGTAAAAATAGCCTTATTTCAACTGGAAATAAAATAACTAGCTAATAATCACTGTCATTGTTACTAACTGTGTGTACTTATAATATTCTTTAAGTATTTAGTTTCTAAACCTTAAAAAAACAAATATTAAAAATCTTAATACAGTACCAGAGGAGGTATTTTTACTTTCACTGGAAATAATAGTATGGGCCTAATTATCACTGTCATTGTCGCTAACCTCCTGACTACAAGAAAATACCGGCTTATAGAATGACATTGCAGGATGTTCATCATTGATACCTAGTTTCTGTATACGTGTCTTCACATCATCCAGTTTTTCTTTTTTACATTAATACCTAGAGGCACTGGTTCGGTTTTTAGAAAGGACCCTTTCTTTCCTATCTTTAACAATGTATAGGAACACATAGGCATTACATTTGAGTACGTAACTCTAAAAGTAACAGCCTTTGAGCTGATTTGAACATTTCATTTCAGACATTTTAAAATCCATTTTTGATTTGATATGCGATTTGACAGCATGTTTCCAGTTTGAAATGTGCCATTCCTTGCCAAGAACTAACTCGTCACGTACGTTTGAAAATATTTTGTCATAATCTTCAGTTTTATTTAACACTTTTTCAACCCTGCCAAAAATGCGGTCCACGGGCAAAAAACTTATTTAATTTTCCATTGTGATGGATTGCAAGATTTCTTTCTTGCATATTCAACTGACACTGCCTCAATAACTTCATAAGTTGACATTATCGTTTATATAACACATACATGCACAAAAAACAGCAAATAAATCGGTCTACTCCATGCACAGAACCACTAACAACAAAATCCGCCACGACATGTTCTCAGTCACGTGACAGCTTTGTGCGTTCCTATTGGCTACAAGGAAATGCGACGGTTTGGAAATAAACACAGCTGGGAGATGCGTCACATTGGAAATAACACGAACTTTCAAAGGCTCCTGAAGCTGTCATTTACATCATTTTGAACATTCAATACAGCTTACACCTTCACAGAAGGTATTCTTAATGCTTCGGTTCGCTCAGCTCCAAATTTTTAAAAATTGGAGATACGTCACTTTGGAAATAAGCCCTTCAATTATCTGCTGTACTCAGGAAAACGAGAACACTGATAATTCAATTAAAATATCTGATACTCAATTATCTGAAACTGCAACTGATACATGAAATGTACTACATTACAATACGTCAAGACACCACAAAGCACAAAGCTCTAACCCATATTCAAAGTTTCTCAAGAAACACTGAAATGATTCAACACAGTAATTCAGTATCAAGAATTACTGAAGTAATTGAAAATTTAAATTGGAAGAATATATTTGTTACATTTTAAAAAGTTCCTTTTTATGCAGTAATATGAGAAAAAAGAGTATTACATATTTTGTGCTATCAAGGCTAGTTAACATCTATTTTATTACTATTGCTAAAAAATTATTAATATCTCTACTTTTAAAATAAATTAAAAACAAACTAACAAATCAGTTAAAAATCCTGATACAGTAGCCTAATTTAAGTGACCCTCTGTACCATCTTACAGGTTGTGGTACAAAAGAATGTTCATCCTCATAATATAGACCTGCTTACAGTTGTACAGTGCAGCAATCTCAATAAATATTTATTTCGGTGGCCCACACCAGTGTGTGATGCCATGCTGTGCAATGGAAGTGTAAGATGTCAAAATCCTTTAGAAAGAAGTATGAAGTAAAATAAAATTAAAATATTTCCTTGCTTGTTGAGCTATATATTAATTCATATATTTTCCTCTATTCAGAATCATGTAAGTTGTTATTATAAAAATGTTTTTGAGTTTTGTAGGCGATCATTCTAACTGTAGGCCTAATTCAGAAATCCATGCACTTGAATTGAGGGGTTATGTACATGAGCCTTTACCGGCTGATGACTGGCTTCCAGGCCACCACGCAGACCAAGCGTTCTCGGCACATCGCAAAAATACCGGTAATCTCTCTGTACAAGAATAGGACCTAATTAAACAATTACAACAAGCAGGGTTCCTGGTGTGCACAATACTATGCTAATGTTAAAGTATTAACTCCTCAGAATTTATGCTGCTAATATTACTCAATTGATTATTCTCTCTGGTAACACATATGAATTAATGTACCTTACTTTCATTATTAAATCCCTTACCACTGAAACTCTTGGTGCTGAAAGGAAATATTAGGCAAACACAGCAATAACGGTAATCTGTAATTAATGATTTCAGAGTTTAAACTATATAACTTATTGCATTTCTGCATGCAGTAACATAAGATAATAAATCATGTCCCTCCATATACACTGTCTATGCATATTACACCAAGCTACAGTTACTATCATGTTGTACATAAAGAATGGGGTAAGAGTACGAGGGGCATACTGAAAGTCGTGAGCAACATTTTTTCACAACCTTAATCTTTATTTGTAAGTGAAACCAAGTATATCATCTCAATCTACAGACCTTTCTTACACTTCTCCACATAGTCTCCGTTTTTTTGTACATATGTTTCTCATCATTCTGCAAGTTTGAAAATACCCTTGCGATAGAATTCTGTTCCAGCTGCCCATAGACACTGATGCACTGCTTGCCGAATATCCTCCAGTGTCTCATAGCGTTGGCCTCGCATCTGTTCCTTACAAAACCTTCTTCAGAGATTTTGAAATGAAGGTGATGCATTTTTGACGAGTATTGTGACTGGACACTACAAGACACTGGAGGGGTATGGAAGTTTTTTAAAATTTGGCATTAAAATGATGTAGTTTAACCATTTTTAAAACTTTTTACATACCATACCATCATAAATGTTAAGTTTAATAAAGAATCAAGATTGTTCCACGTTGATAAACTAATTTTTCACTTGTTTGCAAATAACTGATATTTTTACTGCTGATTTTTGGGGTGGCAAAAAGAGGGGTTTGGGAATTCTGGGGTGGCAACTGCTACTCCTTGCCTTCCCGTAATTACGCCACTGGACACATGCAAAAATTTAGCTGCTCATACAAACTGTAAGTAGATGAAAATGTGTTTGTTATGTTCCATAAGTTAACAATGGGGGCCACTTGTAGAGCTCGCTTGAATAGCTTGCATGCTGGGTTCACGTGATAGCGGAGGCGGAGTGTGCGATAAAGGGAAGGAACTGCCGTTTTACTCGCGGAATGTGTTTCACTAAATAACTTTTAAATAATCATTTGTTCTTATCATTTTCACATTTTAAAACTATATAATCAGTATACGCACTGAGGGGTTGCTTATGATTGTTAGTTTGTGTAGGTGTTATAGAAGTGTGACCACTCACTTTGCATGATATCTGAAAATATTTCCCATGCACAGCGAATCACAATACCAGTGCTTCAATCAACTTGTTCTCAATGTTCACATTTATTATGCAGACAAAAGTCTTTAAATGTTAAGAACTCAGACTAACATACTACGTAACTGTATTCGTCATTATAGGCCAAAGTAAAAAAAAAAATAAAAAATGACCAATGTAAACAGCACATGAGATTCGCTTTAGCTAATCCTAAAAATTTAAGCAGGTACTAATTACTTCATGACAACTACCGGAGTAAAAGCATGTGTATCAGAGGAGGATATTATTCAGTATTATAATATTACTAGCTTAAAAGGCCCGGCATTGCCCGGGTTTTAATTTTGTAAATTTAAATTAACTTATGAAGGACTTTCGATTTTCAAACTCTAGGGCCTTGTATAATATGTAGGCCTACATAGAACTTGAAATGAGGAAGAACGACTTATCACACTCAAACTATTCCCTCAGAAAACTATAGATATAGCTTTTTATTGCTCACAGAGGATGTCGAATGTTGCATTCCGTTGCTTCTACACACCATGCCTTGAAATAAGAAGAAACATAAATTCCGATTACGTAAGATTGTATTGTGTTTATGGAAATGTTTATTTCTTACTCTCATGTTACCAAAAACTGGGACATAATATACTGCGGGCACAGGACTGAAAATGTTCCATCCTATTTTGTTTTCTTTTAGATGTTTAGGGCCTATGATAAACATCCCTATACAAAGCCTATAACTATGAGTGACGTATCAGTGAATAGGATTTTTTTTACCAACTTCTGATATAGGATACTCACTGGCACACTCTTAAGGTGTCCCTGCAATACGACCGCTTATTCTACATCAAAATGTGAATGAGAAAATGATATTTTCCATGTCGAGGGTAGAGAAAGTTATGTGACTGCTTCACATTGTACTTTTTTCTTGGAGTTCATTCTTCAAAAATTATTTTCAAAAATGTATTAATTACATCGATAGCATCAGAATTTGTTAAAACCCAGTATTATGTAGTTCCCAAAGCCCTATGTGAACACTGTAAACAATACACTGTTGTCATGAAAACTGAATTGCATTTCATTTCTCAGTATAGTATTTTCAGAAATTATATAAATTTTCAAGGGAAGGAGTGGTTTGTTTGAATGTTAGTGTTCCCTGTGTTACTTCCCGGGCTTAACTGGGTATGTGTGCACAATTTCATGCAAATTGGTCAAGAAATGTAGATTTGTATACAGAACATACATACACACTTTCGATTTGGTTTGGTTGCAAGACTCACACTTCTTTTTTTTTTTGTTATGAAAACATGTGACAGAGGAACTCTCAAACTGTGAACATCTCACACTTCTTTTGTCACACTTCAATTTTTTAAATCTTTTTTTTGTTATGTAAACATTTGACAGCAGAACTGAGCTAACTGTGCCTCATTTCACATTTCCGACTTTTCCCGTGGATTTTCCAAAAATTTTCTTTCATACAAACCTTGTCCTGACAATTACGAACACAACAAAAAAAAGAATCAGCCAAATCAGTAGAGCCGTTCTCAAGTGATGTGGCAACATACATTTAGGCAATTCATTTTTATATATATAGATTCCCTCCTGTAATGATAAGGAAAGGGCAAAACTGACAGAGGCGTATATATTACGCGGGAATTGACAACACTGTGACATGCCAAGCGATCACTAGATAGGGGAGGCCGCTATGTTCTCCCGCCGACAGCTGTAAGAGGCTACTCAATATTTCAAATTTACGAGATTCGGAATTAATTTTCACCCACTAAAAGTGTATATGAGAAGGTAATTTTTGGCATATGTCTATGTGCAATGAAGACCTACTGATGTGCAAAATTTGAGGGTAGGTTTTGACATGACAACCCGTATGGTTCCCTTGTAAGACTTAAATATTTTATTTGAAATGTTTTTCCATAAAAATTCTATAAACGCTGTCTTCATTTCTACACTCACTTGTCTTGCCATGAGAACAATGTATTCTTGTATAAGGATAAAACTACCTTACTACTGAATATGCACTCCCTACAATACAGTCTCCTATTCAATATCAAAATGCAAAAAGATAAAATTGTAATGTCAAAGAATATTACGAGTGAACCAAGTTAAATTTTTGTATTAAATTCTCAATACTTTTTCACCACATCCAATATTTTTTTTTTTTAGGTCTTCCAGGAAAAATTACAAATAGAGATTTCACTGTATTAGAGGAAGGTGTCAAGCTTAGTGGAGTTTCCGGCATTCTACTGTACCAATTGAAATTCACAAACTGAAAAAACCAATTGAAATTCACGAACTGAAAAAATAAAGTTAATATAAAGAATTTTAAGTATGAATAAAATACAAACCCTTTGATTAAACGCACGTGGACACACGGCACAGGCATAAGGTTTCTCGCCAGTGTGAATACGTTCGTGTTTACGAAGTGTACCACCATCAGCAAAGGCTTTCCAACAGAATCGACATCCATATGGGCGTTCTCCAGTGTGAATGCGTGCATGGATCTGTTGACTACTGCGAGAGCCAAATGTCTTCCCACATTCTGCACATTCAAACTGGCGTGCTGAAGGCTCTTTGTTGTGACTATGGCGATGGTTTATAAGAGCACGACCATCAGGGAACTCCAAACCACACTCATCACATGAGACTGCTTTGTCTCTATGTGATACCATATGTCTGAAAAAGTTAAACATACATTTAGCTTATTCAGACTGATTTTGAAGGACAAGACTATGTTTCCCAGGGGAAAAAAACAACTGTAACACCTCATTTTGTTCCTTGCGCCATCCAGACCGACTGCACTAAAAGAAAACTTCAGAAGATTATTTATATCATTGATGCAGGAAAATTCCCTTGCACCAACACTACTCTTTTCATAACTAACAAAATATCTCAAAATTATAAAAACCGATTCTTGCGTTAAAACTCATGAAATCCCCCCTATCATAACTCAAATATACGAAAGCTTTCTTCATTGCTCAACATTCACTCGTGGCGTAGTGGTTAAGACTCCTAGCTATAATGCTAGGAGTCCCGAGTTCAAATCCCGGTCGATCCAAAATTTACTATTAGGAATAGGTCTCAAATAGGTAGGTAGGGTGAAGAGGAGGTGAGAGGAAGGAGACGGGAAAGGAAGAGAAGAAGAGAATAAAGATTAAATAAATTATTTGTTCTGTTTCATCAGTTGTGCAAGACCGTCGCTGCTAGTAGTTCAAATGCCGCCGCTAGGGGAGGGAGTTAGAGAGTTGGAGTGAGGGACTCGCATGGGACGTAAAGTTCCATTTTCCAAAAATTAGGTTCCTGGTAATTAAGTGAAACAGTAAATACCAATTACTAGAACTGGTGTTATTAAACCATGATATTTTGCCATATGCACATACAGTGGAATTTCTTTGATTTAAATTGAACAATAGGGACTGTTTGGGTCTGTTTAGATTACAGGTGCTTAGCTGGGAGGAACAGTGAGCTTAGCTAGAGAAGGAATCATGTGCTCAGCAATTGCTGCCTGAGCACAATAGTCAACAAAAGAAAATAAAAATAATCACTGAAATATACTACATGAAAAATAACATAAGTATCTAAGTGGACTATAAAGTTGCTTCACTGTTTCTGTTTTAAATTCTTTGGATTATCCTAATTTCTTTTATTAATGAGATTTGGATTTCACAGGACTACAATTGGGAATAACTGATTTTTTTAAATTTCTAATATGAAGAAACATGAAACAAAGAAGGAAACACTGATACTAAACACGATACTGTATATAGCCTATTTTGTTACATACGTCTTACTAAACACAGAGAAATGAGTAGCTTAGTTTTAGATTCAAAAAGGCCATTAAAGTAGGCCTATGTTTAAGAAAGGAAGTCCTTTTTTTCCAGCACTACAGTGTTAGCTGAAATTCTACATGGTGCACATGCAAATCTGAATTTGCCAACTGGAATGTTTTCAGATGATCGGTATTCACATAATTATCAATGCCCTACTGTATTTTAAATGAGGTATCAGATTAAAACAAATCAATATAGAGCAATTACCGTACTTCACCGCATAATCGTCGCATTTTTTAGGCCATTTTTTCCCGTGTGAAAACACAGTGCGACCATTACGCGAGGAAAGGCTGGAACTTACATGTAAAGGCCTACAGTATATATGCCTTACGACGAAAGAAAACAAGTATTATTAAACTACCAGAGCACTTTACTATTTACAGTTGCAGAGTTATTAAACTGCATGTGCAATGAAATTACATCAATCATATCAATTCGCGGAAAGACATCAATCTGAAATAAAGTTAGAATTACTTTGTGTTATTGTGTTTACCTGTAAATATTACGATTGTGAAAATTTATTCGACACGATGTCTTGTAATACTAACTACATACTTCCCCAACATGTTTTTATTATTATTATTCTTTGTCCAATGATTCACGGCAGAGCCGGTATCGCGCGTCTTCCCTACAGTTGCATCAGAACCCCGCCATCCGCACCTCGTGCCGTCTGTTGGAAATCCCCGTCTTCTTGACGCTCATTACAATGATTTTTTCATTATGTTTCGTTATGTGCTGCCACCTACCCTAAGTTTCGGGGCGTGCTGGTGGCCGAGCGGCCATTGCCGTTAGTACCTGTCGAGTTTTTCTAGTGTGGAGTTGATTTCCTCGGATCTCCGGCTGGCTATGGTGAGTGCCGATCTTTCCGCTTTATCATGCTTAAAATTTTTGTAACTTATAATGGATAAATTTGACATTAGCTCATAAGCCTTCACTGTCATTTTACTAAACGTGAAACCTCGAAACATTCCATACTCATAGTTGTCTATTCTGCCATGAAATGACTATTATTATTATTCTCTAATTCAGACTTAAATATTGCGTATAGACACGCTATTCATTTGCTAGGTGATGTATTCTTTTGAATAATGTTTTTGTGGGTGGTTAAAGTTAGCCAAAAGCAATGCAAATTGTCTGTAGCCATGTTGAGCATGGGACCCAAGTGACGTCACCCCTTTAATGCATTTGGTAAATTCTTTGTGCGACGTGCTTGTCCTCTACGCTTATATATATATATGGGCTTAATTTGCCATGATATTTATGTTGCCCAGTAATTATAAAGTGTTTTCGCCTTACTTATAAATATGGTACCTTCTGCAAGTTTTCATGTTAGGTAGCCGTTTTATGTCATTCAGAAGCAGCCATTGTTTCAGGGTCACCTTGATAGGTTCTTGATGACGCCCCCTTCTGTAAGGTCATGCTTATAGTCCTCCCTGATTTACTTAAAATTAGTTTTTCAGTTTGCTGTCAAGTTAGACCTACTACTTATAATTACTACAAGCTTGACTTAATTAAAGCTGTTGTATATTTTTCTGTAAAATATATTGAATTTTCCCTTTAACCATTTATTGGGTCATGGCTAAATTTGCATATCAAAGCTGCCATTTATAGTGACTTCAAGCTTGACTTAATTAAAGCTGTTGTATATTTTTCTGTAAAATATATTGAAATTCTCTTTAAGCATTTATTGGGTCATTGGTGAAATTCCATATAGAAGCTGGTATTTATTTTATCTTCAAGCTTGAGCTAGTTTAGGGTGTTTAGCATATTTTTCTGTAATTGGCCCCTTTTATATTTTCAAGCTTCCCCTAGTCAAATTTGTCTTGCCTTTTCCCTGCTAAAATATTGATATTTATCTTAAACCTTTTGATTTAATTATAAATCTTCAAATAGTTTGCCCTTTAATAGTAACTTTTATGTGCTCTAGTTAAAAGTAACTTGCATATTTCCTTTTGGTTAATATAATTAATTATCTAGTTTGATTTTCAAATTTAACCTACCCTTCAGGTGACTTGATTTTACCTATTCATAATGGGTGTTTTCATGTTTGATGTTTCTACTGAAGTTAACTTAACTGTGATATCCCGTTACCTTCCTAATTAAAACTTCTAGTATTGCTTGTTATGATATTTCAGCAGTTCTAGTTAATGAGTATTAAAATAAATTTGGTTCTGCCCCTTTGTATTTGTCTCGAACCTGCCTGGCTCTCTGCTGAGTTAATATTTAATTGAAATAATTTTCATATAGTCAATATAAATAATTATCCCGCATTCACTGTTTTAAGTGGTGTTGTTTGCTTGAAGATATTTGCCTGATGATTAAATTATACTTATTCGTTTGGGAATAACATGTTCTTGGGCTATCTTCCATATTTAGGGCTCTTGTGGCCATTGCTCTCCAATCGTCATTGCTATATTATAGAAGTGTCCCAGTTTCGTATAGCACTATTTCAAATTATGCAAATTTAGATTCTAGGGGCCACGTGTAGTTCACTGTTTTTCTATGGTGTAGTCAAAGTGTTCTATTTGGATATTCCAAGATCTGATATAAGAGTTGTATAAGGGTTGTATGTTTTTTAATATTTATTACTGAATTTGTTATTGATAACGTTGTCCCTCAAGATATATATTCTGAATTTTACGGGGAATTAAAATTGTTAATGTTCTTGAAGTTTGGTTTTTCTTGTGGGTGTTTATATTGTTCCCCTTCCTCCTCCCCGTGCAGGCTTGCAGTTGTTTACATTGGTTAATATCGATCTACTCTGGTGTTCCCAGTCACGTTCCTATATTTTCCTCCTCTTGAAAATGTTATTAATCAAGATATAAACTTCTACTAACCTAACCTCCTTTCAGACCTTCCTTGGTGCTAGCCGCAGTTGGTGGTTTAGTACTTAGCTGTTCCGATAACTGTTTTTCCTTATCTCGCTTGCTCTGAATTGCGAGCTCCTCCTGTATATGCCTAGTTGGAGTCTGGTTTTTGGCTCCGCACTGATCATAGATTTTGCATTGTTTACCAAAGGCTCAGGATACTTACCTTACTTACCCATACCTAACCAAATCTCAAGCTGCAGAGATGTGATTGCAACTTTAAATGACACATGAATTAATGAGTCCAAATGATGTGCGCTGCTGATTGCTATTTTATTTTGTGCCAATCTCGTTCAAGTTTTTCGTTCACTGAAAACTCCCTGGTTTCCATTTTCTTCCGCGAATGCTATTACTTTCAAATGAAAACTCACAGTATAATTCCTATTTCTTCCCTTTTTCTACAAGTGTAGTGTACTGAAACTGACCCAAATGGTGTTACCACAATTTCTCATGAATTGTCACCCCTACCCCTTGCTATTGTGTCAAGCACATTCCTTAACCTTGAATGCATCGGGTGGAGGATAACGGTGCTCTAGATTGCAGTGGCGGCGTGTCAGTTATAAATTTCTGAATCATCGTGAAAGAGAGAATAATGTCAAAATAGCCGTGCGATGATTATGCGATGAAATTTTTATACACCAATTTTGGACTGAAAAATCAAGGTGCGACGATTATGCGGTGGCGATGATCACGTGATGAAATACGGTATGAGGTCTACTAAAATAATCTAAGCTTACCTTTTTAATCGTGCTCTACTATGAAAGCGTTTCCCACACTTGTGACAGGAAAAGCTACGTTCAGCTGAATGAACCCAGGCATGTTTCTGAAGTGATCGCCTATCTTTGCATGTTTTACCACACAAAGTACAAGCATTGGGCGGGATGTTGCGAGAATGCCGTCGACGCACATGAGAAGCAACTGCTTGTGCATCAACAAAACATTCTCCACATAGCATACAGCGATGTGGTTGATATCGAGCATGGGTCTCAGCATGAGTCAGAAGATCACTTTGCTCTTCGAAAGTCTGCCCACAAACTTGGCATACATGTTCAGACATAATGTTGGGCTCAATTTTTACATGGACTCTGAAATACAATGAAGTACATGTTAGAAAATCAATCACTTAAAAGTAAACTTCATAATTATATTCAATTCTTAATTCACCATAAAAATCCCAGACAGCTTTTTGGCTTTGTCTAGGCAAGAAAAAAGAAGAAAAAATCAAGAATTGATGACAGGCATTATTCTGTGCTACAGAATAACTGTTAAAGCAGTAGACATTAACATTGGATGCTTTTAATAATAATAATAATAATAATAATAATAATAATAATAATAATAATAATAATAGTTTATTTAACCTGGAGAAAGTTAAGACCGTAAGGTCTTTTCTTTCACTTCACCAGGGACTAATAGTAACTTACATTAGTTGTTACAATATAACATAATAAGTAACACAAAATACATTAAAAGAACACAACATAACACATGAAATGATTTAAGATACATTAAAATGGCACACTAAATAATATGAAACAATTTTAAGATATATTAAATGATAAAAAAGAAATTAATTGTTACAAATACAATTTAGTTATGGGTCATTCCATGTGAAGTGACCCTCAAGGTTTGAAAAATAAATTGCACAAATTTATAGGAAACTCCATATCAAAATAAAGATTGCTAATTACTGATTATTAAATTAGTATGCAAATTTGAAATGCACTTCATTTCTTGGTGTAATCAACTTCCAAACTTGAACTTATATATTAAAAAGAAACTGGTGCATTTATGCATAAGTTGACAACTCTGACATCAGCAGAACTATCGACTGACTTTTTTTATTGTTGTGTTATCTTGAAGATACTACTTCTCTTGTGTTATTTAAGTGATTATATTTTGGAAAAGTAAGTATCTATATTTCCTATTTGGTCAAAATAACATTACTGTTTTCTGTCACACCCGGAACGCAAAAACATGTAAAAGTATGTTTAATAGTGGATATATGCATGACAGCATGTTACTGATTCCCAGAAGTGAGGTTAAACACATGCTCTACAACTTTCAATAACAACTTTTTTTAATATCTGCAATGCAACTAGCTTAAAAATGTGTTCTGGGTGTGACATCTCCAATATATTGGTTGCTTGGCTCTTCCCTTCTAATTACAGTATTTTTATATCTTATCACAGAAGAGTTCTAATTAAAAACAAAGAAATTCGGGGACAAAATAAAGCAGAATGAAGATGTTCATGAGGAACATTAAAGGAAATAGTGGCAGAGGAATAAAGAAAGAATACTGAAAGCAAAACGGGCAATAAACCGTGATGAAAAAGCCCTTCAGCTTAAAAGACTAAGAGAGAGAGAGAGACAGCCACGTCACAGGGAGAAAGTGAAGAAATCTAAGTCATCTGATATTATCTGAACTCCCAAAAAAAAGAGTCCTTCTCAATCTAGTCGCTCTTTAGGAAAAGCAGTTTGTAAAGTTTGCGGCATTAAAAAGGAATTTTATGCTGAAGTGAGAGAAGTCGATTACGAGAATGATAAACTATTGCTCAAATATATGCAACCATCAGGAAAACCTTGGATTTGGCTAATTAAAGAAGATCATTCACATAAGAGTATGTCTGTGATCGTTCCCAAAGTCAGAACACAAAAATTACCATAATTAATTACAGAGGTCAATTTGTTTTCGGTTCTTAGGCAAAACTCTGCTTAAACACTGCTAAACAGTCGTAAAACAGTGACTATGTGGAAACAAATAAAATATTTCAATAAATAGTTTCAAAGATGAATTTAATTCTCACTTGTCCTTTTTTGTCACACCCAGAACATTTTCAAAAATTCCGTTCTTCTATAAAAATGTAAAAAATGTTTAAAACCTTTACATATTCCATTTAAGAAACTTCCACCTTAACTAAAATAAATTTCTATTTGTCTCTTTGATTAAGCACAGAACAGAGTTTTTACTTTTTCTATGTTCATATGTAAAAGTTCTGGACAAATCAGTCACACCCAGAACAGTAAGTATTTTTTTTTATTACTGCTTTCTGGATTAAGTATAAATCTGAAAATTTGTGAACATGAACATTAGCAGCTCAGGATCACATAATAAAAATTAGAAAACTATAGGTTCATAAATTTTATTAATATAAAATGATAAACTTCTTAAATAAGCTCAAAAGTGTCACACCCAGAACTGTGGAATGACCCTTATACAAAAGCATTAAGTGATAGAAACTGAAATTAACATACGACATGAAAAAGATACACTATTAAGTACTACGTATATGTGCTGTTAACTGCGATCTTTTGTACTTTTTGTAGAAAACTTTTTTGTAGGGAACTTTTTGTAGAGAATTACTCTGCTGCGGGCTTCTAGTCATTTTGTGATTGTTTATATACGAGGGGTATTCCGAAAGTAAGTTTCGTCAGTTTGTCACACGGACACTTTATTGACCCAAAAGCAATACAGCATGGCAGCATGACCTATACACCGTGCACTATTTTTCGACATAGTCGCCAGCGACATTGAGACATTTGTCGTAGCGTGCGATCAGTTTGAAGAACCCACTGTGGTAAAACTCGGTGCCCTGCAATGCAAGGAATTGGTGCACAGCCTGCTCCACCTCAGCTTCCTGACATTACTAAAGGTTCCATACAGACCATTTTGAGTGACAAATTGATGTTCCATAAGTTTTGTGCGAGATGGGTTTGTGGAGGCCGCACTTTGCAGGGACGGAAATCGGGAGATCAATTTCAAACAGCTCTATCTCGGACAATAAAAGGTTCAGCGGCTGCAGCAATGGCTCGTTTGAAAGAGGGGAGATAGCGGTACATGGCAGTGGCGCCAAATCTCTCGTGCCATCGTGAGCGGTACACTAATACCTGCGGGCACGCCAGTCTGCTGCGACTCGCTCTTCTACGGCGCAGTGCGCCTGCGTCATGCCGCCTCTGCTGACGCCACTTCCGTCGTGGAACCAGCCACAGGTGGGGATTCGTCTGGCGTTTGTTTGGTTCCCCTGGTGAACACGCCGCTCCTGCCATACATTGACGAAACTTACTTTCGGAATACCCCTCGTAGAATACAGTGTGCAATATCCTTGAGTTTTAATAAGGACATTTTTCTTCTTTTAGTAGTGGTGTAATGATATTACAGCTGTACTGCTTTGTTTCCTTGAACCATTCTCTCCATTCATCTCTTTCCTCCAATCTCCACCTTTTTTCTCTTAAATATTATAGAATGTTATAAGGTCCTCCAATACTGAAAAATTTACTTAATGTATCATCCCCTGAATATTGTAATTTTGTAATGTACCATGTCCATACAGGTTAAAGTTTGAGAAAATGGAGGAAAGAGCTACAAATACTGAGGAGACTCATATTTAATGTGATACAGAACAATATATTTTGCAGCATTTCGAGGTGAAAAATTGGTTTTTCAATATCTGGATATGGTTTTCAACAAAACTAAGAGTTTGAAATGTACATTATCTCATTTTTCGCATAAAGTGGAGTCAGTACACTCCCAATACTCAGCTGGCGAAATGAATATCATCATCACCAATCATTGACAATCCTGTAAAGTATAACCATGGTGTAATCAGTGCTACCAACGGTGCATATAAGACATAGTTAACTTCATTCAGGTAAGCTAACAGCAGAACAGAATAAAAGCACGCAAACTGGCTCGCACCGAATTGAAACTGTGTTCTTAATCAATGTACATTTCTATTATTTCATTTTCCATACAACTTATGTTATATCAAATAATCTGTTTTCGTGCCGCTTAGTGGCAACATCTGACTATTAATCACTGAACACTGATACTCGCGTCTCCAGCAACGAGCAGACGATTTTATCACGATAAAACACCATCCTTGTGATTCCTACAAGAATATTGCAAGATAAACGGCCGTGATTGGTCTATATCCAAGGAATGGCTAAACGTTATTGGTCAATATCAAACACGCAGGGTATGAGTTGAATAGTCATAATAAAAGAAAAATAGAATAACCATTTCTTTTATACTCACTTGCAATGACGCTTAAGAAGATCCTGTCTGTGAAAACCAAGACCACAAATCTCACAGTGAAACTCTCCAAATCGGTCATCTCCTGTGTAAGGACCCGAGGCATCAGATTCATCCCTAGAACGTCCAGCATGCTTAATGCGGGAATGTTCTTTCAACAAACCAACATCCCAGAACATTTCTCCACAGGTATTGCATTCGAATGGACTGTCCCCAGCATGAACCCTAGCATGCGAGGCCAGGGCTTTCTCACGAGCAAATCCCACCCCACAATGCTGGCACACATAAGGTCGTGACTCATCCACAACTGGCCATCGTGGAACTGCAGGTTCCTGTGGCTCCATACTTGGAGTGAAAGTAGGTGGCGGCTGAGAAAGCAATCTCATATCTTCATCCACATAACTGTAACTTCCACTACCAGAACTACCATGCTTCTTGCGTGATGGAGTACTGCTGTGGTTAGATCTTTTAAAATCTTTCAAATTTATGCTATTGTCATCATCATCATCATCAATATAATTACTGTTCTGTGATGTTGTAGCAGCATTCTTGCGCTTTTTTGGTGCTGCTGACTGTGCTTTTTTACGCCTTCCTTTCAATGAGGCATTATTGTCATTATCAAGTGAATTATTTGTATGAATTTCTTCATCCTCATCATCAGTTCCTAAATGGCCTGGTGCATATGCATGAATTTTCATATGATTAATCAGATCACATTTTCGACGGTAACGAGCACCACAAAGATTGCAGCCATGCGGTCTGTCTGTCTGATGTGCTACCATGTGGTTCATCAAATTGGCTTTCTTGCGAAAGCGTCTACTACAGAAGTCGCAGGGATATGGACGCATAGTAGTGTAGGCATCTTGATCCTGGGGTAATGGGATCTCAATATCCTCTGTTTCTATTGTAGGATTACAAGCTACTTTCAGTTCCACATAGTGCTGACTGAAACAATAAATATAGGCATCAGCAAATGCATCAATAACAACAAAAACCATTATTTCAACTTTCATTACATCTGCACTCAGTTTCCTTCAATCTAAAGAGGACACCACAGCACACCAACCATAATATGTATTAAGATCCTGTAGGAGTTTACATTTTGCTGAGATTAGAGTAATCTTTCCCTAGACCTACAATTGAGTCACTCTTATTACCAACATGGCCATTCCTGCTGTAGCCTAATCTTTGCATGATCAGAGTAGACCATCTTTTGGAAATTTTGAGCAGATAAACAGGTCAGTTTGTTTGTTTGCAAGTTTAATTAGTTGTTAAATTATTTCTTAACAAGGAAGATAACTTATTTATTCTTAATGGGACATTAATAGTGATATTAAGTAAAGAAGTAGAATAAACACATTAGTTCTACAGCCATTAGTTCTACAACCTATGACCATATTTATGATAGAACAAGTAATAGAATGAAACACAGGAAGGGGAAATAAGAGGACTTAAGAAAACCATATTATTGTAAACCATAAATTCCATATGAATTCACCAAGATTCTGTCCCAGAAATAAACGGTGGAATGCTAGCAGTCTGGCCATTCTACCATAGGGTGATCTTAGACAAATGGCTTATGAATATGTGTCGTTCGAGTGAAGTAATAATCAATTATGAAAATGATGTGATAGTGCTTTTTTAAATTAATGAAAGGACTTTACAAGCCAAGGCTCATTAATAAAACCTAACCAAACCTATTTTGGCAATACTTAACAAATACATACAAAATAATGATAAAATTACTTATTCTAATTGGCTGAAAAAGGAAAAAAGGAATTTTAGGTCATACCTTTTTTTGTAGGACAAATTAGAGCTCTCCTGAAAGAAATCAATGAGTGAAATATTGTCTCAAGTTGACAATGGAGGCCTTTTCCAGCAACTTTTTCTCCTTTTCTGCACCTTCATCCTTTTCTCACTCCTCTCTGCCAATAATTTCCTTTCTCACCTTTTTCTGCTACTCTAGAGTATTCTATATTTTAAAATTACAATATCATAATACATTCATCCTTCAGAAGTCGGCACTAGGGTATGCGGAATGGTGCAAAAGAGTTTTTAGTGAATATTCAGAGAGTTCAACAACCGCCAAGAGTATGCGTAAATAGGTAACAGTCAGCGAACTATAGTGGTAGAGTACAAGAAGTGGAAAATGGGCATAGATGGCTTTTAGAATCAGAATAGGGAGATTTAATATAAGAAGAATGAAGACAGAGGCGACAGAAGTAACAAATAGCAAGAGAAGCGAAATTTCGTGGTTCGTAGGACTAATAATTATGGTGGTACTAGCTATTGATGAAACAGTGAAGAAAGATATGAAAGAAAGCTTTAAGGAGGTAAACAGCAAAATAAAGAAGGACATAGCAGAGTTAAAGGAAATACTGCAAGAATACAGAAGAAAACAAAAAGAAATAAGCTTGATAAAAGAGGAATCTAAACAGCTGAAATTAAGAATAGCAAATCAATGAAAGAAAGAGGGACATAGTGATCTTTCAGCTAAGCGAGAACAGATTTGAAAAAAAGATTGGACACTCTTGAAACAATTCTAGATTTTTTTGCGAACACTTTCAGATTGAAATCACAAATATATGATGCTTATAGAATGAGAGAAGGGTCTTAGTGAAATACAATAACATGGGTGCAAAGGAACTAGTGTTCAACAACATAAAAAAACTACATGGCTTAAGGTTAAGAATTCTATAGGATTCTGACCTGATAAGATGGAAAATAAGAAATCAACTGGTTCCGTTTATGAAAGAAGCAAGAAAAAATGGAAAATATCCAGTGAACAAACTCAAAATCAAAAGCCAATTGTTTAATTTATATTTTTGTCATGAAAACATGGGGGATGGAATATAATGGAAAGGCGTACAAAACAGAATTAATGCAAATCCAGTAACCATGAGTCAGCAGGAATTGCATGGAACTGATGATTTGCGGCACGAGGCAGCGGGTGGAATGACCTCAGTGACAGAAAATACAGCCCAGCGGACAGCAAAGTTATCATTGTCCAGAAAGCAGAGACAAGACACAGTCTTTAAAGTACCAGGAGGGCTTACTCAGCAGAATTCAGCTCTACAGTCAAACAAGTCAAACACTTTTTTTCTCAAAACCAGGGGACTTCACCTTTTCCTGTGGACACTAAGAAGGCATAAGCTTGACAGACTGTCCTCACTGATAGAACTTCTCAGGAATGAAGGAATGCTCTATGGCAGTGGTTCCCAAACTTTTCAGTCCGCAGACCCCTTGAAAAAAATTAAAATTTCGCGGACCCCTCTGGGGTTTGAAACAAAAAAACTAAATAAATACTTTGATTCAAATGTATTTAATTCAATAAACATTATAACACTATCAATTATAACAAACAGAGATTACTCCTTATTGTGAACAGTGAAGCTGCTTTAGAAGATAAGCAATTTGAGAAAATTAAGGGATATCCTATTTCTTCTTAAACCGCCTGCGGACCCCCTGAAACACCATCGCGGACCCTACTTTGAGAATCACTGCTCTATGGTGCAAGTTGTCCGTGGTATGGTTTGGTAGAATGTAATCATTCTCCTTATTGCTGGGTAAAATATATTTACTGGAAACATATCATGGAGCTTTTTGTTTCCAAGCAATCCTTATTTGTCCAGAAGTTATACCATAATCTGGCTTCTCAATGGCATAGCCAGAAAACAATTTCGGGGGAGGGTTGAAAGTGTAAGGGGGTTTGGAGGGTATAGAATACCCGTCAAACCAGAGAGGTCGGGGGTTAACTCCCAGAAAATTTTTAAATATTGAACTAACGAAAATCACATTTTACATTATTTTAGTAAGAAAATTTGCTTACCATACTGTAAGACATGCCAACTTAAACAAGAAACCATTACCAAGTTATAATACAGTAGAGTCCCGAAAACTTGGTACTCGATAACCCGGCAGTCCGGATAACTTGGCCACACCCTGGCAGGGCAAAACGCAGAGTGCAGTGCGAAAAACAACAAATATTACGCATTTCTTTAAAAAATGTAGCCAGTTTTTGCAAAGTCGACTAGTTAATTTTCATTATAGACAGCTTTATGCCTTATGTCTTATGTATTCTCAAGCAACCAATTACATACAAGTACTGTATTTTCTGAGGAAACACTCATACTTATTCTTTTTTAAAACCTTTCCCGATAACCCAGCATTTTCACACACTCGGCCACCCTTCGGTCCACATTAGGCCGAGTTTTCGGGACTCTACTGTACTTACTACTATCACTCAAGTTTTGTGTTTTGACATTCGAAATTAACTTATGAAGGACTTTCAATTTTCAAACTCTAGGTCCTTACATAGGTACCGGTATGTAGAATTTGAAATGAGGAAGAATGACTTATTACACTCAAACTATTCCCTCAGAAAATGCTTGATACAGCTTTTTATGGCTTATAGACGATGTAGAATTTTGCACCCCATTGCTTCGACACACCATGCCTTGTAGGACTTCAAATAAGAAGAAACAGAATTTCTGATAACATAAAATTGTACTGTCTTTACAGAATATTTTATTTCTCACTCTCAAGTTATCATACAACCGTTTCAGGGCTGAAAGAAAAAAGAAACTCAATACCACTTCTATAACTTTCCTCCCCAAAACCTGGGACATAATAACATACTGTGCGAATAGGACTAAAAATGTTCCATCCTATTTTGTCTCCTTTTACATGCTTAGGGTCTATGGTAAACATGCATATTTCTCAACTAAAAACACAAAGCCTACAGCTATGAATAATGTATCAGTGGATAGAATTTTTTACAGACTTCTGATATGGCATAAGTTACTCGTTGACACACTCAGGTTGAAACAGCTGGATTAAGCTGTCCCTGCAATACGACCTCTTATTTTACATCAAAACGTGAAGTGAGAAAATGGTATTCTCTATGTCCAGGGCAAAGAAAGTTATGCATCACAGTGTGCATTATTTTCATGGATTTCATTCTTCAATATTTATTTACATCAATGAATTCTATTGATAGTTTCTCTAATTTGTCAAAATCCTGTATCATTTACTTCCAAAGCTACCTGTGAACACTGCCAACAATATACTGTTGTCATGAGAACTGTATATGAAATTTGATATGGATTTGATAATTCTGTGTAAAAAAGTATTTTGTATCTTTAAAGACATTTTATTTTTGGCATTTAAAATCAATTTTTTTCCAAATCCTTTCTGAGTGTGCACTTACATTATGAAATGAAGGTACTGTCAAAATTCCAAGTCTCTACCTATTATAGTTTAGGCTCTACGTTGATTCTCTGTCAGTTAGTCATTAAGTCAGTCAGGACAAAGCCTCTTATATACACCGAGAAGATTATCTTCATAAAAAAAGTTAAATAACACATGGAACAATGGAAATAATGTCTACTCATTATGTTATGAAAACAAAATAACTGCTATATCATATTTGACACACCACAAAACTTGTATAATTTAATAAGTATTTTTAAAATATGTAAAAAATGAATTTGATTTCTGAGGGATCCGGACCCTCTGGACTCCCCTTCCCTACATCACTGTGGCTTCTGCTCCCATGTTGTGGATTTGGTAAAACTTCTGCAAACTTTTTATGTCTCTACTGACTTTTAAATAAATGTCTTAAACTAAAAACACCTGAAGTATAATTAATAATGTAGATTTTTTCCTTTCCTTGAGAGCTAAGGGGGCCACTGCCCCCCCTACCCCTGGTCATGGGCACCCATGATTCCAATTAGTTCAATTAACTGACGTTTTACTGTACATAACATCTGCCCACTTATTCTTACATAATATAAACCACACATCAAAAGTAAAATGAAAAATTTACAGCATTATAGCCTACCTTTCATCATCTGGAGGTTGTCCATTGTCCCAGGTTTCACTGGCAACAACCTCCTCTTCTGTTACTTGGATATCAAGGAAATCCTGATCTGTGAAGGCATATTGCACCACCTCAGTAGCCTGTGTCTGAGGAACATCAGTTACAACCACATGGGTTGATTGGTTAGGAAATATTATACAATCATTAGCCACACCACATATCACTTCTCCTTGTCCAGAACCACTCCAGCCGGAGTTTTCTTGTCCTTGGTCTCTCCATTCCAAATTCTCCTGGCCTGGAGAATTCCAGTTCCTGTTTTCTATTTTATGTACCACATTCGGCACTTCTATATATTCACCAACTTGTGCCATGACCAAGAACTCACATCCTCTGTGCAAAAGATTATAAAAATTAGTTGACAGAAAAATAACTATTTTATTATGTTAATAATATGATTAACCAAGTAGACCAATGCAATGACTGTGATCAAATCAAATCTCCGAGTACCACCACTCTGTAAGTTGCCCAGAGAATGAGCCTGTCAGAAGACTCATAAATCATCAATTGAGAACAGAATTAGTACCATTAATACTCAGTTAAAGCACTGAACATTATGTCGATAAACAAACAGTATGGGTCATCTGAAACTCGAATTTGCCTTACTTTGATAAATTACCTTGCTGCAACTATTGGATTTTCTGCACAAGTTTTTCACAATTAAATACTCCCCTCAAATAATGCTGTACTTACATTTTTTATACTTTACAGTAAATGAAAAGATAAATACTTCCATATGGCTTTGTAATATTCCTAGATGGTTAAACATAGATTTGCTATTTTAGAGACTAAATATTACTAAGAATATGTAGGAGGTATAAATACAATTTCAAATAAAAATGTAACCAATATAAATAACAATATTATCGTATTTGCAACTAATTTTCTTATAATCTGAATTATTGCTTGTGTATAATAAGTAACTAAGAAACAATTAACCTTAAATCCCAGAAATACTTAAAATTGTCACAATTTGTACTTTTTATAAAAAATTAAGAAGTCTCTGATAATGTTTTTCTGCTCAGCTGTAACTTTCAGCCAAGATTAAATGAATTTTATGTCAAGCAGAGTAATGCTGGCAATGCAACTCATTTATCCTAAATAAAGGTTTATGTATTCCACTCGAGAAGAAATATTACTGTTATTTCAAATAAGGTAATGCTAAAAGAAATGATCTGACTCATATGTATACACTATTCATAACCCCCCCCCCCCCCCAAGAATGTGACTTGAGATATTCAACAAAACTTTAATAAATTCTTAGTTGGATTATTCTAAAAACCATGTAGAGCAAAATATTCAGACCAAGAATTTCGGCTTCAATTAGTCAGAAATTTATGGAAGGAGACAAGATGGAAATAACTCACCTCCTGACAGGGGTAGGCAAAACCCTTCAACAGATGGCACCAGTTCTTTAGAATTGCAGCAAAATGAACACTAGCCAGAAAAAAGGAAACAAATTGCACTGGTCACGTGTGCTCGGTTCACGGCAAAAGAATGGAAGGTAACTATCATTGTAAAAAGTGTAAAAATGTAATGTATAATTAATATCTCAATCTCCTAAGGAGGATATAAGCCTGCTTTATTTTATCTGAACAATGATTGCCAACTCTCATATTTAATTTTTCACTTCTGTCAGATTTTACTGCACGTGTAAAAATTTATACAATAGTAAAACAGAAATAATTTCAAACAGAAGAAAGGAAAGACTGGTCAAGATATTACAACCAAAAGATTTATAAATACCAGAATATTATTTAACAGAATTTTAGGACACTTATGCTGAGAGTTTATGCTTTAAATGAAAGAAAAAAGTACCTCAATGTGTTATGGATAATGATCACACATGATGACGGTTTTACAGCACATTCATTTATAACCATTGCTTTTTTTCTAAAAAGAATTTAAGGGCTACTCTCGCATTTAACTTGATGGAACATTGGCAAACTTATCCATATATTTTCTTTAAAAAGTGGAATCGCACACGATATGCATAAGGATATATGACTAAAAACTCTGAGATGGACCAAGTTTGTACACATCAATTACAAAAGTAGGTTACAAATTAGTCCATAATATGCTCAAAGGGTTTCTTGCACCTTTCACAAAATCTTATGTACCGTGGTCATTGTTACCATTGCACTGGTGATGTAGCGCTCACATGTTTTCCTGATTGCAGAGCCAATGTCAGGCCCCACGTCTCGAAAATCATGGTATAGATAATGAATGTAACACTAAAAATAGCTACTTTAATGCAAACAATGTTCATAATCACTTTTGTTATTTTGTTTGGCACAAAGTTCTCCAGATTTCAAATTGTGGAAATTATTTTCTCCTATATGAAAAAATCTTTAAGGAGTATACGTACCCCGCATACCCCCAAATAAAAGCACTGATAACGCATCAGTAAAATCACCATCACTTATGATCAACAATTTTTTTTTTTTGGTTTGATATATTGAGAAAGAAATTTACCTGAGAAATTACTTCTCAACAGCATGACTGCTCATCGCTGATCTCAGGAATGAATAAGCTGTCAGCTTAAAGAAAGGGGAAAAAAGAACAAAATTAAATAAACAATAAACCAAATAAAAAGATGCAATAATGAAAAAATTATAATGATCTACGAGTTCTAGCTTCTAAACAAATGGATTAAAACAAATAAATTCAATAAGTATCATATATGAGCACTGAATCAAAGAGCACTCACGAGGAGACTCCATGCTCTGTATATAACCAATCTAATTGAGGTATGGTGTCCAATGAAAGTACACTTAAGAGTAGTGTAAAGTGATATATGGTTTAGGGCACCAATAACAGCTTGTACCCAAAATATTTATAATTATTATTATAACCTGCAGGTGTCTGCAGCTTCACACGCAATTATTTATTCAACCACTAGACTTTTAAACAATGTATTTAACAATAATTATATTATTTATATGTATATTAACACTTCAATGGTTTTTGCATAAATTGCTTAATTATACTGTTACTTTTAATGTTTAGCATACTAAATTCGTGGTGGTTACAGTTCAATAATATTAAAGACCCGGTATTGTACAAGACAAACTAATTTTTTTTATAGACCTCCCGGATAAACTAGATTATGTGTCCTTCCGTTTTGAGCTAAGATGTATAGCCCTACAGTGTTTTGCAGATGACAAGCCCTTTCTTCCTTCTCCTGCTTAGATACGCGGTCCAATCAGAGACGGCGAGACGGAGGGAAGACTCTTACTGCAAGCGGCAGTCTTTTAGCCCGTACACGTGATTGGCGGTGAAGGAAAAGGCTTCTCATATGAAAAATACTGTAGTTCATGTTACTGTGCTGTGAAATCTCCGAGTTGTTACTCCAGATGGTCACTTTTTTTAAATTAATGATATCTTCTGTGTGAGAGCAGAAGTTACAATTACAGGTGGCCTAATCCCAGGATACTTTGTTCGATATGATTCGTTTAGGCTATCTTTATTCTATATTACACTGGTTATAAGGAATCAGCCATGGCCATTCATAAATTGTGCATGTTATTCCACCATAATTTCACTTTTACACAGTTTCTATACATCTTTTTTCACTAGCTACATGGTATTATTCTTGCTGAGGGCATTACATTGAGGAAGAAGAAGAAGAAGAAGAAGACTCAACTTTTTTACCCATCTATTTCAGTGATGTTCCTCTTACTCAGTATGCTATGGCAATCAGATCAAGGCCATCTGCAATATTGATTTCACGATTTTTAATGTATTAGGAAAATCCAAAGCTAAAAATCACATTTTCTGCCAGTTAGTCACTAATAACTCGGGAAAATAGCAAAAATTAAAAATCTGGTTTTGTGGTGCATTCGGCCACCCTTCAGGTCATCTATGATAAAAATTTCAAAACTCTGCGTTCAGTAGATTTGGCTAGCATCGTACAGTCGGTCAAATAAAAAACGTCGGGACTCGTATGCTGTTAAAATTAAAGTTTTGACGCATTAGTTCACAAGTTTCCTATAAAAAACACAAAATACAGGTGATTTTCGGAACATATGAGGCCATGCGGCAGGAGGGAAAATATGAACGAGGAGGGAAAAAATGAAAATCGCGGAAAGCGCAACACACGATATTCAACTTAATGCATTGTCATAATTCATTTTGCTTTGTGTCATCGCCACATACAAATGCTAACGTGAGAGAAAGTGTAGTTAGGGCTGTAATTGACCTGCATTTTTCGGTCTCTGAAGCAGCGAGAAGGTTCCATATTTATGAAAGAGCAGCTCAGAGAAGGGAACTTGACTATAATGCGACCGGAAGTTTTCATAGCAAACGTTGATCTGGCCGGACGCGTATTTCGATGCTAGGATTGGTTGCAGAAGTTGAGCGTAAGTTATTGATTTTGCACTAGAAGTACCGGTATTATAAAATAAAATCTTAAAAAAATGCTCCTTGAATAAACATATTCCTCGCGAATCAAATTATTAATATTATAGAAATTTGCAACCAAGAATATGGCGGATTTGAGGCATATAGCCACAGCCTTCTATACATGTTTGTTTTGGAACAAAACTGACTAAATAATCAAGAAAATACATGGATAGACAAGAGGCGTGTGTGAACCTAACCTTAAGTCTTCCTGTACATGCGCATATGCTCGTTCGTGATACTTAATCAAATACCGCCCGACGTTTTTTATTTGACCGACTGTACATAGACAGACAAACACTTCCTCTCATTATATGTGAAGTGTTAAAAGAGTGTACAATTATTACTATTCATATTATTTTTATGAAACTGAAACTTAGAAATAAGCGTATTTAAAATTGAATAAATTTTTGTTGGTGTAAGAAGTGACATAGTTTTGGAAGGTAGAACAATATTTGAGTGCTGTAAAACTTATAAGTACCTAAAAACAATGTCAAACTAAGGAAGCAGTGATTAGACACAGACTACAAAAAGAAAGAGTTGCCATAAGACAATTACATTCAGAACATTGCCACACATTCAGATATAAAGAGAAGAATCTATAAAACAATAGCTGAAAGCATTGTGTTGTATGGTGCTGAAGTTGCTGGAAGTTGCTGTGTCTCTAAACTTCACAAAATTAGAAATGAAACATAAACTACATAACTGGCAACCTCCTTGGCAAAAGAAAAGATGTACACGATCACTGTGGAGTGATTGTGTGAAATGGTCCACAGAAGATAAGCAAATGACACATGAGGACCGAAGTGACAGAAGAAGATGGAAACATTGATGCAAGAAACGCCATATGGTGTAGAAAAACTTGTTGCAAATATATATGCACATCTACACATACATACTACTTTTCATTTACATTTACTACACCTTTAAACATAGTATAATAAAAGTTGTTTTTACTATAGACTACATGAAAATTAATGTAAAATGAAAATTTATGCAAATAATACATACCAGTACAGCACATCTGACAGACTGCCAGTGTTGTTGGAGAAGAAGTAATAAAAGTAGTTCAAGTATTCTATTCAATTCAATTCAATTCAATTTATTCACCAGAAGAATCTTGTCACAAAATTCATGGTTTCGTCACTTAAGTCTAATACAACATATGATACAACTTGTTAACACTGAGATATAAAATACTTATATTAGGATTAAGAGGAAATCTCTCCTTCAAAAAGCATAATTAAGCATAACTAAATTGGTAAGTCTACCATCTGTATATCAAGAAATTCATGGACAGAAAAGGGTTGATACAATAACAGGATTTTTTTAACTTTATTTTTAAAAGCATTGTTAGAAAGAGCTTTAAAACCATTGGGTAACTTATTATAAATATTTATTCCTTGATATGTTATACTATTTAGGCATTTTGTGAGCCTATGTTTATTTAGATGAAGATGATTAGCTATTCTGGTATTATGAGTATGATATTCAGAGTTTTTTGTGAAAGATTCTTTAATCTTATGTACGAAACATATAGTTTCTAGAATATAGATACTGGGTACTGGTAAAATTTTCAACTTTTTAAAAACTTCTCTACTAGGAGTGCGGACTGGCACTTTCAACATAATTTTTGCTATTTTCTTTTGTAATTTGAAAATGGTTGCTATTTTTGATGATGTACCCCAGATACAGATACCATAAGTAATTTGTGAGTATATAAGTCCAAAGTATACAGATTTAATAGTTTCGAGAGAGACTACTCTAGCAAGAATACGGAAGGCAAAGTAAAGTCTACTCAGTTTATTTGCTATGTAGTCTATATGCGTATTCCAAGAAAGATTTGATTCAAACCAAATTCCCAGAAATTTGGTATTTATACTTTCCTCAAGGGTTGTTCCGTTAATATGAATAGTAAAAGGGTTGTCAAGTTTCTTTTGGTGGAATCGCATTAGTATTGTTTTTTTTACGTTGAGGTGGAGTTTGTTATCTTTTAGCCATGACTGTAAGTGTGAAATTGTCAAATCCACTTTTTTTAGAAGTGTAGTTGAGTCAGCGTCATTAAAAACCAGGTTAGTGTCGTCTGCAAATAATATTGTATGAGCATGAGGTAATTCAGAAGGAAGATCATTTATGTATATTAAAAAAAGCAGAGGCCCTAGAATACTGCCTTGAGGAACTCCATCTTTGAGAAGCATGGCAGTTGACTTAGCTGATTTAATTTGAACAATTTGTGTTCTGTTTTGCAAATAAGATATAAACCAATTGTTTGCAACCCCTCTGATTCCATACCTGTCCAGTTTTTTACATAAAATTTTGTGGTTGACAACGTCGAAAGCCTTTGTCAGGTCAAGAAAAATGCCTAATGTTTCTTCTTTTTTATCTAAGGATTGTAGTATTTTATTTATAAAAGCAAAAAGTGCATCATTTATTGACTTATTTTTTTGAAATCCAAATTGTGAGGGGGAGATTATCTTATGGGTATTTAGGAAGGAAATAAGCCTATTGTACATGACTTTTTCTAAAATTTTTGAAAAGGAGGATAGAAGTGATATCGGTCTATAGTTTTCTACTTTGTTTTTATCTCCTTTTTTTAATATAGGTTGGACTCTGGCTATTTTGAAACAGTCTGGAAATATTCCTACCGATAGTGAGCAGTTGCAGATATCAATTAGCGGTTCAAGAATATAAGAGTAACTGTTTTTTACGACAACGTCTGGTATTTCATCTATACCGTGCGAATATTTGTTTTTTAAATTGAGAATTATCTTCGTTATTTCATTTTTTGTTACTGGATTAAGAAAAATAGAATTTGGATTTGAATTTGAATTTGTTTGAGACATACTAATTAAAGTCACATTCTGGAGAGATTTACTCTTAAGATCCTCGATGACATTGACAAAGTATTCATTAAAAGTATCGGCGATGACTTGAGGGTTTTTTATGACATTTCCTGATTCTATAAGTTTTATATCATCTTGTTTTTTTATTTGACCAGTTTCTTTTTTTACTATCTCCCAAAGGGCTTTAGTTTTATTATCAGATTTATTAATATAATTATCATGGTGATTTTGTTTAGCTTTGGCTATAACTTTTTTTAGGATATTAGTGTACGTTTTGTAGTAAGCTTTGAAAGCATCACTAGATGTCATTCTGTAAACGTTATAAAGAGCTTTTTTTCTCTTACACGAGACCATAATTCCTGGTGTTATCCAGTTTTTCATAGTGCATTTAATGTTAGCATACTCGACTTTCGTTAGAGGAAATGCCACATTAAAGTAATATTGAAAACTTTCCAGAAAATTTGTTGTTTTTTTATGAATATCAGTTTCATCTATTACATTTAACCAGGTTTCCTTGCTTAATAGAAAATTTAGGTATTCTGTGTTCACTTGGTTATAAATTCGTTTCCAAGTTGTTTGCCTTCTTTGTTTTTTATTTCCCGCATTTAGGCTTGGTATAGTGATATGTATGAGGACAGCATTATGGTCAGATATTCCAAGGCTTTTGTTCTCGACATTGTATTCAAATGAAAAATCATTTATTATTATTTGATCCAAACATGTTTGAGAAGTTTGAGTAATACGAGTAGGCGTGCTGATAAGTTTTTTTAGGTTATATTGATTTAGGAGCAAATTGAAATGGGGTACAGTTTTATCTCGTACTAAGAAATTTATATTGAAATCCCCGCATATAACTAAAGGTATTCGTACATTTTTTTGCAAGAGTTTCACAAGGGTTTCAAATTTTTTTAGAAATATATCAGAATCACCAATGGGAGATCTATATAAACATACAATGTTAATTTTATAATTTTGATACGAAATTTGAGAGACGGCGTGTTCAAAATGTTTTTCTTCATTAAGGTATTCAGTGCTATTTATTACTATACTTTCTATACCATCTTTCACATATATTGCAGCACCTCCACCTTTTTGCTTAGCTCGACAGAAACAACTAGAAAGCTTAAAATTATTAATACTATAGGACTTAATTTCTTCTTTCTCTAACCAGTGTTCTGTAAGACATAAAACGCTTGTGTTCTTTAAGTCATCATGAAGGTATACTTCTAGTTCAAGAATTTTGTTCCGTAGACTTTGTACATTTTGACATGAGAGAGAAATGGTGTTTACAATATTTTTAATCCTATAAGAATCACTACAACTAGTCTTATAGCTGTTATAACTACTGCTATCGCAATCACTGCTATTTCTCTTTATACTACAATTTTTAATTATAGGCCTATTTTCCTTAGGTATATGTTACTCTGTTATTACAAATTTGATATTTATTCAGTCATTACATAAAATAAATTACAGTAGAATTGGCACATCTAAAACTAAATTCCATGGCGCTACATCCCTGGAGGGACTTGGCCTACCACCCGACTGCTGCGTCAACTACCGTAGGCAGATAGCAGGATTGGGGGGCATGTGGTCAGCATGCCGACACCCACGGCTGTTAATGGTGGTTTTCATGACCGGAGCCGCTACTTCTCTGTCAAGTAGCTCCTCAATTGGAATCACGAGGCTGAGTGCACCCCTACCAGACCTCCCTACCTCAGAAAAATCTGAGGAGGTACCTGGGATCGAACCCGGGCCGACGGATCTGTAGTCAACAATGCTAACCACAAGACCATGCAGGCGGACATTTTCACATCTAGAATATACAATATTCAATACAAGAAAGTAATAATACTGTAAAAATATATGAAACAAAAATACATAATTAAAAGTCAGAAAGAATTTTAAAATGTTGTCATCCACATCTACCAAATAAATATACCTGGGTAAATATACCTTTTAGTGAAGTTTAGTGTGTATATTTCCGATCTCAATCTTGCTACAGATTTCTTCACCTGAGTATAGAAAGATTTTGACTTAAGCCATTTTTCATGCATATATCTAAATCGGATAGCTGAAACCTCTCTTTGAAATTGTAAATTCTATACCCCCTAAATTAATGTAAATTCTATACCCCCTAAATTAATTATTAATAATATAAGACTTTTATAATAACGTATTAATGATTAATACAAAATATTAAGGAAAATATTAAAAATCCTTAAATACAAGAATAAAGTCGCATTGCAGTAGTCGATTTTTAACGATTATTTCATCTTGCATAAGATGTAATGAAAATTCATGGGGAATCACTAGAAGAAAATCAGTTGGAAGAGAAGCAACGGCTATAATTTGAATAGAGTTACACGTGCAGTTAGGATTGACCTATGAGTATTGAGTACGTCATTAGTACACTACTCCTTCCACTCTGAATTGAAGAAGGGGGAAGCCAGAAGTTGACAAATTTGATAGGGAACGCAAAATTATAATTCACTCTGACCACGACGTGTATAGTTTGATGGGCAAGTAGGTCCACAAAGCATGATAAGAAGCTGCAAGATGCCAAGATCTACCAAGCTACTACTATAATGAATAGAGGAGAAAGTGTGATGACTGAGGTAGTTCACTGGTTCCGCCGCTAGGTAGCAGTTACTCTGCTTGAGATTCGCGGGAGTAAGATTACTACGGGCGGTATAGGAAAAATTGCAAACACTCTTAAACAAAATAATACATTAATCTATTTCAAAATGACTCACCTTATCTAAATTGAATTGTTAGATACTTTTGACAATTTTCGGGCTGCTTTACACGTCTTGGAAGATCTCATCTCCATAAATAAACATGGCCGTGTGTAACAGTAATTTCTCAGATTGCAAGAAGCTTGACCGTAACATTTCGTTCCACATCTTTCCAAAAATCAAAGATGTTCACAAGCAATGAACAATTAAGTTATATAATATAGGTATGAAACAGCTAAGGGATGATTTGATCTAATATTTTGTTGCCTAGAAAATAGGGTAGAGGGTATGTTAGTATAATTTGATGAGAATTTGTTAAAGAATGTACATTTGTATAGAAATAACAACGTATAATTAGGGTAGAAAACAGCTAAGGGATATTTTATAAGTTAATATTAATATTACATTGTATAGAATATTACTGAGTATTAATTTGTATTAATATTGTATTAATAGTAATATTATTTATATTAATATTAATTTTCTCCTGGCTGTATGGGGCAAGTTATGTAGGTGAAACATGGTCAAAAGTGTAGATCTGTGTACAAATTATGTGAACAGAGATAATAAACTAAGGGATGGTTTATGAATTGCAGGGCATGGAAAATTTCATAAGCAGCACTACAAAAATAGGGTGCGTGATCTTTAAAATTGGCGTCTCAACATCCGATCAAGACGCACATACGCAAAAATTGTTTTGCAATGCATTCTACATATATCACACAATATTTCAAAGCATTTTTCCTGATTTTATCATAAAAAAATTAAATCCTCTTGTCTTAACTACAGCCCGCTATTTGCTCAAACCCTCGACCATTCACCGTTCGCTGTAACTGATGTACGTCTTATGTTGTTAAATTATATTAACGGTATTAAAAAAAGGAACAAGATATTAAACTAATAAGACATTTGCTATGATAATCTATATTAATAAAAGGAAGTGTCTGTCCTCCGTCTGTCTGTCTTCCGTCTGTCTGTCCGCGATGCCCAGCGAAATCTACTCAACGCAGAGATCTGAAATTTTATACATAGGCGGACTAAAGGGTCGGAATGTGCACCTCGAAGCCGGAATTTTAATTTTCGCTTTAGTTCGTGAGTTATGAATGAAAAACGGGCAGAAAACGTGTATTTATTCCGTTTTCGAAGCATGAGTTTTCAGTAATACAAATCAATTACACTAGGCTTTGGCTATTTTTGTCAAACCTTCGACATAAAAGCATCGCGATCTGTTGAATGTTGTAGCTCATGCTGGTCGATTCATTTGTTTTTAATGTCATGGCACGAAAACATAATATGAAATTTTCAACCGACACCTTAGAGGATTATTATTATTATTATTATTATAGGGATAATCAATATTAGCCTAAATATGGTCTAACGTTGTTCGATTTGGACGAAACTCACTATACAGGGGTTTTCCGGGCCAAGGAACTCGAATCTGAGGTCGCTTTTACCAGGTGACGCTATCTAATCGTGATATGTAGTCCACATGATTTAGGTATTAATATAATGATTTAACTATTAGCCTATGCTCTTAATTTTTAATTTTTGAAATAATTATCGCGGGCGAAGCCGCGGGCACATGCTATCTTAAAATAATAAAATGACGTGTTTGTCTGTCTGTCCACGATGCCCAGCGAAATCTACTGAACGCAGAGATCTGAAATTTTAAACATAGATGGGCTGAAAGGTGGGCGAATGCGCATCGAAGCCGGATTTTTAATTTTAGCTTTCGTTCGCGAGTTGTGAGTGAAAAACTGGCAGAAAACGTGATTTTAGCGCTGTCGAAGCATCAGATTTTAGTAATACATTTCAATGTCAAATCAATTGCAGTTGGCTTTGGCTATTTTTGTCATACCGTGGTAATAAAAGCATCGCGATCGCTAGAATGTTGTAAGCCCATGCTGGTCGATTCATTTGTTTAGAATGTCAAGGCCCGTAGACATATTAAATTTTCAACGTACACGGAAGAGGGGTAATCAACATAGACCTAAATATGGTTAAACATCGTTCGATTTGGACGAAACTCACTATACAGGGATTTTCTGGGCCAAGGAAGTCGAATCTGAGATCGCTTTTACCAGGCGACGCTATCTAATCGTGACATGTAGTTTACGTGATTTAGGTGTTAATAAATATAATGATTTAACTATTATGCTCTTAATTTTTACTTCTTGAAATAATTATCGCGGGCGATCGCTTGATTTTGTAAGTCCATCCTGGACGATTCATTTATTTAGAATATCAAGGCCCGAAGACATGAAATTTTCAACCTACACTGAAGAGGGATAATCAATATAGGCCTAAATATGGTCAAACATTGTTCGATTTGGACGAAACTGACTGTACAGGGGTATTGTGGGCCAAGGAACGCGAATCTGTGGTCACTTTTACCAGGGGACGCTACCTAATCGTGGAATGCACTCCACGTGATTTAGGTGTTAATAATTATAATGATTTAACTATGCTCTTAATTTTTAGTTTTTAATTTTTGAAATAATTATCGTGGGGGAAGCCGCGGGCACATGTGGGCACATGCTGTTTGTCTGTCTGTCCACGATGCCCATCGAAATCTACTGAACGCAGAGATCTGAAATTTTAAAGATAGATGGACTGAAAGGTGGGCGAATACACCTCGAAGCCGAATTTTTAATTTTAGCTTTCGTTCGTGAGTTATGAGTGAAAAACTGGCAGAAAACGTGATTCGCGATGTCAAAGCATCAGATTTCAGTAATACATTTCAATGTCAAATCAATTGCAGTTGTCTTTGGCTATTTTTGTCATACCGTGGAAATAAAAGCATCGCGATCGCTTGAATGTTGTCAGCCCACGCTGGTCGATTCATTTGTTTAGAATGTTAAGGCCCGTAGACATATTAAATTTTCAACCAACACGGAAGAGGGATAATCAACATAGACCTAAATATGGTTAAACATCGTTCGATTTGGACGGAACTCACTATACAGGGATTTTCTGGGCCAAGGAACTCGAACCTGAGAAAGCTTTTACCAGGCGACGCTATCTAATCGTGGTATGTAGTCCACGTGATTTAGGTGTTAATAATTATAATGATTTAACTATTATGCTCTTAGTTTTTAATTTTTGAAGTAATTATCACGGGCGAAGACGCGGGCACATGCTAGTTATACATAAAAATTACTAACATAAGTGAACAGAAAATATGATAAATAATCCAATAAATGCATAAATAAAAGTAGTGCAGATTTACTAAGTTAGAAAAAAGCTTCATTCACTCCTTTTCCCCAGCGGGTCAATGTTGCAGTCTGGGTACAAGTAGTCAGTTAATATAGTAGGCTATTATTATTGAGTCCACGAATAAATTATGTAAACAATTTTACGTTATTGCTGGTATTTTATGGAAAAGATGCCTGCTAATACCTCAATACCATTCTGATAGCTTTAGCTTTAGAGTAATTACTATTACTCATTAACCATTATAGATATATAGGTGGTACTCGATTTATAATAAGATCCAAATATTTCACTAAACCTTACATGCTTGATCTCTTTCTGGACACAAAAATAAAATAATAAATGTCGCATAGTCAAATTTGCTTCACCCTCAACATTTCACGATCGTCCCACATCATTCAGACAGATGTAGCACCCGGAATAATTACCACTCAATTACTCGTAAACCATTCAAGATATAAAGGTGGTACTGAATTTAAAATACAGTTGAAATATTTCACTAAAACTTTCTCGATTGAAGTTTTTACGGGACACAAAAATGAAAAAAAATTGTCGCATAGTCAAATTCTGTTTCACCCTCCATGAATTTTGTGTAATTGGTGATGTTTATATAATGAAATAAAAACATTTATGTCCGCATTTTTTAAGTCTCTGTTTTAACCATCAGAAGGACTGTGTTGTGCAGATTATTTCTGCACAAATTTCACAGAAATAGGACCAAGGGTTAATTAAAGATTGCGAGTTTAATCATAAGATGTTAAACTATCATGATGCAGCATTGAGAAGTTGAAACGCAAACGAAGGTGCTGCTTTGTTTCGGTGGACCGCCGCTCTCCCTATACCCACCATTGTATTAGCGGCCGAGTCATCACACTTTCTCATTCTATTCATTATGCTACTACTATAAAACTCCATCGCATCGCTTATTAAAGTTCAAGTATTTTTATCCCCGAAATTTAACTTCTGATTTAAATGGTATGATCATGCAATCATCACCTGCCACTTTGTGTTTAGAAGAATATTCCAAATAAAAGGCATTTTATATCAGAATTTTTGTTCATCATAATAAAAATAGGAATTTTCCAGGGGTGTATACTCTATTGGTGCTATGCGTGCGCCGCACGCCCTAATTTTAGATGGAATATATTCATTCATAATATTTGATTTTCTGCTGAAATAAGAAAACAAGGGCCCCGCTGCGAGGCTGTCACCCGTGTGCTACGATTCCGTACTGAGAATGAGTTTCTGAGCGGTACGTTAGGCGTGGACTTGCCTCGAGGCTAGAACTTGTGTGCTATGAGTTTTGAAGAAGGGCGATATCCTGACCATGGGGTGAAGAAGGGAATAGGTTACGCACGGTGGAGATTTGGCTGTATCTTGAGTGCCTTGCGTGCTACTGAAGTTCTGCACTCAGCTGTGTTGTAGCGAAGTATATTGCGATTTTAAGATGTTCCAAAGTAAATTATTGTAAATATTATTTTATTTAATGTTATCAAAAGTGTTTAATTAATTTTTGGTCTTTTATTTTAAGAATTTCAATAGTAAATAATTGTAAATACAGTATTACTTTATTTACTGTTATTCTGAGCGCGGCGGGAGATTTGCCGGTAGTTTGCGTGCTACTGAAGTTTCGCAAGCAATTGTGTTGTACAGATATATAAGCATTCATGAGCCACAGATTATTGTCTCTGTTGGACACTACATGAGAATATTATAGGAGAAAAATTCCTCCGGCACTGGGACTTGAACCCAGGACCTTTGGCTATTCGTGCCAATGCTCTACCAACTGAGCTAAGCCGGAGCTCAATTCACAGCGCCAGATGGAACTTCTCTCCTATGACTGATTGCCCTAATGGTCTACCTCACAGACAGACAAGTTATGTCATATGCAGTACTGTGAGGCACACTAAGTAGCACACTAAGTAGTGAGGAATTTTTCTCCTATAATATTCTCATGTAGTGTCCAACAGAGACAATAATCTGTGGCTCATGAATGCTTATATATCTGTCTTGAATGTTAACTGTACAATAACAGTGGGAGCCCGGTCACAAAAATCACTACTTGTTTATTTTCCATAACTCATCGCCGCTATGTCAGTGGATATTATAATAGTTTAAACTGAATATTACATAAGAAGACATCACTAAACAATAGATGCAGATGAGCTGTTACTATAGACTAATGGTTCACGCAAACATACTAAACACGTTATATGACCTACATGCAGTTAAAGCGTGCAATATAACCTAAGTAGTAGCAGTAGTGGTGAAATTCAAATATAAGTCACTCCATAAGCTCCGCCCATTCGATATTCACATATGCATGGACTGTGTGATGTATTTTGTTTCTGAGCGAAGCAGAGTGACCAACTGTCCTTGTATATTGTCGCAAGTGCCTTGTATCCCCCTCTACATATAACTAAATAATGCATAACACTAACCACATAGTTAAAGTGCGCGAAGCGGAGGCGGAAGCCGTTGCGAAGCGCCCTTGCATTTTCGAAAAAGGACGATACACTGTTTGTAGGTTTCGAAAATGTGGCATATTATATCTCCCGCGAGGTTTGTCAGCCTGTCACCTCTCGTCTAGCGGTATGACGTCACACCTCCAACGTCCGATCACGAGTTTCTTCATAATACGAGGACAGAAGAATTTGCTAGATCGTGGTATAAAAGAAACTGCATCGGTGATGGTGGGTTGGGTGGGACCGATTCATCCCATGGTGCAATTTATATTTGAATTTTCCCGTATATTAGTAGGCCTACTAATAATATGAAGTTTTACTGCCATTGATATTATTATTATTATTATTTTATGTCTTCTCATTTCCACATGGTATAATTCTTGAAATAATGACAACGGCATATTAAGCAAGTTATCACTACACAATTAACAGTCTTTTCCAAGAGTTCTTCGGACTATAGCACAGGTGTTCAATATGACTGCCTTCTGCAATTGGACACAAAGCGAGGCTTGTAGATTCAGCTTCTCTAGGCTCATTATCGTCTTCTTTGGGACCATACCGGTAGCTGATATTACCACTGGAACCACATGCACTGATGTCTGCTTCCACATCTCTTTGATTTCATCAGCCAGTTCTTTGTATTTATCCACCTTTTCAATCCAAACGGCATGCATATTGTGTGTATTGGGTATTGATGCATCTATCAAATAAGTACTGTTTATGGATTTATGTACCAATATTATGTCTGGTCGGTTGCAGCTTATTTTTTTGTCGGTTAGGATACTGCGGTTCCAATATATTTTAATGCTGTCATTTTCTATGATACTAGGAGGACTGTAAGCATAATATGGGCTACAGTCCTCAATTAGCTTATGTTGTTGAGCTAACTTCTGATAAATTATTTTGCCAACTTCATCATGTCTCTTCAGATATTCTATGGGCGCTAGTTTTTTGCATCCAGATGTGATATGACCTATTGTCTCTTTTTGTTCTCCACAATTTCTGCACTGATCTTCAATACCCTGCTCATTTAAAATGTATTTCCTATAATTCCTCGTTGCAATTACCTGATCTTGTATTGCCATTAGGAAGCCTTCTGTTTCCACATACAAAGCTGCATGAGTCAACCAGCTGTTTGACGCTTGTATGTCAACATAATCTTGGTTAAGATCATTTGCATGCTTACCATGTAGTTGCTTCCTCATCCATTGTAACATTTGGGAATCAAGTGCTTCTGATTTTGATTTTGGAGCTGGCTGCAATTTGTTTATTAGGTTTAATGGTGTATATCCTGCATCCGCTTGTGCTACTACTTGGTGTAATAATGAATTATTATTGTAGAAGTACTGCCGCAGGTTCCACAGTTGCTTTTCGTGCAATAATCCAAATAATAATAATTATTATTATTATTATAATTTTTATTATTATTATTATTATTATTATTATTATTATTATTATAATTTTTATTATTATTATTATTATTCTTTATTCATTCCACTGCTTTTACAGGTATTAAAACAATGTCATCGGCTTTTAGCAAGATGACACCGTTAAATTTAAACAGAAATGTTTAGTATACTGCGGACAATGGATGTAGTACTCAAGATGACCGCTTTTTGCATACAATCCCTCACGTACTCTGTGATCTTCAAGTCTTTCAGTCTCTTCATTAGAGTCTTCGGTACAAGTCCTGTTGAGGAGATGATTAAAGGCAGCACAATGACTTTTTCTGCCTCCAGAGTTGTCGAACCTCTTCAGCCAGGGGTAAATATTTGGTTACTTTTTCATTTTCACACTGCTCTAAATTGTGAGTATTTGGTATTCCAATGTCTATGAGATATGTGGTCCGGTTGATTTTATCTATCAACACTATGTCTGGTCTATTGTGAGTTATTGATCTGTCAGTAAGTATGGATCTGTCCCAATATAATATATGTGAGTCGTTTTCCAGAACCACATCGGGAATATATTGATAATAGGGAACAGTATTCAGCACCAAGTTGTGTTGATCTGCCAGAGTCTGGTATTATTATTATTATTATATTATCTGAGTCTATTATTATTATTATTATTATTATTATTATTATTATTATTATTTCACAGTAAAAGCATTGAACATAAAGATCGACCCTGATGCTTTCCGTTCTAGATATTTGTTAGTTTTTATGAAAATGTAATAAGTAAAATTTAATTATCTCTTTAATTTACTTTTCTCTGTGCTAGCCTTTAACACGTATATGGGAGAAAGTTTGTGCAATATATTTTTGCACCATTTATTTTAATTCCAAAACGTTCCTTACTTTCTGAATAATTCTCGTATAACTTTGCTTAAATCTGCCCAAATCAAAAGCAGCAACCATTTTAAATAGTGCTATCACACCTTCCTCAACAATAATGACAGAGTATCAAATGTACCATACATAATATTGTGTGAACTCTCACTTTCCCTGTAACATTGATAATGAATAGTACGAGGGCTGGTCAATAAGTAAGGTCTCCAACACTCTAGCCCAAGCTCACAACGTCGGACGAGAGAATTGGCGCCACTGCCATGTCCTACTATCTCCCCTCTTTCATACAAGCCATTGCTGCAGCCGCTGAACCTTTTAGTGTCTGCAATAGAGCTGTTTGAAATGGATCTCCCGATTTCTGTCCCCGCCAAGTAATAAGTAAGGTCTCCAACACTCTAGCCCAAGCTCACAACATCAGACGAGAGATTTGGCGCCACTGCCATGTCCCGTTATCTCCCCTCTTTCAAACGAGCCATTGCTGCAGCCGCTGAACCTTTTAATGTCCGCAATAATGCTGTTTGAAATGGATCTCCCGATTTTCGTCCCCGCCAAGTGCGGCCTCCGTGAACCCACCTCGCATAAACTTTATGGAACATCAATTTGTCACTCACAATGGTCTGTATGGAACCTTTAGAAATGTCAGGAAGCAATAAACAAAGTTCACGAGTAGTGATGCGTCGATCTTATCGCACCAATTCACCGACTTTTGCCACCATTTCATCTGTGACTGCTGTTGTTGGTCTCCCACTTCGTTCTTCATCATGAATATTTGTCCGGCCCTGTTTAAACTCACGAACTCATTTACGCACATTTTTTATGTCCATACATCCCTCTCCATAAACTTCGCAAAGCTGTCTGTGAATTTCAATCAGCGGAACCTTTTTTGCAGTAAGAAACCGTGTGACTTCATGTAGGTGCACTTGGCAGGGATGGAAATCGGGAGATCCATTTCAAACAGCTCTATCTTGGATACTAAAAGGTTCAACGGCTGCAGCAATGGCTCATTTGAAAGAGGAGAGATAGCGGGACATGACAGTGGCGCCAAATCTCTCGTCTGAAGTTGTGAGCTTGGGCTGGAGTGTTGGAGACCTTACTTATTGACCAACCCTCATAAAAACAACTTTCATTATGTTATACTGAAAGATGTATTAAATGGAAAAGAAAAATAATATGAATAGCATAACTGTTATAATTTTACACTCTATAAAGAAGTCATGCTGCAATAAGAGTGGCTTCTTTAAAATGGAGAAACAATTCTGAAAATTTTGAAAAAAGGGGTTACCGGTGCCCTAAACCATATACCGGAAAAGCTTAAACTACTCTGAGGGTCGATTGTATAAACAGTTTGATCTTGGATCAGAGACTAAATTGATCTCAGTTCACGCTGAACTCAGAAATGTTTGTTGTATAAACGCTAATCTGAGATCAATTCGCACTGAACTAGGATCAATGTGACTGGAGAAATTTCTCCGATCAAACTCGTTGATCTCAGTTCAAGGGGCTGTTTTCGTATTTGAGACATAAGATTAGCTCATTATAAACATAATATTAGGCCTACCGATGTGGTTACGATAAATATAAAGCTATAACGTAGTTGTGCGTATATAGGCTATGTTTTAGGCTCCTTTTAATGCAGTGTAACATAACTCTACAGCGTAACCTGTACGTTAATATTATGTTGCACTAATTACTATAATACGAAAATAACTCTTGCACCACAATTGCAACTAATACGAAATTATCAATCTTTGCCATTTCATGCAGCTCCCTAATCTTAAATACAGGAATTCTCGCTTCTTACCCCAATGTTCATTCGATGGCGTAGTGGTAAAACGACTGGCTATCATGCTAGCAGTCCCGTATTCGGATTTCCTTAGTTTCAAAATTTTTATTGTAGGAATAGGTAGGTAGGGTAAAGGAGAAAAGAGATTGAATAGTAGAAAGAGGAAACAAATTAAAATTTTCCAAATTTTCAATGCTGCTAAACGAGACTATGGTGACTATGGCGGAACTACTAGGAAATCTCGAGTGGGAGGATCTTAAGGGGCAACCTGTTTTTGGATTTTCCCCAAATGCTTTCTTCGTTATCTTTTTTATGTGACCTATTAACTCTTTCAGAACTGATATTTTACATTGTAATAAGACTGTCATGAGGTAAAAACTTCACTGGGTTATTAAGTTTAAAATCGATAGAGAAAAGTTCAGTGGAATAGGCTACCTGGTTTCCATAAATGACAAACATAACAGATGAACAAAAAATCCTCAAATTTGACTTCTCCGCTTTCATACAATTCACGAGACGAAGCATTTATACGTGTCCTTAGCCGTGAAAATGTTAAGCCGATTTATAACGCCAGAAATGAAATTACCAGAACATTTTTCGACGCATTTTGCTCTTGCACGGATATTATTGCATCCGTCTTTTTGGATTCTAACTACAATATCTTTATATTTTCCCAATTTCAATTAGGAATGATCCTTTTCTGCTTAATTTCGGGCATATTTTTCCTTTCTTTCGCATAAAACACAGTCTGAATACGAAGGAAAACAGAGAAACAATGCTCTTGTCTCGTGATACTCAGTTGTTTCTGCGATGTTGCCAAGTGCTCATGTATGAACTAGGATCAAAATTGAACTTTGATTAGTTGATCTTAGATCAGTGTTATACAATACAACTCGAGCCTGAACTCAGATCATTTTCTGAACTTAGATCATAATTGATCTCCAGTCAACGATGTTTATACAATCGGGCCTAAGTGTACTTTCATTTAACTAAAGCTCGATTAAATCTCTGATATACAGAGCGTGGAATCTCATTGTCAGTCCTTAATATAAACATTTTTCAAGTGAGAGGAAAACTAATTAGCTTGCTCTGAAACTTGCAGAGATTTTTTAAAGCTCTAACTGCTAATTGTGGTGTAATGTTCATAAATGTACATGGTGTTCTCACAAAAATATTTTTTCTGAGCACTAATTGTTATTGACATATATTTTGGTGTCAGTGCATTTTGAATCATTTTCCCTGAAAATTCCTTTCTTAAATGAAAATAAAAACACCTAAATAATTCTGATAACAGTATTTACTATGAAAACTTATAACATAACACACAAGAAGTGACCTTGAAAATGCAATGACATGACTCATTAGCAAAGGCAAGAGATTTTGTTATTAGTGATAAATGTGAAAGTTTTTTATTAGGCCTACCAGTAATAAAGGAAACATGTTTTATATGAGTTTCATAAGCGATGTATGAAATATTTTTTCAGGAAATTATAATTTTTGCCTTTTTTCGAGAATATTGTGTGAATTAGAAATCTTACTGTTTTAAATTTTGACTGAAAGTTCAAGTTAAAAACATAAAAACTTGAGAAATAGAATCTTAATAAAACTTGGTCAATTTTATGCTATCAAGTCAGAAACAGTGTTACTTATTTTTTAAAGTTTGGATGAAAAAGTACAAAGGCAGAAATATCTGTTTCCCGAAGGAAAGACGAAGATTCAGTAAAGGTCCTTTCTATAAACATGCCCTAACCATGTAAGCATATGAGTGGAGACTTAATACACTGAACTTCACTAAATATTTGTGCTAACCTGGACCGGTTTCCGACTGATGTCGGAGTACGTTGAAAATGGGGTAAAGTTGTAATCCCGAAACCGGTCCAGGTTAGCACAAATATTTAGTGAAGTTCAGTGTATTAAGTCTCCACTCATATGCTTACATATTTAATAACTTCACTGTGTAAACTTCCTTCATTAATTAAACAATGCCCTAACCATCTCTCTCTCCTTGCTTTGATTTCACTAACATCATCATGTTCCTTGAACAGTTTGTATAGCTCCTGGTTGTACCTTATTCGCCAGTTGCCATGATCATTGACTGCTCCGTAAATCTTCCACAGCACCTTCCTCTCAAATATTCCCAATCTGTTCATGTCAGTGGTCCCAAAAGCCCAAGTTTCAGAGCCATACAGCAACACTGGTCTTATTAAGGTCTTATACATTTTGCATTTAGAACTACGGCTGATATGACGTGATGTTAGCTTTCCTTTAAGTCTGTAGTAACATCTATTCACTGTTAGTAGTCTATTGTGGACTTCTGCACTAACTTTGTTGTCTGATGTCATCAGTGAGCCTAAATGGGCTACTTAAATTCAGTCACCTTTCCAAATTTATAGTGACCAATCTCAAGACACTTCGATCTTGATGGGTTTTCTGACTTTGTCTTTTCCTCATTTACCGTGAGTCCCATCCGTTTGGATTCAGCCTCCATCCGAGTAAATGCTTCTTTAACATCTCTTTCAGATCTTCCAATAATACTGATGTCATCAGCATATGCTAATACTAGCACTGATTTATGGAATATTGTGCCCCTCCTTTCAATTCCAGAACCTCGAATGACTTTTTCTAGCTCAATATTAAACAGCAAACATGCCAAGGCATCACCCTGCCTGAGACCCATCTGTGTGCAAAATGGTTCTGAAAGGTTCCCTTGTAATTTAACTCTACATCGAACTGTGCTGAGAGATGCTCTTGTTAAAGCTAAAACCTTTTCTAGAATACCAAGTTCTTGCGTTGCACTGAATAAATACTGACACACACACTATAATATTAATATAACTGAATTGGAATTGGATTCCAATCAATTTTAATCTCACATGTATGCTAAACTTGGCACCTAATAAAGTCACAAAATCAAGCCATCAGAAGTAAATTTTGAGAAGCAAAGAATCTACATCAGACTGTTTTATATTATGAAGAGAAATACCAATTATCAAAATTGGACGTGGAGAGTTTAATGATTGGTGCCTAAGGGCTGTGTTCACCAACACAGGTAAAATTTCTCGGTATCATGGAGGTAAAAGAAACTAAGATTAATCATTATCTCAAATAATTTGGGTTTTACCTCATAGTTTGTCACCTTGGTTTTCAAAAGCTTGGTTTTTGTACACTACTTGTCTGATCCTTAAAATTTTCATAAGAGAAACTACCATCATCTCGTTGTGTGAAACAACAGAGAAAAATTACCATTGGCTTGCATGCGGATCCTACATGTACATGTTGCCATAGCAACAGGAAAATTTCCCGCATGCTCTCTCTCGCTAGTAGTTCTACAAATGGTCACTAGATGTCTCACTGTTTGTGGGGGCGTGGCATGTAACAGATAATTTTGTTTTCCACCTAAATCTTGTTCATAAATCAATGTCGTCATAGATGTCCAAGTAAAACGTACGTTCATTTATCCATCTGAAGTGCCTTATTCTTTGTTCTGCTTCATATTCCTCGTCAATGTTGAACAGATGTTCCCCAGGTACCATCTTGATGTTGCAATTAACTTGGTTTATCCTGTTTTGCTGGCCGATATTTCACCGGCCGGTAAATCAATAGCTAGGATATTATCGGAAAACAAGTTATTGTAGTAGCTGGTGAAAAGCAAATTGAATGATATTGCAGCTTTTTAGTCTAAAAACCAGGATCAAACAGATTATCGGTGTTGGTGAACACAGCCCTATGAGACAATTTCTGGCTTCATTATAACACATACTTTTGGAAGAATACCGGTATGACATTGCCCACATTAGTCCTGAAATAAATAGGTCTAGTAATTATAGTTATAAAGGGATTTATCTAGTTGCTTAAGAATGATACTGTTGTACTTATTTGTAACACTAATAAAAGATTATTAAGATTAAAATAAAATAAACCCTTCTAAGCCTAGGTCTACATCTTATCTTGAATTATTTTTTGGAATGGTTTCCATGATTATGCACTATGTTTATGGGTCATTCTCCAAAAAAGGGCAGATTTCAATGTTAGAATTTTTTTAAATTATTTTATTTTGGACCATGTAATTTTTTTTATGTAATATTTCTTTCTGCAGAGTACTACTGAGGTACTTGCCCTACTTACCGAGTGGTATTTTGCATTAAAGGTTAGAAAATGGCGCATTCATGGAGGTGAGAAAATAGTAAGAAATAGTAATTATATAGAAGTTATGTGAGAATTAGATTTAACTTACTGTATTAAATGCGTTTGAAACTTAAAACAAGTTATGAACCAAATTTATCTAAACTTTCTGAAACCATGCAAAGCCAACGCTCCCATTGAATTTGTTTGCTCAAATGTATGTTATTGTTATTTTTTATTATTTTTTTTTAAGTACAAGTTACATAAAAACTCTATAAGGATACAACAATACCAATTTAGTAGTTCACAAAAAAACTGGTTTTATGTATCAACTAAGTTGTACAATACAGTACCTACCAAAATCAAATCTTTGTCAAACGCCAATTTTAAATGTAAAATCAAGCGTATATTGATTAAAGAATGTTTGTATAACATTAATGATTTTTTTAGCATTAACTGGGAATTTTATTTGTAATTCATGTGACTTAAACCAACAGTTAATATATTGTAGGTGTTTTAATTAAGAATAGAATATAGGCTATATTATGTTGAATACTTGCAATGTTATAAAGGATATTAGTAGGCTATAACCATGACGACTGTCTATGCATGTATTTATATGTTTATGACAATAAAGATTCTTATTCTTATTCATTGTTTAGTAAAGTTTAAATTTTCTGCTTGAATAACCAGGCAAAGCCATCACTCCCATTGAATTTGTTTGCTCAATTGTTTGTTATTGAAGTACAAGTTAGTGTTGTAATAAATGTTTTATTGTTTTAATTTTTTACTTAAATAATAAGTAATTATCTAATAATGCCATATATATATATATTACCTAATTTGTTGTGAAAACACTATTTATATATGAATAAATAGATATTTTTTCTTAAGAATAAATAGATATTTTTTCTTATGAATAAATAGATTAGTTTTTTTTATCAAAAAACTTTATTTATGCGCGTACTAATTATTGTTGGCAAGAAAAAAAAATTTGTGGCTCTTTAGAAACTTTGAAATTTTGTAAATTGTAATTTTTGGCTCTTCCGACTCAAAAGGTTGCCGACCCCTGGCCTACACCAATAATGCATGCCAAAACAAAAAATTATTGTCAAAAATACACACTTGTTCTCATATTTCTTCAATATCCTGGTTTTTGTTAAAAAGTTATGTCAATGTGATACAATTTCCTTTAATTCTCTCACTAGAAAAAAAAAAAGGCAAAAGATAGATTTATGCTGCACCCCAGCCAAGCTCCGCCGTTTTGTTAGGTTAGGAACGTTTATGTTAGTTTAGGAGCAATATACTGAATAGCACGAGGTCTATTATGTCTCACATTGAATTTCTTCTGTGACGAAACCCTAAACCCCACCTTCCCAGGCAGGCCTCATTAGAGAGGAGCCTTGGGTGTAGCATAAAACTATTTTTTCCCAAAAAAACTAACCTAAAAATATGGCATTAATATCACCTAGCATATGACAGCCTAAATAAAAATACTGCAATCTATAATCCTTGTACAGTGACAGATACTTTACTAATGGGCCACTTCGAATTATTATTAAACCAACAATTATTACATATTTACTATATAAATGTAACTTTTATCCACAAAAAAACAAAAAGCTTTCTAACCTAAAAATGTGGTATTAATATCACCTATGATAAATAAAAATACCGAAAATCTATAATCCTGCATCCTAAACAGTGATAGACACTTCACCAATGGGTTACATGTACTAAACATGTTCATGTTCATATTAGCCTAATTGCACAGGTTCAGTTGGGCAGAAATTTTAGCTTACTCACCTTTTAATAGTGTCTCATGTCCTGACTGTATTTCAATAATACTTCCAAAATAGCCATCCACAGATCTACAAACAAGATAAATACTTCAATGCAATTGTACAATTCAACGATTCCACTGTAATGAAATTAACCTCAACGCTTCGGACAGAAACATTTAGGCAGCCATTTCCTACATCTTAAATTACAAATTGTATAAAGCGTAGAAGCCTTTTAGTTAGAAGAAAATACACTATGCACTATTGTAATTCATAACATCCAATATATCAACAGCGCGTAACTCATTACGACATTTACAACATGCTACACTTATTCCTAACCTTTGTTTATTAAAAACTTGGGGGTTAGAGACTCCATTTGCTACTTGTTTAACCTAAGTTGAAAACTGTGGCATCACCTCAGTAAGGCTGCAAATTACGTAACGTTTTACGTCAAATATGAAAATAAAACAACAAAACACGAATAGAATGTCATCATAAGAAAGTAATAAGCAATGAATAATGTGAATTAATATACATCAAAACATACAAACCTAACCAAATTTCACCAAGAACAGCATCAACTCTCAGTTGTTCCCATCGGGCCCTGTTCATTTATCTCCACACGTTTACTAAACGGTTGTGATGACAGACGCCTTCTCAGTTGCGTAAATTTAAATTATGATCCAAGGTTACATTACAAACTCAATTATTTACATTAAATATATATATCTTATAATATACAGACCATTTTTAAAAATGTTCTTCGGAATATAATGTCACGAGGATGAAATGTTGTCTTAAATATGTAAACATAACCAAAATTCGTTCTATACTCTTTGGAAACAGCTCTTAGCAGTTGCGTTATTACCATTTCATGATGTTGCCAAGTTGGTAGCGTTGGTACCTCAAATTGATATGCATGGTGAAAAAAAGAAAAACTTATTAAATTTGCCGCGAAATTAAGGAACAACAAAATCCCCGAGGGTTTGGACTCCGAACTGAAAATGGAATGGTTGGTGACTTTCTATTTTACCACTTATGTATTATTTCACCTTTGTGTACTAAAATTAGCATTGCAATAATTACAACGCAGTTGCTGCACTGCGCATAGAAAATGAGGGAAATATGAATTGAAATATTCAGTTTAGGAATGGATAGCTTATTCCTCCATAGCTTCCTAGTAAGAAAAAATGGCTTAATTTTTATTTCATCTGATTAAAGTATATTGTACCGGAATTCCACATACTGGTTACTTTAAACTCTTTAATAAATCCAATGTCATGGTGGATAAATGGGGCCATTGTAAAAATGTATTTAATATATTTAATTTAAAAATTGAAACAATCCATTTCCGTAAGACAGAAGTTTAAAATGAGTTTATTGAACTTATTCTGGAAAAAGTTAAGTCAGCTGGCACTGCCCAACCAGAAAATTTTTCAATTAGACCATCGGTTTAGCCAGTGCTTTCTTTCAAAAGAAAATTTAAGGTGTACTCTCGCTTTTGATGTGATGGAACATTGCCAGACTTATCCACATATTTAGAATGAAAGTGGAATCGCACATAATATACATAAAGTTATACGACTTTAATCCTCCAAGATGGAGTCAATTCAAGATGGAGATTAATTCTGCAATTTAATCTATGATAAACTCACGCAGGGTTTCTTGCACCTTTCACAAACACATAAGGGAACACAACTTATAATCCTTTATATTCAGAGTCGGTTCATACAAAATATAAGGGTACATGACTAGTCCTCTATTCAGAGTGAGTTCGTTTAACCATATATTTTAATTTAGTGACCCAGACAGCAGATCACAACATTTTCCACACTTCATGTTTCCTCTCCTTGCTTTTGGTGTCTGTTGCGAGATGCTGTCCTTTCAGAAATCAAGAATTCACAATCCTTAGGTTGGAAAAGCTATAGAGGAGGACCAAGAGGAAAGGGATACAACAAACTCTTCAGCACACACTAATTCTGAATCAGTAACATTGAAAACATACTCATGATTACCATTTCAATGCTCACTTGTTTTCCTCTGATCGCAGTGCTAATATCAGGCATCATCTCTCGAAAATCATGGTATAGATAACAAATGTAACACTAAAAATAACAAATTTAATACAAACAATGGTATAATCGTTTTCATTATTTTCTTTGGACAAATTTCTTCAGATTTCAAAATTGTGGAAAATAATCAATTTCTCCTACCGGTATATGAAATTGTATGCATATCCCAGGAAAAAAAAAACACTGGGTTGAGCTCTTCTGGCAATGCACAACTTTTTTTCTTTTAACTATTATGTGTAAAAAATACTGATTTACTATGACTCCTCAAAGAATAAAAATAGCTGCTGTGTCTTCTAGTTGCATAATGCTTTATAAAATAATTTCAGAGTTAATATGGTAAATTTATACAAACATTTCAATCTGTTATTTCTCATCCTGTTATGCTCTGCCCGACCTCAATTAGTTGCAAAATACTCGCAGTGGCAATAATGTTCCCATACATAAGCAGCATGCCTGACAGCCTTATAGCCTGCAAGTGAAAATTGGTAAAATTAAGCATCCACAATGGCATTCAATGAGTTAGCATTCAGCTTCTTACCAGCTATAATCTGCCTGTTGACATAGAGCATGTGAACACAATGTAAAGAAGAAAGGATTGGATTTTACTACTGTTTTAAGAACTTTAAAGTTTTAGTAATTTAAATAATAATAATAATAATAATAATAATAATAATAATAATAATAATAATAATAATAATAATAATAATAATAATAATAATGATAATATATTTATTCCGTAGACAATATTACAATTGTGTTGGAAAAGTCAGGTAACTTTACAGTCATAACTTCCAAGGAGTCTTCAGATATTCCTCTATACTATAAAAACAATGTTGCAATAAAAATCTCTTTATAGTTCTTCTGAATTTGACTTCCTCATCTCTTGCACCTCAGCGTGTAAGTGATTAAATAATTTAATTGCAATGAATTTACATCCCACTTGTGATCTACTATAGGAGCAGAAATGGGATTTCAACTTGTGACTATTTCTAGTATCATAATTATGGGTGTCTCTATTTATCAAAAAGAGACTACTGTTACCTTTAGCAAAAATAAGACACTGGTAAATATATATACATATCAAGGGCAGAATTGCCATTTTAATAAAAAAAAAGGGTTTGCAGTGAGTGCCTTTACTAAAACAGCTTCTCTCGTTTTAAATGTAATTCTACAAAATAAGGTGCTTTGGTCATGGTTGTATAAAACCGAAAAGCGTAGGCAAAATAAATATAAAAAAAAGTTGAGATAAAGGTATTCTATAATTATTCTATTCCTCGTATCAGACAACCCGGAGCAATTAACAGATATAAACTGAAATTACTCTTTTCTACAAGCTGTATAATTGAAATAAAATCATAGACCACGTTTAGATTGTGTACAGGACAGTCCCAGGCAATTCCTTAGCAATGAGAAAAAAAATAAATAAAAAATTTAATCTCAAATACAGTTTGGTTTGTGATATCGTCTTAACCATCAAAATTTACACAAACACATGTATATATCTGCACATGCACAAAGATTCAACTTCACATTCATCCTGGGTCACAAGCTGTTAATGCATAAAAGTCTTGTCACTGTAACGTGATCTATTAGCTAAGCAACTACATTTAATTTCAGCAGATGATTTTTTGCATAAGTCTATCTGTAATGTAGATATATCAAAATGCTAAATTTGAGGGTAGGTTTCAACATGACAACCCATACAGTTCCGTTGTAAGTTAAATAAAAATAATTTACTGCACTTTCGTTTATATGGAAAACATGTATTACAATATAGAAAATCTTCTCGGGTTTGCAGCCAGGTGAGAAGTTTGTTGTGGTCCAACATTTTCGAGGCTGACGCTGCCTCCATCCTCAGGGAATCTGAAGTGTCGAGTTTTGACATGTAGGGGAAATATATACCAACCCGAGTTGGGCGGAGTCGACCAATCAGGGAGTAGCTGTTCTGTTTTCGGTCCTTTTCCGGGCCAAAATGTTCCTTTTATCTTTCAGGTCCTGAATGCATTTGTTCCAGGCCTGGTTGATGGTGAAACCTTCATCCCTGTTGAAGTTTGTGTCTTCCAGTCTAATTTCAATTGCCTCTCTTATGATCTGGTCCCAATAGCGTGTTGTCTTGGCAAGTACTGTTGTGTTTTTAAATTCTATCCTATGGCCCGGTCCAGAATTAATGGTGTGGTCGGCAACTGCTGATTTGTCCGGGTAGAAGAGTCTAATGCATCTCTCGTGTTCTTTGCAGCGCTGTTCAATTGTGCGCGAAGTCTGTCCGATGTAGGCTTTACCGCATTCACACGGGATGCGATAAACACCCGGAGTTCTGAGTCCCATGTTGTCTTTCACTAGTCGTAGGAGGTTCTTAATTTTGGGGGGTGGCATGGACACTGTACGGATCTGGTGTTTCATTAGAATCCTTTCTAGCTTCCTGGACAGGTTTCCAAAGTATGGCAGGTAGGCAGTTCTAGTCTTTTCTCTTTGGTCGGTGGTTTCCTGAGAACCGGTCCTTTTCAGGGCCAGTCGGATTTCAGCGTCCCGGTACCCATTCTGTTTGAAGGTCTTCTTAAGATGATTTATTTCCCCGGGTAGGCTGTCTGTGTCTGAGATGGCGAGAGCTCTGTTGGTAAGTGTATGAAGAACACTCCTGCGTTGGGCTGGGTGGTGGTGACTGTTGCCGTTAAGGTAGAGATCGGTGTGTGTAGGTTTCCTGTAGACTCTATGTCCTAGAGTTCCATCCGGTTTCCTCTGGATTAAAATGTCCAGAAACGGAAGACAGCCATCTTTTTCCATTTCCATGGTGAAGGTGATGTTAGGATGTATGCTATTGGGGTGATTCAGGAAGTCCGGTAGTGTTTCATGTCCATGGGGCCAAATGATGAGCGTATCATCAACGTATCTGTAGAAATGAGCTGGTTGTAAAGGTGCTGTATCCAGAGCCTGGTGTTCAAAGTGTTCCATGTACAGGTTTGCGATAGCCGGTGATAGCGGCGACCCCATAGCCACTCCGTCTGTCTGCTCGTAGTAATTGTTCTGATAGAGAAAATAGGTCGAAGTCAATGTATGCCGGAAGAGCTGGATTATGTCTGGGCTAAAGTGTGGTGTCAGCAGCTGTAGTGAGTCTTCGATTGGCACTCTTGTAAATAAGGAGATCTACTCGTCAGCTTCGATGTGGTCTCCTTATTTACAAGAGTGCCAATCGAAGACTCACTACAGCTGCTGACACCACACTTTAGCCCAGACATAATCCAGCTCTTCCGGCATACATTGACTTCGACCTATTTTCTCTATCAGAACAATTACTACGAGCAGACAGACGGAGTGGCTATGGGGTCGCCGCTATCACCGGCTATCGCAAACCTGTACATGGAACACTTTGAACACCAGGCTCTGGATACAGCACCTTTACAACCAGCTCATTTCTACAGATACGTTGATGATACGCTCATCATTTGGCCCCATGGACATGAAACACTACCGGACTTCCTGAATCACCCCAATAGCATACATCCTAACATCACCTTCACCATGGAAATGGAAAAAGATGGCTGTCTTCCGTTTCTGGACATTTTAATCCAGAGGAAACCGGATGGAACTCTAGGACATAGAGTCTACAGGAAACCTACACACACCGATCTCTACCTTAACGGCAACAGTCACCACCACCCAGCCCAACGCAGGAGTGTTCTTCATACACTTACCAACAGAGCTCTCGCCATCTCAGACACAGACAGCCTACCCGGGGAAATAAATCATCTTAAGAAGACCTTCAAACAGAATGGGTACCGGGACGCTGAAATCCGACTGGCCCTGAAAAGGACCGGTTCTCAGGAAACCACCGACCAAAGAGAAAAGACTAGAACTGCCTACCTGCCATACTTTGGAAACCTGTCCAGGAAGCTAGAAAGGATTCTAATGAAACACCAGATCCGTACAGTGTCCATGCCACCCCCCAAAATTAAGAACCTCCTACGACTAGTGAAAGACAACATGGGACTCAGAACTCCGGGTGTTTATCGCATCCCGTGTGAATGCGGTAAAGCCTACATCGGACAGACTTCGCGCACAATTGAACAGCGCTGCAAAGAACACGAGAGATGCATTAGACTCTTCTACCCGGACAAATCAGCAGTTGCCGACCACACCATTAATTCTGGACCGGGCCATAGGATAGAATTTAAAAACACAACAGTACTTGCCAAGACAACACGCTATTGGGACCAGATCATCAGAGAGGCAATTGAAATTAGACTGGAAGACACAAACTTCAACAGGGATGAAGGTTTCACCATCAACCAGGCCTGGAACAAATGCATTCAGGACCTGAAAGGTAAAAGGAACATTTTGGCCCGGAAAAGGACCGAAAACAGAACAGCTACTCCCTGATTGGTCGACTCCGCCCAACTCGGGTTGGTATATATTTCCCCTACATGTCAAAACTCGACACTTCAGATTCCCTGAGGATGGAGGCAGCGTCAGCCTCGGAAACGTTGGACCACAACAAACTTCTCACCTGGCTGCAAACCCGAGAAGATTTTCTACATAAGATTCGCCAGGAAAGCCTCAAATCTTACATGTATTACAATATGACACAATTTTTAAATTTATATCTTTGTCACTTGACAACCAATATATTATAAAGATATAATGACAATTTTACATCTACATTCTGCTTTTAATTAACGTTTTTTAGTATTGATGGTGAATGGTAAACACTATAATGAACAATTAAATTGTTCTATATAACAAGTAGATATAGCAGGAAAACTTTAAGAATAATAGGCCTACTCTTAGTTAAGGATAACTCGAACTTTTCATAACAAATAGATATAGCATGAAAACTGTAAGAATAATAATACTCTTAGTTAAGGTGGTGTCTACTTCTTGTAAGGTACTAAATATTTCACAAGTTAAATAAATTAATTATAATAAAGATTCACAACCTGTCATTCATTACTTCAGAATTCAATTCAGTTCAATTTTTTATTCACCGTAGGGATACATGATCCATTGCTTCATCATAATAACACAAAATTTACATTCGGAGATTTATGAAATTCACTTTACAAAATATATCCAACAAGAAGAATACAAAGAGTTAGAAGATTTATGTACATATATAAGCTATTTCTATGGAGAGAGACAGAAGGTCATAAAATCATTTGTATCAACAAACATGTTTTAAGAGCATTCATTTTAATCTCTTCTTGAAAATACTGGAATTTAAATTTAGTAGAGATGGTGGTAACTTATTATACATGCGGATGCCCATGTGAGAGATGCTGAGTAAGCTTTTGGTGGTTCTATGACAATTAGTATGGATGTTCTTGTATGATAACTATGAAGTTCTGAATTTTTTGGAAAAAAAAAAAAAATTGTTTCTATGTATGAAATTTAATTTTTCTAGAATATAAATGGAGGGGACAGGTAGTACATGAATTTCTTCAAAAAAATTTTTGCTAGGTACTCGCAATATTGTTTTTAATATATATTTTTTTTAATTTTAAAAATCTTACGATGATTTTACAGAAGATCCCCAGAAGGACTGAAGTAAATTATTCTAAGTGACTGTAAGGAGCTCACATTACTCAGTACACGAATTGCAAAGCAGAGTTTATTTATATTTAGTCTTCCACTAAGATCAGAAATATGAGCTTCCCATGATAATTGAGTGTCCAACAAAAGACCAAGGAATTTGGTTTCATTTTTTTTTTGGGGGGGGGGTAAGAGCAGTGTTTTTGAAGTATAATTTTAGATCATATTTGTGCTTTCTGGTGTAAAAAATATACATAAACGGTTTTATCGACATTTAGCTGGAGTTTGTTTTCTGTTAACCAGCTATGTAGGCTATTACTTGCTATAACAAAGAACATTCTTAACAAAGAATGCCATATACAGTGTAGAGGAATTTGAAGAAAAATGCCACAATGCTGAATTATTTTCACTGTAAATAAATGTAAATAAGATTTAATGTTTTCTCTCTCTGTTCTATATGCAAACTGTAACACAACTCTGTCTGATCTTGTATAGTTAACATATCCCATAACATGTAAATGTTCAGAGGATGAATAAACTATTATTATTATTATTATTATTATATATTAACGTGTATCTGAAGAGATAAGGGATCAGTAGTATTAAAGATAAAATTTGTGTCATCAGCAAAAATAACTGGTTGAGCATAGGGAATGTGGTTGGAACTGGACCGAGGATTGAGCCTTGGGGGACACTATGTTGAATATTTAGTTTAGACGATTGCACTGAGTCTATGTCTACAATTTGTTGCTGATTTTTAAAATAGGATTCAAACAAGATATTTGCAATTCCTCTTATTCCCAAGTTGTGCAATTTGATCAGGATGATTTTGTGATTAACTAAATCGAAAGCTTTTGTTAAGTCTAGGAATAGACCTAGTGAACGCTGTATTTTATCCCGGGCTGGCCTCTAAAATATGTTTAATAAGATAAAGTATGGCATCGTTTGTGGATTTATTCTTTCTAAAGCCAAATGGGAAAAATGAGAAGTACTTGAACGTTTCTAAAATGTAGACAACTCTATTATATATAGGCCTATCACCTCCAATATTCTTGAAAAGATTGGCAGAATGGAAATAGGTCTGTAGTTCTGAATTTTGTTTTTGTTGCCTTTCTTATAAATTGGTAGGATTTTTATTTTTAAATTGATCAGGAAAATTACCAGTTGACAAAGAGAGGTTACAAATATCGACTAGGGGAATAACAAAACATTTAGCAGATTTCTTAATAATTGTGTTCGGGATACCATCAAGGCCACAACTATGTTTATTCTTTAGTTTAAGGATAATATTTGAAACTTCATCCTCTGTTACTGGTGTTAGAAAAACTGTTTTCGTAACAGGGTTGGAGTGGTAACTGAAATACAAATCTGAAGAATTATTTACATTGTTGCTTGTAGTATTTACAAAGAAGTTATTAAAAGCCTCTGCAATTTCTAATGGTTCAAGAACACATGTTTCATTCTGAATAAGTTCAATTTTTTGTTTGTATTTTATTGATCCTATTTCAGTCTCGCTTCTGGCAACATTCCATAGTGCTCTGCTTCTATTTTCAATCAATTGCATATTCTACAGATTAAAGTGAAGAGGGTTTAAAATTTCTTAATATAATGTTAAAATATATGTTCAATACTGTTGAGTTGACCGCCGTCTCGAGAATTACACTGCCTGTCCTATGCTTTATTTTAACATGGAGTTCAGAGTATTGTTAAATTGCCTAATTTATCCAGTAGAGGCGACACAGTTCACACCCAGATTGCAGCAATCACTAATCAAAATAAGCATTAATCAGACACAGATACTTGTGTTATTTGTTTAGAACGTAATATTATTCCAGTATATGACACTTACCTTGGAATGGAATTTTGGAGCAATAATTAAAATAAATGTAAATTAATTAGACGCATTGATAGACTATATTTTGAGCACCGCCGTCTCGAGGAGTAATAAAGTTTAGAAGGCAGTGATTATGAGACGGCGGTGACAGCACTACATAATCAACAATGTCGTAGCAAAAAACAAGAAGCAGTCTGGGTGTGAAAGGTGCTGCCATCTGTAATGCCGCCGAGAACGCAAAATTAGCCGTATAGGACAGGCAGTGTATACACGATTAATACAGTTTAGAAGGTAGTGGTTGAGTTTGATCAAATAAATAGAATAAATATAATTAATCCTAGCTCAACTATGATAGGCTATATTTTGTAATTTGACACCTGGGCCTTTCGGTGCCTTTGCACCATCTTTTGCTGGCTTGGAGTTCTAATAATTAAAATAAAAACTGTGTTTCGTCACATTTATAAAATATGATAAAATTTATAAAATCTCATAAAAGCACTGTCACTGAACTGTCGGCAAGGAGGCCACAGAAGACAATTCAACATCATAAGACATCCATAGCTTTAATAAAAATGTGGCAAACAGAAAAACCAACAAAATTACACAAAACATCATAAGACAGCCATAGCTAAAATGCTATTTAAACTGAAAACAGTCTGAAATGAAATGTGAAATATCCTGAATAATTAAATAAATTAGCATGGAAAACAAAGAAAATTACACTGCTATAAAAATGTAGTTCCCAGACCAAAACATCATAATATGGTCAGTTATAACTTATAAGAAAAGTAATTTTAACTGAAAACAGACTTTGTTGTTGGTAATATGTCAGCTAAACCAGCAACAATGGAATTGAGAAAATATAATTTCCCAATACGATGTGCCACCTAATATGTTTTGAAGGTAATGCAATACTAAAAGTTCACCTCGACAGATGCAGTGACAAAGCAAGCAGGCATAAAGCCAAGATGTGCAAAATGGCCAACTCTAGAACCTCCTGGTTGACTATAGCCATATTGTTGGTAGGCCTACTCTTAACATGACTGTGTATTTTGGTGGGCCAGTACAGAAAAAAGAAAAAAAAAAAATACTAATGCTGAATGTTTTATATCCAAAAACCATGTTTCTGTACAGGTGTAATCCAGAACTAAGTGGAAAAAATAGAGTCTATAAACATCAGTACAACTAATTCTTTCACACTCGCTGTGTGTAGGCTAAGATAGAAAGAGTCAGACTGAAATGTTCAATGCCATAGCCGAGATTTGAACTAAGATCGCCATCTCTCCGTGCTGCTGCTCTCTCAATTGAGCTACCATGGCAACATGCCAGTACAACGTTGTCAGTTGGATAATTTAATATTGTACCAGCACATTGCCATGGTAACTCAATTGATAGAAGAGCAGCATGGAGAGCTGAAGATCCTGGTTCAAATCCCAGTTATGGCATTGCATTTTTTAGTCTGACTCTACCTTTCCATCAATACAACGACGTAGTTGAGAATTAATTTTACTGCCTTTATTAGCAATAAACCCTCTGAAATTACAATAACTTCAAACATGATGAGGGATGCCTTATTCAACATATGGAAAACTCCTTATAACAATATTTATGGTCCCTAGCAGATTGTAGCAGATGAGAGTTATTGTAATATTGAGGGACTGTGATATGTCTTCATATGTATTAGGAAAATCAACAAGCAGAATACTGCATGATCTACAGGTGTACAGGATAATTCAAGGAGTGGATGTACAAAGAGGCCAAAAATAATTACTAATAACTAAAATTCCAGCAGGGTTTAAGCTACGATTACATTTTTCACGAAATGAAAAAGTAAATTTTAGAATGCGAAAGAAATTGTAGCCACTTTTGTAAAAATGCAAAAGGAAATTCTTACATCGTGATCGTATAGTCCCCCTCCCCCGCCCCGCTTATGCAAAATAAATTGAAGCTTTTGAGAAGTGGGCCAATTTGAAACAGAGAAAAGTGTTAAATTCCAAACCAAAGTGTTTTGAAAAAAAAAATTAATAATTTGCTTTATAGTTCAGTTTGTTATTTGTACCATTTTACGAGTATTTTTATTATTTTGAAGCTAAAAGAAATTCAGTTAAAATTGACTCTTAGCAATAAATTTGTATTTTAGCATTTTGATAAAGCTTTTTTATCCTTTTTTGCTAAAGTTCCCCCCCCCCCCAGCTTAAACCCTGAATTCCAGACAATTAAAACTGCTAATTTTATTTCTGAACCTACCATAGCTACTTTCACAGGCAACACTAGAACAGTTCATTAGGGTGTGCCAAAATCAAACTCAATGAGCAGAGTGACAGCAAAAGAAATACTGGTACCAATTTCTTCCTTGGCCTTTATTATAACAGTAGGCTTCCTTACACAGTTTCACTACACAATGATCCACTTTCTTGCAAAGTAATTATTAATTAGGTGATCGGCTTCAAGAAATTAATCAAATTCTCTGTAAACTGAAAGTCGTCTCAATCCTCAAACGCACTAATTCAGTGATCTGTCTTTTCAGTGTTTTGATGGGAGGGGATGTAACGTGAACCAAACACTCACTGTGGTGTTTGCGATAACTGTTAACATGATTTCCATTTTTAATAGAGAATAAATTATTAATTACAGTATGTGAAAGTTAAATAATGGGAGTTAAACTTAAGCTACTCTTTGAGTAAGTGCGTAGCTTGCCAACCGAGCTACAGCGATAGGGATTGCCTGTCCCCGCCAAGTGCATTACCAACTGTTCTTTACTTCGAAGGTGTGTGACTGCTTTAAAGATTAATTTTAAATTATTTTAATAGCTTTTGTTCAGAAAAGAGAATCATAAGGATGTGCCTCAGCATACCCCGTAGTTCTGCCTATGGCTGCTTTATACCAGTACATTGAAAATTTACTACCATGACTGGTTTAACATTGCAGATCACTGCTTTGCTTTGAGCCTAGGCATATGCCAGAAATGTCAAATTCCTAGAGGGTGGGAAGAGGAAAGACAAAGACAGCAATTCCCCATATACTGTAGATACAGCAAAACTAAAATTATTTATATTGCTTGATAGGGTGTGCATGTTGCAGTAGCAACCAAACTCTGTATGTTTTTTTTTTTAAATTGGGGTTGCATTAAATTCGAGGGTGCATTATATTCGAGTAAATACAGTATCTAGTTTATTGTATGAAGAAGTTACTGCAGAACAATCTTGAAATTGGGGATTGACGATGGTACTAAATTCATCTGTTTTATGCTGACCAGGCAGATGTAAAGTAACTTACCGTATTTACCTGCGTAATAGACACACTTTTCCCCAGATTTTATAACAAAAAAACTAGGTGCGTCCTTTTGCAGAGAAAAAAATTGAGTGAAAGAAACACATATTGAAAGATGCATCAGCAAACGATCGATAGTGTACGTATCAATATACTGACCACAACTAATTTTTATATCGATATATCACAAAGGTGATGATCGATAGTTAGCAGTTGCACAAAGACAAGAAACACTTACTTACATTACACTCAGACACTCTGTTACAGTGAGCTTCTGCAAATTTGATAACTTTCAGCCTAAAACTCAATGGGTAACTTGAATATTTTGGTCAATTCCTATCCACTGTCCAAACACAAGTTTATCTGCTACTGCAGATGTCCTAAGAATACTGCAATGTTAATAGACAATCGTTGGGAGTACCAGTATTTTGTATGTTAATAAGAACCAATCACAATTACTGTTTCCATGCATTGTTGCATAAAAACTTGAATTTAAAGATAAACAGGCCACCCAATCTTACAGCTTCTGATATTATTAAAATAGAGGACTCCCTCAGACATGCTGGAGGGAAATACTATGTTGTCTTCGTGGACTTGAAGAAAGCGTTCGACCTCGTGAACAGAAGGAAGCTGATCGAGAAACTACAAGGAATGATTGGAAAGGACCACCCGCTAGCTAGGATAGTAGAGGAGCTCCTAAAATAGAACTACATAAACATCAACAACAACGTGGAAACCTCAAAACGGATTACCCAGACGAACGGCGTCCTACAGGGGGACCCCATCAGCCCTACACTGTTTAACATCTACTCAGCAGGTATCACAAGAATTGTTGATGAGAACACAAAGATGACTTTGATCCTCTACGCAGATGATATGGTGATCGGGTCTCCCGTCAGAGCAGAAGTACAAGAAACAGTCAACAATTTGGAAAAATGAAGTCAAGATGAATCAAGAAAAAACTGTACATATGACTTTTAGGAAGGGCGGAAAGGCAGCAGCAAATGATAAAATAATGCTCTCAGGCAACCCTCTAGAAACAGTAAACAAATTCAAGTACCTGGGGATCACCCTACAGACAACAGCATCATCATACAGTCTTCACATTCAAGAAAGAACGGCAGCAGCAATCAAGGCACTGCACCACATTAAAAATATTAGAAATCTGTCCACTGAAACAGCCATGATACTATTTCGGACTACAATAGCACCAGTCATCACATACGGCATACAGATGGTATGGGAGAAGCTGAAATTTGGAGAACTGATTAGGATCGAAAAGGTCAAAGCAATATATATGAAAAGAGCACTAGGAGTTGGGAAGACCGCACCCTCACGACTGGTATACGAGATGATGAGAGAAACCTACTTCATAGAAGACATTAGGATCCAGCACCACCTACCATCAACAGGTCCATATCAAGAGCTCTTGATGGAATGAAAGAGGAAAAGAGAGGAAATACAACCGAACTTCTCCACCTGCCATGGTGGAGAAGGCATGGACCAAAGAGTGCTAAGAACAGAGACATGTAATAACCAGACTATCAGTTCACGGATTCCACCATAAGCTGTGTGTCAACAAGAGGTTCCACACACCAAACTTGGAGTGCATGTGCGCATTGTGCGGTGAAAGTTGTGAAATGTACCACATACTCAAATGCGCAAAAAGGACGAAGTTGATCACTGAATACAGTAAAGAATCAATCTAATGCTCAATCGAGCACACCTTACTCTTATTATTATATTATTAAAATAATTTTGTTAAAAATGAGGTGAGTATTATGTGGGAAATTGTATTTTTTATTTTTTATGCATAAAGTTGGGATGCATTCATTATGGGGGTGCATCCATTATACAAGTCAATATGGTATATTAGATTTTTTGTCATTTAACACTTTATTTTATTAATTTCCTATTCATGCAAACAATATATAACATTGCAAACAGATGCCCTTGCTGTCCCTTGCAGGTGCCCTCGGTTGAAACAAAGGTCTGAAGTTGTTCATCCATGATGACACAGATTTATGCAACTTACCCAGACTAAACTAAATCACTCTACAAAAAGATCAATTCTTACTAACATTTCAAAATTCTAGAGTTCACATTTTACCCAAAATATAATTATTTAAGAAATTTTGAATAATTGACTAAAATTCTTTTTAAAAATATTGTAATTGTAATTCTCAAAGGTTGAAATACAACAATGAAGATAACTGCAACAGATTTCAGATTTTTAAAAATTTCACAAGATAAGGTAATCTTATAAAAACAAAAAGAGACTTAAATGTGTATTCGAACGTGATTTAGAAGTTCGGTTCTCATTTGGAACTTTTCACCACACATATCACAGGAGAACACACTTTTATCTGGAGACATTACTTTATTGTTCATATTTGTATCTGTGGTTTCATTTGGTGTATAACTATAATTAGATGCACTATTATTATAACTATTAACAGGAAGAACTTGTGGGGTAATAGTTTTGGAGGGTTCTTGCTTTCCTTTAGCTGCTTTGGTAGCTGCTGCAAGTTGATCACTATGTTTTACAATGTGTGCACATAGAGCTTCTCTATCACTGACAACATAACCACACAGTTGACAACCATCTGAATTTCTGGCTGCATGCACCCAGCGAACATGTTCTCTCAGCACCACTTTTTGATTGAATGCACGTGGACAGAGGGGGCAAACATGAGGTCTTTCGCCAGTGTGAATGCGTTCATGTTTTCTAAGAGTACCACCATCCCGAAATGCCTTCCAACAGAAACGGCATCCATAAGGACGTTCTCCAGTGTGAGTTCGCATGTGAATGAGATGTCCTTGCCGACTTGCAAATGATTTCCCACATCTCTGACATAGAAATGGAGATGTGTTGGACACTCCATTGCCTGAATGAACACGACCATGTTCCCATAAACCCTGTCTACTGACAAAGCTTTTACCACATTCACTGCAAGTGAACGGAGTGTCTCCAGGGTGGTGATCACGCCGATGTTTGTCCAAAGTCATACGGTCGGCTAGGCTAACTCCACATACCTCGCACACATATGGACGTTTCCGATGAATCCACAAATGCCTGAAATGATAATAAAGTAGCAGGAAAAGAAGAGAAATACCCATGAACAACTTTACACAGTCATTAAATAATAATTGAGTAGAACTTGCTTCACAGAATATGATCTTGAATACCATAAAATAATTTCCATAACGGATACCACAAAAATTTGATTTTGAAGAAAGTAAATATGCTCAACAGAAATTAATTAAGAAACCAGAAAAATATGTTATATAAGGAAATAACCCATAGGTATATACAAAAAACTTGGGAAGATTTCTAACAAATACAACTTTGCTATAGCTCCAGTAAACCGAAACATTTTAAGAAATATATTAAGATCTACTAATCTACAAAAAATTCCACATTGCAAAATATCAGGAATATACCATTTCAACTGTAATAATTGCAATTCTAAATTCATAAGGAAATTACAAGAAGTGTGGAATTTAGAGCAAAAGAACATGTGAGATATGTGAAATATGGACAGACCTAGTTCTCTTATATCGTCTAGGGACTAAGGACATAGTGGAATAAGCCATTTTTTTTTTAAATTTTTAATTAATTTACTGTGCAATAATGAAATTTAATGTAAGCTTTATGTAAGTTTGTACTACAATAAGCTAAAGTAAATAATTTTGCTTTCAAGAAACATTTTTTTCAAGAATTTAACATATTTATCCATGAATTTAAGGAATGTTTACTTGTGAATTTTCCAGGTTTCTATTAATAGGATTTTTGTGGTGTGTAGCTACTGAACCCTACTCAATGCCACAAAATGTCTTTTGCCTGTTTCCAACCTATTCCGATAAAATATTTGCTGCAAGCAGCAGTGCCTATAAAACTGAATCCTCACATTTAGATTCCTTTCTTGTTCTTATTCTCTTATGTGAGATTAACTTAAGTATTACATATTAACAACAATCCCTTCAGGATTAATTTACTGAAAATTATCTGTAAATTGTACATCTATATCCATATGATTAATTGAAAAAAAAATTGTATTATAGTGATTTACATGTGATTTGATCTTACACCGGAATTACACCTAACATTACATCTAACTGATGTGTCAGAAATAAATTCAAGAGAAGATTCATAAATCTGGATGTAGTACAAGCTTTTCACCCATCCAAAATGAGGAAAATTATCCTAATCACTAAATATTCATACAAGCAAGTTTCATCTTTGTGAGCACCTTGAAATGATAGTTACTGTAATAGTGAATCATTCCTTTTATGCCTACCACTATGTTTACATAGTGAGTCGAGCACTGCAGATTACAAAAAGAAAGTATTATACAGGTATGCCTGGAATTAGCAACCTTCATGAAGAGAGTTTACAAATGAGGCCGAATTATTTTTGCGATTAAATTTAGCCAGCTTTGAAAATATCACTGTAATTTCAAGCTTTCTTTCCTCTTCAATAAATTATCTTCCTGGACCAAAACACCCAACTACTAGATGTTATGAAGCATGGAGAAAGAAGAGGAAAACTCTGGAGGTGTGTGTACTTCACACATGAATCAAGATTTTGTCTGACACAGTGCCATGGGTGTATGCACATGTGAAGACGTCATGCTGAGTGCTACTTGGAAAATTCTAACCAGGACGCTGACAAACTGAGAGAAGGTTCTGTGATGATGTGTGTTGGAATCGTCATTGACAACCAAATAGACTTAATTTGTCTTCCACAATAATGTTACTGCCAATGTGTACAGGTAGGGAAAAAAAGTGGACTGACTCTTGTAGCTGAATATAATATAATTTGTGTTAGTATTTTATAATAATATTAATAATTAATATATTCATATATTAATAATTAATATATATAATAAAACAATACAATTAGAAACCATATTCTGGGTTTCGAAATGGGCTAAGTCAACAGTCGACACTAGAACAAATTTCAATACATTCCTTGCTATCCTGTGAATGCTGCTAGGCATGCGCAGTGGCTCATATCGGTAACTTAGATATTTTAGCTGGACTTTTTTTTCTTCTTCTTTCTTTTTTTCTTTTTCTAACTGTACATCCGAGGTGTCTTAGTAGGTCATAATATAATGCAGGCTGCATAAGCTGTCAGTCCTACATTCATTCATAAATGGCAATATCAGAGCAAATACCGCAGAAGCCATCCCTCAGGAAACTACAAATTCAAGTAATGGATTTGCCAGTGATGAGTTCCAACTTGAACCATATAACGTATGTGGGGGATATGTTAGATGTCCTGCTCCAACATGTCATAGACACAAGGTCACTCAGTACATTCTCTCCATGCTTCAATAAGCTTCCATCCAAAATTGAAGCCCATAGATAGATATAAGGAAATACTTTTATTCCACAGAAGAACTTCAATTATATGATGTAGGTGATATGACCGTTGGCTGCGGTGGTCTAGAGGTAGCTTGTCCGCTTCTACATCTGAAGGTTGCGGGATCAAACCCGGCTGCAGTCAATGGGTTTTTCAGGATGTAAAAATCCTGGGAACGGAGTCCTCCGGGAAGGACTTTAAGCTGGGGGGGGGGGGGGGGGACCGTGTCGTAGATTTAAGGCATGTAAAGAACTCCAAGCCTAAATTAGAGCCTCTGGACAAAATTTCTCGGCCCTTTCACGTCCAAGTAATACCTTAGTTTCCGAAGGAAGGTTAAGGGGGGATGGGCTTACCATCTGTCCCTCTGCCCTCTCTAGGAAAATAAGCATAACAAACTTCGGTAAACAGAAACCTCCACTTGGAGGCCCTTCACCCCAACATGGGGGCATAGGATTCGAGAGGTGATATGACTTAATTAAATTTAAACTGTGTCATTATTTGCAGGTATTTACATGTAAGGGGTGAAGATACATTCACATTAGACCATACAGTACAGTCTATGCATATAGGCCTACATACACATCTAATAAATAGTTTATAAATGCCTACTGGAGTGTATATTTGGCAGAGGCAAACAGCCAAAAACAGAGAAGAAATCCATAACAAAATCAAATTTACATTTTTAAAATCTTTGTATTTACTCCATGTTAAATAAAAATGGGTTACCTGAAAAGTTTCTGCTTGGTGGTGAATCTTTTTTCACACTCTGTACAGGCATGTTTTCCCAGTTTTGTTGACTGTGTTGAATTTGTAGGTACCTCTTGAATTTGTTTCTGAGGTGGTTGGTGCTCTTGCACAACTTTACCAAGACACGTTTCTCTGTGTTGATGCAGGGAAGCTTCTTCAGGGAACATTTCCTCACACCTGTCACATTCCACTGGGCTCCCCCAATGATCCTGATGTAAACGAGCATGTGATTCTAAGGCTTTGGCCCTCCCAAACGCAAGACCACAATGTCTACAAACATGTGGACGTTCAGGATTTTTTGGTGGATCGACAGCAGATGAACCATAATGCTGATTTGTTGTAGGCATACAAGGTGTCACCTCTACTTTTACACCATCCTCTCCATAATTTTTCGAGTTATAATTTAAAGGTGAACCATTATTAATATTATTAACATTCATAACATTTCCATAATTATTCATATTACACATTTCTGCAGGTTGCTGTATTGCAGCACTAGCATTAACTTGCTGGTTTTCTAGTGAGTGGATTGTTTCAACAGGAATTTGTTCAGAGTTTCTTTCGTAATTAAATTCATTGGTGGAGTTATCTTTAACAGGATTAGATTGGTAATTATTAGGGTCAAGTAAAACATTGTTCGTATATCCTACATCCCACCCATTATATGATGGCATTTGTACTTGAGGTATTTGATTAACAGTGGAGGTAGTTGTTGTATTGAAGTTCTGGTAGTTTGTAGAAGACGAATCTGAATCCATTAATGCTCTACCAGGAGCATACGAGTGAATCTTCATATGATTGGAAAGGCTAGAAGGTCTTTGGAAGTCTGCTCCACACTGAGGACATCTATGAGGACGTTCTACTTGATGACACACCATGTGGTTCTGAAGATCAGCTTTACGCCTGAATAAGTTGCCACAGATTCTGTAACAGTTCAATGCAGGTTTTAGGCCTACACGTAATTACAAATTTTAGAAGAAAACTAGAAAATACTACCTCAAGTGAAATATGGAGCAGGATATATTTCCCTGTAAATAGAATATAAATAATACCTTGCCCATATGATAAAATGATGTTATTATGGACCTAATAGTCTTTATTATCACACAGAGCAAATATTTTCATGAACAAACTGCACATTATTGGAACATTGCCTCACGTAAAAGTAAAGGTTTTAGATCTAAAAGAAGATACCGGTAGTTTTTACATTTTCTCTCTCTTTTTTATTCTCCCTATTTTTCTCATTTTCTGTCTCTCTCTCTATTTTTCTTTCTTCCTCTCTCTCTTTTTTCTTTATTTTTCTCCTGTTTCTTTCCTCTCTCTAATTTGCTACAAGCACAAGCACAAATGAGACGTCAGAAGTAATAATGAAAATCACTGCTTAAAATTATTTAATAAAATGCATTCCCTCTCACACTCTCACAAATCTGAATAATGTGAGTACTTATGTATTTTCCTTCTGTAGCAGAAATGCTTATATCAAATAATGGGATGTATTCTATGACAACCCTAGCATGGATGGGGAAAACAGAAACTGTGTGCAAGTGTTGTAGCCACATATATTATAGTTAATGTAAATCTATACATATCCTCCATTTAAAAATTTAGAAATGGCCCCCAACCACTGCCAATGCAGGAACATGCCCAAAACCCATCCAAACATTCTTCTAGAAATCTAGTGAGACTTTTGGTATATTTATACACTAGAAAGTCTGGAGGAATATACGAGCATAATATGTACTGATAGATTTTAAGTACATCTCCTTGAACAGATATATACAGTGAGTCCCACACAAGAGTTGGCCAATGACGCGGATTTCTGCATCGCAACTGGCACAGTTCCAACTCCCGAGTGATCGGGTGAAATATCTACGCTAATAATGCCGCGATCAGTGTAATGATTCAGGTTCTCACATTTACAGTTAAAATTACAATGAAAATAACCACGTACCTCATCACAAGATATGTTGGAAATGTACTCCTCTTGCATCCACACAATACTGGCACCTTTTTAGGAAATTTTCTTTCATGCGCTTAAATTCAGCTTCCGAGACAGAGTTACTTTCTCTTGTGATAGGCCTATGTGATATTGTCTTTAAGTTCTTCTAACAGTATGTAAATATTATTTATGGGGAAACTTGAAAAATAAAGTGTATAGGTCAATTTGCCATACATAAGAAGAACTTAAAGAGAATATCCCAAAATAAATTAACTCTCGGAAGCTGAACTTATGCGCGTGAAAGAAAATTTCCTAAAAAGGTGCCAGTATTGTGTGGATGCAAGAGGAGAACATTTCCAACATCTCTTGTGATGAGGTACGTGGTTATTTTCATTGTAATTTTAACTATAAATGTGAGAACCTGAATCATTACACCGACCGCGGCTATTTTTTGAGTAGATATTTCACCCGATCGCTTGGGAGTTGGAGCTGTGCCAGCCGTGACGCAGAAACCCGTGTCATTGGCCAACTCTTGCGTGGGACTCACTGTAGCCCTACATTAGATTCTTTAATTTGTCCTCTGGTGGGGATCAAAGTTGCCTTTCTGTTTTTTCACTTTTGAGTACGTTTAAAATTAAGGTAATTCAAGAAAGAGAAAAGGAGCTAAAAATTAGTATGTGAAAGTTACAAAAATTGATCCAAGATTACGGCCTAAACAGTTCGGTCGAGAAATCAAATTACAATATCAAAGATAGTTTTAAACAATAGTGTTAGAACAAGTTGGAAACTTGAACCACCGTATCTGGGCTGCAGTATAACATATAAAACAAATAATGAGGAAATAAGCAATAAAGTGAGTAAATTCCAACACATCTGTAGAATAGTAGCAAATACTTTGAAAAGAAAAACCCGAAAAGAAAAAAATTTAAAATTTTACCAGACAATGGCAGTTCCATGTCTATTATACGGTTCAGAGATCATATGGACTATATGAAAGAATAAATAGAGAGAAATGGAAGAATCACATACAAAGAATGGATAATACCCGCATTCCATTTCAAACGTACAGTGTGTTTCACGTACGAATTGGCCAATCATGCGGGTTTCTGCATTGTGGCGGCCATAGCTCTAACTCCCAAGCAATCGGGTGAAATATCTATGCAAATAAAATCGCTAACGGTGTAATGATTCAGGTTCTCACGATTACGGTTAACATTATAATGAAAATAACCACGTACTTCATCACAAGAGATGTTGGAAATGTCCTCCTCTTGCATTCTGGCACCTTTTTAGGAAATTTTCTTTCACATGCATAAGTTCAGCTTCCAAGATAGAGTTAATTTCTCTTTTAGTTACTTAGAAATTTCACCCTAGCTTGAAGTTGAAAAATAAAGTGTATAGTCAAACTTCCATACATTAGAAGAACTCAATGTAACTTTAAATTAACTCTATCTCGGAAGCTGAACTTATGGGCATGAAAAATAATTTCCTAAAAAGGTGCCAGTGTTGTGTGGATGCAAGAGGAGGACATTTCCAACATCTTTTGTGATGAGTTAAGTGGTTATTTTCATTGTAATTTTAACTATAATTGTGAGAACTCAAATCATTAGACCGTTAAAGGCTTTATTTAGAGCTGTAGCCGCCACGATGCAGAAACCTACATAATTGGCCAACTCGTACATGAAACATACTGTATAAGTATAAACCATCAGGCTACAAAAATATAGGAAAATCTATGAAATGCTGGGGGAAAGTATGAGGCTAGAACAGGAGATTATCTCTTAAACCGTGATGTGTTGATGATGATGATGATGATGAGAATGCTGAATGTATTATTTGGTATAGGGATTAAGTTATAAAAAAAGTTCCAACATCTTTTCATAACTATTGGTATAAAAGTGTAAAAAAAAAAAATATATAGCAATAAATAAATAAGAAATAGGAAAAAACAGACTAGGAGATGGAGTCACTAATAGGCTATCTGCTTGAAAAAAGGCTATCATAACAGAAAACATTCGAGAAAAAAGAAAATACCTGCAAGCATGGGGACGATCAACTTGGTGGCATACAATGTGATTTCCAAGATCGCTCTTACGTTCAAAGCTCTCTCCACAAATGTTGCAGACATGTTGTCGATATGGCATTTTTGTAGCTGTCACAGGAACTGTTGCTGCCAATGGAGTACTTGTAGGTGGCATGCAATCAAACATGCCTCCCAACTGGCGTAGTGCTTCCACTGCCATGCTACAATAGTGAAATAATTATTATATAGGATGACCAATATTATTTTAAAAAAGGCAGTTTGCAAAGCTTCTTATTTGCTTAGGAAAATGCAATTTTTAGTTAAAACTTATCTCTCGAAGAGTTGATTGGTGAACATTAAATGAGACAAGCACAAAAACTACTGTCAAAGCTGAATATAGCCTATATTGGCTCTTCTATTTGATGGGGAAAATACAAATTAATAGGATCTACTGGTACTAATAAATAAATACAAATTTCCAATATTATTTTCGGCTTGAGATACTGGAATACATACCATATTCCACTTAGTCTTTCATGTGTAGACTTTCAGGCAAAATGCGAGTATCTAATTAAACATCATGACTTTCCAGGAAGTCTATTTAGCATATTAAATGCAAATTTAAATAAAATATACACAAACATTATTATAGAATAAAATGCTTTGGGTATAATTAATGAAATAAGACATGAATCATGGAATGTGCTCCGCTGCCGAGTCAAAGGAGTAGGTCAAGACAGCTTCCCACCTGCTCGCCTGTACACAGCAAAACAAAATATTATCAACCAGAAAGAAGACATCTACAAATCTTCGATGCATCCTTCTTCTCTTGATTCATGAACATTTGATATGATTTCCCTGCTTCTTTGGCTTCTTAGTATTTTTCTTCCTCGAATTTTTCCCTTGCTATTACACGCACACTCCACAATCACATTAACACATTAATAACAACATGAACAATATTTTTGGAACAGAATGAATTGCCCAATGCTGTCACAGTATGACTGCTTGCGGCAGACTGGACCCCTCAGCACTCCACAAACTCACATTGCTTCTGTGCATTCTATGGTAATGATTCTTGTCTCACCTCATCTCATATAACCTGCTTATTGTACTCCAGTTAGCATTTGGAAAGTGTCGACTTGAACAGCACTCTGACTGTTAATAATAAAATATCAAAGAAGTCCCAATATCTCACACACTTTCTGACACACTAGGGCCTACAAATCTCAGGAAAAAATCTAAAACATTTTGCATGGTGACATCTTGTAGCAGCTTAAAGTTGTAACTCAACATACAAACAATTGTTGGGTCTACATTTATTTATGGCAAACATTTTATTGTTACAGGTAAATCTTCCATGAACCTGAAATATGAAGCCTACCATGTCTTCAGTGCAAGCAGGTGATGCATGTTCTTAATTCTACAACAGTACCGGTAAGCATTTTAGGATACAATATTCAACTTTCACCAACTAAGTTAAGATAAAGCTTAGCAAACAGGCTAGATGCATACACAGGGCCGTCGCGTGGTTTGTTGGTGCCTGGGACAAGATTTTGTCAGGCGACCCCCCCCCCCCCCAAACTTAATTCCACATGCACCCACCCGACATTCCACCTTATCTGTAAGGATTCAAACACAAACACACAGCGAGCGACGTGATGCAACACTATCAAATACTGTACATATAAACATAAGGCCCACAGTACAGTTCATTATTAGGCTATTATTATTAACAGTATACAAGCAAATCCAGCTGCTTAATTTGAGCAAATATTTATTTTGGGATAACTTAGAAAATATAAAGTTATTGGTGTCATATATTTATTTGTTCAATAAATACATACAACGTAATATTTAAAATTCAGTTATACCTAACTTTAAAAAATAGGCTATGTTATGTACATCTAACTTATTTTTTCAAATTTTGTTGTTTTGTTTTTGCCGTTGCCATGGCGCCCCCCTGGTCGCGGCGCCTGGGGCGATCGCCCCACCCACGCTATGGCCCTGTGCATATACATTCCCTGGAACTGATGAACCTACACTATGAAATCATTGGTAAGTCCACAGCAAGAAGATTTTAGAGGCTTTGTGTGCAGAAATCTAAAAGGCCCTTATAAAAGAGTTGTGATATGATACACAACATCAGACAGGAATGTGTTAAAAAAAGAATTCACTTCAATTTAGGAATACAAACTAAGTATAGTGGCAGGACTGAGTTAAATTAAAATTTATTGTTCTTGTTAGCAGCAATTTCACCCAGTGTCACCTTGAATTTACATATAGGCCTATGTACCAATATGGACACATTTAGTTACAATTTTTAAGAAAAACGATTACCGGTATCTATTTTGGAATAGGTCATTTAGCAACAATTTTTTTTTGTTGCATTTGTTGCTTCTGTACACCCTATGGTAATTCCTATAAATGAAAATTTATGTAACTCAGTATAATGACATTTGAATTAGAAAGGATGTAGGGTAGACCATTCCAGCATGGTTCGCTTTAAAAATCAAACCCCCACGGTCAATATCGCATGCACAGTAGGGTGGGCTTTTAAACAACACACTCCCATGGCCAATGTTGAATGCATAATAAGTTGAAGTTCTGACTCTATTTTATGCAATCATATACCAACTTTAGTACTTATAATCTCTATAATAAAAGCCAAAACCCACTGACTGACTGATCACAGTTTCTCAAAAACCATACAGCCTAGGAACTTGAAATTTGGTACACATATTGCTACTAAACTAGTTCCAACTAAAGAATAAAGTAGATGTAAACAAAACCACGTGACATGATGGGTTCTGATTGGCAGTTGGACGCACAACCCCTCCAGGCTCTTGCTTGTCATCTTCTTACGAGTATTAATGTAGTTTCTTCAAAATATGAAAAGTAAGTAATGTATTTGATCTACGACTAAATTAAGCACGTTTATCAAGTTCGTAGCAACACGTTCTATGTGATTTAAGCAATACCAATATTATTATTTTGATATTATCGGTTGAATGTAATGCGAAGCGCATGCCTGAACACAACAAAGGTATGAAAACATAACACAGTCACTTGTCATGTATTCCTCAAAGACAGTTAACGTTTATTTCACACGGCGAAAACAAGCTTACCACAGCTATTTTAAATAATAAGACAGCAATACAGTTCAATGGCTGAAGCTAATCAGGCCTCACCACCTCGTGTTGTTAAGCACAAGCGGAGAAAGCCGTTAAATAGCGGCGAAAAAACTGTGATCTTGAATGTTTTTAATACATTTTGCAGTAGGTAGATTTTCATTATGACATTGAAATATTACAATGCATTAGCATTTTAAACGTAGGCATATGTAATATTTGTGAAATCCAGCTTTGTTTCTGTAGATGCTAGCTTACTTTGATCAATATTAACGAGTTCCTCTTGCATTGAAATTGCGTCGTCTGCAATGTGTCAACGAACACATGGTCGCGGAGTAATACATGTCAGTGTGTTTGTTTACATCTACTTTATTCTTTAGTTGGAAATAGTATAGTCTCTATATATAAAAGCCAAAACCCACTGACTGACTGATCACAGTTTCTCAAAAACCATACAGCCTAGGAACTTGAAATTTGGTACACATATTGCTACTAGGCTCTAGATGCGCACTAAGAAAGGATTTCAAAATCTTTTACCTCTAAAATCCTATAAAGGCCAAAATAGGGTTTTAAAGTTATGATATTCACCAAAAGGAATTCATACTGCATGTACACAATCCCCATGGCAACATTATTTTTTTTAAACTACACAGGTGGCTTTGATTGACACTATGATTTCATGTAGACCTAATAGATACAAATTATGAGAAAGGCTATCAATAGAATTCCTAAAGATTATTATTAACTATTTTTTGACACGAAGTAAATTTAAAAGGTCCTGGGTTCTATTCTTAAGAGTTGAACTCTTTTCTTATAGTTAGCCTAGGACTGCATTGCAAAAGATAGTAAGTAAAGTGTTCCCCATGGGGGCCCAGAGGGTTCCAAGAAGTTGAGGCTCCCGGACTTTTAATCATTCGGCACGTGAAGGTGGTAAGGTCAGCGTTAACCACCGACCGCCTTTACCCCCAGGTAGTTCATACAATATCAATAGATATAATTTCATGATTAATTTCTATTTACCATATTATCTATCTATCTTTACCTTAGTTTTTACCCCTCCCTTTTGGGGTCATTTAAGCGACCCACGTTGCCCGGGCCTTACAGGGCCGCGACCTGTCGGGAGAGGGATTATTTATGGGTCACATACATACTTTCTTGACCAGACAAGGAAATGGAGGGCCTCCCGGATGAGTGATCAGCCAAATGCCGGGGCCACATCCGAGACAACACAAACATATAGGACGAGATACATCATTCACACACTCACTCTGAACAAGGCGAGGATGGGATGATGATGATGATAATGGCTGCCAGATGATATCCGGAGACCACTAGGGCCTAAAGTTACCAGACATTTGTCTCAAAGGTGAGGAAAAATCCCGGAAAAAACTCTATCTAGGTAACTTCTCCCGACCAGTATTCGAATCGGAGCACACTGCGTGAGATGAGCGAACACATCTCCTACGCCCAACTATTTACTATATGTTTGCCAAGATTGAAACAGAACGATTAAATGTTTTACATAATCAGAGTAAACTACGGGTGAAGGAGTATGTGGAATATGAATACGTCCACCGTGTTGGCTGGACGGCTGATGATTTATAGAAGTGCATCGAATCGACTTTAAATTGTGTTCACTTAACCTATATATACATAAATCTAACAATGCGAAGCATTGATGGGTCAGCTAGTACTGTATATAAACATGTAGCCTACTGGTTCCTGTCTTTTCTGATTTGATGCAAAAACTATTAAACTGATAAAGCTTAAATTTTGCATGAACATAGTTTTTATAAGCTGGAAAAAACATAGATCATCACTAACTCATCTCAGCTACTTCATGTAATACCTTAATCATTAGAATTCATTATATTTTAAAATGAACTGGTCTGGGAGTCAAATCATGCCGCATGCACTTGTCATGTTTTGGAAAAGAGTGCATAGCTACTAGAGGTGTACATATTCTGATTTTAGCTTGCTTGCTCCTTTGTAATTCTGCAACCAGCCAGAGCATTTAACTTGTTTGGCAAGAGAGCAGGCTTGCATTGCTGTGACTGCCTGAAATATCACTATGAGTCACAGCCTTCAATAACCTAGTGGGTTTGGCAGGACCTAGAGAAACTGCTAGGCCTGAGACGAGCAACTGCACAGCAGTGCGCTAGTAAAGAAACTTACTGCAGACTTTTCATTCTCTGTTTGCTTGTTTTAAACTTACTTGAACAAGGAGTGTACAACACTTACACAGAGTAAGTTCACATGTATTTAGAACACCTGTTCTCAAAATTTTAAATAATCTTATTATCTAGAGGAAAAACTTTGTGTTTTTATAGCATTATAATCTTGCCTAGATTTTTTTATGGTTGTAGAGGTCTATGTTTAAGCTTTTGTAAATATTGTCCAAAGGATTTAGATTGGTATCGAGAACATACAAATAAGGGATGAAAAGGAAATTATACAGAGAATAGATAATAGGAGTTGAAATGAGAAGGGTTGTTTGTTCGAATGCTAACATTGTTAAATTTTCCTAGTTCTTGATTATCTGTGTGGTAGAATTTTGTAAAAATTGGTCAAAGAAAGTAGATTTTATACAGATGTTATGTTATTACAGGGTCTTTATTATACGTTGAGACGGGGCGACCGGTGTTTTCACTCTCCGCTACGGAGTCCGCATTAGCCGCGGTATAATGAGGTGAATACGGAAAAGGTTTGAAGTTCGAATTTTAATGTTGCATTAGAAGTTTTTTACTGGTTACATATGATATGTGTGTAAACGTGGTAAAAATCTGTCACAGAATGTATATTTGCATAGATGATAGTGGTAGAAAACATGTATAGAGTGGTTTGTTAGAATATTAATGTTTCCTCAAATTTCTCCCTGGCTCTGCAGGGTCTGTGCAAAATTTCATAAAAATTGGTCAAGAATGTAGATTTGTACACATATAATGTTGTGTTAAAAACATCAGGGGTGTTAATAATTCGAATAATAATTTTGTCTAAAATCATTCATGATTCTACAGGTCCGTATGTGTGTACGATTTCGTAAAAAAGGTCTATGCATTTAGGTTTGTATACAAATCAAATAATAGGCGTTGAATATAGGTAAGGGAAGGATAGTTTACCGTATACATTAAGGTTGCCTAGGATTTTCTGTTGGTTCTACAGAGTTTGTGTGTAAAACCTATTAACAATTAATCAAATAATGTAGATTTCTAAAGAGGTTACATAATATGGGTAGATGGGGTGGATTGTTTTAATAATAAAGTTTCCTAGAATTTTCTTCTGGTTCTAAAATATGGTAAAACTCGGCCAAAGAATATAGAGAATGTAAAGGGACTGAAAACACAAATTGTTTCTTAGTATTGTACAATTTTTACTGGATCTGTGTGTAAAATCTGTCAAAAAATCTGATGTGAAAGTCACATACCGGTAACTTCCTCTGCCCAAATAAAAGTTAGCAGTATTCACATATCCTTGTACAGAATTGCAAGACACAATTTTATGCTAATTATCCTATAAATACCTCTTCTTTCAATGATGTGACTAAAAGCGCAGGCTATATAACAAACTTTAAAAAAAAAAGAACAAGTGACTGTAGACGTTTATTGAACTTTCCGCCGTAAAGAATAATTTCCGAAATTTATCGAATATTTCCCTCAGATACTTCTTTACTCTATGCATGGTCAACAATACATCTTTCTCACTTCACATTCTTATATAGAATAAGAGGCCATGAAAGAGCGCGTATTCAGTTGTTCATCACGCAAGACAAACTTTCTACAAACAGTGGGTGAACAGTTGGTGGCTTGTAACTACCCTCAGAGAATTTTTTCGAAAAAAAGTTTCAAATAAAAGTTTTAGCTCTCAGTAAAAGGAACACATGTGCAAATTTTAAAGAAAATCGTTAGAGCCGTTTTCGAGAAAATTTCTTCATGTAAAGTCCCCTTAAAAATAAGAGAAACTTATCGCCAATCCTCCACTCACATCTTTAGAAGGTAGCTGACCCAAATACGAAATTTTGTTTTCATACGATTTTCCGTCTTGGAACTAGCTTGTTCACAGACTTTCCACACACACACAGACATGTTTCCAAAAATAGTATTTTTGGATTCAGGGGGCCTTGAAACGTGTATATATACATATATAAGTTGAGTTTTTAGCATATATATATGCTAAAAACTCAACTTCGAATTTGGGGGTCGAAAACACCTATACCTATAGTACCTATAGTACCTATAGTACGGGCAGAGGAAGTAAAAATGTACAATTTTTAGAGATTACATAGGCCTAATAAGGCTGAAAATAAGTAAGGGGCGGTTTGTTCCAGTTGACTATTGCCTACAATTTTCTCCTGGTTCTAAAGCTGTGTGTGCAGTTTGGTAAAAAGCAGTCAAAGAATGTAGAATTGTATAGAGATCACATAGGGGTTGAAAATAAGGCAGGGGTGGCTTGTTAGAACATTATTGTCACCTACGACTTTCTCCTGGTTCTACAGGCTCTGCAGTGGCGCCAACTTTTCAAAAACATTGGGTGGGCTCAAAGATTTATTTGATTCATCAAATGGGCTTATGTGATAATTCGGATAAATTTAGAATTGGGTAAGAAATGATGTCTTTGTTTGAATAACAATCAATGTAATTCAAGCGTCAGAAAAAGAATTTTGCATCCTAGTTAACGGAAATCCTTTAAAATTAATAATGTTATATTATAAACTTTTTTGTTTGTTTTAGGTCCTACTAAAATAAATTAATTATGTAGCATGGCGTGTTCCAAAATGTGTTTCTCCTCACAGGAGTAAATTATCTTCTTCGTCTTTCCTTAGACCAGGAGCATATTCTCCCCAATTAGATTATTTTTTTCGTGGTTTATTGTCCCTTGTTGATCTTTTAAATTCATTCTTTCTACATGTTCCAACCAGTTACCAAAGTCCACACAATTTTTAACCTTCTCCATTAATGGCCTTCCTATGATCTTTTTCTAACAATCATCGTCTAAATTCTAAATCTAGCTTTTCTCTCCATAAGTATACAGTCTTTAGAACAGCGGTGGCTGTGGAAACTGTACTGACAGCAGTGGCGCATTTAAGCCTAGGCAGACTATGCAGCTGCCTAGGGCGGCAGATTTGAAGGGGCGGCTTTTAAGCTGTTACTGCTTTTTTTTTAATATATTGATCATTTTATTCATAACTCTTCAAAATAGTAAACTAATGTAACGCACAATGAAATAGACACGAAGAACATTGACAACAAACGCTCAAATTTAATCAATGATCTTATTCTAGGTTATTGTAGGTTACTTTGTGGTACATTCATGTGGAAATAAGGGGGCGAAAATATTTTTCTCTGCCTAGGGGCGCTTAAGTAGCTAAATACGCCCCTGACTGACAGACAAAAAAATGTAATGACTTTTGGAACGATTTCAAATTATCGTAAAGAAATTGGAACAAGAGAAGATTATATGTACAGTAAGATGATTTTCGCTTTACAGCGATTCAACAAATGAATACAATTTTGAGTAAAGCAATAAATAATTATGAAAACAACACACGGCAAATTATTGGGTGGGCTTGAGCCCCACGGGCCCATATAAGTTGGTGCCACTGAGGCTCTGTGTGTAAAATTTGGAGTACAACGGTCAGAGTACCTAGATTTTAATAGGGAAAACATTGGGACAGTGTTTGATAATAAGGAAAGGGATGGTTTCTTTGAATTTTAATTTATAGCGTTTTTTTCTGGTACCGGTAGAAGAGTGTCTAAGTGCAAAGTTTGGTAAAAATCAATCAAAGCATAAATATACGAGTATGTTTAGAAAACAACCCCACCCCAAATATTAGCTTTCCATATACTTTTAATTAATAATAACTAGGGTTAGGATTTTTAGGTGCGCACCTTTTCTCGTAGGGTAAATTAAAGCTCTTCGGAAAGATACCACAGTGAGAGATTTTGTCTATAGTCGAGAATGGAGACATTTTTGTAGCACCTTTTTTCCCTTTTTTGGTACCTTTTACCCTTTTTTTCTCAACAGTGCCCATAATCCCCTTTCTTCCCCTTTTTCATATACTGTAGCTTATCAATATTCTTCTAGAGTGCATTTTATCATTATAAAGCGTTATGAATGACTTGTGAGTTTCATTCCATTTTACTTCCAGTAAAAGCGGGACTGAAAGCACACCTGCAACAACAGAAAATGATACGTGTGTGCGTGAAAACCCTCTTTCTCTCACTTTGCCGAAACAAATAGCTCCCTACAATGGAAATGCATATTTCATTCCATCAACAATAATATTGTGTGTGCGCGCAAATCCTCTTTCACTTTGCCGAAACAAATAGCTTGCTACAATGGAAATGCATATTTCATTCTACCAAATTATAATTTATTATAAAAAAAATATTGTGTATACGCAAATCCTCTTTCTCTCACTTCCATCTTCTTGACTTCACCAGTCAGTAGTCTGTTGATCTTGAGTGCAAATCTGTGATTAAATGAGTGTATTTTTGCCATGCCTAAGGTGTCCAGAGCCCGGTTATTTTCTCTGTCTCAGGAAATCAAACAAGATTCCGTAGAAACAGATGGAACTGTAATACGGTGTAGCATTTGCGATTCAGGAATTTTGTTAGATGAAAAACACCAGCGAGACCGCATCAAACAACACATTTCCACTTCTAAGCATCAAAAGAACAAGACACTTCAAGCAAATAAATCGCGACAACCTTTATTACGGAATGCGATTGAACACTGTTCATCGAAAACTCAAAATTTGAAGAAATTCAACATTGATTTATGTGCTGCTCTTACACAAGCGGGAATTCCACTCAATAAGGTAAACCATCCGACTTTCAAAGGATTCCTTGAAAAATACACAAAGATGTCAGTGCCTGATGATAGTACTATAAGAAGAAACTACATGGAGCCTGTTTACCAAGAAACCATAAAAACCATCAAGGAGAAAGTGACTGATTGTGATGTGGGAATCATATTGGATGAAACTACAGACTCAATGGAACGATATGTTTTGAACATTTTAGTTTTTCCCCTATCAGGGGAGAACGTTAAGCCCATGTTGTTTAAAATGTACGAACTGGAGAAAGCCAACGCCAGTACAGTAATGCAATCAATCATGGACTTCTGTCAAAACCTGTGGCCAAGTGGTATCGCATTTGAAAAACTTCTTCTGGTGGTTACAGACCAGGCTCCATACATGGTTTCAGCAATTAACCAATTGAAACCTTTGTTCCCTAAGTTAAAGCATGTGACATGCCTAGTCCATGCCCTTCACAGGGTTTGTGAATCCATAAGGAATGAATACGACATTGCAAATTAATACATCTCTGCCCTGAAGAAGATTCTACAGAAAGCTCCGAGTCGTGTTGTTGCCTACAAGGAAATCACTGGCCTCCCCCTTCTAAAATTCCCGGTCATTACTCGCTGGGGATCATGGATTCAGTGTGCTGTTATGTTGTGTGAGAATTTTGACAAGATTAAGGATTTTGTGCTTTCATTGGATCCAGCAGACGCAGGTGCGATTTCCAAGGCCCAACAACTTCTGCTACCGGAAGAAATACAGAATTTGGAGACAGAACTATTTTGTGTCCATGGTTACAAGTACTTGACTGCAGCTATCAAACAATTGGAAGAACAAGGTCTCGAAAAGGAAAAACAATGGGATATTTTCACTTCAGTGAGGGACCAGTTAGAGGGTTTTGCTAAAGACAAACTTGAGTCTAGTCTTCAGAAAAATCCGGATGTTGAGGAATTTGCCACATGTGTAGAGTTGCCATTCCGAGTGAATACAAAGTTTGCCCCACTGGTTTCTGTGGATGTCGAAAGAAGCTTTAGCATGTACAAAGACATTCTATGTCCTAATAGAAACAGGCTTATTTTTAAAAATGTAGAGATGCTCAATGTCTTGAAGTACAACAGCTTCCTGTATTTTACTGTTTCTGGTGAGTGATGATTTGATGTGTTTTTTTCGCAACTCAATAACTGTTAGTAGAAGATAGATTTTTTTGAATTACTTGAGTAAAATAGCACCTTTTTGTCCCCTTTTTTACCTTATTTTAGCACCTTTTCCCTTCCTTTTTTCATATAAAATTTGCACCTAAAAATCCTAACTCTGATAATAACAATGAATATAATATTAATGTGCATTCGTGCTTAAGATGATACAGTAACAGAATTACTAGGCTATATCCCATCCCCTATTTATCAACGGCGACAAACATCTTATCTTGTAGAAAAGTAAGAAGGAGCTACCCACACTTAACGAATAAACGACTGATAGGAATGTCGCAAGCTTATTCTGACCTACATGGGTTCAACCCAACCCATTCAGGTCTAGAGAAACCTGCCTGCATGCTGGCTGCGATGCTCGCAACTTGCCTGCCTGCCATCCAAGCGGGAATGGGCAAGCTAAAAGCGCATTTTGTACACCTCTAATAGCTACATGGCATGAAAAGCAAAATCGCCTGAATGATTAGGCTACATAGTTTTTGTTTGAGAGCCTCACTCACAAGAGTTCTTGCATCACAACATTGGGACTTCAATGTTCATGGGGCAGGGTTTGGAGGTAATAGCCAATACAGTAGTATTGGTTTTATCGAAGGGTGTATGCTGGACACAATATCTTCATTATATGAAGGAAATGCATCAACTGCTTCAACATAATCAGGAGCCAAGCACGACTCTCGACCAATGTTTGAGCGGTCCACTCATGTAGGCACATACCAAACCCTGCGCTATTCAGCATATTGTTGGTTTAAACTAATGTAACTGTTCCTAACCTAACATGACCTGTCAGTGACCTACCTTAATGCAGGAGCTTTTTTACCCTTCCACACCTTTCATAAAACATTGTTATATGGCACTAGGGTTGCCACCTTTTGGTAAGGCTAAGGTGGGACACTTATTGAATATATGCATATTGCCGATCTTCATACCTAAATTTATACATGGAACAATTTATTAATTAGAAAAAGATGGTACGGTATATATTCGTTACAAAGCCAAAACTGAACAGACTAGCCTATGTAACAGTAACACTAACATTAGAAAAGAAAAGGCTAGCAAAATAATAAAAAAAAATATATATATATAACTTATATATAATGCGTCCCTCTTAGGCATAATTCGGAACGCTGTAAATGTTCTTAAAATGCAGGATGTCCCACCAAATTCGGGACAGGTGGCAACGCTATATGGCACATAAGGAACCCTGCGTTATTCAATATACTGCTGCTAAACTAATATAATTGTTCCTAACCTAACATAACCTGTCACTAGCCTAGAATTTAGCTGCCACTACTTACCTCAATGCAGAAGCTTTCTTTACCCCTTTCACACCTTTCGTAAAACGCCGTTACACTTAAGAAGTACAATACCTCTGTTTATAATAATTTCTTAAGGTAACTCCCATGAACACTGAGTTTATTCATCATCCTATTTACCACTGTATTATCTCATACACATGTTGTTTATAATCCATAGACTACTCGACCATCTGCTGAGATCAATCGACATGTAGTCATGTACATGACTATTCGCGATGAGCGGAAGGCCAAGCTGGTGGCATAGTGGGGGAAAGGCAGAGACAGTAAGTGCAAGTGCATAGTAAGGTAGTTGGGTAACGTTAGCTCAGCCTTCAGCTCGCCGCTAGACAGTACCTGTACCGGTATTCACAACCGTACTGCCACTTATCTAGAATCGGAAGTTGGTATGTAGCAAAAGTGAGCAAAAGTGTGTGAAATGCGTAACAAAGGAAACTATAGGCCTACCCGAAGTATGGGAAATGTGATGATATACCAATCTGACATATGTAATTTGCATTATCTACCAATACAGGTAATTTGGTGAGGCCTATCAAACTCAATAGGCTACAGATTGAGACTTTCATTGTGTGAACATCTTAGAAAAGTTCTTGAGGGGACGTATTTGAAAGATCAGCCTTACGATAACTCTATTAACAATGAAGCCCAAGATGTAACTTACTGTACCATAAAACATAGACTGAGAAATGAAAACCATCTACTGTAGCCTAATAATAACTTATTACTTATGGAAAAATACTCATGCCAAAAGAGATACTAACCTTTCATCTTCAGTAGTTCTTTTAAGATCTGTGTTTTCTAATTTAAGAGGAGTCTGTTGTTTAGTTACTGGCTCCTGTTCGTCTTCTCCTTCACTGAGTACTTCCAGTTTGCAGGTTCTGCTCTCAGGTGGAATATCCACCTTATTGTTGTTATATCTACCCACATCTGTAATTTCCTGATTTTGAGCATTTCCGCCAGTTCCTGTCCCATTCACTTGTTCAATTTCCGTATTCATTGTATAAATGAATCACAGGAATAGTATTTTATTAGACACTTCCTGAATTCATTAATGGAATCAAATTAACTCGTGCTCCAACGCAGACTAACCTTTTCTTTGAATTGACGTTTTTTTCAAGCACATGATTTTTCGCAATATATGTCTTACAAGTCATTTCGCATACAAACATATAACACTAAATAATGAGTATAGTTACCTCAGGGTTCATAAATCTGCAATATGACCCAAATATTTAGTTAGATCAATGACCCAACCTAACAGACAATTCACAATATATTTGGCCAACAGAAAGCGCCACGTTAGTAAAGTTTGTGGCAGGAAAATCGATCTTTCCATGGTCCTTGAGTTTGTAGTGCCAACAGTATCCAAGAGATGGCACATTTCTCTCTTTTCACTTCCTCTGTTCTTATCATAGGTTCTATAGGTAGAGGAAGTATTATTTCCAGCCCTCAAATTCGAAGTTGAATTATTAACATAAATGCACATTTTGAGGTAATAGAACGGAAAATCGCATGAACACAAACTTTTGTTTGCAGCAATGTCCTCATAAAAGAAGTTGTAAAAGTAAAGTAAAGTGATCCCTATACAGGTCATGGAGGCCCAGAGGGTTCCAGGAGGTTGAGGCTCCCAGATTTTGGACATTCGGAACATGAAGGTGGTAAGGTTGTCAGCCTTACGCACCGGCCGCCTTAACCCCCAGGATTGCTCCTGGTACTCATTTCTGTTAGAGGCTGAGTCGATACCAGGGCCATAGTGCCACTAGAAGGACTAGGCCAATTAAAAAATCTCAACCTTGTAGGGAATCGAAGCCGAGACCTTCCGGTTTAGCGCAGCGCCTCAACCGCTACGCTACGGCGTACCCCACATAAAAGAAGTTGTAGGGAATTAAATTTCCTTTAAAATGAGTATTCATGTGTTATTTTATCTTCAAATGTTCAAACGCTATTTAGCAATTTTAAGTTCGGGACAAACGTCGAGATTTCGAAAGAAAACTGTACTTCGCCCTTTCTCTTTATTTGGGGGTTATATCTTTGTATATACAGCGTAGGCCTATTTTGTGTATTTACAAAGTGAAACACACGGAAAAGTCAATTCACAGAATCATTCACTAAAAATCCGATTACAGTACAAATACATGGGGCGTGAGCACGGGTGGGGGCACATATGTATTTTCTCAGTTTTTCCTAGATATCTGGAAAAATATATGTTTTAGCAAAAATAGTTTATGCACAAAATTAAACTACGTAAAATCTCTACAAAATTGGTCTACATAATATTTTTGTAGTGTTAATACTTCGGGAAATAAAGGGAGATAAAGTATGACATCGTTCTGGAAATTCTTGTTTTATGTATATTTTTTTTTACAAAACTTCAGGAAATAAAGGGAGATAAAGTATGACATAGTTCTGGAAATTCTTGTTTTATGTATTTTTTTTTTTTTTACAAAACGAGCAGATAACAATTAAAATGACACGATACCAAGCAAACTAGTTCTTAGAAAAATATACTACAGGTAAACATTACACATTCTTTCTTAATCGTAGTTTTACCTCTCCCTTTTAGAATTTAAGAGACCCAAGCCGCCCGGGCCTTACAGGGCCGCGACCTATCGGGAGAGGGATTATCTTTGGATCACATACATACTTTTTTGACCAGACAAGGACATGGAGGGCCTCCCCGGATGATTGATCAGCCCAATGCCGGGGCCACCTCCGAGACAACACGAACACATAGGACGAGACACACACACTCTCTCAGAACAAGGCGAGGATGGGGATGAAGATGATAATGACGGCCAGATGATATCCGGGGACCACAAGGGCCTAAGTTACCTGACATTTGTCTCACAGGTGAGGGAAAACCCCGGACAAAACCTCACCTAGGTAACTTGTCCCGACCAGGAATCGAACCCGGGCCTTTAAAACATTACACATAAAACTCATTATTATTGTAAAACTTGTTAGAAGAATCATATGGTATGAGTGCTAATAAAAAAAAAAAAAAAAAAAAAACATGAACTATTAGCCATTTTATTTTTCATTTAAAATGTTTGTAAAATTGGTAAAACATATATAGTTAGAAATTGTAAGACATAGTATACCTTCCTATTACTTTGAATAGATGTTTACCTGTCTATTTTTATTTTGATTCTCCAATATTGAAACCCTGATATTTTGTATGATCAGTTAAGATTATATTTTTCAATCTACCAAACAGTATATATACATATATAACATTGATGAAAAAAAAAAGTGTAAAGTGTTCCCTATTACAGGCCATGGAGGCCCAGAGGGTTCCAGGAGGTTGAGGCTCCCAGATTTTTAGACATCGGCACATGAAGGAGGTAAGGTTGTCAGCCTTACGCACCGGCCGCCTTTACCCCCAGGATTGCTCCTGGTATTCATTTCTGTTCGAGGCTGAGTCGACCCCAGGGCCATAGTGCCACCAGAAGGATTAGGCCAATTGAAAAACTCCAACGACCTCATCGGGAATCGAACCCGCGACCTTCCGGTTTGTAGCGCAGCGCTCAACCACTACGCTACGGCTTGCCCCCTAACATTGATGAAAGAATATCTAAATTACATCTTCTTCTTGGACGTCATGAATTTAAAACTAATCCTCTTCTTCTAATGGAATATTGTTGGTGCAGGTTCTACAAACGGATGAAATTTAATACCAGTTTTTCAGCTGGGTACATCTTCCACCACATGCAGTTGCACTGGGGCAAAATATAGGGAGAAAAAATATGACATGTATTGTCTCAGGAGCCACAGGTTCCTTTGGTTTTATTAGGAATAGGGATTCATCTTCTCATTGGGCCCATCCCCACTGGTCGGGAGACAACTTGTTACCCAGCCACTGTAGGTACGCTCTGAATGAGTGTTAGTTACTCTGCTGAGCTTATGGTTGGAGGCAATGAGGAGAGATCAGCTTTCACCTTGGTTGATGATCTGAGGAATGACGAATACCGGTGATTATTCAAATCATGCTGATTAGCATTTGCTGTATATATAGCAAGGAACATCTTCTCTCCAACTTATGATGGAGCAACAGGTGTTGATGAGGGGTTATAAAATGTTTCAACGATGTCACTCATCTGGATTGGCTGTTGTTTGAATAGTGTGACCATTGTAGCTTTGCTGTTTTGTATATGGCTAAAGTTGTATTGCATCCGCTGAAGGCAAGGAGGAGGATGGATTTAAAAAAAGGAAGTTCTTGGAGTAGTTTTGTTTTTTCTACTTTTCCCCTGCCAGTCTTGAATAAATAAATATTAGCATCTGGTGGTGCCAAAGCAATCAGTAGCACGACCAGGTTCATGTCTTCCCCTATCAATACAGTTGTATTGGTAGTTGCTTTCTCTATCCCACATCTCACGATGGTACTATCAGCATCCTCTGTAGCGACGTTAATTTCAATTCCTCTGGCAGACATTTCTGTGTGAGAAAGTGAATGGGCCAATTCGAATCAGTCTTTCCCCTATCTCTGTGGACGCTTTTCACAAAACATGCCCTTGCAACGAATTTCACTACTTACCTTTTTGCCCTCATGTACAGTGTTGTATGGGTATGAAATATTTTACTTAATAGATCACTATCATTTAATTTGCTAGTTACTACAGTAGAGTAGGATTACCTCCACAACGTCTCTGGGTTTTTACGTATATACCTTAGGAGCGAGTCTCACCGCTCGTAGAGTTCCTGGCTAGGGGAGGTAGCTGCACCCTGATTGGCTCAGCTCTCCTATCCCACTCCACGTGTTGTCTGTCTCTCTCGCAGCGGCATTAACCCTCCACTCAACTATTATAGTATTTTCTACGACTGGCATGATGTTCACTCTCTGCCCAGCGGTAGCTTACTGATCTTACGCGCACCGAATTCGCGCATCTTGCTAACGAGACGTAACGAGAAGCTCGCTGGCTGGGTTTGTCTTCAAGGCCAGAGACTTTGTGGGAATAATCCAACTCTAGTTCTCTATGTCTTGCAATAACAAGTCTTATGTGTATTATTTACTTTTATTACCTTTGGTGAGATCTTCTTTGGTTGACATCATACCTTTTTAATGAACACCTTCCTTTTGTTCTGTTTAAAAAAATACTGCTAATTAGGGTTGCCACCTGTCCCGAATTAGGCGGGACATCCCGCATTTTAAGGACATTTTCAGCGTCCCGAATTATGCCTAAGAGGGACGCCTTATATTACGGGACGCCAAATTATTCCAAAAGAAAATATGATACAGCAATTCTTGGTGGCGTCTTTTGTGAATTTCGTCTCATGGTCAAGATATCGATGTCGTTCCATCGCTAAAATGTATCGTGTTGGCAGCATTGAAATCACCGCCCATGATGTTATTGTTTGTAATTTATTTGTATAAGTCGCGCGGGCATTCTTGGGTATGTCCGTGATCTGTACAACCAGCGTGCGAGCCATTATCTGGTGATCCGACGGGGAAGTACCGAAAACAGATCATATGACACTCTGCACTGATTTTCCAAGTACAGTGCCTGGAATTATAGCACAGCAAGACGTGTGTAGTGTTATCAGTTGTAATTTGAATCCACGTTCTCTGTGTGTTTTATGTGTCGTTCGTTGAGTAAGAACTAATTAAATATTTCTCCTGTTATTCCTAAACTTAGTGGTAAGCCATTATCTAGTCAGAGTCTGGATTGCCAATGTTCAGAATGTTTTCGAAACATGTCTAAGAGTGTACATTGTTTTTTGAAATTCTATGAGAAAGCTTTAAGTTCCTTAGAGAAAGTATTTGACTTCACAGAAAACAATCTTTATGGCACACTGAAGAACTTGAATCTTAAGGGTTCACTACCGGTATCTTTCAAACATCTCAAAGGCTCTGTGAAGGCACATAATGTAGATTCTTAAGTTAATTTGGATGAGTTAGGCCTATATGAGGAATTCTGCTTTAGTTCAGATATAATAAATGCTACTAAAGTGAACTATAAAGAAGGAGAGACTAAGTATGAGTATGAAATGGAAGAAAATTATTCAGGAGATTGGCGAAGAACACATTCCCTATATCACATGCTTTGTTCTGAGCATCCTGGTAGCAATGCCTTTGTGGAAAGAGTGTTCTCTCTCTTGAATCTAAAATGGACAGAATCCAGAAATAGGTGCTCAGCTGACCTCATAAAGAGTGAAATCATTTCTACAAATGTTACAGATACCTGCAAAGATTATTTAGTGAGGGTGAAACAGAACAAACAACTATTAGAAGCTGCCAAATCAAACAAGAAATACACTTCAAGTCATGAAATCCCCAGTTTTTTTTATTATTATTTTGCTAATCTTTTCTTTTCTAATGTTAGTGTTACTGTTACATAGCCTATTCAGTTTTGACTTTGTAATATATTCCGTCTTTCAGTTATTAATAGGTTGTTCCGTGTACACATTTAGGTATGAAGATCGGCGATCTGCATATATTCGATGTGTCCCTCCTTAGCCTTACCAAAAGGTGGCAACCCTATGCTAATATAAGAATTTTAAAAACTTTACCACTTTTCTGAACTATGGAAAGATTATCTTAAACTATTTTTGTAGGAAATTTTATGAAGTTTAACTTTGTACATAAAGTGTTTTTGCTAGAACCCATAATTTTCTTTAGATATTTAGGAAAAAACTGAGAAAAAAAATTTAACGTGCCCCCACTTTCTGCTCGCCTCCAACCATGGGGACTTTTAGTATGTTGTTCAGGACACTTTTCTACACATTTCTGCCAAATTTCAAAATTACATGTTTTTTCTCCTATTTTTCTTTATTTTTTACCTGGACTGTAGCCCTAATTTTCCCTTTCATGTACGGTACTTGTACCGTAATTGGATTTTTAATAAACGCAACTTTAATAAATGGCTGTGTATTATATAATTGCCTTCTCTGCGCATTTCACGGTGTACTGTACATACAGTATACAGTTATAGTCTACAAAGATATAACCTCTAAATAAACGGAAAGTGCGATGTACAGTTTTCTTTCGAAATCTCGACATTTGTCCGGAATCAAAATTGCTATAACGTTTGAAAATTTGAAGACAAAATAACAAATGAATACTCATTTTAAAGGAAATTTATTTCCCTACAACTTCTTTTATGAGGGCATTGCTGTAATCCTAAGGGCTGAAGCGCTAGAAGGCAAAGTGTGTCGAAAAGCGTGAGGGAAAAGGGCGTTTTTCGAAAATTTGCTATTTTCGCTGGCGGATATCTCGAAAGCTATTGGGAATAGAAAAAAATGTATAGGATCAAACTTGTAGGAAATTTTATCAGCTTGAAAGTTGAATAAAGTAACGTTTCCTCCACGGTGCTACGTTGTTGAGGTAGCCTATAAGCGAAGAATCAATAAAAGGGAACTTCTGCCCCCCCTGCCCCCCGCTCACTTCCCACTCTCAGGGACTTTTACTATGTTGTTCAGGACAGGCCCCCCGACAATTCTGCCAAATTTTAAAACTTCACGATTTTTTATTCCTATTCTGTGTTTTTTGACCTTTATTGACTGGACTAGGTATCTTCTGGGGATGTGACACGAAGATTGGGAACAACTTCCTCTTATTTTTAAGGGGATTTTACATGAAGAATATTAGTTTTTTCGCGATTTTATCGAAAACGGCTCTTTCAGAAAGGTGCTTATTATTCTGCAATGCAGATATACAATACGCTTTCGAGAAACATTAAATTATTACGTATTAAAAGCAAATGCAAATCTTTCAATAGATCTCTCAAGGAATTTTTAACAACTCACGCCTTCTACAATATGGATTAATATTTCCAACTGGAATAAATCTGCCAGCTTACAGTTCTGTACCGGTATGGCGGTATATTGTTGTTATAACATGCATGTAGGCCTATATATTGATCTGACGTTTATATCTGACGCCTCGTCCAAGACAGGATCTACAGAATGAGGTAGGCCTTTACCAAAAACTAAAACTTTTAATTGAAACAGTTTTTCGAAAAAAGTATCTGAAGAGATTATAAGCCACCCACTCTAAATACGCGCTCTTTGCATGATGACCTCTTGTAACAGAAAATAGTATGAAAAGAAAATTTTGTATTAGGGATGAGTACCTTCAGGGGATGTGACACGGAGATTGGCGACGCCTTTCTCTTATTTTTAAGGGCACTTAACATTAAGAAAATTGTATCGTCCTCCCATAACCTTTTTTATGTTTGAAATATTAAAGAGCCTTTTCGTGAAAACTTTTTTCTATATTTTGATTTAAAAAAATGGCACTAATGACATAAAATACAAATTAAGAAATTACTATTTATGACTAATTAAATGGCAGCATTCGTTGTTCTATAAAAATTACTTCTAAGGGGTAGTTTACTCGTGTCCATTTTCGATTTTGCTAGGCTTTCTCCGTGACAGCAGAAAGTTCATAAAAACCTAGCACTTAATCCAGTCGATATAATGAAAAATAACTGGAAAGTTTTCCGAAGTTAATAAAATTTTTACAGGTTATCTGGGGGTACTCTAGGATGTCTATCCTAAGCTTTCGAGCTCGAGGACTCTGTGCTAACTTGGAGGAGGGGGGGGGGCAAAACCTCAAATTTTTTGGACTTTTTTCAGTTTTTCGCTTATATCTCGAAACTAAGCATACTTTGTGCACTATAGTAGAATATAACGTTGTAGAGCATTAAATTTTCTAAAATTTGGTTGATAAAATGAATTTGTAGACCCAATATTAACTGAGATACGGCCGATGAAACTTAGACAAAGTTTCTCGAAATGTAAAAAAATATCCAAAAAACTAAGGTTTTGGCCCTATAACTATTTATTACCACCATTTCCATGTTAATTATGTTAATCACTCATTAATATCAACGTCTTGGAATACCTATGACCCCTCCACCCCTCTTCCCACCCCCCTCCCCAAACGTTAAGATGCCTCATTTTATTGTAAGAAATGCATTTTAAGAAACCTTCTCACGCCACAACCACTTATCGCATGCAGGAAAAGAATATCCTGTGGTTCGTACTTCAACGAGTGGGATGAACAGCACAGTTGGGTGCTTTTTTGGTCCCCTTGGTCCTTATTTTAGTTCCTTGGTCTTTTTCTGGTCCCTTGGTACTTTTATGGTCCGATTGGTCCTTTTTTGATTCCCTTGGTCCTTTTCTGATCCCCTTGGTCCTTTTCTGATCCCCTTGGTCCTTTTCTGATCCCTTGGGCCTTTTCTGGTCCCCTTGGTCTTTTTATGGTTCCCTTGGTACTTTTATAGTCCCCTTGGTCCTTTTCTGGTCCCTTGGTCCTTTTCTGGTCCCTAGGTCCTTTTGTGGTCCCTTGGTCATATCTGGTCCCCTTGGCCCTTTATGGTCCCCTTGGTCCTTTTAAGACCCCCTTGGTCCTTTTCTGGTCCCCTTGGTAATTTTCTGGTCCCCTTGATTCTTTTCTGGTACCCTTGGTCCTTTTCTGGTCCCTTGTTCCTTTTCTGCTCCCCATGGTTCTTTTCTGGTCCCCTTGGTCTTTTATGGTCCCTTCGTCCTCTTCTGGTCCCTTGGTCCTTTTCTGGTCCCCTTGGTCCTCTTCTGGTCCCCTTGGTCCTCTTCTGGTTCCCTTGGTCCTTTTATGGTCCCCTTGGTCCTATTATGGTCCCTTGGTTTTTTTGTGGTACCTTGGTTCTTGTGGTCCTTTGGTCCTTTTGTGGTCCTTTGGTCCTTTCGTGGTCCCTTGGTCCTTTTGTGGTTCCTTGGTCCTTTTGTGATCTCTTGGTCCTTTTCTGGCCCCCTTGTTCCTTTTATGGTCCCCTTGGTCCTTTTATGATCCCCTTGTGCCTTTTCTGGTCCCCTTGGTCCTTTTCTGGTTCCCATGGTCCTTTTATGGTCCTTTTATGGTCCCCTTGGTCCTTTTATGGTCCCCTTGGTCCTTTTATGGTCCAGAAAAGGACGAAGGGACCAGAAAAGGACCAAGGGACCAAGGACTGTTTGCCATTGACACATAGGCTTACATTGGTTTTAAGGAAATTAAACTATTAATCACGTTATTAAAAGCTCTACCAGCTATGGTTCGAATGAATAGGCCTATTCATTAAATCTTCTACCACTATTTGAAAAGCACAAGTACGGAAAATTTGCAGTCCACAAAAAAGTTGTAGTCTTGGGGATAGACTTCCTATCAGAATTGTGTTTAAGAATGGTTCCTTATGGAACGTTGTATTTGAAAATGAGGAGGAAGTTGCTTGAAACGCGTCATACCAAAATAATGACTAGTGAAGCTTAAAAGTGTGTATAGTCAACTCATATAGTAAATTAAATGTATACAGCAAATTCAATTTTAGTATCCTTTTTATTTATATAATAAAACTATTTTAAATTGTAATTACTGTACTGTACTTAGGCTATAGATTTCACAGAATATTCTGGAATTCAAGAAATTACAACAGGTTTAAGGAAGAGCACACCTGACATCACAGCATATTACACAATACTTGCAAATATCAACACCGGGGAATAACTGTCTTTTCAAGGTTAGAAAAATTATGCAACTGCACGTAATTCTCAGCACACTTTTATTTTTGCATCAGTACTTCCTTATGGACTACTGGGAAAAACGGAGCCAAGAATTTAATGGCCAGAGATGGCAATATATCTGCAAGAAGAATGGCTCCCGTAGAAGTTGGGTTGCACACGCGAGTTGTGTTATCATTTGATGTATTGTCGAAGACATGTGTGTCTTCATGTCCTCCACCCTTTTAACAAATTTAAAACAGAACATTTGTAAAAAAAATTACGAAAATGTATGAGGACATAACTGTGTTTAGTATTTTTCTTATTAGTTTGGTTTACTGTATCTGTCCGATAGAACAAGAACAGTATGTGATATTTTGCTTATAGTGGAATGCCGAAATTATTCATGACTAAGAAATAGGAAAATGTGGAATAAATAAAGCTAGACTATTTTATTACTTAGACATTCCAATCAAATTCTCCGATATCAGAGAAGGAGTTTTGAAGTTAGTGTAAATTGGAAAAAAAACTAACTACGAATTTCTACGTATGGCAGTAGATTAATCATTTGGTGAAGTAAAAGTTTCTGAGCTACTGGCCTCCAAAGTAGTGATCTTTTTACATACAAAAATGAAAATAACTATTTTCACGAGGTAGCTGTCATGCTAGTATGATTCACTACAGGCTATTGTCACTTGATTCCATTTATTTGAGGATGTGGCTATCTGCAGAAGGCTTCTTGACTATATCAAAGTCTTACTTTAGAAATAAGATCGCTCTAGAAAGGGCTCCAGCTAAAAAAATGCACTTTTAGACCAATCTTTGACTGACAAATTAACTGTGTGGACCTATACCTACGGTAAAGAATTCTTTTCTACACAATTGTACATATATGTTAATCATGTGACCAAAAATTCAGCTTGTTTTCTCACTCCCTCATATTTTAATAATTTAAGAAATGTAGATTTTCTCTCCACGGCAGTTTATGTTAAACTACGATTATTGTCAACAATACAGGTCCTCTGGAAGGTTATGTTACATTCTGGAATTATGTGAATTGTTCCAGAATGTTTTAAAAGGTACTCTTACATTCTGGAATAATCTGGATGGTTCCAAAGAACAAAACTGCAATAAAGTAATTAGCAACGGAAGTTAAAACATAAACATGAGCAATGTTAATAAAACCTGTTAAACTGAAAAGTGGAAGATCTCCTTTTCAGGGAATGTAGAACTGTTTAGTACTGATTAACAGTAAAAAAATCAGAATTTTTGGGATTGACATTTTTGAAAATAATATATATATATATAAGTTATATATTTATCACAAAAAAATCAGCAGGCTAAAACAAAACACCCTGTACATGCATTTCCAAACTTAGGATATCGTTTGAAGCAGAACGTAATTATCTTACAAATAAAAAAAGAAACAACAAAATATCTTGAACTGTTCCAGAAATAGAGCACTTCAAAGTTTTTCCGAAAATCACACTCGAGAAATGGCACCTGAGACGCCATCCTTGGTGGCCTGTATCTCGGCCCAGGAATTTTTTCTGGGCAAAACAAAGAAAATGGGTTTCCTACTTTGTCCTGAATTTTAACATACATTAAATTCATTAACATCTGAGACTAAGAAGGTAAGCCCCTGCCTGAATTGACATGGATTATGCCTTATACAACAAAGAAATACAGTTAAATGTAACTGAAAGTTAATTTTGCATGCTAACCACAGATTACTTGTTTATACAACTGGACCTTAATTGATCACTTTTGTTAGGATACGGACAAGGAAATAAGGGTTAAAATTTTGAATGAATTATTGCAAAATTTTCTCCTAAATACTGCATGTATTCAATGTTGCTTTACAGCAGTTAAATCATACACTATTCAAGACATAGTTGGTATATTCTGTTATTTGGATTTTTTATTTTAATACCTGTATTAAATGCCAGTATGGTACTTCATGAGATGTATGGTGGACGGGAAATGTCTGTCTGTCCGTGTGTCTGTACGAGCGATAACTCGAATAGCCTACGCTTTTTCGGATCTTCAGCCTTCGCACTTATAACGTCCATGGGTCGAAGCCTACGGACTTTGGACCGAATCGGTTGACCGGTGCCGGAGTTCATCAAATGCAATCCAGTTCTCACGACATCAGTATTGTTTGCAGTGTTCATATACGGCTTTGGAAGTTGCATTACACTGGGCTTTAACAAATAACACTACTCACACATTCCTTCACATATGCTTATCAAACTTTAGATCTTTGTTTTTCCGTAAGCCCTGCTTAATGAATCGATATGGAGCTTACCTCGGAGATCGATTACAAAAATAACTTATTTTTTGCATATCATAATTGCAATTGTCACTGATCAAACAAAAGCATGACATATAAAGTAAAGAATACAAGACATCATTCAGGAGTTAAGAATATAAAATACAAGTTTTCAGATGTAATTGCAAGTGGGTTAGTATCTGGACAGTTAGTATTAGGACAAAATATCTTTAAAATGTACGAACATAGGCCTATTACAGTCAAAATAATAATTCTAGCCTATGTCAGTATCATTACATAATATTAATTAATTCAGTTATTTCTCTCCCTCTGTAGTTTCCTGTATCCCCTAGTGTTGGGGCTTAGGGCCTCCAATTGGAGGTTTCTGTTACCTAAGTGAATTTTGTTACGCTCATTTTCCGAGAGAGGGCAGAGGGACAGGTGGTAAGCTCATCGCCTCTCAAACCCCCCTCGGAAACTAACGTATTACTTGGACGTGAAAGAGTCGAGGAATTTTGTCCAGAGGCTCTAACGTAGGCTTGGAGTTCTTTTACGTGGCGTAAATCTACGACACGGGCCCCCTGCGTAAGTCCCTCCCGGAGGACTTCGTGCCCAGGAATTTTACGTCCTGAAAAATCCATCGACCCCAGCGACCTTCGGATCTAGAGGCGGGCACGCTACCTCTAGACCACCGCGGCCGATAAATAAATAAATAAAATAATAATGTTCATTTTTTGAACAAGTTATATTAAATGTCAAGGAGGGTTAAATTACAATGTCACAGAATACATGTTTACAGTGCGACTTTATTCCTTTTCAGGAAAGGAGAGGCCTAAACTGCATGTCTTGAATATGAAACTAAGTCAGGAACTCCCGCCATCACAGCGAGAATATTGTTGTATGAAATTGCGTCAAAGTCATTTTTTGTGGCCTTACAGTACAATTTTGGCAAACACAAGTCTTGAATTTTACAATCACACTGCCATTTTTTATTTCGTTGATTGTCCCAGGTAGTCATTAATTGTCGTAGATGACATCTACCGATTCTCCTAGTGTGAGTTGTCTTTCTTCGTTCCCTGCATTAATATTTGTGTCTACCTTATCTTGATCATTATGGGAACAGGTTTCTGTGGTCTTCATTTTGACAGTAGTAAAATCTTTATTAAGGATACATGAAATTGATATGCAATCACATAGGCTATCGCGAAATGGGCTTAATATGGTGAATTTTGTGTGGACTCTTCAGTGTGTTAATACCTTCCCATATTTATCCTCTGGCTTAGAATCATCTGTAGTCAATGAAGGCACCTACATTAACTCTAGTTTTAAGATCTTGGCATGCCTGAGAAAACATTTCAGCATTTTGCACTACAATCTTTTCAGAACTCATCATGTTCCAAACATGTTTTTGCACCATAGCACCAATCCCGTTTGCTGCACCCTTGGTGTGAAATGATGCAAAAAATGCCCACTTTAAGTTTTCCAGGTTATATTTCTTTTTCAAGACGCTAAAGTTTTGCAAAATTGTACGAGTACCTTTGTCTGAACTCACCTCCATCAGAAAATATGTGAAGGCTTCTTAACGTCTGATTTTTCTTCACATGGTCATCCAAGATAAGACAAAGAAACGTGTCACACAATTTTAATATTAACTACATAGCCTATTGATTTACTATGACCAATTTTTACTTCTGGAAATCCCTCTCTAAATAAATTGAAAGCCTCAGTAACAATAAATGGCATGTGAAGTCGAGCCATAATGTGGTCACATCTTTTGTTTGATCTTTTGACACAAGAAGTTTTTCTGCCAGGATCTACTCTAATGATTTAATAATTATTGCAGAAATTTGTAACCTCCTGCATATGATCTTCACTTATCCCCCTAACTATTTTTTCTGTACTTTTACTCAGAGATATCCCAAAATTTGAATCAAGTTTTTGTAATAACTGCCAATTTTTAAAATGATTTCTTGGCATTGCAATTTCAGTTCTTTTATAGGTTTTACCAACAGGAGATAGAAAAAGCTTTATCTGCTTGCTTTTTTAGCTGAACGCGTTAGTCTTTTTCTTTCTGCCTCCTTTGCTTTCCTTAATGTTGCTTCTACTGCTGTTTCTTTCAATTTTTTCTTCTATATTTTTTACTAGGCTATGTTCTTTCTCTTCAACTTATATTTTTCATCACTTTTTCGCCTTGCCGTAAACAAGTTCTGCCTTTCACAATTTATTTTCCCATGCTGTTGAAAAAACATATGAACAGCTTATTTTAAAGGAATAAAATATTTTGAGCTTACAGATGTATTCAAGTTAAGTCCAAACAGTGTGCACTTCAGAGTTTCCTTCTAAAAGTTGTTAGTATCAGGACATAATACAAAAGATGTTATAAACATTTCTAGACCATTTTTTATTCAATATATCTATTGGTATCTACTATCTGAATCATAAACTAGCAGTTCCAAGCATTTTGTACAGATGACCTCAGTGAAAACATTACAATACAACTTTTTCGAATTTCCTGTTAGTATCAGGACAGCAAATACTAGCCATTTTTCAAAATTGACTTTTCTGCATTTTGAAAAATCTTCTACTGAAATAAATGTTATTCAAATACCTAAGAAACACAGAGAAACATTTAGAAGTTTTGTTCCATGTCTTGGTTGTTTAATTAATATATTTTTCTTAGTAAGCAAATCTTGTCACGATCCTGCTGCACAATTCAAATATAAATTTAGACTGCAAAAACATGGAGAAATGCTCAAAACAATACGATAAAATTATGACGACAGATACTTGCGATTCGCATAGTGGATTGGACACTAATTATGAGCCAAATAGCTTAGTCAGTTTAAAATTTAAATGTGAAGTGTTGAAAACAAGTTTTAATAACTGTATCAACAAATAGAACAGAACGAGTAGAAAATTATAAACCTACATTTCTTTAGGAAAGGAAGTGTTCGGCAGTTTGAAACAAACAACAAAAACTGCAGTCCAGAAGCGGAGGGAGATATGAACATGGAATTAGTGTGGAACATTGTTTAATTGGCACCGAAAACTATTTCACGAATACTTTTGTGTTTCAGTTTTAAGTAGCCTAAATGTCTGCCGAGTACTGCAACTGTAGAGCCTACATTGTATTAGTGTATTTGAACGTACCTCATTATTATAATTTGTTATGAATTTTTAGAGCTCACTCAGTGCTTCTTTTAGGAATAGATCTGGAGGGAACGAAAACTTATGTTACTAAGCCACTCTCAAACAATTTAAAATCTAAGAAGCATAGGCCTAACTAAAGTAACTTAATTACCTATCTGTTGTTGCAGTCCTTATTCAGAGCAGTCTTTTAATGACAAAACGTTTTATAAGTTATTTCAACTTGGAAGCTCTTCTCCTTCAATTGAAATTAACTTGCAATGATCTAGTTAGTAAATTATCTATCTCCTAGCCGGTTTCTCAGTGGGGTTATATAGTCTATTCATATTCGTAAAGTGAATATTTTTATACCAGTATTTTCCGTTTCATCATAACAACCAATAGGCATACAAGATTTAGGACGCATTTTAATGATGATACATTGTAATTTACATTTGAAAAAAAAGTTAAGCCTATTTATGAAACAAGTGGTAAAAACTATATTTCATGTTGTGAGTAGGTATATTTGCGAAACGAGCTGTGAGAAATTTTGCATTTAAAAAAGCGAATGCCCAATGAATTTTAACATTACCAATTTTTATCCAACTATTTCTATTTAATAATCATATGCAAATATTTTTTTAACTAAGAGAATAGCCTATTTTTCAGATGATTGAAATCATGGTTGGTAGCTCTGGGGTGTTATAGTTTGATATCACTCAAATGCTGCCTAAAAAATAAAAATCTGCTTAGAAATATGATCTAAAGTCTATCGTATATGATATGATATGATTTATTTGTTCTAAGACACTTTACACTGGCCCTTAAGTTACACACTTTCGAAAAGGAGCCGTACCTACCTTCCGGTTTCTGGCAGGTCCTTTTCCAGATAATACATGCATACATAATTAACACACGGCAGATAGTTCAACGACATCAATCACATTAGCTTTAGTACTTAAACACTACCTTTGTTGAACTGCCGATCGTATATCTTCATAGGGCACACGCTATCATGGACGCTGGAGACGTGTGATGGATGTGATACTAGACACTAAATTATTATTTGATCCTCAACTCCCTAATCTTACAATAATGATTTGAACTATTCTACTTTCCCCCTATACTCCTTGGCAATTCACTCTTAATGAACCTTAATCTATTTAAATTAACACTTCATCAAAAGTTAAGTCTATCGTATAATAATGACAAGATTTGTTAACATCTGACCCTGCTCTGTTATGAGCCGAATTTGTGTAAATGAATAAAAAAAGAGCATGCTGAAATTGAGTCTAAAGCTTGCCTGCCAAACCTTTTGTTCGTTTCTGATATTAGAATATTTGTGAATTTATCAAGCGTCAGTAAATATTTTTTTATTATTTTTTTTAACCAGAGTCGTATCCTATGTTTTTATTTTACTGATGTACTTTATCCAAAATCTCTGTACTGAGTTTATCACTCTTGTAATATACTGTAATAGCCTATAGGCTATATAAACAGAGGTGTCGACTTGAAAATAATTTGGGGGCAAGAATTTGATTTTCAGTAGTTACAGGCCTACATAGGCATATATATGATAGAAATATGAAAGAAACTTGAATGTTGGGGGCAGAAACTGGCTTGTCCTCCAAAGTCAGTGCTTACATAAGTAAGAAATTAATATAGGCAACTACTGTTTCTTAGGGGAAAATATAAATTTACTTATAAGGTAATTAGGATTTTCTCCGAGGAGGTATTTCCCCCTTCCAGCTAGGGTTTCCATACGTCCCGAAAAAGCAGGATTACCAAGAAAAGAGTTCCGCTAAAAATCAAGACAAGAACAATAGGCCCTACTAAATTTACAATGAAATAAAACTAATTTCATAACAACCACCAGATTTCCCTTTCAAAAAGGCGATAATATGACACTTCAACATTTGGAATTGTAACAGCCCACTCGTCGTTATAATAAAAGTACTTACAATTCGTCGATGTTTTGGGCTGGCCTCGGCTCACTCAGTCGTTGCATCGAATTTCTCTTCTTTAGTCTACAGGGAATATTTTAGTAGGGTATATTATGGGGGTCGTTATTACCAATTTAAATAATAACAGTGTATTTTAAACTGGTATGAAAATTGTTTATTCTATCCACCAACTATAAATGGGATGGGTTATAAATGTTAATTCCCTTGGGGTATTTCAGATGAAGGGCTGCTCGACAGAATGGCCTCCTTACTTCCCTCCTAAATTATCAAATAGTATCTAGTTTATCAAGCTGCAACCTGGTATATTTATCTGGTCACGTAAAAGTTCGTCGATCCACAGTACTTACAGTATTTTCACTGATTCTAAGTTTGGTACTGGCTGTAATAAAGCCGTACCTAAAATGCATACTATTCACTGACGTTAATTTAAAACAGACTTAGTACCGGGGTCAATCCCGATACTTATAATATAAAAATTACAGAGGGCAGCCCTATGGCAACCTCTGTATTGAAGAGATATGATGATCCCAGCCTACCGTATGTGCCGGTAGTCCACAGAATGAATATTTGAACATGGTGACCATTCCCTCTCCCACTCATTCGTCCAAAAACCCCTATTTTATTAACAACAAATAAGAACTACTGTTAATACAAATTTTGTTCTTTTCACATGTTACCTCTGTTCTCATTGGTTCTGAGTTTTTAACATTTGCAGCTCCTACAACAAGACACGTTTTATGCCAACGTATTTTTAATTCCAGGAAATGGTATGGCATTCCTAGTATATGCATACAAGTACACTTTCCCATCTCCTTTTACTCAGAATCTGCTTTTCAGTAACTATAATCTCTTTTCAACACTTTTTTCTTCAATGCTGGACACCTAGCGTGCTTGAAATCCCCCGGAATTGGTCTGGCCCAGGCTGACTCATTCTACTGCACCTGCTTTCTGTATCTTTTAATAACATTACTTCTCATGTTATTCTCCCTCTTACCTATATAATATTCACTATTTAATATTTCTTATTTATTTTTCTTAATTCCATGATTTATTCCCTATCATTGTAATTATGATATTTACATTATTAATGGCTGGTGTATCACTGCTGCTTACATAGCATAATTATAGGCTACTTAACAATGCCTAGGTTATGCTTTCTTATAATGCCCAAATGATTTATGAAAAAAGTATATTTCACAGAAGTGTTCTTTCTGAGTAAATTATTTATACTCCTACAACCTCATGTTTTGGTATTGTGCAATGTGAGTTTGTATACCATGCAGTGACGTCTTCAATAACAGGTCAATAGCTTCAAGTCATTCATTCGAGATCCTATTCATTTGTACCTTATCTTACCAGCCTAGTGACATCCCTTTTATACCTGGTCTTGTTACTTTTAACCTAGGTCTATTCAAAACAACATTCTTCAGCATGCACTCACCCTCCGGCATACCTCTGTATTGACCTCACCATTTTAGTAATGCAGTCGTAACTTCCATAATATTACATGAACTGATTTATTCAATAGAATAAAACGCAACTAATTACACTTGAAAGCACTAATTAAAAGAACAAAATGAATGAATAATTAAATTGAATTATTACACTTGATTCTTACAACACCACGGATCCATTTATGGTTATCCATCTTAAAATTACATAACAATAATAAAATAAACAGCTGATTTATTTGCTGTAGTCCATCTTACAACTACATAACGTCAGATATATATCGAGAGCGGATTTCTTGCTCACCGTCCAAAATTAATTTTCTTATACACTCACGATTTCTCTTGTATAAGTCATCTCACACGCACTTGACTTACCGCGATCAGATACACTTTACAATTAAAATCATGCATCACTCCCAGTACCTTATGTGCGAAATGACGTACCCCTACTCTCATGTTGTCATGTCCCCCTTTATTCCTTATACGCTTAGAAGGATGCCGTGCCTATCTATTTTTTTTTTCAGATTCTTCGATTTATTTCTGCCTTGTAACTTATCCAATGAATAAATATAATTTCTTTCGTTTTCTTAATTCCCACATTCAATTATATCAACTGCAATAATAATTTTTTTTACGTTATTTTATTTGACTCCTATCTAATTGATGATACTAGATTATTTTTCTGAGGATACATAGATGGATTATCCATTGATATTAGTATATTCATAGCATGAACAAAAGCCCTGGTGACTCCTTTTACACCTCATATTCTTAATCAAAACATAAAAGAAAGCTGTTCTTTTTAAATGTTAGCTATCAATGTTATGCTGCTCACTTTTGTTTAAAAGAATTTCAAATTACTTCTTTTCATCCTTACTTATATTCCTGCTATCCCCTTCGTCCTCATATTGATAATTTTCATCTACTTCTGTTCCACACAAGTTTAATTTACAATCCCTCTCAATTGCATCTATATCTTCACAATAAGCGTTACTAAACTCGACGACTTCAACACCTATTTCAAATTCAGATCGCGATCTCTCTGTCGCACCTGAAATACTATATGTTGGGTTATTCTGACCTACAACATAAGCTTCAATAATATAATCGGTTGGGTTTTTCTGACCTACAACCTTATTTAATTCATCAATAGTAACATTAATATCCTGACCTCTAGTCAGATTTTCAATTGTAAAGAACTCCTCCTAGATTGCTAATTTCTTTAGTAGAACAGTTTATATGAACATTTACATTACTTGTAAGAAAAGGGACTTCAATAATATTTTCATTGCGTTCGATCTTAAGATAATTCTCTTCACATTTAAAATTCTTTTATTTTCAGTAAAATGTCAGCTTATTATGGTCGGTGCGCTAGATTTCAATTTTCCTGTCACCTATGCTTAAATGTACCATGATTCGCTTATCAACTTTATCCTCGTATCAATTTGTTATTCCATCCCATTAGCATGTTTCCAGAGCTTATCATGATTAACGTTTTGCTTACATTAGTTATATTTTTGGTGGATTCAGAAAGCTTGTATTATTATTATTTAATTCTGTGGGTAATTTATATGCATTACTGTTCCAAATTTTCATTTTTTTATCTCTTTGTAAACACGACTCCTATAAGCTATATTACTCTAGTTCCCATTTAAATCGTCACTCTGCTCGTGGTCATTCACTTCCCCGTTTACATCATTATTATTATTATGGTATTCATTTGCCTCTGGATTCATTGATGTCCTATCCCCTGTCATGCTACCATTCTGATTACGATCTTCACTTTGTTGAAATCGGACATACTTGCCTTCTCTTAAAGTACCGTTTCTGAAATTTTGACTTGTACTTCCTGATTCATTTTGTTCAAATGCCATGTGATTTACCGACGTGTACGCGGGCCTTGACCTATTTCTGTCGTAGTTAGCATGGATATCGCCTGCGGCTCGGGTCTGGTCATTACCCCTATAATTATTCCCGCTACCTGTATTATTTCTTCCATTTGCTGCATAATTAGTAGCTGGATGAGCTTGATTATTTCTACTGTAGTTTCCTTGCCTCTGTTCTCGGTTCCCCGTAAAATCTGAATTACGTCTAGCCATCTCTCCGTTCTGATTATTATAATTATTCCTATTGCTAGCAGAATATTGCAGGCCATTTTCATATTGATTATAACTCTTATTTCTTTGGTCTGTTGGTTCCTTTACATCATAACTCCTACACAATTTTATTCCTTCCTCATATTCTGTTAATATGGCTAACATCTCGGCGTACGTGCTGGGTTTTGCTATAGTTAAGTGATGATACACTTCTCTTCCGAAATGCTTCATACATATTTGTAACACGTCCAACTCGCTTAATGTCGTTTTTAGGGACCTGGCAGTCTTAATTACACGCATAAAATATTCGGTCATTGATAAGTTTTCTTGTGGGTTATACTGCCCTGAGTACAATTCAGCCCTGGCCTTACTCTGCCTACTCTGACTCCAATAACGTTCAAAAAAGAGTTTTCTGAATTCAGGGTATCCTAATCCTTCTGATAAAATAAATTCACACCAATCCCTGCATCTTCCTACCATTCCTTTTTGCACTATCATCATTTTATATTCTTCAGGTATGGCTTTTAATTTGAAATAGGCCTCCATTTCACTGATAAATGAATGCGGGTTTGACAAATTTTCGTCATTATATTTTGGCAAAGCAAATTCTCCAAGAATCTGATTTAGTGGCATATTAGTTTGATTATTTATAGGACTAACAAGATGAGTAACTAGGCCTACCTCACTTCGCACAGTTTCCGAGTCGTTGATAACGCTGGAAGCTACCTGTCCTCCGCTAATTGGTTCAATGCATTGCAAATTTGCATTGTTTACAACATTTAATTGTGGAGTACAGACTTCTCTACTATCAACATCGCCTCGCTTATCAGGGATGTCACTATCTGCTTTGCTAATTTTCTCAGTAACATTACCTAACTCTTTTGTAATATTGTTCTGTACTACAATAACTTTATTAATTTCCTGGCTCAGTTTCATCTCTATGTCCCTAACCTGCCCTTGGAATTTATTGCTAAGCTCTCCAATTTCATTCGAAAATACTTTTACTAAGCTCCCTTCTATATTTTTATTCTTTTCTTTAATTTCAGTTTTCAATCCTTCAATCTTTTTGTCCATAGCATTTACAGTACTACCTAGTTTTTGTGAAAATTCCTGATCTTTATTTACAAAATCATTTTCCACCTTTTTCTTATGAGCTTCTACTATACTTTCTATAGTATCAATTCTACAATTTATCCTGACATTATTCCCCTGACTTTCCTTATCTAATTTTTCAAGTCTCGCTTCATTATGTTTTATGCTTTCGGACATTTTCCCAACTATTTCCTTAAATTCCTCTGAATTTTTCTCAATATTTTCTAGTTTCCTATCAATGTGTTCTACCATTTTCTTATCGCGTTCTTCTGCATTTTTTTCTAATTTCTCTGCCATTTTCCTATTCTGTTCGAATAGTGCCCCTAACCAAGAAGGCATTGCTTCCACTACAACCTCGCTATTTGTTTGCTTGGTCTCTACCTGTTTCTGAATGACTTGAGCTAACAGTTCCTCATCGCTATCCCCGTTATCAATTCTTTCCTTCCCCATTACTTCATTTATATTCTGTACTATTTCATTGTTATCATTAACTATGCTCTCAGTCTCATCCCTAGTCAATAAATCCTGTCCTTCCTGTGATTCTAAGCGATCCATCTTTTTCTTAACTATTTTTCCACTACGCAATGTTATCATTACTCATTCCTAGCCTCATCTATACCCGTCACTGCACTATAATCACTTTGATAATAATTCATGCACCTTACTTTGAGTTTTACATAGAAATTTCACCACAGTACAAATAAACAAACAAGTACATACCCTCTTATGAACTAGCATGCACATGTAAATATTACCCTATTATCAATAGAATTACAAAAAATTTTATAATCTTCTCTCTTCTCTCCCCTTATCTTGAACTGCCCACTCCTAAAACTCGTATATCCGGTACACTGCTTTCCTGTCTTCCTTATCTTGAATTAATCTGTTAATATGAAGTCTCACTTGCGTAATTATGATGTCAATTAATTGTTCTAGCAGACCCACGTACCGTAATCACTGTATGCAACCCTTGCTTAATCTTGCCTTCTTAATTTCGCCCCCACAATATTACTTTTTCGGCCCACGTTGTTAGCACCATGTATGTAACAGCCCACTCGTCGTTATAATAAAAGTACTTACAATTCGTCGATGTTTTGGGCTGGCCTCGACTCACTCAGTCGTTGCATCGAATTTCTCTTCTTTAGTCTACAGGGAATATTTTAGTGGGGTATATTATGGGGGTCGTTATTACCAATTTAAATAATAACAGTGTATTTTAAACTGGTATGAAAATTGTTTATTCTATCCACCAACTATAAATGGGATGGGTTATAAATGTTAATTCCCTTGGGGTATTTCAGATGAAGGGCTGCTCGACAGAATGGCCTCCTTACTTCCCTCCTAAATTATCAAATAGTATCTAGTTTATCAAGCTGCAACCTGGTATATTTATCTGGTCACGTAAAAGTTCGTCGATCCACAGTACTTACAGTATTTTCACTGATTCTAAGTTTGGTACTGGCTGTAATCAAGCCGTACCTAAAATGCATAATATTCACTGACGTTAATTTAAATCAGACTTAGTACCGGGGTCAATCCCGATACTTATAATATAAAAATTACAGAGGGCAGCCCTATGGCAACCTCTGTATTGAAGAGATATGATGATCCCAGCCTACCGTATGTGCCGGTAGTCCACAGAATGAATATTTGAACATGGTGACCATTCCCTCTCCCACTCATTCGTCCAAAAATCCCTATTTTATTAACAACAAATAAGAACTACTGTTAATACAAATTTTGTTCTTTTCACATGTTACCTCTGTTCTCATTGGTTCTGAGTTTTTAACATTTGCAGCTCCTACAACAAGACACGTTTTATGCCAACGTATTTTTAATTCCAGGAAATGGTATGGCATTCCTAGTATATGCATACAAGTACACTTTCCCATCTCCTTTTACTCAGAATCTGCTTTTCAGTAACTATAATCTCTTTTCAACACTTTTTTCTTCAATGCTGGACACCTAGCGTGCTTGAAATCCCCCGGAATTGGTCTGGCCCAGGCTGACTCATTCTACTGCACCTGCTTTCTGTATCTTTTAATAACATTACTTCTCATGTTATTCTCCCTCTTACCTATATAATATTCACTATTTAATATTTCTTATTTATTTTTCTTAATTCCATGATTTATTCCCTATCATTGTAATTATGATATTTTCATTATTAATGGCTGGTGTATCACTGCTGCTTACATAGCATAATTATAGGCTACTTAACAATGCCTAGGTTATGCTTTCTTAGAATTGAAAGTTACAAAAATAAGCAAGCTGATGTAAATTGGGTGTCCTTTTTCAATCCTGCAAGTCTCCAGAGTTGTTTTCAGAATTACTGAAACTAGCAGAGTTTAATTTTTGCAATCATAGCCACATTTCTGCTAACGTGGAAAGGATATTTTCGCTCATGAACACTCAGTGGTCTAGCGAGCTTAATAATTCAACAATCAATTAAAGCAATTTTATTATTACAGTAGGGCCTATAACAGGAACATGAGTATGAGTAACTTGTATTTCAGTGGCAGCTATTCAGGGGAAGTAGGTGAAGCAGCACTTCACCAGTATTTTTCCTTTACAATACGTATTTTTGAAGTTTATTTTCCATACCATGAATGTTGGTTTTTACTATAAATATATCTGTATTTTTGAATTGCCCGCCACGCCACCACCTGGTGTCAAAGCTAGGAGACACTTAAATCCTGAGTGCGCAACTTGCTTCAAGTCGGCCGTGTGAAGGTAAACTGGAAACCACGCCCTCCGTTGCATGGGTAGTCTGGTCAACTAAAACTGAGGATATGCAAGCAGCAGTTTTCTCGCTTATCCCACGTCCCCATACCGACGCGAACAGACTACCCACGAAGCTGTCCCTCTTGTTCAGCCACAGCACATCATACTGTCAGCTCGGAGAAAGAGGTGGGCACGTTAGATCTTCCACCGTCTGACGCCGCCAAATTCGAATGTGTTAAATTCAGAACTACCCGGATTCCACAACCCCGATTAAGTATTCTGTCGCACTGGGAACACTAAGCGACTTCCTCTACCTCGATAATTAAAAATACTATTTTCTCGTCTCTTATTCCATTTCGGAGAACTCTCACGCGATTTTCCCTGCCCTAATTATTATTATTGCTGTTATTATTACTATTATTATTATGATCATTATTATTATCATTATTATTGTTATTATTATTATTATTATTATTTTTTTTTTTTTTTTGCTATTTTCTCTCGTCACACAACTCACACAACGTTCGACGAGACGAGAGAAATTAGCAAAAAAATAATTAGGGCAGAGAAAATCACGTGAGAGTTCCCAGAGATGGATTAAGAGACGAGCAGTTTAGATAGGCCTACTCATAATTTCTAAAAATATTTTAAGTTTGCTGTATGAAATGGTATTTGCAGCACGCCCTCGTTTTGAGCCACGAGCCGCTACTGGGTGAATTCCGTTATTAACATAAGCATGTGGCATTTTTTTTTCTCTTCACCTAATTTTCCGGCCACGAGCCGCCACTGTTGTATTTTGAAAAATAAGAACCTATTGAGATGTAGACTATAACAAAGTCAGAAAAATATAATTGATGTGATAAATCATGTTGAAAATAAACCCGTTTCTTTCTTATTTGTAGTCCACATAAACAACTATTGTCCCCATTTCACTTGTCGATTAGCCTATAGGCCTACCTAACCCTACCCTCCGTCTAATCAGTGAAAGAAAAACTGTGATATGATAATGATAGTGATGACTAGAGCAAGGCATTTAATCACCAAAAAATGTGAAAAAATGCGAGATAAAAATGCATGTAGGACCTAAAACTAGTTAAAAAATGATAAAAATGAAAAAGAACAATAAATTAGGCTATCCATCATTTGTTGTAATTAGTTTTTTAAGTGACGAGTTGATTTTAGAGAGCAATTTAATGGATGACAGAATATTTAAATTTACGATATGAAACATACGTAACTTATATTGTAACCTACTAAGTAAGGAAATTAATGCTACTTGGACAATTTTTGTGAAAGAAAAATTGTTATTTCATAACTGGCATGCCCTTCAAAATGCCCTTATCAAATATGTGCCATTTAAAATGAAATAAATATTTAGTAAAGGACGAAAACTTGGCGGAGATTCTCAAATGAAAACGATTGTCTATTGTCTGAAACTAATTACTTGTACCTCCACTGGAGGCTTTATTGGAAATATAGTAAGAATTCAAAATGCACATTCTTTAAAAATAGGGGGTAGCAAATCTGCTTTGTTTCCTGTGACGTTGTTTTACTTATAAATTTATAATAGAGAAGCATTAAAAACAGAAGTAAGAATGAAAAATTGAAAATATGAAGCAATGTAACACTTTATAAAAAATCTATAAAATTGTCGAAAACGACTTAAAAATTCTCAATCTGTTAAAAATCTCTTGAAAATGACTAGGCTATCTCTTGAAAATTAAGAAAGATGCAAAATAAGTCCATAACAAATTATCCTATTTAATCATTTTCACATTTGTATAAATTCGAGCTATCTTTCAACCTTCAAATAAAAAAGATGCAAACTTATCAAATGTCTTTCCCTAGTGGTTATGATTATGATAGTGTTGATGACACAACAATGACTAAGTAATGGAGTTATCGAGAACGGAGCCATAAGAATGAAGATATAACTGAGAGCTGGACTGAACACCATGGAAATACTGTGAACAGAGTAGAGAAATCGTCCTATATTGCAGCATGTTTATAATGTTGTGTAAATCCGAACAGTGCCAGGCAGAAAATCATAATAACGTAACAATACGCTCACATATTGTAGGCTTGCAATTGGCGGAAGCAGACCACACCTTCTTCTCTGTTACCATCGTCTCAGCCAGTGAGAGTGCAACTCGAACTTCATTGGCTCCTCATAGCGCATCTGCAGCAGCACCAGGAGCCCCAGGATTCATTCTCCGGTTCGAGCCTCTTAAAGACACTGAGCAATACTTTCAAGGAAATAGAGATAATATAATGAAGGATAAGTCACAACAATATTCCCCATTCTCCTGTATAATGCATTACCGCACCACATGTATACGAATATCCTACATATTCACTTAGGCCTATATTGGGTTAGTTACCTGCTAGGGATGTAACACAAGACTTTCTCTTACTTTTAATACTATTTTACATTAAGAAAATTTAATTTTTCGACTCTAACGATTTTGTTTAAATTTTATATATGAAGTGCTCTTACTAAGAACTAGCACTATTATTTCATTTTTTTTAGTAAAATTTCTCTGAAGGGTAGAAACTCACAGTCAGTCTTGCCTGCTGAACAATAAAACTTTGCATAAGGTTTAAACAATTGAATATGCACTCTTTGCAATACGGCCTCTTATTCTATATCAGACTGTGGAGTGGGAAAGACGTAATGTCCATACTTAGGGTAAAAGAATGTTAGACTACGCGAGTGCAATAATCAGATTTTACTTAGGTTGTGTATAGGCCTGCTATGCGGAAGATAACTAGCCTATAGGCTGTTCTCTTCATTTTTACAACCAATTTTCATTAAGAGATTGTCATACATAATACACTAGCATAAAAGGCCCGGCGTCGCCCGGGTTTTTTATTTTCTAATTCAAAATTAACTCATGAAGAACCTTCCCGTAGAAAACGCTTGATTTAGCTGTTTATGGCTCACAGAGGATGTAGAATTTTGCATCCCATCGCTTCTACGCACCAAGCCTGGTAGGGATTAAAATAAGAAGAAACAGAAATTCCGGTAACATAAAATTAATTGTATTGTCTTTGCAGAATATTTTATTTCTCACTCTCATGTTACCATACAACCGTTTCGGGGATGAAATTAAAAGATAATTCCATTTCACTTTCATACTTCCCTCCCCAAAAACCTGCGATATAATAATATACATTTCATGTTCAGTATTTAATTACAGCAATGAATTATATCAATAGTTTCTCTAATTTGTCCAAGTCCCATTTAATTTATTTCCAAACCTACCTGATACCAATGCCAACAATACACTGTTGTCATGTGAACTGTGAATTGAGTTTGATAATTCTGTGTAAAAAGGGATTAAGTATTCTCTTGGCATTTAAAATCAGAATTTTTCAAAATCCTTTCTTAGTGAGCACCTAGGCTGCATTATGAAACGATGGTACTGTCAAAATTCCAAGTCTCTACCTTTTATAGTTTAGGTTCTACGTTGATTCTCTGTCATTAAGTCAGTCAGTCAGCCAGTCATTCATTCAGTCAGTCAGGACAAAGCCTCTTACAACTTATATATAGAGATTATACTAAGAGGCAAAACTTTATTTCTTAGAGGAAGTTAGTCTATGTGTTTCACATTAGTTTTTTTAAGGGAAACATCGATTAGGCTATAACTTAATGCACATGGATCCTGTTTTGAGAGTGGACTGTAAAGTGTTCCCTATAAGCCTAGCCTATAACTTATGCCTTGCAGGTCTTTAGAATTCCAGGAGGTTGATGTTCCTAGATTTTTAGACAATCGTACCATAGAGAAGGTATGGTTGTCAGTCTTACGCACCGGCTGTTTTTACTCCCAGGATTGTCCCCGGTCAAGGTAGCCACATCTCGGGGCCGAGCCCAGCACCATAGGTCGCGGACCCCTCATCGACCGCCGACCATCCTCATTCAGTTGTCTCTTTCCTTTTCCGTGGAGCTTCCTTCTCGTTATTCGTGTAACATTTCATCAAACTTTTCCAGTTAGGCCTATACCACATCACCGGCTGGATCCCTTGGGTTCGGCAGAAACCCCCCCCCCCATGTGGCGGCCCTGGTTACAATCTACATTTGAACCCCAACTATCACCACTGTAATTGAAATTTTCGTACGCATTGCAATTTTATGTTAAATATATAAATATAATTCTTTAACTATTCAAATATTATTTACGTTAAGCCTATATTGCGACATTAATTACACTACGTTTTAAAATTTGTTGCCTTTTTCAATGTGTAAACTGAGAAATTACATAATTGCAGAACATAATATTCTAAAATTCGCTGACGGAATTCCCCGAAGTAGAACACACACTAGAACTGATATAAACTATTGTCTAACGCAATACGAATGTCATTAAATAATAGTCTATTCAAATTATAATATGCCGAAAGGCCAAGGTGAATTGTAAAATAAACCATTGTGAGCAATTGATAGCCTATTACGTGTATTTTATTTTATTTACTGAAGCGTTTAATCAACATCCTTTAGAGCCCTTTCATCGATTCACCCATAGGTGGACTACAGGTTGGAACCGCAGGCCTAGAGGAAATCCACGATCGCACGATTATCATATTCATGACACCATCACATGTTTCAATCAACTGCACAAGGATTTCGAAGGAGCTTTCATGCCTTGATTTTCAAGAAATTGGATTCATGCATGCATCTAAATCAACCTTTAAATTATTATTTTAAGAATGTAATTTAATATTTAACTTCAGATAACTTGTGACAGGTTTTTCTCGTCGGACAATACTGTTATATTTATCAATGATTTGCGAAGAATTCTGCCCCCCCCCCCCATATTAAAATTTGTTTCCAGTCCGAAGAAAAAATGTAGACAAACCATAGAGATCGCACATTGGGGTATAGGAAGTGATAGATGGTAACTTACTCATATGACGATAGAACATCTTGCAATGAGCCTATAATGACATTTATTAAGATTCGAGTACCTTAATTACCATTATATGTAAGTTGCATATTTCTGTTTTTGTTCGTCCATAATTATGTGTTTAAGTATTGAGATTTTGCTTTCATAAAAAAAAGACCGTGGCTATCAGCTGTTAACAAGTTCTGGTAGTTCTTGTCTTCTGCGATAGATGGTAGTGGGTGGCGTATGGTCAAGTCGAAGTTTTCTCTTGGCCGTTTTCTCGAAACGAACGGATTTTTACAAGGCGAAATGAACTCAATGTACTATAATATTAAAATTAACACGAACAAAATTTATTTCATTTTAATTAGGCTACAGGCTATTTATTACGCAGTTTTATTTGCTGCTCTCAAGGTGTCAAGATCGCTCAAGTAATAATCGATACCGCACTTGTGTTATTATGAAAATGTGTTTCGAAATTAATCCCTAAAACTACGAAAGAGAAAAACAAAAAAAAAAGTTTCGAAATGGATATCATTATGATACCGTTACGCCACATGTAATAAGCGTATATGGCCTATAGTAGGCCTATGGCCGAACAAAAATTCTAATCCTCCATGAAAAATCAATTGAAACAATTTTCACGAGACTTTAGGCCTAGTCTTAACAATTCCAATTCCAGGAAAAAAAAAACTGATGTCTTGTTTCTCCTTCAACCTTATGGCAGAAAGAGAAGCAATGAAACTTAGATAGATACAGTAAGTAAACTTTAATTCCTTAAACCCAATTGGTATAGAAAAAAGTTAACAGTAAAAATTAAATGCCTATAGCCTATGCATTAAGATTTAAAACCATACAATGTTATAACTAGGGCCCGGAATCTAAATTTTTATAAAGGGTATTTTAGCCTTTAATTTTCGTGGAATAGCCCTTTCTGGGTTTTAAAGAAACGATTTTAACCGGCTTAATAAAACATTAATATTAACACTGAAAACTGTGTTATAATTTTGACACAGTTATTCTAGTTTGTTTTTTAAATGAACAAGTATTCCTTATATCAGTACTCGATAAATAGCATAAACAATTGGGATATTTACCCTTTAATGATACAATTATTCTTTCTTTTTATAGTATTTTAATGAAAAGTTTGTAATTCAACGAACGAACACTAAGAAGATGGCAATAATTAAAAAATAATATTGTTTTCATGAAAAATGTCAACTTCATTTGAACCGCACACCTAGGCCTATACATGTTAGTAAAAGTATTTTAAATTTCTATTTCAAAATCCGAAAGAAGAAATCTGGTAGATAGGCCTAAAACTAAAGATAGCTATGTTTCCTTAGGCCTACTTGTTTTTGACAGGCTTGGGAGAAAATTACTCGACCATCAGTTGTGAAGTTGGGGTCTTCCTCAATCCACTGCCAGAAAATACCTATTTTTGAAGATTTCTAGCCTATCTTCAGCAGAATAAGGGTCAATACTTTACTTCCGACCTACAAAAATAAGTTGACTCGAGTGTCATGAATTTTTTCCTTTAATAGGCCTACACTTCTCTGTCGTCTTTCAGCAACTTGTTATTTGAAAGTTGAAACGACAATGGATGAGTTGGATATTTCAAAGTATTGAAGACGGCTCAAGTTTCATTTCCTGCGACGGCGAGGCGGAACATTTTCGAGTTACAAAGACAAGCGACAAGGCGACATATCATTATTAATTTCGGTGCGTTGTGTAAATTTATTTTTATTCACATATTTATTTTCCTTTGCGTTGATTGGAAAATCTTTTTAAAAATCGTGTTTTTCTGCATAAGTACTCTTTAGCCCCTAGCTTTTCAGCTAAAATCCTTTTTAGCCCATAGTTTTTCATCAAAAGTCCTCCTTAGGCTCTTTTAGGCCCTTCAGTCTGATTTAACCCTTTTTAGGTTCTATAAGATTCATATATTCGGAAGCATGGGGCATGAAACTGAAAAATACGTTTAAAGTTCTAATTAGGGAACTCACTAACACCGTATCTATTAGAAAGTTTAAAAATAATAACTAAAAGACTTAATAGTGTCGAGTGGAGATTTTCGAATAGCTGAAAACATTTACCAAATCTGTGAAATGAAAATCTTTCAAAACCTGATTAAAGTTAGAATGTTGGGCGACCCATAGGCCTACCTAGCGGAAACATTGGAAATCTTACTTAATATTTGTTAAGAACTATCTGTAGTTTCAAGATCAATTCCTATTGTAAAATTCATTACATTGTAGTTATGTTTCTTCTATCTCCTACATTATGATGTTGACTTTTCTTGCCTTCAGCGAAATTTTCACAGACCACCTGGAGATTAAAATTTTAAAGCAACTTGGAGCTAATAAGTAAAATGACTTAGATTGAGTAATGTAACTATTAAGACGCAATAATTATATCTGTGTAACCTATCTAACATGCTAGTTCACTATAGACTTAAAAGAAAAGTCAAAAGGATGAAGCGGGATAAAAAGTAAAAAAATCTCCAAACTCAATAGAAGGTTTTCTTCCATACTGGGGCCTATTTCACGAAGCGACGGGTGCGACAAGTGACGGGTTGACGGGTGTTGTCGGTTCAGCTGACAAGGGGTCAGAGTTTCTGTTTCACTAACATTTTTGACGCACCCGTCACTCGCTAGATCTCGCGCGACGGTTCGACAAGTAAGATGGCTACCACTATGAGAAGAAGATTGCAGTGCTCCAGAAAATCAGGGAAGAAAAGTCTATTCTTTTGGTCTATTTTCGAGTGAGTTAACTAAAAAATAAACATTTGAAAAGTTTCTGCACTTGCTGAATCCCTAGAGTTGATATCCGGGAAAACTTGGCAGTATGTCAGGGACACTTTATGGTGTAACTGGAGGAAACGAACAATGCTAAGTGTTTATAGTATGTTCGTAAGTCAATAACAGTTTTTTAAATATGTATCGGTACGTGAATGTATAATTACTATTCATAAACATGTAGTCATATTTATCCCCTAAACTACGTGTCTTATTATGTAATGACTAGAGCCCGGATTTCAATGCAAATGCATGTTTTTATATGCGTTGGATAGACTTCTCAAACTTTGTAGTTACTCATTACATGACTTATGGTTTCCAAATAACCATATTTTTTCCGTGCATGTTTGCATGTTTCGGCCTTTTTATGGCAAAATTCATGCATAATGCATGTTTTGGATTTTTTGGGTGTAATGTAGCATATTCAGACGTTTTTAATGCATATAAACCCTCATTTTCTGGTTTTAGTACATAATATAAAGTTACCATGCATAACTGTGCATATTATGAATGTGCCTCCATAAAATCTCGGCTTTTCAAAGAAACGTAAAAATGTTGTATTGTATTACCATTGTTATATTTTGATTGACTTGGCAACAGAGTTTGCCACCTGCATGAATTTGAGAGTGCAAACTACTGTTTGTCCTAAATAAACAGTAATGTAATACACAAGGCTACAAAAGAAAATGCAGACTCGCCGACCCCCACCACCTTCCATTGAAAGAAAACTGCTAAACAGAATGTTCACTGCTTGAATATGTGAGTCACTAGCCATTGTTGAAGACTTTAGAATGTGTTGTAGAGAAATGGGTGTGACAATTAGGAAAAAAACTTAAGAAGGTACTTAGTTCAAATCCCGATCTTAAACTTCTGAAAACAGTGAAATTGAAATATATTGCAGTATAGTGGGAATTTTTGATAGTGCGAATTTTTGATAGTGCATGTTTCGCCCTTCATTGTGCATATTTGGAGAAACGATAGTGCATGAATGCATGCATATTTTTAAGTTTGATAGTGCATGAAAATCCGGGCTTTAGTAATGACCTAGCCTACTGTGCTCAGGAATATTCAATAAAATATTTAGGCACTATCGAGAGAAAAAAATTATCTAAATTTAAATGATTTGTTTACCAAGAATTTTTTGCCATAAAAATGCTTAACTTAATAGTTATTATTATTATTTTTATTTTTCATTTTCATTAATATTACAATTACAATAGTTGCAATAATGTTACACATTTTAGCCTATTGAGTAAATGTGTGGTACAATTTACTGTGATTACAATTTGTTCAATTTATTTATAACTTAAATTAAATGTCTAAATCACGTCCATTTTCTCAGGGCCACATACCACCATTACATTCACAGAGTGATCTCCTTTCCGATCTACAAAATAATAATGTTCATTTTCACTTGAAGCGTCTATTTTAATAAGAGTCCCATCTACACAGCCACATACTTACGGCATTCTCCGAAATCATGAAATTTCCCTACAACTTCTATCATTTTCTCAATAGCCCAGCGGACCCACTGGGGCAATATTATTCTATTAACAGAAGCAACTACGTCATGCACTGCACGGCATACACTAGCTTTCGATAGGCTAATCCATGCATATCCGCTACGGAATGATAATGTCCTCCTGTACCTAGCCAATGAAAATGCTACCTCAAGAACTTGCTTCACACCTAAAGACTGACTTCTGTGGGTTTTTCGGTGCAGAGATCGTCCAAGAATATTAATTAGTTGTTCCATCTTCTCGAAAGTTATTCTGAATCTTTCATTATATTGGTAAGTACCCTCCAACTGTCGATAAATCACTCTCGTTCTGAAAATACGTTGTCTCCGAATCACTGACCACATAATTATAAGCGTGCAACTAACTTAATGTATAAACATGTAGTCTACTGCGCTACAACAATGCATTTAAGAATTGTGACGGGTCTGACTACGTGGGTCGCAATTCTCGACGAAATGACAAGTAAATGGACACCACTAGTCGCTTCGTGAAACGAAACGCTTGTCGGACGGCTGAAATTCACCCGTCGCATTGCTTCCGTTCGCTTGTCCGCTAACACTTGTCACTCGTCGCTTCGTGAAACGCAAACTCGTCAATTTTCTCGGTCCGACGGGTGTATTCGCTTGTCATGACAAGTCCCGTCGCTTCGTGAAACAGGCCCGGGAGCTACTAGAATATTTATATAGGCCTAGCAATTAAAAAATAATAATAATATCGCCGATAGGCCTATTATACAGAAGTACAATATATAGGCCCTAAGCACTATGTAGCCTAAGTAAAACACACCAAACACAAAATATATGCACTATATAAGGAAATGTCATAGATATCTTGCACACTATAGGTCTATTCCATTTCTTTATACTCCATAGTGTAGTCTAGTGATTGAGGCACTGCGTACCAGACCGTTACAAAACGTCGCGGGTTCGATCCCCGATGAGGTCGTTGGAGTTTTTCAATTGGCCTAATACTTCTGGTGGCACTATGGCACTATGGCCCTGGGGTCGACTCAGCCTCTAACGGAAATGAGTACCAGAATTCCTGGCGGTAAAGGCGGCCGGTGCGTAAGGCTGACAATCGTACCACCTCCAAGTGCCGAATAATGTCTAATAATCTGGGGGAGCCTCTAGCTCCTGGAACCCTCGGGGTCTCCATGGCCTGTATAAGGAACACTTTATATATATATATATTTTTTTTTTTACATCTGCCGGACACATCAGGTGACCATAGAGAATTAGAGATCCAGAATACAAAACAAAATATATTCTAAACATTATTTTTCATGATTTTTTAAAACTAATCATATCTAACCTAAGAAAACCAGAATTACAAGAGAGAAAACAATAGAACAAAAAAATCAATAATGGCAATCTACTCTTAGGCTATACAATTCAACGGCCCTAAATAGCGTGCTTGCTCGCCCGCTTCGTGAGACATCGGTTATACTCGGCGATGTTCGTCTCTCGCAGTCTAAGCTTTCATGACGACTACAAAATTAGGAAGGAAAACCGTTTCTTTATTATATAAGGCCTAAGTGAAATGAACACAATGAAAAAATATTCTAATTTTATTTTTACTTACAATTTTCAAAGCTCTGAACCACAAACATTTTTAATAATCTACCAGTGTAATTTTCTTAAAAATCCTGGAGTCAATGAATAATGGCGGGCGAAGCCGGGGGCAACAGCTGTAAAATATTGATGGTTTTATCTCTTGAAATATCGCTGATAATAATAATCCAAACAAACCATTCCTTCCTTTGAAACATTATATAATTTCTGAAAATTACACTGAATTGATAAAATAAAATTCACATCATATTCATGTCAATAAACAGTTGAGAAACAATACGTATTATGTGTTCACAGGTTCTTTGGAACTGCATAATCGATTCTGATATAGTTTTCGCAGGGGGCGCTTTCTAATCGTAGAATGTACTGTATTTTGAAGCCGGAATATTAGCTGTTTCATTCATATTATTAATGGCTTAGTTTATGAATGATTCGCGTGCAAGTGTTAATAAATATAGGCTAATGCTTCAATAATTATTATACTCTTAATTTTTAATTCTTAAAAGAATTATCGTGGGCGAAGCCACGGGCACCTCCTAGTGTTATATAAAACACTAGAGTCCTTTAAATGCGTAAGTAGAGATATCCTCTATAGTCTATAGGCCTATCATTCCACATATAATTTATAGTTATCTAATGAAATGGAGCCCTTAAAATAAGTTTAAAAATGCATAAGTTATATCACGAGCTACCTGTAGGCCTATGTAAGTTAGTATTCACATAGGAAATGCATGAGACTTTTGCACAAAGATAGGCCTAATAGTATTATCTTCTACTTTCTCGTGGTTTAACCTCCCGTCGTATTCACTTATCGGATCCATTATTTTTTTTCAATTTTCGACTGAATCACCGGACAATTTTCCTTGATAGTTGGTATAGTGAATATGATATTATTGACTTGTCAAAATAGCCCTGCTTGATATCCAAATCAGCTCCCCCCCCCCCCCAACATCGTTCTGTGGGCCCAGTAGTCATCTGATAGGACGGACCCATATTAAATAATAATCTTCGCGGGAACTTTTTCCACAATAAAAGAATTATTATTATATTGTAGATAACTGTTTATGCTTGAATTGAGACTTTTGATTTTTGAAGTATTTTTCACAGTTTAAACCTAAAACATACTCCACATAGGCTAGGTTTATGCAAGGGTGACATAGGATACCATACGGTATACACCTTACCATTGCACTTAATTTAACCATAACTTTTCCTGTGTTGCCTAAGCGTATCAAAATTTTCCCCCAAATTGTTACTCTTTCCGTTGAAATTTTAAGTCAGTTTACTGTAATAAATTTAATAACTAACAGACTTTTGTTTTAATTTTAATGTAGAAAGATATAGAAGTAATCAATTTTACATAACAGTGTTTTATATGGTTATTTAATGCTAGTAGGCCTATTTAGATGTACAAACATCTGCACACTTGAAATAAAAAGAAATCAAGCTAAATTTAATCATTTACCACTTACCCATTACTTCAAAGCTTTCAAGATTGTTCAGTGGCGGGGATTTTTAAATGTTAATGACATGTGAAATAGTTATTCAACATCGTCATCAGTAGGCCTATTATAAATATGCTTCTTAAATAACTTTTTTTTCGGCCCCTCTGAGCCATAGGACTCGAGCACACCTCATGTATGGGCGCTTATCGAAATAACTCTTTTGAATTTAATTATTTAACATGATGAGGGTAAAACGAATTTCAAAATAATTTCAATAGCTTTCAACAAACATTAATCTGTCTTTCTTAGAATTGTAGGTTATACATATAGTAATTGTACTACAGTCAAATGTATTACAAAGATCGATGTAGGCCTAACGATAAACCGATAAAAATGACAAGAATTCGAGGAAGAAAATGATAAAAATGATAGCGACAATAATCATTAATTTAAAAAAAGCACCTCAAGGACGAATGCTTAGACCGCTTGCTTTCCATATGTGCCTTCCTATGTGCAATTTTTTAGAAAAACTGGGACCTGGCAAATTTTCTTCACGTATTCCTGTTTGCTTTTCCGTGTTCTTATTCGCCATTATTTATTGGATTCAGCTGCGACCCCCATAAAATAGTACTGGAAGTACTAATAATAATGTAAGTTAGTAGTAGTAATCCGATCACGGAAACCACCATTAACGGCCGTGGGTGTCGGAATGCTGAGCACATGCCCCCCAATCCTGCCGTCTGCCTATGGTAGATGACGCAGCGGTCGGGTGGTAGGCCTTGTCCCTTCTATGATGTTAGCGCCACGGAGTTAGTTAGTTAGTTAGTAGTATTAATATTATTAATAATAGAAGTAATAATAATAAGGTAAATAATAATAATAATAACATTAAGAATAATAATAATAATACAAATAACAATAACAATAATAATGATAAATAATAGTAGGCCTAATAATAATAACAAAAATAATAATGCCGAGCCGCTTCATATTTCATTGCTATGGGGAGTCAGTTTCTAGGGATCTTACATTCGAAATTAAAAAATTTAAAGCATTCTTAATTTTCTTTTAACGCAAACATTTTCGAGAATGGATGAAATAAGATTAAAAATTCCTTCCCCACGTTATTACATTAAGAAACTTGTTAACTATGTTGAGACTTATAATTAAGAATATGATTAAATATCATGTTCAATATTTGAGTTGGAATTGAATTAGATGGGAGTGGGCGTGGTTGATGTTAGGGGCGGGGCAGAGCGCGGGGGATGTGTCTCAGCTCACACACTGTCAGTTTCAACATGTCAGTGTTACTAGTGGCATGAATCATCAAGTCCCTGCCGACATCCGCAGGCTGGCTGTAAGTTTCATTTCCATATTATTATTTTACGTAAAATTATATTTCTCTAGATAAGGAAAATGTAAAAGAAGTTATATGCGTTGAATATTTTATGACCTTTGTCACATGTATACGTCTGTATACATCTGTGACGGTAGAGGATACACGTTCCCAACAATAGTTCTCCAGTCATATGATGATGACTTCTTAGCGTCGAAATGCGCTTCGTCTATTTTTATTTCGTAGGTTAGATAACGAATACTGAGTTTTAGTACTCAGTTTTGGAAACATATTAGATGGTGGCGGAAGATAATGCCGTTTTAGTCTAGGCCTACATAGGCCTAAGTAAAATATATTTTTACTTCCTCTGCACGTATCATAGGTACTATAGGTAGAGGAAGTATTGTGTAAGACCCCAAAATTCGAAGTTGAGTTTTTAATATAAATACACGTTTTGAGGATTCCTAAATCTAAGAATACTATTTTCAGAAACATGTCTGTGTGCATGTAGGCCTATTTATTTTTATTTATTTTTTATTATTAATACTGCATGCTCCGTTACTCACGTAACACTACGTGCAATTCTTAGTCTTATTTATAACAAGTGAACAATTTTTTTCTATTTTCTATATACAAGGAATACTTTTTTTTTTTAAAAGTTTTTCAAAATCTATTTTTTTGATGAATTTTAAAAACTCCTTTAAGTAGTTTCTAACCAAATCATTAGGCGTTGCTGGCCACTGTCCACCGCTTAGTCTTATGTTTTGTTTTAGTGTTATTCGTTCATTATTCAGGAGTGGACACTCATATATTAAATGATTCACAGTTTGATTTTGTTGTTCACACTTACACATTGGACTTTCCATTATTTTAAACCTGTTGTAGTAGTCCCTGGTCTTACCATGCCCAATTAGGATGGCAGTAGATTGCCCATTGAGTGGGATCCTTAGCTTTAATCGTTCATGCACTAAAGGAAAAAAAAACATTTTGCTGATATTTCCATTTGCTGTCCTCTCCCACTGGTTTTGCCACATGCTAAGTCCTCTCTCCTCTGCTTCCTTGATTATATGGGTTCTGGGTATCTTGCTGTATCTGATCTCCCTGCCTTCTTCCATCGCAGCTTCCTTAGCCAGTCGATCCGCTATTTCGTTTCCATATAACCCCACGTGTGCCTTAACCCATTTTATGTGTATATTCCATCCGTGGTTCTCTAGATGTTTGATGTTAGCCTTTATTTCCTCTATTATTTTGCTTCTGATTTGGATGTTTTTGAGAAGATCCACTGTGATCTGACTGTCAATGCACACTACCCTTAGTTTCTCCCCGACCGTTAATACCCTGTTGTCTACTATTTCTCTGAGAGCCTCTAGAATTTTGTGTATGTGTGAACAGCCTAGCTTCAGAATGAGAAGTAACATAAAAAATGTTATGTTTGGATTAGGTACCTTCTGAGGATATGCCACGAAGATTGGGGACGACATTCTCTTACTTTTAATGTCCCTTCACATAAAGAAATTTTAGTTTTTCGAGATTTCCTCGAAAACGGCTCTAACGATTTAGTTTACATTTTGTATAAGAGGCGCTTATACCAAGAGCTAAAACGTTTATTTGGAACATTTTTTCGTAAAAATTCTCCGAAGGGTAGTTATGAGCTATTCATTTCATACACAAACCTACCTAACGAATAATGCGACTTTGAATGAGGCTGAGACAACTGAATGCGTACTACTGCAATGCATTCGTGTACTTTACACTGAAATATTAAGGGTAGAGGAGTTATTTGGTTCACAAGGGTGTAAGATTTTTTAAACTAACATCCATGGTACAAGAGAAGTTTAAGGAACTGTAGCTACACCTCTCCGTACACGACAGCCATTTCAGTGGTAGGTCATTATAATCATTGCATATTATTTTTATTAAGTTATATTTATTCACATTTATAGAGAGACTAGGTCAAATTGTAAGTCTGACGTTTTCTCGCGTATCTTAGAACGTCTTACAGGTAGAGTTATGAATGCTATAGGCTATATACCTAACTTATTTATGATAAGAGACAGCTCAGGTTTGAAAAAGCGACAAATTGGAGAGCGGGTGTGGAAGGTGAGGAATAGATTTAGTTTGTTAGTGTTATTTTGTATTTATATTAAGTTATTTGTTCTTTTGTTGTGTGTGTGTTTTTGCTTGTGTTTTTGCTTCAGCATGTACGGTCCATGCGGACTCAATGCGATTGTTTGCATTGGAATTTGTAAAAAGTTAATTACTGTAATAAACACTTACAGTACATTATTTACAATATGCAACTTAATAATATTTGTTTGTGATTACGCTTTTAAAGATATTAGCCTACTTTGAATTCAAGTCGGAATATTTCTAAATTTGTATTTACTTCAATTCTTTAATCCACATTACACATATGGAAGATTGCATTATCTACTTGCTACAAACTAATGGCCGAGTGCACCAACCTCGGTATTCAGAATACCGCGGTAAAGTTACTTAGTTTACCCCGGTAAAGTCATACTTTCGTTGCACCGTGCTCGGTTTGGACTTTTACCACGGTAAGATGCAAACCGGCCGTGAAGGAGCTGTAAAGTGAGAAAACCGCGGTTTTCTTTCCAAGATGGAGACCAGCGTAATGTATCATATTTACGATAACTAGGCCAAAAACATAAAGAATAATGAGAGACAGGTGGGGTTTATTTGAAAAATGAACAATGGTACATATCTTTGCAAATACTGTGCTGTAACATCGATTGAAATGACCTTCCTTTCTTACCTCAACCAAACCAGGTCCATCGAGTAGGCTAGTGGGCGTAACCACGATTATTACGATTAGTACAGTATTTATGGTGTTTGAATTTATAGTTTGGACTCAGACGACATAGGCCTATATACGCAATATAATATTCTATTTTATCCTTATGAATATTTATTACTGAACAATAAGGCAACAAGTAAATGAAATATGGAAAACCAGTGGTCCTAGGCCAAATTTAAGTGAATGGCTGCATGCATCACGATGTAGCCTGTGCATCGGTATATAGGGTATGTAAACAATTTATCATACCTGCACATATACGAACATAATTATAACAGCCCTTTCATGGCTATGCACATGATTTTGCACCTAAAATTTCTACTAGTTGTTCGAAAATAAAAGCGAGGCTATGTCGAACTCAGAGCAGAGATTTCGTGGTGTTGCTTTGCCTTGGATTGCACACGTGTGAGAATCTTTAAAACATCAATGCTATTTTATTTAAATGTACAGACAGGTGGGGTCTATTTGAAGAATGAACGATGGTACATATCTGCAAATACTGTGTTGTAACATCGATTGAAATGACCTTCCTTTCTCACCTCAACCAAACCAGTAGGCGAAATCAAGTCATTTTACGATTGGTACAGTATCTATGGTGCTTGAATTCGAAGTATGAATTCAGACGACATATATACGCAATATAATATTCCCTTTTATCCTTATGAACATCTTTTTATTGAATAATAAGGCAGCAAATAAACTGAATTTGGGAAACCAATAGCCTATAGGAGAGCCACCGTGACTGGCAGACGTGCAGAGAGAGAGAGAGAGAACCATTGATGGGAGAAACCATCAATGAGAAATGGATTCGGAGCAGAGTAACCGCAATATTTCCAAACATTAGCAAACCGCGGTATTTTAGCAATGGTGCACAGAGATTTTGAGAATACCCCGGTATTACGTTTACCGCGGTAACGAAACGGCTGAGAAAACCGGAGAATGGTGCACTCGGCCATAAATACGTAATTTACGTAAGCATGTTTGTTTTCATTTTATCTGTTTTCTTGTGATGTATTAATATTCTGCTAACTAATATGAAATTCTAACTTGTTCTCCCTTTATCTTTTAAATATTGTATTGAGCTGGGCCAGGGTTTTTTAGTTTCTTTTTAAAAAAAATCGTGAATAATAGCTAAAATTTAACGTGTTTAGTTAAAATATGGTAGAAATTTCGGGGTAATTTTTAACGTCATACGGTTCTTACAGGCCAACTACCGGTATTTTTATAAAATAACATTAGTTTATGTTTTAGAAAAAGAGTAAAACAACACTGAGGACCTGTACAAAATAATTTGTCTCATTAATTTCATTATTGTAGCTAATAGCCTACTTTAGAACTTCAAAACGAAAGTAGGTCTATTTCTAACGTAGGCCTATACATTTAGAGAAAGCGGGAACAATTTCCAACGAGTTAACTGAAACAAAAGAGATCGTATCGTAACTCAGTATGTATGTTATACAGTGTTATTTACGATAATAGGCTACATGGCAAACTACTGGGCCCCACGGGCCCATGTAAGTTGACGCCACTGTCTACAGTAATTCATTATAAATAATTTCAAATGTTGATGCATCCTGCAACTCTTTAAATTATGGTACTCAATAACTGACCCATCTTTTAGGTCTGAGCACTTTAAATAATAAGTTATTAGAAAAGTCTTCTTAACAGAATCGAATTTATACAATTTGATAATTAAAAAAATTATTGGTAAGTTTTTATTTTTGTTTATTGCGCATACACATCAAGTTCATTACCATGCACGTAACATGAGAAAACAACTTTAGCCCCAATCATGTGGATGCAACCCGCGAATCATTAGGCCTTATGAAGAAAGGGGTTGAAGGACACCCGGACTGATTACAGACTGCTATGTAATCAGGATTCACACTAATAATAGCATTTTTGTAATTCCTTTATACATTTTTTTATTAACTATAAATACTGACAAAGTGCTTGCCAATAATTGAGTTATTGTCAACAAACTATTAAAACAACAATAACAATTTGTCTTGAAGATACAATATATATATTTTTTAAATAGAAGTAAAATGATATCGAGGAATTTTGTTGGCAAACGTCCGTACATGTTATAAATGGCAACGTCTCTCTGTCCGTTAGTGTCTGTATAACTAGACCCGACTTATTCCTTTTGTTATTATTATTGTTGTTGTTGTTATTATTATTATTATTATTATTAGTTGATAGATTTTTTCTCTGGCCAGGTTTTATGTAGGCCTACATAGCCTATACGTTGTTACGCTTGGTAACATAAAGAATAAGAGTAATCATGATTTTATTGCATCAAGTTCGATAGGCTCTAGAGCCGGTCGGTTGTTCGCGGAGAGCGTAAATTATCCAGTGTAGGAATCAGCTTATAAACTTTACTAAACCGCTGTAATTACGTAAGAAAAAGTGTATCTTTCAATGTTTTTAAAATAGATGTTCATATGAGATTAGGTCATCAATGCGCTCACTGATGTCTCATTCAAACATAATGACTCGGTTTTCGCGTATTTTAAGATGGGCCTAGGCTATTCACACCATAAATAATAAATATATTATAAAGGCTTATGTTAACTTTTGAAACTACATACAGCTATAGTTATAGTTAACGATTTCTGTAGCACGTGATTGTAGGCTATAGGATTGTACAAGAGTGTACAAATTACCTATGTCCGGTTTTCCTAAGCACCTGTCAGAATGGACGAATTGCGAAAGCTTTGCACGAATATACTAGTAACTTATTTAATAATTAATAAACTTTGATTTAATTTTTGATTTGATGTAAAGAGCTTTAATTATTAATAAACTTTATTTTGATTTTGGTTATTTTTATTATAGGCTACTTTGTTAGTATTTAAAAAAAAAGTTTAATTGTTTTCCTTAAATTGACAAATCTATTATTGACGAAGTTTGTTGCCAAGACAATTAATGACTAGACACTAATAAACGCGTTTTTTTTTTATTTTTTTTTAATTTTTTTATTTTTTATTTTTTTGAAGAACGTGAATCTGTTTACTAATTCTCAGGCCTTTAAAAAGACCTGTGATCACATAAGAAAATTTAATTTAAAAAAGCCAAAAAGAAGACTAGCTAAATTTGTTATAGGCCTGAGCTTCAACATGTTATCATGATTCTTGTTAATTTAAAACGTTTAGTTTTTATTCTCGTGTTAAACACTTAGCCAATAGCCAGTGCGATACATGGGAATATCTAAGATTTTAAGGTTAAATGTCAGCGGAATATGAATGAAAGAACAATACTCAAGAAACAGAAGCGCTTAAAGCCTATTAATTCTCACACTGATTTAATTTCCCCCTGTAATAACTTAGTGTATTTTTTCACGAGCAGCTACTCTGTCTATGCTGTCTTATACCACAAAGGCTCAGGCCTTGTTCAAATCAGTCAGCGATATTTCGTAAGATTACGGCTTACTTTTATTTTTATACAATATACACTAAAATTAAAAATAAATGAGAGGCCTACGATGGACCTGGGTACGTTTTAAAAAGAACCTTTAGTATAATCCCAGAACAGCCTTTTCATTTTTCTGGGTTAAATATTTTTTTAAATAAAAAGTATAAACAATATAAAAAAATCAGTAAGTTTGTAAAGCAAACATCAAAGAATCTCACATAAAGATTCATGTTCGTATTTTAATATCTGTATGAGGAAATGGATTTCAATTTTTATTTTAAAAAATCAATAAAATTAATATCCAAAAAACAAATTGAGAAAATTAAGTAGGCCTAGGCCTATGCAAACTTTCAAGTTTGGAAAATCATACTCAACACTTCGATCATCCCTTAATACATTTAGAAATTTGTATATTGCTTCGGTTAAAACATCTAGCCTAATCATGTCGTTTCATATTAGGCTAATAAGTTTTATAGATCTATTTAGCTAGGCGATAGTCAAAATCATAATCATAATATAATCGGGCGATCGTACGTAGGCCTAATGTCAACTGTAAAATGTCCGCACCGAATTGTCCAGCACTATTTTGTCCAGCGAAAGTTGTCCATAGTCAAAAATGGGCTTAGGCATTTAGTTTTACCAAAGCGTCCACTTGTTTACAAATTCCAAATGTGCAACAACATCGCTGCAACAATACACATAATTTAATAATGGGTAGATATATAAGCATTCATGAGCCACAGATTATTGTCTCTGTTGGACACTACATGAGAATATTATAGGAGAAAAATTCCTCCGGCACCGGGACTTGAACCCAGGACCTTTGGCTATTCGCGCCAATGCTCTACCAACTGAGCTAAGCCGGAGCTCAATTCACAGCGCCAGATGGAACTTCTCTCCTATGACTGATTGCCCTAATGGTCTACCTCACAGACAGACAAGGTTATGTCATATGCAGTACTGTGAGGCACACTAAGTAGTGATTTTTGTGACCGGGCTCCCACTATTATTGCACAGTTAACATTCAAGATAGATATATAAGCATTCATGAGCCACAGATTATTGTCTCTGTTGGACACTACATGAGAATATTATAGGAGAAAAATTCCTCCGGCACCGGGACTTGAACCCAGGACCTTTGGCTATTCGCGCCAATGCTCTACCAACTGAGCTAAGCCGGAGCTCAATTCACAGCGCCAGATGGAACTTCTCTCCTATGACTGATTGCCCTAATGGTCTACCTCACAGACAGACAAGGTTATGTCATATGCAGTACTGTGAGGCACACTAAGTAGTGATTTTTGTGACCGGGCTCCCACTGTTATTGCACAGTTAACATTCAAGATAGATATATAAGCATTCATGAGCCACAGATTATTGTCTCTGTTGGACACTACATGAGAATATTATAGGAGAAAAATTCCTCCGGCACCGGGACTTGAACCCAGGACCTTTGGCTATTCGCGCCAATGCTCTACCAACTGAGCTAAGCCGGAGCTCAATTCACAGCGCCAGATGAAACTTCTCTCCTATGACTGATTGCCCTAATGGTCTACCTCACAGACAGACAAGGTTATGTCATATGCAGTACTGTGAGGCACACTAAGTAGTGATTTTTGTGACCGGGCTCCCACTGTTATTGCACAGTTAACATTCAAGATAGATATATAAGCATTCATGAGCCACAGATTATTGTCTCTGTTGGACACTACATGAGAATATTATAGGAGAAAAATTCCTCCGGCACCGGGACTTGAACCCAGGACCTTTGGCTATTCGCGCCAATGCTCTACCAACTGAGCTAAGCCGGAGCTCAATTCACAGCGCCAGATGGAACTTCTCTCCTATGACTGATTGCCCTAATGGTCTACCTCACAGACAGACAAGGTTATGTCATATGCAGTACTGTGAGGCACACTAAGTAGTGATTTTTGTGACCGGGCTCCCACTGTTATTGCACAGTTAACATTCAAGATAGATATATAAGCATTCATGAGCCACAGATTATTGTCTCTGTTGGACACTACATGAGAATATTATAGGAGAAAAATTCCTCCGGCACCGGGACTTGAACCCAGGACCTTTGGCTATTCGCGCCAATGCTCTACCAACTGAGCTAAGCCGGAGCTCAATTCACAGCGCCAGATGGAACTTCTCTCCTATGACTGATTGCCCTAATGGTCTACCTCACAGACAGACAAGGTTATGTCATATGCAGTACTGTGAGGCACACTAAGTAGTGATTTTTGTGACCGGGCTCCCACTGTTATTGCACAGTTAACATTCAAGATAGATATATAAGCATTCATGAGCCACAGATTATTGTCTCTGTTGGACACTACATGAGAATATTATAGGAGAAAAATTCCTCGGCTTAGCTCAGTTGGTAGAGCATTGGCGCGAATAGCCAAAGGTCCTGGGTTCAAGTCCCGGTGCCGGAGGAATTTTTCTCCTATAATATTCTCATGTAGTGTCCAACAGAGACAATAATCTGTGGCTCATGAATGCTTATATATCTATCTTGAATGTTAACTGTGCAATAACAGTGGGAGCCCGGTCACAAAAATCACTACTTAGTGTGCCTCACAGTACTGCATATGACATAACCTTGTCTGTCTGTGAGGTAGACCATTAGGGCAATCAGTCATAGGAGAGAAGTTCCATCTGGCGCTGTGAATTGAGCTCCGGCTTAGCTCAGTTGGTAGAGCATTGGCGCGAATAGCCAAAGGTCCTGGGTTCAAGTCCCGGTGCCGGAGGAATTTTTCTCCTATAATATTCTCATTAATAATGGGGTTATGAACAATAAATTAGCAAAACGTAACCACAGTTACTTGGAAGACTTACAAAATCAAATTTCAGCAATGACCGAAGTTATATCGTTATAAGAAGTGTAAAAATTATTTTGAACGACGGTTTCACCGTTATTACTTTTACTCAAGAGTTAAATGAAGATAGTTTTGCTGCAGATGTTCTGAAATGTGATGCTCGCTGCACAACAGATAACAACATTGAGAACATTGCCATGGAGGACGGCAGAGTAAGTTACATATAGGCTAAGAAGAATACGGAACATGAATAAAAATGCAAATTAGAATCGGCTATTTCGTAACCTAACCGAGTCTATTTAAAATTAAGTATTTACTGATTTAACAGAAAGGAAACAGAACGTCGAATACAATATTTAAATCATTTTTTTAGAAGCCCGAAAGTAAAAATTTTCTCAGATTAATATACATAAACTAAAAATATTTTTCTTCTGCAATATACTTCATAATCCTTTCCAGCTTATGCAATTATAATAATGCTCTGAGTAGGGTCTATAGGTTACTACATCAGGTACGTTTTTCAAAACGATTTAGCCTATGAACCGGTGAACAATGAAATAAAATTGTAAAACTTTACAAAAGTTCAGTTTAATTTAATAGGCCTAATTCAACACAACAATCATTAGACTAATATTATTAAGATTTAAATCCGTAACAACTTTTCATTAGATATACTATTCTTAAGCTTTAAATAGTATTTCGGCACCGTACTAAATAGGCCTACTAAAGATATAGGACTATTAATATTTAAAGATATGTTAATATTTAAACATTTAACTTTGTATTATCAACTTCTGGTTTTGGAACATTCCTTGTTTTTACATCGCGGACTTCAATTAAGGGAGTAAAATATGGCTACATAATTGTAAAACTTCGAGATTTCAGAATGTCAGTTAGGTATACATTTTTCAGGAACCCTAGAGAGGTAGCCAAACAAGCAGGCGAAGTATGGCGACCAGGACTTAGTTTTTTGGACGACAAAGGGAGCTAACACTGCTTTCAGAACATTCACACGCCACGTGATAGAAAGCAAGAAAGAACAAGAACAAGATGATGCCTAAGGCACACCGAATTTGAGACGAATCCGCCTTGGGGGAATGCTCAGATCCTCGGGGGCCCTACCGAGCAAGACGGATATGGCAGATTGCCCAAGACTTGCCTCGCAAGCTGCGGGATAGCCTCGCAGCAACGACCTGAGTGAGGTTTTCGGGGTTTCCCTCACTCTATCAGGTGAATACTAGATCGGGGACACGTCCCCCGTGACAACAAACAGGTGAACAAGAGTAGGCCTAAACTTAACTGATTAAAATGCCAAAATCAACTCATCAAACATTTTCCCTGTGTTCCATGATCAAGAGAAAGTGACGCGACTATCTTAGAACAAATGCGAAATCGGTTGTTGTACCGGAGATAGGCTATAGTTCAGGTAATCCGGGGGTGGAAGGTGGGCGAAAAAAACCCTAGTCGTGGAACTGTCCACTTAAGTTATCAACTTGTCAACATAAAATTAGAAATACTGTATGTTTCTTTCGCAGTGAATGAAGCTTATTGATTTTTTTCAGTCTAGTTGGGCTTCGTAAAATTAAGAAACTATCCGACAAACATAGGCTAAATTCAACTGTTTAGAACAGTGGTTCCCAACATGGAGGCCTGGAGGGGGCGTTAGAGATTTACAATGGGCGTGGACAGTTTAAAAGAAAGCAGAAACAAATAGCACTGGGATAATTTTGGGTCATTTTCCTTCCTATGTAGCCATGAGTGGCAAAGGAAGCCTTATAAGTCCTCATACAGCTCTCATTTAAGTACCGATTACCCAACACTGGCCATCATGAAAACAAAACACCGCACTCGTCTGAACGTGGAGAATGACTTTAGATATGCTTAAACCAGTTTGACCATAAACATTCAGGAGCTCGAGAAAAACAAATTCAACCATCTTACTGATGTTCTGAATTCTTCTTCTGACTTTCATCATAAAAAATAAAAATAAATAAAACATAAAATAAGCGTGAAAAGTGTTGTTCAAGTGAAAACAATATCATTAGGTATTTAAGCAAGACATAAAGACATATTTCAGCTGCTAAGTCCTTTGAAACACTAGACCTATAGTAGGTCTAACTATAGGCTATTTGGTAATCCTCTTTTTTTTTTTTTTTACTAAAATATGGATTGTACATTTTTCTCATTTAAAGTTCTTCACAGGAAGCAAAAATAAATAAATAAATAATAAAATAAATAAATATAAGGGTATGGGTTTTCCTGGGGTTGCAAAGGGGAGCACCAGGTAGAAAATGTTGGGAACCACTGGTTTTGATGATATTCGCAGGGCTATGACATTTCAGTAAAGTTTAATAAAGGACTATTTAAAGTGCTCTATCACATAGGTTAAAATACGTTTTGAAATTCGACAAAATGTTATTGGCCTATATTAAGAAGTAATAGAAGCTATAGAGGAGTACAGATTTGAATGGCCTATTTATGTCGTATTCATTACGAAACAACATTTGTCACCGCCGCTGTAAGTACAGGGATGCAAAGTGAGGACAAAATTTGGCGAATACAAAATATTTTATCAATGGTTGATCTGTTTTATCAAAATCCACATTGGTGTCCTCCAATGATTTCGTCCGCATTTCGGGTTAATCTTGATATATTAGACAAAATGTTGTATGATGTTGGTGAGATAGCCTCTTGTTATTAATACTAAAACCAACCTTACACTATGCAATCTATATAAATAAAAGCATAACTAACCTATGTGAAATGTTATTCATTTACTCATTTTGCCTTAATTATAAAAAAGTAACCGTATTAGGCCTATAACCTTATTTGCTTTCATGTATTGAAATTTCCATGTGAACTATTGTGGGTTAGATTTTTAAAAATATTTAATAACATCAAACCCCATTACCTAGTAGTACTACAGGGTTTACCACACATATCTTTCAGTTTACAATTAGCAAATAGCTATTTTCATTCGATTATAATAAAAACTTAGTGGGATTCGTTACTATTTATAAAGTTTCTGTCCCTAAACTACGAAATTAGTAATTCGTTATTCTCATTAGTGATGATATTTACATACTGTACATTCTCCGAAATATAGTTAATTCAATGTACAAATATCATTCAATATCACAAAATGTATTGATTAAGATATGAGGATACACGAGACAAATGTAAACAATTCATAACAGAAATTATTTGAATCAAGAAAATAGGCATTTTGTTGAACATATCTAGTCCATAGGCCTATTCATCAATAGGTATTAGCCTTTAGGCCTATTCATCAATAAGTGTTAGCCTATAGCCCTATCACCGAATGAGGTTAGGTTTCGTATAGATGAGTTTACTTCTAAAACCTAAACCTGAGTTAAATGCTGTAATTTTCTCTTTGGTATGTTTTCTTTGTAACTGTTCTGTAGTATTCTCTGTATTGTGTGGGCAGGATGGCGATGTGTGAGGGAGCAACGACGCGTCTGGCAGCCCGGGTGGTAACGTCGTTACCTTAATTGCCTCGACCACCTCCCTGCCACCATTGTCTCTTTGTGTGCTTTGTATGTGGGTCGAAAAGAAAACACAAATTGGGGCAAACTTTCTTTTCCAACTCTCTTTCCTCCTTTTTCGATTAGGCCTATTACAGTGGCAGTCACAAAGCTCCGGGTATAACTAGAGAAATTGGACCGAATAAGTGTCGTGTACCGAACAGTCCGTACCATTGGGAAATAAACAAAAAGATACTTTCTTTCGGAAGGGAATCGTTTAAGGAGGTAGCTGCGTTCGAAAGACGGAAAAATTAACCAGTTGCATCCGAAAGAATGAAAAATTAACCATTTGTGCCTGAAATACCTAATTAAAAATTAATAAGTTTCGCCAAAAGAATAAAAAATTGTTTAAAAAATTGTTTAAAAAATAAGTTCTAGAATTGATTAAAACTAACTTGTAATGGTACTTTTACTCACTTTGTTTTCCATTATTCATTCTCAACTGTAAACTTTTAATTTTTAACATGAGGTATTTTGTTTGTATCTCTGTTGTGATATTGTAATTTATTTTTCGTATCTTTATTCATATATTTATTTCATATGAGCGATCTTATGTTTTTGCCTAAAACTATAACTTAATATGTTTGTTTTTGGTATAATGTTCATAATATAATTTTAGTATGACTGAACTGACCCCGAAAACGAGCTATGCTCATGCGGGGCAAATAATACTCTTTTGTAATTGTAATAATTGTATTTATATTATTTTTTTTGTATTTGTAATAATTTTGTAATAAGATGTATTTTTGTAAATTGTAATAATTAGAAAATTTTGTAATAATAATAAATAATAAAAATAAATAAAAAAAATAAAAAAAGATTAATCAGTTGTGCCTGAAATAATGAAAAACTAATCAGTTGCGCTCGAGCTCCATTTTAGTAAATGCATCAATTTCCCTCTATCTTATCGTAAATACGTCAGTTGCTCTTGGGACATAACTTTGGTCAGAGTATTTTGCAACAGTGGATGGGTAGATGGTAGATATTTTCCGCTTTAGAACGGCCCTAAAGTAAACAAGTGAGTCTGTCTCACTCTAGCATATTACTCTTAGGCCTATCTACGTAAGAGTAGGGCGGATATATCTATCCATTCCACTGTCTCAAAAGACTCTGACCAAACTGCATTATTCCCTAATAACTGGCAACACTATATCCATTGAGAATGTTGACTGGAGTTGGCAATATCTAGTGCCCTTGTGGCTATCACTTGTTCAGTACGTAGGTTCAAATGCAACAACCCGTCATTCATTATTACGGTATCATGAATCAGTCGTTTCCTGCACAGAATTTACCCAAGTTTTTATAGGTAATGCCAGACGCTGTCCGGATCATCGAAAGTCTGGATTAAACGGAATTTTCCTTAAAATTAACACACTGTGCTGTAATAACTTACGAGTTTTAGACGAGTAAAACTATAAAAGTCGATGTTTTTCATAAATGTAACTTTTCCTACAACGTAAGTTTAATTTTTAATAGAGTAATAACTGTAAGCACATACAGTACCTAAATTTTTTAACCTACGAACTGATGTAGCTTTACAAAACAAAACAATTTTGTGATCAAAATATATTGTTTAAATCCCGTCCGGATTAACCGGATGTTCGGATTAGGGGAACTATTGTAGTAGGCCTACTATTAGTAGGTATTCATGACATATAATGAATGTGTTTGCTTTCTACCAAAATACTACCAGTTAATAAACACCTATTTGAATATTGTTTACTCAAAATTTAATATTGAAGATATCTTGCGTAAAGTTATTTTATTATTGTTTTAGTTCCTAGCGATCCATACTGGTAAATACTGTTTCTTGAAAGTTTTTAAGCTCATAGGATCAGATTTAAGATGCTAAGCTGCGGATGAGTCAACTACGTCGAAAGGCAGGGGAATGATAGTACAACTGGTCAGTTGCGTTTGACCAGTGTACATTCATGCTGTTGAGGTTATGTTTTTAGAATGTTTACAGGGAGTGATTACAAGTATTAAATTCCAGCGTTGTTGAACTATGGAATATAATTCCCGTGGAATATTATAGTGCTGATTCCGGGACAGATGTAAGCGTAATATTCATTTTATTTTCAGATGAAATCTTAACTTACTTCGGCAATGCTGACGTATGCCAGTGGCGGCCTCTGAAAATGTTGCAGTGTTCCACAACGACCAGTTTTTAATGTAAAGAATATTTAGATTTTTTTATTATAGTAGACTACTGCATATTCCTACTATTAAACTACTTCGAAATCGTCTTTGTGATAGGTTCTTATCGACTGAAAACATGCCACACCTGATATTTGACAATTTTAAATAATTTAAACATGTAAATGCGCGTTAGTCGTCGCTCTCCGAAAGCGACGACTTCCTGCCTCATTCTGCGGGCAAGAGTGCTTGCGAGATGCTTGACTGGGTGGTAATACTCCCGGGGTTTAAAGGTTTTAGTCGTCGCTTTCAGTTTGCGAACAAGGCGTGATTCTTGTCTTCACCGCTAGAGCACGTCGCGTCGGCTGCTGTCTGCAAGCAAGTAAGAGCGCGGGCTATGAACTATGAAGTCCCTCACAGAGATGCCAATTGTCAATGTAGTCACTTTGTGGCGAAACCTATATTGCTAATTTCATCTATCTATTAGACACTAAACTAAACTCCCTGGCTCTACATCCCTAGAGGGACTAGGCCTACTATCCGACATCCTACTTTTCAATCAAGTACTACTTCGGAAAAATTCGATCAAGTACCGGGGAACGAACCCAACCTAATGTTGGCTAAGTAGGTAGTTATGGGCTACGGCAGTCTAAATACAATGAATGTATCTTCGATAAAGTGTCAGTTAAAAAAAATCTTAGAACCACACAGAGAGGCAGAGCCCCACTGGGAGTATGGAGATAGAGCCCCGAACGAGCAAAGCGACTATTTATATATTATCAGGTTATGTATTTAATTCCTGTAAACCCCCCCCCTATGACTGAGTGGTTAGATTGCTCGCCTTCCACCGCTGGGACCCGGGATCGAATCTTGGTGGATCCATGTGGAATTTGTGGTGGACAAAATGGGGTCGGGGCAGGTTTTCTCGGGAAACTTCTGTTTCCCCTGCCACATATTCCATCAGAGCTCTATTCATCATACTATGGCCATTGGTTGCAATAAAGGAATTATAATTCCCGTAAAATAGTGCAACACCCTGTTCCTACACCCACGATCCGCCACTGACGTATGCACAAGTCACTGCCTACAGTCTCCGAACTGATTGGAATATAACGAAAAGGGAGGTGTCTTTATCACTTTTGTAGGAGGTGATAAAGCAAATTCGATAAATATTGAGTAAATCAGATCTGTGATTGACTGATTTCAGATTGATTCTTACATGTTATTGGTCCAAATCGAAAAAATACACATGAGCTAAATAGTCACTGTAATCATGCATCTACAGTTTCCAGCACGTCGAATCCTGCATGATGTTCATCTGAGATTACATAATGACCATAGGCCTACTTTAGCCTTGAAGTATATTCTAAGGGATTAAACTTCACAATATGGTCTTTCGCGTTTAAAACTATATTCAATTTTCTTTGTTCGTTGTTGAAGCTATCTGAATTTGTATGAAACTGATACACACTGTCATGCTTCCTGTCGCTTCCTTCATTCCCCTGCAGTAGGCCTACGGATACGGAACTTGCAAGGACGGATGAACGTTGGTAATTAGTAGGGCAGGGCATTTAATGACCATAAATCAGTGAAAAAAATAAAAAATGCGTTTATGCCCTAAAATAGTAAAAAATATATAAAAAGAAAATATGACCAATAATTATCCATTATCAGTTAGCCTACAATTAGCTATTTAGAAGTAAAGAGTTGACTTTAGACAGCAATTTAGTGGATGTCAGTGTGTTAGATTTAAATTTACAATGTAAAACATTCTTATCTTGTTAATAACGAAGTAATAGGCCTGCATCAATATTACTTGGACACTCTTTGCGAAAAACGTTATTTCTGAACTGGCATGCCCTTCAAATTGCACCTAGCAAATATCTCACTAAACTCTTATAGTCTATAGATCTATTCAGATGAATGACACAGTGAAAGTCCTTCTTATATATCCGGAAACGAATAACATTGGACATGCTCCGATGTGCTCACGGGTCGTACCCTTTTGCGTCCCAAAGCGAGTGGTCGCTTCATCAAAACAACCCTCGTGCGTCCGGTGCAATTTGACGTAAACAACCCTCGTGCGTCCCGTCTTGAACAAGCTCGATACATCTATCTGACGAAGCCTTGAAGAATATACAAGCAGAAACATATATTCACACACGCTCAACAACCGTTGTCAATGCCAAGAAAAATGAAAAAGAGGCCTTCTTGGTAGAAAAAATGGTTGAATATAGAACTGGAGGACTCAGCAGACTGGAATATGTGCGAACAGTATCATTTAAGTTCCTACCAACCACAAGAAAGTAAACTGGTAGCCAAAATACAAAGAGTAGGCCTAACTTCATTCTCCGCTTCAATTTTATTTAATACTGACAGTAATGCAAGGATTACAATTTTTGGGGTGTGTAGCAATTCGCCTGCTCGCGGTGCACCCTGGGTAATGCTAAACGAACTTCACGGTACCAATTATGAATTTTACCTGTATTCCATGGGACGCATTTTGGTCATTGCTTTAGAGATACCCGGGACGCAAACTTGTCATTGGATCTGAGGATCTATGGACGCAAAAGTTTAGTAGTTTTGGGACGCAAAAGCCCATACCCCCCTCCTATGCACCTTCCTTTAAAATAGGGGGAGCAGGTAGCCTGTACCATATTTTCTTGGAAATGCAGTCTAGTTCAAAATGCATATTTCTTAAAAGTAGGGAAAGCAGTCATTGCTTATACTATATTTTCTTGGAAATGTAGTAGAGTTTAAAATGCACATTCCTTCCAGTTATACTGCAAGTCTGCTTTGTTTCCTGCAGACGTTATTTGGTAATAAAGTGATAATAGGCTAGCATTAAAAACACAAATAATAATGAAAAATTCAAAATATATAATGTAATGCACCACTTTATTTAAAAAAAGAAAAAAAAAACTATAAGAATACCAAAAATGATCTAACAATGTCCCAAAATGACCTATCTTTTGAAAATGGCGAAAAATACAAAAACGAATTGGCCTTATTTAATCAGCTAATTCATTATTCACATTTGTATATATTCGAGCTATCTTTCAACCTTCATATAAAAAATATGCAAAATCATCAAATGCCTTGGCCTAGTAATTAGTAAACAGTATTTTTGTCGTACATGATAGGGTACATCCAAGAAACTATTTATGAAAATTTCAATATATTTATCCATTACTAATAGGTCACACTGGGTGTATTAATTTTTTATCTAAAATTACTTAAGTGATAGCTTACTCGTGTTCTCAACTTCAGTACGATATACATGAAAGGCTAAAGACAAATTAAAATGGATATTTTAACAAATTTCTTTATAAAATGAACGAATATCGAGATAGAAATGAAATAACCGTGAAATCTAGAATCGCTTGCCAGGAATCGCAGCGTTACCCACACCTAGGGGTCTGCTGTAGGATGGAATCTATAAAGCCCTTGCCAACAGCAGAGGAATTTTACACCTAGCTATCATCTTTCTAGCCTTTTTCATTACCTATCATCCTACCATATCTTGGGCACACACTCTCAGATTGATTCCTTAATATCTGTAACCATGTCTCTGTACAGAACTTCACACCATTAGTATTTCTTCACGCAACAGATATTTGCTTCTGGTCCTCATTGCCTTGTTATCTAAGGAGCTGCCAAACGATGTCACAGTTCAAGCGCAATATTATCATGTTTATTATGATACTTTATGGTACTTTATGAGAGTGTGTGCGGGACGGGAAAATATCTGTCCGTCTATCCGTCTGTCCGTGAGTCTGTACGCGCGATAACTCAAATACGCTTTATTGGATTTTCATAAAACTTGGTATACGCATTTATAACGTCCATGGAAGAGGTCTATTGATATTAGACCAAATCGGTTGACCGGTACCGGAGTAAAGCCCAATTTAGTGCCTATTTTATGGTAATATATTAGAAAGAATTTATCAAATGCAAATCAGTTATCAAGACAACATATAATTTTACAGAGTTCATATACGGCTTTGGAAGATGCAATACAATTAGCTATGACAAATAACACTATTCCTTCACATACGCTTAACAAACTAGAGCGTTAAACTAGGTGGCCAAGATAGTAACGTCTTGGACTCGCGTTCTGGTTGTCCCTGGCTCATATCACAGTTTTTTTATGTGAGTGTGCGATTGTTAAGATATCACAGATCTGTATAGTTCTCCTGATGCTGGACAATTTTAATTTGGTTAAAAAAATGTATACCTTTGTTCTTCCTTAATGAACCAATCTGGAGCTTAACTCGGAAATCAATTTTAAAAATAACTTATTATCTGCATATCATAATTGCAATTATAACTGAATAAAGAGAAGCATTCTTGCACTTTGTTACATCAGTTTACCTGATTTTATTAATATTAAGATAGTCACTTATAATAGTAACACTAGAAGATTTTATTAAGAAAATTAAATATAAAAATGTTTAAAAAATACAACTAGTGAACAAATCTGAATGAAAAATATCAGAAGTATCATATTCTACCTAGGTATATTACATAGGTTCATAAAATATCCCCACATAAAAATAGCAATAATTAAGTGGGCCAAGTCATATACCTAGGTATTAAATTGACTTTGTTTTATTTGCACTATCTTGTATGATTTATTTTCTTGACCTCTGAAATCTAAACAGGTAGCCAAATAATTATTCAGTTAAAATATGGTGATGATGTAAGGAGAATAGAGGCCTGTACCATTAATTCAGCAAGATTCCGATATCTGTTTCTACCTGGAGGTTATAAATTAATTTTTAAGTGGTGCATACTGGTTTCTTTCGTTAACCTAAAAACCTCATTAATACAAAATATCTTAACACGTACCGGTATAACTTATGTGAGAAAGTTTATGCAATAAATTTTGCACCACTTATTTGATGACTGTGGTGCATTTTACTTTAAAATCAATAACCAAAAAAGCAGTTTACTTGAAAGTACTGTCCAAGCAAAATATAAAAATCCGGGTAACCCTGGGTATTTCAAGCAAGTAGTAAGTAAAGTCAAGAAGTCATTGTAAGTGGAAAAAACAGTGCTAATATTACAATTTATTGTTTGCTGGTTATTCCGAGGGCAAGGTTTAACGTATTTATTGGGGGATGAATTGTGGTTGCAACAACTTGAAGTTCCTGACTAATCAGAAGCAACAAAGTTTGTTACTTCCTTAGTTACTGAAGACGTAAAACTTTCCCCCTATACGGAAAATGGGGGTTATGGGTTCGTTAAGAGGAAAGTTAAACCTTTCTAGCACATGTCCCAAAGTAGTTGGGACAACATTATAGTCCTCACGGTTTTAGAAGGCATAGGCCTATGAACCGAGTCAATGCATTAAAATGACTAATTTCCAGTAATATTTTTTGGGAATTGAAAAAGAGGAAACTCTGTTGCTCACGCTTGTGTCGTGATCATCCCAACCAGGCAACAAATAGAAGCAATTTTTAAATTATTTTGTGCAAAGTCACTCACGAAACATGTAAATTTCCTTACTGTCACATCGTACCAATATATTATAGATTCGACATTTGTTCACTTAGTATCAGAAACATCTCCACATAGCAATACTATAGGCTTCATCACTAGAAAGGACTTGTGAATTGGGGGGGGGGGGGGCTGGAATTTTGATATCGCACATTAAAATTCCATTTTAAATAATAATATGGTTACAGCTGCTTATATGAATAATTTCAGTTTTAAAAAATATCCTGGAAACGATTAATAATACGTATTTCCTTTCAAGTAGTCTAAGTAGTACATTAAATTTAAATAGTATTGATAAGTTCTTCAAAGCTATCAGCCAAGTCGAAGTTTCTTCTGTGATCTAATTGAGAAGACTGGAGAAGATGAACTTAGAGCTGGATTACTTGTAGGCCTATTTGTAAAGTGATGCCCTCGATAAGGGAGAACCCTATTTGCCACTTGTGACCCACATGCAGCACCACAGTAGCAACAAATTATCGATCGTGCATTAGTAAAGAATAGTATCGGAGGGTGCAGATGAAAACAGACTCCCCTTCCGGAAACCCGATCAGAGAACCACGGGGTGAGGTAGGGGGAACGCTAATAAGAAGTGAAACTTGTGACATGAATACAACTCTTCTTACTCTACTTTGAGGTTAACTTCACATGAATAACATTTTATCAGTCCCTTGTTTTCATACTCGGAACTGACATGACACATAAAGTTAAGGCCCATGAATACTACGAGTCACTTGTTATGACATATGAGATCAACTCTTCGCCGCTACTACGATACTTCTTCCCTACGCTGAGGCTAATGTTTCTCATACGATATTTCAGAGTTAAACTAAAGGCTAGTTTACACACAGAAACTAGGTTTAGTAAATGCTTTCATAAAACTGGTTACGTGAAACTAGTTTCACATATTTCCTTGAAAACAAATTCCTGTTTAGCCCTTATTCTTCAAGTTCAAGTCGTTCAAATACCACAAATACGTTTGTATTCAATATACATTAAAAGTATTTCACAATATCCTCACTTCATTTTACAAAACGCGAAAAGCTGGAATGAGGCAAAACTGCACAGTGTCGTATCTCAGTATCATCTACACATCTTGCGCATGCGCAGTCAAGTAAAGAAACAGTTGCGAAACTAGTTTCGTCCTGTAAATTAGCCTTTACACGTGAATAGTCTAACCTTCTAACACTAGCATAAGTTATTTTTACTTCTTCTGCCCGAACTATAGGTACTATGATTAGAGGAAGTATTGTGTTCGACCCCGAAATTCGAAGCTGAGTTTTTAACAAAAACATGTTTTGAGGTCCCTGAATCCAAAAATACTATTTTCAGGAACATGTCTAGGCTATGTGAGGGTGTGTGTGCCTGTGTGTATCTGTGAACAGCCTAGCTCATGTTTGCAAACTTAAGTTTGCATACAACACACTGGATGCCATTATAGGAAGCTGTAACCCACTGATGGAAACTCCATAAGGCCAGCCCATTATTCTACGTTAGCTGCTGTAGATCATGAAACTCAAATTCACAAGCATTTCTTCTTCTGTGTGTGTAATTTTATATTACTGAACCAGATTTACAACCATGTCAATTATTGTGAGCTTATTTATTTATTATAATTATTATGAGCTTATATCAATACGAAGTTTTAGATAGTTATTTAAAAAAAGTATTTTTTATACAACTGTCGTAACTTTATGATTCTTTTTTAAAAAATAAACTCGATTTCATGTAACTTTTAATAAAACTTGCGTTTTCCACTGAAAAAGAAAAAAATAATGAACCGAACAATATAGGCCTATAAAACACTTTTCATCTATTTTTACAACGTGATTTTTTACCCTCTTTTCCACCAAGTAATTTGTTAATAATACTCGAAATTCTCAAGCAAGTCAGGAAGCTGTACATCTGTATTGAGGCCGTTGAGGGAAATTCAATATATACAAAATGCATAGATAAAAATATCAGTTCACTTACTATGTGGGTCCTAATCTGCAAGTGAGTTTTAAAATAAGATCGTACAGAAAACAATTATGTAAGAACTTAGCCTATCTTTATTGCATTCACTTGTACAAAATATGTAAATTAGACGTTGATATTTGGGCCGTTCAAAATGTGCGAGCCGGGGCTTAGAGTTGGCTACCCCTAGATTATAGCATAGTCAAGGGTTGTTTATTCCAAGTAGAAGCAACTATTTTCATTTTCCTGTTCATAGACCTATTCATAAAATTATGGGTTCTATTTAAGAGATTTTCGGTGGAGTCGAAGAGCTAATTTTAGCACACAGAACATCGGTTCTGCCAGCAAAATTTCAAGCTAAGAATGTGACACCTTCTTTAGTATTTGGACGAGAGTAACATGGATTTCTAGCAGTTACAATAATACATTATGCAACGAGCCTATAATGGCATTTATTAAGACACGAGAATGTTTTTATGAAACGAACAAAGCGAATTTCAAAATTTTCATACGAGTGGCTTAATGTTGATAGCCTACGTGGTCTCGTGGTTACAGTCTCTGGCTACGGACCAGCAAGCCCGGGTTTGATCCCCGGTACCTCCTCGGATTTTTTTGAGATAGGGAAGTCTGGAACGGGGTGCTCTCAGCCTCGTGATACAAACTGAGGAGCTACTTGATTGAGAAGTAGCGGCTCCGGTCACGGAAACCGTTAACGGCCATGATGACCTCATGCCTCCAATACTACCATCAGCCTATGATAGATGACGAAGCGGTCGGTTGGTGGGCCTAGTCCCGCCAGGGACGAAGTTCGGAGTCTTAATGTTACCATTGTCGGCAAGGTACATAAGATCAAAAAGCATGAACACCCTTTCATACCAGCTATTGGACAATATGACCCTAGAAACTACCCAATATACAGAACCCCGAAGTCAGTGCTACAGAACTATTAACCTACATGAAGAACAGAAAGTGATACTACAAGCTATTTTGATGGCGTGACTAAATCTTTTCAAGTCTTTTTGACTGTGACTGATAAATACTCAGCTCGTAGTCAGAAAACGTGCTGGTTTTGAAACTACCTCTTGTATTGATGAATTTGAAAAAAAAAAAAACTTCTCTTTAGCTTTAACGTCAAATAACGCTCGTTAATTCACACAAAATGAACTCGATTTAGTATAACATTAAATTTAACACGAACAGACTTTATTTTATTTTCTTTTATTTAAATACAGGTTGTTTATTACGCAGGTTAATTTGCTGCTCTCAAGATCGTTCCGAGTTCGATAATAATCGATACCACACCAGTGTTATAATGGAAACCTCATGATGATACCGTTATGTCACATGTAATAAGCATATTATAGTAGGATCTAACAAAAAGTAATTAGGATATAATATCCATTATCAGATAGTGACGGGGAAGTTAAGACTGTTTAAGATTAAACCTTTCCACTGTGGCTATCTGTCTGCTGAGACTGTCTTGAGAAATGAAGCTTCATATTGTGAGGTTAGGAATCTTGGTGGTAACGAGGTTATGGCGGGCGGGTGGCGAGGAGTGTAAAAGTCACGGCGGCTCGGAAATGAAGCAATTCCACACAGGAACCGCGATTTCCTCCGCAATCTCTTCTTCGTACCAATTCATACCACAGCCATCTTCATTTATTGCTTTCTTAATCATCTGTTTTGTATTACTTTCTGAAACAGCAATCAGAAATTTGTAGCCTAGAATAGCATTAAGCTTAATATTAATACTTGAACATCTTCACTGTATTTGATTTTGGATTGCTGAAAGGATTCGAAGAGGACAAAAGATATATTATATTTCCAAGACAATTTAGTGTACCATTTCAAGCAAGTATTTCAATATTCCTGTGACTATTCTTTCAATTTGACACAAAATCGCTACTTGAAAATACGAATTTGCCAAATAGTTTAAGAAATATGCCGAATAATTATTCCGGTTGGTAGTGGAGCAAACTGGAAACAAAATATGAAAGTTTGAACGGCGAAAACAAACAAAAATGAACTAAACAGAGCAGCCTGAAATAAAGAGTGGCAAGAAAGAGAGAAAGAAAAATGAATATAAAAAAGAAAGATAGTGACAATGAAAATGATTCCGTCAGTCCTCGTACCAAATTGGAGAGAATTACTTTAGGCTTATTGCTAAAAAAGGTGAGAACACTTATCTAGTGCCACAACACTTTTCACGGCGCACTATTAAATATACCTTTTTCTCAATGCACTATCTAACTTTATTATTCTTCGAGAAAGATTGACAGAATCGGATGTGTGACTGGCTGATTTCAGACTCATTGTTATATTGGCCCAAAACAAAACAGATATATGAGCTAAATAGCCATTATTAGCTCGTTGTTAATGGTTTCCATGGTAGAAAGATCCAATTGAACTACGCGCCAGAAAAATGAAAATCATACATAACGATTTCAACAGTTAAATACCGGTACCTTAATGGCGTATCTACTGCATTCATCTGAAGGTAAGGATAGTTATAATTATTTATAACATTTACTTATCAGTTCCAATCCCACAGCAAAAACAGCAACAAATCAAATTTGTGGTACCATAATGGCGATAACTTACGTGAAATGCTCTTAGGTCACAAATAGGAATATAAACGTCGGCATCAATGTATCAAGGAATATAATAACATTTAATTTGCGAATAAATCTAAATTTGTGTAAAGAATGTTCTGGTAGGAATAGGCTAAAAAGAAGGGCCGAAGATAACCCAAGTTAACCTCCCACCGAAGTAATAAGGACATTCTGGACATTCAAGAAAGTTGTTCATGATTACGTGCTGTCAACAACTTCTATATGTAATTAGATCTCCACTGCATCGAACTTTTCATGACTCCAAATTATGACACTACGACAGCGTAAATGGAGAACGGTTCGTGTTGTTCAAATGTGAAAATGATGACAAAATAGACTTATTATATTTTATAGATCCCTCGGATTGAGCGATCTATGTACAATTAGGACGATTTTTTGTGACGGAACGTTCAAAAGTGTTTCAAGGTTACCAAATGTAGACCATTATTATGGAATAATACACAATTACCTTTTCCGTTAATTAATTTTATTAAGTTATGTGTTAGAAAAAATGAACCAATTTACAGAGCAATCGGGATAAAATAAATGTAAGTCGCACCTTGGATGAATGTTCCCACCCACCACTCCCTCGCGATGCATTCCTTTTACCCCACGATCTAGCGAATTCTTCTGTCCTCATATTACCTAGAAACTCGTGATTGGACGTTGGTAGTGTGACGTCATGACGTAAACAAAAGTTGACAGGCTTACTAACCTCTGGAAGATATATGCCACATTTTCGAAATCTACAAACAGTGTATCGTACATTATTCGAAAATGCAAGGGCGCTTCGCTTCGTCTGCCGCCTCCGCTCGCGCACTTAATTATGTGGATAGTGTTATGCATTATTTAGACTATGTGCAGAGGTGATTGTGGTCTGATCGGGAGTGCCGAGTGAGCTAGCGGGTTGTCATTTTGGTGCAAGGGTTGGTAGCTGGTATTTGGTACGATCGGGAGTTTGGAGAGAAAGAACGGTCGGGAGTGTCGAGATAACAAGCGTCTGGTCGCCAATAGCAACGCATTGTTCTGAGCATAAGTTAAGTGCGACTTCGTAAATATGCAGCTCACACATTAAAATATGAACATGCCTCTTCAGTTTGTGCGGATAATTTCGAAATAGCCCAAACGCAATTAAAACAGTAGATGCCGTTCTACCAATAAGTATATTCCTTTCTCCCGCAAGCAATTCGGTAAAATCTTGCCTTAAGAAGCCCGCCTTAATATACTTTTCAATGATAACATTATACGAAGACGGCTGAAGAGCCTTCTGTTCACACTCCTTGAAACCTTGGTGAAGTTTACGACGACTTGCTAGATAGAACTCACGACGATGTCCAAGATTTTATGACGTCCTTAGAAAAAAACCTCTCTGGAAGGAAGACTTGCAAGAGAGGAGGAGGGCAGTACATCCAGGATTTCCTCCATATTGTGGAACGTTATGATCTGTTGCTAAACAGAACACAGAGAACAAAATGATTTTGTGGAAGGCTGGCCCTCAACATTTCAAATGGTGATTGTGACACATCAGGCACAAACAAGGAAATTAGGACAACGAGATCTTGATATTAACTTGCTGTTGGGCATAGAAACATTCGTCACCCTGTTAGAAAAGCACATGCAATATAAAAAAGTCAGCGTCATATAAAGAGTACATTACTTTCTGAAACAGCAATCAGAGAACATGCTTATAATAACAATATTTTGGTTCAGCCATAGACCTACTACCAGTATATTACTTTTATTATACATGAAGTAACAGTAGGTGAAGTAACCTATCATAATTTATTAGGCCTATATACCGCTACATTATGATGCAGAATTTCATTATAGCAGTGTTGTCCACTATCGATTAATATCGTACACGGAACAATCTTCAAGCCTTGAAAGCAGCAACTCAAACTACACAATAAACAATTGTATTTAAAATAAAATCAGTCCATTCATGTTGTAATACTATACTAAATTGTGTTCAATAAATTAGTAGTGAAATTTGATGTGCGTTACTTTAAGGTGAAAGCGCCAAGAGAAGCTTGAGTTCCCTACGCGCCATCACCTGCCATCTTGAATTTGATTTTTTATATGAATTTAAGACATTTCTTGTAAAATCTGTCTGAAGGAAAGTTGTAAGCCAGCAACATTTTCTAAAAGAAGCCTTTAAATCCCACTAACCAGGAACTCTGACTTGCGTAGGGGGCAGTGAAAACTGAAGGCGTACTCACGCAACGCCCGCTACTTACTTGATGCCGAAATAGCAAAGGAATAACAATATTAATTCTTAAGAAACGTATTGTTTATGTGAATGTTTCACTTGTTTTAAATTCACAAGAAGGTTTTATTCTGGCAAGAGAAATTTTCAGGATTGTTTAGAGATTTTTTCTTGAGATGTACATGAGCAGGAGTATTGTGTGCATGTGAGTGATGAAGACATCTCATAGACGTACATTCATTTCAATATCGCGCTCAGCACGTGGTCTTTTAACATGAACTACACAAAGTCAGGAGCCGCCCCTCGCGAGATGAAATCCGTGGTTGCGAGGGTTCCCATGCATATCTCTTTGAAGACGTACGTCGCAACTTCAAAATCCCTCCAATCAAATTATCAAAAAACTCAAGAAACATTTTATGAAACCGCGAAGACGAAGAGTAAATCTATCTTAATACGGGTATTCCAAAATGGGTACAGTATACGTTTTGAAAAATCAGTAGGCCTATATTACAAGCTTAAAGTACTATCAACTAATCTACTTTAATTGCGCAAATAACATTGACACAAATTTCATAATGGCCTACTTGACCGCACACATTGCGGTGACGTAAAGTAAACAGTTATGTAATTGTGGACTAAGGCTGAGTTCGAAAACAATATTTTAAAACCCAATTTATTTTTTTGTTGTAAACATTTAAGGTGAGATTTTCACAATTTGTCATGGTAATTCATCCTGATATTTAGGCTAAGCAATGTATTTCACGTTTGAAAAAATTATCTACCATGACTTTCTTAGCTGTTGTATCTTATTTTGGAGAACATTATGGATTTCTCAGCTTTGTATCCAATACTTTTCCGCTTTAAATATGCTAGCAGTGTTGTGTACTTATTGATGTCCTTTTCACTGCTATATGAGTCACCGAAAAAATTGCGTAAAAACAAAGGTATAAAAATTAATAGAGTAATGCTTTATGTTAGAATATGCGGAATTTTACCCAGAGGTTAAAATTTATATTCATGGACATGAACTAATTCTTTAGAATTTTCTGCAATTATTTCAAACTTATAAATCCGCTGATGCCATCTGATGAATGCTTATATTAATTTGAATGGTTAATGAAATGGAACAAAATTATAGCACATAATATAATTATCCTGCAGTTGGATTTCTCCTTTATACTTTTCTGGATAAAACATGCCAGAAGAACCTCTTCAGACACATCGTCAACGTTTGAATTTCCTATACCCGTACAATAGGAAAAGGAAGAAATTGTGTTCGACCCCAAAATTCGATGTCGCATTTTCAACGTAAATACAAGTTTTGAGTCTTCTGAATCCAAAATACGATTACTGAATTAGAAATAGCCTGTCTGTCTGTGTGTGTCCGTGCGCCAGCATAGTTCACGAAATAAAAATCGTATTTAAACAAAATGTTATATTTGGATTAGACATCTTCTGGAGATTTGACATGGATATTTCCGATGACGTTCCCTTACATTGAATGCCACTTTATTTAGAGGGGAAAACACATAGAAAAGTTTTTCGCGATTTGCTCGAAAACGGCTCTAATGATTTTGTTTAAATGTTGTACCTTAAGTATTTATACCAAGAGCTAAAACTTTTGTTTAAAAATTTTTTTCGTAAAAATTCTCTGAAGGGTAGTTAATAAGCCAGGCACCGTTCATAGAAATTCAGTAGGCTATTGCCTGGGGAACGATAAATCTTTATATCAGATTGAAACAACTGAAAATGTGCTAAACTTGCAAAATGGCCTTTTATTCTACATCAGACAGAATGTGAAGCAGGGCCGTAGCTAGGCGGTGGCTAGGTGGGCGACCGCCAAGGGCGCAGGTACGAAGGGCGCAAAATTAACCATGAAAAATCCCGCCTTTTTTAGGCTGGTGCAATTTATCAAGCAATATAAATTACACGTTAGTGGAAGAAATCTTTCAGGTTATTAAAAATTAATGTACGTGAACTATCTATACCTATAGTATTATCCCGATTGTCTACAAGCAAAAAGCAGTCATGCAACGTCCTTTAATTAACACGATTCATATTGACAGAGTAAAACATAAATCGTGAACAGTATGGAAAGATATAACGACAATGAAAATTAATATGTACGTTATTATTGTGATGAAAGTGGTTCAACTCAATCCCTTTCCAGCTGGGGCCTGTTTCACGAAGCGACGGGACTTGTCATGACAAGCGAATACACCCGTCGGACCGAGAAAATTGACGAGTTTGCGTTTCACGAAGCGACGAGTGACAAGTGTTAGCGGACAAGCGAACGGAAGCAATGCGACGGGTGAATTTCAGCCGTCCGACAAGCGTTTCGTTTCACGAAGCGACTAGTGGTGTCCATTTACTTGTCATTTCGTCGAGAATTGCGACCCACGTAGTCAGACCCGTCACAATTCTTAAATGCATTGTTGTAGCGCAGTAGACTACATGTTTATACATTAAGTTAGTTGCACGCTTATAATTATGTGGTCAGTGATTCGGAGACAACGTATTTTCAGAACGAGAGTGATTTATCGACAGTTGGAGGGTACTTACCAATATAATGAAAGATTCAGAATAACTTTCGAGAAGATGGAACAACTAATTAATATTCTTGGACGATCTCTGCACCGAAAAACCCACAGAAGTCAGTCTTTAGGTGTGAAGCAAGTTCTTGAGGTAGCATTTTCATTGGCTAGGTACAGGAGGACATTATCATTCCGTAGCGGATATGCATGGATTAGCCTATCGAAAGCTAGTGTATGCCGTGCAGTGCATGACGTAGTTGCTTCTGTTAATAGAATAATATTGCCCCAGTGGGTCCGCTGGGCTATTGAGAAAATGATAGAAGTTGTAGGGAAATTTCATGATTTCGGAGAATGCCGTAAGTATGTGGCTGTGTAGATGGGACTCTTATTAAAATAGACGCTTCAAGTGAAAATGAACATTATTATTTTGTAGATCGGAAAGGAGATCACTCTGTGAATGTAATGGTGGTATGTGGCCCTGAGAAAATGGACGTGATTTAGACATTTAATTTAAGTTATAAATAAATTGAACAAATTGTAATCACAGTAAATTGTACCACACATTTACTCAATAGGCTAAAATGTGTAACATTATTGCAACTATTGTAATTGTAATATTAATGAAAATGAAAAATAAAAATAATAATAATAACTATTAAGTTAAGCATTTTTATGGCAAAAAATTCTTGGTAAACAAATCATTTAAATTTAGATAATTTTTTTCTCTCGATAGTGCCTAAATATTTTATTGAATATTCCTGAGCACAGTAGGCTAGGTCATTACTAAAGCCCGGATTTTCATGCACTATCAAACTTAAAAATATGCATGCATTCATGCACTATCGTTTCTCCAAATATGCACAATGAAGGGCGAAACATGCACTATCAAAAATTCGCACTATCAAAAATTCCCACTATACTGCAATATATTTCAATTTCACTGTTTTCAGAAGTTTAAGATCGGGATTTGAACTAAGTACCTTCTTAAGTTTTTTTCCTAATTGTCACACCCATTTCTCTACAACACATTCTAAAGTCTTCAACAATGGCTAGTGACTCACATATTCAAGCAGTGAACATTCTGTTTAGCAGTTTTCTTTCAATGGAAGGTGGTGGGGGTCGGCGAGTCTGCATTTTCTTTTGTAGCCTTGTGTATTACATTACTGTTTATTTAGGACAAACAGTAGTTTGCACTCTCAAATTCATGCAGGTGGCAAACTCTGTTGCCAAGTCAATCAAAATATAACAATGGTAATACAATACAACATTTTTACGTTTCTTTGAAAAGCCGAGATTTTATGGAGGCACATTCATAATATGCACAGTTATGCATGGTAACTTTATATTATGTACTAAAACCAGAAAATGAGGGTTTATATGCATTAAAAACGTCTGAATATGCTACATTACACCCAAAAAATCCAAAACATGCATTATGCATGAATTTTGCCATAAAAAGGCCGAAACATGCAAACATGCACGGAAAAAATATGGTTATTTGGAAACCATAAGTCATGTAATGAGTAACTACAAAGTTTGAGAAGTCTATCCAACGCATATAAAAACATGCATTTGCATTGAAATCCGGGCTCTAGTCATTACATAATAAGACACGTAGTTTAGGGGATAAATATGACTACATGTTTATGAATAGTAATTATACATTCACGTACCGATACATATTTAAAAAACTGTTATTGACTTACGAACATACTATAAACACTTAGCATTGTTCGTTTCCTCCAGTTACACCATAAAGTGTCCCTGACATACTGCCAAGTTTTCCCGGATATCAACTCTAGGGATTCAGCAAGTGCAGAAACTTTTCAAATGTTTATTTTTTAGTTAACTCACTCGAAAATAGACCAAAAGAATAGACTTTTCTTCCCTGATTTTCTGGAGCACTGCAATCTTCTTCTCATAGTGGTAGCCATCTTACTTGTCGAACCGTCGCGCGAGATCTAGCGAGTGACGGGTGCGTCAAAAATGTTAGTGAAACAGAAACTCTGACCCCTTGTCAGCTGAACCGACAACACCCGTCAACCCGTCACTTGTCGCACCCGTCGCTTCGTGAAATAGGCCCCACTGATTGTCGTCCTCAGTGCTACTACTGTCGGCAGGATTGATTACAAAGCGATCAACAATGGCATCGCTCATACTGTTACATGCTACATGCAAAAATGACTGACCAACTATATTATTACAACAGAAAAAGCCGAATGCGCAGATCTCAATTCCTTTTGTTATTACTATTTTATTATAAATTAAGTGTGAACTAAAATTTCTTATTTTAAGAATGTTTAGTTTTTTTAATCACACAATGTATTAATGTACATTAAAATTAATTTCTGTTCCTTTTCTTTGAATAATATGTGTTGTGATCCCCGGTCGATGCACGCTCTGCCAGCTGGCAGTACACATGCTGTTTGTTTTGATCAAGTTCCCTTCTAAGGCCGGCGCTGATATTATAGTCGCTGCTATTATTTTTAATTATATTATACTGTATTATTATTAGGGCCCGGATTCTGATGATCTAAAATTGTTTGAAAAATGACCTATAAAATGACCCCAAAATTTAAAGAAAATTACTTAATAATTACCTAAAACCTGATATTTTATTTATAAAAAATTATTATTGTACACACAAAATTATAGAATAATTTGTACATAATTGTTAAAACCTTAAATTCAGAGAGGATGTTGTAGGTCTAAAAAACTTTGATTTTTGCTGTGAATATTCTTTCCTTACGGAAATTTATACTGGCACTGAGGCACTGGCGAGTCAAACTTCGGCATTTCCTTTTGCGGTCTGCCGGATTATATTGTTTATTGAGGGTAAACAGTAGTTTGCACTCTCAAATACAAGCAGGTGGCAGACTGGTGCCAAGTCAATCTAATAACAACAGTAATGTAATACAACATTTTGGCGTTCCTTTGATTCTCGTTTCCGACTGAGACATGACAACACTTCAACATAGAGTGTCTTGCATTAAACAAACACTTCAAAGACAGCACCGCTGGGGACGAAATAAATGCCCAAAAAATATAAAATTGCATACAATGTCAAAAAATGACCTAATAAAAATGCATTTCTATAATCTAGAGGCCATGATTATGATTTATCTACAAATTGGCAATGTCTATGCAGCATCAATAAAAAAGATGACATGTCATTAGAATCCGGGCTCTGATTATTATTGTATTTTTTTAACTAAGCTATTTTTAAATTAAACAGTGAAACAATATTAATGTTTGTGTTGTTTCGTCTCTTGTTGATGTTGGCGTTGCTTCTGTTGTTAGGTAAGAATAATTTCAGTAAAAAAATGTGCCAACTAAAACTACCATGACCATCATAGCTTAGTCTACATTATTAGTTTTTATCTATTAGGCAGTGGTTTTTTAAAGAAATGGGACCAAAAAAACCTTCTGCAAGCGATTTAAGAAAATCAGTTTTACAGAAAATAAAAAAAAATGTTCATTTGGAGGGCGCAGATTTGTCAAACTCGCCAAGGGCGCAGAAGGACCTTGCTACGGCCCTGATGTGAAGTAGCATATTGCCCTTGCTTAGGGTAAAGAAAGTTACATGAGTGCATTAATCAGATTTTATTTGGACTGTGTATTATTCGGTGATCCGACACGAAGCATGGTAATGAGCAGGACCCAGATTTTAATGACATGTCATCTTTTTATTGATGCTGCATAGACATTGCCAACTTGTAGATAAATCCTAATCATGGGCTCTAGATTACAGAAATGCATTTTTATTAGGTCATTTTTTGTCATTTTATGCCATTTTAAATTTTTAGGGCATTTATTTCAATTTTAGGTAATTATTTTGTCATTTTCGTGTCATTTGCTTCCTTATTTAGTCATTTTCATGTATTTACATTGAGTGTATTAACTTTTTTCGTCGCTAGCGGTGCTGTCTTTGAAGTGTTGTTTGTTTAATGCAAGAAGGAAAAATTCGGCGTTAAAGTGTTGACATGTCTCAGTCGCCAAAACTTTGTATTATATTACTATTGTTATTGCCTTGGCACCAGAGTCTGCCACCTGCGTGGATTTGAGAGTGCAATCTATGTTTACCCTCAATAAACAACAATATAATCGGGCAGACCACAAAAGGAAATGTCGAATTTTGACTCGCCAGTGCCTCAGTGCCAGTATAAATTTCCGTGAGAAAAGCACATTTACAACATTACAGTTATTTACAGTTCTTACAATTATGTACAAATTAGTCTATAACTTCGTGTGTAGAATAATCAATTTTTTATGAAGAAAATGCCAGTTTTTAGGTCATTTTTTATGATTATTAAGTCATTTTCTTTAAAATTTAGGGTCATTTTATAGGTAATATTTCAAACAATTTTAGGTCATCAGAATCCGAGCCCTGGTAATGAGTAATGACTTTATTTTCATTTTATAACCACTATGTAAGTGATAATTTCATTTTATTTTCTAAAAAATGACTTTAACGATTTTGTTTAAATTTTCTACAGGAATTGTATACAATTATATTATATATACTGTATTATATAATATGTTATATATATGTAATACAATTCCTGTAGAAAATTTAAAAAAAATCTTAGGCCTTTATATATATTTATATAATAGATATATTATGAATGAATTATTATTATATTATGTCTTAGGCCTGTGTATTAGCCTATAGTAAGAGCCAACACCTTTACTTGAAAAAAAGTCCTAATAAGTTCTCTGAAGGATAGTTATAAGAAGGCTTCAAATGTTCATACAAGGTACGGTTAGGTTCACTAATCAAGTCCTATCCCGAAAAGGTGGGAGAGTGTATCACGCGATGACAAGAGTGCGCTCAGGTATAATCAGGGAGAAATAAAAAGTGAAGGCGTTCCATATTGCTTTTATAACGAGGGCATGATCAACTAAATTATCTGGGTCATTCTCAATCAAATTGCCGTTTCGCCTCCTCGAAAGGATCCTCAGATTGAAAACTCAACTTAGGTTTTTTTGAACGACTAGTTTTCCATGGCATCAAACCACTATTGCAGTTTACGAAACTGCGTAGGAATCATGAGTTTTCTCGTTTTGTGAATGTATATGAGTTTTTGAAGTTGGTTGGAACCTTATTGACTTTGTAATGAGTGTTACCATTTTGCATGTCCTATTTCAACATGTTGTTTTCAGGATTGTGAAATAGAAATGGAGTGAGCTGCTGTAAGGTAGCAATAGGCTCACCTTTGTCTTGAAATGCTGAAGACGAATGAAAATAGTTTACAAAAAACCTGACTCAGCAATTTAAGTAAGGCGTGTTAGCAAAAACAGTTTCCTCAGTCTTATTTAACTTTTTTTTCATATACACCCGTATTTTTTTTTGGAAAACCTTCAGCATTTCATCCCAAGAACTACACTGTGATACCACGAGGAAATGATTGTGATGTTCATCTTATGATAATTGTCGTTCATAATGAGTCATATTTGAAAATTCTCCAAAGTGTAATGAGTGTTACCCAAATCAATTTTATTTAAATCGACTCAAACATGCTCTTCTACTGGCTTCATGCTTTAGGCACACTGTGAAAATGACATGTTCGTGCCTGTCTGGACACAAGGCAGCTGATACTAGAAAGAGGATAGACAGAGATCATGTAATCATGCATGTGAACTAAAAACAATTTTTATTTGATTAAATGTGAAAAAAATACAAATTAGACAAAATAAAACAGTTTTTCAGCCTCTTCGCGTGACTTGTTTCTTAAAGTCTGTATAGTCCCTTACACACACACACTAGATGAATAAGGAACATCGGGTCCAATAAACTTTGAAATTTAACAGAGAAATATGCAGCAGTATTCGAGAAATGCACAACATGAAAATACATTTAAAAGCAGAAATATAAATATATAAATAAGTCACAGGTTTGAATGAATTGAATATTTTGAAACTTGGTCAGTCTTGAATATTTCAATTCTTCATTAAAGCATATTTCAAGCTAAATAATTAGTGTAAAATCACAGTGGAATCTTACAATAATTGAGTAAGTAGCTTTAAGAACAAGTAGCTTTCTATCACATAGTGACTTAGAAGTATTTTTTCTCAGTTAACCTCTATTTGCAGTCTTTATAATGCTATATGGATATAGTTGAGTTACAGTAACACTCATTACTTACAACATTCCTCCAAACAAACAATTATTGTTCAAGTTTTTTCATTTTGACAAAAGTCTATTCAAATTTAACCGCTAATTGATTTTTTATAACATGCTCCATTCATTTGGCGATCAGAAGCTAATTGAAACATGCAGAAAAATATAAATTAAAAGCCCAAAACATAGGTAACACTCTTTACTATGAATAAAAATATGCGCCATGGTTTTGACTTCTTGCCGCCCTCCCTCCTCGATGTCTGGTCTGAAATTGGTCGTAGGGGAAAAAGATGAAACAATACTTCATCCCCTCTACATCACCCTTCTCCCCACCCCTTAATTCTTATTTGGGGAACACTAGACCGGGTAACACTCCTTATCGTCTTTTTTCACGGTTTCCTGGCTTGGTTTTAAATTCTGTAACATCCTCTAGACAGTTTCATTTGGATGTTGAGCTAACATTCATCCCGTATGCCGGTTCATTTTGGGCCTTTTCATGTCAAGAAATCAAAATGTTGGATGCAGAATATGGGTACGGTTCATTTTGGGGCTTTTCATGTCAAGAAATCAAAATGTTGGATGCAGAATATGGGTTGTGACAGTCACACTCCTTACTTTTTCCCACTTTTTTTGACATAAACATGAACGTTACGTTCCACGATGTAAACACAGAAATTATTTAGGGTGGCGCAGAAACTCGCATGGGTTTGGGGCGAAATCTAAAAAAAAAACAAATTGCTTGATATCTCAACAAGAAGTGTCTTTTTAGGCCTGTGACACCAAAATGACATTTTTTTTAGAATGATCCATCTCCTATTTATAGTCTATACATAAATAGTGACCAATGATATTTAAGAATGTAAATAAATTGTCCTTTTATCATCTTCGTGTAAACTGCAGTATATGCACTCGAGGTGTTGTGCATTGCTTATGATGTGGAGTGACTGTCCATACACAGTAACGTCATGTTTAGTACATGTCTTACTAGGCTTGAGTTTTCAATCCCAATAAACGCACTGGAGGATAGTTATAAGCTAGACCTACTCATTTCATACACAAGCTTAGTTTTTGGTCTTGATTCGCGAATTATGCGACTGGATGAGGCGGACATCTGAATGCACTACTGCAATATAGGCAGTGTTCTGTATCATTGGAATATATTAAGGTTAGGGGAAGTTATGTGTTTCACATTATATTTTTTGCACGACGTAACTAATTAGTGGTACTTACGAATATTGTTGCCGTGGATCGTAACTTGACATTCCTGCACGCAATCTGGTTGCTATGAAAACAAAAGAAATCTCAATGTTGAAAAAATTACAAAAAGCACTAGTGCCGTAAGTAAAACCATCACAATACAAGCCTTTATTTTTATATATTTATCGTAATAGTACAATTTGTACAGTTATTTAAGGCAATTCCTCTATCCCCGCTCATGGTGTTTAGATCCAAACTACTTCTTGTACTTATTCCTACACACGTCCTGCTATCTCTGCCGAAATTCCTCCAGTATCATATCCTAGCTTATTATACAACTGCCTGGGGCAAGATAATATGGCGACTCGATCAACAATACTTATTTACAAATATTCCGTTCCCATAACAACCAACACATGCGAATCACTTTCGGAAATATAACATCTATTTTCAATAACGTATATACATAATATTTTCAGCTAATATCTCAATTAATATAATTAAATTGATATAAATAATAATCGTGCAAAAAATAGCATGCAATACTCGTTCCGTAAGCGCATAACGGATCTCGGAAAGCGCCTCGTTTTTTCAAACTCTTTCCTCGATTTGTATGCTCCGCTTACGGAACTAGTATCGCAATAGGCCTATACGATTTTCTTGCACCACTGTTCAAATTTTTCATATTAATCTAAATATCTTTGTCGCGATTTTGCTGCTATTAAAAAATTGAATGCACCATCCGGTGCATCATCAGTATCATGATCTTCACATGTTTCTTGTTCATGGCCCAGTAAATGTATCGATCAACTAGAGAAGCAGTGTTTAAAGCCAGTCGTAAAAATGTCACATTTAAAAATATATTAAATTATTAAGTGCCAGTATGGTACTTTATGAGATTGTGTGTGGGGACGAAAAATGTCTGTCCGTCTGTCTGTCTGTCCGTCCGTCCGTCCGTGTGTCTGTACGCGCGATAACTCAAATACGCTTTGTCGAATTTTAATGAAACTTGGTATACACGTTTATAATGTCCATGGGAAGAACCCTATTGATATTGAACCAAATCGGTTCACCGGTACCGGTGTAATGCCCAATTTAGTGCCTATTTTAATAGATTATGGCGCCTTTCTAACAGAAAGGCGCCATAACTCAAATACGCTGTATCGGATTTCCATGAAACTTGGGATACTCATTTATGACGTTCATGAGAAGTGCCCTATTGAATTTGAACCTAATCTGTTGACCGGTACCGGAGTAAACCCCAATTTAATGTCTACTTTAAAGGCGCAATAACTCAAATACGCTTTATCGTATATTTATGAAACTTCGTATACGCATTTATAATGTCCATGGGAAGACGTCTATTTATAATAGATAAAATCGGTTGACCTGTTTCGGAGTAATGCTCAATTTAGTGCCTATTTTATGGTAATATACGTATTCGAAAGAATTTATATAAAAAAAATGAAAATCAATTATCTTGACAACACTGCCTATTGTTTTACTGTTATCTTATAAGGCCTTGGAAATTAAAATACAGGTAGCTATGACAAAAAACACTATCGATTTACAAGCGCTTATCCAACTAGACCGTTAAAATGACCCCGGTGGCCGAGATGGTAACGCTTTGGCCTCACATTCTGGAGTCCATGGTTCAAAACCCGAAACCGGCCAATTTGAATTTTTTTTTGACATTTTTATGTGAGTGTGCGATTGTCATGATATCACATATCTGTACAGTTCAGGTGATGCTGGAAGATTTTAATCTCATTAAAAAAAAAACTAGACCTTTGTTCTTCCGTAAGCCCTGCTTAATGAATAAATCTGGAGCTTAACTTGGAAATCAATTTAAAAAAACACATATTCTGCATATCATAATTGCAGTCATAACTGTTTAAACAAAAACATACTGGCACTTTGTTACATCAGTTTACCTGATTTTATTTTTTTTACTAAAGTAGATAAAAAGTTGTACATTTCGTAAAAACAATTTGCAATATCAATGGATTTCGGCCTCGTTTGACAACTTTTTCATCTCACATATTGTAATATGGTAAGTTGCAAAACTGTTATCGCAAATAACTATTACGGAACAAGAGTGTGAAATGAGATTTCATTCATGAATGGAAATTTTACTACCGTAGAGCCCTGAATGCTAATAATCGCGAATGTACAGAATTTATTTTACTATCGTGCTATTTATGTTATTTTATCAATATTGCTTGTTTAAAACACCGTATTTTGCCACGACTTTATATTCTACTTCTACAAATAATGTTAATCTGTTTGAACAATACTGTTGCGTAGAATTTTCTCCGTGTACCAAAAGGTTTGTGTAAAATTTCGTAAAAATCGGTCAAAGAATGTACATTTGTATACAGATTGCATAATGAGGTTGAAAACAGCTAAGGGATGTATTCTTTGAACATCATTGTTGCCTTGAGTTTTCTACTTGTTTTTCAAGGTCTGTGTAAAGTCTGGTAAAAATTGGTCAATGAATGTGGATTTGTTTAGAGTCCTTAGGGGTAAAATGGAAAGAGTGGTTTGCTCATATTTTAATATTGCCTAATTTTTTCATGGTTCTAGAGGGTATTTGTATAAAATTTGTCAAAGTTAGTCAATGAATGTAAATAAATAAAAACAAAACAGCATTGTTACAATATTTAGATCAGCCCACCCAGATATTTTTACATAGCATAAAATACTGTGTAAAAATATCTAGTGGACTGAACTAAATACTCAAACAGTGCTGTGGAAATAAATTGTATTTTATCTCTCCTAAAACCGTGGTATTTTGACTTATTCGCTTTTTTTCCCCTATCACTTTAGAATTTGTTTATTCCACTGTTGACACAAGTGTTATTGTGATCAATGAAAGCTTTTTTTATTACTTTGGTATTGTTACAAAAAAATTTGACTTTCGTCTGTAATGAGTCAAACGTCATCTACTTCTGTACCTTACGTCACACCTCATTTCACATGGTGCTCTTCTGACGCCATGTACTGCCTCTCCGGTTGCAAAACAACACCGGTAAATCCGACACATTGCAATCGTTCTTATTCGAAATATTGCCAACTAAGTCCCCTCTACTAGAATTTGCAATATGGATTTACGAACACCCGTTAGATATAAGGGAAAGTACTGGGCTGTAGCAGAGTACAGACGATACGGATAGGCTAAATATTACAAAAATTGGTTAAAAAGTTTAATTGGCCAAGGCTAGTCAACAATGCAATAGGGGTTCAAACATTTAAGGGGTAGTTTCTTCCAATATTAGAGCGCTCCCTAAATATGTCTCCTGATTCTATAGGATCTATTTGTAAAATGTGATAAAATCGGTTAAAGAATGTAAATTTGTATAGATGTTACATGATATAATAATGAGTGATGTAAATTGTTTAGAATGGACTTATTAATTAAAATGCAGATACTGTAGTCTTTGCCAAGGATGTTAAAATAGAGTCTTTGCACCTCATTAAATAATTTCTCGTGAATCCACAATATTTATGCAGTGATAGTTTTTCAAATCATTAGCCTTGTAATATGCTGCTTTGATTAATTGCAATAAATTTGTTTATTAAACAATAGTAATTAATACTGTTATATTATAAATGAAAATAAGTTTTTTTCAAATAGGTGAATATTTCACATTATAGTATTGTACGTGTTTTGGAAAAATTGATCATACTAGGCCTATGTATTGTAATTACCTTCAAAAACTATTTATATCACACGCACACCACTGTTGAAAATGTAACAAGTATAAAGAAATTACTCTCATTTGGCGATGTCGGCTGCCTTCTTCAGAGGAGTTTTCACTAATGTTTCAATTTGTAACCGCTCCGATCGACCTACAACACTTGTTTTCTCTGTACTGTGTAAAACACAACATTAAGCATAATTTCACTTAATGTAAGTTCAGTTACATTTAATAAGTAAATATGTTGAATAGACTATTTATTTCTTCAAGATGGCTTGTCTACCATTTATTAATCTATAATCTTGAATTCTTGAGGAAGAATTGCATGATTTCGAATAAATGAAAACCAATGTTTTAGTTACTTCTTAGATTCATTATCCCCAGCCAACTCTATGAAAATTTTCACGTTTGCCACTGCTTGATATATATAATATGTAAAATATTTTAATCCTACATATTATTTTAAATACAGTTAACCCTCCATATAATGCCACCATCCGTTCTCTAACATTTAGTGGCACAAAGTGAGGGTGGCAGTAAAACGAAATGGCATAATGTATTTTAATTTACTGTGCTTTATTATGAAAGAAAAAATTAAATAAAAGGCAAATAGAGAACTTGGACACAAAATAAAATACTGTACAGTAACTCAATTTATTACAGTATATGTCCAGTGATACAGTACACAAAGGGTTGAAAATCATGTGGGTCCATGTAAGTGATTAACTATTACTTAGTAACTGTAATGTAGTTCAACACCTGAATGAACACTGGACTAAAAGAAGTGAAAGTCTGAAAGGTCTCATTATATGAAAAGTTCTTTCTACCTGCTCCGCCCTCACACAGATGTGTGTCTAACTTTTTAACATAGCATCCTCATTCCACCGCACTACATTGGCAGGGGAACACTCACGTCTTGGAAATACAGTACAGTACGTTTCTTAATTAATCTTCCTAACATTCACGCCAGTTATAAAATAATTCTGCAACTGAAAATATCACTGCAAGTGATATTTTCAAAAAATCTTGTCTTATATTCACTGGCACTAAATGAATTGGCACAGTAACGAGGTTTCTTATGTATTTTATATGGGAGAAGGTCCATTCACTTGCCTTTATTGGCGCAGTGCGAGGGTGGCACTGTAATGGGCCATTCAGATAGAAACTTAACCGTAAACGTAACGTAAACTTAAAATTTTGTGCCATGTTTTTCAGTGTGACCATTTACAATGCATCACTTAAACGTGAAACTTAAACGTAACATAGAACCTTGCAAACACCAAGCTTCTGCATTACGTTTATGCGAAACATAATGATACAACCAACCAGAGAACAGAACAGGAGACGGAAGTGGAAGTAGCCAAGAGATGAAGTATATGAATGAGAAACTCATAATGTTGTAACCTATCCCTGTCTTTATGATAAAAGGCATCCATTATATAAAGATGCGGCATTTAAGTAAAATATATGAATTTTTAGTTCCCCAAGAAATGAACTACAGTAGTAAATACAGCCCCTACAATGTTCTGTTAATTTTTATATGTCTGCATACGCTTGTATGATTTCAATTTTTAGTGGCCTACACATGTTTAATAGAAACATGAAAGTATTTTCATCTGCTGCAGACATTTTATCAGCTGTTCACTTTCTCGTTTGTGATTGGTTGTTATCTACGTTTAAGTTTCCATTGCGAATGCTCAATGCCATGCTAAAGTTTGCGTTTAAGTTTACGTTCTTATGTTTACGGTTAAGTTTCTATATGATTGGCCCATAAAGAGGGGCATTATATTGAGGGTTGACTGTAAGTGAAAGTGCAGTAAGTACAGACTGGACTTGATTTTGTATTATTTCCCCAGGGGTCGGCATTTGGGCTGCACCAGACCACCGCACCGACCCAGTGTAAAGCTCCTCCTGTAGCGCCCACACAGCCACCTTCATCGAGTAATTTTTTCTCACTTCCAGACAAGACTCCACCTAGAATCCATGCTGAAGGTAAGTCCTCAAAACAAAGGAAAATCGAGCAAATGTAGAGACCTGTTGTTATTTTTACGAGGGTCATTCAATAATTAAAGAGACAAACTGAGCTGGAGAAAAAAATGTTTATTTTTACAAAACAAGACTTTTCCTACTTTTCAACATAATCCCCATCAACATTTATGCACTTGTCCCAACGGGTTACTAGCTTTTTTATACCGGCTGCAAATAATTCTTTGTCTTGGCGTCGGAGCCAATTTCCCACAAATTTCTTGACATCCTCGTTATCCTGGAACTTCTTCCCACATAATGCCTCCTTCAGTGGACCAAACAATTCGAGTTTCAAGTGAGGAAGTTGCAACTTCAACAGGCCGGCCAGAACGGTGTTCGTCAGTCACTGATTCTCGAACACTTTTGAACTGTTCTACCCATTTGTAAAAATTTCCACGGTTCATACAACTTTCACCATACACTTTAGTCATTCTAGAGTATATATTAGCTGGGTTTTCACCTTTAGCAATCAAAAACGAAATCACAGAACGTTGTTCAACCAATGTGGAATTTACAAGAAGACCCGACATCGTTAAACTTAATTTTGAGGTTATAAACAGAGCAATGTTGACCCATCAGCTGATTAGAACTCATCCCAGTGATGCCAACTTAAAATCCTAAATGTATCAAATTTGTACTACCAACCGTCTTTTCCCCAGAACAATAATTTGTCTATTTAATTATTGAATGGCCCTCGTATGTTTATATTTTAATACTATTATTTAATCACTGTTTAATAATACTTCATTCACTATTTAGTCATACATTATTTAGTCACTAAGCAAATGTATATCGAGGGATTTAAATTCTCTCCTACCTCTTGCAATTAGTGACCACTGCTGACCTGCGTGTTCTATGAAGAAGTTCGCCCATCTAAGTCTCGGTCTGCCTTGTAGACATCTGCCTATACGGGGGTCCCACATGCTTTGTATATCCATATGTTGTCTTGTAATCTTGCAATGTGGCTTCTCTATTTCCATTTAATTCTGGTGGCTAGTTGAGCCGTGTCCGTCGTCTGTGATAGCTGGTTTGTAAAATTGCAGTAGACATTCAGTCTTTGAGACATACACCCAAGATCTTGCACTGTATTTTTTATTGGCATATTTTGATCTTGTTCTTTGCTTTTGCTGTTAGTGACCATGTCTGAGACCCATAGAGTAATACGAACACAGGTTTCCAATGTGTGGAATTTAGATCTCCTGCACAGAGCTTCGTCCAACAGTATAAACGTAAGGCCCCAAAATGCCTTCCAAGTTAAAAAGGGATTCTTCTTTGTATTTCCTTCTCCAGTTTATATTCAAAGGAGATTATTTTGGTGTCCCAGGTATGTATACTCGATTACGTATGTGAGGGCTATTAGGTCTATTAACATTTGGGTTGCTGGTCCATTAGAAATTAACTGTATTTCTAGTTTGTTTAACGAGAGCCCCGAGGTTTTGCTACGTTAACACAGTTTATCTAGCATTGTTTGAAGTTCTCCCGGCGTTTTGGCGAATAGAGTCACATCGTCGGAAAATATTGTTAGTCGACTTCCATTTAGGTTGATGCCGAAATGTTTGTTCTAGTTCATTTTCCGGAATGTGTTTTCATTTTCACAAGTGAAGAGTATGGGGAAAATTGGATCGTCCTGGCGCACTCCTCTTTCTAGACGGAATGGTTGACCTTCCATTTTCATCTTCGCGAAATTTTGGCTGTATATTTTGGCAGTAGGCTTTATGGACATACTTTCTTTTTATTCCTTGTGTTGTCAGTGCTTGCAATATGCTTGGAAGTTCGACCAGTCGAATGCCTTACTATAGTCCATAAAGGCGAGGTATAGTGTCAAGTGGAATTCTTCCGCTTTCTCGATCAGCTGATTTATGGTTTGTATGTGTTCTACTGTGCTAAATCCTTTACGAAAGTCTGCTTGTTTTGGAGGTTGATTTTCATCTAGGGTCGTCAGTCTTCTAGTTAGAATTTTCGTGCACAGCTTTGTATAGGTTTGTCATCAGGCTTAGGCTATGGGTCTATGGTTGCTTATAATCTCTGATACGTTTCTTGTGTAGATTGTTCTTGTTTTCCATTGTTCTGGAATATCCTCTGTCTGTAGCATTTTGTTGAAGATTTTGGAGATAATGGGTGTCAGATGACTTTCAGCCAGTTTCAGTATTTAATTTAGCATTCAATCCTCCCATTTTTTAGTTCAGTGATGGTATTCTGACTTCGCAGTGCAGGATAGGCGGTAGTATATGGATATGAAGCGTACCTGAACTACGAGTTCCAAATATAGTTATCTCATTTTTCGCAAAAGGTGGAATTAGTACTCTTCAATACAAGGCTGACATTATGTTTTGAAGATCTTCAAGAGGCTTCAAGCAAGAGGCTTGAACTCAGATCGAATTTATAATATAAATTGCATCTTCTCTTGAGTCAAGTGTTCCAGAGATCCTACTGCGATAGGGAATGCTTCAAGTTACTGAACTATACCAGGAGTTACTGAAACGCTCAATTTCTTGAAGTTGTATGTTGAAAATTAGCATGGCGGGATAATGAATAACGAAAGGGACCTTCGTTGTCTTATGGGAGCGGGATACTAACTCGGAACCAAAACGCGCTGCCCTAACCATTCATACACTAAGCACAGGTCGTAGCAGTTATTAGCCTGCTATAATAATAATAGTAATAATAATCATTATTATTATTACTATTTTTATTATTATTAATAGTTTTGAATTACGTACATTTTCCCCATATTGGCAAAATTCCCCACATGTAGGGAAAATTCATATTAACCAAAAGAATCTTCCAATGTGCTTGGTTGGTATCCATAATTTTAAGTAAAACTAAGAAGATGCATAATTTAAACCAGTGGTCTTCAACCCGCGGCCCGGGGCCGCATGCAGCTCTTTGCTTAATTTTCGGTGGCCCGCAAACCAAAATTAATTTGAACTACAATGCTAATATTCATTATTTCCTGACAAAGAAACAGTGTCACTTTAAATTCAAGAATGTTACTGTGCTTTGTGTTATTCATTAATATTGCAAAGTGGAAGACAAAATATGTTATTACATAGATATGTATGATGTTAAGTAATCCCTACAGATATTGTAATAAATTGACATGATTGTGTTACGTAAGTATCATGTTATTAATCATCTAAATGAGTGCGGCCCCCTAGTCTTTTACTAGAAAGAAATTGACCAGTGTTTTAAATCTTATTCCTTTATAAATGATCCTTGTAATTTATTGCCATGCCAAGAAGATAAAATTAAATGTACGGTATTTAAAGTTTTGAACAATTTCTTTTTCAAAACTACAGTTTATTATCTACCTGACATTTTAATATTAACATATATGTGTTTTTAGTCTAAAATGATAACATTTCGTCAAGGGATATTTTGTTTCTTCAGTGTCTAATTTGTTTGCATGAGTGAATTTTGCTTTAATAAATACATATTTTTAACACGTAAAATGCACATTTTTAGTGGCTGAATATCTGAGGTAAAGTAATTACAGGATATGTTACTGACATTCAACTTTCACAAGGGAATGCACTGGATTCCATATATTATTCTTTAAAATTATTAATATTCTGTCTAATTTTTGATGCAACCAAGCAAAATCCATGACAACTGATAAAAAAATAGTACTCGCTGAATCTATGGAAACAAATGTGGACAAATTCCAGTAAAAATAATCTCAAATATAGAGTCCTTGAAGTGATAATGGATTGTATTGATATTTCAGATGACACACTACTCAGTTAATTTATTATGGTGAGTAATGTATGAAATACATTCAGTAACCACTACCCTATTATTCAATACCTTATAATACCTTATATGAACTAGAGGGCTTTTCCCTGCAACAGTAGGAGGCCATGGCCCTTAAGGGATTCTGAAGGCTAAAATTAATTCATTCATTCATTCAATACCTTATAGCCTACCTTACTATACCTATGTTAGACCAAATTATAACACTATATATTTTAAATCTTATTAACTTTATTATTATAACTCGCTTCGCTCATTGGGGCCTCCGCACCCAAACCCCCGCTGAGATTCTCGGGAAAGGCTTTTTAAAAGATCTCTGGGAGTTAGAGTGCGTGTATTTAGTCTGCTGTATTGGCTATTGCCTTTTTTGCCATTTTCGGATCCCTATGTGAACACTGTTTGATAATACCGTTGCCATGGAAACCGAGCCCTTTTCGGGGTTTTTAGGGCTAAAAATTAGAAAGTAAACTTTTTGGAACTCTCCTGTGGTTTAAAGCCTAAAAGCTATATGTGTACCAAATTTCAAGTTTCTAGCTCATCTGAAAGTGGGCAAACATTAATGTCAGTTATGAGTGAGTGAGTGAGTCAGTCAGTCAGCCATGTACTGTAATACCTGTATTATAGGGATAAACATTGAGGCCTCCTTGAAGCATGGATGTACGATTTATTCCCCGCGCATCTCTGTCCACATTACCCGTAAACTACTTCATGACAGTAGGAGTTTCGAGAGGAAAGGCTTGTCGATCGGCATGATGGAAGTAATGTGATCAGCATTTTACATCCTCCCCAGGAACGTATAATACGAGAGTTAACTTCCCCAGGTACCGATGGTGTTTTCGCGGGCTATAGGTCGAGTAAGGAGCCTTAGTTGAGAGAGAGTACTTTATCACCAGTAATCAACACACAGAAAGCCTCAAACTGTATATATACCGCAGATGCTTATTTGGAAAGAAGCCTGAGTAGACCTCAGCCGATTCTGGAAACGGTAGGAAGAGAAAAATCTCTTTACACTGCCCGGGATCGAGCCTGGACTTAGCAGTACCCAGATAATCGGTGAACACACTGTATTTTCTTAAAATCACCCACTTAAAGGTAACTTGAAAGATCTATTTCGAATCTGTTATTAGAATGTTTGGAATATAGTCCAATAATGAGGTTGTAGACGACATGATCGGGAACAAAATTTTTGACTTCAGGACAACGAAAGAGGAACGACTATGATGTCTTGGATTCCCTTCTTATTTTCAATCCGAATCAGGCAGTCTACTTCCACATTTTCTCTACCAACTTCTCGAACACTTTTTATCTCATAGAACTTACCATGGGGCTATAATGAACTACCTCATAACGCGTCATGAGAAATGTTATTAGTAGTGCATTTTACTCTGTTATTATTGAAACAAAGGCACAGTGGGGGGTCTTATTAACGGCCTTTGTTTTTTTGCAGGGGATATCTTCCATGAATTTCGGCAAGTTCAGCAAGAATCGTGGCTGCAGGAAGGTAAGGATTTTATTTTCCTTCCATTTATGTTACTCATAAGTCATAAGATTATGTTACACATAAGATTAAAAAACATAATTTTTTATTCATACGCAAAAGTCATGATTGCTGGATCTTAACTTCGGACGGTAATGTTTTAATCAACTTTTTGTTAGGCCATACTATAATATGCTTATTATGTGTGACATAACACTAACTTAATTACATCCATTAAAGCACAGATTTCATTTTAACACTGTTATGGTATCGATTAATATCGAAGCCTTGAGAGCAACAAATGAAACTGCGAATAAACAACCTGTATTTAAAATAAAATCAATTGTGTTTGAATTCAATACTAAATTGAATTCATTTTGCATTTTAAAGTCCATTGGTTTCAGAATAAAACTTCCAAGAAAAGCTTCGACTTTCCCGTACGCCAACAGCTGTCATCTATCGTAAAAGACGAGAATTTACTAACAGCTGATTGCCGAAGTCAGTCGTCTCCGTTTGTTTGTTGAATCTAAAATCTCAAAACTTAAACTTTTAATTATGGTAGGAAAAAATCCTCTTATTAGTTTAGACGAGATAAGTTTCCTGAAATTCTTTTCTGGTATAAAAGCTCACAGGATAGGGTACAGAGGATGCTCAAAGGGGTGGCATTCCCTAACTTTCTATTTTAAGCAATAAAACACATGTCACCCCTCTGTTAACAGTTTAGCTGCTGCTTTTGATTTGTGAAGATCATAGTGTTGACATGCAGTTATGGTTATATTTAGTATAAAACGAAAAGACTTAAACACACGGGCGTTAGATGTTTTACTACGCAGTGTTCACCACAGGTCAGTCGACTTTCAGAAACACAATGAGTATGAAATATTGGTTAATGGAGTCCTAAGGAAAACCAGAAACAATTTAAAACTTTTTCACCGATTGCAAAAATACAGTTGCAGTATTATGAGTAGTTCAATGTTCCACAGTTACGTATTATCTTGGAGTATGAATTAATAGCCTTTGTTTGTAGTGTATATCAATAAAAGTTCAACTTGGTGGAATAAAGTTTGAAGAAGCCAGTTGTTTCAAGTATTTGGGGTCTGTAATAACATCAAATAATGTGATAGGAGAAGAAATAAAGTAAAAAAAATAGCTGCTGGGAACCGATCTTTTATGGTCTAAAACATGCATTTAAATCTAGAGCTGTGAATAAGACAAAGCCAGAATCTATAAAGCTATGATGAAACCCATTGTGACTTACGGGAGTGAAACATGGACAATGACCCAAGAAGAAGCACTAAGATTAAATACATGGGAAAGGAAAATATTACAACAAATTTACGGTGATGCAAAATTTAACATGAAGAGTGAGGACAAATGATAAGCTGCAAAAACTACATGGAGATCTTGATATAGTAGCGGATATTGCGAGAAGTAGACTGCAATAGATAGGACATGTCATAAGAATGAATGAAGATAGACTGGTAAAGAGAATATTTTATAGTAAAATGGAAGGAGTAAGGATTTGAGGACGACCTAGATCAAAATGAATAGATGAAGTGGAAAGTGACCAAAGAAAATTGAAAGTAAAGAGGTGGAGGAAAAAGGCAGAAGGCAGAATTGAATGGGTAACTGCTATGAAGAAGGCTAAGGATCTCAGAGGACCGTAACGCCCAGGAGTAAGTAAGTCGTTTTGTGGTGTTTGTATTCAGTTGATTCTTTTGGCTACTGTTAATATTATCAGATAGCTGCATTCTGAAGTGAGTACAACAAGCGGCGTGCATTGTATTTCTATATGGATCATCACAACCTATTCTGACGATACACACCACTGCTCTTAAAGAGCTACTACTCGTAGCCGAATACAGTATACTTTATATCACCCCTGAAACCCCTCTAACATGAAACAACAATACCGGCGCGCTATGCACATTTACGAGGTATAAGTTCAAGAAGTCGACGGCGACACTGACGTTTACAAAAGTAATAAATAACATTAAGTTAAATTGTCAGCTTATTTAAAGATGGTTGCAAGAAAAAAGCAAGCATGTATAACCCACCACACAAATTAACTTTTTAATGTTAATGCGGCGAAAATGAGATAATAACTCTGATTAAAAAAAACTGATTAAAAGTCAAATAAATCTGGTTCATACAGTTGATTTTACCATCCTTTGCTTTTAAACATTCATCCAGGAACCATTTTTTCAACGTCATTTTTTTTACTTCTATAAATTAGATATAATATTTGGATTATCATAGAGAAGCTCATTAAATCTATATTAACATTAAGACTAAATTTAAATGATTAAAAGTTTGATATTAAAATATTATGAAAAGTAAAAACATACAGTGAAGAGCAAACATGAAGTAAATAAATGTGGACAGACTGAATGAACTGGAGATGCTGTATGAACGGACTGAAACACGCCAGTGAATCAATCAACAAGATGACTGCTGTAAGTCAATATATTTAACACTGGGAGGGTCGCCCCCCTCACATTACAGTGATTAGCAGAGCCACACACAAAAGAAGAGCAAACATTGGCAGTGACAATCAATCAACAAGCTGAAGAAAGAACGGAACGTGCGTTAAATCGCATGGAATAACGAGGCCGCAAGGCGTTGTTGTGGCATTCATAATAACATCACAAGTGTCACAGTGCTATAATGTGATTTCTATAGCCAATTTGACAGCCGCTACTAATGTTGCGAAGTCATAATTTATTGTATTTCGTGTCAGCATAGCAAAATCGTTTCAATTCGGCGTTTAATTTATTCTCCTAGTTTGCTTTCTTTGTGATTGATCAAATATGCAAAGGATAATCTATTCCTTCGTATAAATTACAAGACGTACTCAGTATTCATCTGGATGCCAGTGCTGTTTTTGCTTAACTGCAGGTGATTTCAGAAGTTATAATAGGTTACATAGATTAGGTAATAACAATTTCTCCTTAGCTTCTCTTGAATTAGAATAACAAATAATTCTACTTTGACATATAATTTTAAAACTTACAGTACGTTATGATGGCTACGACCGAACAGAAAACTTATTTCCGAATTCGGTCTCAATTACTTTGTTTTATATCCGAATTCTATCTCAATTACTTTATTTTATATCCGAATTGTTGCCTGGCTATTATCAGAAATCTGTTCTCAACTTCTAAATTGGGTTTCAATGTTTGCTTTGTCCTATTTCCGACTCAATAACTGACTGATTCACTGACTGACTCAATGACTGACTGACTCACTAACTGACTGACTCACTGACTGATTTACTGACTATCTCACTGACTGACTAACTAACTGATTTACTGACTGTCTCACTGACTGACTCACTGACTGACTCACTGACTAACGGACTGACTCACTGACTGACGGACTGTCTCACTGACTGACTGACTGGCTCACTCACTCACTGATTGTCTCCATGACTGACTGACGGACTAACTCACTGACTGACGGACTGACTCACTAACTGACGGACTAACTCACTGACTGTCTCATTGACTGTATCACTGACTGACTGACTGACTGACTTACTGACTGACGGACTGACTCACTGATTGACGGACTGACTCACTGATTGACGGACTGACTCACTGACTGACTGACTCTCTGACTGACTGACTCTCTGACTGACTGACTGGCTGACGGACTGACTCACTGACTGACGGAATGACTCGTTGACTGACGGACTGACTCACTGACTGACGAACTGGCTGACTCACTGACTGTCTCACTGACTGACTCACTCACTCACTGACGGATTTAATCACTGACTGACGGACTGACTCACTGACTGTCTCACTGACTGGCTGACTCACTTATTGACTGACTCACTAACTGAATCACTTACTCACTGACTGACTGACTGACTCACTGATGACGGGCTGACTCACTGACTGACGGGATGACTCACTGACTGACGGACTGACTCACTGACTGACGGACTGACTCACTGATTGACTGACTCACTGACTGAATCACTGACGGGCTCACTGGTGAACTCACTGACTCATTGACTCATTCATTCACTGACATTATTGTTTACCCACTTACGGATGAGCAAGAAACTTTAAATTTGGCATACTTAAATCTTTATGCTCATAACCGACGGGAAAATCCCCAAGAAATAAAGATTTTCCACCCGAAACTATTAAAAATGGTGGACGCAACTTGAAAGTCCGTGCAGACTTTTTTTTGCAGGCCTATATTAGTTAGGAGGTAAGTCGTATAAAAAATCCGATTGCACCAGCAGTTACTGATTTTGAGAGATCTACAAGTGTTACCGCCAGGCGACCCTTCCTCTGGTAGTGGACCGTATTGAAAACTATTTGTGGGTTCGATTCCCGGCGATAACATGCGGGGGAGAGAAAAATTGAGGAGAAGAATTGGGTTGCATTTCCAATCTTCAAATGGGTAAATTAACATACAAGAATTATGCACACGTGGGCGATGACGTTGCTCGATTAACATAAACTTGATGGTCTGGAATAGATGCAATTCTTGAATTCTGCAGTTCTAGTTGTATCCATGTACACATATAGATGCACTGGTAGACTGTATTATTCGGAGGACCATTTGTTGACGTGATAAATATAGTTTGTAGAAATTGTTATTTCGAAGCTAGAAGATTGTATTGAATGCTGAATTTTAAAACTATTCAGAGCACTAGTTCAAAAGCAAGATTGTATAAATAAGCTATCAACACTTTATTTCCAAGCATAAATGTCTGTATTTATTTAACAATTCGTAGTTGCATAAAATCTCTTTATGACTATTAAATCTCACCGAATTAAAAGACTAATCGTAGTCCTTGGAAAAACGTACCTTTGGTATGTGAATTATATTACTCACAGAATTGAAATGATTGATATCTCCTTTTGATGATACAATGTCCAGAGATAAAACGAAGCACTTTTAGCGACGTCTAGATGAATCCTTGTGATGTTGAAATTATGTTGAACGATGCAAGATAATTGGATTTCTTAATCCAACACAAAATGAAGATAAAAGACTTTTCGCCCGAAATTTAGCATTGTATGACGTGCTAAATGATTTGTTGAATAGAGCACATTGCCCTTGAGAAAGAGAATGGAACATTCAAATCGTTGTCCATTTTTTTTAAGAAGGAAGTTTAAGTGAATAATAAGGACAACTGAAGGTTGAAAACAATAAAAAATCGCTAACCCAATGATAATAGCTTGACTTAAAAATAAGATTAATTAATCAATACATTAAAACGCACTATGCTAAATATAATAATAAATAAAATAAAAACAGAATTGATAAATTAGTAGTTATTTAAAATAAATAAATAATTTTGGAGTTGAGATTAAAATAACAATTGCCAAGACATACATTGAATTGATTGAAGACAAATGAAAAAATCAAAGCAATCTGAAGTAAATTTATGGCAAGCAAGAAAGAAGGTATTACATGACGTAACAACAAGTTTAGACATTTGACTTTTGACTTGTCTTAGAGATAGATTTATTTTAATGTAAGTAAATTTTGTACATTTTCCACACATTATGTAATATTTGACACATTTACAGGAGAGCTAGAATTACAAAATTTAGAACATCCAACTGCCATAAGCATATCAAATTCGGTGATTCTATTTGTCTTATAAGTATGGAAAAACTGACTGGATAGCCGTGAAGTCAACACATCTATGACAGTCTATTATCTACTCACATTAATGTTTTCCCACTTACACATGAGTTAGAAATTGGAAAATTGGCAGAATTATATATTTTACCGGCTATCTGACGGAAAAATTCCAAAAAGTTTGAAATTTTTTTACTCCCAAAAAACTTTTCGCACTTACGTTATTTTCACTTTACGTTAGGCTAATGTATACCCACTTCCAGATGACCTAGAAGCTTGAAAATTGTCATACTTATAGTTTTTAGCCTGTAACGGACGGAAATATTCCAAGAAGTTCTAATTTTTAATTTCTTAGTCCCCAAAAATGTTTGAAACGTTTTCCCTCACTCACTGACATTAATGTTTAAGCGCTTCCAGTCGAGCTAGAGACTTGAAATTTGGCACACTAATAGCTTTTAATCTATGACTGACGGGAAAATTCCACTATACTTTTGGGGGTTTATTGTGAATAACGATAATCTACGGCAGTCTAAATACACGTATTATCTCCAATATAATGTCAGTTCTTAAAAAATATTTTCCTGAAAACCTCATTGGGGGTTTTGGGACAATGCCAGCCTTGCAGACTATATAGGGTCATTCCATATGAAACCATCCGAATTATAAAAAAAAAAAAAAATGCTTGCACGACCATTTTAGGAAAAAAAATCATTCTTTGTATATGAGTTCATACATGTTTCAAGATATCAAAACAACTTTTCAAAAAAATATTGTGTTCTTGGTTGCCTAGGGGTGTCCATTTTTCAATCCTGGTGTGACAAATTTTATTGCATTAGTCTTAAATTGGACTTCTGTCTTCGCTTAAAAGATACATTTCGTTGTATTATTCTGTATATCTTCGTTAAGTACGCCTTTTCTTATTTAGGAGTCTTGCCCTTGTTTCAGTGACAAATTTATTTATTACTATTAAGCCTTCGTTACTGAGAATATTATAGGAGAAAAATTCTACCTCACTGACAGAAAAGTTATGTCATATGCAATATTGTGAGGCACACTAATTAGTGATTTTTGTGACCGGGCTCCCACTGTTATGGTACAGTTAACATTCAAGATGGATATATGTAAGTATTCATGAACCACAGATGATTGTCTCTGTTGGACATTACATGAGAATATTATAGGAGAAAAATTCCTCCGACACTGGGACTTGAACCCAGGACCTTTGGCTATTCGCGCCAATGCTCTACCAACTGAGGTAAGCCGGAGTTCAATTTGCAGCGCCAGATAGAAAATTCCTCTTAATTAAGAGCATTCAATCATAGGAGGAAGGTTCTATCTGGCGCTGCGAATTGAACTCCGGTTTAGCTCAGTTGGTAGAGCATTGGCGAGAATACCCGAAGGTCCTGGTTTCAAGTACCAGTGTCGGAGGAATTTTTCTCCTATAATATTCTCATGTAATGTCCAACAGGGACAATAATCTGTGGTTCATGAATACTTACATATATCCTTCGTTACTGAGACAAATTTCGTTGCATTAGTCTTTATATTAATGGACTTTGTATCCCCAATACAACTTCGTGGTCCATTTTTGTTAGTAGGCCTATTATTCTTAGTATTGACCTATTTTGGAATCCTGCCTTCGTTTCTGAAATACATTTCGTTAAATTATTTATATATCAATGAACTAGATTCTTCATGAAATATTCTTATTTAGAAGTCTTGCTCTTGTTTCTGTGATAAATTTATTTATTATTATTCCTGCCTGCCTTCGTTGCTGAGAAATTTCTTCGCATTAATCTTTATACTAAGGGATTTTACCTCAAACATATTTCTATGCCTTTATATTAACGAACTCAGTATCCCAGTAGGATACTTAAAGATATGTTTTAATTTCAATTATTCTTAGCAATAAAATACTTAGGATTCCTGCCCTTATTCTTGAGATACAGCAAACTCGCGATTATCCGTGGGCGGCTTATCTGGTTGCGGATTATCCATGCGTGAATATTTCAATTTCCCGCACTCACTTTCGAATATTCGGCATTTTATTTCTAATTACTCATACATTATTTCGAATTTCCCGCACCTCATTTCCAAATTCCCGCATTTTATTTCGAATTTACGCACTTTATTTCAAATTACCCGCACATTATTTCGAATTTCCGGCATTTTATTTCGAATTACCCATACATTATTTCGAATTTCCCTCACTATGTTTCGAGTTTCCCTCACTTTACATCGAATTTCCCGCACTTTATTTCGGCAGATTTTTAATTCTCCGCACTTAATTTCGACGTATGCACAATACGGTGACAAAGTGAGGGAAATTCAAAATCTCGCACCTGGTTAATTCTACCATTTGGATTATCCGTGTTTTTTCGATTATTCGTGCATATCACGATCCCAATTAACGCGGATAAACGGAAGATTTCTGTGAGTTCATTTTGACATATTTAGAATTCCTGTTCTCGTACTAGAGATAAATACCGCTATGTTATTTTTACATTAATGAATTCATTATTACAGCACTTCTGGATGGGGCACTTTAATTGCTGTTCTAAGTAGCTGGCATTCGTTTTGCGGTCTGCCGGATTATATTATTGTTTATTGAGGGTAAAAAGTAGTTTGCACTCTCAAATCCAAGTAGGTGGCAGCCTCTGTTGCTAAGTCAATCTAATAACAATAATAATATAATACAAAATTTTGGCGTTTCTTTGATTCTCTTTTCCGGCTGAGACATGGCATCACTTCAACGAGCTGCTATTAACGAGTGTGGCCTTGCATTAAACAAGTAACATTTCAAAGACAGCGCCGTTGCGATGGTTCGATGATAGCGAGACGACTATACCCCTGGCCTTTTTCCTTAGAAAAGTCACTTTTTTATTAAGTGCCAGTATGGTACTTTATCAGATTGTGTGGGGGACAAGAAAATGTCTGTCCATCAGTCCGTCCGTGTGTCTCTACGCACGATAACTCAAATACTCTTTATCGGATTTTAATGAAACTTGGTATACGCGTTTATAATGTCCATGGAAAGAACCCTATTGATATAAGACCAAATCAGTTGACCGGTACCGGAGTAAAACCCAATTTAGTGTTTAGTTTAAAGGCGCCATAACTCAAATACGCGTTATCGGATTTTCATGAAACTTAGAATACGTATTTATAATGTCCATGGGAAGACGTCTGTTGATATCGAACCAAATCGGTTGGCCGGTACCGGAATAATGCCAAATTTAGTGCCCTTTTATGGTATTATATAACAAAAGGCGCGGTAACCCAAATACGCTTTATCGGAATTTCATGAAACTTCATATACTCATTTATACCGACCATGGCAATAAGCCTATTTATTTTGGACCAAATAGGTTGACCGGTACCAGAGTAAAAACTATTTAAAGGTCACATGTTTTTAAAAATCATGTCTATACTACAATGCCGCATTTTTTACCAATGCTTTGATGCAATGCAGTCAGATGTTTGTTTACTTCGTTGATCTAGTTGAAATTGAGTACTACATGAATACTGTTATATACAGAAGGTACATTACTGTGAAATAATTAGCGGAGTTATTTTCCACTGAATTTCGTGAAATGTTGACATAGGCCTATTTTAAGAATTTCAAGTTGCAATACATTTTAGATTTGACAAATAACACTATTCTTTCACATATGCTTATCAAACTAGACCGTCAAATTGACTGAGTTGGCCAAATGGTAACGTCTTGGACTCATATTCTGGAGGTCCTTGGATCAAATCCCGGAGCCGTCCGATTTGACATGGATTTTTATTTTATTTTATTTTTAATTTTTATGTGAGTGCGCGATTGTGAAGATATCACAAATCTATAGTTCTGCTGACGCTAGTCGATTTTAATCTGATTTTTAAAAAAACTTATTTTCTGCATATCATAATTGCAATTATAATTGATCCAACAAAAACATTCTGGCACTTTGTTATATCAGTTTACCTGATTTTATTCTTTATTATAATGAACGCAATAGGCTTCCCTATTACTTCTAGATGATATTTCTATTAGTATTCTTATCCTTATTTCCAGTAAATTTAGTTTATTACTTTTGCTCTTGCATCTGAGAAAATTTTCACTAATACGATTATTATTTATATTAACGAACTCAATAGGCTATACCAGTACGTCTAGGTTAGATACTTTTTATTTTATTAGTTTTGGTGTATTAGACCCCTGAATACGCTTTTGAGATGAACTTCGCTTTATTATTTTGATATTAACAAGTCCAGTACCAATTCAGGTGTTCATGAGTTTTTTTCTGTAATATTTTTATGGTCCCGTTTTTTAGATAAATTTTTATGTAAACTTTATTTTAATGTGTAAATTAATGTCTATTCCTCTAGTTTTCCTGAGATATTAGCCTATATAAATAAATACACACGTAAGTTGTTTTGGAATTCTACCCACGTTCTTGGGATGAATTTCATTTTAGGCATTTTATTCTTTATATTAATGGACTCAGAACTTCACTGCTATTTAGTAATATACACCGTGTCCGGGAAAGACCTGACGAAAAAGAAATAATTATATATCAGAAACTATTACAGTTACTACCTCAGTATTTTCACAGTTAGAAAGACAAACTCAAAAAGTTTTGTTTAGTAGCATCCCGCAATGCGCATGAGCATGCACATTGTTGTTGCACGAGGAGAAACGAGAAAAAGCTTGTTCTGCACAGCGTGTGTTGTCAGTCTTATTCTGAGAACTGGGAATGCAAGTTGCGCGTAGACTACAACGTCGAAATCCTCCCGCCCGAAACAGCATCCTTCATTGGCACAACAGTTTCTGGAGTTAGGTAATGTTGAGTCACAGCAGGGAAAGGCAAAGAAATCGCGAATAAACGACAATAACATTGGAAGGGTACGGGCTGCTTTTGTAAGAAGCCCGAGCAAATCCATTCGTGAGGCGGCAAGACAACTGCAAATGCCAAAATCCACAGTCCATGGGAGAGAAGGACCTACACCTTGGCCACCAAGGTCACCTTGATATGACCCCACTGGATTTCTTTCTCTGGGGTTTTGTGAAAGACAAAGTGTATCGCACGCCTGTGACCGATAATGCAGATTTGCGTGGCCGGATCTACGATGCAATAGCACTAGTCACACCGGAGATGCTTTCGCATGTGTGGCACGAAATTGAGTATCGGGCCAAAAATGGTGCTCACATAGAGGCTTATTAAAACTCATCGTGTTTCTCTTTGTAACCGTGAAAACATCACGTCAATAAATGCAATAGTTTTAGATATATAATTATTTCTTTTTCGTCAGGTCTTTCCCGGACACCCTGTATTTAAATAGGTATTATTTTCAGTGTTGTAATATCTAGGAATCTTGCTCTCGTTCTTGAGATAAATTTCATCGTATTATTATTTTTATTTGGACTTGGCAGCCTGGTACTTCTAGCAATTGTATTATTCTTAATATTGACTAAGAACTCTTTCTTTTGTTCCTGATATAGGCCTATATCTCGCTGTATTATTCCTTTAATGAATTAAATACTCCGGTGTTTCTTCAAGATATATTTTTATTTTTGTTGATCTTAGTATTGATACATTAAGTGCTACTGTCCTCTATACTGAATATTACGTTGTATTGCACTCGTACGTTCTGCAATTAGCTTCGTCCTTTTCTATCCCGACAATGTTGCCATTTTTCCAAAGTGATAAATGTAATAATGTGATTGCGAAGTCTTATAGAGAATTTTCCGCTCTATCTCATGATGTCAATTGTGAAGTCATAAATAATTAATATGAGGCCTATTTTTCACAATTACGTTAATTTGGCGGAAATCTATATTTTTTCAGATGAATAACTTATCACGTGATAGACAAGAAACCAATAATCGAAACCGACTAAGAATTTTTTCTTGGATTGCCTGATGTTTATAGAAAATACTCTCTTTCCCTTGGCAATAAATTTTACATAAGAAGAAAGCTATATATTTTTTTATGAAGTGCTGCTTGAAAATTTTCGGATGTTAACACAAAAAAGTTAGTTAGCGAGTAACCTACTTTGTTTTTTATTTTACATTGGTGACTAAGCGAGAAGAAATGTTTATAGATGTCTGAGAAAGTATTTAAAACAAACCAGAGCTCTATATCATGTAGCATTAATAAATTATCACAGTTTTCCCGAGCTCGACAATCAGGCAGTCCTGACTCAACGCTGTACAGATTTTGTTTACTCATATGTTTCTCAGATGATCGTATCTTCTTCAGAGCTCAGTGCTTTAATGTGATCTGTGTAGTGAAGTTTAACTTATGGTGTGGTTTTTGTGATTTTAAAAATTAAATTTTATATTTATTTTTATTTTATATTAATTATGAATAGAGAAACTAGAAATCGTAGTGTTTGCAAATTGCGCAGTAAAGAGCGAATTATAGTATTAAATATACTTAATTATTTCTTGAAGAAAATGAACGTTACCCAGCCAATTAAAGAGTCAGCAGAAGCTACACGGTGTTCAGAAAGTGTATTGTATAGAATAAGAAAAGAAAACACGAAAGGTCCTTTGAGAAGGAATAATACCACTCCCTGAGGATAGTGAACAGGCCTAAAGGAAGGTAATGTATTTTAACTATTACTTTCCTAATCTAATTATATTCTTTAAAATTTGATTATTATAACATAATAATTGTAATAATAATAGCAATAACAACAATAGTAAATAATATTATCGAAATGAAATTTAATAATAAATTTAACATTTATAAATTATTAGCTTAAAGGACCCGGCGTCACCTGGTTTTGTATTTTGCTTATACTTCGAAGTCAATTTTAGAGGAAGCCCTCTTAATTTTCAAAATCTAGGCCGTAGAGGAAGAACGACTTATCACACCCAAGGACTTGGGATTTTGCACCCCATTACTTCTAAAGACCATGGATGGTGGGATTGAGATAAGAAGAGACAGAAATTCCTATTAGTCTTGCTTACCTGTGTGTCAAGTCTGGTAAAATGAGCTAAAGAATGTAGATTTAAACTTCATTTAATAGGGATTAAAACATTTAAGTGATTTTTTTCCAAATTTAGTTTTACCTAAATTTTTCTCTCGGTTCTATTAGCTCTGTGTAAAGTCTGGTAAAAATTGGTCAGAGAATGTAGATTTAAATAAAATTTATATAATATGGGTTGCTATATTTAAGGAGTAATTTCTTCCAAATTACCTTTGGTTAAAATTTCTCTTGGTTCAATAGGTTCTTTGTATAAAATCTGATAAAAATTGGTCAAAGGTTGTAGGTATAAATATATATCACAAAATAGGGGTGAAACATCTAAAATGTGGTTTGTTCTAAAATTAGTTTTCCTACCATTTTCTCCTGATTCTATACGTTCTGTGTATAAAGTCTGTTAAAAACAGGTCAAGAATGTAGATCTAAATTTTGGTGATATAATAGGGGTAGAAACATTTAAGGGGTGGCTTCTTACAAAATTAACTTCGCCTATTTTTTTATCTTGTTTTTATAGGGTTTGTGTAAGTTTGGTAAACATCGTTCAAAGAATGTAGACTTGTAAAAAATCACATAGTAGGGAATGAAAATTTCAGAGGGGTGCTTTTTTTCGAGAATGATTGTCTCGTAGAATTTTTACTCGATTCTATAGGGTACATGTGTCTTTGTTCCTGGTTTTCTTTTCTCCAATTCTTTTCTAGCATGGCTCCCGTGGCATAAAATTCCGGATTGATTTGGTTTCTTTTGTTCTCTCTTGCTTCCAATAATTTTCTGTATGCTTCCGTGCCTGGTAGTAGCATTTGCATCCTGATGTCTTCAATGTAGAATGACTCTCCAGCCAGCTCATATGCTAATCGTGATGGTGCATTTCTCCCAATTCTCAAGATATATTTAAGAAACCTTGCTTTTACTTTTTCAATCCTCTGTAAGTCACTGTAGGCTAGCTTGTTCCAGATTATGTGTATACCATAAGTAATTATTGGTGTGATTACACTTTTGAAGAGCAGTAGAGCTGTTGTTAGTGAAAGCCTATGTGGATCTTTTATGTTGTACATTGCTCTTATTGCAGCCGCTGTTTTCTCCTGGATGTGATGACTAAATGATGAGGTTGTTGTCTGAATCGTGATGCCCAGATATTTAGTTTCTTTCACTACTTTTATAGGCTCGCCATACAGTGTCAGGTTATCTCCTGCAGCCGCTCTTCCCCCTTTCCTAAATGTCATTTGGACGGTTTTTTCCATGTTTATATGAAATCTGTTTTCTTCTGCCCATTTCTCCATCTCTGTCAGAGTTGTCTGTAGTGCGGTTTTATTCGTGCTCCCTATTACCATGTCGTCTGCGTACATAATCAGTGTAATTTGTGGGTCGTTGCTTGTGATATCTGCGATATCTGCAGTAGCAATGTTGAACAAGAGTGGGCTTATCGGATCCCCTTGGAGTACGCCGTTTGTTTGTCTTATGGGTCTTGATTCTGCAACGCCATCGTCTATCCTTATGTCATTGTGAGCAAGTATGTTTTGTACTATTTTACCCAAATAGTTGTCATTTCCAATCATGTTATTTAGTTTTCTGACTAGAACTTCCCTGTCGATCAGATCGAACGCTTTCCTGTAGTCGATAAATACGGCATAGTACTTCCTTCTGGGTATTCTGAGAGCTTCTTCCACTTCACTTAATAGGCATTCTACAGCTTGGACTGTGTTCTTTCCCTTTGTGAATCCGAACTGGCATTCTGGTATCTTTGCTTCTCTCTCGAGTCTCTTTGTGATTATATTCATGTATATTTTGAATATATTGTTCTCAAGTGCGACGCCTCTATAATTGTTTGGATCATCCATGTCTCCTTTGCCTTTGTACAGAATTTTCATGGTTGCAGTTCTCCAACTCTCGGGTATCATTGCCGTGAGCATGCATTTGTTGAAAAGTTCCATCCATAGGGGAAGTAGGTATTCTTGTGTGCTTTTAATGATCTCATTACAGATTTTATCGGGTCCCGCTGCTTTTCTATCTTTTGCCTTCCTGATGGCGCTCCGGATCTCCATTTGTGTAATTTCATTTGGTTGCTCAGTTTGGGTTCTGATGGGCGTTGTATCGAAGACTATTCCATGGTTGTTTTGATTCAATAGGTTTCCAAAATGGTTCTCCCACGCGTGCATTGGTATCTCACTGCCTTGCATTTTGTGATGCTTTTTGATTGCTAAAAATGGGTCGGATTTCGCTTCTTCTGCTGTACGCTTGGCTTCTGATTCTATATATTCAGCCTTCTTTTCTTTCAGCAACTTCTTGTACTTTTGTCTTCTTTCTGCATACTGTCGTAGTTCTGCTTCTCCTCCTATTGTTCTTGCCGCATGTAAGGCTTTTAATGTTTCTTTCCTTGTCATATAGCAGGTTTGATCGAACCAAGGCTGTGCTTTCCTCTTTTTCGCCGGTATCCTGGCCTCTTGGATTACGTTATTTACTACTTTCAGTGCTTCATCAAGTTGGTTCCTTTTCACCATTAGCCTTGCTTCACTTATGTCCTCTTTATGATTTTCAAGAATTTCGTTGTTTACTTGCCTTGATAATTTCGATCTTCCGCTTCTTTCCTCTTTTTGAGTTTTCTTCCAGCTGAATGTTGTTAGTATTGGAATGTGCTTCCGAACTGGCGTAGCTGTTGTTGTCCACAGTCCTTCTTGTTTCTCTGCTTTTATGTCCACACCTCTCCAAAATACTAGATCAATGGCGCTGGTTCCATTGTATGCAAAATATGTTTTTAGGTCTGCTTTGTTTATCAGAGAAAATCCTTCATTTTTTAGGGTTTGCAGCACCAGTTCTGTTTTCAGATTAGGCTTGTCTAGCCTGCAGTTTAAGTCTCCCGCCAAGATGACGTTCCTGTCATGTTTCACACGTGTTGTGATCTCCATTATTCTTTCAATCACGTCTTCTGAAGAACTTTGGGGGGCCGAGTAAATCACTATTAGTGTCAGTTTGTTTGTTTTTACTATTATTTGATTCTGCCCTTTTTGCACTTCTGTAAGATTGCCTATTTTAGGCTTGAAGAAGCAAGAAACGCCACCTTCTGGTCTGCCCTCTGTCGGAGTAGCATATGCATGTAGCCCATAAAACCCTTCTATATCCATAGACTCTAGTAAAAAAGTCTCTGTTGCCATCACTATATCAAATGTGTCCATGCAGTACACGGATTCCACTACAAAGTGTGTCAAACCAAGGGATTCCATGAAGCCAGTGAAGCATGTATATGCCAACTGTGTAATGCTAGATGCGAACAATACCACCTATCGAAGTGTCCAAAGAATCTAAAATCACTGAATGACTACGGCAAGGAGTGAACCTCATTAACAAATGCCCTCTCGGGCGACCCTTCAAACTATTATTATAGGGTACATGTGTAACAGTTTGCAGATATTAGTCAAAGAATGTAGATTTTTGGGCTTATAGAGAACATATTACTCATGGGGGTTGAAAATAAGGGAAGGAGGGTGTACCGTCGTTCTATCTGCAGGGCACGATTTACAGTAATTATTGTATACAACAAACAAATTTCGAGGTTTTCACGCCTATCTAAGAGCTTTTTCACATCATGTGCCTGGTCTTGTGATGTGAGTAGATCTGGCATCAGTGCGCTGCATAAGACCAATACTGTCTTTTAAGGTTGGGACGGTCTATAGCATCTGAGTTAAATAACGTTGCATCCAAATATAAACAGCGAGCGGACAATGCCTACCCATCATACTGTCTAAACATTTGTGCGCCTACTATTAGCATAATGTCAGTGACATTTCGCCTGTAAGTAAAGATCTCGCACGATATCTGTGCCGATGAGACAGTTACTCGCTAGAGAGAGACATGCTATTGTGCGAGAGAGAGGTAGCTTGGCCTTTACAAATAAAAAGGAAGGTACTGTTGTGCGAGAGAGATAGATAGCAGGCCAATCGACGCTACAGTCCCCACGAAAACATAGTTCAAAGACATAGGCAATCGGCACAGATTTCGTGCGGGAACTTTACTATTGTACTGAGCTGAATAATGAATGAAAAAAAAATAACAGAACAGCGAAAATAATCTCAGGAACGAAGTCACTATGTCAATACTGCAGAATAAAAATATTTCACGAAGAAGCTTGTATTTAGTTCACCAATATAAATAATAATGCAACAAATTTTATGTCAGGAACATCAGGAGTCTTAAATATGCCAATACCAATAATAATAGGCTACTTATAAATATATCTCATGAAGAAGTTAATTAATATCTGTAATAATCAGGGCCCGGATTCTAATGACATGTCATCTTTTTATTGATGCTGCATAGACATTGCCAACTTGTGGATAAATCCTAATCATGGCCTCTAGATTACAGAGATGCATTTTTATTAGGTCATTTTTTGTCATTTTATGCAATTTTATATTTTTAGGGCAATTATTTCAATTTTAGGTCATTAATTTGACATTTTCATGTAATTTGCTACCTTATTAAGTCATTTTTAAGAATTTACATTGAGTTATTAACATTTTCTTGTCGCTAGCGGTGCTATCTTTGAAGTGTTGTTTTTTAATGCAAGAAGGAAAAATTCGGCATTAAAGTCTTGACATGCCTCAGTCGGAAGTGAGAATCAAAGAAACGCTAAAATTTTGTATTATATTACAGTACTATTGTTATTAGATTGACTTGGCACCAGGGTCTGCCACCTGCTTGGATTTGAGAGTGCAAACTACTGTTTACACCAACGAGCTCGTTGGTTTACACTCAATAAACAACAATATAATCCAGCAGACCACAAAAGGATGTGCCGAATTTTGACTCACCAGTGCCTCAGTGCCAGTATAAATTTCCGTGAGAAAAGAACGTTCACAACATTACAGTTACTTCCAGTTTTTACAATATTATGTAGAAATTAGTCTATAACTTTGTGTGTACAATAATAATTTTTATAAATAAAGTATCAGTTTTTAGGTAATTTTTTATAATTACTAAGTCATTTTCTTTAAAATTTAGGGTCATTTTATAGGTCATTTTTCAAATAATTTTAGGTCATCAGAATCCGGGCCCTGGTAATAATAATAAAAGGAAGTGTTTATCTGTCTGCCCGCGATGCCCAGCGAAATTCACTGAACGCAGAGATCTGAAATTTTAAACGTAGATAGACTGAAGGGTGGGCGAATGCACCTCGAAGCAGGATGTTTTTTCCGCTTTCATTCGCGAGTTATGAGTGAAAACTGGCAGAAAGCGTGTTTTTTCGCTATCCAAGCATCAGATTTCAGTAATACATTTCATTTGTCATAAGAGCTGTAGAGGTTTTGCCTACTTTTTCCACGATTTGGAAATAAAAGAATCGCTTCATTTTGTAAGCCCACCCTGGTCGATTCATTTGTTTATAATGTCAAGGCCCGCAGACATCTGAAATTTTCAACATAGTCGGAAGAGGCAATATCATCGTACTCATCGCCACACACCCTTCGTAGGGGTGGACATAGAGACAAGGTTGGAATTACATTATCATATTGAATGCAATGGAGTTCACAGTAACTGCTAGATAGACAGAAAGACAGACACTTCCTTTTATTATTATAGATAGACATGCTGTGAACATTAATATTATAATTGTATTGTTTAGAAATCATTCATAAAGTATCTGCCTGCGATTGAATGAGACTTATGAATTGATTGAATGAGACCTAATCTAATCTAACCTAACCTAACGTAACCTAACACCTATCTACGATATCAACGGCCAGTTTCCTTAGCCGCGGTAGATAAAGGGTGCTTCTTTGGAGCCGTGGTGAAGGAGGCTGTAGGTTTGAGTCTCTATGTCCACCCCTAGCCCCAACGGGTTGTGTGGCGATGAGCACGATAATATTACAAGATAAAAATACTATGCCGATGTGCACGAAAATGCGACTGTGCCGATGAGCACCTGTGCCGATGTGCACGACACCAATGGATATAGGCTTAAATGGAGAAACATTAATCGGTTTAGACGGAACTCACTATGCAGGGGGTTTCTGGGCCAGAGAACTCGAATCTGAGGTCGTCTTTCCGAGGCGACGATTTCTAATCGTGTAATTCACTTCAAAACCGGATTTTTAGCTGTTTCATTAATTATATTAATCGTTTAGTATATGAATGTTTCGCGTGAGGTGTTAATAAATATTATGTTTTAATTATTTTGCTCTTAATTTTTTATCTTCCAATTAATTATCATGGACGAAGTCACGGGGATCTGTTTACCATAATCTATGAAAATATATCTCAAACGAGGACATACATTATGTTAATATTAAAACCCATAACATGTTGGAAGAACCAGTTGTGAGACTCAGAATCCATAATCATAAAGAATAGGGTAACGATTTTTATCTCAAGAATAAGGTTAAATCTCCTAACTACGCCTATAAATATCAGCACCCCATGTCTCGACCCCAACACTACGGCTAGCACTGAAGGCTTGGCAACCAATTCGATTTGGCGCGAGGATTGAAGCAGAGAATGAATTATGCACTTCTGCTATTAGACCTAGAACCAACGACCAAAAATGTGACACCATTTGCACATAGGCGTAACCAGGCCGACCATATGGGGGGGGGGTTATAACATCTGGACCCCGAGGGAGAGGGGGCGTCGGGGGTCCTCCCCCGGAAAATTTAAAAATTAAGATGCACAACAACTAGTTTTAAGCTTCCCACGCTTTATACTCATATTAAGTAATTTATAAGCAGACTTAAAAAAATTGTACAATTTTCCTTTTTTTAATCAATGGGGGGGTTCAAACCCCCAAACCCCCCCCCCCTCGTTACGCCTCTGCATTTGCATACAGTAGTAGGCCTAACACAAGAAATCGCCAGAGATTGTGGCAGATAAAATATTCTTTGAAAAGCTTTGTTGAGAAACACTTAGGCCTACCAGTAGGCGTTGATGTTAACATCTTTCTGAATGATACACTATACACCGAGATTTGCTTTCTTCATAGTAGGCTAGGAAAGTATATTTAGTTTGATAGGCATTCTCCAGAAACGTTGAAGTTCACTGAAAGAGGGTGATACTCTCCCCTGAAACATGAAGTGAGAAAACCGTAATAAGAGCCATGTTTACCATAATCTATTTATTTGATTATGGCCTATTTATAATTTGCAAGAACATAAAAATTACATGTTAATAATAAAATATATTAAAATACCCCAAAATATGAATACAAAAGGAAAATAAAAGTTTGCGTGACTAAGCTAAGTACACTACATGGAGTGGTTAATAACATTTGAGTAATGTCATCAAAAAAGGATCCACTATGTGATTTACTTCATTTGTAAGGTCTAGTACTCTTATGAATAAAATTACTACAACAATGCGTTCTTGTTATTAAAGGAAGTATTGGGTTCGAAGTTGAGTTTTTAACAGAAATACACGTTTTGAGGCTCCCTGAATCCAAAAATACTATTGCCAGAAACATGCATGTGAACAGCCTAGCTCCAGACCAAACAATCGAATGAAAAAGAATGTATTTGGGTTAGCTACCTTCTGGTGATGTGACGTCAAGATTGGCGACGACTTTTCTTACTTTTAATGCACTTTACATGAAGAAAATTTAGTTTTTCGCGATTTTCTCAACCGGCACGAAGTATTTTGTTTAAATTTTGTATATGTGGTGCTTATACTAAGAGCTAAACCTTTTATTCATAGCATTTTTCTGCGGAAATTCTGTGAAGGATAGGTATAAACCACCACAGTTTATAGAAACTCAGTTTGCCTAACTTAGGGAACAATAAGGGTGGCGTGCACCAAACTCATGCCATTTACTCTTTTAGTAAACCTTACTTCTTTAGTTCTAACTACTTTAGTAAGCTACTCTTTTAGTAACCGTACTCTTTTAGTAAGGACGGCGTGCACCAACCAGGAGTAAACTAAACTCGGCGGCTTTCAACATAGAGGAATGTACTAAAGAAGTAAAAATTTTATTTACTCCCAGAGTAAATGAACTTACTCCACAAGTGGTGGAGAGCACCAACACATAGTACGTTACTAACGTAGTAAGTTGTGGAGTAAATAAGGCCAATATTTACTCCTACTCAGGGGGTGGAGTAAAGTTGTGGAGTAAGTGTGTTCTGTGGCATTTGCGTGAGTTATGAGTTACATATCACATTAAATGGATTACATAGTTAAACTGAGGATAAGTTATTGAGATGAAGAAGGTTGTATACCAAAAATGAGAGTTGTGGCAGGTGATTTAATAAATATTAAGCGAACCATACCTAGTAGGGCATTTAATAACGTAAATAATTAAGCTCATAAATCCTTACATGAAATTTTGGCGTTTGGAAGAAACGATGTCAGATTCTCACTACATCCATGTGATTTCAGCCAGTCAAATGTGGAAATATCATTGCGGAGAGCGATCCAGCTAGGAAGACGTCCACCAAAGGTGAGGGGAAGAGTGAGTGGAAGGGACGTTTGCATTGCACGGTACAAGGAGCTCATGTGCTCTTAAATATCTTCCTAGCTGGATCGGCCTTTAGATGTTGCAGTTCTCCCTAACTTTGGGTCAGAAAACGACGATGTATTTCAAGCTAATCATATGGATACAGATATCGGCGAGGTATAGTACATTCCAATAAATGAAAGCCTCCGTTCTTGGAGCTACCCAGAAAACACTTCCCCCTGCTACTTAACCATAGAATTACTGAACAATAGGTGATTCTCATTGTTAAACGATTTAATGTAATTATTGTAAATTAATTTTATTACATTACACTTCTATAGCTTAACTTAAAGCACAACATTGCGAATTCCAGATTATAATAATAATTATAAGAGCTAAAAGTTCAATAGTTGCACCCGCAGTGTTAATGAATAATATGTCCTTTTTTCTAACCCAGGTGTAAAAATGTCCAAACAGGCCACATCGGAAGAAAATTTGACTGACTCTGGGATTAGCGTACATTGAGAAGGGGACACATTGTAAAATCATTCCTTAAAGACTCCCCAAGTCTCGAATGGTGGAGTGAGACGAGACTTTCATGTTTGGGAATAAACTATAACAGATGCTGCAGGTCTATAGTATGCTGCTAACTATTTAATTTACCCTGTGGACAGGAAAGTGAGAAGCATTATAAACTATATAGAAAAAAAATGCCAACATGAGTGCCGAAAGAAAATTTTAAGGAGGGGCCCGGAGGTTGAAGCTGCACAGGATCTTGAGAAGTAGTCACTGAAATTATTTTTAAACACACAACCATCTACATAATTATTATTATGTAATTATTCATATTTCATAGCTTCCGAAATATTGTACCGCCATTTTTTGTTTAAATATTACATTTCTCAGTTGTAATATTATTATTTTTATAAGGTAATATTTTTTAAGTAAATGTTCTGTGCATTTGAAAAAGGACAGAAACATAATGCCCCTTATTAGTTTTGTTATCCTTTTTATCCCCCTTTTTCATTATTTTGTGTAATACTTCTTATTAATATTGTTAAACAGTCAATAAGTATTAATAATTCATTATAGTGAGATTTATGATAAACAACTGTAGAATAATTGATTTATCGTTTTTGGGGAAGAATATTTTAATATATTTTAGAAATTTATTATTATGAGAGAAATAATTAAAATATTGACAGTGAATCAATTATGAAAATCAACTGGAAATTCCAATTGTTTGCATTATAATACAGAAATAGTTTGCACAAAAATTGTAATCACAGTACCCTAACGTAGGCTACTAAACTGAAAATATTCAATTGAAGGAATTAAAATTAGTAATGAATAAAACATTACTATTAGACCTATTTTAAAACATGAAGATTGTCATTGGTAATATTTGGAACAACCCAAATTCATATTCATTGTTTCAGCGAACCTTTCCTTTTCATTATCTGGCACTTGAATAATACCGGCAATTGAAATGCACGTGTTCTGCTGCGCTGCACTAATGTTTCTGCTCTGTTCTGCGCAGAATTCGACTACTTCTTTAGTAAAAATCGTTTACTACTTTAGTTACAACTAAAGAAGTAACTATCAATTGAGCTCTCCAACACCAACTAAAAGAGTAAGTTACTAAAAGAGAAGCACTAAAGTAGTAAATCTAAGACGGGAACATGACGCAACAAAAACCGGGTTGTCTGTCTCACTCTAGCACATTACTAGTATGACTTAAAGAGTGAGACAGATGTACTGGTTCTTGTATACTCCAGGTCTCCGTCTTAAATTTACTACTTTAGTAAGATTTACTCCTGGATGGTGCACGCCACCCTAAGGCTTTGCATCTGGTTGAACAACTGAATACGCGCTCTTTGCAATGCAGCCTCTCATTCTATAACAGAATGTATAGTGAGGAAGGCGTATTGCTCATGCTTAAGGTAAAGAAAGTTACGTGAGTGCATTAATAAGATTTTATTTGTGCTGTGTATCCTTCGGGGATGCGATGTAGTAACGACATTCTGTTCACTTTTACAACCAATTTATGCGAAGAGAACGTCATACCTAATATGTTAAACTAAGGGGCAAAACTTTTATTTGGGCAGAGGAAGTTATGTGATTGACATAAGATTTTATATGAAAAATAATATTTTTGCTCACTAAAGGAACGTAAAAATTTACACGAGTCAGTATATCTGCAAGATGTATTAGAATTAGATTATTATTAGGCCTAATCATACACATAATGGAAAAATGGCTTTATATGAGTGTAATATTAAGTTTACATCGATCTGTCTTACATGACCTACGTTAGCCTATAATGGGGTTGCCATAAATGCTCGGACCAAAATCGGGACAAAATCTCAGAATTCCAATGATAAAGGGGGTGGGGAGAGACTTCTGACAGACTTACTGTAAAAATTATTTGCCTATAATGACATACATAAACTTAAATAGAATCAAATAGGCTTTTCTGTGTAATTTGTTATTTGAACAAGAAAATCCTTGAAACATTTTTTCCATCAGAAATATTGTTAGCCTTTAACAAAATGTGCAATATATGAACAAAAATATCATTTTTCTTTACACCCCACATGGAGTCCATAAAGTTTACTTTCTGAACCATTCAGACTTCTCGGATGATTTTACTACATTCAGAAGATCAGGATGTTTACTTCCATATGTTTAAAATTCTCCACAGCTTATTTTGTAGCTATAAGTACACTGTAAGCTGCTTTCAATTGTTGACATGTCCAAACGATTTCTTTCCTCAGTCTCTGAGTTCCCATTAATGAAGAAATCCTCTCAACATTTGAATTGTGAGCTGTAATTGTAAACATATATTGACAAACCTTAAGTGATTCTGACTTCTGAATGTTGGATTGTGTGTTTCTGAAAAACTCTGACCATCTGTTCTGAACAGTTAGTTCTGATATCCAGTTTTCATCTGAAAGTTTTGAAAACAGAAAATTCAATTACGGTACACTTACTGATCAAACATTACTGCCTCACAGATATCCACTTCTTTTCCTTTCAAATAAAATAATGTTCTTTATACGTGTTCCCATTCCAATACTTTAGTCAAAGACATCCACTCAATGTCAAATCTCGACAGACCAGAGAGAGTCGCCAAGACCATTTTATAAGAAATGCAATCGCAGTTTCATAGAACTCTTTTAAATCACTATGGAAATTCTCAATTGTTAATAGAATAATGATCTTCTGCATTCTTCAAAACTTCTTTAGTTTTGATACCCAAAATAGCAACAGTTTTCTTTTTCTTGTAATGAAGTTATTGTATGCTCTATTATGACCTTCAATCACATATATATTGCTACTCTCGATTTTCTTTGTTTGATTACTAAACAAACACAACTGATGATGAACAAATTTAGAGGATCAGAATTAATTAACACCTACAGTATAAGTGTTTAATAAAAATAAATAAATAATTATTTTTCCTTTTTCTTTTTCTTTTTCTTTTCAATTAAAAATATTGATAGAAACAATATAATAATGTTAAATCAATGCGAAAACATATATTACTGATACAGCATTTGCTTTGTTTAGTTATTCCCAATACACAACCTGGCCCCCATCCCCACTCCCTGTGTTCCACTTTTTCGAGCCTGAGCTGTCTCGCTTTATTAAACATTTCCCAATCCTCTCCTCATCTTGTATGTCTGCCAGGAACGCCACACATGTCTGCTGCTTTCTTTTCGACGCCGTAAAAGATAGGTTATTGGTAGATATTTTTCCCTCCATTTTTCCAAACCCTCACACCCTCACAGTTAGCCGGGATATAAAACCAAGATTTCCCCCCTTGCAAACAGAATAGATTCTCATCCCGTTTTCATCAGTGACTCTTAATCATCCACCATGCACCAACTCTAAGCCAAGCAAATCACTGTTGACTGAGTTTGGTTCCTCTTTGTATGTATTTCTCCTTCCCCCACTCCAATTTAAACCGCGATTGTATTTCAAGTGAAACCTTATTCATACATTGCGTAATTATCTGTTGCCTATCAATATTCTTCTGGACCTTCTTAACCTTCCTCCACGCACTTCTCTTATTCCCGTGACAATCTATCGAAATTGTTTCTAATCCTTCTTAATATGCCCATGTCATATTCCACATGTCGTTAACTATTCTTGATAACATATTGCTCTAATTAGAGATTGAACCCTCTGCATAAGTCGTAGCCAATATTTCACCGTCCTAATTTATCACCTGCTATTTAAAAAAAAACACCACATGGATAATTTCAGACATTATCAAAGAATTTTGTTAACAAAATTGCAAAACGACGGAAATAATTGTTGTGCAAGGATTTGAATATGAAAGAATATACAAAGTTTTGGAAACAATCCTTTCTTAGAAATCAAAGCCACAACTAAAGGTACATCGTGTTTTGAAAATCGTGGACAAGGACCTATAAGCATTCGCAATGACAGAAATAATCACGTGTTATGCTGATAAATGTGGCAGGAGATCCTTAGTCTGGAGCAGGTATGGGCAGCCTTTGGAAAGATGCGGGCTAAACTTTACTATATTTATGAAGTCGCGGGCCGAAGATATAGATAGTTGTGAAAAAATAATCATAATGCGGTTTTTTATATTTATAAAGTGTAATGCTGAAGTTACATGAATGAGAACCATATCGAACTGATTAGGTAATTACTTACAATCAGCAGAAATTAATGAGAAGCTTGAGCTTGAGGTTGAATTTGAGAAACAAGATAATCAATGTTGGCATCAATCCCTCTAATACACAAGTGCAGAGTGTTTTCCAGATTTCCATCTGTAAGTCTGGGTCGATAGTTTTCATCATGGAAAAGAACTGATCAAATTTATAAGTACTTGCAATTGCACATAGGCCTATCATTTTTCTTGCAAATGCTCTCAGCTGTGGGTACTTTTCTTCGGCAAGGTGTTCAAAATTTTCAAATTTTGACTTCAAAGAGAACCGAAAATATTTACTTTTTCGAGTGCGATTTTAAAATGTTCCGCGGGCCGGATCAAATATCGGGGCGTGCCACATGCGACCCGCGGGCCAGGCGTTGCCCACATATGGTCTGGAGTAACACGCTCAGAAAGATTTTTTTTTTTTTCATTTTACCCCTTTCTTCACCAGACTGTTCTCCAGGCACGTAGCCAGGGGGGATCATGGCCCCGAGTTCATATCTTGCCCACCCTAAAAATGTTATTTTCTGTAATACTTATAACAATGCTATCTTTTTCAATTTAGTTCATTTATACGCTTACTAGCTTAAAAGGCCCGGCATCGCCCGGGTTTTCTATTTTATAAGGGGAAATTAACTTATGAAGGACTTTCAAATTTTAAATTATAGGCCCTTATATCTGTATCTGGTACCCTATGATCCCCAGGTGGGGCGAAGGGGCCTCCAATGGAGGTTTCATTACCTATACGAATTTTGATATGCTTATTTTCCGAGAGAGGGTAGAGGGACAGGTGGTAAGGATTTTTACGTCCTGAAAAATCCATCGACCGCGGCCGGGTTTGATCCCGCGCCCTGCGGATCTAGAGGCGGCCACGCTACCTCTAGACCACCGCGGCCGACCGGCCCTTATATAGGTATTTATAATTTGAAATAGGAAGAACGACTTATCACACTCAAACTATTCCCTCAGAAAACGCTTGATATAACTTTTTACGGCTCATAGAGGATGTAGAATTCTGCATCCCATCGCTTGTACACAGCAAGCCTGGTAGGGGTTCAAATAAGAAGAAACAGAAATTCCGGTAACATAAAATTGTATTGTCTTTGCGGAATATTTTATTTATCACTCTCATGTTACCATACAACCGTTTTGGGGATGCAATTAAAAAGGAATTCAATATCATTTTCATTCTTCCCTCCCCAAAAACCTGCGATATAATAATATAAGTCACATAGGCTATTACCATACCTCGTATTGTTTTCTCTATGTCCAGGGTAGAGAAAGTTATGTGACTGCATTATTTTAGTGGATTTCATTCCTTAATATTTATTTACAACATGAATTATATTGATAGCTTTTCTATTTTGTGAAAGTCCCACTTCAATTATTTCCAAACCCATCTGAGACCACTGGAAACAATATGTTGCCATGCCAAGTGTGATTTGGATGGGTGTATGTAATCTGCGTCACGGTTGACACCTAATTTGAAATAGAATAAAAATGAGATATGTAAACTGCGGCACACAGATATGTAAACTGCGCCACGGAAATATGTAGGTCATTTCACGCAAAATATAATTCGATGTTCTACCACGCTTCTCCCAACATCTTCCTTGTGTTAGATGCACTTCTCCAGTTCCAAACAAGTGCCCACATAAAACTGAGAGATATTGAATAAGGGATACCTGTAAGAAAAACAGCTAAAATAAATGACAAGTATTCTCGTCTACTCAAGTGGAGAGAACAATATATAAACAATGAAATATCCCGTTTTGATTTTATTAAGAAGGCGTCATATGAGAACAAAGTGCTCATGTAAAAAAATTAGGGTAGTGTTTTTAACAATTTTATAAGTGACGAAGCGTTCATGCAAAAGAAATTAGGGTATTGTTTTTAACCATATCTATGCAATTTCCTAGCCAGTCCTAAGTCTGGAGAAGTGGAAAGGAAAATGTTAGTGCGTTAGTATGACGGTGACGCCATTTAAATATCGGTGGCGCAGTTTACATATGTCGGTGGCGCAGTTTACATCGTGTTGGTTGGGGGAAAAGGTAGAGGTGGCGCAGATTACCTTTTTCCATTTGGATTTGATAATTCTGTGTAAAAAGGGATTAAACTAAAAAAAATTGATTTTTGGCACTTGAAATCAAAATTTTGCAAAATCCTTTCTTAATGAGCACCTACATTATGAAACGAAAGTACTGTCAAAATTCCAAGTCCCTACCTATTATAGTTTAGGGTCTGCGTTGATTCTCTGTCAGTCAGTCAGTCAGTCAAAGCCTCTTATATATATCTGTATCTGGTACCCTATGATCCCCAGGTGGGGCGAAGGGGCCTCCAAGTGGAGGTTTCATTACCTATACTAATTTTGATATACTTATTTTCCGGTGGACAGGTGGTAAGCCCATCGCCTCGCAACCCCTCTCTGGAAACTAAGTATTTCTTGGACGTGAAAGGGCCGAGAAATTTTGTCCAGAGGCTCTAATTTAGGCTTGGAGTTCTTTTACGTGCCGTAAATCTACGACACGGGACCCCCAGCTTAAAGTCCCTCCCGGAGGACTCCGTGCCCAGGATTTTTACGTCCTGAAAAATCCATCGACCGCGGCCGGGTTTGATCCCGCGCCCTGCGGATCTAGAGGCGGGCACGCTACCTCTAGACCACCGCGGCCGACTCTTATATATATATATATATATATATATAGAGATATATATTAACATTACAAGTGTAGAAGATGAGATAGTTGCAGAGAACGTCTTACGTAAGAAAAACATTGAAAATATCTTTACTTCGAAGAGCTATAAGTGACAAGAATAGGAACGCCTTTGAGGATTGTTAGTAGAGTTGCATGTAGGATCTAGTTTCTCTATTCTAACAAGAATTAACAAGCTTCGTGACTCACCAACGATGGCTAATTTAGGGTATTTAGGTGTGAGAAAAAAAAAGAAAAAAGGTAATAAAAATGGAAAAGGTTCTGAGAAAGTTAAACCTTTTCAAGGAGTTTCCCTCAGTTGTACTAGTAGAGTTTTTATGTAGGCCTATTATTTTAAAGAAAAACTTAAGGACACTTTTTGTTGTATTTTTAGATCTCTTTGTGCTTTTAATTGAAGTACCTTCACGAGTGCCTCATGACAAACAACTTTCAGTTAACATTAATTGTGCACAATATAGTACTTTGCAATTTAAATACCACATCAGAACCAAATTCAATATTACTCCATTTCAATCTATCCTGAAAAACCATTTTGCCCTCCCTGATCTTGAATTCTGGCTACTGGCCTGTTGTCCTCGTGTTCTAATTAGCCTTAAAAAGACATGTATTATCAGGAAGAGGAATTGAACATTTGGAGGAGTGTAAATGGTAGTATTATGAATGACGTATTTAAGGGTTGATTTTTGTATTGCAGGGAGCAGCTGCGAGACAGACGATAGCGAGCAGTTCGCGCCAGAGTACCCCCCAGGTGAGCAACCTCATCAGTTGATACAATCCTCGCCTGGGAAAACAAACAGAAAACAAGGTAGGAGCGAGGAGCGCAGGCAAATATTTGCACGAGCAGCTCATATCACGAGCCCCCGGGCGCCCTCCTCCTCGCTCCATCTCTAATAACATAATGCAAACTGTGTATTTGTGCAAACAGCACACGTTTTCTTCTGTAATATCAGTTTATTAATTCTCACTCATCTGTTTATATAAATAATAGCCCTCGTGTGAAGATATTAAGTTAATTGATAATATTTCAATTTTTATGGAAGTTAAACAGAAAACAAAAGTATGCAAATATCAGGCTGTTTGTTTCAAAAGCAAGTTTTATTGTTGATAATCTATACATAGTATGTACTTTTTATCCGTATTGGACTCAAAACGCTTCTGTTTCAGGAGAAAAAAAAACTGTAGTTTATTCCTATACTACTTTGCCCGCGGGTACCACTTTTTGGACGAAAAAACTTCACTTCCTTTATCCATTTTACGCTAGGCTTTGTATAGTTGGTTTGATTTATGGGTCAATCCATGAGAATACCGACATAGAGGTTGAAAATTAAAAATCTGTTAAACTGTAAAACTTCAACAGCATGAAATAAAATACTTATGTTAAATACCTTTCATACATTACCTGCGTTAACATTTTGTCAAAACATGTTTCTTTACAAAATATATTCTCAAGTGTGTAATAAGTTTTATGTCACACCTGTTTCAAATATTTTAATTTCTCATTATTTTTATTCTCAATAATTTAATGCCATACTTTGTACGAGGGAACTTTAATATCTTAACCGTAATATGATTGTTTTAATTGCAATATGAATGATTTAACAGCAATATGAATGATTTAACTGCAATATGAATGTTTTTTCATTTGTGTTTGTTTTTCCAAATCACAAAGTTTTATTGTTACTGTCAAGTCAAAAGTTATGTCCGTATATCGGCACACCTGTTACAGCACTTTAGATAATATTATCTAGTCACCTATCAACCTTAAAAAGTTATTTAATCATGATGAGTACTTGAAGCCTATGTGTATCCTTTGAAATATTTTACTAGGTTTTCTAACCAGTAAGTTATTTTTATAGGCTATGAATTCATGTTCCACAGAATATTGTCTCTGTTGGACATTACACGAGAACTTTATAGGAGAAAAATTCCTCTGACAAATCCCAGTGTCAGAGGAATTTTTCTCCTATAATGTTCTCGAGTAAGTTATTTTTAGAGTTTTTTAACATGTAAATGTCGCATCCCTTACAGTAGATCGACCCCTATGGTTATTTAACGACGGGAATCTACTTCAACTTAGACCTGTGACCTTCGCCTGTGTGCCATATAAATGCTGGACCGGGATCGAAACCGCGACCTTAAACACTGTCCTACTGACTGCATTACCCAGGCCGACGGGTTTATTTAATGAATTAGTCAGATAAACAAGTTTTAATTTGACAGGATTTAATATGATTTCATGTCAAGTTTTTAGAGTTTTTCAATTATACAAATGGAGCCTATGTTAGGTCTATGTTTATAATATGTAGTGTAAGTTATTATTAATCAGTATGTAATTGTAACTTGATTGATGAATGTAAAATGTAACTGGCCTATAGAGTAAAAAACAATTATTAGACATATAATGTTTTATGTTAATACAGTATTAAATAACTTATTAATAGTAAATAGTATATAGTATTATTAATACTGTTAGAGTACTAAATACTATATTCACATAAAATATTATAGGTCTAATAATTGTTTATTACTCTAGGTCTATTTGCCAAAGCTCATATATCAATTAGCAATTAAACTTCAGTTGTTAAAATTATTTTAAAAGTCAAAAGAATGAAATGAAATTATTAACAAGGCGAAACCGGGATGGGTACCTAATGATAAATAAGGCTGGACGGTAGAGCAGCATTTTTTTTTTCCAAATTATCAGAACCCTACTTTACATTAGTATATTAGAACAGTATGAGAAGAACCTAATTCAACCAATATATGTATTCCATGCCTTTATTATTTGATTTTTGCATTCAACTTTAACTAATGCTAGAGATGCCATGTTATAGGCAACATCTGCATTACTATTAGCAGCCAGTTTAGCCAGTTCGTCTGGTCTTTCGTACCTTTAATTGCCCTTTCGCCCAAGACAAACAGATGTGTTCTGCGTATTTCCTCAGTCTGGACCTAATTTCAGACACTATAGGATTAGGCTTAAGTTGTATTTTTCACTGATAACTAGCATGGCGGCTTGGGAGTAAGAATAAATACGAACAGTTGCCTGATTTTCAAATTGCAATATTCGAATGACGATTTCTCCAGACCTTCCAAGACGAAAAGAATAGGCCTACTGAAAGTTGATATCTGCAAATAAATACAGACTTGGAAAATTGGACCTATAATATCCCAACTTCCTAATGATAAATAAAATACGTGCTTAACTTTTATTTCTGATCAAATAATGTGTTAATAAGTAAACATTTTACTTACAATTACAACACATAAAAAAAAAGTAACACTAATTTTCCTCGTGGTACTTAGATTAATACGTTGCTGAGATTAAACAGCTTTGAACAACTCCTGTCTGAAAATATGCTAATAATAGATCACGATTCATGTTTTTGAGATGGAAGTCACCCTCTTTCTTTGAATCTGCCTACCGTTCACAATAGCTTTTAGGCTACTATTTGATTTTTATATATATATGTAGGTATCGAATAACTGTCGTTAGGCTACAAACAAAAGTCTAGATATAAGGCCTTTGTAATAAGTAGGCTTCACACATGAATTCATAAGTTGCTGCTTACGAAGATAACAAATAGGCCTAACAGGCATAAACACCTGTATTTGGGTTATGGACTTTATGGATACGATGTAGGCTAATCAAGAACGGAAATTTTCCAATTCTACATTATTTATAATTTACAAAAAACTTAAACGTTCTCACAACAGAAATCTTGAGGTACATAGCGTATTCAAAAACAAGTGATATCTTGCTGCTGTTTTTTTAGGAATATTTAATGAGACTTAAATTCAAAGTTCCTGTTAATATGGTACTTATGATAACAAATGTTTCAATTATTTGCAATCAAAGCCTTTTCACTGCTACTGAAGTACATTTGCGTCACCTCTAATGACTGTAAAAAGCAGAAATGTAAGTTCAAAAGGATAAGACTTTACTTAAAATGTGTGTTAGAATTATTGCCATTCGTGAAAACTATCTAATTTGCTAAAATTTTCCAAATCGATTTAAAACTTAATGCTCTCTATGGAAAATTCAGCTCTGAAAGAGTTAATAAACTCCTGTGTGCTCTTAACTGTTTCCAGTCCACTAGGAACTAAATAGCAATTGTGTTTTAGGTCTATTTCGATTAGGAGCAAGCTAATTCGCGTACTTTTATAGCGTTTTGATGTTAGCAACTACCACGACGCCACAGAGGTGACATAGTTCACATTGAAACATTTATGTACTGTATTTAGTAAAGTGAAAACATTTTCCAATTTCAATAATTCGAAAGAGGTTGAGACAGAATGAAAGAGACGAATCCCTACCTTTGCTGCTTATGCAATCCAACCCTCCCGAGAAGTGTCACCGTCATTCGAATTGGTCTACCCCTACTCCAATGTATAACACAGACGCCTTATCTGTTGGCATATGTAGATTAGCTTAGAATATATTGTGAACTCTTTAAATTTTGTAGATTAGTCTCATTTTGAAATTATACAAATTTACGTTGCCAAGCAATCACCAATACGATTTTCTAAACTATGTAAAATGGGTATTTGGAAGTTAATGCATATTTTTTTTTTTAAATTAAGTAAACTGATATAACAAAGTGCCAGATGAAGTTAAAAGGCCATATTTTACATGCTTCCGATATACATGACACAGACTTTGTACTATTAATGTTCTTATATAGGCATATCTAAAAAATTAAAGGTTTACCCTATTATTAACAGAGCGCCCTATTTAGGGCCCGGATGTTTATGACCTAAAAATGTTAGAAATATGCAAGCCTTTATGACCTAAAAAATGGCGAAATATGACTAATAATATGACGTAGAGACATTTTTTTTTCCAAAATCTTGTCGGTTTTTGCAATTAAAATTTTATGAGAACACATTAATAAATAATAATATTAATCTTTATTAATAAATTTCGCTTTCTTTACGCATCTCTCTCTTTCTTCTAATTCTCAGAAATATACGTAGGCCAACCTATATTTTGTGAAAGTATTTTTAGAAAGAAAATACTGAGAAGTTACAAGCAACAATTCAGGGGTGTTCAAATCCCATCTCTGAGACGGCTGTAAGCAAATAAATGAAAATGGAATAAAAAATAAAAGCATGGGAAAAATGAAAAATGATTGAAAATATGACCATAATATGAAAAATGACGGAAAAATGACAAAAAATACTGAAAAAGCTCAAATATGACATTATATGACCAATGAAAATTGCATAATTCTAATCGCATTAGATGATATCATGTTTAAATTATATTTGCTATGGTAACATCACAAAGGAAAAAAATATGACATGTCATAAACATCCGGGCCCTAATTATAACAATACGTTTAGTAAGCAATTCATTTGCAGTAACGTAAATAAATACCCTTCATAAACTATAAATCACAATTACTATTACCGTGTGTGAGTTTAACAAAATACTGATAAATAATTATCATTGACGTGGAAAGAAAAAAAGAGAATCTTGTAAACCGCTATTTGAAAAATTAAAAGTCCTCACTCTCACAGGGGAGTTATATATACACGGTAATGTGTTATATGGTAGATAATATTGATATATTTCAAACTAATTACAGTGTACATGGGCGTACAACTAGAGACATGAATGATTTACATATACCAGCTAATTCATTAAAACTCTTTCAGAAGGGTGCTTATTATTCTGCAATACAGATTTACAATAAGCTTCCAAGAAACATTAAATTGTTATGTATTAAAAGCAAATGCAAATCTTTCAAAAGATTTCGCAAGGAATTTTTAATATCTCACACCTTCTACAATATGAATGAATATTTCCAGCTTGCATAAGTTTTTCAGCTTACAGTTTTGTATATTGTTATAACATGCATGCTTATTCTGATCTGACGTGTTCTATATCTTTGAGCCCCGCTCAACATAGGATCTACAGAACGAGATATCTACATCTATTGTCTAGCGGTGAGCCGAAGGCCGAGCTGGTGGCATAGTGGGGAGGAAGACATAGAGAGTAAATGCAAGCGCATGGTAAGGTAGTGGGGGAACGCTAGCTCGGCCTTTAGCTCGCCGCCAGACAGTACATCTACATCTTCATCAACGTGTGTTTAGATACCACGAGTTATCTGAAGGTATAAAATTTTCTCTGTGAATAGCAGATATCCATTTAAGCCGTCTGGATTCATTTTTGGGAAATTTAAACACTTGGACAGACTCTCCGTTAGCATTATTGCTATAGTATAGCCAGAAAGACAAACACTTATTAGGCATTTTCTATATTCTCTGTAAGAAGACAATTATTATCCAGCATAACATAATGGCTGACTCATGCATTCAGCCTGGTACGAATGATCAGTGTGGCTTCGACCACGGTTGAGGCTGGTAGTTATTACGTGTAATTTGCATTGAGCTATGTAACCCCCTCCCCCACTTAAGGTCACCTCGACAATAATAACAACCTTCTTCTTTCTTCAATCAGCTGGGCCACATCTTCTTGCTACCAGAGGCTCTGTAAATATGACCAGGAGGAGGAAACAAAATTACGAAGAGCTTGGAAGTGCCTTCCAGCCTCTTCGCCTTAAAGAAGAACTATCATTTAAAAATGGAAGCTAATATAAAATGTATTCAAATCTTTCATACTACAAAATCAAAATTATTGCTGTTTCTTGACTAGACAATATCTGACAGTGGAAAATGACTCTACAATATGTGTACATAAATCAAAATGAAACAAAAGGATTTTACATAGAAAACTAAAGTTAATGTAGACAGAAGGTCTCATAGCAAACATATATATCTGGGTGAAGCCCTTTTTCTTATTTCAATTCGGGTGAAGCCCTGTTACATTATCACTAAATAAATCCTGAAAAAGAAACAAGTTAGTTTACATCAAGATATACCCTTTAATTTTAAAAAAACATGGATCGGTGTGAGGCACCACAATAAAATTACATTAATACTTCAAATGGCCAGATAATCATAAAATACAATGGACTATAAAGTCATAATATAATATGACACACTTCGGTGTTAAGTACCATAAAATATTAGCTAAATCTGAAAGAGAAGAGATGGTAGGCCTAATTTTTATAAAATCAAATTTTCATACAGGTGTGAAGCACCTCAATAACATAATTTAAATATTCCATCATCATTCTACAATGATATTACATGCATTTGAATTTCATAATCACATACCTTAATCATTCATGCATACCACAATTTTAAATTCATAAACAAGATTACATAAAATACATGCCCTAAATTCATTATTACATACCTGTTAATACATGCATCTCAAACTCTGGCCAGAAACCAAACACCCATGCAGATTCACACATGCTCCACGCACAAGGCCTAACGAAAAACTACTTCCACCTAGGCTAATGATGGAAATAGGCTCAGATGGTTAGAAGATATGACACACAGGGAACACAAATACCAAAATAATAAATTTAGAAAAACTTCATGCTTCAGGTATGAGGAAGAAAAGGTAGGAACTGCAAGCCAAAATTAATAAAAGACCCCATCAAGAAATTCCCCAGCATGCCCCAAATAAACAAACTAATTATATTTACATTTAACCGAATGGTGGCCACAAAATTATCTGTTTAAATCTCAAGCATCCTTCATGCTACATCCATTTATAAGATAATAATTAAAACGCAGAATGCCACCATTCCCAAATCAAACACACATACAACGCATGCTTGGGAAAGAAGAAAACACAAGAATATTACATTACACTATCATGCAGTTCTCACACCCTAACATTTATTTAAATGAATTTACAAGAAAAATCTTCCACATACCTTAGCAATGAAGAAACAAAGGCCTAAATGCAACTCACATTTTGCTGCTAAAAAAAACATAACACTACGACACCATGACTAATTTTCCCCGGAGTCTTCCTAGGCCAAATGAGACAGAACTTAATGATTCATCGCCTTTTATAGGCTTTAACCTATTACGTCACTGCGCACTCGCAGTGCTAATTAAAATGCAAAGACTCCTATTATTCTTTAAGACGACCACCATCTTGACGGCCATGCATAAACAAAAACACAGCACACTGCTACAGATACGGCGTTGCAATTCGGTATAACTTTAGATATCTTTAGCGGAGAAGCAGAGAAAGGGAGAAGGAGAAACAGTGAATGCCCTCCTAGCTCTCAGCTGTTCGCCTGCCGAGACAAAAAAAATCTTTAATCTGCCAATGACGTAACCCATTATTGCGACATAATGATAATTCTTATTAACTGTAGCAATTAAATGGTGTTTGAAAATAATGAATTGCTACAAACTCCTGCCCCATGAGTTGGAATATATGCTGGATATATTCCAACACTAAAGTCAAATTATACATGAACTATAGTAAAGATAGATCTGAGTGACTGACCAAAAGTGTCCTTTCACTGCTAAGGCATGCCGTCAAATCTTCCTGACCTGTACGAGCACAATCTCACTGTCGTGTCATACCTGAGAGCAAGCGTCCCCTTAACTTGCATAACAGTGATCACGATCCACTAGTGTCCATACTAGATGCTCAGCGACAGCCACTGAAGTATTTACAGAGACGAGACGTAGGGCGAGATACATCTGCAAGTCTCTTTCAGCAGGCAAAGTCACTAGGTCAGGAACCAGACTCTGGCAGCAACCCACAGTGAAGGCACCGTCAGCGACATCAGTATCTGCTTTACAGAACAGTCCACCCTGTGAATAGAAACTTAGCGGCAGATCACAGAATTCAAAAGAAAGAGACATGAGAATAAAAACCCTTTTCTAACTCCTCCGTTAAGACTCTAATTCAAGATTAAGGTTTGAAATATTTTTGAAATATGCTACTTAATAAAACTATCAGAGATTATTTATGCATCAAAATTTAATAAACATACTGTATTTTAACTGATTCAAAAAAGCCTATTCTTATTCCATTCACACACGCACACTTACAATAAAATACACTAGAAAATCTATGAATCATACCAGCAAACACACTACCTAACATAACCTACAAATAAAAATACCAGACATAACCTATAAATAATAATTACATCCATCAATGGGTTTGTTTCCAGAGAAAAACTTATTCTTATTTACACTCCAGGGTCATAGTTTACCTGTTATATTATTATGTACAAGTCACGGTCAAATCGGTAATTACTTTGGCCGAAGAGGTGCAGAAAGATGGCAGAAGAAGCCCCCATAAGCCTCCTCCTACTAGAGCACTGCACGACTTACTCTGTACTGAAATCTCATCAAATACAATGGCCAAAGAACATAAAGACAATATCAGGGCTGTGGAGAAAGACAAAATAAAGATGATCATTTAAATCCTTAACCATAGCTTCCTTATGATTCGCAGTGGCATCACCAACAGCGACATGACTAATGGAAACCCCTAACAGCATTCTCCTAGCTGTCGAAGAAAACCACAAACATCTCTAAGAATCTAGCTATAAGATGCTAAGGAAAAACGATTAGAAACAATAGGACAAGTATTCCTCTCGGTTCTGGGCAATACTAAATCCTACAGTACGGTAGCATTTAAGCTTAAAGCAGCAACAATATCTTAAGAACCATAGGTGGGCGTTGCCCCTACACTAGGCATGATTGGAGAAAACCCAGATAGCCCCCCATAAGGCTTCTGAGCCACAAGTCTCCCCTTAAGAACTGTTTTAAGGCTGCGTTCAAGAAAGCCCTTTCCGAGCCTTTTTGAACAGAAACAGTAGAAAAGAGTGCACCAAAGTCGATGGCGGCCAACCATGACCCGACTGGAATCCTGCATCAGTCTAAGCCACTCAAATCTACAGTACAGTAACTTCAACTGCAACACATGCAGTTCCTCTGCATCCATCACTACTCCAGATGCAGGCAAAAACATAACCTCTCCTGACTCCCCATTAAATATTACAAGCTTGAATAAACAGGAAACAGCTGACTTGTGCGTGCTCCACTTTGGAAAGCGCATTATAAGTCACACAGTCAGTCATAAGTCAGAAACGTCTGTCGATAGTCAATTCCTCAGTTTCACCACACAAAACAGAAGTAACCGGCCTAAACAAACTTCTAATATGAAAAATTCTTGTATTATTTTAGTCAAAACCGGTATTAAAATTGTCACTAAACAACTCCCCTGGCAGAAAGATCTAGCCAGAAACAGCAAGCCTAAAGCTTAGCTGCCCAAGAGCAAAGCCTATCATGAAAACTCAAGAAAAATGCACCAATAAAAACAGAAATAACTAAAGCACCGACAGGCAAAACTACAGAGGGTTCCTGTGGAACTTTCACAGCAACCGAAGCGGCCATAGAACACACAGTTCTAACTGTACATGACCTCCACAGGCAATCCCACCTACAAGGACCTATCTGATGTCTACTCTAACCTTAAATTTGCCATTTCAGGCCACCTAGAGTAAAATATTAGAAAATCTAGTTCACTGGCACCTTGAGAATCCTTAGGCCTATTTATAATGATAAAATATTGCTCAATAACTTGTGAAATTCACTGAAATATAATCAGAAAGACTATCAAGGAGCTGGCACAAGACACATCTGCCACGACACTGCAGACTCACATTTAACACAGGGAAAGCAAGCAAAATGAGAGATCTATCCTACACGGAATTAATTAAAAAAAAAAATGAACTCACCAATAGGCTATTACAGCAGATTGACTACTTCCTACAGAGAGCCACATCACTTTAGAAACTTCACATTCCAGGACAAGACCTCACAAGCTGCTGAAAGCTTCATCCCTGAGCAGCTGCAGGCTACAGACTACTGGTGCCTACTTTCAGCTCACCAGAATACCTTAGGAAAGCTTCACACCAACTCCAAGATGATACATGAAAAGTAATTTTTACAATATTAGACAAGTTCAAGGAAACAAACCCGACAACACAAATATAAAAACCCTTTCATACAAATAAATAAAATCCCTGCATAAAATAAAATTAAAAATTATGAAATTTTACAGCAAGATGTACACAAAAAATCCACTGTCAAGACAACTAATTAAACAAAAGGGGCACAAAAGCAGCAAACGTGGAGAATCGAACAACCACGCTCTGCTACCAATTTGTAACCCCCTCCCCCACTTAAGGTCACCTCGACAATAATAACAACCTTCTTCTTTCTTCAATCAGCTGGGCCACATCTTCTTGCTACCAGAGGCTCTGTAAATATGACCAGGAGGAGGAAACAAAATTACGAAGAGCTTGGAAGTGCCTTCCAGCCTCTTCGCCTTAAAGAAGAACTATCATTTAAAAATGGAAGCTAATATAAAATGTATTCAAATCTTTCATACTACAAAATCAAAATTATTGCTGTTTCTTGACTAGACAATATCTGACAGTGGAAAATGACTCTACAATATGTGTACATAAATCAAAATGAAACAAAAGGATTTTACATAGAAAACTAAAGTTAATGTAGACAGAAGGTCTCATAGCAAACATATATATCTGGGTGAAGCCCTTTTTCTTATTTCAATTCGGGTGAAGCCCTGTTACATTATCACTAAATAAATCCTGAAAAAGAAACAAGTTAGTTTACATCAAGATATACCCTTTAATTTTAAAAAAACATGGATCGGTGTGAGGCACCACAATAAAATTACATTAATACTTCAAATGGCCAGATAATCATAAAATACAATGGACTATAAAGTCATAATATAATATGACACACTTCGGTGTTAAGTACCATAAAATATTAGCTAAATCTGAAAGAGAAGAGATGGTAGGCCTAATTTTTATAAAATCAAATTTTCATACAGGTGTGAAGCACCTCAATAACATAATTTAAATATTCCATCATCATTCTACAATGATATTACATGCATTTGAATTTCATAATCACATACCTTAATCATTCATGCATACCACAATTTTAAATTCATAAACAAGATTACATAAAATACATGCCCTAAATTCATTATTACATACCTGTTAACACATGCATCTCAAACTCTGGCCAGAAACCAAACACCCATGCAGATTCACACATGCTCCACGCACAAGGCCTAACGAAAAACTACTTCCACCTAGGCTAATGATGGAAATAGGCTCAGATGGTTAGAAGATATGACACACAGGGAACACAAATACCAAAATAATAAATTTAGAAAAACTTCATGCTTCAGGTATGAGGAAGAAAAGGTAGGAACTGCAAGCCAAAATTAATAAAAGACCCCATCAAGAAATTCCCCAGCATGCCCCAAATAAACAAACTAATTATATTTACATTTAACCGAATGGTGGCCACAAAATTATCTGTTTAAATCTCAAGCATCCTTCATGCTACATCCATTTATAAGATAATAATTAAAACGCAGAATGCCACCATTCCCAAATCAAACACACATACAACGCATGCTTGGGAAAGAAGAAAACACAAGAATATTACATTACACTATCATGCAGTTCTCACACCCTAACATTTATTTAAATGAATTTACAAGAAAAATCTTCCACATACCTTAGCAATGAAGAAACAAAGGCCTAAATGCAACTCACATTTTGCTGCTAAAAAAAACATAACACTACGACACCATGACTAATTTTCCCCGGAGTCTTCCTAGGCCAAATGAGACAGAACTTAATGATTCATCGCCTTTTATAGGCTTTAACCTATTACGTCACTGCGCACTCGCAGTGCTAATTAAAATGCAAAGACTCCTATTATTCTTTAAGACGACCACCATCTTGACGGCCATGCATAAACAAAAACACAGCACACTGCTACAGATACGGCGTTGCAATTCGGTATAACTTTAGATATCTTTAGCGGAGAAGCAGAGAAAGGGAGAAGGAGAAACAGTGAATGCCCTCCTAGCTCTCAGCTGTTCGCCTGCCGAGACAAAAAAAATCTTTAATCTGCCAATGACGTAACCCATTATTGCGACATAATGATAATTCTTATTAACTGTAGCAATTAAATGGTGTTTGAAAATAATGAATTGCTACAGCTAGTAGTGCGCCAGAAGGTTATAGTAGGATTACCTCCACAACGTCTCTGGGGTTTTATGTATATACCTTAGGAGCGAGTCTCACCGCTCGTAGAGTTCCTGGCTAGGGGAGGTAGCTGCACCCTGATTGGCTCAGCTCTCCTATCCCACTCCACGTGTTGTCTGTCTCTCTCGCAGCGGCATTATCCCTCCACTCAACTATTATAGTATTTTCTACGACTTGCGACATGCTGCATGATGTTCACTCTCTGCCCAACGGTAGCTTACTGATCTTACGCGCACCGAATTCGCGCATCTTGGTAACGAGACGTAACGAGAAGCTCGCTGGCTGGGTTTGTCTTCAAGGCCAGAGACTTTGTGGGAATAATCCAACTCTACACGGTACATTTCCAACGCTGAATCACCCTACCCGGAGTGTTTGCATCGTGTATAGCTTCCGCTCTACACATAGTTACAAATAGTAACGAACATCAGACATGGCATCTATACGACGTGTCCACACTATCAAAGTAAAATTCGAAGATACAGCTCCCATACCTACGGCACTGGAATTGAATATGTGGATACGTTTAAGTATGATTCGGGTGAACTGACTCTAGTAAAAATGAGTCGAGCGGACACTATGGTTGTAACTGTGCGTGTCTTTAATCTTCCCCCTGAATTCTCTACGGCGTAATCCATTCCATCCGGGAAGAACAGTGGTGCACAGCTGTTCCATTTCCAGTAAACAATGGACATCAAACAACCTATCCCGGTATCAGTGAAAATTGGTGGATTTCAGACTCAATCATGTATGTGGGTCAACCAATTGTATGTTTTCTTTGCCACGAGCCCAATCAGAAGAAAGAAAAACTGTCTTGAAAGTTAACGTCCAGGCTCGGAACATATTACTGAGTGACGTTGTGAGGGGGGAAATCCGCCAGAGGGGCAAAACATCACATCACCAGAACAACAAACTACCCCCATGGAGGGTCTAGAAGGCTTAGAAGATGACACTGATACGGCATTGGAGTATGAATCAGTTCATATGGAGTCTACAGAAACGGGATATATTGATACCGTTCGAGTCCAAAGTGCTGTAAACGAAGAAGTAATACCAAAACCAGTTAAACAGGATGCCGAGATACCTGTAGAAGATTGTGTGACACCACCATTTAAGGTAAATATGCAGCAGACTACGCCATCAGGAGACCGGCAGGCTGATCCCCTCAGAACCTCAGTTTCGGAGCGCGGCGAGGGTTCTCCGCTTAAAAAGTTAAAACAAACAATGCAGCGTGATCTTCCAAGGGACCCATACAGTTCCTGCAACTCCGATCCGATACATGCGGTACTCACTACCACGAAAGCTACCGCGGCCACAACCGTAAGCAGTGCACGGGCGAACCAAAGATACAAACACGAAATAACCTAATGAAGAAATTAGTACCACTCCGACGCATGGCGTCTCGCCTCCTACTGAACGCACGCCGCCATAAAAACAGCCCGTGTGGCTGACATATGTGCCTACGCGGTGTGCCCTCCCATTGTATCCAGGCAAAAGACAATCAGCGGATGCTTTTTTCGTTCTTACAAATGCATGACGTCGACATTCTGTTATTGCAGGAAGTAAACAACCCAAATATTGACTTCCTAGGCCCGCAAATCGATTATGTAGTGACGAGAAATGACGCCCAACACAACACTTATGATGAGAAGGTGCCCATGTAGTACAGCTTCTGAGTCCAACCTCATAATAGAGTTTACAAATCAATGTCTATTATAGTTGATGTTAACAGATTGTATTTATGGTATATACTTTTTGAATATACAGTAACTAATGTGGTGATTCTAAGAAATTACGCCACGTTAAATATAATCTCCCTACAAAGTAAATTCATACAACAGCAGTTACGTTCTTTCATCTATGACCATGACATCGATATTCTCCTGTTACATATAGTAAATGTAAACAATTTCCAATTTTTGGGCTCACAGTATGCTGCGATAGTACATACGGGTGAGCACAATCGAGGTGCAGCAATCATATTATATAGAGCTGGTTTTAAACTTGAACCTCCTGAAAGCAGCGGTGGTGTGACGTCCCTATTTATAGACGGAACACACATTATCAGTGTTTATTTACCATCTGGAACAAACAAGCATACGGAACGAGAGCATTTCCTTCGTGTGGATTTACAGTACTACATGCGACACAAGAGTGATCGGATCGTGCTTGGGATGACTTGAATTGTGTGCTCCATACGATAGATCAAACGGGGATGTGAAATCCATCACCGGTGTTATAAGCCGTAGTGCAAGACTACACTAAGTGGATGCCTGGGAGGTTTATTATGGAAACCGTGTAAAATTTACGGCATAATCCCAATTACGGGGACCAATTCACGTGATATTCACATTTCCACGGACTGTGTGAGCGATACACGGTTACCAACTGTTAGGTTAGGAACGTTTATGTTAGTTAAGGAGCAATGTACTGAATACCTCCGATGTTTTGTTAGGTTAGGAACGTTTATGTTAGTTAAGGAGCAATATACTGAATAGCACAACCACCATTTCTTACGAACAGCTAGTGGCTTGTACCTTTGTAGGTTTGTCACACTGTTCATCTACAATCATATCTTGTTTAGCGATATGACGTCACACCTCCAACATCCAATCAGGAGGACGAGGACAGAAAAATGGTGGAGAAGAAGGGAGTTTTCGCTAGATCGTGATATAAAAGAAAGTGTATTAATTAGGGTGGGGCGGGTTGTACCAAATCATTCGCCAAGACAAGATCTCCTCTCCACACATCTATCTACGAGTATAACAAGATTAGTGTGAAATAAGTGTTTTATGAAGAAAATCTCGGTTCTAAAAAATGGTCCCCGTAGATGGGATTTTACAAAATTTACTTTCCATAGACAAAACAGTGCTTCACGCCTTGATCGCTTTTATTTGTACAAAGAGAACAAACATAATAAAATCTATAACATAAAAATCATTCCCACACATTTCTCCGATCATAACTGCGTGCTTCTGACTACTACAGTGGATTTTCAACCCCCTTTATATGGTCGAAGTTACTAGAAGCTGAATGAAGCACTCCTCGGCATGACAGGGACATAATATCAACATCTTTCCTGTTGTAATGTTTTGTGTAGCATCCGAAGACACGGTTCTAAACTGAGAGTAGACAGGACCACCGAAAGTGGGCATCCTCGTCTTACAGAAATCTTAATGGGGGATGCTTTCACTGAAGAAACCATTAATCTGAATTCTGGATGTTACTGCCGTATGTAATCTTTTGATTAAATTTACTATTGTCGGCGGTATACAGAACCGTTGCATAACTTGATATAAATAATCATGTGATACTCCATCAAATGCTTTTTCAAAATCGAGTGTGAAAAGTGCACCTCTGTCTTCTGGGTGTAGTGCATAGTGTATTATAGTGTTAGATCAAGAGTCTATAAGTTATAGTGTTTCAAATTAGCCTCTGTGGTAATTGGCGCTACCGCCATTAATTGCCGCGCGGAGTTAGTCATTTCCTGTGCAGGTGCTGGCTTGTAGCGTTGCCACGCCAGTCCAGTGTTAGTTAGTTGAGAAAGAGTTGCAGCCGTATACAGAAGTGCGTCACAATTGCTCCTAGTTGGCGGGACAGTTTTCGCTTTGTATACTTAGGGCTCATCTCTAATTACACACCAATCGGCTCTTGTATTGTTTAGCAGCCTGCGTGTGAAGTTTCGGGAATCACATTGTAATTTTAGTGTAATTTTACAATCATTCCATTGTCTCCGTAGCCTGACCGCCACGTGCAGTGAACAGTGTACTGGGGCCAGCGCTTGCATATATTATCGGGCGGGAGCATTGCTTAGCTCCTAGAATAATAACTGCAGTGAATCGCATATATCATATTTGTTAAGTGTTTGTATTCTTATTCAGTATTCAGATTCAGGCTTCCTGAAAATATATTGTTGCAAAATCCTCAGATTTAAATCTCTGTCCCAGCTACCTACAGTCCATTATCTCCTTGTGTAATCTTAATTGGTGTAAATCACCTGGTCCTCCGAAAAACCTATTAATTGTACCTGAGTTTCCCTTCATTTTTGCTCCTCACGGACCGGATTACAATCAATAGTGTATCTTATTATAGCGAGATTGTGGATAATAGACATATCATCAATTCCACATGTCTGTCTGGTTTCAAGGAGTTCTGGAAATATATTATATGTAAGAGTTATCGCGCATACAGAAACACGACCGGACGGAAAGACATTTTTCCCTCTACCATACAATCTCGTCAAGTACCATACTGGCACTTAATAACGGTTTCAAGGGCTTCCAACCGAGCAAGCGTTGTAATAGGTTACAACACATAATAATATAATTTAAAAATACCCTGTTTTCCCGGTGTGAAACCTGAGAAACAATTACTCATTCACAACACCGGCAATGCTTCAAAATTTTCATTATATAAATTCTTCTTCTTTATCCGATTTTTACTTCGACCGTTGTAAGGAGGTTTATGTGGACCAAGCGACATATCTAGAAGAAAGTTCTTATGGATCACATGCATGCAAGGACATGGGAAGTTCCCGGTTGAGTGATCAGCCTAATGCCGGGGCTACCTCCAACACAACACGAACCCGTAGGACGAGAGACACAAGTAGCATACACTCTCATGCCGAACAAGACGAATGTGAGATGGTGATAATGACGTCCAGATGATATGCGGGTACCACAAGGGCCTAAAATTTCCTAAAATTTGTCTGAAAGGCGAGGAAAATCCTCATCCAGGAAGCTCGTCCCGACCAGGAATCGAACCTGCGAGAGGAGAACGAACGCATCCCCTTCTCCACAGCGGTGGACCAAATATATAAATAATTAATTAAAACAAATTAATAGACAAGCTTTTTCATAAGAACTAATTTCCTCAATAAGAAATGCCCTTATTCAATTTATGACTGCTATAGAACGCTTAATACCGAACTATCTGTTATGTGAGTAACCGTGGATTGTATTGCTTCTTATTAATTAGGAGCAAGAATAACCTTTTCATCCTTTAATTAATATTATAACCAGGGCACGGATTCTAATGACATGTCATCTTTTTATTGATGCTGCATAGACATTGCCAACTTGTAGATCAATCCTAATCATGGCCTATAGATTATAGAAATGCATTTTTATTAGGTCATTTTGTGTAATTTTCTGCAATTTTATTTTTTTAGGACATTTATTTAAATTTTAGGTCGTTTTCTTGTCATCTACTTCCTTATTTAGTCATTTTCACGTATTTACATTGAGTGTATTAATTTTTTTCGTCCTAGCGGTGCTGTCTTTGATGTGTTGTTTGTTTAATGCAAAAAGGCGTTAAAGTGTTGTCATGTCTCAGTCGGAAATAAGAATCAAAGAAACGCCAAAATTTTGAATTATATTACTAGGTGTATTGTTATTAGATTGACTTGGCACCATAGTCTGCCACCTGCTAAGATTTGAGAGTGCAAACTACTGTTTACCCTCAATAAACAACAATATAATCCGGCAGACCACAAAAGGAAATGCCGAATTTTGACTCGCCAGTGCCTCAGTGCCAGTATAAATTTCCTTGAGAAAAGAACATTCACAACATTACAGTTATTTACAGTTTTTACAATTATGTACAAACTAGTCTATAACTTTGTGTGTACAATAATAATTTTTATAAGTAAAACAGAAGTTTTTAGGTAATCTTTTAATAATCATTAAGTCATTTTCTTTAAAATTTAGGGTCATTTTTCAAACAATTTTAGGTCATCAGAATCCGGGCCCTGATTATAACAAATAAATTTATTTTACCCTATATCCCGCTTTACGATTAGCCTATATGTAAATTAAAAATAAGCCTTAGACTACTTTCTATCTTCTGAATATTCAAGTTTGTTATAAAAGCTTGAATTTTTAAAATTTGATTTCTTTAAATTCGGCAAACTTAACTTAGAGATTTTTTACTGTGTGCTCTCGTTTTATCTCCTAAGTTCTGCTGCTTGGGGGTATGTTGTCGAGAAGGGGTAAAAAAAGAGGGAGGCGATCTTTTATTAAAAATGTGCACCGAAGTTTACATAGAGATGTTATTTGTTTTCAGGATGTTCCAGTATCAAGCAAGAGCCACGATCTCCTGGGCTGTTCAAGCCTTGTCCCTACCCTGGACCCACGGCATCGCATTATGGACCTTACTCTAGTTATGGACCCCCCGCCGGTTTCCCAGCACCCTGTCTGCGTACTGGAACGGGAAGGTAATGCAAATCTCATCATTCATATTATTATATCCTAACTTCATTCCACCTCAGTTCCTTTACTTTACTTTTTACTATATCTTATTTACTTATTTACTCAATGGCAATAGACAATTCCCCAGCAAGCCAAAGGAATATCCACCTTATGGAACCCGAAGGTTCATTGTCGCGCTTACCTGAGACCGCCATTTAACCCTATTTTGTGCTAACTCCATCCAATCATTCCTAGCAAATCCTACTTCCCTTAAATCCATTCTAAGATTGTCCTCCCACCTACGTCTTGGTCTTCCGCGTGGTCTTTTCCCTTCGGGTCTCCCAGTCAATACTTTTGTGATGTTTCGTTCCTTCCCCATGCGTGGAACATGTCCAGCCCATTTCATCCTTCACGATTTAATTTCCCTTACTATATCCGGTGAAGCATACAGGTATTGAAGCACGTCAGTAGTATGGTTTTGTCACCTACCCCTATGGTGGGGCCCGATACTGTCCCGCAACACATGGTGGGGCAGGGGCAAAGTTCATCTCGCAGCGTGTTGCAGGGGCAAAGTCCGCAAATGACGTCATCCAAAATGGCGGCGCGCTAGACCACGTGACCGGCAGTAGGTTTCATATTACAGCACGAAGCGTAAATGCAACGTCATCAGTTTTCCGTAAGATTTTTATTTCGCTATGGTCCTGGGATCGACTCGGGTTTGCTGGTTAGCGTTTAATATAATTTTTACTTTGGTCCTATGGTAAAGGCGGCCGGTGCGTAAAACTCATGCTGGGGTCTTTAGAGGGGATATATTATGATAATAATTACAGGATTTTATAATGTCGATACAGAAAGCCAGTGAATGTTTAATCATATGCGTGCAGTGATTTTGCTTAGGTAGCAGTAGTATCATCTCGCCCTCCATACATGTTATCTCTCTTACTATGCAGCGGTAATATAACGCTGTACGCTTATCGCTATCTTACAACGTCATTCATTGAGACTTCCTTTTAAATCCCAACTCTATCATATTATAAAGTCGCAGGCCAGTACTTTTAAATATTAAATCCTATTCATAGCACATGTCTTATGTATTATTAGTCAACAGTATTTTTATTGCGGTATATTGTAATATTCCATCGCTGAGTGGTTCTGAGTTCGATTCAAAGTCAGTAAAGGGATATATTATGATAATAATTACAGGTTTTTTTAATGCCGATACAGAAAGCCAGTGAATGTTTTTAATCACTTGCATACAGAGATTTGTAACACGTATTTAGAATCTCATCTCGCAAGATTTCTACTCACCTTGCAGTGGTCATATGCAGACGCAAGCGTTCTAGTATGTCTTATCTCGCACTCGTGTCACCTACATTTCATCTCTTTAATTCTCCATTCATAACAGTGATATTTCATTTAATCTTTAAATCCTAGTTTATTAATCTACCTAGTGCTTTTATTAATTTATTGCTTTGAAGCGGACTTGGTCCTTACGGTTGCTCCTGGTGAAAATAGAAAAATGGTTTTCAATGCACGGTTTTAGCGAGAGATTTGAAATTCTAATACGTAATTCTTTAGAAAATGGCTTCTAGCGCGTAATTTAAAATTATGAACAAATGACATTGTGGCAGATTTGTAGTATATTTTCATTTCACAATAGGTATCATATTACCAAAGTCAGCATTTTATTTTCTACGTTTTGTCACACAATCCCCGCGGATCATATTAAGTCTTTGTTCATACGAACTAAAACATAATGCTATGACAGCATTTTTTTTCCAAACGTATCTTCAAACAAAAGTTTAATTTCTTTATTCATATACAAGAAATGATATGATGTTGATTCAACAAATTCTTTATTTATGACGTCATCATTACAAACAGGCTCATGCATGCTTCAAGGTCTTACACGGCACGTGTGCGGAAGTTAAGTAGGTCACACATCTCATATTACAGAACAAGTTTCTGCACGTCTTGGCTAGCTCACGGCGTCAGTATATAAGGCGATGACGCCACCGCATCACATTCACTTCTTCGCAGACCGTCGCCGACTACACATCATGGAGAGCTCGTCCGCCGTCGTCTTCCAATGTGGTGAGTGTGCTTCAAGGTACAGACACAAGAAACATCTAGTAAGGCATATTAATCAGAACCATAAGAAAAGTGACTACAAGTGTGAAATATGCGGTGTGATATTTACACGAAGTGATGTGCTAAAAAGACATGCACGAGAAAATCACTCCGTTACTGCCTTCACCTGTAACATATGCCACTCCAACTTCTCATCGGCACGTTACTTAAGTATGCACCAGGAGAGGAGCCACCACCCAGCAACAAGGGACGTTGTCAATCGCATTGGGCTGTATCACCAGGCAGGCCACTTGTACTTTCCTGCTGAAGCCGGGACATCATGCAACGGAGGCGAGACCTCGAGGATTCCCGTGCACGGTGGTGGTCAAAACCAGGAACCCGCCCGATTACAGGTACGTTTTATTACATTATCAAACATGTTTTTCAAAATGTAAATACATGCATCATAGTAGCGGTGTAACACATGATTACATTTTATTTTTATAGGTCGGAGCGAGGAGCTACAATGCGGACGATGCCAGACAAAACAACACCGATCGCTTCCATCTACCAGCACATAGCGGAGACGTAGGAGCAGGCACATCCCGTCCAACGATGCTGGGAGAGGAGGCCACGCCTTCAGGTGTGCGTTTACAGGTATGTAGTGAAATTATTATTATTTCAGTGATTGTACAAGATATTATTATTATTATTTCTATGATGGTACAAGACATCGAACTTATTTTTTCCTTATAAAACTCAGTATTACTTTTTCTATGTTACTGAATGGATAAAAAGCAAGACAGAAAACTTAATTTTGTTAATTTTTTCCACGTTACTGAATGCGAGACTTTATATTTCAATGATTAAACAAGACAGAAAACTTATTTTTTATCAAGAGATAAAACTTAATATTATTTTTTTATATTAGTACAGAACGGTTAAAATCAAGACATTAAACTCATAAATCTTAATATTTTATATTTCTGTTGTTATAGAATGCCAGACCAGTGAGTGCACAGACTTCCGCCCGTCCACATGATGACCTATACCAACCTGGACCTTCTGGTGTACAACCACAGGTATGTTATTATTATTATTATTATTATTATTGTACAAGCCATCAATCTTATTTCTTTTATGATAAAACTTAGTATTATTTTTTATATTAGTACAGAGCGGCTAAAATCAAGACATTAAACTCATAAATCTTAATATTTTATATTTCTTTGTTATATATGCGCTTGCAGGTATAATATTATTATGATTATTATGCAAGACAACAAACTTATTTCTTTTATGATAAAACTTAATATTATTTTCTATATTAGTACAGAACTGATAAAAACAAGACATAAAACTCATAAATCTTAATATTTTATTTTTCTATTGTTACAGAACACAGAGTCCAACCGTCAGTCGCGACCTAGCGTTACCATGCTTATGCGTGATATTCCACAGGTATGTACAGTGAAATGTCTTAGTGTTTTATTATTCCATTCGCTTATAAAAAGTCTCGATTGCTAATGTCGATATTTTTTCGTTATTACAGAGTCAAGGTGGAATGGATCGCACCGCTATGACCAACTCACCATCGGCGGAAACATGTGAGTTTTTACCCGTCGAAACAGCGTTCAGGTCACGACTGGCAACATATGCTGCATTAGATGTTCCAGCCGGCGATATGGAATCTATCCTGTCGTCGTGCCAGTATAAAATTGAAAACCTTCTGTCAGAGTCACTATCAAAATTTGCATCAATTAAATTTAATATTTTTGTAGAGTGTGAATTTAAACATCTAGAGCTAAATTCTTGTTTGAGAAATTTTAAGACTAAAAACGAAGCGCTGCTCAAAACATCAAATATTCACGAAGTAGTATCTAGACACATTTCTAAAATTCAGGCTGAGATGCAGGACAGTGAATTGCGAGGGTCTGGGTGGTTTTACAATAAAATCCACAAAATTGAAATTCGCGTCAACGAATACATGCCATTTGCAGGGCGTGGGCATATGATCCTCCCTGATAAATTCCAGCATCTGAAGTCATTAATTAATATTGATAATGATGATGAATTTTGTTTCAAGTATTGTGTATTATCAAAATTTATTGAGTCTGATAATGATTTGTGGGCCAGTTATCTTACCAGACCAGAGTTGGATAACAAGTACGATTGGAACTATGTGAAATTCCCCGTTTCGATTCATGATATTGAAAAGTTTTCCAAAAGAAACAATATTTCTATCAATGTTTTCGGCCTCGAGGAGAAACGGGATGGGAAAAATATTTCTCATTTCGTATTTCCTATCAAAATTGTTGAAAAGGAATTAGATGATCATAGAGATCTTTTGTATGTATGTAACGAGGAAAATTCACATTACATCGTCATTTCAGATTTCGATGCTTTTGTAAAACCTTTTGTAACAACTAACAAACATAAAATCAGAGTGTGCAAACGGTGTTTTACACATTTCCAAGCGTACGATGGTAAATCTGCTGACGTAAGGTTGAGAGAACATTTGGCAATATGCAACTCATTCAGCCCAGTCAGGTGCGAAATTCCTAAAAATCCTGAAGTCGTATTCAACAAGCCCGAATATTCGCAAAAGATCAGATTTGTCATCTATGCGGATTTCGAGTGTTTGCTGGAACCGATATCAGGATGTTTGGGAGATCCGCAGAAAAGCTGGACAACTCCTTATCAGAAGCATAAACCTTTTAGTTATTGTTATTTTATCAAAGATGCTGAGGGCGCATATTCTCAACTGAGACTTTTTAGAGGGGAGGATGCCAGTGGCGAGTTTATGCGCTCGCTCGTTGCTGATGCTAAAGAAATTGATAAAATCTTGAACAGCGTAAATAAGCCCATGACCCCTCTGACAGAAGATGAAATTAGGGTATACAATAGCGCTACTATTTGTCATATTTGTGGTGAGGGTAACTTTACCGATGTGAACTATAAAGTAAGGGACCATTGCCATGTTAGTGGTCGGTTCAGAGGAGCCGCCCACAGAAATTGTAATTTGAATTATAGGAACCAGGCATTTGTCCCTATTGTTTTGCATAACATGTCTAACTATGATGCTCATTTCATTGTGACAGAACTTGGTTTCGATGAAAACCGTATCAACGTCATATGTAATAGTCAAGAAAAGTATGTCACATTTTCAAAATTTATTCCCTCCTCTTATTTGAAGAGGGGAGGTATGGAGTTAAGATTTATAGACTCGTTTCGGTTCATGGCAAGCAGTCTGGAAAAGCTAGCAAACAATCTACCTAAAGATAAATTTATAGAAACAGCAAAAGTATTTGGTGAAAACGCCGATTTGGTGTGTCGAAAGGGAGTGTTTCCCTACGACTACGTCACCTCAGTTGAAATTTTGAAGGAGAAGAAATTGCCTCCCAAAGATGCATTTTACAATAGACTCGTGAATGAGAACGTCTCTGACCAAGACTACTCTCACGCGAGAAACGTTTGGAATTCTTTCTCGATCAGCTCATTAGGAGAATATTCAGACTTATATTTAAAATCTGATGTTTTGATTTTAACCGACGTCTTTGAAAACTTTAGACAGATGTGTTTTGAGACGTACGGAATGGATTGTTTGTACTATTCCACAGTTCCAGGCTTTGCTTACTCAGCTATGTTGAAGTTCACAAAGGTAAAATTACCGCTTTTGACCGATATGGATATGATCCAAATATTTGAACGCGGGATAAGAGGTGGAATTTGTCAGTGTGTGACAAGGCACGCTGTTGCAAACAATAACATGTGTGATGAATATGATGAGACAGCAAAAAAATCTTTTCTTTATTATGTCGATGCCAATAACCTATATGGTTATGCGATGTCCCAGGCATTGCCGTCAGGCGAGTTCCGCTGGCTCGACAAACATGAGATAGCGTCCTTTGACATCATGTCCATACCGGTCAATTCTAAATTAGGATATGTGCTTGAGGTAGACATTGAGTATCCAGACCATCTTCACGATGCTCATTCTGATCTCCCTTTCTGTGCGGAGATGAAATTTCCTTCAGGCAGCAGAAACAAAAAATTATTAACTACTTTGGAGCCAAAAGAAAAATATGTCGTTCATCACACGGTACTTAAGCAAGCCGTGCAACACGGACTGAGGTTATCCAAGATCCATAGAGTTATCGAATTTCAACAAAGCTGCTGGTTGAAACCCTACATTGACTATAACACGGCCAAGCGTAGAGCTGCAGCCAACAACTTTGAGAAAGACTTTTTTAAATTGATGAATAACGCCGTTTTTGGCAAGACTATGGAAAATGTGAGGAAACGTATCAATTTTCGGCTTGTATCAAGTGAGAAGGAAATTCGAAAGCTGATAGCCAAAAGTAACTTTATGGATAGAACAATTTATAACGAAAACTTGGTTGGTGTCCATCTAGCAAAAACTAGTTTAGTGTTTGATAAGGCCATCTATGTTGGCATGTCTATTTTGGAAATTTCGAAAACTAGGATGTATGAGTTCCATTATGATACCATGAAAAATTTTTATAAAGAAGGATTGAAATTGTGCTACATGGACACGGACAGCTTCGTCTATAGAATTGAAACGGATGACCTCTTCCGTGATATGATGCATTTCCGAGATGAGCTGGATACTAGCGTCTACCCACCCGAACATCCCTTGTATTCAAACGAAAACAAGGCGGTGGTCGGGAAATTCAAAGATGAAGGAGCTGGTCACTCCATAAAGGCGTTCGTAGGTCTGCGAGCGAAAATGTACGCCATAAAATTTAATGATATGGTCATCAAAAAATTGAAAGGCGTTAAGAAAAACGTCATTGACAAAGATGTCAGCTTTGAAGATTATGTTGGTTGTCTACAGAGCGGACAGTCAACATTCTCGTTAAACAGATCCATCAGATCATACAAGCATAATGTATTTTCGATTTCTATGAATAAATTGACTTTATCCGGCAACGACGACAAGCGTCATATTATGGAAAATTGTGTGGACACTCTCGCTCACGGACACTACAAAATCAGGGAGGAGGAGTGTGATGATGAACCTCCTACTAAAAAATGTAAATTGTAAAAATGTATATTTGTTTATAGACTTTGCTTTATGAAATATTATCTGTAATTTATATGATGTAAGAAAGAATCAATATTTATATTCTGTATGATGTATGATACATTAAACGATGTATGAAGCATTAAAATGTTACTGTTATCCCATGATTTTTTTATTATTATATGATGTATGATACAATATTTGTAATACTTATGATGTGAGAATTGTAATACATATGATATGAAAAATATTATACTTTGTATAAACTGTGTTAAAATAAAATATTAAACAGATGCACTATCTTTAATTTTATCCCCGAGCTTAAAAATCCCACTCCCTACACATATACCTCCTTCCTCCCTCTTTTTTCTAGGCAGAACTAGTCTAGACTGGTTTTTTCTAGACAGAACTAGTATGGATTGGATTTCTCTAGACTGAACTAGTATGAACTGGTTTCTTCTAGGTAGATCTAGTCTGGACTGGTTTTTTCTAGTCAGAACTAGTCTAGGCGTAGTCCACGACGGTAAGTATCCTTTTTTTTTATCAAGAACATGAAATATAACAAGAACAAGAAATATAACAAGACCAAGACCAAAACCAAGACCAAAACCAAGACCAAGACCAAGACCAAGACCAAGACCAAGACCAAGACCAAGACCAAGACCAAGACCAAGACCAAGACCAAGACCAAGACCAAGACCAAGACCAAGACCAAGACCAAGACCAAGACCAAGACCAAGACCAAGACCAAGACCAAGACCAAGACCAAGACCAAGACCAAGACCAAGACCAAGACCAAGACCGAGACCGAGACCGAGACCGAGAAACAAGACCAAGACCAAGACCGAGAGACAAGACCAAGACCAAGACCGAGAAACAAGACCAAGACCGAGAACTAAACGAGAACGAAACGAGACGAGAACGATGCGAGACGAGAACGAAACGAGAACGAAACGAGAACTAAATATACAGAGAAATAGACCTAAAACGAGAACTAAACGAGAACGAAACGATACGAGAACGAGATGAGACGAGAACTAAACGAGAACGAAACGATACGAGAACGAGATGAGACGAGAACTAAACGAAAACGAATTAGGCTAGGTAGGTTATGTTGGGTTAGGTTATGTTAGGTTAGGTTAGGTTATGATAGGTTACGTTAGGTTAGCAGGACGATATTTTAAAATTATTTCTAGAAACATTGATAAAATGTGCCAAGGAACTTAGCCTTTCTATCAATGTAGAAATGATTTTAAAATATCCTGCTAACCTAACGTAGGTTAGCAGGACGATATTTTAAAATTATTTCTAGAAACATTGATAAAATGTGCCAAGGAACTTAGCCTTTCTATCAATGTAGAAATGATTTTAAAATATCCTGCTAACCTAACGTAACCTATCATAACCTAACCTAACCTAACATAACCTAACCCAACATAACCTACCTAGCCTAATTCGTTTTCGTTTAGTTCTCGTCTCATCTCGTTCTCGTATCGTTTCGTTCTCGTTTAGTTCTCGTCTCATCTCGTTCTCGTATCGTTTCGTTCTCGTTTAGTTCTCGTTTTAGGTCTATTTCTCTGTATATTTAGTTCTCGTTTCGTTCTCGTTTCGTTCTCGTCTCGCATCGTTCTCGTCTCGTTTCGTTCTCGTTTAGTTCTCGGTCTTGGTCTTGTTTCTCGGTCTTGGTCTTGGTCTTGTCTCTCGGTCTTGGTCTTGGTCTTGTTTCTCGGTCTCGGTCTTGGTCTTGGTCTTGGTCTTGGTCTTGGTCTTGGTCTTGGTCTTGGTCTTGGTCTTGGTCTTGGTCTTGGTCTTGGTCTTGGTCTTGGTCTTGGTCTTGGTCTTGGTCTTGGTCTTGGTCTTGGTCTTGGTCTTGGTCTTGGTTTTGGTCTTGGTTTTGGTCTTGGTCTTGTTATATTTCTTGTTCTTGTTATATTTCATGTTCTTGATAAAAAAAAAGGATACTTACCGTCGTGGACTACGCCTAGACTAGTTCTGACTAGAAAAAACCAGTCCAGACTAGATCTACCTAGAAGAAACCAGTTCATACTAGTTCAGTCTAGAGAAATCCAATCCATACTAGTTCTGTCTAGAAAAAACCAGTCTAGACTAGTTCTGCCTAGAAAAAAGAGGGAGGAAGGAGGTATATGTGTAGGGAGTGGGATTTTTAAGCTCGGGGATAAAATTAAAGATAGTGCATCTGTTTAATATTTTATTTTAACACAGTTTATACAAAGTATAATATTTTTCATATCATATGTATTACAATTCTCACATCATAAGTATTACAAATATTGTATCATACATCATATAATAATAAAAAAATCATGGGATAACAGTAACATTTTAATGCTTCATACATCGTTTAATGTATCATACATCATACAGAATATAAATATTGATTCTTTCTTACATCATATAAATTACAGATAATATTTCATAAAGCAAAGTCTATAAACAAATATACATTTTTACAATTTACATTTTTTAGTAGGAGGTTCATCATCACACTCCTCCTCCCTGATTTTGTAGTGTCCGTGAGCGAGAGTGTCCACACAATTTTCCATAATATGACGCTTGTCGTCGTTGCCGGATAAAGTCAATTTATTCATAGAAATCGAAAATACATTATGCTTGTATGATCTGATGGATCTGTTTAACGAGAATGTTGACTGTCCGCTCTGTAGACAACCAACATAATCTTCAAAGCTGACATCTTTGTCAATGACGTTTTTCTTAACGCCTTTCAATTTTTTGATGACCATATCATTAAATTTTATGGCGTACATTTTCGCTCGCAGACCTACGAACGCCTTTATGGAGTGACCAGCTCCTTCATCTTTGAATTTCCCGACCACCGCCTTGTTTTCGTTTGAATACAAGGGATGTTCGGGTGGGTAGACGCTAGTATCCAGCTCATCTCGGAAATGCATCATATCACGGAAGAGGTCATCCGTTTCAATTCTATAGACGAAGCTGTCCGTGTCCATGTAGCACAATTTCAATCCTTCTTTATAAAAATTTTTCATGGTATCATAATGGAACTCATACATCCTAGTTTTCGAAATTTCCAAAATAGACATGCCAACATAGATGGCCTTATCAAACACTAAACTAGTTTTTGCTAGATGGACACCAACCAAGTTTTCGTTATAAATTGTTCTATCCATAAAGTTACTTTTGGCTATCAGCTTTCGAATTTCCTTCTCACTTGATACAAGCCGAAAATTGATACGTTTCCTCACATTTTCCATAGTCTTGCCAAAAACGGCGTTATTCATCAATTTAAAAAAGTCTTTCTCAAAGTTGTTGGCTGCAGCTCTACGCTTGGCCGTGTTATAGTCAATGTAGGGTTTCAACCAGCAGCTTTGTTGAAATTCGATAACTCTATGGATCTTGGATAACCTCAGTCCGTGTTGCACGGCTTGCTTAAGTACCGTGTGATGAACGACATATTTTTCTTTTGGCTCCAAAGTAGTTAATAATTTTTTGTTTCTGCTGCCTGAAGGAAATTTCATCTCCGCACAGAAAGGGAGATCAGAATGAGCATCGTGAAGATGGTCTGGATACTCAATGTCTACCTCAAGCACATATCCTAATTTAGAATTGACCGGTATGGACATGATGTCAAAGGACGCTATCTCATGTTTGTCGAGCCAGCGGAACTCGCCTGACGGCAATGCCTGGGACATCGCATAACCATATAGGTTATTGGCATCGACATAATAAAGAAAAGATTTTTTTGCTGTCTCATCATATTCATCACACATGTTATTGTTTGCAACAGCGTGCCTTGTCACACACTGACAAATTCCACCTCTTATCCCGCGTTCAAATATTTGGATCATATCCATATCGGTCAAAAGCGGTAATTTTACCTTTGTGAACTTCAACATAGCTGAGTAAGCAAAGCCTGGAACTGTGGAATAGTACAAACAATCCATTCCGTACGTCTCAAAACACATCTGTCTAAAGTTTTCAAAGACGTCGGTTAAAATCAAAACATCAGATTTTAAATATAAGTCTGAATATTCTCCTAATGAGCTGATCGAGAAAGAATTCCAAACGTTTCTCGCGTGAGAGTAGTCTTGGTCAGAGACGTTCTCATTCACGAGTCTATTGTAAAATGCATCTTTGGGAGGCAATTTCTTCTCCTTCAAAATTTCAACTGAGGTGACGTAGTCGTAGGGAAACACTCCCTTTCGACACACCAAATCGGCGTTTTCACCAAATACTTTTGCTGTTTCTATAAATTTATCTTTAGGTAGATTGTTTGCTAGCTTTTCCAGACTGCTTGCCATGAACCGAAACGAGTCTATAAATCTTAACTCCATACCTCCCCTCTTCAAATAAGAGGAGGGAATAAATTTTGAAAATGTGACATACTTTTCTTGACTATTACATATGACGTTGATACGGTTTTCATCGAAACCAAGTTCTGTCACAATGAAATGAGCATCATAGTTAGACATGTTATGCAAAACAATAGGGACAAATGCCTGGTTCCTATAATTCAAATTACAATTTCTGTGGGCGGCTCCTCTGAACCGACCACTAACATGGCAATGGTCCCTTACTTTATAGTTCACATCGGTAAAGTTACCCTCACCACAAATATGACAAATAGTAGCGCTATTGTATACCCTAATTTCATCTTCTGTCAGAGGGGTCATGGGCTTATTTACGCTGTTCAAGATTTTATCAATTTCTTTAGCATCAGCAACGAGCGAGCGCATAAACTCGCCACTGGCATCCTCCCCTCTAAAAAGTCTCAGTTGAGAATATGCGCCCTCAGCATCTTTGATAAAATAACAATAACTAAAAGGTTTATGCTTCTGATAAGGAGTTGTCCAGCTTTTCTGCGGATCTCCCAAACATCCTGATATCGGTTCCAGCAAACACTCGAAATCCGCATAGATGACAAATCTGATCTTTTGCGAATATTCGGGCTTGTTGAATACGACTTCAGGATTTTTAGGAATTTCGCACCTGACTGGGCTGAATGAGTTGCATATTGCCAAATGTTCTCTCAACCTTACGTCAGCAGATTTACCATCGTACGCTTGGAAATGTGTAAAACACCGTTTGCACACTCTGATTTTATGTTTGTTAGTTGTTACAAAAGGTTTTACAAAAGCATCGAAATCTGAAATGACGATGTAATGTGAATTTTCCTCGTTACATACATACAAAAGATCTCTATGATCATCTAATTCCTTTTCAACAATTTTGATAGGAAATACGAAATGAGAAATATTTTTCCCATCCCGTTTCTCCTCGAGGCCGAAAACATTGATAGAAATATTGTTTCTTTTGGAAAACTTTTCAATATCATGAATCGAAACGGGGAATTTCACATAGTTCCAATCGTACTTGTTATCCAACTCTGGTCTGGTAAGATAACTGGCCCACAAATCATTATCAGACTCAATAAATTTTGATAATACACAATACTTGAAACAAAATTCATCATCATTATCAATATTAATTAATGACTTCAGATGCTGGAATTTATCAGGGAGGATCATATGCCCACGCCCTGCAAATGGCATGTATTCGTTGACGCGAATTTCAATTTTGTGGATTTTATTGTAAAACCACCCAGACCCTCGCAATTCACTGTCCTGCATCTCAGCCTGAATTTTAGAAATGTGTCTAGATACTACTTCGTGAATATTTGATGTTTTGAGCAGCGCTTCGTTTTTAGTCTTAAAATTTCTCAAACAAGAATTTAGCTCTAGATGTTTAAATTCACACTCTACAAAAATATTAAATTTAATTGATGCAAATTTTGATAGTGACTCTGACAGAAGGTTTTCAATTTTATACTGGCACGACGACAGGATAGATTCCATATCGCCGGCTGGAACATCTAATGCAGCATATGTTGCCAGTCGTGACCTGAACGCTGTTTCGACGGGTAAAAACTCACATGTTTCCGCCGATGGTGAGTTGGTCATAGCGGTGCGATCCATTCCACCTTGACTCTGTAATAACGAAAAAATATCGACATTAGCAATCGAGACTTTTTATAAGCGAATGGAATAATAAAACACTAAGACATTTCACTGTACATACCTGTGGAATATCACGCATAAGCATGGTAACGCTAGGTCGCGACTGACGGTTGGACTCTGTGTTCTGTAACAATAGAAAAATAAAATATTAAGATTTATGAGTTTTATGTCTTGTTTTTATCAGTTCTGTACTAATATAGAAAATAATATTAAGTTTTATCATAAAAGAAATAAGTTTGTTGTCTTGCATAATAATCATAATAATATTATACCTGCAAGCGCATATATAACAAAGAAATATAAAATATTAAGATTTATGAGTTTAATGTCTTGATTTTAGCCGCTCTGTACTAATATAAAAAATAATACTAAGTTTTATCATAAAAGAAATAAGATTGATGGCTTGTACAATAATAATAATAATAATAATAATAACATACCTGTGGTTGTACACCAGAAGGTCCAGGTTGGTATAGGTCATCATGTGGACGGGCGGAAGTCTGTGCACTCACTGGTCTGGCATTCTATAACAACAGAAATATAAAATATTAAGATTTATGAGTTTAATGTCTTGATTTTAACCGTTCTGTACTAATATAAAAAAATAATATTAAGTTTTATCTCTTGATAAAAAATAAGTTTTCTGTCTTGTTTAATCATTGAAATATAAAGTCTCGCATTCAGTAACGTGGAAAAAATTAACAAAATTAAGTTTTCTGTCTTGCTTTTTATCCATTCAGTAACATAGAAAAAGTAATACTGAGTTTTATAAGGAAAAAATAAGTTCGATGTCTTGTACCATCATAGAAATAATAATAATAATATCTTGTACAATCACTGAAATAATAATAATTTCACTACATACCTGTAAACGCACACCTGAAGGCGTGGCCTCCTCTCCCAGCATCGTTGGACGGGATGTGCCTGCTCCTACGTCTCCGCTATGTGCTGGTAGATGGAAGCGATCGGTGTTGTTTTGTCTGGCATCGTCCGCATTGTAGCTCCTCGCTCCGACCTATAAAAATAAAATGTAATCATGTGTTACACCGCTACTATGATGCATGTATTTACATTTTGAAAAACATGTTTGATAATGTAATAAAACGTACCTGTAATCGGGCGGGTTCCTGGTTTTGACCACCACCGTGCACGGGAATCCTCGAGGTCTCGCCTCCGTTGCATGATGTCCCGGCTTCAGCAGGAAAGTACAAGTGGCCTGCCTGGTGATACAGCCCAATGCGATTGACAACGTCCCTTGTTGCTGGGTGGTGGCTCCTCTCCTGGTGCATACTTAAGTAACGTGCCGATGAGAAGTTGGAGTGGCATATGTTACAGGTGAAGGCAGTAACGGAGTGATTTTCTCGTGCATGTCTTTTTAGCACATCACTTCGTGTAAATATCACACCGCATATTTCACACTTGTAGTCACTTTTCTTATGGTTCTGATTAATATGCCTTACTAGATGTTTCTTGTGTCTGTACCTTGAAGCACACTCACCACATTGGAAGACGACGGCGGACGAGCTCTCCATGATGTGTAGTCGGCGACGGTCTGCGAAGAAGTGAATGTGATGCGGTGGCGTCATCGCCTTATATACTGACGCCGTGAGCTAGCCAAGACGTGCAGAAACTTGTTCTGTAATATGAGATGTGTGACCTACTTAACTTCCGCACACGTGCCGTGTAAGACCTTGAAGCATGCATGAGCCTGTTTGTAATGATGACGTCATAAATAAAGAATTTGTTGAATCAACATCATATCATTTCTTGTATATGAATAAAGAAATTAAACTTTTGTTTGAAGATACGTTTGGAAAAAAAATGCTGTCATAGCATTATGTTTTAGTTCGTATGAACAAAGACTTAATATGATCCGCGGGGATTGTGTGACAAAACGTAGAAAATAAAATGCTGACTTTGGTAATATGATACCTATTGTGAAATGAAAATATACTACAAATCTGCCACAATGTCATTTGTTCATAATTTTAAATTACGCGCTAGAAGCCATTTTCTAAAGAATTACGTATTAGAATTTCAAATCTCTCGCTAAAACCGTGCATTGAAAACCATTTTTCTATTTTCACCAGGAGCAACCGTAAGGACCAAGTCCGCTTCAAAGCAATAAATTAATAAAAGCACTAGGTAGATTAATAAACTAGGATTTAAAGATTAAATGAAATATCACTGTTATGAATGGAGAATTAAAGAGATGAAATGTAGGTGACACGAGTGCGAGATAAGACATACTAGAACGCTTGCGTCTGCATATGACCACTGCAAGGTGAGTAGAAATCTTGCGAGATGAGATTCTAAATACGTGTTACAAATCTCTGTATGCAAGTGATTAAAAACATTCACTGGCTTTCTGTATCGGCATTAAAAAAACCTGTAATTATTATCATAATATATCCCTTTACTGACTTTGAATCGAACTCAGAACCACTCAGCGATGGAATATTACAATATACCGCAATAAAAATACTGTTGACTAATAATACATAAGACATGTGCTATGAATAGGATTTAATATTTAAAAGTACTGGCCTGCGACTTTATAATATGATAGAGTTGGGATTTAAAAGGAAGTCTCAATGAATGACGTTGTAAGATAGCGATAAGCGTACAGCGTTATATTACCGCTGCATAGTAAGAGAGATAACATGTATGGAGGGCGAGATGATACTACTGCTACCTAAGCAAAATCACTGCACGCATATGATTAAACATTCACTGGCTTTCTGTATCGACATTATAAAATCCTGTAATTATTATCATAATATATCCCCTCTAAAGACCCCAGCATGAGTTTTACGCACCGGCCGCCTTTACCATAGGACCAAAGTAAAAATTATATTAAACGCTAACCAGCAAACCCGAGTCGATCCCAGGACCATAGCGAAATAAAAATCTTACGGAAAACTGATGACGTTGCATTTACGCTTCGTGCTGTAATATGAAACCTACTGCCGGTCACGTGGTCTAGCGCGCCGCCATTTTGGATGACGTCATTTGCGGACTTTGCCCCTGCAACACGCTGCGAGATGAACTTTGCCCCTGCCCCACCATGTGTTGCGGGACAGTATCGGGCCCCACCATAGGGGTAGGTGACAAAACCATACTACTCACGTCGTTATGCAATTTTCTCCAGTCCCCATTTTCATCCCTCTTGGGTCAGAGTATTTTTCTAAGCACCCTGTTTTCGAACACTCTCAGACTGTTCTTCCCGATCAGTAAGCGGCCATGTCTCACATCCATATAATACAACCGGTGGATTAACAGTCTTATAAATCTTAATTTTTAGATTTCTGGACAGAAGACGAGAAGATAAGAGTTTCTGGACTGCATAAAAACAAGCATTTCCTGATTTGAGTCGCGACTTAACTTCTGCCTTAATATTATTTGTGTCTGTAATTATTATTCCCAGATATTTGTATTCCTCCACTTCCTCATTTTCATTTTTTTCCCTTTTCTCCCCATATATGCTTTCTTCCTTTTTATTTTTCCTTTCGACTTTCTTTTTTCATTTATTTTTCTATGTTCTTTTCTTCCTTTCATGACTCTTTTCTTACCTTCTTTCTTTATTCCCTTTACTCTTTTTTCTTATTCTTTAATATATTCCTTCTATACTCTTTTTTACTCTTCTTTTCTTCTTTCTTTCTTTTTTCTTTTTTCTTTTTTCTTTTTTCTTTTTTCTTTCTTTCTTTCTTTCGTTTGAAAAGCAAAACACGCACAACTTGAAGATGTTCCAGTTTTTCGCAATTTAAATCACACGTAGGCCTATCGAGTTAAGACATTGCACGCACAAAATTCAAGAAACGATCCCTATCGTTACTTCGAATGGTTTTATTCCACAATATTAAGTCCGTCGAAGTGGTTGTTTTTATTATAAATTTTTTTTTTCGAATGATAAAACCATTTTAGGATATTTCCACAATGGGTTTTCTCGAACATCTAATATAATATTTGAAATCGTGTTTCCGTGTACAACTTTTCATCCTAGCTACCTATGAAGAAGACAGTATCCAATTGTGAAATTAATTGAAGGTGGCATTGTTCGGTCTTTTTCCCCCGGGCATCGCACTTTAATCGTGAAATGGACATTGGAACCGGGATTTTTAGCTTTCCAATTATCAATCTTTTTAATTGAAGGGGCTAGTTCCATAAGGGCGTAAGGCACAAGAGCATAGTTTTGAGAAATCTTAATGTTTTTAAACAATGTTACCACTCACAAGCACAGGTCTTTTCTTATGACTGAGCAGAGGTTTAAGGCACAAGTATAAATTGTTCACTGAGTATTTAAGAGATAGGCCTATGAGGAGAAGGCATAAATGTTAAAAGCTCAAAATTCAAGATGTGCCTTACGCCCTTATGGAACTAGCCCCTTCAATTGATTATACATGATTTGGGTAAGATTTGTGAGTCTGTGGTACGTTTTAATAGTTTCGTTTCGAATCTGTATGCCTATACGTATGCACAATATTAGTTTTATATGCTTAAATGCTTTAGAATAAAATTATGTAATTCATGGAATTTATGTAAAAACGATCTAAGTGCTTAAATAAAACATCTATTATATAAGTAATGCCTGCTAGTATGAGCCTGCATCCTGCTAGTATGAGAAGAAAAAGAAGCGGAAAGTCCGTAATAAAATCTGTTGATTTTAAGCAGTCTTTCCTTATAAATTAGTTATACGGAATTTTTACAAAAGTGTATGAAAATTGAATGTGCTGAGGGCCTTTCAAGACATTTTGCGGGATATAACTCTGGTATTGTAGGCCTATTCCTTATTTCGCAGACTGTTGAATTTTACCCTATTTACAAAAATTAATGTTATAATACACATAAGCCTACCTGTCCAGGACGTATCTTGCACCACCTCTGGAAGAAAATTAATGGATGATATGATGTCCATATTGAAGTTTGATGAGAATCTAAAAAAAAGTATGTCCATAGTAATGACCATTTAGTTTTCCTAGCAACGTTCCGGGATTGTTTGAGTACTTTTTTCTCTTTCGGAGTTAAGACATTCGCCTAAGCAACAAGGAAAATTAAAATTTTGTCAAACATATTTTTTCACAAAATTTCATTCGAGATAATTATCGGGAATGTCAGTAAACCTAACGCATTTTTTATATATATATGATTTAAAATCAGATGTTCTGTTCATATAATGTACTGCCGTATTGATATATTTATTACTGTTAAGGGAAAAGAAACCTTTATGAACGACAAAAGCACTGCACATTTAGTTATTTCTTTAAAAAATAGCGTATTTTATCTTCGCAAGACATCGTCATAAGTCATAAGAGATATTAAAAGACACTCAGATCATAAAACTCATCAACAGAATATGAAGGATTAGAAACCATTCTCCTGAATGCCAAGAAAGAAGGATTTTTAATTTGAGAAGGAATGGTATTGAATAGTTTAAACTATATATATTCAAAACTTTTCTGAGTAAGGGTATATTTACATTAACGGAGATATAAATTTGAATTACCATGTTTGTGGTAATAATGGATTTGAGAGGGAGTGGTGAAGCTAGAAGAGGAGGCTAAAACAAACATTGAAGGAACTGTAAGAATACTCGAGGGATAACAGGTAATGCTGTTAAGAATTAAATTTTTAATACACATAGGCCTACCTATTTTTGTCAGTTTATTAGTTTTTTTTATTAAAAATTAGTACTGAAATATTTGCATATTTCAAAATGTAACTTTTAACATTTTTCAATAAAATGTCTGAACTTTTTTAATAGGAAAAATGACATATTTAGAAAATGTTACGCGTAAGTTTTGCAGAATCTATACTACAAATGGAGAAAAAATTAACGTACAAGTCTCAAATTTAAGGAAAAAATTCATGGTTATCATAAATAATTTAATTTTAAAAGCTATTGTCATAATAAAAACAACTTATAGACTATTAGTCACACTTTCTAGAACTTACATATAAAATTTCAGATTCTTTGCATTAAATATATAGAACCCATTTCGTTCAGAATATATACAAATACAGTAGAAATAAAAGCCTGAAAATGAGTAAATCTTTGCATTATATTTAAATTAAAAATACATATATGCAGCTTCATCAGAAGTACTCAGTCTTATAACTTATGCTTTTTTTAAATTACACCAAAATCTTTTTCTTAGGGATAATCTTCTGAAGGCAGTTTAATATTGTGAAGAATAATTTATGTTCAACACTAAGATTTAAACATTTAAAGGGTATAATATTTTTAAATCGCCTAATTAGGGAGAATAAAACATGCCTGAACAGTACTGAAACTTAGCCAACATATACATTAAGGTGCATGGTACCTTTTTTAATAACTTAAAAAAATAATGCTAATTTTGCTGACCAATTGTGAATATTTAAACCATCACCCCTTAAGACCAATTTATTTTTTCACTTTACTTTTCATTTTTCTCAGAATGCCAGACTTATTCTTCAACTGCCAGTTAAAATGTCAAAGTAAGATAGGGCTATTTTACAGTTTCTAAATTACATGGACATTAACGTTACGAAGAAAATAAAATAAAGTGGTATTTAGGTTAAATACATGTATGACATGTGTGTTTCAGGTGTACGCCACCTCCGCCACCACCTCCACCACCCCCACCATCGACGAAATGTGACGACTTGCCTCCTCGCTCTGCTTTCTTCAACTTCCCGCCTGGTGCTTGCTTCAGGTACACTTCTTAAAGAAGGATGTCACTAATTTATTTAACAAGCAACCTTCTTAATGTTGTATTTTTAATGCATGCGAAATGAATGCTTGGCGAGGGATTTGTCTTAACAAAGGGTTGCCCTTACGTATCGTAAGCGGCTTCTCAGAGATGGTGTTATACTACGTCACCCGTTTTACTTATTTCCTTCATTTTCATGTTTGTAAACCGGCATTCCCTGCGTTTTTTCTATGCACGTTCAGTTTAATAGATAAGGTGTATAATAAAGAAATAACATTTAAAAACAGTAGAGTTACAGATTTCATTTTGAATAGACCTATACAGAACTATAGAGAGGGGAAATAATTATTTATGAAACAAGTGGTGAAAACGAGAGTTTTAAACAAGTTATTAATATTAAGAAATAATAATTTTATTGCGTACCGTGCAGCCATTTTGGGAGGTTTTCAGTATAGTATGCAATTGCGCAGACAAAGACTATTGATTTTCTTGTGCATGGCTGCCAACATATGGGATGGTGTGGACAACGTTAGTGACTATTATTTGCCGTGAGACATTTAACATTTAAGCAGGCATAATGAATTTTGACATTCTCAATTTTTATCGAACTGAGTCTATTTAATAATCTAATATATAAAATCGAAAGTGTGTTTTGATATGTAGATGTGTGGGTATATATATGTTCCCTATACCAGTCTACATTTCCTGTGCAATTTACACGAAATTTTGCACACATATCCAGTTCAGCCTGGAAAGTAATGTGGTCAACATTAAAATTCGAACAAACTAATCCTTCTCTTAAAAAATTATGATTTCTAAAAATATTACACTGAGTATTTATCAAATGCAATTCAGTTCTCATGACAACAGTGTATTGTTTACAGTGTTCACATAGGGCTTTGGGAGCTACATGATACTGGGTTTTAACAAATTCTGATGCTATAGATGTAATACATTGGTGTAAATAAATAATGAAGAATGAAATCCACGAAAATAATGCACAATGTGACACAGTCACGTAACTTTCTCTACCCTGAACATGGAGGATATCATTTTCTCAATTCACATTTTGATCTAGAGTTAGGGGTTGTATAGCAAGGACAGCTTAATCCAGATGTATCAGCCTAATTGTAGGCCAACGAATATGCTATATCACAAGTTGGTAAAAAATTCCTATCCACTGATAGCTGTAGGCTTTGTATTAGCTGAGAAATAGGTATGTTTATCATAGGCCCTTAGCATTTAAAATGGCACAAAATAGAATGAAACATTTTTAGTCTCATATGTTCCAGGTTTTGAGAAGAAAAGTATGAAAGTGATATTGAATTTATTTTTTATTTCAGCTCCGAAACGGTTGTTCGATAACATGAGAGTGAGAAGTAAAATATTCCGTAAAGACAATACAATTTTATGTTACCGGAATTTGATTATCTTATTTCAACCACACCTAGGAATGATGTGTAGAAGCAATGGGGTGAAAATTATAAGTCCTCTATGAACTATAAAAAGCTATATCAAGCGTTTTCTGAGGGAATAGTTTGAGTGTGGTAAGTCGTTCTTCCTCACTTAAAATTCAACATTCAATGACCTAGAGTCGATCGTCCTTCAAAAGTTAATTTCGTATTACAAAATACAAAACCAGGACGACGCCGAGCTTTTAAACTAGTGGCTTTTAAAGCAGAAAAAGCTTTTTCACATAAATTATTATCAAATAATGACAGTGTTTCAATTGCAAATTTATGTAGTTTAGGTAAACGGTCTTTTGTTAACAGTCTCCATAAATCTTAGGAATGCCATTTTTTTTTGGCTTAGAACACACTGTGGTTTACCGTTATATTCAACAAAAAGTAGCTCTCTTGCCATTTAGATTGAAATTTTGGTTTCTCATTAGCAATGCGTCGTTTCTTTGTTTCCGACATTTTGAACAAACTTAAAAGCATGGCAAAGGTCCACTAGATCAGGAGAACACAATACAGAGTTGAAAACAGTTTGGAACAATGGCATGACTTTGGAACTAATCTTCTTTGGTAAAAATAGCCGATACCATTACAAAGTGCTGCCATCACTCGTGTGCGAAATGTACTATTATATTTTGTACTGCCATCTAACAGTTAATGGAAACTTCAAAACTTAGGAAAAAAATATTACTATGAAACACTCAAATTTTAAATTATGCTATTGGTTCATAATGTATTAATTATTAATTAATGAAAATTGCGGAAGAAGGCCACAAAAATAAGCACGAGGGCCGCATGTGTACCACACTGGCTTAGAAGATCATCGGGACATTAATTTACTTGGCTATGATGCTCATGGTGACACTGATCAATGTCAGTGTCCGTAACCTTGCAATCGATCCGCATCCGCAGATCGATTAGAGCACATATTCGACTGTTACGTAATGGTGGACAGTGGCTTACATCGGGAGTATATCGGTGAAAAGTTGGAAAGGATTTTAACTTGTTAGAAATACGGGCTGTGTGCCCATGTTATGTATTTTTTTTTAGCGGAGTGTTTCTAGTTGTCGTGTGTTAAAGTTTGTATGCATGGGTGATTCAATGGACGGACTATTTGACTGAGACAGATTACGCTTCAGATGACTGAGGTAAGCAAGCACAACGTACAGTGACTGATACAATATAGAGAAAGTTTTGATAAGTATTGATACTAGTATTATAGGACATGAATGTAGGCATGTTGATGTTTCTTTCTTTTGCAATTAAGTTTTCATGTCTACCTAATGCATGGACGAGGAACTCAGGATTAGGAGGGGAAGTGTGTGTTGTGTAGAGTAGGATTACCTCCACAACGTCTCTGGGTTTTTACGTATATACCTTAGGAGCGAGTCTCACCGCTCGTAGAGTTCCTGGCTAGGGGAGGTAGCTGCACACTGATTGGCTCAGCTCTCCTATCCCACTCCACGTGTTGTCTGTCTCTCTCGCAGCGGCATTATCCCTCCACTCAACTATTATAGTATTTTCTACGACTTGCGACATGCTGCATGATGTTCACTCTCTGCCCAGCGGTAGCTTACTGATCTTACGCGCACCGAATTCGCGCATCTTGGTAACGAGACGTAACGAGAAGCTCGCTGGCTGGGTTTGTCTTCAAGGCCAGAGACTTTGTGGGAATAATCCATCGAGCTCTATACATACTGGAGGTAGCACTGCATGATGAAAAATCGTGACGGCAGGGTTCGCGGTCCGCCATGAAAGTGAACGTATACTTTAGCTCCTATCCCGTATCTCCTTCTAACAAACTCATGTGTATTAATGGAATTATGAAGATGTATTGGCGTTTTAAAAAAAACTTTTATGAATGAAGCGTTTGAATATAAACTACGTGATGCTTTTTAAGTACATAACAAAACTAATTTCATATTGTAATGGTTTGGTAAAAATATTTCTTTAATCTAAATCAGGCGTGAATGTGCATTGGTAAACAGTTGTAAACACTCGAATTTAAAAATTTAAAATAACTTCACATTAGGCCTACATTTTGCGATATTATGCTTAATTTCTATATATAAAGAGAATAGGCAAAATCTGTGCTAAGTGCTTTGGAAATGTATAAACCGTGACCTTCAACTGTACCGTTACTGTACTGGATACAATTCACATTTTTTAAATACTTCCTGTAGACTAGCGCAAAGGGAAGCCACTGAAATGAAATTTCAAAATACTTAAGTCTTAATACTACTTAGAAGTTCCTTTTTCTTCAAATCTGAAATTAATTAGCCATGCTATTTATCTTCTTGTTCCTGCAACAGACAATCGTCTGTGGCCTTTTGTTCTTTCTCAATTCTGTTTTGATAGGAGATGGTGGGAGGTCATCTGTTTGTGTCTGTTTATCTATTTTCGTATAATTTTCAGCGTGGTCTTATACAAAAACTTCTGCTTCCTCTTATTTCTGCGATTAAAAACTAGCATGAAAAATTTAGGCCTAAATGCATAAGAATACTATGTTTACATGACTGACATATTGCATAATTTATATTCCTACATGGTACCTAAAGTAGGCCTATTACTAACCACATTACGAACCACTTGTCTTTTTGGAACAATAATTTTTTGAAGATGTCCTGGAAAATTGAAGACTGATGGTACAGCATCTTTTAGTAATTTTACGAGTGCACCAGACCTTGACTGATAGCAATCAGGTGTAAAGTGTCTGCTGCTTAATGTACTGTTCGCTGTGGGTGACCAGTGGCGTTCCTAGGGCGGGGTGGTGGGGGCGGTCCGCCCCGGGCCCCACTTACTATGGGGGCCCCCAGTGATGCCCCACCCTAATATAAAAATTAATGTTCCACCTCTTTTTTTGCTCATCGGAATTTTTGTATTAAATACAAATATTGCATATTTGACGTGTTACCAATTACAAAAATTTACTCCACTTATCAACGTTTTCGTCTCCTGCTGTGAGAGGTTACTAGGAGAAGCGTAGTTGGATACTGCGCTGAAATGCATCATTCAACTGATGAAAAATAGAACATGTCCTAATTTTTGTCATATTTAAACATGACCTTTTTCCCATTTCATTACTTTTTAATTATGCACATATTTTTATTTTGCTAATTAGTTAACTTAATATTTTTGGACTAATATATGTTTGTATTTAATAAATAAATACATTAAATGCTACATGAGTTCGCTCCCTTATTCTGGCTTTTATTTTTTCGTATAGCTTAGCCCAGCGTTTCTCAACCTATGGTCCGCGGACCACTGGTGGTCCGCGAAGATGGTGCAGATGGTCCGCAGACATAATTAAAAAAATATCATAAAGCAAGTGGAAAGTAAAGAAGTAACATTTTTTCACATATTTCGTTATAATGACCTATAATTAATACCCCAAATTAAGAATATAGGCCTTCTTTTAAAAATGGGATGTAAAATAAGGGGTCCGTAAATTTTTTCGACTTTTATAGGTCCTCAGGTTCAAAAAGGTTGAGAAACGCTGGCTTAGCCCATGGAGACGATCTGAAAGGCAAAAAGGTTAACCATAGAAAAGGAAGCGTTCGTGGATATGCTACGCTTGAGGTTGTCAGATTCGGCCAGTATCCTCAAATGTTCCAAACAAAATAACCTATCCTAATAATCAGGAAGTTTACACAGTGAAGTATTTATTAATTCGAATTAATAATGAGATGGATAGTACACTGACTTCACTAAAATTGCCACAAACCTGGACTGCAGTGTACTATCCATTTCATAATTAATTCTAATTAAAAATAACCTACTTGTGAAACTTAAGTCCACTTCCATTTCTCTGGAGCTCTGTGGAGCCATATGCCACGCAATATTTTACCATTTTGTCATGAAAAATAACAAAAACGCATTCATAAATATACGTTTACCATAGGAAGCACACTTCACCAATACGTACGGAGTAGCCAACTTAACAAAAAGTGAACGTCACGATTTATGCAGTTCCAAAGCACAGCTGTTGTGTATCCTGTTTATATATTGAGATCACTGGAATAATCCAACTCTACCTCTCTCCATCGACCTGAAACAAGCTGTGTGCCTGCTTGAGTTTGCAATGGTGAACGTGTTTGGATGTCACTAGCCACGATTTTATTACTGTCACATAACGAGAACAAACATAATACTGCCACAGCTATTCCAAAAGTTATCATACAGATTCCTACACAAATAAAAATAGCATAATAATATACACTACAGCAGAGGTCGGTAAAACTGTACCTGTAACGTAGGCTACTACTACCGTTAGGGGCAACCCTCTCTCCTTTACTCATACCGGGCCGATAGGTCGTAGCAAGTAAGAGATTTGCTTGAAAAAAACCACTTCTACCATTTCCCTTGCCTACAGTCTCTCAGTAGTGTGGTGAAAGCTAATTGGGTAAATCAAAACCGGAGTTCGAAGGCAATAGGTTTCATGACTTCAAAGCAATGAAAAATCATTTTCAACTTTTCGAAAATTCGGGGATAGTTTCCATGATTACACATCCTGTTTATTCATAGAAAAAAATGGTTCAAAATCGGTGATTTTTAGCTTGTATAATATAAAATTGAATGCTTATATTATGTATGTGGGTATGTTTGTTCCCTATACAAATCTTTATGCTTTGAGCAATTTGCCCGAAATTTTGCACACAACCAGGAAAGAAACTTAGGTAACATTAAAATTCAAAGAATCCACTTCTTCCTTTCTAAAATTATATAATTTCTGGAAATATTATAGTAAATTTACCAAATGCAATTCATTAATAAACAACTGCGTATGCATTCCCCATGAGAACAGAATTGTTTCCAATGTTCACAGGTGGCTTTAGAAGTTGCATGAAATTGGGCTTTGATTAATAATAAGAGAGACTAGCGATAGAAATCGTTTCTGTAAATCCATAATGAAGAATGAAATCCACGTAAATAAATATCGGATGTGATGCATGACATAATTTGCTTTGTTAGAGAATTCAAGTTTTTCAGCCTTACGCACTAGTATATAGTAAGAATCTAACGGATACTTGAGCTGAATACGTAGAAGTTTATAAATTATTTATTTTACTGCCAATACCATTTAATGATACAGTTTATAGCTGTTTATAGATTGTTTATTTTTCTGCCAATATCATATGATACAGTTATAACTGACTTGTTATACAATATATTTGCAAGACTAAATTATATCATATTATATTTAAAAAACTTGAATTCTCTAACTATCATACAGCACTAGTGGAAATGAAATTCATTAATAATTTGCTTTACCTTCGGCATAGACGATATCATTTTCTCATTTCATATTTTTATATAGCCTAGAATAAAAGGTCGTATTGCACAGAGAGTATAATATTAATTATCTCAGCCTGAGTTTGTGCCAACGCTGGGTAGCGAGTATGCTATGTCAGAAGTCGCTAAATATCCTATCCACTGAGTGATACGTTATTCATCGCTGCAGGCTTTGTATTAGTTGAGAAGCGAGGATGTTTATTGTGAGACAAGCCTGTTAAAAGAGACAAAATAAGATGGTAACATTTTTAGTCCGTTGTTCGCAGTGAATGTTATACCCCAGGGTTTTGGGGAAGAAAGTGTGAAAGTGATATTGATTTTCTTTTGATTTTATCCCCGAAATGGTTTATGGCAACATGAAACTTTAGGCAGTAAAATTTTATGTTACCGGAATTTGTTTCTTCTTATTTCAACCCCTATTAGGTATGGTGCGTAGAAGCAATCGGTTGCAAAATTCAAAGTCCTGTAAGAGCGATAAAAATCTATATCTAGCATTTTCTGAGGGATTCGGAATTTTTTTAGTGGGATAAATAATTCCTCTTCGCTTTAAACGTCAGATACCCACATAAGGACCTAAATTTTTTAAATCCTTCATAAGCTAATTTGGAATTACAAGCAAAATACGAAACCCGGGGGACTCCAGGCTTGTTAAGCTAGTAATCTATCTATATTAATAAAAATGAATTTACAAAAGGGTTGTTGCCGCATCACTTGTGAACGGCTCGACCGATTTGGCTGATTTTTGTTTTGTTGTGATCGTAATTGTCTGGAAAAGGTTTGTATGAAAGAAAATTTTTTGAAAATCCACGGGGAATGTCGGAAATGGGATGAAATGAGGCAAAGTTAGACAAAGTTAGAGTGTTCTACTGTCAATTGTTTACATAAAAAAATTGAAGTGTGACAAAAGAAGTGTGACATTCACAGTTTGAGAGTTCCACTTTCACATGTTTTCATAACAAAACAAACAAAAACAAAAGTGAGTCTTGCAACCAAACCAAATCGAAAGTGTGTTATCCATTCATTTTGAGAATGCAAGTCCGTGTAAACAAATGCACGTGATTTGAACCACACCACACATCATGCTACAAGACAATATAGTGCGGTATTAGATTTTATTTTTATAACAGTAAAAGCTCATAAAATGTGACGAAAATTTTTAAGATAACAATATCAACTTATTGCAAATGTTTCAACGTATTGCGAAACGTGGCATTCGTGATATAACCCTCCAGTTTGCGAGAGTCATTGTTGTGAATAATGTAAACATACAAATTTCAGTGAACAGCGAAACATGGTGTTTATAATTTATAACCCAGTCTGTGATAAGCATTAAACATTATGACTGAAATTCAACCAGGCCCAAGTGGCATAATTAAAAATAAGATAGGTAAATCTTTGCGAAGTGGACAGAAGGAAATTACATTGAATGTGTTTAATGGGTTTAAATAATATATATCCAGCACTTGCAATTGAGGACGTTGTAAAATTGACATCTGAATTCACCAGTATATGTACCAGAAGTATCTGGAAAGTGCGTAGTGAATACAGAGACTCTGGTGTAGTGAAAACTTCCCCAAGAAAGGCTGAAAAGCTGCATAGTGTTTTAGATAACATTGATGACTTTGTGAAAAGTGCTATTCGAGCAAAAGTTCATCAATTCTTTTTTGATAACATACCTCCAACTGTGGATAAACTTCTTTGTGCTGTCAATGAGGACTCCGACCTACCTAATTTTAAAAGAACAACAATTTATAAGTTATTGTTGGACATTGGAATGAAATATGTGAAAAGAAGTTAGGTTAATGTTATAGTAGATCGTGATGATATTGTACTTTGGAGAAGACGATATCTTAGAGCTGTACGGCAATACCGAGCAGAGGGTCGAAAGTTTTATTACTTAGGAGAGACATGGGTAAATGCAGGACACACCACCCCTAAAATTTGGCATGACACTACTGTTGAATCAAAGGAAAAAGCTTTTAGGGCAGGATTAAGTCAAGGTTTAAAAAATCTTATGGGTAAGGGGAAACGCCTAATAGTTACGTATATAGGTAGTGAAACAGGCTTCGTAGATGGGGGTTTGCTCATTTTTGAGTTAAAGAAAACAGGTGAGTACCACGAAGACATGAATGGAGAGGTATTCCGTAACTGGTTTGCTAATGTTTTGCCGAAACTTGAACCCAACAGTTTAATAGTTATGGACAATGCATCATATAGTGGAGGCAACTTCTACGTATACAACTTGGTTCAAGGCATGCCGACAGACCCTCATAATCCGCAGTAAATAACTTGAAATGAGGGTGTCTTGGACAATAAGTTGTATATTCTGGATTTTCAGCTAGTTTCTTGGGCGTTGAACTTGCCTGGCAGCCAATAGAATTTCGTGTGCAACCAATCAGGGCTCATTTATGAATTTTTGACATTTATGCTATGACTCCACGTGGACACCAGACGAGTGCCGTTCAGTCAGTTGTTGCTCCCCCCGTACCACTCCTTAAGTGCCAGACAATGACTTAATCCTCAAAGCATGCCGACTGTCTACATAGGTTTTGCCTCCACTATACCACAGTGTGAAACTCTATCGGCGTCCAAATACTTCTTGGCGTAAGCAAGATATTGTGGAATGCCTACAAGAAAAGAATGTAACATTTAATGATAAAAGTGTTAAGGCAGAGTTAGTGATCTTAGCACAGGAATTCGCGGACAAAGATGAAAATAAATATGTGGTTGATGATGTGGCAAATAAAGCGGGCCATCAAGTACTGAGGTTGCCCCCTTATCATAGCAATTTGAATCCAATTGAACTGGTATGGAGTTTTATCAACTGGTTTGTGGCCAGAAATAACAAAACTTTTAAATTATGCGATGTTAGGAAACGGTTTGACAGAGCAGTATTGATGGTGACGCCAGAAATGTGGCAAAAGGAAATCAAGCATGTAGTGGCTATATCAGCGTTTTCTGAGGAAATAGTTTAAGTGTGATAAGTCGTTCTTCCTCATTTCAAGTTCTATGTAGGCCTACGAATCGAAAGTCCTTCATAAGTTAATTTCAAATTACAAAATAAAAACCCGGGCGACGCCGGGCCTTTTAAGCTAGTCATATATAAATGTTTTAAACTAAAAGAGTAGTATGTTTTCAATGTGACTGAAGCTATAGCTGGTAACCCTGAATTGTTATAATTTTGCACCACTTAATGGCATAATCTTCTCCTTTTAATTAATATCATCTACTGTTAAAAGTGCTTCTTTTATCTTCGAACGTTTAAAAAGAATGTTAGACGGGTTCAGCTGAAGGTGATGGGAAAGCACATACAAAAGATAGTGGATGAGGGCTATTAGACGTTAGGCCTATTATTAACACTAATTTAGTAAATTGAGAAGCGAACGATTACATATGTAAGTATATGTTTTTATATATGTGTGTAGGTCTACTTCTAATTCGCATAAATTTTCCTATAAAATGCTAGGGACTTTATTACCAATTTCCAATAAATATTACGCCATAGACCAGATAAGCTACACTACTGAGTTGTTCTGTCAACTTTAAGAAGGTAAACACGAAACAAGGAAATCCTTTTGTTTTTAGATACTCTTCTCGTGTCGACGCCTAAGGTAAATGAATAATGTTACCATATTACAATCCACTCACTAGTATTTGAACCTTCTAGTATGGTAACGTTGTTCTCACACTTAAGCACGCACTGAAAAATCTGTCAGACGACTTACTCGCAGTAAAGTTTTAGATTCTCGTATTGTCAAAGTCCTTTAGTTTCGGAAACCAGTGAAAATCGCTGGATACTAGGTCAGGGCTGCAAGGAGGATGTCCAAAAATTTCCCACTTGAAACATTGAAGTTGTGCCTGTGATTAAGCAGCCGAATGAGGCCGAGCGTTGTCGTGAATCAGAAACACCTTTTCAGACAACTTTCCACGTCTCTTGTTTTGCATTGCGCGTCGTAGTCGTTGAAGAGTTGCACAATAGGCCTCTGCGTTTATTCCTTGTCTTCTTGGCAGAAACTCCAGGCTCAGGTTTGGTATAATGTGAGAAAGTTTGCGCAACATATTTTGCACCGTTTGTTTACTTTGTTATAATACAAAATTAACTACGAGTATGAGAGTTATCTTGAGAGTGAATATAATATTTTAACGAATGCTCTTTTTACAAGCCATTGTTTATAAAATGTAATTAAAATATGATTGATTTTTTAAACACATCCACACTGAGATCCCCAAGGGAATTTATTGGTGCATGCTCAACCAGGGATGAAACAGATTCCCAGCTGGGGAATTTATCATCATACCATCTCAACGTGGACTAAATACATTGCTAACAAAATATTTGAGTCATGTAAACTGATCACGCTAAATACTGTTAAATGTTCCGAATTCAAAACCTAATCATTAAACGTTAAAATTATAACTGAGTGAAGAACAAGTTCATGTAAATTGTTTTAGGTTACTTACTCGTGGTGTAGCAGAAAATCTCTTGAAGAAGTTTCAGTTATGTCAGCTTATAACTTTTTTTAGTTATTCAAAAATTAATACTGAAAGATTTCAATTTTTAAAATTAAACTTGTCACACAATTTTACAGTAAAAATATGATTTTTTAATAGGACCACTGAAATATTTAGAAAAATATCACGCGCAAGTTTTTCTTTACGATTACTACAAATGGAGGAAATAATATTCAATGCAAGTCTCAAATTTTAGAAAAGAAATCATGGTCACCACACATACCTTATTTTTATTTCAAGAACTAGTTATTTAAGAAAAAACCCATGTGCTATTTTGTTAGTCATAGCCTACATAACTGACAATAAAAATTTCAAAAACTCCTTACCTTAAATCTGTAGTACCCATTTAGTTCTGAATATATACAAATACAGTAAAAATAAAATCAGGTAAACTGATGAAACAAAGTGCCAGATGGAGTTAATATATATATAAGAGGCTTTGTCCTGACTGACTGAATGACTGACTGACTTAATGACAGAGAATCAACGCAGAGCCTAAACTATAATAGGTAGGGACTTGGAATTTTGACAGTACCTTCGTTTCATAATGTAAGTGTTCACTAAGAAAGGATTTTGCAAAATTTTGATTTTAAACGCCAAAAATTAAATGTTTTTGAGAATACGTAATCCCATTTCACACAGAATTATCAAATCCAAATCACAGTTCACATGACAACATATTTTTGGCAGTGGTCTCAGATGGGTTTGGAAATAAATGAAATGGGAGTTTAACAAATTAGAGAAGCTATCAATGTAATGAATGTTATAAATAAATATTAAAGATTGAAATCCACGAAAATAATGCAGTCACATAACTTTCTCTACACGGACATATAGAAAACAAACGAGGTATCTGCCTGCGATTGAATGAGACTTTGAATTAACCTAACCAACCTAACCTAACCTAACCTAACCTAACCTAACCTAACCTAACCTAACCTGACATATCAACGGCCGGTTTCCTTAACCGCGGTAGCTAAGGGGTGCTGCCTTGGAGCCGTGGTGAATGAGGCTGTAGGTTTGACTCTATATATCCACTCCTAGCCCCAACGGGTTGTGTGGCGATGAGCACGATAATATTACAAGATAAAAATACTATGCCGATGTGCACGAAAATGCGACTGTACCAATGTGCACGACACCCAAGCGATGGGATGCAAAATTCTACATCGTCTATGAGCCATAAAAAGCTATACCAAGCGTTTTCTGAGGGAATAGTTTGAGTGTGATAAGTCGTTCTTCCTATTTCAAATTCTAAACACCTATGTAATGAGTATAATTTAAAAATCGAAAGTCCTTCATAAGTTAATTTCCAATTACAAAATAAAATACCCGGGCGACGCCGGGCCTTTTAAGCTAGTAGTATATACTACAGAACCTATCGACATCTGGATCCGAAGAACGCAGGTTTAACCCTGGCCGCGGTCATGGATTTTTCAGGACGTAAAAATCCTGGACACAGAGATCCCCGGGAGGGTCTTTAAGCTGGGGGACCCGTGTCAAAATTAGAGCCTCTGGACAAAATTCCTCGGCCCTTTCACGTCCAAGTGATTTCTTAGTTTCCTGGGAGCATTGTGAGACGATGGACTTACCACCCATCTCTCTGCTCTCTCGGAAAATAAGCGTAACCAAATTAGTCTAGGTACCGAAACCTCCACTCGGAGGCCCTATGCCCCAACTGTTGGGGGGGGGGGGCTACAAGAACGTATGGAATATATACTTAGAATGAGCAGTTTATTGTTATATGTATTTTCTTATGAAACAAAACGATGCGATGAACAGGAAATTTATTAATATATTTGATAGAAGCAAATTACTACCAAGCAGGAATCAAACCACTGGCTTTTAGCTTAGCACTTATCTTTCGACACACGTATCCAGCTTCATTTTACCCTTTCAGATTTGAAATTACATGTTTATATAATGCAATCATCAAGTAATACCATCAGTGAACTCTAAGTTCCAAAGCAGTGTAATGAATTTCAGTGGAATATATAGCTTTCAAAGATAAAGAACGTTATACGAGGATAAAAATCCTCACATTTTACAGTAAGCATTAGCTATTCTGTTAGTCTTATATCTCTGCTTTAAACAATTGTTCGACATAACGCATTTATACGTCAGTAGCAATAAAAAGGTTAATATTACTCTTTGACCATGACTGCTGGGTGTTACAGCTTCACTATTGCTTTCTGAACTTGAAGTATTGTATTCAGAAACCAGAATTATTGTGCAATATGTTTTTTCACCATTTCTTTTTGAAGTAAAACTTCTTTTCTCGCGGTTGGGGTGAATCGGGAAAATCAGTCACGAAATCAGTCACAAAATCAGTCACACTCAAAACTACGTGTTTCGGAGCGGACTGCACAGAAAACAATCAACTCAATGATTAGGAGCAATCAAAGGAAATTTTTCAGACATTACTTCCTCAATGGCAATAGACAATTCCTAAGCAATCTAAAGGTATATTATCTATTTTATGGAACCCGGAGGTTGATTACCGCGCAAATCCAAAATTAAAAAATACAAATTTCCAAAACTAAAAAAAAAATTAAAACATCCAAAAATTAAAACAATAAACTCAATGATTCAACTCAATGATTAAGCTTATCCAAAATTTAAATAAATTATCCGACATTGGTAAAGTGTGTTAAAACCACCGCCTTTTCGAGAATTACACTGAATCTTTCTTTTCGTTTGACTGTGTAGGCCTACATTTTGAAAAAAGGTTGAACAGCACTAGCCACCGCCTTCTCGAGAATTACACTGCATCTTTCTTTTCGTTTGACTGTGTACATTTTGAAAAAAGTTGAACAGCACTATAATCATGAAAAAAGTTGAACAGCACTATAATCAACAAAGTCGTAGCAGAAAACGCATACGATTTTAAATGAAGTGCATGATAGAACTGATACATAGCCTATGAACCTTGTAACCCCCTCCCCCACCTAATGGTCACCTCGACAATAATTACAACCTTCTTCTTTCTTCAATCAGCTGGGCCACATCTTCTTGCTACCAGAGGCTCTGTAAATATGACCAGGAGGAGGAAACAAAATTACGAAGAGCTTGGAAGTGCCTTCCAGCCTCTTCGCCTTAAAGAAGAACTATCTTTTAAAAAGTGGAAGCTAATATAAAATGTATTCAAAACTTTCATACTACAAAATCAAAATTATTGCTGTTTCTTGACTAGACAATATCTGACAGTGGAAAATGACTCTACAATATGTGTACATATATCATAAATGAATAAAAGGATTTTACATAGAAAACTAAAGTTAATATAGACTGAAGGTCTCAAAACAAACATATATATCTGGGTGAAGCCCTATTTCTTATTTCAATTCGGGTGAAGCCCTTTTACATTATCACTAAATAAATCCTGAAAAAGAAACAAGTTAGTTCATTTAAATATTCCTTGTAATTTAAATACAATAGATTTAGAAACATTTAGTTAATTTAATAACCTAAACGAGCTAGCATAAATACTTCAGGCGGCCAGATAATTACAAAATGCAATGGCCTATAAAGTCATAATATTATACACAATTTAAGTATTCCCAAATCGTTCTACAAGGATATTACATGCATTTAATATTACTTTCATCAATGGCATAATTTCTTTCGGTGTTAAGCACCACAAAATATAAGTTAAAATCTGGAATAGACATAGTGCAAACAATTTCATTCTTGGTGTGAAGCACATAATCAATATTTTAGTAGATAATTTAAATAACCACAGAATCTCTTTATACAGAACCTAAAATCTAAATCACATACCTCAAACGATCCATGCATACCACAATTTTAAATTCATAAACAAGATTACATAAAATACATGCCCTAAATTCATTATAATAACATACCTGTTAATACATGCATCTCAAACTCTGGCCAGACCAAACACCCATGCAGATTCACACATGCTCCACGCACAAGGCCTAAAGAAAAACTACTTCCACCTAGGCTAATGATGGAAATAGGCTCAGATGGTAGAAGATCTCAAACAGGGTAAACAAATACAAAATAATAAATTTAGAAATACTTCATGCTTCAGGTATGAGGAAGAAAAGGTAGGAACTGCAAGCCAAAATTAATAAAAGACCCCATCAAGAAATTCCCCAGCATGCCCCAAATAAACAAACTAATTATATTTACATTTAACCGAATGGTGGCCACAAAATCTAATTTAATCTCATGCATCCTGCATGTCAGATACTTTCAATCTACATCACATCAAAATACCATGCCACCATAACCAAACATCAATACAAGTTTCACAAAGCATGCCTGGGTCAATAAGATAATAATTAATATATACACAACATGCAGTTCCCACACTACTAAAACCTATATACAAATAAATACAATTTTCCACGTACCTTTACAACATGATGAAAACAAAAGGAAACAGCCAAAGGTCAGGCTTACATTTTCCGGCCTCAAGACCACAAAAGTGACACTTACGTCCCCGAATCCATGATAAGTAAATGAGAGAGATTATAGGGTTACATCCCCTTATATAGGCTTTTGATCAATTACGTCACTGCGCATACTCAGTATTCAATAACTTCCAAAACTCCTATTATAATTTTTACAGAGCCAACCATCTTGAAGGCCATGCAACGAACAACTGAATGCAGTTGACCGCATCAGAAACAATTACGTTGTTGCCATTTGGTATGACTTTAGATATCTTTAGCGGGGAAGTAGAGAAAAGGGGGAAGGAGAAACAGTGAATGCCCTCCTAGCGCTCAGCTGTTCGCCTGCCTAGCGAGACAATATTTCTTTAATCTGCCAATGACGTAACCCATTATTGCGTCGACACTGTCAGCTCATGAATAATTCCATTATTGCGAAATAATGATAATTCTTAATAACTGTAGCAATTAAATGGTGATTGAAAATAATGAATTGCTACAAACTCCCACCCCATGAGTTGGAATATATGCTGGATATATTCCAACACAAAAGTCAAATTATAGATGAACTAAAGTAAAGTCAGAACTGAGTGACCGACCAAAGGTGTCCTTTTTCTGTTAAGGCATGCCGCCAAAATTCTTCCTGACCTGAAACGAGCACAATCTCACTGTCGTGTCATACCTGAGAGCAAGTGTCTCCTTAACTTGCATAACAGTGATCACGATTCACTAGTGTCCAGACTAGATGCTCAGCAATAGCCACTGAAGTATTTACAGAGACGAGACGTAGGGCGAGATACATCTGCAAGTCTCTTTCAGCAGGCAAGTCACTAGGTCAGGAACCAGACTCCGGCAGCAACCCACAGTCAAGGCACCGTCAGTGACATCAGTATCTGCTTTACAGAACAGTCCACCCTGTGAATAGAAACTTAGCGGCAGATCACAGAATTCAAAAGGAAAGAGACATGAGAATAAAAACCCTTTTCTAACTTCTCAGCTAAGACTCTAATTCAAGATTAAAGTTTGAAATATTTTTGAATTATGCTACTTAAGAGAAAAATCAGAGATTATTTATGCATCAAAATTAAAAAAAAACCAGACTGTATTTTAACTGATTCAAAAAGCCTATTCTTATTCCATTCACACATGCACACTTATAATAAAATACACAAAAACACTCTATGAAACATCCCACCAAACACTCTACCTAACATAACCTACAAATAAAAACACCAGACATAACCTATAAATAATAATTACATCCATCCATGGGTTTGTTTCCAGAGAAAAAAAACTTATTCTTATTTACACTCCAGGGTCATAGTTTACCTGTTATATTATTATGTACAAGAAAGTCAAATCGGTAATTACTTCGGCCGAAGAGGTGCAGAAAGGTGGCAGAAAGAAGCCCCCATAAGCCTCCTCCTACTAGAGCACTGCACGACTTACTCTGTACTGAAATGTCATCAAATACAATGGCCAAAGAAGATAAAAGACAATATCAGGGCTGTGGAGAAAGACAAAATAAAGATGATCATTTAAATCTAAAGCCGTAGCTTCCCTATGATTCGCAGAGGCATCACCAACAGCGACATGACTAGTGATAGTTCGCATCAGCATTCTCCTGGCTGTCGAACAAGTACCACAAACATCTCTAAGGACCTAACTACAAGATGCTAAAGATAAAACGATTAGAAACAATAGGACACGTATACCTCTCGGTTCTGGGCAATACAAAATCCTACAGTACGGTAGCATTTACGCTTAAAGCAGCAACAATATCTTAAGAACCATAGGTGGGCGTTGCCCCTACACTAGGCATGATTGGAGAAAACCCAGATAGCCCCCCATAAGGCTTCTGAGCCACAAGTCTCCCCTTAAGAACTGTTATAAGGCTGCGTTCAAGAAAGCCCCTTCCGAGCCTTTTTGAACAGAAACAGTAGAAAAGAGTGCACCAAAGTCAAATGGCGGCCAACCATGACCCGACTGGAATCCTGCATCAGTCTAAGCCACTCAAATCTACAGTACAGTAACTTCAACTGCAACACATGCAGTTCCTCTGCATCCATCACTACTCCAGATGCAGGCAAAAACATAACCTCTCCTGACTCCCCAATTAGTATCTACATAACCTCTCCTGACTCCCCAGAAAATATTACAAGTTTGAATAAACAGGAAACAGCTGACTTGTGTGTGCTCCACTTTGGAAAGCGCATTATAAGTCACACAGTCAGTCATAAGTCAGAAACGTCTGTCGATAGTCAATTCCTCAGTTTCACCACACAAAACAGAAGTAACCGGTCTAAACAAACTTCTAATATGAAAAATTCTAGTATTATTTTAGTCAAAACCGGTATTTAAAATTGTCACTAAACCACTCCCCTGGCAGAAAGATCTAGCCAGACACAGCAAGCCTAAAGCTTAGCTGCCCAAGAGCAAAGCCTATCACGAAAACTCAAGAAAAATGCACCAATATTAGCAGAATTAACTAAAACACCGACAGGCAAAACTACACAGGGTTCCTGTGGAACTTTCACAGTAACCGAAGCGGCCATAGAAAACATAGTTCTAACTGTACATGACCACCACAGGCAATCCCACCTACAAGGACCTATCTGATGTCTACTCTAACCTCAAATTTGCCATTTAAGGCCACCTAGAGTAAAATATTAGAAATAAAGCTCACTGGCCACTTGAGAATCCTTAGGCCTATTTTTAATAATAAAATATTCCTCAATTAACTTGAAATACACTGAAACATCAGCGGAATGACTATCTAGGAGCTGGCACAAGACACATCTGCCACGACACTGCAGACTTACATTTAACACAGGGAAAGCAAGCAAAATGACCGATCTATCCTACACAGAATTAATTAAAAAAAAAAATGAACTCACCAATAGGCTATTACAGCAGATTGACTACTTCCTACAGAGAGCCACATCACTTTAGAAACTTCATATTCCAGGACAAGACCTCACAAGCTGCTGAAAGCTTCATCCCTGAGCAGCTGCAGGCTACTGTCTACTGGTGCCTACTTTCAGCTCACCAGAATATCTTAGGAAAGCTTCACCAACTCCAATATGATACATGAAAAGTAATTTTCACAATATTAGACAAGTTCAAGGAAACAAACCCCACAACACAAGTATAAAAACCCTTTCATACAAATAATATAAATCCCTGCCTAAAATAAAATTAAAATTTATGAAATTTTACAGCAAGATGTACACAAAAAATCCACTGTCAAGACAACTACTTAAGAGAAAAAAAACAAGAGCGTGGACGAACCCAATGGTTATACAACCACCGCTCTGCATAACAATTTGTAACCCCCTCCCCCACCTAATGGTCACCTCGACAATAATTACAACCTTCTTCTTTCTTCAATCAGCTGGGCCACATCTTCTTGCTACCAGAGGCTCTGTAAATATGACCAGGAGGAGGAAACAAAATTACGAAGAGCTTGGAAGTGCCTTCCAGCCTCTTCGCCTTAAAGAAGAACTATCTTTTAAAAAGTGGAAGCTAATATAAAATGTATTCAAAACTTTCATACTACAAAATCAAAATTATTGCTGTTTCTTGACTAGACAATATCTGACAGTGGAAAATGACTCTACAATATGTGTACATATATCATAAATGAATAAAAGGATTTTACATAGAAAACTAAAGTTAATATAGACTGAAGGTCTCAAAACAAACATATATATCTGGGTGAAGCCCTATTTCTTATTTCAATTCGGGTGAAGCCCTTTTACATTATCACTAAATAAATCCTGAAAAAGAAACAAGTTAGTTCATTTAAATATTCCTTGTAATTTAAATACAATAGATTTAGAAACATTTAGTTAATTTAATAACCTAAACGAGCTAGCATAAATACTTCAGGCGGCCAGATAATTACAAAATGCAATGGCCTATAAAGTCATAATATTATACACAATTTAAGTATTCCCAAATCGTTCTACAAGGATATTACATGCATTTAATATTACTTTCATCAATGGCATAATTTCTTTCGGTGTTAAGCACCACAAAATATAAGTTAAAATCTGGAATAGACATAGTGCAAACAATTTCATTCTTGGTGTGAAGCACATAATCAATATTTTAGTAGATAATTTAAATAACCACAGAATCTCTTTATACAGAACCTAAAATCTAAATCACATACCTCAAACGATCCATGCATACCACAATTTTAAATTCATAAACAAGATTACATAAAATACATGCCCTAAATTCATTATAATAACATACCTGTTAATACATGCATCTCAAACTCTGGCCAGACCAAACACCCATGCAGATTCACACATGCTCCACGCACAAGGCCTAAAGAAAAACTACTTCCACCTAGGCTAATGATGGAAATAGGCTCAGATGGTAGAAGATCTCAAACAGGGTAAACAAATACAAAATAATAAATTTAGAAATACTTCATGCTTCAGGTATGAGGAAGAAAAGGTAGGAACTGCAAGCCAAAATTAATAAAAGACCCCATCAAGAAATTCCCCAGCATGCCCCAAATAAACAAACTAATTATATTTACATTTAACCGAATGGTGGCCACAAAATCTAATTTAATCTCATGCATCCTGCATGTCAGATACTTTCAATCTACATCACATCAAAATACCATGCCACCATAACCAAACATCAATACAAGTTTCACAAAGCATGCCTGGGTCAATAAGATAATAATTAATATATACACAACATGCAGTTCCCACACTACTAAAACCTATATACAAATAAATACAATTTTCCACGTACCTTTACAACATGATGAAAACAAAAGGAAACAGCCAAAGGTCAGGCTTACATTTTCCGGCCTCAAGACCACAAAAGTGACACTTACGTCCCCGAATCCATGATAAGTAAATGAGAGAGATTATAGGGTTACATCCCCTTATATAGGCTTTTGATCAATTACGTCACTGCGCATACTCAGTATTCAATAACTTCCAAAACTCCTATTATAATTTTTACAGAGCCAACCATCTTGAAGGCCATGCAACGAACAACTGAATGCAGTTGACCGCATCAGAAACAATTACGTTGTTGCCATTTGGTATGACTTTAGATATCTTTAGCGGGGAAGTAGAGAAAAGGGGGAAGGAGAAACAGTGAATGCCCTCCTAGCGCTCAGCTGTTCGCCTGCCTAGCGAGACAATATTTCTTTAATCTGCCAATGACGTAACCCATTATTGCGTCGACACTGTCAGCTCATGAATAATTCCATTATTGCGAAATAATGATAATTCTTAATAACTGTAGCAATTAAATGGTGATTGAAAATAATGAATTGCTACAACCTATATTAAAATCTATTTTGCCTTATGCAAACTATAAATCTCATAAAAAGGCACACACAAACTTTAAAAAACCGAAATCAATTGCAGAAAGAACAAGAGGATACCGTGAGAGGATGAAAGTGACAAAGAAAAGGAAAATTGAAGAAAATACATGAAGTGTAACGGCCAAAACTGCAGCAGAACGCAAGAGAGAAAGCCGATCACGAATAATAGCATTAGAAAATGCTCGTGAAGCATCAGTAAGTGAAGTGCATGATAGAACTGATACGTGTGAACCTATGGTAAAATCTATTTTGCCTTATACAAACTATAATTCTCATAAAAAGGCACACACAGACTTTAAAAAACCGAAATCAATTGCAGAAAGAGCAAGAGGATACCGTGAGAGGATGAAAGTGACAAAGAAAAGGAAAACTGAAGAAAATACATAAATAAATAAAGTTTTACTTCTGTCGCGTGGCGTTCCACGCACTCTTTTTTTTTTTTCATTATAATTTCGGATTTTTCATTATAATTTCCTGATAATTGGATATGGAGGTTTTGGTAATACACATCATATTCCCTTATAACCGGATTACATAACTATCACCCATCTACTGTCTAAGCTGATATTATATATACTGTTGCTAGTAAAATTGTGCAGTCTAGTAGGCCATATTTAAGAAACTATTGAATTTTAGACCACGGTTTCTTGAGAAAGTTTGATAAGGATATGTGAAGGAATAAGTGGGATAACTAGAATATTAACAGAACGAATTTACAACAAATTCCTCACGTCAACATTCCTCTATTTTTGTCAAAACATCTGAAGCCGTACAAATACGCAATAAAGACACTAAAAAGATTCAAAGTTTGTTTTGAAGGGGAAAAAATAAAAATTTGAACTATTTGGAATTCATCTGTTACAGGCTAAAAGCTGTAGGTTTGCCAAATTTCAAGCTTCTAGTTCATCTGGAATGATAAGTGGATGATTAGATTGTCGTGGTTGTAAAAGACGTCACGGCTATCCAGCCAGTTGTGTGTGCCAATATTCCTACCAAATTTTATGATTCTAGCTGTCCTATAAATGTGATAAAAATTGCATAATGTCAGGAAAATATATAAAAAATTACTTGAAATCGAAACATCCAACTATGTAAGGTATAACCGATGGAGATACGACAAAATGTCAAAGGACCAAACTTGTAGATCTCTCAAAATCTGTTACTGCTAGTACAATCGGTTTTTTTGATACGACTTACCGTTCAACTACTATAAGCCTCCACAGAAAGTCTGCATAGACCTTAAAGTTGCGTCCGCCATTTTAAATGTTTTTCGGGGATAAAAAAATAAAAATCACAACAACTTTAAGCCTGCCAAATTCCAAGTTTCTGGCTCATCTGGAAGTGGACAAACAATTATGTCAGTGAGTGAGTTGGCTTGTATTATCCATTTATTTTGAAAATGCAAATGTATGTAAACATTGCATTTGTATCATACCGCCCGTTACGTCAGTCTTCCTCTCCCATAATAATCTATCTACGCGGCTACCTTCGGATGTCATATGCGTTCAAAACATGTTAATTTGTTTATTTCATTGTTCAAGTTGAAATGAATACTACATGAATACTGTTATAAACAGAAGGCATAGGCCTATTACTGTAAAATAATTAAGGTCATTATGGATGAAATGTCGCGGCGGGAGATACAACGCATCCTTTGGAATTCTGGGTAGCCATCACCTTTGCAGTCTAACAGTTATGGTGAAAGCTTTATAGAGAAAAGTATTTATTGTGTGTTGATTTCCTTTTCGTATGTGGTTTTTTTTTCGACTGTATCGTCCATACTTCAGATCAAGAGGAAAAGCTAAATGTCAAAAGTTTTACACTACATCCGTTTTAAATTGTATGCTGTACAAAGCACTGCATTTTTTAAATTTCGCTCTAGCGTGTGAAGACTGGTTAGGTAGCATACCTCTAGAGACAGTCTATACACTTGTCAGCCATGTGGTCTGCGTACATCAGCTGCGTCAATTCACCTCCCGTTTGGGAAATATGACGCATTGTTAGGGCGGGAGATTTGACGCATGCTGTGGAGGGACTAGGCCTACCACCAGACCGCTGCCTCATCTATCGTAGGCAGATGACAGGATTGGTGGGCATGTGATCAGCATACCGACACCCACGGGCGTTAACTTATGACAAAAACCCTACAAGAAAATGACCTCTTGGAGAAACCAGCCAACATTTATCATAGGTACAAATCTGGTTTGCAGTTTAACAATAAACCAGTTATGTAATTGCCCTTAAGGACAATATCACCCACATAGGTGATAGATCTAAGTGAACCCACATAGGTGGGTGGTATTGCCAAAAACTCTCATAATATATTTTTTATTATTCTAGAGTTTAAAATTATTCTTCTTGTATCCCTTTTACATTTTGTTATTGAAGATATGAGTTTGGGAACATATACTTAATTTTTACTTCAGTTCTTAAGTTTTTGTATTCGTTACGCCCATTTTTAAAATGTGCGTCATATCACCCATGTTTACCTTAGGCCTACATACATTAATCGGAGTTCTTTGGCTGTGGTGTAACTCCAAAATCCAAATCATGTGGTACTGGCTTGACTTCCATATCGGAACCAGCATCCGAACTTTCACCTAAACTGATTATTAATCTGTTTACTACAGTGTCAAACACGCAATCAAAATCCCCATGTTATTTTCATCTGTCACTATATGATTAGTTTCCTTTTGCCACATTGATGAACCTTAGCTCGAATAGCAGATTTCATAAAGTTATTGAAGTTATCCTGGCGTGGCTTTAGAACCTTTCTTGGAGGAGTTCTCATTGCATTAAAGTCTCTGTAGGCCTATTTCTGAACTTCAGTGTCAGTTTCCTCAATTGCAAGTGCAATCCTTTAAAACGTTCAGTATTATTTTATACTTCTAAAGCCCTATACAACACTGCAAATCAAAAGTGTTGTCATTAGAACTGAACTGCATTTGACGAATTCAGTCTAAAACATTATCACAAAATAGGCGCTAACTTGGGCATTACTCCGGTAAAGGTCAATCGATTTAGTTAAAAATCAATAGGCTTCGTCCCATTGACGTTATAAATGCGTATGCCAAGTTTCATGAAAATCCGATAAAAGCGTATTTGAGTTATCGCGCGTACAGACACACGGACAGATAGATAGACAGACGGACCGACATTTTCCCGTCCACCACACTTCATAAAATACCATTCTGGCACTTAACAAATATATGGCAAAATGACGTTAAACCTTTGCACGATATTTCAATGAAAAATGTGTAGGTATAGCTTTAAGCTATCAAAAGCACCCAACCTTAAGCCGCGTTTACACTATGTAACTTGTTTAATAAACTTGTTACATGTAACAAGTTATATGTAACATGTAACAAATTATACGTAACATGTAACAAGTTACATGTTTAAAAATTAGGTTATATAACTTTTTTATATAACTCAAGTTTAGAGAGACAAAGAGACATTTGTACTGCACAGTAATATTCCCAGTAGGAAGGAATTTATAAAATTTCCTTCGGCAGGAAATATTCCCAAAAGTGAGCATTTATAAAAATCATTAGTTTTGAATGTTTTACTGCTTATTAACGGTCCAGGTACCTGAAAATGAAAATATTTCAGTAAAATTCCACATGTTTATCAAGGAACCGTCTAGGGAAGTATTACCTTTTCCTATGATGTAATTTTTCACTTATTGTTAGAACAATGTACGTTAAGTCATCTTCTTTTAAAAAATTATAATTATTCCTGATAATCTCTTAGTTTTATTTATAAACTTATATGTTATAAAGTGATACCTCACACGTATTTAAACATGATTAAAGATAAGTAATTTAACATAATTGTTAATAGATTGTGTAGGTATTTAAAATAAAATGCCAGAAACCAACACCTTCAATATTACACAAACACAAATTTCAATATAAATAGTTTAGAGCCTAATAATTAATCATACATCAGTCCCACGGTCTAGGCTAATCCTACTGTAGTTTAGGGGAAAATTTAGTTCTTTCACGATTTATGAGGGCTAAGAGAAACCTGCGACTAAGCAGATGTGGCCATCCAAATCTTAGGAGCTGCAGTCACTTCTGCCGCAACAAAACGTACATTCAGTAAGTTTTCATGGATGCAATCTAAAAAGAGGAACCGCCTAACGTCTGAGCGAGCAGCTAAACTCACTTATCTTTCATACAACGGGAAACTGATGAATGCTCAACATCAGAAGAAGAAAAAGAAGAGTGAATCCACTGAAGTTCAAACCCAAAGTGCTGGTAATCCAGACGATCCAGATGAACGGAAGGACCAAGAAGAAAACCTAGATGATGATGATGAAGGCCATGATGACAGTGATGATATTGCCATCCTTTCTGATCAAGAAGAGAAAGAAGAGGATGATGATGATGAAGAAAATCTAATGGATTTCAATGGATGTGATTAGGGCCAACTTCTAAGATGAAATCAAGGTCACACATTTAAAGAAAGCGAGTAGCCTATTCCTAAAAGTTGTTTGGGATCGTACAGTTTATGATTATTACTGTAATTTTTGTGTAATTAATAGTCAATCTCTTCAATGAACTCTTTTGTTAATCTTTTGTATTGACCTTCAAGAACCAGGGCAAATTTTAATTAACCTATTTTCATTGTTAACTATGTGAAAACCCAGTATTACAATATTTTATACGTAAATAATTAATGTTTTTTGTGTTCTTTCATTAATTATATATTAATCTTTGAACTTATGACAGTTTTTAGTTTTATTTAACCTAATCATGATTAAATTTAAGTAACAAATAGGTATCTGAGTTACCTTACTCGTAAATCATATATTCCCTTTGTGGGAACATTTCCGGGAACATTCCTGGAAATATTTCCTCGAGATTAGGTTCCCGCCAGATGGCGCTGTGAATTGAACTCTGGCATAGCTCAGTTGGTAAGAGCATTGGCAAGGATAGCCAAAGGTCCTGGGTTCAAGTCCCAGTGTCAGAGGAATTTTTCTCCAATAATATTATCATTTAATGTCCAACAGAGACAAGAATCTGTGGAACATGAATGTACATCCATATATCTATCTTGAATGTTACTGTACAATAACAGTGGAAGCCCGGTAACAAAATCACTAATAAGTGTGCCTCACAGTACTGCATATGACATAACTTGTCTGTCGGGGAGGTAGACCATTAAAGGCAGCCAGTCATAGGAGAGAGATTCTATCTGGCGCTGTGAATTCAATTCTGGCGTGGCTCAGTTAGTAAGACCATTGGCACGGATAGCCAAAGATCCTGGGTTCAAGTCCCAGAGTCAGACTTTTTTCTCCTATAATATCATCACAATAATATCTCAAACTATCTTCTGTAACTTGTTACTAGATATTGACGAATTTAATTTTTCCGTTTGTTTGTATAAAGAAACTGTCCACCTAACGACAAATAATGAGATTTATCCCAAAGTTCAATCTATGCAACCTTTACTATGCTTTTCAGATGTACAATAGTATAATAATAATATATCCTAATCTCACATATATTCCCCTCTACAAAACTCTCATATGTAATATTAATTTTCATAAATGTTCCATATCTTGATGGCGCTGATTCTCTTCCTTTATCTTAGTTTTACCTCTCCCTTTTAAGATTCAAGCGACCCAAGCCGCCCGGGCCTTACAGGGCCGCAACCTGTCGGGGGAGGGATTATCTTTGGAACACATATATACTTTTTTGACCAGACAAGGGCATGAAGGGCCACCTCCGAGACAACACGAACACATAGGACGAGACACACCATTCACACACACACTCACTCCGAACAAGGCGAAAATGGGATGAAGATGATAATTACGGCCAGATGATATCTGGGGACTACAAGGGTCTAAAGTTACCCGAAATTTGTCTCAAAGGTGAGGAAAACCCCAGAAAAAACCCACCTAGGTAACTTGTTCCGACCAGGAATCGAACCCGGGACCGCTGCGTGAGAGGAGCGAACGCATCCCCTTTGCCACAGCGGTGGACAATGAAGCTGATATACCGTATAAATGGATATGTCCAAATATTATTTCAAAATATATAGTAGTAAAAGCTATTGTCGATCAAACTGTACTCATTTTCAAACTAAAACTATCAAATGTTGACTCAACTACTTAGAAATTGTTAAAATAATTAAAATTGTATTAAATTTATATATCATGTATAACAATTGGTTGGTTAGGTTAAAAGCTGTGCACTATCATTCCATTGTCTGTTGCATCTCTATTATGCATATGTAAAATTTGTGCAAGTTATTGTTATTAATATAAATAACTCATAGGCGCACTGAAATCCAGTAACTGTAGATTAATTGTAGATTAATATTAACCAAATTGGTGATGGATCATAATAGTATCGCCTTGCATTAATTGAACTTTGTGGCATTTATTTCTCTCTTGGATATATTCATTTCGATCATATCTTGATCATTATCAGTCCCTATTTATGACTAAATTTCCACGTCCGGATTGCCTGAGTACAACTGTGATACTAAAAAATGCCACAAAGTTCAATTAATGCAGCGCGATACTACCATGAACCATCACCAATGTGGTTAATATTAATCCACAATTACTGGACTTCAGTGTGCTTGCGAGTTTTTTTATATTAATGGCAATAATTAGCTGAGAAGCGGTTGGCAAATATACATATGCATAATAGAGATGCAACAGACAATGGTATGATAATGCACAGCTTTTAACCTAACCAACCAATTTTTATACAAGATATATAAAGTTAATACAATTTTAATTATTTTAACAATTTCTAAGTGGTTATGTCAACATTTGCTAGTTTTAATGTGTAATTGAATACAGTGTGATCGACTATAGTTTTTACTATTATATATTCATTGATAATATTTGGACATATCCATTTATACGATATATCAGCGCCATCAAGATATGGAACATTAATGAAGATTGTTATAATATTACATATATGAGAGTTTTGTAGAGGGACATATATGTGAGATTAGGTTATATTATTATTATACTATGGTACACCTGAAAAGAATAGTAAACGTTGCATAGATTGAACTTTTGGATAAATCTAATTATTTGTGGTTAGGTGGACAGTTTCTTGTTACTATATATACGCAGCAAAATGCACATGTAGCAGGTTACATGTAACAAGTTACACATTTCCCATCCCATGTGGGAAATGTATAACTTGTTATATAACACAAAAATCAGTTATGTAACACAATGTTATCTGTAACAAGTTACATGTATTTGTAACAATTTTGGAAAACATGTTATATAACCCAAGTTTTATAAACAAGTTACATAGTGTAAACGCAGATAACGGAGTGTAAACGCAGAAAACTGGTTATATAACACAAAAATCAGTTATATAACACAGTGTTATATGTAACAATTTGCATGTATTTGTAACAATTTTGGAAAACATGTTATATAACTCAAGTTATATTAAACAAGTTACATAGTGTAAACGCAGCTAACAATTGATGTTTTTCTTAATTAAACCAACTTTAATATTACTTTCCTTTTGTAGGAATAACTTTCTGAAGGCAATTTAATTTTGTCAAAAAAATATTTATTGTCATCACTAAGGGTCGTATTCAAGAACGCGACTTTGGAAGACGACTTCCTAAAGTAGACTTTCAAAGCAAAGTTCAACTTTGGTTAAAGTCGAATTCATAGACGTTAGTTGCGAGACTTTGACCGTGACTTTGGAAAGTCGAGATTTGACGATGTTGTTGTAACGTTGGCAATCGTATCCACTGCCTTTTAAATGAATTATGTGTACAAACTGTTGAAATTGCTGTACGTCTAGGAGGCGGTGGGCAAATCTCGAACAAAATAACATCGATGTGCGCATTACACTCAGCCATTTTGCAAAAGCGTAATTGTATTGTGATGACGATAACAACAATAATAAGAATTCTTTATTAGCTGTCAGGATGCAATGTCCATTATCTTCTTAATTCTTTAAGCATATTTTTGGTTCTTACAATACAAATAGTGACTGAATAATTAAAATACATATTTATAAATTTCTTAAAATGAAGTATTTCATATTTCATATTAATATGTTCATTGTCAGTATTTTGTAAGAATGTCATGTAGGGTTCTGATTAAATTTCCACAGAGTTAAGGAATTCTTGTACATCGTAAAATAAATAATATTTTAGAAGTAGAGTTTTAACTTGTTTTTTAAAATGTTGAATCTTTGGCATTTTAAGATTGTTAAGTAGTTTATCATACATAATAAAACCTATATGAGAAATTATGTTCAAGCTCCTGGTAGTTCTATGACAATATAAATGAATATTGTTAGCTGTTCTTGTCTGGTAGTGATGTATTTGTGAATTCTTCATGAATAGGTTCCTAATTTTGTGTATAAATGTCACAGTTTCTAATATATAGAGGGATGGTAGGGGCAAGATTTTTAATGTTTCATATATCGGTTTACTTGGTGTCCTGAATGGTAATTGGAGCATAACTTTTAGTAGACCTATTCTTTTTTGCAGTTTGAATATTTGCTTAGCTTTTGTTGAATGTCCCCCAAAAGAAATGCTTAACTTAATACTGAATGGACACAGCTGAAATATGTCTTTAATAGCCTACATCTATTGTTTATACCTGAGTATATGAATAGCATAACAAAACTGGCTAAGTTTGTTACTTAAATTTGCTATATTTGGTTCCCATGTAAGATCCTGGTCAATCCATAGCCCAAGAAATGTTGTAGTATTTATTTGGCCCAGTGTTGTGTTATTAAGTCTAACTTGCAGGTTGCCAATAAGATTTTGTGAATGAAAGAGCATAGGCCTATGTATTGTCTTATCGGTATTTAGAAAGGGTTTTTTCTCTTTCAGCCAAAGTTCTAGGCTACTATTTGTTTCATTTACCTTTTGCTGAAGTGAATGGAGATCGCTGTCACAAAACTGGAGTTTCAGTTCTCTTGTCATGAAATATTGTGAATCATTCTGAATCATGAAAGTCTCGAAGATGCCACCAATGACTGACTGTGAACAGTGATCGAAGTGGCTCCATCCGGCATTGAGATTCAAGGTGCACAGAGGATTGAGCAGGTGGGCCTGTTTTCTTAAAAGAATAGGCCTACTGTCCAGAAGCAACGCGAGTGGCTTCACAGTATTTAGAAGAGAGGAAACAAATTGAAATAGAGCAATAACAAGAAATACACGATCTCACTTTGCAGAACATGAAGGAATTGCACCAGAAAGCAATGAGAGATAGATTTCCTTTGCCTGTAGTTTTCAATTTTATTTCAATGTCCATACACATTACATACCATACATACATAAAATCAAAATATTATATACAGCTTTTCAATTCTGGAATATGCCACCCTGTATGCTTCCTCTGCAGGTGTTGTGGGGTTGAGGAGGGGTGTCATCAAGAATGACCTACAAGCATAAGCCACTGTCACCAACAAGGATTCCTCGTACTAGGCCCCTTTCAAATCTCATGCAGTTGCTACTGTTGTTGAAGATTCTGTTATCATGGGTGGAACTAGGCCATCCAGTAACGAAATCAATAAACTTCCTCTCGTGGTTGACGACAGCCTACAACAAAATACAATTAACATGAGCATGATAGGCTATATGATTTGGGTAATACAAATCAAAGAAAAAAGATTTAAAGCATCGTGTTCCACAATTACTCTTCTTACTTTATATCAATGATCTCCCAATAAATACCAGATATTATTCTGTTTGCAGTTGACACAAATGTTTTAGTTTCAGGAGAAACAGAAAAATAATCCTACAAAGAAGTAATAGGCCTATGTTGTTAAATGACTTGTACACTGGTATATTGCATTTTTCATCAAAGTGCAGAATTCCTTGACCAACTCAGGCAGGCAGCACCGATAGGGATAAATACAATGTCCTCACTATTACAAATTTAATTACATGCAGATTGAACTCAGCGATGGTCGAATAGACTACAGATTATAAATGATAGGCTGATGTGTTATTTTATATGGGATAATACGATAGTACATAAAGAATGACGAATATCATCTTGTTCATAGGAGTTACTGACACTTTTAACTTGTAGGCCTATGCTAGGTTAAGGAAATATAGTGTACCGTAAGCTAGTGTGTGGGTGTTTTCCTGAATGTGTGAGAATAAGTGAAAATATAGGTAATTAAGATCTTGTGTCCAAATAACTTGTACACTGTACAGTGAAAATATTGGCTGAATAAAAATTAGGCAAAACCCTTGCACCAAAACAGCTCTTTCCAGAGCCAACATAATATTTCACAATGATAAAAAATTAGTACACGAAAGCGGCTATTTCTCATGTGTTAAAGCTCTCTAAACTTAAACAGATGAATTTTCCCTTCACCGCTCAGCAATTGCTCATAGTGAAGTGGTTAAGGCTGCTGGTCAAGGTTTCGTATACCAGTCGATGTGAAATTTACGGTTAGGAATATGTCCCACATAGGCAGGTAGGGCAAGGAGAAGGTCAGAGGAAGCGAGGGAAAGAAAGAGAATAAAGGAAAGATAAATTGTTTAATTTTTCCCAGTTCCCCATTTGCATAACAGATGGCGTAGCTAGTAGTTAAAATGGTGAGACATTTAGAAGGTGACATTGGAACCCTAAACCCCAGTTTCCCCTTTGGCACAATAGATGGCATAGCTACCCTGGCGGTCCCCATTAGAGTTGGTGGGAGGAGCCTAGTGCACAACCTAAAATTGTTTTTCACAGAAATTATTTGGCTACTCACTTGACAATTTAGACTGAAGATACTTTTCCGTTTACGGAATACTTCAGCGTGTTCACCATCAGGATTCATTACAGGAACATCGATGGCTTCCACAACCCCAGGAAACCTGGACCTTTCATACACATGCTGGCTGACACTCAGCTTGATCCGGGAACTTGACAAATTGTGGCCTTTTCCCAGCAATTAATTCAGATATCTTTCTTATAATCCTGCTCACAGTTGGCTGGCTTACTCCACGCAAGTCTGAAAATTACCTGTAAAATATGTAAGGAAAACAATAACTATTGGGTACATTTATATCATAACCTTAAATGTATGCAAGACCATATAACATAACCTCTATAAAATGAAATACACTATAATATAAATCTGGCCTTTTATCCTTACCTGTAGCATAATATCGTAACGATATTAGTAGTAGGCCTAGATACCGGCGGAACTGGTAATTATTCGACTAAAATTATTCAGTCCATCTTCAAACATGGTTACGAGGATATCCAACACCGTCTGCTTATCAAAACTAGGCTATATCTAGCTTTAAATTCGCTATCCAAATTCAATAGGGTTTTGCGCATCTCTAATAATACGCCGAGAAACAGGTGCAGCGTCGATAATTTCCTGGATGCCGCCAATATTCTCAGCAAATTCAACAACTTCCAAAATATCAGCCATATTTAATTATGTGAATACGCCAAAGTCAAAGTCTAAAGTCGCGATTGACGGTGACTTCGAAGTAAAGTCACAATCGAAGTTTACTTTCGTCAAAGTCTCGACTGTGAATACGAAAATGGCGACTTTGTTCATTGTAAAGTCGACATTCATCCAAAGTCTTGTTTATGAATACCAGCCTAAGAATTTAACGATTACAGTCTTTATACTATCGTGTATAAGGGTAACTTTAAAGTGCCTGAGGGTACTGAAACTTAGCCAGCATATACATAAAAGCACACAGTATTTCTACAGTATAAACACAAATATTGCTAATTTTTACCAAAAATTGTGAATGTCACTTTAACCACCCTCCTCCCCAAGATGCAAATTTTGAGAGATAGATTCAAGTAGCACTATTTTAATCGAATAAAAAGCTAATAGTCAAATGACCCTCTTATGCTTTGGCTATGCAAATGAGACCTAAATTATAATTTGTTTTCTGGAAAAACAAGTAATCGCCCGAGGAGTTAAAATCCGAGCGATAAAACGATCATTTGATTTGATTTGATTTGATGCGTTAACTCTGATTATTAATTAACTCTGAAGAAGTTTATAAATCATAGGATGGGATGAAGCTTTTGAAATACTTTCAAATTCAAATTAATATTGTGTGTTTGTTATGGTCATTTAATGATGATTGTGTACTGCCACTTAGGCCTGTAGCCGTCGTCAGCGATCCAGAGTGCTTTTGTTATCGACTTGAGCTGAATCGAAATAGCGAACTTGGAGGAAAACCAATGCCTCCATCCAATTAGTTAGATGAAATGAACTCAACTATCTAAATACTTTAGAGTTTAGGGCATAGCATAGCTTAAAGTCTAATTTACTTATAGGGATGCCAAATGCATAGTAATATTAAGCCTGTGTAAAAAATATAACTCTAAATGTCAGAAAAACCCATGGATGATTGCAATACATACATAATCCTTGTAACAGAGATTACATATACAAATATATGTGTATGTGTGTGTGTGTATGATGAAACAGAATTTAGAATAGCTGATCATTAGACTTCGGATTTTAGGTAAAAACCTATTTTAATCCTTAAGTGATATATGGACGAAAACTTGTGTATGCATTTTTCATAAGTGACTATGCCTAAAACTGATACTTTTACAGGGCCTAAAGCAGCCTATTTTTACATTAGAGCCTAATATTACCTTTTTACTTGTTTTTCCTCTAAAGTTCAAAATAAGTTATTTTTTGTTATAAATTCTAGCATTTATTTTCAGTTCGTACTAAATTTTTAGCTCGGAATGTGCAGTACATGACACACATTTGTGACGTAGGACGTAAGGAATGTTTCGTCTTCAGTAGAAAAATTCCTTGCAATTCCCACGAAAATGTAGTGTTTTTCTCCTGACTCCCACCTCCAGTAAAAAAAAAAAGTTATCTGAATCACTGAGGGATACAAGGGGTTGAATATGCTAGCTTGCGTAGCTTCTGGGCGCAGGGATTAGGTTTTCACTGTTATGGTAATAATACAGGCCCTAGTAATAGGTCTATATAATTCTGTGTACCATATCTGTGTTCTTTCATGATTACTGATTAATGGTGGCTTCAATAAATAAAATATTCTGCATTGCAATTGAGATATTTCAGAACATTGGCAACTTAACGATCTTATAAGAGACTATTTTACGATTTTTATAACATTTTCCAATTTTTAGAGCCTATTTTTGGTACCTGAAACAGCATTTTTAGCGACCTAAAAGTCCGAAGTCTACTGATCATATATTAATTAGCCAACAAATAGCCATAATATGCTAACATATTAAAGATCATAAGTCATAACTTAAATAGGCTACTAGAGGCAACTAGTTTGTGTTTTCACGGAAATTAAGTGGAAAGTCCATTCTGACGAGAAAATAATATAACATGCTTTTCTTTTACTCTCAGTGGTGTTTTCCCCCACCTGTAAAAGTAATGGACAAAAGCCTACATAACTCAGTATTAAACTGAGACAGTGGTTCTCCTGGTAACTTCTTGACTCTCATTATTTGTAGAGGATTGAATGTATCAATGCCTGATTTTTTATTTTATTTTGCAGACCCCCGTCCCCAAGCTATAATCACGTGTCTGTGAAAAAGGAGCCCAGTGACCGGGGTTATGAGCCTGATCAACAACATGGTAAGTACATTGTAGATAATATCAATGTAAAGTTTTAACCGATTCAACAATTATATACTTGATTCAAAAGCTCAACAGAAAATATATGTATTGACCAGCTTTATACAGGCATTCAGCTAAACACTATTGAATAAACATATTGAAGTGATCATTAGAGCAAGGCATTTGGTGATTTTTAATCTTTTTTATAATGAAGGTAGAAAAATAGCTGGAATATAAACAAACGAATATAATTAATTAATGGATTAAATAAGGACAATTTGTTTTGGAACTATTTTGAATTTCCGTCATTTTCAAGAGATAGGACAGTTTTTAGCTTTTCAGGTCATATCGAGCAATTTTTATAGTTTTTTTTATAACGTGTTACATTATGTTATATTTTGAATCTTTCATTATTATTTCTGTCTTCATCGCTTGTCTATTATTATTTCATAAAAATCAATTTCATAGAAAACAAAGCAAACTTGTGGCATAACTGATGCTCCTATTTTTAAGAATTGTGCATTTTGAACTCTAACATTTCCAAGAAAACCTCCAGTAGAGGTACAAATCATTGCTTGCCGACAATAGACAATTGCTTTCATTTGAGAATCTTCGCCAAGTTTTCATACTTAATTTCTCCACTATAGGTTCTGTCCTAGCAATAAATAAATATTTTTTGTTATTTCATGTTAAATGGTACATATGTGCTAGGGACAAATTGAAGGTCATGCTAGTTATGAAATAATAGTTTTCTTTCCAAAAAGGATATCCAATTAGCATTATTTATTTACTTTGTTAGTAACAAAATAAGAATGTTTTATAGGCTACTGCAAATTTAAATATAATGCACTGTCATCCATTAAACAGCTTTTTAAAATCATCTAGTTACTTATAAAAAAACAAATTATAAGAAATAATTGGTATATTATTGGTTAATTTTTTAGATTTTATGTCATATTTTTATTATTTCTACGTCCTAAATACATTTAATGTTTTTAACTTTTTCAGTAGTTTTTGTCGTTAAATGCCTTGCCCTAGTGATATCGAAAAAAGAAAGAATCCAATAACACAGGTGTTACCGCCAGGCGACCCTTCCTCTGATAGTGGACCGTATTGAAAATTATTTGTGGGTTCGATTCCCGGCGATAACATGCGGGGGTGTAGAGATATGAGGAGAAGAATTGGATTGCATTTCCAATCTTCAAATGGGTAAATTGATATACAAGAATTATGCACACTTCGGTGATGACGTTGCTTGATTAACATAAGCTTGAGGTTTGGAATTAAATGCACTTCTTGAATCCTGCAGTTCTAGTTGTATCCAGGTACACATATAGATGCACTGGTAGACTGTATTATTCGGAGGACCATTTGATGACGTAATAAAATATAGCTTGTAGAGATTGTTATTTCAAAAGCTGAAAGGTTGTATTGAATGCTGAATTTAAAGCTATTCACAGCACTAGCTCAAAGCAAGATCGTACAAATAAGCTATTAACAGTTTATTTTCCAAGTATAAATGTCTGTATTTATTTTTCAATTCACAGTTTCATAAAATCCATTTATGACTAATAATCTCATCGAATTAAAAGACTAATCGTAGTCCTTGGAAAAACGTACCTTGGTTTGTGAATTATATTACTCACAGAAATTGAATGATTGATATCACCTTTTGATGGTACAATGTCCAGAGATAGAACGAAGCACTTTTAGCGACGTTGTAGATGAATCCTTGTGATGAAAATTATGTTGAATACGATGTAAGATAATTGGATCTCTTAATCCAACACAAATGAAGTTGAAAAGGCTTTTCGCCCGAAATTAACACTGTATGATGTGCTAAATGATTTGTAGAATAGAGCACATTGCCCTTGAGAATGAGAATGGAACAACCAAATCGTTGTCCATTTTTTGAAGAAGAAGTAGTGAACAGAATAATAGAGACAATTGAAGGTTGAAACAATAAAACATCGCTAACCCAATGATAATAGCTTGACTTAAAGATTAGATTAATTAATCAATACATTAAAACACACTATACTAAATATATAATAAATAAAATAAAACAGAATTGATAAATTAGTAGTTATTTAAAAATAAATAAATCATTTTGGAGTTGAGATTAAAATAACAATTGTCAAGACATACATTGAATGGATTGAACTGTAAGCTTAAAAATGACAAATGAAAAATCAAAGCCATCTGAACTAAATTCAAGGCAAGCAAGAGAAAAGGTATTACATGACGTAACAACAGGTCTTAAAATTGACATCTTCCTCTGCGTGAGTAATTGTTCATTAATATCATGGATGCTCAATGTAATCCATTTATTATGACAAAGAGCATCAATATTTTCACAGCTGGTAGTGCTAATCCAAACAATAAAAGAAGTCAGTAATCACGGGATATCTATATATCTATCACGATAAAACATGATTTTTAAAAAATTCATATTAACGTCGCTTTATCTAAAAAGTTATATCGCGACTATGACATTAAAATACAATGGATTAACAAAATCAATTAGATATCATTACAAAGTTTAGTGTCTTTCATGAACTTAAGACTTAGGTGTGGTATATGGTTGGCCCAGAGCCATAGAGATGTTGACTGGAACTTTGAACCGAGTTCGTTGATCAGTATACTTGGGACAGTATGTCAGTAGATGTTCCACAGTGAGAGGAGATGCACATAGATCCACCCAAGAAAGAAGATCCCTCGAAAGGGTATCACGATTTTTTATTTTTGAAATGAAGGGGCGCTAGGAGTAAATCGAGAGCTAACCCAAAGTTGTGTTACGCTCTAGCTTTACGAACAAAATCGTCACGAAAGAAGTGGAGGTAAGTAGCAAACATGGAGTTGTTATCGATAGAGTGAGGCCATGGGAGCGCGCGGGGGAAAGGTATCAGGCATTGAGTGGGGGGCTATTACTGCTTCGAGCTAGTGGCGTGATGAGCCCTTCACCATTATAAATGGCTCTACTCGTTGCGTGAGCATCGTTTACATGTCACTAACGTTCTCGGAAACTTATCCAAAGCGTCCCGTTCATGTAAACAAACACAGTGGCTACGATCAGTGACAGTTTGGGCATTAGTTCATCACAACTGTGTTATTGTTTTATATGTATTCGATTTAAAATGCCGAAAAAATTGTTTATTCAGATTATTTCCGTCTTCCGTTCGATATAATTATATGTATTCCTCTATTTCACTATCAACGTTGCCAAAGAAGTTTCACTAATGTCGCGTGGCGTTCCACGCACTTTTTTTTCTTTTTTGCAAGGTCTAGTCTTTGTTAGGTTTGGTAGTTAAAGAGAAGCAAATCGAAGAACCACGAATACCCTGAGCTTTAACGAAACAAAGTTATGTTATCCGGAAATATTCACAATAATTAGTTTGTTTAATATCATTTTGAATTTCTGACTAGGACCAAACCAACTACACGAGATGTGACGTATCCTTATATGTTAAAGGCCCTGTTAACTTAAAATATTGATTTTTGAGGTATGTATTAAATCCCTAGTATGGAACTAGCGTAATTGAATGCTGTAATCGCCGTAACAATATTCCATACCGTTTCGAAGCAATAAGCTTTTAAAGTTTAAGAGTGGGGAGGGGGGATCGTGACGTCACTATGGTAGACGAGTGGACGTGTGGAAACAGCAAATACCACGCGCGCTAAGCAGCAGAAAACAAAACTGTAACATTTCTAGCCACAAGGGAATAAATACAATAATATAAAGTGATAAAGTGCTGTGATTTTTCTAAGCTTTACAATAATAATAATAATAATAATAATAATAATAATAATAATAATAATAATAATAACAATAATAATAATAAAATCAGGTAAACTGATGAAACAAAGTGCCAGTATGTTTTTGTTTAATCAGTTATGACTGCAATTACGATATGCAGAATATGTTTTTTTTTAAATTTATTTCCAAGTTAAGCTCCAGATTTATTCATTAAGCAGGGCTTACGGAAGAAGAAAGATCTACCATCTCGGCCACCTGGGTCATTTTAACGGTCTAGTTGGATAAGCGCATGTAAATCAATAGTGTTTTTTGTCATAGCTACCTGTATTTTAATTTCCAAGGCCTTATAAGATCACAGTAAAACGATAGGCTATGTTGTCAAGATAACTGATTTTTTTTTTATTAATTCTTTCGAATACGTATATTACCATAAAATAGGCACTAAATTGAGCATTACTCCGAAACAGGTCAACCGATTTTATCCATTATGGATAGACGTCTTCCCATGGGCATTATAAATGTGTACACCAAGTTTCATAAATATCCGGTAAAGCGTATTTGAGTTACCGCGTCTTTAAAATATACACTAAATTGGGTTTTACTCCGGTACCGGTCTACCGATTTGGTCCAATATCAGTAGACGTCTTTCCACGTACATTATAAATGGGTATACAAAATTTCAGGAAATCCAATAAAGCATATTTGAGTTATCGCGACTTCTTATATATTAACATAAAAACACTAAATTGGGCATTATTCCGGTACTGGCCAACCGATTTGGTCCAATATCAATAAACGTCTTCCCATGGACATTATAAATGCGTATACGAAGTTTCATAAATATCCGATAAAGTGTATTTGAGTTATTGTGCCTATAAAGTAGACACTAAATTGGGTTTTACTCCGGTACCGGTCAACAGATTAGGTTCAAATTCAATAGGGCACTTCTCATGGACGTCATAAATGGGTATACCAATTTTCATATAAATCCGATACAGCGTATTTGAGTGATGGCGCCTTTCTATTAGAAAGGCGCCATAATCTATTAAAATAGGCACTAAATTGGGCATTACTCCGGTACCGGTGAACCGATTTAGTTCAATATAAATAGGGTTCTTCCCATTGACATTATAAATGTGTTTTCCAAGTTTCATGAAAATCCGAAAAAGCGTATTTGACTTATGGCGCGTACCGACACACGGACGGACAGACGGACAGACATTTTTCGTCCCCCACACAATCTCATAAAGTACCATACTGGCACTTAATAATGAGTGTTATGTTTAATGTTTACTTTTAGTATATAGACTATATTTTTCTAAGAACTAATTTGCTAGGCATCGTGCTATTTTAATTACCATCTGCTCTTTTTGTCTAAAAAATATATATAAAACAAGAATTTTCAGAATAATGTCATACTTCATTCATCTCCCTTTATTTCATGAAAAATTCCTACTGAAATAGCCTATAACTAGACCAGTTTTGTAGGAAATTTTATGTAGTTTGACTTTGTACAACAACTTTTTTTCTGCTAGAACCCATAGTTTTTCAGTTCTTTAGGGAAAACTGAGAAAAACGACGTTTAAATGTGACCCAACCCACCTCCACAACTTTGATGAATTTCAAAAATACATTTTTTCCCTAGTTTTGTTGCCTGGACTATAATGTGTTTTCCATTACGTGTACTGTACTTTTACCGTGATCGAATTTTTAATAAATGCAACTTTAACGAATGATTCTGTAACATATAAGTACCTTCTCCGCATGTTTCAAGGTGTAAGTACGAAATACAGCTCATATACAAAGATATAACCCCAAAATAAAGAGAAAGTGCGATGCACGGTTTTCTTTCGACATCTCGAAATTTGTCTGAAATTTTAAATTACTATAAATTTTGATCATTTGAAGACAATATAACAAATGACTACTCATTTTAAAGGAAATGTATTGACCTACAACTTTTTCATAAGGACATTACTGTAAAACTGAGGGCTAGAAAGCTAGAAAGCAAAGTGTGTCGAAATGCGTGATGCAAAAAAGCGTTTAAAATTGTTTTCTCTACGATGCAGCATTGTTTAGATATAGGCCTAATCATAAAGTCCCTTTTGGACCTTCTACGATTTCCCCCTATTTTACTTTCGTTACCTGGATTCCGGTATCGCCGTTCTTTTTAACACACGTCTCCGGTTTGACTTCAGGAGGTTTAGGCCTTTACTTAGAACAAAGTTCATAGTCCTCCTCTTTGAAATGTTGAGAACATAAAAAACTTTTTTTGGATGGTACAAAATGGCACGATCTATTTGTTTTATCCATCTAGAAAACCTTTCCGGAGATTTCTCACGATTTGGAAATCTGTGGAAACTAATATCCTTTTCCATGGAAACTTATTGAATTATTACAACCATATACAACACACTGTGGCATTGTTGTACTGTTAACACGGCTCGACTGAACAGCAATCGCTCCAATACTAACAAGAGAACTGCATCGTAATACCACAATACACCAGGTAGAGGAAAATATTGCATACACCACAGTGACGTCACAGAAATAATACACCCGGCTGCAACTTAAGAACGAAATAAGATATTGCATTGCTTTTCACCATTGCTATTTTCACATAATTTCCAGTAGAATGAGCTAAAAACAATTTGCTCCATAAGTTTTCAGGGCCTTTAAATTCTTTCACTCTTAAATAGGGATACTGTAGTTACCAGTAGTCTTAAAATTTTAATAACAGTACAGAAAAGAAATTGGAAAATATTATATGTATATAAATTTGATGTAAAATTATAGCGTGAGGCACAGTAAATTAACTATGGCCCGAATCATTGTGTTAAATCCTACATGGGTTTATGTATTATGTAAGGAATTGAAACACTAAAAATGGTTACAAGTAGTCCGAAATGCATGATTGTTTTTAGACAATCATTTTATGGTCATGTATTCGTCTTAACAATTGAGCATGAACATGAGTGTGTAGGCCTACTGTGGGGTTATGTGATATGTCGTGTGTATATGTATGTGCATTTGGGTAGGCCTAATATTCATTGTGGCAGGGTGCGAAATTTCCGGTCGCCAGGTCGCCATTGGGATCAGAATTCTAAGGCGGGCGAAAAAAAAATCAATTGTGTAATGGTATACCATATTATATCAGAATTATGGCGACTCAAATTCTTTGTTTGGTTACTGCCTTCAGACTTGAAATTTCCTTTAAACTTCAGAATTAGGTGATCGCCGTCTCAGTCGGGTTGTATCGAGTGGAGCCAAAAATACAATATAATATATATATATTTATATATTTATTTATTTATATATAAGCGGCTTTGTCCTGACTGACTGACTGACAGAGAATCAACGTAGAGCCTAAACTATAACAGGAATTTTGACAGTGCCTTATTTTCTTAATGCACCTAAGAAAGGAGTACACATCTATTGACAGAAATGGCTGCACATCCAGCCCACAACATAATTTCCACAAATCATGCAGAAAATCACCTGAAGATGATGTATTAACATCGAAACGCGTAGTAGGAAGAGGACAGTATCTGCATTTTAATACAAGACTTTTATTTTATGGACTTGAAATACATTTTTTACAGCTTTAAGAATTGATTAATTTAATGTATGTATCGCAAGTTTTTATACCTCTAGACTAGTAGCTTACGCTACTTATATCTGTTGAATGTGTTAAAATAAGTTATGTTTTTTAAAAAGTAGGCTAAACAATTTTTAAGGTTTTATATACTGAGCACAGTTGGAAATTATAATTGATAAACAAATTGTACAGCTCAGCAGGAACATGAAAATAATTGAGATGATAAGAATGGATTTTGCAAAATGTTGATTTTTAATGCCAAAAATCAAATGTTTTTGAGGAAACACACGAGCAATTTGATTGTTTTTGAAAACGTTCCTATTAGCAAGACAGTATTCAATTGTGAAATTAATTGAAGATGGCCTTGCTCGGTTGCTATCTTGATCCATTTCTTTGTAATTCGCAGAGATCTGATTTTTTTAACATATGTGGCAGAAGGGGATCATGAATGTATGTCTAAATGGGAAAACATTGAACGATTTGGACGAAACTCACTGTGCGGTTTTTTTTTGGGCTAGGAAACTCGAATATGATGTCTTTTTTCCGGGCGGCGTACTTAAATTGTGGAATGTACCTCGAAGCCGGGTTTTGACTTCTTAATTATCAATCGTTTTAATTGTTTATGCATGATTTGGATAAGGTTTATGAATCTATGGTTCATTTTAATTGTTTAATTTAGAATTTGTATGCCCATGTGGCATCATAAGATTCGTTTTGTTCGTTTAATTATTTCTATTTTTAACGTTAAACAATATACGAGTAGGCCTAATTAAGAATTAAATGAAGTAATTCCTGCAATTTATGTAAAAACGATGTCAGTGTTCATAAATAGCCTATACTGTTTTAATTATTACTTTTAAATAAATTATTTAAACAAACCATCTACCGGTTGAGTAAATAATCGTAGGCGAAGCCGCGGGAACCTGCTAGTATTACAAATATGACTACATGCCGATTGAACTCATCAAATGGTCGAGTAATCTATGCTTTAACTTATACGACGCGCCGGTGTGTTACTTCGTATGGGATAATACGACTGTAAATACAGAACGACGAATAAAATTCTTGCTCTGCATTATGGTAGGCCTATGTGTAACACAGGGAGAGGGAGAGGTAGAGAGAGATTTAGAAGTAGAGACATACAGAGAATGAAGGTAGACAAAGATAAAGTAAATCTCGGAGACCCTTATAAACATATCCGGATCTTCGTTTCAATAAAACTGACAGCCAGTTTTGTCATTTTTATAGACGAACCAAGAAGGGGAAAAAAGTTATGAATCTTTTGTTTTCTAATTTCCAGTGGTCTCTGTTTTCTGTTGCTGAGCTGAGCTGAGCCGAGCCGAGCACGAGCTTTTGCTCATTCGGGCATCAGTTATGAATGTATGTTTATTTAACACTACCTCAAAGAATTTATGAAGTTCATACACAATGGAGTTCGAAAAAGTAACTAACTTTGTCAAGTCGGAGAAGACCATGAATTGAATTGAATTGAAATTGCAAATATTGTAAGTAGTTGAACAATTGTATGTAGTAACATATGTAACGAAACATGCAATATTAATAATACATACATTTATACAGGAATAAAAACTAAAAAAAAATCAAATACAAAATAGAAGATTCACAAGGAAGAAATGTTTCAAATGACCTATAATTTTGTTCATGGATAATTTCATTCAAGGTATGAGTTTCTTTAAAGTGAGGTGCCATAAATCCATGACAGCGAATACCAAATGAGCATATCATAATTTTCTTAAGCGACTTTTTGCATAAGTTATAGGCCACATCATCTCATTTCAGTTTTTGTTTGGAATGGTATACAGTTGTTTATGGAGAAGGTAAATTCCTGAGCTGGGCTTAAGACAGGGGTTGCACTCTCCCCACGATAGAGAAATCAGGAAACAGGGCACGTGTCATATGCAAATCACGTTTTGCTCCCTGAAAGTCTTCGTCAGTGCGAAAATATAGGCAGGAAATTGTGTGACATCACTTCTCCGCCTCCTCAGCTCCAGACATCGACAATATTTAAGTGTTCATATAAACCGCACAGCCTACAGGAGTAACACTTCCCCAGTATGCCAATCATGTTTCTCCTCTCCCAATTAACCTTTTTACTGCTGTTGACGTATAAATGCGTCGCCTAAAAAATTGTTTAAAAGCAGAGCTATAAAAATTAATAGAATAATGCGTTATGTAAAATGTGAAGATTTTTTTTCGTGTGATAGGAATGCTAAGTTATATATGGAAAACAGCTATTGCATGGAAATTGTCCTCATCGATTTTAAACTTAGTGCCTTCTAATGATTTCAGTTGATGAATGCCTTATTACCAGTGCATAAATCTAGCTCATAAAAGGTTGGATAATATGTCGCCATCAGCAACTTTATAAGTAGACTTCGGATTTTAGGTAAAAACCTATTTTATTCCTTAAGTGATATATGGACGAAAACTTATATATGCATGTTTCGTAAATGACTATGCCTAAAACTGATAATTTTACAGGACCTAAAACAGCCTATTTTTACGTTAGAGCCTAACATTGCCTTTTTGCTTGTTTTTCCTCTCAAGTTCCAAATAAGTTACTTTTTGTTATAAATTCTAGCATTTATTTTCAGTTCGTACTAAATTTTTAGCTCGGAATGTGTAGTACATGACACATTTGTGACTTGGTTAAATAGTAAGGAATGTCTCGTTTCGGTAGAAGAATTCCTTGGAATTCCCAAGAAAATGTAGTGTTTTTCTCCCGACTCCCACATCCAGTAAAAAAAAAAAAAAAAGAAGTTATCTGAATCGCTGAGGGATACAAGGGGTTGAATATGCTAGCGTGCGTAGCTTCTAAGCGCAGGGATTGGGTTTTCACCGTTATGGTATTAATACAGGCCCTAGTAATAGGTCTATATAATTCTGCGTACCATAGGCCTATATGTGTGTTTTATCATGATTATTGATTTATGGTGACTTCAATAAATAATATATTAGGCCTATGCATTGCAATTGAGATATTTGAGAAAATTGGCAACTTAACTATTTAATAAGAGACTATTTTACGATTTTTAGAACCTATTTTCCAATTTTTAGACTCTCAAAATGTCAACGACAAATACATTTACCTTCCACCCCTACTGCATTTATGAACTATTCCAGGCCATAGGGAAAGAATTTGTTTAGCGTGTTGGCGCCAGTTCATTCCGGTTAATTGATTGCTTGCACGTACAGTGCCGGCTGCTGTTCGTCAAATACTGTTCTCACGTATCAGGTATTGAGATACATTTATTTTTTGCTTACGTTAAAGTGCAATTATTTTTAAGACCTTAAATTGCCTTGAACAATGAATTCTTTAAGTGATAACGAAAAAAAAGCTGCAATGAAAGAAAAGTTTGAATCTTTACTAAATAAGCGTGATGTGAAAGAGAACAGTTCTTTGCTCACCCGTGAAAAATTATTAAGTTTGATAGCTGATGTAAAGAAATCTAAAACATCAGATAAGAAAGTGCCACGTGATTATTGGTTACTTCAACATTACGATGTCCTTGAAGTTCAAGGAGTAGAAAAATTAATAGTCCCAGTAACAAATGCAACACCAGATGTAATGTTTTATTGCTCAAGTGATTCTTTGTTTGACATTTTGTACGAAACTCATTTATCTATTGGGCACGGTGGTAGAGACCGAATGATAAAAGAATTTAATCGTCGTCACAAAAATATTACGCAAAATGATATTAAGATTTTCCTGAATTTTTGTGAATCTTGTCAACAAAAACGCAAAGCGGGCAGAAAAGGTGTTGTTGTTAAGCCCATGATTTTTTCACATATGAATTCAAGATGTCAGGTTGACCTCATAGATTTTCAATCACAACCTGATGGAAACTATAAATTTATTTTAGTTTATCAGGATCACCTTACAAAGTTTGTGGTTTTAAGACCTCTTCAAACAAAGAGAGCAGAAGAAGTTGCAGGACAGTTGCTTGATATATTCCTGTTGTTTGGAGCCCCATGTGTATTGCAGTCGGACAATGGAAGAGAATTTTGTAACAAACTTATTTGATGACTTAAAAGTAACTTGGCCAGAGCTTAAGATCATGCATGGCAAACCAAGACATAGCCAAAGCCAAGGCAGTGTTGAAAGAGCCAATCAGGACATAGAAAGTATGTTGACGACTTGGATGCAAGACAACCAGTCAACTTCGTGGAGTAACGGGTTAAAATTTATTTAGTTTATGAAGAACAGAGCGTTCCATTCTGGTATTAAAAGGTCCCCCTACGATGCTATGTTTGGTTGCGCAGCTAGAGTTGGACTGTCAACAACTGCCATTCCGAAGGAAGCACTTAATTCGTTGGTCGACGAAGATCAATTACAAAATACTTTGACTGCAATGAATGTTTCTTCTCAACCTGATAATGAAAAAGTAGTTGAACAAACAGTATTAAATAATCCCATTACGAAAGTATGTGTTGTCTGTTTAAAAGAATGCAGTGAAGATATAGTTTGCTTCAAATGTATGGAGCCTGTCCATATATCATGTTCGGAAGATTTTGTTTCAGAAGATGAAGTTGAGCAGAAAATCTGCAAAGTCGCCACAAACTAGGGGGCCTTGGTTCCGGTCTTCCATAAAGGTTGTATTATGATGATTTTACTTACGGCACTTGTGCTTTTTGTAATTTTTACCGCACGGAAATTTGTTTTGTTTCCATAGCAACAAGATTGCGTGCGGGAATGTCAAGTTACGATCCACGGCAACAATATTCGTAAGTACCACTAATTAGTTATGTCGTGAAAAAAAAAAACACTTTAATATACCTAACAAAATAATTATTAAATAAATGGATCAAAACCTGAGAATTGTAGTTTAGTTAGTTCATGTCATATATATGGTTACTGATAGGGTCTTTTTATTATTCCAGTTAGCCTAATATACACCTTGTTTTTAAAAAAAAAACCTATTTTGAGTTGTGTCACTTTTGTTGCAAAACTGCTCCCTAGTGGCAATTTTTTAAATTACAGAAATATCGTTCTAGCTGGCTGTAGGTCTGAATTTGGCGGTCTTCAGGGTACTATTAACTCAAAATCGGCTATTTTTTACTTGTGACATTATTGAAGCCGACATGCGATTTATTAATTGCTGAGATTATTCTCTAAAACATAAGAATACCCAGTAAAAGCTACAAAAAGTATTACGATATTACGATAAGTAGTATAACAATAATCTAACATTTATGTTATACTATTACGAGAAATATAAGTTTTCCAAAAGCTATTGGTGTAAAACTTGTCTGTATGTACTGTAAAAGAGACTTTGTCCTGACTGACTCAATGATTGACTGACCGACAGAGAATCAACGTAGAGCCTAAACTATAATAGGTAGAGACTTCGAATTTTGACAGTACCTTCGTTTCATAATGTAAGTGCTCAGTAAGGATTTTGGAAAATTTTGATTTTGTTTGCCAAAAATCAAGTGTGTTAGAGGAGACATAATAGGCCTATCTTTTTGCACAGAATTATCAAATCCAAATCACATTCCACATACAATTAACATGCCAACAGTGTTTTGTTGGCAGTGGTCACAGGTAGCTTTGGAAATAAGTGAAACGGGAATTTGACAAATTAGAGAAACTATCGATATAATTCATGGTATAAATAAATATTGAAGAATGAAATCCACGAAAATAATGCACAATGTGCTGCAGTCACATAACTTAATCTACCCTGAACATAAAGATTACCATACGAGATGTGGTAATATATATAGTATTATTTCGCAGGTTTTTGGGGAGGGAAGTATGAAAGTGGTATTTAATTTATTTTTAATTTCATCAGTTGTATGGTAACACGAGACTGAGAAATAAAATATTTCTCAAAGACAATACAATTTTATATTCCGGAATTTCCGTTTCTTCTGATTTCAACTCCTACAATCATGTGTACAAGCGATAGGAAAATTCTAAAATTCTACATCCTCTAGAGCCTTAAAAAGCTATATCAAGCGTTTTCTGAGCGAATAGTTTGAGAGTGATAAGTCGCTCTTCTTCATTTCAAATTCTAAATACCTATATAAGGACCTAGAATTTGAAAATCGAAAGTTCTTTATAAGTTAATTTCACATTACAAAATACAAAACCCGGGCGACGCCGGGCCTTTTAAGCTAGTGTAATATATTATTTGAGCTGATGTTTGATCCAACGCCACCGTATTCAATTGTGAAATTAATTGAAGATGGCCATAACAATCGGGAAAAAAAGAGCATCACTGAAATCGATTTTTTGTAATGTAACACATAAATATGTCGATCGTTTCGATTGCAGAGATTTGATTTTTTTCCCATAGGTGGACAGAAGGGGATCGTGAATGCACGCCTAAATGAGAAAACGCTGAATGATATGGACGAAACTCGCTTTGCAGGGATCTTTTTGGGGGTTAGGGAACTTGGATCTGAGGTTTTTTCCCCAATCGGCGCCCTTTAATCGTAAAATGTACCTTATAGCCGAGTTTTTAACTTTTTAATTATCAGTCTTTTAATTGGAATGATAATTCTTTCTCACTGGCCGTGGCTAAGGTGGAAAGGCAGAGTCAGACTGAAAAATTCAATGCCACTGCCGGGATCTGTACCAGGATCTTCGGCTCTCTGTGGCGCTGTTCTTCACATTAATTTATTATATCGGCACCTTACCATGGTAGAGCAGTGGCACAGAGAGTCGAAGATCCTGGTTCAAATCCAGGCTATGGCATTACTTTTTTCAGTCTCATTCTAGCTTTCCAATCGTTTTAATTGTTTATGCATAATGTGGATAAGGTTCACGAATCTTTGGTTCGTTTTAATCTTTTCGTTTCGAATCTGTATGCCCATATGGCAGCATAACATTAGTTTTATTTGTTTAATTGTTTATATTACTACGTAAAACAATATAATTAGGAATAAAATTATGTAATGCATGAAATTTATTTGAAAACGTCGTCACTGTTAATAAAAATAACGTTTTAATGATAAAAGAGAAATATTAAAATCAAACATCTAGCGTTTGAGTCAATAACCGCGGTCACCTGCTAGTAACTAGCATACAGTAGTAACATATTCTAATGAGATTTAAATTTAAAAAAATGCGTTCTAATATTAAGGCTTTGCAAACAAAATAAGGGGTTGCGCAGTTGTGCTTGGACTTTTTTTTTTGTAATTGGTAAATACTCTAACCAGTCATAAACTCATAACTCATAAGATTAAGGGAGAAAATTATAATTTCTTAGATTCCCCCCCCCCCCATTTTCTGCCGCCCTGTTTTTTCGTCTATCTGTCAATGTCTGAATCACGCTCAAACGGATGCACGTTCGTATTCTGAATATTACACTTTTGGGAGAAAACTAGCAGCACTAAGGTTGGGGATATAAGGAAAATGGAAGTAAAAAAAATCTATCGCTTAATAGATTACCGGTACTAATTGCCTCCCCCCAAAAAAATTGCATGATAAAAATCTTCAAATAGACCTAGTATTTCCCTAAGTTTCGTCCGTTCAGAGAATCTTTATCATAAGAATTTCAAATAAAAGCTGCTGAATTCAATACAAGCAGTTTTTTTGTATAGTAAGATTGAAATATAATTACTATCTCAATTTCCATTATGAAATGGGATGGTATGAATTCGTGCGGACATATTGGGAACTGCTACTTCAAACCTCCCTCTCCACTTCGCCTATTGACGAGATTAATAAGCAGACTGGCATTCTTTGTACTTTAGGTCTTGTATTCAAACTTTCCTTTACCAGACTCCTTCGGACTGGTCAAAGGTCTGACCAAAAACTTACAATGCTACAATTAGCAACTTAGTAACACACATGCAATCTATACCATCATCGCAACAGTACGTTGTATTCAGTTCATACCATGACTGTACAGGACTGCATAAAGCACAGCAAATAACCATAACTGAAATTAAAAATTAAATTTTGACCGTACCTACTGTGCTATCAGGATTAAATTTGAGATAGACACTCCCAATCATTAGAAAACGTAAGGTCAAAATTTCAGACCTCTAAGTGAAAATGGTTGCTTATGAGTCCGGATTCTTGAGCTTTAAATTATTTTTTGCACGACTTAACTAATCAGTGGTACTTACGAATGTTGTTGCCGTGGATCGTAAGTTGACATTCCCACACGCAATCTTGTTGCTATATGCAGTAAGTGTTTCCGTGCGGTTATGAATTTACTTTCGGCACGTCATAATACAAGCCTTCATGGACAAGGCCCCCCAGGACAAATATTCGGTTCGCATAACAACAAACACATGCGAATCACTTTCTGAAATAAACATCTATATTCAAGAATGTATATACATAATATTTTAATGTAATATCACAATTAATATAATTAAATTGATATAAATAATCATCGTGCAAAAAATAGCATGCAATACTCGTGCCTTAAGCGCATAACGGATCTCGGAAATTGAAAAAAAAAACTCTTTCCTCGATCCGTATGCATCGCTTACGGCACTTGTATCGCAATATACTATTGTTCCTTGCTAGCTAAATGTGATATTTGAATATAATTATCCGTTTCACAGTTATGACAGTCACATGATCCATTCTTATAAACCCAAAAATTTGCAAAATTAAAATTAAAATAAACTTAAAATGGCTCAAACGGTTTTTTAATTAAAATAATATAAAATACTTAAAGTAAAAACATGTATTTAATTTAATTATTATTGTTCTAATAAAATTACTTTTCAAATATTTGCCTACAAAGTGCGTCTTGCCAGTACTTTTGTAAGAGAAAATAAAGCATTGCATTTTGTAATTTTGTAATTTATGGCTCCATTGTCCCGGTAAAAGAAATCGTCAATGAAGCGAAATCCCTGGATTCTTTAGAAGACAATTAAGACATTCTTAAGAATCTTATACTTGCAGTTTATTCACAGTGTTAGTACCAGCAAGGCGCCCAAAGTATAGTATTCTAAAAGTTGTTTGATTATTTGAAAAACATTCTTGTTCAGTTTATGTGGTGGAAATGAAGGGTTAATTCCAAAATCAATTGTTTTCAATAAACTAAAAGCTGTTGAAAACTAAGCAAAAGTGTTCTCATAGTTTTGAGATTCACAGCAATGGAATTTTTAAAAATACAATAAAATACAAAAAAATTAATATAGGCTATATTTTGCTCCAATGTGTTCATTATAATTATTAAAGTAAACTACAACAAATAAAATAAAAATAAAGCTTTTCTAGAAATGGTAAAAAACTAAAATAAAACTATTATAATATGTTTAAAAATCTAATACAGGCTTTATAAAAACCTGAAAATCCAGGCCCTACTTATGAGTAAGCGGGCATACACACAACTCAGGGTGCGTTTAATACAGTATAGGCGTTGCCTTAGGGGTAGAAACTGTATAACAAGTTTGACTGATATTTAGGCAGCCTGTATGACTGAAAGTGAAATGTAAGAGCTGTGGTATTATATGAACTTGCGGATTTGGGACGACCCCTTATACTCTAACGTCAGCATATTTTCCCATTAATAATTTTAAGCCCATGGGTCGTTTACACGAAGGGTTTAGTAATAATAGTATCCAGCTGAAGGGTGAAGGGTACAGTCTCACCCTTCCCTCCCTCCATGGAAAATATCCCTCTTTATTTGTCCATAATAGGCTTATATAAAGCAGTTAAGATGTGGTTCATGGTATATCAATCTAACGAAAATCATAATATGATTTATGATATAACTCTGTAGTTCTCCAGGGATATGGTGTAATTGGCATGTATCAGTTCCAGTTCTCAATCATGTTTAGCGATTCGTTTTTATTGAAACCTTACTCAAGTTAATTTATCATAAATATAATGCCACGAGTGTCTTTCGTCGATCGGGAATTTATCTAACGAGTCTTCTATCTGACCAGTCCAACGATTTAGATTTATTATCGCAAACAAAGAAAAATATAATATTCCATTAATGTATGTATTTCAAGTTTTAAAGATGATTAACACAATTTCAAGCATACTCGTATGTGTGACTATCACCTCTCGAACGGTTCACTACTCTGGTCCCTGCCAAGAAATTGGGTACGCTAATTACAAATGGTCATAAAATGGTACAGTTAGTTTTCTTTCAAATCAGAAATAAATAAATAAATAATAAAAAAAAATGCTAATAATAAACCTTAACATTTATTATCTCTCAGCTTCGTAAAACACTTTCTAAATTTTAAAAAAGTTAAATCAATAACCAGTAGGCCTACTCCGTCAGCCACCAAAGCAAGGAGTTGTTACATCAGCAGAACACCAGCTCTTAATGTAGGTATTTCAAACAAAATTCTTAAAATAGGGCTTTAGTGATCATTAATCTTATACTAACTCTTATTGATTTCTATAGATTTACTGAAGATGACACGCAAATAGTGTCGAAATGCATCTCGTTATATAATACATCAATAACGACGCTGTTACCCGAATACGAAGGAATCTTTGGAATATACGACGAGACACCGAGATATTCTACAGTGTTAAACAAGTACAGCCTAGTATTCAAGACAAAATCAAGAGGTGTAAAGTTAAGTAAAAGAATCTAAATAGAAACTCATACTAACATATATTCTTTATATTGACTCCAGAGGTGCATATATGACATTTTTGTGTATTTTATCAAAGGACAAGAGTGAAATACCTGCACACTTTATTCATAAATGAAATATTCTTCATTTCCATCCTCGTTAATAAAACTTATCGGTAATTACACAAGAGAACCTATATCACTTTTAATCTACGTATTATTTTACTAGTATTTACAGTTAAATCTTTCGGGTGTTCATAGTCTTGCCTAATCCAGGTTTAACCATCAAATAATCTAACTTGTTTTAGATCAATATGTAAGAGATGTTTTCAGCTATATAACTTATATGTTTTACTGAGCTAATAATATTTCAGGCAACATAGGTTTTAATCAATTCAAATAACTTCTATATACAGGGTGCGGCATTTATCGTTTCCCATTTTCAAAACCGTGTAACACATTTATTTAAGAAATAAATAAGCTACATTGAACATTTTTAAATGCCTTCCAGTCTTGGATTTGCAATTCTGGTCTTACTTTTTCAATATGATGTCCTTGAGATGACCTCCATTAACCTCAACACCTTGCTGCAATCTCCATCGTACACTGGTCATTACGCATTGTGTGGTGTCTTGCGTAACATTTGCATTTTCCTGCAACTCCACGCATAATCCACAAGCGGCCAGCTTACATTCCTAAGGTCGTTGTGTGGTGTGGCATTGCAGCACAGGGTATTATTGGCCCTTATTTCTTTGAGAGCGATAATGGTGCTTCGGTTTCTGTCAACTCTGAACGTTACAATCACATGCTGCAAACTTTCTTCCTACCAGAATTGACACATCGTAACTTGGATATTGAGAGATTGTGGTTTCAACAGAATGGTGTTGTAGGGTAACACATACTGCACATCTTTCAATGGACACCCTTCATGCTGCTTTCCCCGGCCGAATTCTTTCCAAATTCTTTCCCTCCAAATCTCCCGACCTTACTGCACCACATTTTTCTTTTCTGTGGAACTATCTGAAGTCTAAAGTTTTCGCTCATGCAGTCCCTGACATTAACAGTCTTAACAATGCAATTCAGCAGGAAAGTGCAAAGGTTGCGCAAGACTCCACACACCGCGTAATGGCCAGTGTACAAGGGAGATTGCAGCAATGTGTTAAAGCTAATCTCAAGGAAATCATATTGAAAAAGTAAGACCAGAATTGTAAATCCAAGAATGTAAGACATTTAAAAATGTTCAATGTAGCTTATTTCTTTGTAAAATAAATGTGTTACATGGTATTGAAAATGGGAAACTTTAAATTCCGCACTCTGTACTTTGTTTTGAACCAGTCCATGCCAAGGTAGTGAATGTAATTGCCATTATATTTAGTAATATGGCAATGAACATTTCCAACAAACTTGTATTTTACAAAAATATGTAACAGGTTATGATATGTATGTTTTGCTAGTGCATAAGTACTTAGTACAAGTCATAAATAAAAGATGTAATCTGTTTATATTCCAAGTCTTTCATATTCCGGCATTATACGTTGTATGTTGTATTGAATATTTACTAGTACAGAGGTGGAAAATTAATTTAAAATTAATTTATTATTAATATTTATTTATTTCAAACTAATTAAAATTTCTCTGGCAATTAACGGGAAACAACGGTAATCGACTATCTTCGACTGATGAAGATCGGTTTTCTTTATAGGGCCTAACAAATGGTAAGCCATTTAAAAGAAACGTCCTTCGCCAGGGTCGGTGTCGTTTGAACAAGCATTCATTTTATTCTTTATTTTGAAGATCCAAAAATCACTGTGTCATCTTAAGTTATAGCAACGTTGTTCAATACTGTATCTTTATTGAGAGGATTATATTATTTATCTTCTCAACTGACATACATTTTTCTGATTTATTAGTTTTGCCTCTATCTTATCTATTTACACTATAGTAATTCATTGCATACCCAGGCGGCTTATTTTGTTACCAGAAGAAATTCACCACCAGCTCAACCTATGCTTTTATTGTCACCGCACCTATCAGATAGTTACCTCAGCCAATCAAAATCTAAGAAAGTTTTGTGACAGCTACCCGTCGACTCTGCGTGGAGTCAAAAGCGGGTTTGAAAGATCTAGTTACAGTAAACATAACACATGTGAATTGATTAAACCGAAGGAAGAACTGGGGTCAGTAATAACAATGAGAGAATATTGCAACGTTGATTTTGTTTTGGAAAACGGAAACCAAGACCGACTTGGTCAGATCAATTAACATAAAGAAACACCGACTGTTTAATCCTTTGAAGCCGCCTGGATATGCAAAATGAAAAACTCTAGTCGCCTCGCTCATTGCGTTGACAGTTAACATCAAAGAAGTCGCCGCCCGACCTTATCGCTTGGCGTAGTTACCACACTGCAAAGTGTTAAAAAGGAGAGCGGGAAGACATAGATGCAGATAACACTTGTGACAATGGCATTGAGCAATGAGAGAATTGGCAACACGAATTCAGTCAGCGGTTTCTTTTGAGAAAACCTTTTACAGTAACAAGAAACAATGTAATATGAGAACAAAGCGAGCCGCCCGTCAACGCTATGAGCGAGGCGACTATACATTAAGTTGGAACTTTAGAAGACTTCAGCTATAATGATGAGAATAGTGACAATGTTATAACTGAAAAAAATAATAAGAATCATCTTACCTAATATTTGAGCTGGTATTTCCGTGTACATCGTGTTTAGTTGTGGCCTTGCTGGGTTGCCATAGCAAACTGCGTAATAAGAGTCTTTGTAATGGATGTGACTGGCTTAAAGAGCAATTTAGGTGAAGAAGAATTTTTAATGGGGTCCTCCGAAAGCAATACAATACGAATACGAATACCGAGAATCAACATATCCCCTTCAGATATGCTTTTCGGGATGAAACTAAGGCAATTTCCCATAAAGGTGGTCTTTGCAATGAGCATAAATAAGTCTCAAGGACAAACCTTTGATAAGGTAGGCATATAGCTTTCTCAACCTGTCTCTGAATATGAGCAACTTTATGATGAGTTTTCAAGAGTAAAAAGTTCGCAAGACGTAAAGGTGAAGGTGAGGGTGAAAATGATTGATACTCCAGAATAAGGAAAATTATTTAAAGGTTCAGAGATGGTATTTACAGGTAATGTGGTATACCATTAACTATTTCGGGACTGATTGAGTGAATGATCTTACGAAAGCCTATGACTGTTTTTCAAATACACCCTTCGGATTAAACAATTGCCAAGTGCAAACGAACGTGAATTAGCAGATGCCTCTGATTTTCTTATTTTTTCATAAAATGGCATTTAATCTAGAAGCCGGGAATTCTGTGACGACCCCACCAAGCTTGTGATAAACAAAGAAAGAAGACTATATTTGATCGAAATGAAGACACGAACTCTGAAAATGAAACATCTAAAGGAAATAGTACGTTTTCTTCAATGTAGGCCATGATTCCATCTTCAATATTTTTATTGATTTGATATGTCGTAAGCACAATTTTCTCGGTCTTTGTGGAGATTGATGACGTCACATCCGGTTCCCGTGGCGCCGCACTTGTCACACGTCATCGTTGAAAAGCAAGGCAGCTTCCGGCTTTTTTAATTGAAATGCGTTACAATAATAGTAGCAACGTGGATTATGACAAATCCGTTATTTTTGTAATAAATCTGTAAGAAAAAGCATACAGTTCATTGCAAATAGTTTATTTAAGTTAGATACATATGACTGGGAGCAATTAAAAGTTATTCAGGTAAATCATTGGCATGTCTATCATGTTTTCTCAGAATATCAGTATCAAGTTCCTTTAGGCTCCTTACTGACCCAGGGGTGAATTTATAACTCATTGAAGCGAAAGTTTGGAATTACTGTGGGAGTTAGGGATATTATGGAATATCCCGAAAAACGGGGGGTCCGGGGATCCTCCCCCGAAATAAAAAAGCGAAGTGCAAAATGACGAGTTTTTAGGGCCTCTGAGTGATTCCTCCAAATTTCTCAACCGACTAAAACTCTTTTTGCCCAGAATTTTAATTCTGTCCAGAAATATGCCGGTTTTAGATATTACATAAAAATTAAAATCATTAATCAATAACACTCATCAGAATTTTTACCTTTAACTTAAAAGAAGTAAGGCCTGGTCTGAAATAGTTAACTTTTTCTTTCTTTGCCTTAGTTTTACCTCTCTCTTTTAGGGCTGCGATCTGTCAGGAGAGGGATTATCTATAAGGATCACATACATACTTTTTTTATTAATCAAGGAAAGGGAGGGCCTCCCCGGATGAATGATCAGCCCAATGCCGGGGCCACCTCTGAGACAACACGAACACATAGGACGAAACGCACAATTCACACACACACACACACACTCCGAACAAGGTGAGGATGCAATGAAGACGATAATGACGGCAGATGATATCCGGGGACCACAAGGGCCTAAAGTTACCCGACATTAGTCTTACAGGTAAGTTGTCCCGACCAGGATTCAAATCCGTGCCCGCTGCGTGAGAGGAGCGAATGCTTTCCCTACGCCACAGTGGTAGACGAAATAGTTCTCAAGAAATCAATTTATCATTTATAATAATAGTCAAAGAGAAGTAATTCGAACAATTGCTATCTTGCGGGTTGTGGCTGGTCTACACTTTTAACATAAGGCGTCTAAAATATAAATGCTATTCAGCTTGCTTTGTATAATTCTCAGTTTGAAATGGGGCGAGTGCATAAACGCTTTTATTTTATTTTATTTTGTTTTGTATTTAATTAAATTTGAATGTTATTTTATTATGTAATTAATTCCGACGAATAATAAAAATCAAATCAATGAAAGAGAAAAACCAAGGGGGGAGGCCGCGGCCCCTACACCCGCCACTGCACTGACGTAATATTAAGAAACGTACTTTATGTCAACTAAAGCAATACCGGTACCATATAATTTGAAAAACACTGTAACGATGATATAGTCTAGGTAGATTGAAGTCATAATCTGCTGGGCGTAAACGTATTGGTAGACAAATTGAAACACAACGGGCATTTCGAGAACAATTAAATCTGCGCAATTTTCCAACAATGGCAACAATTCTATCCATGGCAAGAAGGCTGGAGAAAACTGGCTCCCTCCTCAGTGAGTCTGGAAAAAAATAATAAAAATAAAAAAATATATGCAATGAGTCAAGATCGTATTGATGATGTTCGAGCACGTTTAGTGTTGTATATAACAACACTACCTTATCTATTCCCCCTCACAATACTGTATTTTATTCTTCATACTTCACTGACGGGACAGCTCGTCTGTGGAATTCCTTACCTGAGGTTATAAAATTCTACCGAACACTCATGATGTTCAAGATGAAGTTAGTTTACCACTTGAACACCAACCATTAACATTTATATTATATACTTCTTTCATCTTAAAATTGTTGTTTTTGTGTTGTTTTCATTTATTTTTATTTTCCTTTTTTGTTTTCTACCTATTATTAGGTTAATATTTTTTCTTTAAGTTGTTCTACTTACAATGTTGAACTTCCTTTGTTATAGTTTAATATAGTTTTAAAATTTTCACTAACAGAATTTACATTTATATAATATAATCATGTCTTTTTTTATTAATTAGATTATTTGATAACGTTTGAATATATCACCTCTGGTTAGTGGAAGAGAATACCTTAAAACCTTAAATACACCAGAGAGAAATATAAATAAATACGAATAACCTGGGAAACTACTCAGTCAATCTTCGATGTCTCCTGGGCTAATCAATACCTAATTACCTGGCCGCAACTCAGACGTATACGCTGGGCCGCAATTCATACGGGCCGAAATTTGTACGTAAATTTGAGACTAAGACGCAACTCAACTTTACTGATAAAAATCTTCGGCAGAAGACTACAATAACACCGAGAATAAAATTATCCTTTGCAGAGGGATCGTAGTTTGATGTTATAACTGTGTTGTTAATTTGCATCTGAAAAAACTATCTGGGTATGAGTTTTACATGTGAACATAACAGCATTAGTTTTGGTGCTACACAGCCACATTAAAGAACCTAAGTAGCAGATAAAGCGTTATGGAACAGAAGGGTATAAGAACCATTTACGCGCCGGATGGAGTGGGGATTAGTAACTGGATATTCCATATAACAAATTCGGCACCATGAATTCAAGATGTACATTTTTATTAATTATTAAAAATGCTATTAAGATTACGCAGAAATAATTGCCACCCCCGCCCGCTTTTAAATAATAGAAGCCCTAAAATTTGCGGCGCTGAATCGATGGGGCAGGACAAGTTGCATCATTTCTGCCGCATTAAGCACAACATAATTATGTGGAATATTTAAACATGCGTCTGGATTAATAATTGAGAATAAAACTCCGCGTGGTATTGACACAGTCCAATTGCAACCCGTTGATTTATCATTTCCCCATAAACTAGTCTGGATCATTGATAGCACTTTGCTTCTCCAGGGGGGGCTTAAATTATATTCCAGTCAGTCCGAATTTCTGTGAATATAAATAAGTTCATCTACATCTTTGTGAGATTCTTAACAATGGCAGGTTTGTGCAAGCGCAAACGCCAACTACTTGCCCCAAGATCGATACCTGGTGTCCACAAAATTTATCAATACTTTTCTCGATGTACATCATCACCTTGGATTATCATTCTACGTCCTTCGCCACAATTTCATCATCAAGCTGATATACAGGGTTTTAATGAATAACACCGAAATATTTGACCTTAGTATAGAAGGGACATAGACAAGCAACTTTTATTAGGCGATTTTTGCTCTATGACGTAAAATGTGTTTCCTACCGGGCATTAAAGCCATTATAATTTGGTGCTCATAAGTCAATAATAAAGCGAAATAGGGTTAAAATTTTCATTAAATTGATTTCATGCTTTCTTAATCATCGACAAAAACCTGATTCTTAATCATTGATCAACAGCTGTATCATAATTTAGAGTTTTCATAGTCTGCAAAAGTTACAGACTAATCACATGACTGGCCGCCACTGCATTAATTTGTTTAATTCCTAACTCCAGTGTTAACAACGAAGTTCCTTTGTTTTGCATTTTTTTCGAATGTTAGAAGTCAATGGCGGCCATACCCTGAGAGATTTTATGCTGTAACTGGAAAAATTGAATCCATAGAGCAAAAATATCCTAATAAAAGTTGCTTGTCTATGCCCCCTCTATACACAGGTAAAATATTTCGATGTTATTCATTAACACCCTGTACAGGCATATAAAAGTTAATAGGCCTGACTATGAAGTAGTATTATCTGTTTACCATGACCTGCACCCTTCTGAGATTATGGAGTTTTCTTTGTTGTTTGGAGGAATAATGGTCCCTGTGGCGTGTTACCTACTTACTAATTACAATGAGCAAATGTCGGGTCCTTGATACAGTGATCTGTAGGTTGAGTTGGCGTTTGGCTTACTCCTTGTCTTTTGAATGAGTTATAGTTTCCTATAAGAAGGAATGACAGATGTAGGAGGCTGTATCTTCGATTTACATCCTACAATCATTTGGTTTCCCCATCATTCACATTTACATACTCATTATGAATGAGAACGAGCCCCCAGCAAGCGAACCAGTTATACATTAATTATACATTATAACGTTTACGAACTGTTTAGCAGGTTTAGAGTAATAAATATTAATAATTATTACAAATCTCAAGATGGAACAGAGATAATTTAAGTCAGGCTCTATTAAACTAGTATATTGTGAGTTTTTTTTTCTTTCCAAGTATTTTAGAATTTTTTCTTGAATCTCGTTCTTATCTACTCTTATACAATTCAACGGCCCTAAATAGCGTGCTTGCTCGCCCGCTTCGTGAGACATCGGGTATACTCGGCGATGTTCGTATCTCTCAGTCTAAACTTTCATGACGACTACAAGATTAGGAAAACCGTTTCTTTATTATATAAGGCCTAAGTGAAATGAACTCAATGAACAAATATTCTAATTTTATTTTTACTTACAATTTTCATAGCTCTGAACCACAAACATTTTTAATAATCTACCAGTGTAAATTTCTTAAAATTCCTGGAGTCAATGAATAGTGGCGGGCGAAGCCGGGGGCACCAGCAGTAAAATATTGATGATTTAACTCTTGAAATATCGCTGATAATAATAATCCAAATCAATCACTCCTTCTCTTGAAAAATTATATAATTTCCTAAAATTACACTGAATTTATCAAATAAAATTCACAACTCATTCATCTGTCAACAAACAGTTGAAAAACGCCATTATCCACCGCCGTCTCGAGAATTACGCACGAGAATTAGCCTATACAGTTTAGAAGGCAGTGGATCACAGTTATCTTTGGAACTACATAATAGAATCTGAGATCGTTTTCCCAGGTAGCAATTTCTAATCGTGGAATGTACTCTAAAGCCGGAATTTTAGCTGTTTCATTAATTATGAATGGTTTAGTTTAAGAATGATTCGCGTGCAAGTGTTAATAAATATAATGCTTTAATAATAATTATTATACTATTAATTTCTAATTTTTCAGTTAATTATCGTGGGCGAAACCGCGGGCACATCCTAGTCTTGAACAATATTTACGAACTATTTTGAAAGATTTACTGCAATAATAATTGTTTAGCCTTATTACTGTTTCTTATTCTACAGAAACATTATACTACTTTAACCCTGATGTCAACACTGTTGAATTTCTACTGACTTGATATATGCCTAATGGGGGGAAGGCAAAATCATCTACCAACAAATCGCAATTCTGATGTTTATTCACCTACTCTTTCTCAAGTGAGCTTTCGACTTCCTAATTTCAAATTAATGATTTATGAAACAAGTGGTAAAAACAATATTTTATTTTGCGAGTAGGAATATTTGCGAAACGAGCCCGTAAGGGCGAATGTAGCAATCTTACGAGGAAAATAAAACAATTTTTATCAAGTGTATCATACACTATTTCTTTAGACAGTTGTTGTATTTGTGAAATAATTTTATTACATACTGTGCAACCATTTTGGGAGTATTCCAGCTACCCAGTATGCACTTGGGCAGATAGAGTTAATTTGTTTTCGGGTGCATGGTTGGTAACATATGGAATGGAGTGGATAACGCTTTTCAGCCACCATGTGACTATTTTTTGCGACTACCGCGAGAAATTTAACATTAAAAAAGGCGTATCTTAATGAGTTTTAAGATTTTCAATTTTTATCAAGCTGAGTCTATTTAATAATCTTTTGTAAAAAAAAAAAAAAGAGTATTTTCCATGCGACTGAAACCATAGTTGGCAACCCTGGAGTGTTACAATTTTATACCACTCAGTGCCATAATTTTTCTCCTTTTGCTTAATATCATCTACCGTTAGAAATGCTTATTTTACCTTCGACTGTCTAAAAATTATATTATTTATCTTCTTGTATAGAGTCTGTCTTTTTGGGTTTTCTTCCTAACGTTTATCGAAATTCTTCCCTATTAATTATTATTTATCGCTTAATAGTATTTTTTATACTTTTATACTTTTTTAGTAATTTTTATCTATTTTTTTTAAAGTACGTGTGATATTTACTTGTTTTATTAAGCGCAAGAATGGTACTTTCTGAGTTTTTGTGGTGGACGGGAAAATGTCTGTCCGTCTTTCAGTCTATCCATGTGTCTGTATGTGCGATAACTCAAATACGCCATATCGGAGTTTCATGAAACTTGGTATGCGCATTTATAACGTCCATGGGAAAAAGCCTACCGGTATTGATTTTGGACCAAATGGGTTGACCAGTACCGGAATTAACGGTCACCTCTATTATAATGTAATCTAGAGACAGGCACAATATGAAGAAAATTTTGCCAAAATATGAAATTTATTTATGCTAAATATGAAATTATGAAGAAAAAAATTAAAAATATTATGAAATGCAATAAATCACCAATTTTATCATCTGAATATTTGTTATTTGATTTAAGACAACACACAAAGGAATATCTACCATATTCACAATGAGAGGGTAAAATAAAAACACTAGTTAACTGGTAATTAATACGTTAAATATTCACAATATTCTATTCACCTACATTTTTCACATCACATCAACTAATATTTAAATAATATTACAATAAGATAAAAGCAGCTTTTCAATGTTTTCTGGCAAAAAGTACATCTTCTGTCGGTAAGAAACGTCTGAACTGTGTGTGTGTCTTTTTAATTTTCTTTTTTTTTATGTATAATGCTTAGGGCCCTGATTTATTGGTGAAATAAAATGGCTGATTTCGGTGTTAACTTCCTTCTATTTCGTGGGTATTTCGTGAAATAAATTACTTATACTACATTAGGAACGTTGCGCAATCATAAACTTTGCTTCTTTATTTACATGAACTAACACTCCCCCATTTCATATTCTTCTGCCCTTGTAAGAACTGAAGTAACTTTCGATTTAGGCATGATTAGAGTTAATGTTCAAATATGATTAGAAATACTATCGTAATTTCTACTAAACACCATCAGATAGCTATTTGCAAACAGAAGTGCCAACCATACCACTCTGGATAAAAGACGAAATCTTTTGAATACAAGTAACAAACATTCTACACTCTTCTGCTGTAATCGATCATAGGCATCGCTAACTTGGCAAAGACATAGCAGGAAAGGAGTGTACTCAAACAGTACAAACCAGGTCACAGACAATCTGCAATCTTTGTAATCGATCACAAATATCGATATATCGGTAAATCTTCGACAGCCACAGAAACAGCAGGAAAAAAGCATGCTGCTAAGAAATAAAAAATACAGTACACCAAAACAAAATATTTTGATTTTAAGGCACAATTTTCGTGCTCATTTCTCACTTTACGGACAGAAGGGGCATATTTCACGCTTATAGACACATTTCGCGGAATCGAGTAAATTTTGCGATATTTCGTGGATTCAATTTGGTTCATATTGGTATTTTAAGCATATAAAAGATAAATATAGTAAAGGGAGGTTGTTTTATAAAATTTCGCGCTAATCGTTGTTATCAAAAAATACGGCCCCTAATAATGCTATTTGTTTGTTGTTTCAGCTGAAACTTTGTGTTTGCAGATACCAGTATTAAAAAATAAATTAATAACAAAATTATTATGTAATTCAGTCACCCATTTGTTCAGAATAAAGATAACGGCGAAAGCCAAATATTAAGTGCACTTTAAGCTCCGCCCACTCGATCACTCAATATTCACATTTTGTTTCTCAGGGAAGCAGGTGACAAACTATCCTTGTATATTGTCGCCGACACTCCCGACAGTACCAAATATTAAAAATGCGAGAGTGCCCCTTGTAACAAATAATAAAACTGCTAGAGTGCCCCTTGTACCGAATATTAAAAATTCTAGAGCACCCCTTGTACCAAATATTAAAAATTCTAGAGCGCCCCTTGTACCAAATATTAAATGCGAAAATATGTGCCTTGTACCCAACGGTTTGTCAGCCTATTCATCCTCGAAGAATTCGCTAGATCACGGCATAAAATGAATTGCTTCACTGGGGGAGGGCTGGCCGGGATATGTCTTCATGCGAAGATGCATCTTATATTTGTTCTTTCCCAAGATATCAAATGTAGCGTAAACATAATTTGAATGTTAGTACAAATTTGTCTTTAGATAATATTACACAGGTAATAAAAAGGACTATATTCCATACTTAACACTTTTGTTACAAAATGTGCACATAACAATCGTTCCATCTGTTTTAAAACAGTTTAACTCTGTCACCAATTGCGCATTCCAGATTTAGGCACACGATCCAAATCACCACGAATCGCAAACAACACATAAATGAATATTCCCTCCTCCCTGCTAGTGAGCTGGTTCCTCTAACTGTAAACATCCCCTACCCCCACCCTTGCTGTCAAGTTAGCTTTCGGAATGCAAAAAGAATTTGACTACCTCCACTCAATAGGTAGAAATTCCATTCCCGATCATAATGGAAGTAGGCTATTATTAGAGCGGAATGGTGTACGGTACCTCTTAACAGTTAGAAGTGTTGCCAAATGTCTTAGCTTTCTGAAGTTAGCGGTTTAGGGATTTGAGATGCGATTCCAGGAACATTTTTCAAAACATTTTAATAATGTGGAAAACCCGATTCATTTGTCAAATAAGTAATAATGAAGGAAAAATTTGCAAATCATACAAAATATGAAGCTTTATGAAGATTTTCACGAAATATGAAGATTTTACCAAAATATTATGAAATATGAACTTTTTTCTTGCTTGCATTGCCATCTAAACTTCGTGATTCGTAAAGATCCGAGTTTTCAGAGCGCTAGTAGCCATATTTTAGAATATGAAATTTCATATTTTGCCTGTCTCTACCTAATCATCGTTCTCCGAAGATCCGAAGTATTTTGGTTGGCTCGCAGACAGCCGAGCTCCCGTAACTAAAGTAAACAAGAATAGTTCAGATATATCAGTTTCTGTAAGTAGAAATAATAGGCGAAATTACTTATTAAAGAACATGCTTTCATTTCCAGAAGTTCTATCCAGCTGTTAATTTACATAAATCTTATTATTTGTGCATTTGACAGCACACAAACACAATATTAATTTTATAATCGGTATAAAATGCTACGACAATATTGCATGGCCCACAAGAACCTAAACATAAAGTAGGCCTATCACATTGCCGATCGCTCATCTCTAGGCGTTGAATATTTAAACGCAGCTACCAATATCTACATTATATTTTAATGCGAGTATTTTTCTTAAGCGCTCCTGTGCCAGCAATAGATCTAATGTAATTCCTGACAGACTGATTTCAATACGACTTTAATTCATTCATAATCTATACGGCTGTTTAAACGTGAAACAAACATGTCAGCGAATCGTAGGCCTATTCTTACATCATTAATATTATTGCCAGTGCATTTTTGAAAAATTGACATTTTTAAGAATTTCTTATATCAATGTATAGAGTATGAATTAAGGTTAAGAATCAAACTTTAGACCTTTGTTCTTCCGCAAGCCCTGCTTAATTAATCGATCTAGAGCTTATCTCTAGATCTATTACTAAAATAACTCTTCTATCATAGTTGCAATTATTACTGATTTAATAAAAAAAAAGAATTCTGTCACTTTGTTATATCTGTTTACCTGATTTTATTTTCTTCTGCCTTTTCTTTCTTCCTCTTGTTTCATTCCTTTCTTCTATTAAGTCTTCTGTTTTCTTTTTCATCCCTTATGTATTTTAAAAGTTTTTGAAGTGAAACTTCTTTAGCGGCGGTACGGGGTAAATCGGGAACTTGTGTAACGCTCAAAAATCGTCACAAAATTAATGTAACGCTGAAAAACGTCACGAAATTAATGTAATGCTCAAAATCGGAATCGAATTGAGAATATCTGCAACGTACTTTTGATACGTGGCTCCTTCCTCTTTTATGCCCACTACTATGTAGTAGGCAATGGGTACCTAGGCAAAGCCCATTTGCCCCATGATTTTGAGTATGATTTGGAAGTGGTGTCATAACTGTAAAGTAGGGGTGGTTAGGAATGTTCGATTCTATTGTTGTAGCCGAAAAGACAGTCTATTGTAATTTTGTATATCCAATTTCTTGCTCTAAAATTTTGTTTTACGCGGTCAGAGGGTCCTTTTATTTAAAAATTTTGAAGTTTGGGGGGGGTGTTATTGTGCGGGTTGCGGCCCGTCTTTTGCAAGGGAACTATTCCAACATTCGTTGCGAGGCCTTGGAAAACCGCAAAAAACCTTGGCAGAATAGCTTGACTTTAGTGATTTAGCAATAGGACCAGATTTTATTTAGTGTAGGCTTAATGCATGGTGACTTCTAGTCTGGAGATCCATTTCCTGAAATCACACAAAATGCTTATTAATTTCTACTCGGGGAACCAAATTAAAAATTTTCCCCTGCTATTTGGCTCGTGTTCAGAGTATTGCCAGTCCGAATTACCAGTTATCCGCCTTATATAAGGTCTTGTGTGTTCTGTTAGAGTCCTAGTGCTTCAATCATCTCCTGTGGAAGGAGTGACTTCGGCCTCTTGTGTTTGTCGTGTGTTATGTCATAACGGCCCAGCTCCGCGATTTGGGGATTTTCGTGCCCGTTGCAACTTTCGTAGAATGTCGCCGCGCTTGTCGCTATATATTCTTGGATGGTGTCCATGTTAGTTTCCTTATGGAGGGTCCAGATTGGAGTGACTCGCGGAAGTTTAGTGATAGTGTATAATACTCTGTTTTGTAGTTTTTGCAGTTTACTCATATGAGTTTTGCTGGCGTGGTCCCACACTGGGCTAGCATATGTTATGATGCTCCTAACCAATGCTTTATAGATCGTTAAGGATGTACGAATGTTTAGTTTGGAAGTGTTGTTCAACAATGGGAATAGATTCCTTAATTGGGCATACGCCTTAGCTCGCAAGGAGTCTATATGTTTCCTGAATAGTAACTTTTGATCCAATATTACTCCCAAGTACTTGGCTTCTGTTTTCCATGGGATGGCTTTTCCGGTTATTATTAATTCAGGAGGTAGGATTCTGAGTTGTGACCATTTCTTAGTGAATAGCACTGCTTGACATTTGTCAGTGTTTATTTCTACGCGCCATTTTGTTAGCCACTCCTCTAATAGAGGTATTGTTCGGCGTATTTGGTTTGCTGCATGTGTTGCTTTGACTGATTGTCCAGTGATCAGTGTATCGTCAGCAAATATGTGTATGTTGCTATTATTATATTGTGACCGATGAGGAATATCATTTATAAAGATGTTGAACAGGCTGGGGCCCAGGATGCTTCCTTGTGGCACACCACTTCTGATATCTTTTAGGTCAGAATGTTTGTTTTCGCAAGTTACGTGGAAACGTCTGTTGCTAAGATAGTGGTACACGAGTCGGATTATACCGTCGTCGAGATTCAGTTCGATCATCTTTCTGATCAGGCCATCATGCCAGACCTTGTCGAAGGCCTGTTTTATGTCGAGATAAAGGGCTGCGGTGGAACGATTTTCGTTGAAACCTCTTGAAATGTTTTCAACGTGTCGCATGAGCTGGGCCGTCGCACTGTGTTTTGGACGGAAGCCACATTGTTCGTTTCTGATTACGTTGAGAGTTTTGAGATTATGACTGAGGCGCTTACTTAGTATTTTTTCTGCTATTTTACTCATTGTATCGAGTAGTGTTATTGGCCTGTAATTGCCTGGATCCGATAAGTCCTTTTTTGGTTTGGGAAATAGGAGTACTCTTCCTTCTTTCCATATGTGGGGAAAGTGTTTCAGTCTGAACATGGCGTTTATGATGTTCACTAGGTATCTGATCGCGACAAGTGGTAAGTACTTTAATACTTGGTTTTGGATGCCATCGATGCCTGGTGCCTTACGATTTTTCAGATGTTTGCGACTTCGCCGACACTGGTATTTCGAATGTTTGTGGTGTTTGGCGTGTTCATGAAGTTCGTTACGATTTGTTCGGTTTCTCTTATAAAATTGTTATTATGGTGGGATTCATTGGGTGTGAATGTGTTTGTAAGGCGTGTTGCAAATACTGCGGCCTTTTCTTCACCTGTGTATGCTGTTTCATTGTTATGGATTAGTGGAGGCAGCGGCGTGTGGACATGCATTACTCGTTTGGTTAGGTTCCAGACTTCACTCATATTACGCGTATCCAATTCTGAGAGGACACTGTCCCATGTGTTGGATATGTGATCCTGAAGGGCCTGGCTGATGTCCCACTTTAGCCGGTTCATTAGTACTTTATGATGTGGGTTTCTATGGCGTTGCCATTTTCGTCTCGCATCATTCCTTTGCCTAATGAGGCACTTAATTTCGGCTGTAATGCTAGGGCGATGTTCCTTTATTTTCTTTTGTGGTATGTTTTCATTTATCGCATTCTGTATTACGCCAGTCAGTATGTGGACGCTGCGTTCTAGGTCGTCTTGGTTCTCGATTTGTCCATTAGGCAAGTTTTCAATTATGTCGTTTTGGAATTGTTCCCAGTTCGCGTGCGCGTAATTTAGGACCACTTTTTTGTTGATTTCCTTGAGCTTTCCCGAAAGTGTAAGTAATACTGGTGAGTGGTCTGAGCTTAGCTCGTTCAAAGCTCTAATTTGGATGTTCATATTTACATTCCTAACAAGGGCTATGTCAAGCACATCAGACTGTTGGTTTTCGTTGTGCGGAATGTATGTGACCTCGTTGGGTGCTATAATTCCGAAGGGCGTGTCTGTTTCTTCGAACATTTCCAACAATGCAACACCCGCCTGATTTACACTCCTGCTGTTCCAGCATGTGTGCTTTGCGTTTACGTCACCGGCTATTATTACGGAGTTTGAAGTTCGCAATAGTGCTTCTATTTCGTCTACTGATATGTCGCCTGGGGGGTTGTAACCGTCACGAAATTAGTAGTGTGTTTCGGAGCGGACTGCACAGAAAACAATCAACTCAATGATTAGGAGCGATCAAAGGAAATATTTCAGTCCTAGTACGAGGACCTGCAAATGGGAATAGAAGTAGTAATAATAATAATAATAATAATAATAATAATAATAATAATAATAATAATACTTACTTGTTCAATGGCAATAGACAATTCCTAAGCAATCTAAAGGTATATTATCTATTTTATGGAACCCGGAGGTTCATTACCGCGTTTAAAAAATCCAAACAATAAAAAAATCAAAGATTCAAAATTTAAAAATCCAAAATTTCAAAATTAAAAAATCAAAGATCCAAAATTAAAAAGTCCAAAAATCCAAAATAAAAAAACCAAAATTAAAAAATCCAAATTTCCAAAATTTAGAAAAAATAAAAATTCAAAAATTCAAAAATTCAAAAATCCAAAATTTAAAAAATAATAAAATCCAAAATTAAAAAACAAAAAATCTAAAATTTAAAAAATTAAAAAATAAAAAATTCTAAGATCGAAAATTTAAAAAATTATAAATTATAAATTCAAAGATCCAAAATTAAAAATTCCAAAATACAAAATTAAAAAAGTCCAAAAACCCAATATTAAAAAGTATAATAATGCAAAATTAAAAAAAAATTCACGCACACTTTTTTTCTTTTTTCTTTGCTTTTAATATTTTTTTGTCATGTATACTGGGCCTATACTTATCATTTGTGTAGATCTTTTTCTTCCGTGTTTCCATAATACTTGGGATAGGTATCTCATTAGCCTTCTCCCTAGCATCTACTATAACATATCAACACCAACTGACAGTAACTAAATCATGAATAAATCTCTGAACCAACTACTGTACTGCCCATTAAACATGCGCTACATAATTATACGAGATTATCTCCCTACACATTATTTCGTTATGAATTTAATTTGGGTATTTGTATGTACAGAGATGAGCCTCACGTTTTACCAATGACGTTTTACGAAGCTGAAAGCATCTGTTTATATACTCCATTGTACTACAATGCTTGATTCGATTGCTTGCTGGCTTTAGGGTAGGGATCTTCGACTTGACACTAGATTGATGATGTGCGGCTCCCCTCGCTCTTTGATAATCGCATTTGCTGGTTTTGTAAATTAAAATTCATCGCTAATTACTTGGGAAAAGGTTGTAATCCAGGTACACTCTCACTCCTATCCAAACTCAGCCGGTTCGTACAGTCGTTTTATACCAATGCAGTGGGTTGAATCTGTGTTCTCTTCACAACTCATCTTTAAGAGATGACCTAAGTGTTGAGAGTGATTTTCTAAACTGTGTGTCTTATAAATCTGAAATTTCGCACACTTCATTACAACGTAAACAGAATATTAGGTTTACAATTTTATTTTAATATCTCAATTTGTTTTTGAGATATTAATTAATTTAATTGATTTCTAAAAATCAAAATTGAAATCTATCTCCTCCGACAGGTATTAAAATATGAACGTGAAATTTGTAAGCATGATTTATTGATGCTTGCTTTATGAACTTACTGACGGATTTTTCTATATTCTTTATAGTTGTGATTTAAGAAAATATTTTACCCAGAAAAATTAAAAGGGTAAAAAAATGACGTATACTAATTTTTTAAATAACTAAGGCCTATACAAGAAGTCTGATTAGGTATTTTATTACACTCTTTATGAAGTGTATTGGTGAAAAAATGCACAGTTATATCCATATTTTTGTGGGAGAACATCGATTTTGAATGTGGCAAAAGAACATGCAAAATGAAACCGAGAAAACAGGTTATTCAAGTTTGCATGCACTGGAACTTGGAAGCGCATTAGGGTATGAAAATGTTGTCACACCTGTTCCATGCGTCCAAATGGCATAGAATTTTGCACAGTTATACTTTAGGCCTTCAACACTCCTGCCAGCCTTCCTACTCTGGTAATCTGCTTTGGTACATTCTTCTACATTGGTTACAGCTGGGGTATATTTATTAATTCGTTTTAGTGTAGAGTTTGAGGATTGACTGAATGATATACTATTATTAGTTGCTGGTTTAACAATATTTATAGCGGGGTTGGGGTCAAAATTTTGAGTTTGATTTTAAAAAAAAAGTTATTGTACTATCGACTTTAAGTCAGTTGGGTTTAATAACTAGAATTTTGGCTTTAGGGTCTTTGAGGTTGGCTTTTTTCACCTAACTCAAGCACTATTATTTATGTGTGCAGGGGTTGTTATTCATTCAGTAAGGGAGTCTCAGGATATTCGATTTATGGGGGGATTAAGTTTTCAGATGCCATTAATATCTTATTGTTTAATAGTGTCTAATTTTGCTTTATGTGGAATAACTTTTTTGGCTGGATTTTATTCAACTAACATCTCAAATGATTGTGAATGACCCAATGAAAAAAATAGGTAGATTACTCATGATAATTTAACTACGATATTCTCTTTAAGAGTAATTTTAACGATTTGGTTTCTTATGGAAAAAGAAAAAAAAACATACTAGACAACTTACTTTTATGTCCGATAGTCTCTGTAAATCTCTGCCAGGGAGGGTTGTAGAACGCATAAGCCTAGATTCGGGCTAGTTTAATAGCTTCGTTCTAGTTTCCTATAAATAAAATAGCTCATAAGCTACATTTAAGTTAATAATTTTCAGGATAACTATACATCAGTAAATTACTGGTCGAACCTGAATCCCTATTAATAAAATTAGTATCAGATTTAGATGCTCTATCTTCCTTACATTTTAGAAGTGCTAGCGTCTAAAGTGAGAGCTGGAGGAATAGGCCACTTTGTTACATAATATTATAATCGTTTAAACTGAATGTCAAGAAGATATCACCAAACAATAGAAACAGTTGCACACGACATTTATTTCGTCCATAGGTACTAGAGATAGAGGAAGTAGCCTATTGTACTCGACCCCGAAATTCGAAATTGAGATTTTAACATAAAGTCACATTTTGAGGTCCCCTAAATCCAAAAATACTATGTTCAGAAACATGTCTGTGTGTGTGTGTGTGTATCTGCGATCAGCCTAGCGCGAGAACAAAATATCGTACAAAAACATTTCATATTTGGGTTAGGTACCTTCTGTGGATGTGACACGAAGATTGGCGACGACTTTCTCTTACTTTTAATACCACTTTACACGAAGAAAATTTGGGTTTTCGCGATTTTCTCGAAAATGACTCTAACGATTTTGTTTAAATTGTGTATTTGAGGTGCTTATACCAAGAGCTAAAACTTTTATTTGAAACATTTTTCATAAAAAGTATCTGAAGGGTAGTTATAAGCTACTTATTTCATAAACAAACTTGTCTCACGAATAACACGACTAGAATGAGGCTGAGATAATTGAATGCGCATTACTGTAATACATTCATGTACTTTACACAGGAATATTAAGGGTATAGGAAGTGTGGTTAACATCAGATTTTAGATTACTATATTTTCTTGAACAAATCTTAATTCCAAAAATTGACATGCATTCAGGTATTATCCTATATAGGGTCATAAAAATATCCCATATAATAAATATAAATAATAAGAAGTTTAATTTGCGCTATCTTTTATGACATTTTCTTCGCCTACGAAATAACAATCTATTGAATAGTCGGATAAATTATTTATTCAGTTAACACAGTGAGTCCCACGCAAGAGTTGGCCAATGACGCGGGGTTCTGCGTCGCGGCGGGCACAGCTCCAACTCCCGAGCGATCGGGTGAAATATCTACGCAAATAAAGCCGCGATCGGTATAATGATTCAGGTTCTCACAAATACAGTTAAAATTACAATGAAAATAACCACGTACCTCATCAGAAGAGATGTTGGAAATGTTCTCCTCTTGCATCCAACAATACTGGCACCTTTTTAGGAAATGTTCTTTCACATAAGTTCAGCTTAAGAGACAGAGTTAATTTCTCTTGTGATAGGCCTATGTGATATTGTCTTTAAGTTCTTCTAACAGTATGTGAATATTATTTATGGGGAAACTTGAAAAATAAAGTGTAATGTGTCAATTTCCCATACATTAGAAGAAATTAAAGACAATATCACAAGAGAAAGTAACTCTATCTCGGAAGTTGAACTTATGCGCGTGAAAGAAAATTTCCTAAAAATGTGCCAGTATTGTGTGGATGCAAGAGGAGAACATTTAAAACATCTCTTGTGATGAGGTACTTGGTTATTTTCATTGTAATTTTAACTGTAAATATGAGAACCTTAATGACTACACCGATCGCGGCTTTATTTGCGTAGATATTTCACCCGATCGCTAGGGAGTTGGAGCTATGCCCGCCGCGACGCAGAAACCCGCGTCATTGACCAACTCTTGCATGGGACTCACTGTATATGCTACAAGCAGAATACTATGTGCGGGATGCTGTAAGGAGAATACTACATGAAAAATTCGGTAAGATCCGTATTTAACCTGAAGGTTTGACATTAATTTTTGAATGGTACATACAGGTTTCTTTCCAGCCTAAACCTCAATAATACAAATCTTAACACATAGGATATATGTGAGAAAGTTTGTGCAAAACATTTTGAACCGTTTATTTTATATTGTTTTATCTTCCTTATAAAACCGTTTTTGAAATAAATTTTAATAATTGGTTTAACATCTACGGTACTTGTTGTACACCATCTCGTTAGTTTCTCCCTTCACGTCTTATAAACTGTACAGCAGTTTATCTTCTCTCATTTACTACATTTCTTTATTCAATGCTCTGATCCAATTTAGGGTTTGCCTATTACACAGATCGCTACATAATATGTCAATATACTAATAATAAAAAGTGGTAGAAAGAAACAAATAAAATAATATGAAAGTAACATTAATGACGGGTTTACTGGTATATATTAACATATTATTTTTATGTGTCAGTCCACCATGACCCTGTAAGTTAGAAACATCCTGTTCGTCTAAACAACGATGTGTCTTTTCTTGCTATGAAGGATGCCATAACCTTTCCTTAAATAACTTTTAGCTACAAAAATTATTTACTCGCAGAAAAAGATAACCGAATATCTCGAGAAACTACAAAATATACTTAACAATACTTAGCTTATACATATACTTAACAATGTTATGACTATGTAAAATATCCTATTCTTCTAACATTGCTTTCTACTCCACAACGTGATGCTTATATCTTATAACATGTACTTAATATTTATATTCATAACCATGTTAATTCAGTAATGCTTTTCCGTAGACCCATTAGGATCTATGACACGAACCAGAATTAGTATTAAATATCGATACCTCAGAATTAGACTGTTACAACTCAAAATCAGTAAATTTTCAGGAGAGAGAAAAAACAAAATCCTTGTTTCTTTAACATCGTCTCCTTGGTCACAAGGAGCTGCTATGAACTTGTTATTTTGGGATTTATTTCATCTCATAGGCCTCTTTCAATAACGCTAAGACATAAAATCCAGAACTTGATTGGTTATAAAAAAATAACAAATTTCTGAGTTGTAACAGTGTTCCACTGAATCAAAGGCAAAAAACTTCTAGTTGTGACAGTTTTTTCAGAGTTGTAACACTTTAATGTCAAGTAGAAGCTTTCTTATTCCGACTTATAACTATTTAACTAATCATACTTTTAGTCTTTCTCCATTTATTCTTTGGAAGTGATAGGAATTGTAAGAAATAAATAAGAATGTATAACGTGTAAAGTTCTCTGTTTTACTTGTTGCTCGAGTATTCTACAATGCTTGTAAGTTATTATTAATATATTCTTAAATAAGTTAAATTTATATAAATAATAAAATGTGTAGAACGACATTGCATTTGCTAAATTTTAACTTCAATAGATACTTTCTTGACTTAATATCATTCAGACATCATTCATCGCCAGAGGAACAACTGTCGTGCTATCTTGCTTCAGACGAACACTTCATATTATTGTAGAAGTCCCAGTATACACTAGGAATGACGTAGTCATGGCAAAGGCACAATAAATCTACTTTCTTGTTGGCGTCGATTTGTGGAAATTCAAAATATGCTGGTACAAGAGAGAGAATCGGCTATCTAATTCTTATATGAAGTGCCTTGAATTCTTCCTATGCATTTTACTGTTTTTTTTTTTTTACAAAAATGTGAATGGTTGATTTTTAGAAAATGGAGAACTTTTAAATTCATCCAAACTACAGTCTGCCCTTCCTCATATTTTTTGTAGTTTCGCCCCATACATTCTGACAGTGCTTTGAAGTTGTGTATGTCTTTGGTGTCCATCTCAATGACAGAATATGACTTTCCATTTTTCTTTGCCATTCTGATAAGCGTAATCCAATGGTGAGGATGTGCAATTGGTGTATCTGTTTTTCTGTTTGCTTTCAATACTCTCTTTTTCTATGGAAATTGTAGCATGCACGGAGTAATTTTCGTTGTGTGAATGCCCAATGACAAAATATTTCACAATCATAGTGTTGATGCCTTCTATCAATCTGACTGCATATAGAAAAGAGGAATGTTAGATGTCTGTTTTTATTCTGACTGATACAATTATTGGCAACTCCAGCACCTCTCACTTCTTCTAAAAATTTTAGAAGGAAACAGGCAATTTCATTGGCTCCCCGTTTAGCTATCCCTTCGTGCCAGAAGAAAAATGTGACTTCAGTGCTCACTAAGTCGAAGACTGTGAAATTATAACAGGAGAGCTTCCGTTTATAATACGAAACAGACACTTTACTGCATGGTGTTGGAAGAACTGCTTGTAAGTCAAATGCAAAAACACCACTTTTTCCATCACTTCTTTTACATGCCTCAATATCTGAAGTTTTCTCTTCTGTACATTTTTCTTTTTCTAATATGATTGTGTCTTTTGTACTTATCTTGAATCTCGCTTCTTTCTTCAGAAGTTCTTTGTTTGTAATTTGAACAAAAATTGCATTGATCTTTTTTTGGAAAGGAAAAATTAAAATTAAAATTGAAAATATGTGAATAAAAAGATGGGTGTAAAGAATTGGAAAAGACAGGCTCAGGAAAGAGATGCATGGAAGAAGATTGTGAAGGAGGCCAAAGCACATCAAGGGCTGTAGAGCCGAGAAAGAAGAAGTGAAGCTTTGCAGCAGACTTTCCTTCAGCTATGCATTTCTCTTTGCACATTTGGTACAGTTTAGTTATATTTATATCACCTTCTAAGCACTCTTTCTTAAACCTAGATCTACAGTAATGTGATTCTACCCTGGGGAAAGAATCTATGAGAGCTATAATGTCATCTGTCATATTATGCTGAGGTATTTTATGGTTCTTCTTGTGTTTCCCTCGTCTGTCTTCAACTATTGTCCCTTCATTAGTAATTTTGTCCCATGTTGTGCTCACATAACGACTACTAACACAAGTGTTGCTAATAACATTGTTTTGTAAACTCGTACCATTACTTCAATAAAATAGAAATAATAGATTAAATTACTTAAACGGGTACTTCCTTATCCTCATCAAATGGAATTATAGGTAGCAGGGTTGTGTATTGCTTGTGTTGTCCATGTCCATTATCATCATCATTATCATCAGACGTGGAAGAATAATCCCAATTGGGATTTTTGACTGAGGCATCAGTATTTCCAGTATATTTTCATTTTCTTTAGAGATACTTGAAGCAGACTACAACGCAAAGAGAACACCTTACAGTTTTATCAAAGTATCAGCAAAATATTATTAAATTAAATATTGCAAGTATAAAATACAAAACAATGTACTTACCAATCTACTTTCAGCTGAGATTAAGGGTGTGTCTTCTTCTTCTTTCATAAGACATAACTCTACAATACATTTAGACCTTTTGGACATTACTGTATTATGATTCACAATAGATTGCTTATACAATCGCCATAACACTCACATAATACTGTATATTCAAGAACTCTGACAATGCAGAAAAAAGGCATATTGAAATAAAATATTACAGTCTTACTAACACCTCACAACCGAGATTCTCATTGAATAATGTTGCAAAACTGTTGCAACTCAAAATATAACAGTTCCATTTAACATCATACAGAGCATAAAGTGTTACAACTTAAAATGATACAGTGTTGCATGGAGCAGCTACTCAAGATATTGTCAGTGTCAAACTGAATCATCCCAATTAAAAAATTAAGGGTTCAATTTTAAGGTGTAACACTCTAACAGTGCATAGAACAAATAGTTCCTCATTTAGTAGTGGCCATAACTCAAAATCGAAGTTTTTTGAGTTGTAACACTTTTGTACTGAGGTATCGATATTCAAAGTGATTAGTGATTGCAGTAATTTACTCACATCAGGCGATTACCATAGAACTGCCACAAGAATGGACTTTAAAAAAGTACTACGTGATAGTTTCATATGTAGAGACAACTTTTATGGTGTGAAAATTCGAGAATCTGTAATTTTTTGTCTGAGTTTCGGTAAAAATGGTATAACTTTGAAGAAAATTAAATTCGTTCTCATATGAATTGTCAACAGAACTGTTTATTGTTTCCAGAAAAAAAATCTCGAGAATGGTTATACAGTATTTATTTCAATTATTATAGCTGATTATTATTATTATTATTATTATTATTATTATTATTATTATTATTATTATTATTATTATTATTATTATCATTATTATAGCTGACCGGATTTAACGTATTCTTGGATACTGTAAAATAACTGTATACAGTGTAGTGCTTATATAGTTTTATGTTTCTGGATGAGTAGTTATGCATTGATATCTTTCGATTCTTGTTTATAATAGATTACTTGAACTGGAGCAAGACCTCTACTTATAGTAAAGAAAAAGCATCATGTGATACATTCACATCTCTCTTTCTCGCTAGCAGTTTACCCTAAGCAAGGTAATGCAATTTTCTCCCTTTACGATAAAGTATGTGGCTGCAATATGACAAAGTCGACATTTTGTTTCTCAACTTCACTCAAACTTATTGTTAGCAAGAACTAACTAACTAAAACTAACTCCATGACTCTAACATCCCAGAAGGGACAGGGCCTACCACCCGACCGCTGCGTCATCTACCATAGGCAGGCGGCAGGCAAGATATAAAGTTTTGATGTCATTGACAAGAGCAATATTTTTCTCTGGGCGCCTTACAGGAGATCATATGAGATAATGTGATTTTGTCTTTAGTTCTTGTAATGTATGGGGGTTTGACCTATACACTTTATTTTTCAAATACCCCCACAAATAATAGTCACAAGAGAAAATAACTCTATCTTGGAAGCTGAACTAATGCGCATGAATGAAAGTTACCCAAAAAGGTGCCAGTGTTGTGTGGATGCAAGGGGAGGTTAATTCCAATTTCTCGAGTGATGACGTACGTGGTTATTTTCATTGTAATTTTAACTGTATTCGCTAGAACCTGAATCATTACACCGTTAGCGGTTTGATTTGCGTAGATACTTCGCTCGGGTGTAAGAGCTATGGCCGCCGCGACGCAGAAGCCCACATGATTTGCCAACTCGTACGTGAAACACACTGTAGAAGGCTCCTTTTTGCTCTGAAATATGCTGGATATCGAACCAACATCCAACAAGAGCGATTTGAACTTCCTGTAATTCTCCTTGATTTTATAGATGTGTTCCCACTATTCTCATATTTCCAACCCTCGTATATGTTGATCTTGGTGGAGAGTTTAATAGACTGATCTGGACATTTGGACGCAACGATAATATGTAGACCTAAGTAAACAAGCCCTGTGGCGGTCTTATCTATAGGCCTACCAGTACATCACATCTTAATAGAAGATGGAACAGGAATAGAGATGTGAAAGCCTATGCTCTTGACAGCGTCACATTGTTTATTTAAAAGTGAGATACGGCACCAGTGGGCGCAATTCTGCAACTAGGTTAATACTTGATGCAGTTAAGTATTAATAACTACAACACAGAGATACAGTCAGGAACTAGCTATAGAGCAATATTACTAAAACAATAAGATACTCTGTAGTAATTTTGACGAACCATCTTCATTGGGAACACAGCGTTTAGTTATCTGTGTGTGTACTTATACAGAGTGCTTCAAAAAATGTATACACACTTTGAACTGTCATAGAAAATTTACTTCCCGTTCTACAAGGTTAAATTTCTGGGAGAAAGTAATGTTATATTTCTTCAACAGGTGGCAGCTGAATAGTTTCAACAATCTTGCCAATAATCGTTTCAACAATCATGGCAACAATAATTTCAACAATATTTTAACAGTTGGGGCACAGTAAAAGATGAGGTACACAGACGTAAACCACGTAGCCTTGGCCTAGACACACTTTGGAATGAGATTCAAGCAGTGTGCGCAGAAATATCATTGAGCACTTTGGTACGATGTATGGAATCAGTATTCAGTATGGAATCGCACTCTGAAATGTATTGATGCTGAAGGCCACCATTTTGAACATTTGAACATTAGCGATTTAACATTTGAACATTGAACAACATTTTCATCAGAAAGTCATTTATTTTTCAAATTGGACCTTAAGCTTTCCATTTCCAGAAATTTAACGTTGTACAACGGAAAATAGATTTTCCATGAAACTTTAAAGTGTGTATACATTTTTTGAAGCACTCTGTATATACCTATACCTAGGTGTATGTGTATACATATATAAATCCCAATTTATGTTATATGGTATATATGATAGTATAGCCCATAGTATATAATTTTCTCTTATTTCGAAGGTTAGGCAAATATTATAATACACGATTGCTACTTCTTGACCTATTGATATTCTCGTCAGAAAGTTGAACTTTTATTTGTGGGGCCAATTGAGAAAAGCAGTCTACAATATCAACTTCCCTTCATGATATTGTTACCCAACAAACTCCTGGTATTTTTAAGCTCGAAGCATGAGTTAGTGACTGCATCCCATCATAGACCCACCCAGTCTGAATGTAGTCGTTCTGAGCACCGTCTGTAACAGTAATCGAATTCACAATACTGAAAACTTCGGAAATTATGAAGTTAAGTTGGAAATAGTATGTAATGAATACGACTTTGTAAGGTATTTTTCACAATTTGTGTTTCTTATTTTATGACGAAGTGGAAATCACATGTTCCTTAATCCAGATATGCAGACTTGTAAATGACATACAAGTGGTAAAAGACAAAATTGGCAAAGAGGCCGAGGTAATATATATATTTGAAAGGATTAAAATTTAGAAGGGATCAAGCACGTACTTAGAAATCAGTTTGGGGAGTCCTAAACTTATTAACCATAAATTTTATTTAAATCGACTCAAACATTCTCCTTTATTGACTTTAGTCTTTAGACACACTCTGAAAATGACATGTACGTGCCTGTCTGAACACAAGGCAGCTGATACTAGAAAGAGGATAGACAGAGATCATGTAATCGTGCATGTGAACTCAAAACAATTTTTATTTGATTAAATGTGAAAAAATACAAATTAGACAAAATAAAAGTTTTTCAGCCTCTTCGTATGACTTGGTTCTTATCGGCTGTATCGTCCCTATATATACACTACATTGAATAAGGAACATTGGGTCCAATAAACATAGACATTTAACACAGAAATATGCAGCAGTATTCGACAAATGCACAACATGAAAATACAATTAAAAGCAAAAGTCTTACATAAATACGTCACAGGTTTGGATGAATTTAATATTTTGAAACTTGGCCAGTCTTGAATTTTTTTCAATTCTTCATTAAGGCACATTTCAAGCTAAATAATTAGTGTAAAATCACAGTGCAATCGTACAATTGAGTAAGTAGCTTTAAGAACAAATAACTTTCTATCACACAGTGACTTAGAAGTATTTTTACTCAGTTAACTTCTATTTGCAGTCATTAGACTGCACCAACAAATAAATGCTATATGGAAAGAACTGAGTTGCAGTAACACTCATTACTAACAACATTCCTCCCAACAAATAATTTTTGTTCAATTTTTTCATTTTGTAGAAGTCTATTCAAATTTAACCGCTACTTGAATTTTTATAACATGCTGCATTCATTTGGCAATCAGAAGCTAATTGAACCATGCAGAAAAGCATAACTTAGAAGCCCATAAACATAGGTAACACTCTTTACCATGAATTAAAATACGCACCATGGTTTTGACTTTTGCCGTCCTCCCTCCTCTATGTCTGGTCGGAAATTTTTCGTAAGGGAAAAATATGAAACAATAATTCATCCCCTTCACACCACCCTCCTCCCCAACCCTTAATTCTTCTTTGGAGAAGCACTAGACTCGGCAACACTCCTCACCGCCTTTTTTCACGGTTTACTGAGACAAGGATTCAAATGAACTTCCTGGCTCGGATTTTCTTTTTTAATTCTGAAACACCCTCTAGACAGTTTCATTTGGATGTTGAGCTAACATTCCTCCGCGAATGAAGATTCATTTTGGACCTTTTCATGTCAAAAAGTAAAAATGTTGGATGTAGAATATGAGGTGAGACAGTCACACTCCTTATTTTTTCACACGTTTTTTGACATATACATGAACGTTACGTTCCACGAAGTGTTCATAGAAATTGTTTAGGATGGCGCAGAAACTTGCATGGGTTTGGGGCGAAATCTAAAAAAACAAATTGCTTGATATCTCAACTAGAAGTGTCTTTTTCAGGCCTGAGACACCAAAACGGCCATTTTCTTTTAGAATGACTCATGTACTTATGTTTAATAATGTCCAATTAACATGACAGTATGAAATGAGGTGGTTTATGTAATCTGGAAGTCATATGTCTGCTAAATCTCTTACATGAGGTTAGAATATGGAACAAAAGGGCTAATAAACCTTATAATATTGACTCTGCTTATATTATATAAATAATTAATTATTGTGCAAGGTGGCAGGGCCATTAGTTGCAGACTTAAAAAATACCAGCGTGAGAGAAGTATAAGCGGATGTGAAAGAGAGGGAAAATAAATAAGTTAAGGGAAGAAGAGGGGAGAAATAGAGGCAGGGCATGACAGGGAAAAGAAACAGGCTTTTTATGCCTATCCTTGAATTTTTAATTATTATAACTATTATTACTTTTATCACTTTAATCATACCATTACTCTCAGCTTTTGCCTTTCTCCCCTGGTACCTTTCATTATATTAGGGCTAATTTGTTTACTTATTAGTTTCAAGATCAGTTAGGTTAACATTACACTTCAATCGTAAATCAAACAATTATGTAACACTGGAACTGCCCCCGAACACGAGCTTTTACTGTTCCGAGGTTTCAGGATCAACATATGTATAATTTAATAATAATAATAATAATAATAATAATAATAATAATAATAATAATAATATTTATTTATCTGTCAATAAACTTATACAAAGTAATAGACATCAGTGTAACCAGAGGCGCCAACTTTTGAAAAACATTGGGTGGGCTCAAAAACTTTAAAAAAATTAATAATTTTAGAATTGTATTAGAAACGATTTCAGTGTTAATAACAATCATTTATACTTAGTAATTCAACCGTAAAAAAATAGATTGTGTAGCCTAATTAACGGAAATCCTTTAAAGTTTATAGTCGCATTTTTTTTTTTTATCTTGGATAACTATTAAAATAATGTAAAACATAGACTCACCAGAATGTACCACGGCGTGTTGCAAACGTGTTCTACCTGTAGCAGCACTTTTTGTTTCACTTTCACTTGTTCGTATATTATCAAAAACTCCCGAATTATTCGACAAGCTTGGTTTATCAGTGATAGATTTCCGAACCGAATTTTTATAAACAATATCCGGGTACTGATCGTGGGTATTTTCTATCCGCGGTCGATTGATCAGAAATTTATCCATGATCGATAACACGTAAAAAGAACAACAGACACTAGAACAATGTTCACGTCTTCTGAAATTAGTTTCAACTGATTCCTCCCGGGGCTGTGAACAGTGTTGCCACTGAGATCTGACTGTCTGATTTTTTGGGGGACTTTGTATATAAGTCGAAGTGTCGTTAAAGATGATTTTGCCATGTTATAATAGACAATTTCCACCCTTAAGATACAATAATCGAAAGGAGGGAATTTTGCTTCAGGAAACAGATGGCTGTGAGTTAATTTATGGACTGAAACATGAGAAAACTAACAACTACATAAGAGAAAAAAAATGTTTTCGTTTTCAAAAGGAAAGAGAATATTTTAAAGCACTTAACCACTACTTGGGTGGCACCAGATTCTGTAACATGGACTAATAATAAAATTGTCCCTGTCTGCAACCTAAACTGTCAACTTAAAACAACACAGATACAACTCTCCCCTCATTCCCCCATTTACTTAAAGACAGCCCTCTGGACCCACTGTCTCATTAACTAGAAACTGACCAGAACTAGAAGCCCCTGCTTTAAGACAAGATGCAATCATGTTACGCTTGAAAGAATAGCTTGATTTTCGTTTTTCACTTATTCATTGATAATAATAATAATAATAATAATAATAATAATAATAATAATAATAATAATAATAATAATAATAGAAAATTATGAAAATAATACTCGGGAAATTATTGGGTGGGCTCGAGCCCCATGGGCCCATATAAGTTGGCGCCACTGAGTGTAACAATTCTAAAACTATTAAAACACCAGATCATCCAGATTTCTCACATCGAACTCCTATTTGGTGTAAAATGCCTTGCTTTTTAGCCATTGCTTAATTACTATTTTAAATATTTTCGAATTAACATTTCTAGCATTTAGTGGGAGTTTGTTAAAAAGTTTGATTCCAGCATGCTTAAAACTATTCTGACTTTTTTTCAATCTTGTAAAATTAGGGACTAAATTATTTTTATTTCTTGTTTCGTATTATTTATGTTTATCTGAACTAATATTAAAATTATCAGAATTATCTTTGACATACTGTAGTACATGTAATATGTAAAGACTAATCAAGGTCATAATGTTCATTTCAATAAAATGGGGTTTGCAAGATTCAGTATTTTTGATGCTCTTTATTACTCTTATGATCTTTTTTTGCCAGAGACAAACTTTTCTGGCACCAGCAGAATTTCCCCATAGCAGTATACCATATTCCAAGTGAGTATGAGAGAAGGCATAGTATGCCTCAATGACCAGGTCAATATTGGTGTATAATTTTAATTTCCTTATTAAATAGATAACCCTCGATAGTTTTATACAGACAGCTTCTGTACCGGTATTTAAGAAATAAAAAATAAAATCAAAATTGCCTTGGTACTTCCAATTTCTTGTATTAAGGCTAGTTTACACGACGAAATTAAGTTTCGTAACTGAGTTTCGCAACTGTTTTTTACTTGAATGCGCAAGCGCTAGATGTACTGGCGACAATGAGTTACGACACTACGCAGTTTCGGCTGATTCCAACTTTTCACGAAACTATAATAGTAATTTTGAGATTATACGCTTATTTAGCTTGTTCGCATTTCGTAAAATGAAATGGGGAAGTGAGGAAATTGTGAAATGTCTGTATTCATACGTGTTTCAAACGTTTGTATGGGATTTCAACAACTTGAAATTCAGAAATAACATGAAATGTGCGCTTGCATTGGAAAGAAAATGTGTGTAATTATTTTCACGAAATCACTTTCATGAAAGTGGTTACGAAACCTAGTGTCATCGTGTAAACTAGCCTTTACTTCAACGATACATGACGATCTTCAATTCGTTTAGTTACCATGGCTATCGGTTTAGCAGAAAGAGCTGCTTTGCTTTCCTGTGCTCCATACACTATAGGTTGACTGAAGTAAATAATGCATGGCAAAGCTTTTAACGTCATTTTGCCAAGTAGCTCTCCCAGCGGAGAGGGAAACAAAACTCCACGCCACACGGGTTGCTTTTGTTTTCTGTAACTATAACTTCACTCTACCTACATCAGCCAGAAATAAGCTTACTAACTCACAGAACATGTAATCCACTGTACAAAATTTAAAAAGCTGGATGTTTACTCCCATTTTTAAGGGCATCTGACAGAATTCATTTTTAATAAAAATTATTTTACCAAAGGTAATTTTGAATGAGATCAATCAGACAAGACATATATATCTATACTATATATATATATATAATCATATTTTTGAAAGTTGAATGCTGGATATTGTCTTGAATAAAATGTTACCTATGACTAGTTTGTTTGGAATTTTTCGACTCATTGAGCACATACTCGTGGTCGTGGGCAGTTGAGTAATAAATATAAATGAATGAAATAAAAATTTAGATTTTAAATAAAAATACAATAAGTTACATTCAATTACAGTGTTAATAAGAAGAAAACTTAAAAAATAAGAAAGAAATATTAAAACTAAATATGTAACAAACTTAATTATATGCTTAAATTGTTAATTGTTCAAATTAATTAATCCCGGGTTATTTTAACAATGGAATTAAATAACATGGGATCAAAACTAGAGTTGTGTTTTAGACCTGAAGATGTAACACATTTAGGTTCAATCAGAGGATATGTTTTGTTTAGTGTTTTATCGTATGGGGATGTAGATCTAATCTAAATATTGAATTTTATTAATGTAACTTAATAAAATTTATTTATAAATTTGATAAACACTATGTAGTTTAGATTTTGAAAATATTAATTTAGGTGGATAGTCAAGAAGTTTAGGTATAGAAATTAAAACAAATATATACATTTTTGAAGAAAAAAATAATGAAAAAAGAATAGTTCTCGAAGCTCCTCCCCATCTAATTATGTCATATGTGATAATGTACTGTATTAAAGGTTAAGTGTAATCGTGTATTTTTAAAATTGAGCGAAAGGTAACAAATTTACATACCGTTAAGTAAATACGTAATTTTTCTGTCCCATCTTAAATGTTGATCTATAATAGTAATACTTAAGTATTTGACTTTATCGGAGCTAGGAATGGAGGAGCATGAACAACTTTCAGAAGTCGTACAATAATTGAAATGCCACTTTTTAGACTTAATCAGGACATAGTTTAAGTTGATTAAATTCAGTAACTGTTGAAATTGGTACAAGGTTTGTCTTATCTGTATTAAGAGAAAGAAAATTTGAATCCAACCCCGCTTTAACCATATTAATACCAAAATTTGGATTATATTATAAGTATCATTCTAAGAAGATCCACAAAAATTATTACCGCATTACTGCATTTGAGTACATAAAGCCAGTAGCCTATATTTCTTATGATTAGTTTTAAGTTTTATATATATTGTATTGCGTATTCTTAGGAAAGAGGAAGTGATGTGAGTGTATTACATAAGATTCTATTTGTGTTTCCTTAGGGACATGATACACAGAACGTAGCATCGACTTTTTCTTACTTTTTACTCCAACTTTACATGAAAAGAATTTCATTTGTTGTCATTTTCTCGAAAACAGTCCCAACGATTATGTTTAAATTTTACTTACGAATCACATAAGTTAAGTGTACAGTACTAAGAGCTGGAACTTTTATTTGAAACATTTTAAATAATAGAGCATCACAAGGGCAATTTTAGGCCTTATTTTATTATAAAATATAACCTAAAAATGCATGTAAAATTGTAGTATACATTACGAGAAAGTAGTTGCTACGTTCTGTGTAACATCCCCGAAGGAAACGCAATCCAAATAGAAGCTTATGTAATACGCTCACATCACTTCCTCTTCCGTAAGAATGCGCAATACAGTTTTCTTTCTTCATATTCTGATAGGACCACGAGGCTTAATTCAGGAAGTGCGCATTTTTGTTCTATTAGCCTCACAGAAAGGAGATTGTTCACCTCGCAAGATGAGACTGAGATTGTACAAATGACGGCTGGATTGTAACTTACTCTTTATAGAAATTTCGCGAAAATGTTTCAATTAAAATTTTTAGGTTTTCGTATGCACTTCTTCTACAAATTTTAAACAAAATCGTTAGAGACATTTTAGAGAAAATAAAAAAAAATAATTTGATTCACGTAAAGCGGAATTTGCTGCCAATCTTAGTGTCACCTCCTAAAAGATAGTTCACCCAAAATATAAAATTTTGTTTTAGTATGATTCTTTCGAACTATGCTGTTCACAGACAGACATGTTTCTGAAAATCTATTTTTGGATTCACGTGATCTCAAAACGTGTATTTTTTTTTAATGAAAACGCAACATCATATTTCAAGGTCGAACACAGTACTTTCCCTACCTATAAGTTAGTACCTATTGTGTGGGTACAGGAACTAAAAAACCCTCAACACAACGGTAAATTGAAAAATGCAAAACGATACATCATCCCTTAATGCCTTCCCTAATATTATTTGTAACAATCAGATTTGTTTTGGAAAACACTTATTGAGTGAAGTAATCATAAAAATCTTCGTTAAACTATTTTCACCAATAAGGTTTTGTTTTATACATTTTTGTTAGAGTTTTCATCAATGGGCCTCGAAAATATGCCCAGTTATTTCACTTATGTTTTTGTCAGACCACACTATAATACGTTTATTACGTGTGACGTAACGTTATCATAATGATATTCATTTCGAAACTGATTTTCATTATAACATTAGTGTGGTATCGATTATCATCGAACTCGGAACGACCTTGAAACCATGAGAATAGTAACTGAAACTACGTAATAAACAACCTGCATTTAGAATAAAATCAATTCTGCTCGTGTTACTTTTAAATTCATACTAAAATGAATTCATTTTGTGTTATCAAAATCCGCTGGTTTCAAGAAAACTATCAAAAAGAAGCTTCGATTTCATCGGACACTAGAGCTGTCATCTTGTCGCAGAAGGCAAGAACTAGGCCTACGAAAACAGTTGACTGCGAAAGCCAGAGTGCCCGTTTGTTTGAGCGAATATAAAATCTAAAAATTAAACATTTAATTATAGTCTAACAAAAGCAGTCGTACGCAACTTGCCTACAATAGTAATTAAAATACTCTTATCTTAATGCCATAATAAATGCCATTATAGGCTTTTTGCGCAATGTACTATTTTTTCGACCATACTATAATTCGCTTATTACATGTTACATAACGGTTTCGTAATGATATCCATTTATAGATTCACTAGCATGTGCCCGCGGCTTCGCCCGCGATAATTATTTCAAGAATTAAAAATTAAGAGCATAATAGTTAAATCATTACATTTATTAACACCTAAATCGCATGGACTACATACCACGATCAGATAGCATCGACTGGTAAAAGCGACCTCAGATTCGAGTTTCTTGGCCAAGAAAACCTCTGTATAGTGAGATTCGTCCAAATAAAACAACGTTTGACCATATTTAGGGCTTACAACATTCAAGCGATCGCGAAAGTTTTGTTTTCAAGGTTTGACAAAAATAGCCAAAGCCAACTGTAATTGATTTGACATTGAAATGTATAACTGAAAACTTATGTTTTGAAAACTCAAAAAATGCACGTTTTTTGCCAGTTTTTCACTCATAACTCACGAACGAAAACTAAAATTAAAATTCCGGCTTCGAGGTGCATTTTCCGACCCTTCAGCACACCTATGTTTAAAATTTCAGATCTCTGCGTTCAGTAGATTTCGCTGGACATCGAGGAGAATTCCTTTTATTAATATAGATAATATGAATTATAATGATACCTTCTCTAATTTGTCAAACATCCATTTAATTTAATCCAAGCCCACCTGATACCACTGCTAACAATACGTTCTGTGAATTTGTTTTGATAATTCTATGTAAAAAGGGATTAAGTATTTTCAAAAACATTTAATTTTTGGCATTTAGAATCAGAATTTTTCAAAATCCTTTCTTAGTGAGCACCTACATTATGAAGCGAAGGTACTGTCAAAATTCCAAGTATCTACCTGTTATAGTTTAGGCTGTACGTTGATTCCTGTCATTCAGTCAGTCATTCATTCAGTCAGTCAGTCAGGACAAAGCCTTTTATATATATAGAGATTATAACATAGCTGAACATGATGATTAAAGAACACAGAGTTATCTTGAAGTCTTGAGAGTAATAACTGTGTAATAAACAGCCTATATTTAACATAAAATAAAGTCTGTTAGTGCTAATTATAATATTATACTAAATTAAGTTCATTTCGTCTTATAAAAATCCGTTCGTTTCAAGAAAACAGCTAAGAACAAGCTTCGACTTGACGTACGGCAACTACCGCAGAAGATGTGTTGTACAGTAGATATAGATGTAGATATCTCGTTCTGTAGATTATGTTGAACGAGGCTCAAGGATAAAGAACATGTCAGATCAGAATAAACATGCATGTTATAACAACAATATACAGAACTATAAGCTGAAAAACTTATGCAAGCTGGAAATATTCATTCATATTGTAGAAGGTGTGAGTTATTAAAAATTCCTTGAGAGATCTTTTGAAAGATTTGCATTTTCTTTTAATACACAATAATTTAATGTTTATTGGAAGTTTATTGTACGTTTGTTTTGCAGAATAATAAGCACCCTTCTGAAAGAGTTTTAATGCATTAGCTGGTATATGTAAATCATTCATGTTTCTAGCTGTAGGCCTACGCCCATGTACACTGTAATTAGTACTTATCAATATTATCTACCATATAACACATTATCGAGTATATCGCCCTGTGAGAGCGAGGACTTTTAATTTTTCAAATACCGGTTTACAAGATTCTTTTTTTTTCTTTCCGCATATTACTCTTATTGCACGTTTTTATAATCTAGATATTTTCTCCCTATGGAAAGAGTTGCCCCAGAATATGATCCCGTAACAACTACTACAGCTTGCTAATAGCTGATTGCCGTGGTCAGCAGAATTCGTTTCATATGATGAATTTAAAATCTCAAAATGTAATAATTTAATTATGGTCGAATGAAAACAGACGTACGCGATTTGCCTATAATAGTAATTAAGATAGACCTGCTCATATGAATATTTGAGCTCGCTTTGCTCGTTTCATAAATATACTCCTATCCTAATAAATGTCATTATTGACTCATTGCATAATGTACTAATATCAAAGAATGGAAACGAATATTAACAAATCTCCATTAGAATATAACGTTTCGCAGAAACTATAGAATCCGCTAAGGCTTCCAATTTGAACCTTGTTTAGAACACCATTTCTTTGTCGCAGTGATTGTTTCCGTGCTGGTATTGAACAGGGACAAATCGAAAGTCTAATCTATATTGAAGCCTTATAAACTTATTACTTACATAAACAAACTTGCCGATCGACTTCAATCAGAGAGGGGCCCACAGGAAGAGATTAGGGCGAGGGGAAATGACGCGTGGGGTGAACTTGCAGCTTATGTTTCACCCCCTCCCCATGAAGCTAAGACTCAACGCCGCGCTCACAGACCTACTTTAAGATGAAGAGATCAAGACTGCTATAGATCAGCTGCTTTTCTTACTTGATAAAAGTAAATTGTTGCACATTTATGTGGGTCAACTCATGGCAATTTTTCATTCATTCCTATATAAATGTTCCTGTATTTATTTCCCCGTTAGTTGGTTTGTTAAATTTGATACAGGCCTACGAGAAGCTACTGCAACTTTACAAATTGAAAACACTATTGACATGGCTATTCGGGTTTAGCCGCGTCACCTTATTTAAATCTAACGTTTCGGACATTTCTTGGATGTATTTCCAGTCCTATATTCAAATATATATAAGTTATTCAGATTGATGGGGCTATGAGATTTGAACCCTTCACCTCTCCCGGAATGTGAGTCCGCGACGTTATTGCCTCGGCATCCTCACTCAGTGAAACATATTATGAGTGCTTCAAAATTATTTCTCCCGACATTAAGTGCTTTCATCTGAGGAGTTATTAATTCTTCATTCATTCAAATTAGATTTTGCGTTAATTCCAAGTTATAGCCGAAGGAATTAAGTATGTCCATTAAATATTCCAACTGAACGTGAAGGACAACACAGTTCCCCATGATCGGCCCATCTCTTCGAATATTTCGTTAATGGGTGTTCTAATTTAGCCATTGGTAACTTATTTTCGAACCGACATTCAGTACTACCGGTACCATCTCTGTCGACGCCCAGCAAGGCATTTCAAGTCTACTTATACAGTCGAACTTGATTATTTCGAACTATTTTAATTTGATATTGTGAATACTTCGACCATTTAGCATGGTCGCTTGACATCCCCCTACAAAAATTAAACTTTTTTTTTCCCTGGTCCCTTCAGATCTTCGAATTATCCAAGTTCGACTGTATTTCATTTGACGTTTCATGAAAACAGTATTAATACTGCACATAGAGCTTGGCTTTTAGGAAATGATAAACGCATTTTCCAACAGCCGGTGCCTGAGCATGGTGGTCGCCTATATAGACGCTAGGGTTCAATCCCCAGCTGATCTAATGTAGTACTTGTGAACAATGTTGTATTTTTAAAATTTGTCTTGACACTGCTGTTATTTTACCACTACCATCATTGTTATGATCACATCACATAATCTAGTTATCTAAAAATAGTCAATTCAATAAAAGACATTATCAACAGAGAAAAAATACATTAAAAAGATTATGTTTTACATTGTAACCTCAGAGATATAAAATTCATTTACACTATAAAATGGGTTATCAAGTATCCAATTTCTGATATTTCTTCTAAAATGGTTTGCATCCAGACTCCTATAACAAACTGGTAGACGATTGTATTACGCACTAAAACCCCCTGATAACGTGTCCCGATTTAACTCTCTCCAGTCTGGCAAATGGCACACAGATGTTGACATTTCTGGTTTCGTAACTGTGTATATCTTCCATTGGCGTGTATTTCTAAATATTCTTATGGACAGATGTTAAAAGAACTAAAAAGTAAACGTTATAAACAGTCATAATCTTCTCCTTAAAAAAAAAACAGTTTACAGTGGGTATTCGGTGGAACCCCATACAAAATTTTCACTGCTTTCTTTTGTATTAAATGTACATCTTTAAGATTTACACCGTTACCATATAAAAGTAAACCATAGGCTATCTTATAACACTTTTAAACGTTGCATGTTAGCCTACACTTGCTTTAAATAAAACTTGGGTAATTTATTAATGAGACTTCTTAAAAGGAAGATTACTCTATACAACCTTTTGCATACATAATCAACAGTCAGACTTTTTAATATGTTGCCCCCTTCTGCTAAACACAAACATATTAAATATTTTAAAAGAATTTTAAAAACTTGGTTGTTAAACAAGGCTTTTTACTCCGTTGATGACTTTTTTATAACTGGAGTGAGTGATCTGATCTTTTAAAATTTACTATTTTATAATCTCGACAATGCCTTGTACTTGATATGCTGGCTGTAAATAAATTATTGTTGTTATTATTACTATTATTATTATTATTATTATTATTATTAATTCAATTTGGGAACAAAATACATGCCCAAAATACTGGTTCAGACGTCACATCGCTGGCAACTGTCCGCAAACTAAAAATCACTTTCTGTGTCTTATGACCATTTAATAAAAATCCATTGCAATAAAACCATTTCTTGATGTTATCTAAAACATTATCACTTAAAGCATTGAGCTCAGCTACAGAATTGCTGAAGTCAGCCATCGTTCGTAGAAACCCGGGTTTTAAGTCTTGAGTGGCCTCTTATCCTGCATAAGAATTTGAAGGGAGAAAGTTGAATTAGTCTACACAAGCCAGAGTTTTCGAAGTTCGTGAAGGTACCCGAATTATGTGCGGGGTTGCACGAATTCCTTTCGAGGGCCGCTGGGACTTTCAGACTTATTACAGTTTAAGGATTGCGTTCACCAACACGGATAAAATTTCTCGGTATCGTGGATAATAAAAACTACGATTAATCCATTATCTCAAATAGTAAACCTTTCGGGTTTCACCACATAGTTTGTCACCTTGGTTTTCAAAAGCTTGGTTTTTGTCTACTACTTGTCTGACCCTTAAATTTTTCATAAGAGAACCAACGTCATCTGGTGGCGGTTGTGTGAAACAGCAGGGGAAGACTGTCTATTAGCTACGTCCGGACGTGAAATGTACACGTTGCCATAGCAACGGAAAGTATCCCCTCACGCTGTCCCTAGCTAGTAGTTCTATAAATGGTCACTAGATGTCTTACTGTTTTGGGGGCGTGGCATATAGCAGATAATTGCATTTCCCCCTTGAATATTGTGCAGAAATTAATGTCGTTATATATGTCCAAGTACTGCATACGTTCCTTTATCCATTAGGGTGCCTTATTATGTGTTCTGCTTCATATTCCTCATCACTGTGATCATCTCTCATGTTGATCAGATGTTCCAATTGCCTAGGCGCCATCTTGATGTCGCAGTTAGCTTGGTTTATCCTGTTTTGCTGGCCGATATATCACCGGCAAAACATTAGCTAGGATATTATCGAAAACCCAAGTTATGGTGAAACGCAAAATGGACAATATCGCAGCTTTTCCGTCTAAAAACCAGGATCAGACAGATTATCGGCATTGGTGAACACAGCCCTAAATAAAGCATATATTTATTTCCAAAGCATGAGAGTTTCGGGTCTTGGATCTTCTCACATAACATCTCTGCTATCCTACTTAACAGTAGGGATTAGTAAACAATAGGCGACCCTCATTAAAAGATTAGACGCAACACAGTCAAGTCTTCTTTCTGTTATGCAGATTGTTCAGTCTACTGTCATGTATCGTGTTGTATAGTTGCACCCGCTGTTTTAGTGCTTAATGTGTCCACTTTTCCGACCCATGTGTAAAAATGGCCATCGGCACTACAACGGAAGAATGTGTACTCTATAAATACACTGACTCTGGGATTGGCTAACAATAAGCGATCCTAAGGGACTCATTGTAAAACCATTCCGCAAAGTCAGCTTGGGCCTCGAGCGGAGTGAGACGAGGTTTTCATGTTTTGGAATCAACTATACTTAGAGTAAAGAGTATTTAACTCAGTTTTATAAAACCTAAAATTAGAATGGTAAGGAATTCGTTTGTTGTCACGAAAGGAATTCAGTGACTACCTTCGAAACCCACGGGAAGAAATTTAATAGTGTGGTTATCTTCCTGCCATCACACAGTGGCGCAGCCAGAAAATAAATTCGGGAAGTGTTGAAAGTGCCTGGGTTTGGGGTATGGAATACCCCAAGAAAGGTGGATTTGGGGGTATGGAATACTCCAAGAAAGGAGGGTTTGGGTGCTCACCCCCGGAATTTTTTAAAAATATTCAACTAATGAAAATCACATTTTACGCTATTTTAGCACAGGAAAACTACTTAGCAGATTTGTTTACTATGCTCTTAAGGCATGCCAATCGTTACCTAAGTTAAAACACTTATTACTATTTATAAGAAAAGTTAAATAACACATGGAGCAGTGGAAATAACAATAGTAGGCCTACATTTACAAGTTCAGTATTTTATTATTAAATAAAATAATGAAATATTTGAAAAAATAGAGCTTAAATAACTTGAATAGAACATTAGGTCTTAATTTCGGGGAGGTCTGGACCCCTGGACCCCCCCCCCTTCCGTACGCCGCTCCCGTCATCCTCGAGGAATTAGAGTTCCCCCGCCCAAGCTGAGGGCAAAGAAATATATTCAAGTCGAATCAGTCTAACACGACTTTTTTTATTTAAATATGTATATGACAAATACAATCCACTAACGGAATATACCAAAAGAAGCAAAAAAAAAGCATCTATTTAGATAATCTCATAAATCTGATTTGAGGAGGCCCAGAATAAATGAGATTTGAATAACGATATTCTACGTAAATTTGAAACCATTGTTCCTCTAGCAATTCAGTAGAGATGTAGTCGTATAAATTTTTTCTTAAATATCACGATAATAATATGATCAGACGGATCCAACATTCAGCAAAGAAGCTTTTGATAAAAAGGGCTATAAGAAAACGACAATATCGTACCGTCTGCAAAGTGCGACTCTTTTATTTATAAATCCGTCTAAAAAAAGGACCGATGTTGGTTTTTGTAATATCGGAGTATGAGGAAGAAGTTAGATAAGCGCGCATCACTTATTCATATCCCCAGTGTATGTAACTGCTGCAGTAGTTGAATAAAAAGCTAATGTGTTTAATGTGAGTTGAATTAATTAAGAGTATAATATGGAATGGGGAGGCAATTTTAAGTGCCCCTCCCTCTAAGTGCTGCTGCCTGCGTAATCTGGGTCTGGGACTACTAAATGCCGTGTATTTTTCATTAGGGGCTGTAGTCTGCAGTTACCTGCCTGCGGATCCCGTGGGAGCAGCCGAGCGCTCTGTAAAACATCGGACAGTCGCGTGCTCTCAAAACTGGACTCCTGTTCTCAGGGATCGACAAAGTGCCGTTTGACAGAAATTTAGAATTCATACTAAGTTATTATTTTATAAATGTCACACCTCAATTCTTGATTTTTTGTAAAGGTGGTAAAGATAAGAAGCCCTAATAACGTAAACGACAGTCAGTAGTCTAGTTGCTTACTTCATAATCTGGTCTCAGATAAGAAATCGTACTTACTTGATAACTAGGCTCAGATGTGGATCGTAATTACATAAATGATAACTAGTTTCAGGTAAGAAATCATAATTGCGTAAATAATTAGTTTCAGATAAAAAATCGTATTTATATAAGTGATAACAAAATTTCAGATAAGAAATCGTAATTACCCTACATAAATTATAACTAAATTTCAGATAATAAATCGTAATTACATAAATGATAACTAAATTTCAGACAATAAATCGTAATTACACAAATGAAAACTAGTTTCAGATAAGAAATCGTAATTGCGTAAATGATAACTAGTTTCATATAAGAAATAATAATAATAATAATAATAATAATAATAATAATAATAATAATAATAATATGATTTATTGTCGTTTAACAGTAATAATTGTACAAATTTATAAGTTATATTGTAAGATCTATGACATTAAGTGATAAAAATTCATCAATATTATAAAATGAATTTTTGATTAGCCATGTGTAATTTTTTTTCAATTCTTTCAGTGGCAGTTCCAATACAGTGCGAGGTAATTTATTAACAACCTTCTGTCCTAGGTATTCATAACTTTTCATTGTTTTTTGCAGTCTACTACACATAACGTAAATAAGTAGTTTCAGATAAGGAATCGTAATTGCGTAAATGATAACTAGTTTACATAAACGAAATCATAATTACATAAATGATAACTAGTTTCAGTTAAGAAATCCTAATTACGTAAATAACTAGTTTCAGATAAGAAATCGTAATTACGTAAATAACTAGTTTCAGATAAGAAATCGTAATTACATAAATAACTAGCTTCAGATAAGAAATCGCAATTCCATAATTGATAACTAATTTACGTAAACGAAATCGTAATTACATAAATGACAGTTAATATCAGATAATAAATCGTAACTACGTAAATGATAACTAGTGTCATATAAGAAATCATAATAGCGTAAATGATAACGAGTTGACGTAAACGAAATCATAATTACGTAAATGATAACTAGTATCAGATAAGAAATCGTAATTACGTAAATAACTAGTTTCAGATAAGAAATCGTAATTATATAATTGATAAATTTCGGGTAATCTAACGTAACTGCGTCATTAACAACTCGATTTGGATAACAAATCATTATTACAACTGGACTCATAGGAATTTGTATTTACATAATATATTTAAAACCTCGTAAGAAATCGTAATTACGTAATTTATAACTAGTGTCAGATAAGTCAACAATTACGTAATTGACAAGTATTTAAACAAGAAAACGTAATGACTTAATTCATAAATAGACTCAAATAAGAAATCGTAATTATGTGATTGATAAATAGACTTAGATAACAAATCGTAATTGTGTAACTGATAACTCGAGTCGGATAAGAAAACATTTATGTAATTGGCAGTTTGTCTCTCTTTCGTAGTTTTACCTCTCCCTTGTAGGGACCTTTATGTTACCCGCGCCGCCTGGGCCTTACCGGGCCACGACCTGTCGGGAGAGGAATGAACTATGGATCAAAACACAGACATACTTTTTTGACCAGACAAGGACATGGAGGGTATCCCCGGATGAGTGATCAGCCCAATTCCGGGGCCACCTCCGAGACAACACGGACACATAGGACGAGACACAACATTCACACACACACTCACTCCGAACAAGGCGAGGATGGGATGAAGATGATAATGACGGCCAGATGATAACCGGTGACCACAAGGACATTTGTCTCACAGGTGAGGAAAAACCCCGGAAAAATCCCCACCCAGGTAACTTGTCCCGACCAGGAATCAAACTCGGGCCCGCTGCGTGAGAGGAGTGAACGCATCCCCTGAGCCACAGCGGTGGACATTGGCAGTTTATCTAGGGTAATAAAATAATAGTAATTGTGTAAATTGACAACTCTACTTGCTACCAGCTGGGCAAGGGCTCATAGTAGTTGAAAACTTGAAACTATAATGGCTTCAGACTTTAATCCAGGTTATTTTTATCTGCGTAATTGGCGGAATTTAGATTTAGTTCGATGTAAATGAAAACGTGGTCCAAACGTTCATAGATTAATATTATAATGCGTAGTGTCAATGGAATGTCGAAAGAGATATTAAATAAAATCAGGTAAAGTTATAAAACAAAGTGCCTGATGGAGTTAATAGGTCATACTTCAGAAAGTATTGAGTTTTAGATTACGGTTTCTCAACAAAGTTTGATCAGCGTAGGCCTGTTATGTGAAGGAAATAAGTGGGACACCTAGAATATTAACAAAACTAATTTATAACAATTCCTCACGTCAACAATACCTCTTTATTTTTGCTAAAACTTCTGAAGGCATACAAATACGCAGCTACCCGTCTTCAGTTCCCAACAGCATAATATTCAGTGCTACCGATTGATGCAAATTTGCTATTTAAAAAGCATGTGACCGTTAATTGGACGTTACTCCGGTAACAACCAACCGATTTGATCCAAAATCAATAGAGCTCTTTCTATGGATTCTACAAGTGTGTATACTAAATTTCATGAAAATCCGATATAGCGTATTCGAGATATCGCGCGTACACACACGAACGGACGGACAGATGTAGACCTAAACGTTCTACTGCATGGAACTTAACTGCTGCGGGCACTACATTGAAACATACATATAAATACGTTATTGTGAAGTTAGTTTCTCTGACAGTGAGTGCTTTTCAAGTTTTCAGACTACATCTGGTGTCTAATAGGGTGTAAAAAAATTCCGTATAAAAACTTGGAGGGTTTGTAGAGGAGATGGAATGAAACTATTTTTTTATGTGACAAATATGTGACAGGTTCTCCGTTGGGAGGGGTGGGCCAGTACAGTGACCACCACGTTCTCCTGATCTCAGTCCCATGAATTTCTTTTTGTGGGGGGAGATGAAGCGTTTGGTGTACGAAACACCAATAGATAACTGCAGAAGAGCTGGTTCCCCGTGTGGCTGAAACTGCAACAATATTCGTGAGACACTTGATTGTTTTGAATGTGTGAGACAATCATTTGCACGCAGATGCCAGCTGTGCATTAATGTAAACGGACGACATTTTCAACAAAATCTGTATAGCATTCATCACACAGCAGGTTGAATACAGTCACACCATCCACTGTCAAACCCTTTAATGACCCCTAGCGGGGAAAGGGAGAACCTGTCAGATCTTTGTCACATAAAAAAAAGAGTTTCATTTTATCTCCTCTACAAACCCTCCAAGTTTGTATACGGATTTTTTTTACACCCTATATAGTTAGCAATTCGCTCCGTGAACTTCATTTGTTTGGTGCGTTCCGTGAGTTTCATTTTTTCGATGGTGCTCGGGACTCCATGGTTTCACGCCAAGCGGATTAATTCTGCAGTTTAGCAAACCATCATTTTTCTTATTAACTAATTTTTCCTGGAAAGCTCCTCTAAAACCAAGGGGTTCTATACTAGCCACGAACAAAACTGTGTCTTTGGAGACTACGATATTGTGTTCAAGAGATTCCAGGATCAAATACCCGTGGAATTTGAGGGGATCTATGTTCAATCCATAGGCTTGTATTATCCATTGTAGTTTGGCAATGTGCTACGCAATATAAGACCATCGAGCGAAGTGGCCGAGATGGTAACGTCTTGGACTCGCATTCGGGAGGTCGCAGGTTCAAATCCCGTGGCTGGCCAATTTGACATGGGTTTTTTCATGATTTCCCCAGTCGTAAAGGCAAATGCCGAACTGTATATTTACATACTATTTCACCTTGTATCATATCCACTTAAATCAACATTAGTTGAAATTTACTCCATAAAATACATCAACAATAGAAACAATTATCAAGCAATACTTCCATGGCCTACCCTACTGTATAGACACAGATCCCGAACCCCTAATATGGCTCGCAGCTGAAAGGAGTATAAACACAAATGAAATAAAATTTAAAAATACATATTATGAGAGCATGTGAACAACTACAATTTGATTAGGCCTAATAGTTATGAGAAAAGAGGCATTTAATCCCTAAGAATATTTTGTGACAAAATTTAAAGTCTCACGCATATCTTAGATGCTACTTTGAAAAGCCTCAAATTGTGCTATTGTTGGACGCCTATCTTGGTCGCCCTTACCAATTTTATGGACCTAATTTTCCGTTTTTGGATTTGAGCATAGTAGTGGATTTAGTTGGATTAAATATAAATCTACATTGGTATCCTCAGTGATATAAAATATTCAAAACTGGGTTAGCTTTAGCTGCTAAAGTAGGCCTATGTTATACTTGATTGCGCTACCAGAAGAAAATTATCTGCATTACGAGGGGCAGTCAAAAAGTTCCCAGAATTTCGTTGTAATTATTTATTACCACAAAATAGGTACACATTTACTTAATCACCTTCAAAATAGGATCATTCAAAACACACACTTGTTCCACCGCTCCTACCATTGCTGGAAACAACTATGAAAGTCCTGTTTTGGTTCTTCCGAAGTTCAGCCGTGTGGTGCACCATGAATTTTTACCAGCTGGACAAACTGTTAACGGCCCTTTTTACGTGCAGGTTTTGAAACGACTGAGGGAGGTAATCCAAAGAAAACCTCCCGCGAATTGGCAAGGAGGATGGGCACTGCATCACGACAATGCTCCCTCCCACACATCGCTTGTTGTGGGGTCATGACTCGCAGAAACAAACATTCCACTCCTCTACCAGCCTCCCTACTCACCAGATTTTGCACCAACGGATTTCTGGCTCGTCCTCAAGATCAGAAAGGGCCTCGAAGGTAACCGTTTTGCCACTGTAGAAGACATCAACACCAACGCGACGGCTGAACTTCGGAAGATACCAAAACAAACTTTCATCGTTGTTTTCAGCAATGGCAGGAGCGGTGGAACAAGTGTGTGTGTTCTGAAGGTCCCTATTTTGAAGGCGATTAAGTAAACGTGTACCTATATTGTGGTAATAAATAATTACAACGAAATTCCGGGAACTTTTTACTGCCCCTTGTATGTTACTGGCCGCAATCCGCAATTTTCTGACAGTCTCTCGGCTTTAGTCGGATATCATAAATACTGATCCACAATCCTGGGTTACAGAACAGAAACTTACGGACATCTTTGTGTTAAATTTTGAATAAGAACATAGTCGCATAACGAATACTCCAATTAATTATTTTATTAAGTTATAAATACTTCTATCGTACTTCGTAGATACGCTGAACTAAAGCGTGCTTACAGGCTCCAATATCTCAGGTAAAATAATTGCCTCTCAAATTCCTCTCGAAATGTTATCTTTCATCCAAGATACTATACAATGAAAATGATGCCTTATGGAACTACTTATAAATATGTCTACATTAGAGTAACATTCTGTAAGGAATAATAAAAACTTAATAGCATTCTTGTTACGAATTAGAAATGGATAACTAATTTTACAATTTTATTTGTAAATCACTTCATCATTGGAATTTATTATCTTCGCTAGAATCATAACCATTACACTTATTATAACTGGTTCTAAAATTTTAGGCAATATTCATAAATAGTTTAACTTTCTTCCATTTCTATTTGTTAATATCTACTGTCAATATTTCTCCTCACCTTACAGCGTTTTATATCTTTATATATCTTTATGTATCTTATATGTCTTTATATAGTGTGTGCAATTTGATATTTTTTCTCAATAGAATTGTAAATAATTTGGCTTATTTAGTTATTTTTTATCATATTTTATGTATGTCTTGTGCACAATTTAGTATGTCCCATATTCAGTGTATGATCAGCTGGACTAAATAAATAAATAAATAAATAGGCCTAAATATAACTTTGCCATTGGCATTATTGTCACCACTACCATTTGATGTCATTCTTTTACGTTCTTCTGCTATCTGCTATCTGTTTTCGGCCCGCAGACTCTTAATATTAATGTAATACTAGCATGTGCCCGCGGCTTCGCCCGCGATAATTATTTCAAAAATTAAAAATTAAGAGCATAATAGTTAAATCATTATAATGATTAACACCTAAATCACGTGGACTACATACCACGATTAGATAGCGTCGCCTGGTAAAAGCGACCTCAGATTCGAGTTGCTTGGCCCAGAAAACCCTGGTATAGTTTCGTTCAAATCAAACAATGTTTCACCATACAGTATTTAGGACTATATTGATTATCCCTCTTCCGTGTTGGTCGAAAATTTAATATGTCTACGGGCCTTAACATTCTAAACAAATGAATCGACCAGCGTGGGCTTACAACATTCAAGCGATCGCGATGCTTTTATTTCCACGGTGTGACAAAAATAGCCAAAGACAACTGCAATTGATTTGACATTGAAATGTATTACTGAAATCTGATGCTTCGACAGCGCGAATCACGTTTTCTGCCAGTTTTTCACTCATAACTCGCGAACGAAAGCTAAAATTAAAAATTCGGCTTCGATGTGCATTCGCCCACCTTTCAGTCCATCTATCTTTAAAATTTCAGATCTCTGCGTTCAGTAGATTTCGATGGGCATCGTGGACAGACAGACAAACAGCATGTGCCCGCATGTGCCCGCATGTGCCCGCGGCTTCCCCCGCGATAATTATTTCAAAAACTAAAAATTAAGAGCATAGTTAAATCATTATAATTGTTAACACCTGGAGTGCATTCCACGATTAGGTAGCGTCCCCTGGTAAAAGCGACCTCAGATTCGAGTTCTTTGGCCCAGAATACCCCTGTACAGTCAGTTTCGTCCAAATCGAACATTGTTTGACCATATTTATGCCTATATTGATTATCCCTCTTCCGTGTAGGTTGAAAATTTCATGTCTTCGGGCCTTGATATTCTAAATAAATGAATCGTCCAGGATGGATGAAACAATATTTTCCTCTAACAATGCCAAATTTCGCGCTTCGATCTTAAGAGTTGTCTTGGGAAATTATAGATGAGGTCTTCTCTGAGCTTTGTAAAAACAAAGCTATAATTCAAGAATATAATGACATAATTGACTTATGAGAACATCGGTAGCCTGCTTCTTTTCAACGACCCTATGAACGTAAACATTGAGGGTCACTCAACTTAGTATCAACGAGAATTGTGTGATCACCAAGCGGATCCTTTTCTTCAAATAAGGACAGAGAAAGAACCCAAATTTGTCAAACTTCTTTCAGAGGACAGAATTGCACAGCTAACGGATTTTGGATTAAAATTTACGTCCATGTTTGGAAACATGTATCTTTAATTATATCACTTTCTCTAATATGATTTTTTATAATTATCAGTGATGTTTCTTTGTTACACTTACTAGGACTGGGGAAAATTAATATAGAAGTGGACATAGCCTACCTGCTTTGGTCGGACCATGCTATTGCTCAGAGTTCCCATTAATTTCAGAAGTTCATACAATTCAAACAAAAACTGTTTGATACCTAACTCATTCAGACCTATCGCTTTACACACATAAAGTATTAACTCTAATCGATTAAGAATAAAGATAATCTAAAAAGTCATAGATTTCAGTTTTATTATTGTATGGTGTTTTATTGTAATTGTAAGTATTATTGTTATTGTTATTATTATTATTATTGTAATTTCATATCTTAACTTTAGTGTAAGTGGCCTACTTTCTTTTCCTTACTTTTTTCTTGTAGTTTTTGTATTGTAATTGTAGTTTTTGGAATCCTGGTAGAGAGGAAGAGGCTAAATAAGAGGAAGAGGATCAGGCTAAATAGATAAATTATAAAATAAATTATACTAATCCTTTTGATAAACAATGTGTTCTATGCGTTTTTTTATTTTAAAAAAATTTAATTTAAAATGCATGAATAAGAAGGCAATATATTTTGGTGCTGTGCTACTGTTTTGCTGGAAGTTCAATATTGGTGTGAAGAATATTTAACCAATTAAAAATAATTTTGGCTTGAGGCTGTTAGTCTGAACACTCAAAGTGACTTTGCCTCCCTCGTGCATTTGAAGTTGGACAGGCCTGCTATAGACTGTTATGAATAGCGCAAAGCATTGGATAACAAAAAAAATAGCCAAAAAAAAAATGCAAAGTAAAATAGATGAATTTATGACCGAAAAATGGTAAAAAGTCACAAACTTTAAAATAGACCAATAAACTATCAATTATTTCTTGTAGGCTAATCAATTTTTTACGAGTGATGAATGGTTTTTAGAGAGCAATTTAATGGATGGCAGTGTTATAATTATTTAAATTCACAATGTAAAACACTGTTATTTCATTACTAAGGAAGTAAGTAAATTAATGCAACTTGGACAACTTCTGTGGGAAAAAATCCAAACTGACATGCCCTTCACATTGCCCTCAGAAAATAGATGCCACTCAAAATGAAATAACAAAAATATTTAATTCTTTATTGATAAAACACAAATTACAGTGGCTGTTTACAATAAATTGTACTGAAATTATGAAAACTTGGCAGAGATTTTCTAATGAAAAAGATTGTCTATTATCTGAAAGTAATGATTTGTACCTTCACTGGAGGTTTTCTTGGAAATGTAGTAGGCCTAGTGTTCAAAATACACATTCCTTAAAAATAGTGGTAGCCGTTATGCTGCAAGTCTGGTTTGTTTCCTGTGGACTTTATTTACTCACCTATAAAATTAAAATAGACAAGCATTAAAAGCAGTAATAATGAAAAATTCAAACTATAACGTAATGTAACACTTGATAAAAAAACAACAAAATTCCGAAAATGACCTAAAATGCCAAAAAGATTACATATTTCTTGGAAATTACGAAAAATGTAAAATAATGCAAAAATGCCCTTATGTAATTAATTAATATACGATGCACATTTGTATACAATCGAGCTACCTTTCAACCTTATTATAAAGAAGATGCAAAATCATCAAATCATCAAAAGTGGTCTAGAGGTAGCGTGCCCGCCTCTAGATCCGAAGGTCGCGGGATCAAACCCGGCCGTGGTCGGTGGGTTTTTCAGGACGTAAACATCCTGGGCACGGAGTTCTCCGGGACTTCAAGCTGGGGGGCCCGTGTCGTAGATTTACGGGACGTAAAAGAACTCCAAGCCTAAATTAGAGTGTCTGAACAAAATTTCTCGGCCCTTTCATGTCCAAGTAATACCTTAGTTTCCTTAGGGGGGGTTGAGAGGCGATGGGCTTACCACCTGTCCCTCTGCCCTTTCTCGGAAAATAAGCGTAGCAAAATTCATATAGGTAACAGAAACCTCCACTTGGAGGCCCCTTCGCCCCAACATGGGGGCTATAGGTTTCCAGACAGACAGACAGACAGACAGACAGATGGATGAATGAATCAGTAAAATACAAGCAATTGATTTTTTAACTGTTTTCAAATATGAGTTTGCTGTGTAGTAATATAGTGGTGGTAGGGGGAATAATGCTGGCGCTGGTAATAAGTTGAATAGTTAGTTAGGTTTGAAGAACTCAGAAAAAGATGGCACCACTAGCGTATCAAGAGTAAGTAATATAACTAGATTAGTTTTGCCTGGTATATACCCATATATATATATATATATATATATATATATATATATATATATATACATATATATATATATATATATACATATATATATACATATATATATATATATATATATATATATATATACATATATATATATAGGTACAGAATGACAATAGAGAAACAAAACGCGCGTGTACTCAAAATATACGATTTAATTTTCAATAATAATAAAAACTGTTCAGTTCAGAAGAAAATAGGTTGCAACCGCAACAAGTTCCAGATATTCGATATAACAATCCTAAAAATAAATATCTATAAATAACATGATTGTCACAGAAATTGTTTCCCTAGGAAATTAGGTATTAGCAGTTGTGCCATAGACCTATTATATTTACTCGATGTTTTGAAAACTAAATCCGATGGATGTATTTAACAATAGGCTATGTGGTACTTTTCTGTCGAAATTTTAATAATTCATATATTGAAAAGACTTAAACCTGAATAAAAATAATTGCACGGACGTTGTATAAATTATTTTCATATGAATTGCTTTTTGCCTTCTGATAAAAAATAATTTAAAATTAATAATTTTTAGTGCTCTGATATGTTGAGCTTTGTAATATTTCTTTTTCAATTAAAAAATTCTCCTCGCAGGATATTGATAAATATGACATCCCCGCGGTTCGCAATGTCCATATTCTATGGAATTATTAATTTGCGAGGTGTATTTCATGTCACTAAACACATACTTTTATGTTAGACATATAGCTTACTTCATTTCGATATAAGTATGTAACTTTTATAGCACATAGGTTGAATAAGTCTAGTTCAGGGTCACTGGTATGAAAATATCTTGGTGCATGCTATACCTCCTACGAAGGTAGAACAGCTAGAAAAAGCAATTTATCATACCACCATACAAAAAGATGTGTGAAACACATAACTTCTTCTGCCCAAATAAAAGTTTTGTCTCTTAGTGTAATATACTAGCAGGTGCCGGCGGCTTCGCCCACGATAATTAATTGAAAAATTAAAAATTAAGAGTATAATAATTATTAAAACATATTTATTAACACTTGCACGCAAATCATTCATAAACTAAACCATTAATAATTAATGAAACAGCTATAATTCCGGCTTTAGAGTACATTCCACGATTAGAAAGCCCCGCCTGGGGAAACTATCTCAGATTCGATTATGCAGTTCCAAAGCTACCTGTCAACTGTTTGTTGACAGATGAATATGATGTGAATTTTATTTGATAAATTCAGTGTAATTTTCAGAAATTATATAATTTATCAAGGGAAGGAGTGGTTTGTTTGGATTTTTACTGTCCGCGATACTTCCAGGGTTAAACTATCAATATATTATAGCTGGTGCCCGCGGCTTCGCCCGCCATTATTAATTTACTCCAGGATTTTTAAGAAATTTACACTGGCAGTGTATTAAAAATGTTGTGGTTCAGAGGTATGAAAACTGTAAGTAAAAATAAAATAAGAATATTTGTTCATTGTGTTCATTTCACTTAGGCCTTATATAATAAAGAAACGGTTTTCCTAATTTTGTACTCTTTGTTAAAGTTTAGACTGCAAGAGACAAACATCGCCGAGTATAGGCCTACCCGATGTCTCACGAAGTGAGGGAGCAAGCACGCTATTTATAATTGAAACAAGACTTTGAAAATTAGAGAAAGTATTAAAATATATATTTGAGTCAATTATGTATCTTAAAATTTTGTAGATTATATAAAATAATCAGTAAATTCAACCCTTTAATCGAAATGTTCGAATTATTCAATATGTTCTTTACAGCTTACAAGTTTCGCGGGCAAAGCCTTAATGGGAAAACATGGAATGATTTGGACGAAAAACACTATGCGGAGGTTTTTTGGTCTAGGGAACTCTAATCTGAAGTCTTTTTTTTTCCCGGGTGGCGCACTTTGATCGTGAAATGCACCTCAAAACCAGGTTTTTAGTTTTTTTTTTTTTTAATTATCAGTCGTTATAATAAAATTGTTTATGCATGATTTAGGTAAGGTTCATGAATCTATGGTTCATTTTAATCGTTTAATTTGGAATTTTTATGCCCATATGGTAGCATAAGATTCGTTATAATTAAGAGTTAATTAATATAATTAAGAGTAAAATTACTTAATTCCTCCAATTTATGTAAAAACGATGTCAGTGTTAATAAATATGTTTTAATTATTTTTCTGTTAAATAAATGATTTAAGGACAATATCTAGCAGTTGAGTAAGGAATCGCGGGCGAAGCCGCGGGCACCTGCTAGTCATTTATATTTTAACTAAGGGGTGCTCTGGTGTTGAACACTGAAGTTTATATTTATTTCGTTTCTATCTCGATACCTATTAACTTTCTGAAGAAATTTGTATGACTAAAAATGTTCATTTAACTTTAATGTGTTAGGTTTTCTATGTATCGCCTCTGTAATGGAGAAAATGGACTCGAGTAAACAATGTCCTGAGTAATGTTTACAGGAAAAATAATATGGCCATTTTATTAGTTATGCTAGAGCCCCTACATTATATGCGAGAAAATAAATACCGTCCTTTAATATTCGTATTGCGTTTGGCAATAGTTTATATCAGTTCTAATATGTGTGCTACATGGGGGAACTCTGTTAGCGAATTTTAGAGTATTCTGTTCTGCAAATAATTACTCGGTTTACATATTGAAATAGGCGACAAAATTTAAAACGTAGTATAATAAATGTCGCAATATAACGTAAAGTAGTATTTGGATAATTAAGAATTAACTATATAAATAACACAAAATTGCAATGAGTAAGAAAACTTTAATCCAGTTCAAATGTAGATTTTAACCAGGTGATGTGAAAGTCGTCGCCAATCTTCGTGGCACATCTCCAGAAAGGTACGTAGTCTATATATAAAATGTTGTTTTTTATACATACGACTTTTTGTTTCGGAGCTAGGCTGTTCAAAGACAAACACACATAGACTTGTTTCTGAAGATGGTGTTTTTGGATTCAGAGGACCGTGTATTTATGTTAAAAACTAGACTTTAAAAACTAGACTTAAAGGGCTTGTATTACCACCTGCCGACAATTCCTCCCGATACGTGACTTCCAGATAGCTTAACTGGAAGATGCCTCGTAATACCACCGCTGAACTGCTACCGGCAAGAACGCAGTAAAAATTTGTAAAATGGTCCTTAGCTGACTGAGCAAAGAGGTGTGTTTGTTGTAGTTCGGTAGACCTCCGCTAGGTGCGGCAGCTCGGATTTGTATTTGTACAATTAAATTACATAATAACACATCGTTTTAAGTGCATTAATCGATTTGTGCAATTCTATTTCATTCATATGTGAGCCTAAAATGACATTTTTGTGTAAATTAAATTTTCCAGCATCAATTCTGAAAATCAGATGGCGAGGAAGCTTCCGCATCCTGCCATCTTGTTTCAACCAAGATCCCTAACTAGCAGTCAGTACTTTGTCAGCCACTCCACCCTCCTGCTAGCTTATCTGGAAGTTGTCTTCCCAGACGAACTTTGTCAGGAGACCATAATACGCAATTCTTGGCCAACTTCCAGATAGGTTCTCTATCTGGTAGATAAATACGATATCTGGAGATCGTATTTATCTACCAGATAGAGAACCTATCTGGAAGTTGGCCAAGAATTGCGTATTATGGTCTCCTGACAAAGTTCGTCTGGGAAGACAACTTCCAGATAAGCTAGCAGGAGGGTGGAGTGGCTGACAAAGTACTGACTGCTAGTTAGGGATCTTGGTTGAAACAAGATGGCAGGATGCGGAAGCTTCCTCGCCATCTGATTTTCAGAACAAAACAAAATGTTATTTCCTTTTCAACTTTTTTCCTGTCAATGAGTATGAATGTGTGAAGAATATTAACCCCTAAAAAATAAAATGAAATAAAATTGTCACCCCACCTAATGAACATAAAGAATGTCCCAAGGGTTTTTGGTCATCCACATGGCTGAAAAGAATGGAATTTTTTCTGCAGAAATGAGAAATTTGTATAACTGGCAACAGTGTTAGAAAGCCAACAGGGCAGCTTGTGGTTGAATTCTAAGGTTGAATTTTGCTTGCTTACAAACAGTTTAGGATTAACAAAGGACTTTGCATCATTTTCAAGGAAAGCGTTTTTATTCCCCGTCATTACCTCGGCTTCTAGAAAGTAGGCAGAAAGTGAATATTTATTAATTTTGATTATGCACTATGATAAACCTTCCAATTCAAAGTACTTGACTGAAGTTGAGCTTACAGAGGTTTAGAATTGGCTTGCTGAGACCACTTAAATTCCTTTTTTGTCATCCACATGCCTGATTTTTGTGTCATCCACATGTCTCATGAAGGGGTATGTGGATGACTCTCAAGTCACGTAGATGATAAATGTAGGATACTATTGTGTTTGCGGTGTCTGTGACCTGTACTTAAGATCTTAAAACTGATTAAATGAATTTCTGCTTGATTCCCCCCTCCCCCAAAACCATAAAAACACAGTCTCGTTAAAATTGCATTAATCCCGGAGTATGCACACAAATTTGCAAATTTGGTGCAAAATCAACTGAAGTATGCTGAGAAAAATATGAAATCACATAAAGAAAAGCAGATTGTTGCCAAAGTTAGTCATTAATGTGGCCTTCTGCCATCCACATGTACACGAATGTCATTCACATGGCTTTAAAAAAATAAAGAAATAAAAATATAAACATTTAAGCTCTGCTGGTGTCATATTATAATCAAGTAACTCCTGAAGTATTTTAGTGATTTTTTTTAGATTTTTTAAACAGAGTAAAAAATTTGGATTTTACACACTCCAAATTTTCCCGTATTTGAAGAATCACCCATATATATAAAAGGCTTTGTCCTGACTGACAGGAATCAACGTAGAGCCTAAACTATAACAGGTAGAGACTTGGCATTTTGACAGTACCTTCGTTTCATAATGTAGGCTAGGTGCTCACTAAGAAAGGATTTTGAAAAATTCTGATTTTAAATGCCAAATATCAAGTGTTTTTGAGAATACTTAATCCCTTTTTACACAGAATTATCGAATCTGAATCACATTTGACATTAAAACATATTGTTGCCAGTGGGTTTCAGATGGGTTTGGAATTAAATTAAATGGAAGTTTGACAATTACAGTTGGCTTTGTCTATTTTTGTCATACCTTGGAAATCAAACTTTCGCGATCGCTTGAATGTTGTAAGCCCTAATATGGTCAAACATTGTTTTATTTGGACGAAACTCACTATACAGGGGTTTTCTGGACCAAGGAACTCGAATCTGAGGTCGCCTTTACCAGGCGATGCTATCTAATCGTGGTATGTTGTCCACGTGATTTAGGTGTTAATAAATATAATGATTTAACTATTATGCTCTTAATTTTTAATTTTTGAAATAATTATCGCGGGCGAAGCCGCGGGCACATGCTAGTACTTTATATAACTTAGTACCTATGAATGGTACGGGCAGAGGAAGTAAAAATCATTCGCCATCAAACCAAATTCTACAGAAAGCGCTTTGACGGCCTACTGTTTGCTTACCAATGGAATAAGGATAAAATGGGCTGAAATAGATACTTTAATATAAATAAATAAAACAGGACAGAATATGATAACAAAGTAGCCTACTGTAAAGTAAAATAAAGTATACAGTGAAATAAAAATACTGCACAATACAAAACAGTAGGGGTAGTGATAATATAATAGACTATAGTCTAATAAATTATAAATAATAATATTGTAATGATTATTATAAGCCTAATTGTTATTATTATTATTGTAATGGCTATTATAATTATTATTATCATCATCATCATCATCATCATCATCATCATCATTATTATTATAGATCAGCGTTTCTCAACCTATGGTCCGCGAAGATGGTGCAGATGGTCCGCAGACATAATTAAAAAAAATATAAAGCAAGTGGAAAGTAAAGAAGTAATTTTTTTTTCACATATTTCGTTGTAATGACCTATAATTAATACCCCAAATATTAAGAATATAGGCCTTCTTTTAAAAATGGTATGTAAAATTAGGCGTCCGTAAAATTTGTTATGCATCTTAGAGGTCCTCGGGTTCAAAAAGGTTGAGAAACGCTGTTATAGATTATTATAAGAGTTAAGAACAGCAGTCATTAGCATGAGAGGTCCTAACGAGAATTTTGGATGATCATTGTGAAAATTGTTTTTTGAGTGTCTTCCTTTTGTTTCCAGGCATACAGACAGCATATAGACCTATCTTGTAATGATTCTTTTAATTCTCAGACATGTATTTCTGGAGTAAGTTCGAAAAGAATGTATACCTTGGTTATTAATTTCACTGGATGCAAGCTTATGAACATATTGAAGACTCTTTTACAATTTCAGGTTATAACAATTTCATGCTAGTTGGATTCCCTTATAAAAGCGTTTTAAAATTAATATATTTTATAAAATATAAAGGAGTGTTTTAAACTCTCTTTTTTTTTACCTACTATTCATTTGCATCTGCAGTACCAGGTGTGTGTTGCAGGAATGCCATAGGGACAGCCCTGTTGAGAGGTGGACAACTGGAAACAGAAAAAAAATTGCCGATGAAAATATACAAAAAAGAACTGACAAATATTCGCAGTGATTACGTACTGGGACTGTATTTTGCGGTCGCGTATTTTTGCAAGCGCAGATCGCAACATTTAAAATGCATGATGGTGCGCGCATTGACAAGTGTCAATTTAGTTGTTTGTTGGGAAGTCATCAGATTGTCTTTTGTTTCCTTTGCTACTGCTATGTAGCGTTCAAAGCTTCGCTGACGTCACGCGGCGTCTCCCGTCGCGAACTCATCCCGAGTGCCCGCCGGGGGGGAACCTCCTTTAAGAATATCCTTGCCGAGAGGGAGACATACAAAGAGTTTTATTTTCTTCTTTAAACGACTCATGTTTCTGTCAGAACGTGAACTGAAAAAAGATTCGCGATTCCAGGGTTTCGTGTTTATAAGATATTGAATACTTCTAGAGTTAAGCAAAGATCGTTATTTGTATACCTACTCTACTATACCTCATCAGCAGGTATAATTTAGGCCAGCTTTAAGAATACGAACACCTTCACATACTGACGTTTGATGCGCAGTTTTCACACAATTTAATTTAGGGCTCATAATTGTAGTTCATAAATCTCCGAGTTAAGCTCCAGATCGATTCATTAAGCAGGGCTTACGGAAGAACAAAGGTCTTAATTCATACTCGCATACACTGATATAAGAAATTCTTAAAATATGTCAACATTTCACAAAATGCACTGGTAAAGAACTCCTCTTTCCCCATCCTCGCCTTGTTCTGAGTGAGAGTGTGTGCGAATGTTGTGTCTCGTCCTATGTGTTCGTGTTGTCTCGGAGGTGGCCCCGGCATTGGGCTGATCACTCATCCGGGAGGCCCTCCATGTCCTTGTCTGGTCAAAAAGTATGTATCTGATCCAAAGATAATCCCTCTCCCGACAGGTAGCGGCCCTGTAAGGCCCGGGCGGCTTGGGTTGCTTAAATCCTAAAAGGGAGAGGTAAAGCTACGATAAAAAAAGAAAGAAAGAAAGAAAGAAAGAACTCCTCTTAATGTATGTAGGCCTAATTATTTCACAGTAATATACCTACTAAACATAACAGTAGGCTATTCATGTAGTAGTCATTTCAACTTGATGAACGAAATAAACATCTGACTTGTTTGCTAAGCATATGTGAAGGAATATGTAGGTAGTCTTATTTGTCATAGCTAACTGTATTACAACTTCCAATGCCGTGTATGAATAGTATAAAACAATATGTTGTAATGAGAACTGATTTGCATTTGATATATTCTTTCTAATATATTACTGTAAAATAGGCACTAAATTGGACATTACTCCGGTACCGGCCAACCGATTTGGTCTAATGTCAATAGCCATCTTCCCATGGACAATATAAATGTGTATACCGAGTTTCATGAAAATCCGGTAAAGCGTATTTGAGTTAAACTAACCCCTATTGGAATTAGAGAGACAGACGGACAGACATTTTCCAGTCCCCCACACAATCTTATAAAGTACCATGATATTTGCACTTATAAAACTAGATGAACTACAGAATTTCAATGGCGTTTTTTGCAAACTGGTAATGGGCAGAATCGAGTAATTTTAAAACTCGATTAATCTGTTCTCGAGTAATACAAAAATCGATTGTTCGGATACAAAAGTTCTCGGATGGATATAGAATAAAAGAACTCGGTAGCCGAGAACTATTTAAAAAATGACTGAGAACGCTAATCCTTATTCGAACGTATAGCCCGGTAATTTTGTCATGTTACAAGATCTACTACTATTCGTTCCAGCGATGGGTGTGTCTTATCCACACTGCAAACCACAAATCACAAACCAGTAGGAGTTAGTTTAACGCAGCGCTGTCAGATATTACGTTAATGGCATTCTACTACTAGCGTTCACAGAGTAAATATATATAAGATAAGAACGCTGTGTCTTCTGCCGTGCAATCTTCTGTTAAGATTCGTAGTCTGGCAATACTGAACTGCCCTGTACGCATGATAGCTGTGCATTCATATATATAGATATATATATACTAGCTGACCCATCAATGCTTCGCATTGTTAGATTTATGTATAGGCTACATAGGTTAAGTGAACACAATTTAAAGTCGATTTGATGTACTTCTATAAATCATCAGCCGTCCAGCCAACACGGTGGACGTATTTATATTCCACATACTCCTTCACCCGTAGTTTAGCCTACTCTGATTTGTCTTACAAAATTTAATCGTTCTGTTTCAATTTTGGCAAACATACAGTATATAGCCGGGCGTAGGGGAAGCGTTCGTTTGCTGCTCTCACGCAGCGGGCTCCGGTTCGAATACTGGCCGGGACAAGTTACCTAGGTAAGGTTTTTTTCCCTGGATTTTTCCTCATGTGAGACAAATGTCTGGTAACTTTAGGCTCTGGTAACTTTAGGCCTAGTGGTCCCCGGATATCATCTGGCAGCCATGATCATCCTCATCCCATCCTCGCCTTGTTCAGAGTGAGTGTGTGAATGATGTATCTCGTCCTATGTGTTAGTGTTGTATCGGAGGTGGCCCCGGCATTGGACTGATCACTCATCCGGGAGGCCCTCCATGTCCTTGTCTGGTCAAGAAAGTATGTATGTGATCCATAGATAATCCCTCTCCCGACAGGTCGTGGCCCTGTAAGGCCCGGGCAACGTGGGTTGCTTAGATGACCCCAAAAGGGAGAGGTAAAAACTAAGGTAAAGATAGCGAGGTAATACTGTAAATAGAAATTAACCAGGAAATTATATCTATTAATATTGTATGAACTATCTTTTGAAATAAGTTACAGTCCTAGGCTAACTTTAAGAAAAGAGTTCAACTCTTAAGGAAAGAACCCAGGACCTTCTAAATTTACTTCATGTTACAAAATAGTTGATAATCATTTATAGGAATTCTCCTTTCTCATAATTTTATATCTATTAGGTCTACATGAAATTTTGTGTAGTTAAAAAAAAATAATAATGTTGCCATGGGGATTGTGTACGTGCAATATGAATTCCTTTTGGTGAATGTCATAACTTTACAAGCCTATTTCGGCCCTTATAGGCCCTTAGAGGCCAAAGATTTTGAAATCTTTTCTTAGTGCGCATCTAGAGCCTAGGAGTAATATGTGTACCAAGTTTCACGTTCCTAGGCTGTATGGTTTTTGATAAACTGTGATCAGTCAGTGAGTGAGTCAGTGGGTTTTGGCTTTTATAATATAAAAGCCAAAACCCATATATTATATATACACACACACACACATAAATATACGCCTTTCTTGCATGCAAAATTTACACCGCGTTAATGAAGTTAACCGAAGTGATACAACTGAGCGAGGGATCTGGTGTTCTCGAGAACTCGTCTTCACTTTTCGCTTCTCTTGGCATTAAATCGTTCGAATGATGATTCGAATACTTTTTATACGATTCTTGATAACTCGAGTACTTTTAAGAATTGAATAAAGAACTATTTTTTTATTCGAGAACTCCTGTCACTACTCCAGACAAGTGATATTTTTAAATATCTTAAATCAGACCTGGTTCCTCTCCCCTCGTGACCTCCAGAGCGCAACTGAACCAATCGTTACTCTTTGGAGGTGGAACAGATCATTTAAGATAGGCCTGGCGAGCAGTACTCCGAAGGTGTGAAGTAATTCTCCTACTTCCTCTCCCTTCGTGACCCCCCAGAGCGCAATTGAACCAATCGTTACTCCGCGCCCACGGTTTTTACGTCCTGAAAAACCCATCGACTGCGAATCCCGCGACCTTCGGATCTAGAGGCGGGCACGCTACCTTTAGACCACCGCAGCCGATATTACATATTTTTAGTTTGTAATTATTTTATTGTATTTAATTTGTTTCAAGTTTTAGCCATTTTTAGTTTTTGACGTCTTATTCAGCCATTTTTAGATTTTATAAGATTGGACTATGTGACTGCCATGACGATGAAACAGATAAATAATATTTATTATATAATATATTATATTAAAAATGTTCCAGTTGCTAGCAAGGATCAAAATAGAATCCGGCCCCTAGTTTACTATAAACTAAACTAAATAAATACAGTACTACCGGTACTTTAAATTTCACAACGTTTTATTTACATTTTATTTTTACGTCACTATTCGATTCATGAAAGCTAAATTTGTAATTTTCATATTATGCAGTTACGAAAAGTAATTTCATCTGGGGGGTCATGGTCAGGTTGCTATAAAACAGGGTCCATGGGCATAGTAAGTTTGGGAACCACTGATCTAAGCAAACCGTCCCGTCCACCAAACCAAAAACAAATCGCGATCCTTGCTTGAAGGTCAAGCCTAAAAAATCACACTCTTATTGAGGGGCCACTTATCTATCCCCTAATTTAAAGCAAGAACGTGACAAGTCTGTGTGTCTGTTGCAGAAAGTCATGATACGATTCGCATCAGCTTTTTACATTGTTACCAAACATACATTCATGTTGTGCTCAAAGTGCGAGTGTCAAGAATGTGTATAAAGATTATCTCACATTCAGATCGGTGCAGATAATCGAATAAATTTCCTATACTTTTCTACCATACATAATAAATCCTATGTGTTTCAGGAGCCAGCTATGGTTCATTATTCCAGACGCCCAACATCACTGCAAGAAGCGAATCCAAGACAATCGGTGATGGTCAGTATATTAGCCTACCTAAATCTTTAGAATATAATGCAGTCAAACCTATGTATAATGAAGATAGATAAGACGGTAAACCCGCAATTAGCAATTTTGCTTGGTCCTGGCAGATTTAATGTATTATTAACTTCAAATTTTATCACTACAACAATGAACTATTTAAAAAATTCCATTTTTCAAAAGTACTTTGAGGTTCAATTGTTACTGAAGCAAACCTGTAACCTAATCCTGTGGATGATAGATATGATGTGATAAGGAGATATTTATTAATTACCTTCCAATGTTTTGAATTTACTCCAGATTAAACAATCCTCTATTCGTTTCTTAACCTTATCGAGGGACGATATCAAACACTTTTATATAACCTCTATTTAATTGAAAATTCCATATATCCCCTGGACATTGGCATTATACGATTGTATTAATTTTAATCCTAGGAATATCCATTAAACTTCCGTTTTATATTCGTCCTTTCATGTAAAATTCCGGAAATTTACTTGACATTAATATGTTGAATTCATTTAAAATAGAGGCTAAGCATATGGAACGCCTCATTACGTTATTAAAAAAGGTTTTGAGTCACATAGTTTTCGATTCATTATTACCCAAACGTTTACTATGGGTATTCCTATTAGATGAAAGTCTTGTCTTATATAATTTTACTATTTATTTCTTGTCTAAGATCCAACAGTGATTTTATGTTTTTTTAAGTCCTCATTTCTTTTAATATAATTATGTTCATATACTACCCGTCGCAGGCCTCAAATCCCGGTCTCCCACGTCTCCCATTGTCATACTACTGGCACGACTCCAATGTTCCAGTCATCTCAGTTTAGAAAATAGGCAGGCAGGAAACAGAAATGATCAGGCGTATTTAGCACAATCACACACATCCGAGATTCCTCACACGTCCTCTGTTGGTCCAGGTGAGACATTCTCAGTTTTCCAGTTTCGGCCCCGTCCCAAAACGAAGGCATTTATGTTTGCGTAAATCTAAGAGTCCCATTTCTGTTGGCATATTAAAGAACTGCGGGAAAAATATTTCAGCACACCAGCAGTATACAACCGTCGTTAAATTAGCTCAGGTAACATACAAGTATACGCCCTTGTCAAGATTTATGCGATTTGTACCGTTGGCTAAAACTGTATTGGTTTATAATAATTCCTTCGAAAGAGCGGGTTAAACGCATAAAGAAGGAGAGGGCAAGAAAGATTAAAATAAAATAAAAAGAAGAAAAGGAAGAAATAAATAGAGAGAAAAAGAAAAGGTTAAAAAGGGACACAAGAATGAAAGAATGATATATAAAAACAAAGAAAGAAAAAATAATAATGAAGGAACGAATTATAGAAATTGAAACTAAAGCGGGATCCGCCTTCACACTGCGTTTAGACTACCCGCAGAACTGTTAACATAAGACTGGGCATTCATCCAGCTGTTTGTCATCCACAGCTCATTGAATCGAAATTGCGTTTTTAATCAGTGAACATATTTTATATCATTTAAAATTTTCAAACAAGATAAGTTGTATAAAATAATGACCGCACGTTGATGTCTTACGTGTCCAGTAACGACTTAATGTTTTATCAGATAAAATCGCATCCTCGTAGCCTATTAATAGCAAGCATTTTATAAGATAAACGATCGTGATTGGTTTATACCCGAGGAATTTCTAAACGTTATTGGTCTATATCAAACACGCGGCATATGAATGCAATAGTCCAAATAAAGCATTATGATAGGAATAAAAATAAATAAAGATAGAAAGAAAGTCATTGAGACATTTGGAAGGACAAACGGATACAAAGACCGAAAGGATCATAATAGGAAAAACAGTATAGTTACCGAAAAAAATTAATTAAAAATGGTACAGATATACAGTATTTTAATTAGAAAAAAAATTCCGTACAAATTTCATACAGTATTGAAAACGCGGAACTTACAAATTTCAGCATTCTTGAACCGTAGTCGTTAATCTATTACTATGAATTTATAACAACAGGATAAAGCTATATCCATGGTTACTCGTTATTAAAGATGATTGCAGATTTGAAGGCCGGGTCCAATTAATGGTAACTTAACGGATCTTTCTGAAATAGGGAAATCTAGAACTCAGTTCCTCAGCCGTGTAAGCTTAACAGAAAAGCTTATTGAGTAAACATTGCTTCGGGCGGCACAGTGACCATACGCCACTATCCTACCATGTAAGCCACGGTCGGTAAGCCATGTTTCACCATGTTTTATCAAATATAACCTTAGTAAGTAATAGTGAACTTTTAAATTACTGCAGTTCTACTAAATGGAGATAAATTATAACTACAGCTACCTCACATGCACACCAAGCATCCTACACAGTTAATCTACCTCCGATAGCTTTTTAGTTGTTAATTTATAATTTATGTCATCAGTATGTTCGTAAAAACTGAGTTCAAAGTTAAATGTAGGCCTACCTACCCCCCCATTGATTAAAAAGAGGAAAATTGTATAATTTTTCTAAGTCTGCCCATAAATTACTTAATACAAGTATAAAGCGTGGGAAGCTTAAAACTCGTTATTTTGCGTCTTAATTTTTAAAATTTTCCGGGGGAGGACCCCCTGAAGCTTAAAACTCGTTATTGTGCATCTTAATTTTTAAAATTTTCCATATTCCATATTCCATACCCCCCAGACCCCGCGGATGTTATAACCCCCCCCCCATTTGGTCGGCCTGGTTACGCCTATGCTTTCGCTTAATCTTTTCACTGCTAATGACACATAAATCCGACACCAAAAAATGTATAAAAGTAGAGCTATAAAATGAATAGAGTATAAACTTAATAGAGTATTGCTTTGTGTGAAAATGGGGATTTTATCCTAATATTATAATTGTCATTCATGGAATCATCTATTCCGCTGAATTTTTCTTCATTGGTTTCAAAATAGAGCCCACTGGTTAATTATTTATGTAATTTCAACTTTGAAAGAGTTAAAAGGAAATAATTCTAAATTTTTCACCCAAATTTAATTTCTTGGAATTTTAAAATATTTATCAATAACTTGCCAACCATACAAGAATTTTTAATTCGCTTGCAAATATCTCATCATACTTTCACAAACATTTTGAGAAATTATTAAGAAAATTATACTTATAGAACAATAAAGGCTTGAACACAAAATTATTTTTGAGAAATCTATGTTTAAAATGTTGGTATTAAAAGGAATTACAGGCTGTAATTGGGCTCGCATATATATATTTAAATCTAGTTTACGAAATTAAAAGTTCAAACAGAAAAATCCAACAAAAATCTAATTTAAAAAATGTTTTCATGAAATTCAGAATTGGGTTCCCTTAAAGAACCTCGAGCACAAATTAGAGCTTCTGAGCATAATTGAGGCTATACTTTTCGCCCAAGTAACATCTTATTTTTTTCAAACTCAAACTATTTATTATGTAAACAATAAAAAAGATACAGTACTTGCTAGTACAATTCTTACAATTTCGATTGCTATGCACCTATATACAACAAATCAAATACAACAATAATTAGAGAAAATACATACAAAATCAATGTTCGTTAATGAAGCTATTCCTAAGTTACAATTTTAGTTTATTAAATAGGAAATTTTATTTATTAAATTATTATAATTATTGCCTCCGAATGAGCATTGTTCATGATCGGAGGTGAATTGAAAGGGCTCGAAAGGATCGCTGTGAATTCCTACAAAATCGAAGGAGACTTTTTGGGAAATGAGGATATGTGAATTACCATAATATTTTAAAAATTACATGTTAATTCCTACACTTTCTCTTCACAATACCAATACCTGAGAAGCTTTTCACGATGCTAATTTTTATAATCACCATCTTCATAATATTAATGTTTTTAGAAGTGATGAAAAGGATGCAAAAAAACGCACATGTACACACACACTCATAGTCTACTTAAAACCATGCAGTGCAGTAAATAATGTCGCATTAAAAAAATACTTTGAAGAAGGAAACAAGAAAGGTGATCAGTGAAAATTTATGTGGGCGCACCACAAGATATAGCCTATTAGGCCTACGTGAAGAAAGCGTTTTACAGAAATAAAATATCACGAATTTGACATTTATTTTTGCTACATTTACTTACTTTAAACGATGTTTCGAAGAATGATTTAAAGACAATCTTTGACAATGTTATATGTCTAGCATTTCACAATGAACAAAGAAAAGTTTTACCACAATCAGCCTGTATTAAAGTTTCTAAGTCCCAATCTGTGTTAAGTGGGAGGTAGGAATTGTAACATCAAATTGTAGGAAAATCCTTCAAACCACAACTTTGTAGGAATTTACCTAACCCTTCGAAATTAAATGTCTTATCTCATGTGGCAATAAGTTTCGCTCCTGTCATACCGATCTTTGTGGCATCATACTAATTTCACGTGGCTAAATAGGGACACTAAGGGTGGCGTGCACCATCCAGGAGTAAACCAAGCTCAAGTAGTAAATCTAAGAAGGAAACCTGAAGTAAACAAAAATCAGTACATCTGTCTCACACTAGCACATTACTCCTATGACTTAAGAGTGAGACAGACAATTTTTTTTTTTTTTTTTTTTACTTCAGGATTCCTTCTTAGATTTACTACTTTAGTTTGGTTTACTACTGGTTGGTGCACGCCACCCTAAAGGTTCCATCAGTACAATACAGTGCAATGCATAGAATATGTACGATTAATCATCCCGTCCAGCATTTTTTATTATGTACTTATACTGTGTTGTCAGATTACTCAAAGCGGGACAGGCCACCGTCAACTTCCGGCTGCTGGGGAGAGGGCTACCAGCAGAGGCGGGGGTCTTTACAACTGTGGCAGTTCTTGGTGGCGCTGCTCGATGACCCCAGCAACAATTCCTGCATCGCCTGGACTGGCCGCGGCATGGAATTCAAGCTGGTTGAACCCGAGGAGGTATGAAATTAACTAAAAATATTTTTGTTCGACCTTAATATAATAGGCTTATTACGTGTGACGTAACGGTATTATAATGACACTAATTCCGACACTTTTTCATTTTGGCATCGGTGTGATATCGGTTGACCGCCGGCGTGGTCTTGTGGTTAGCGTCGCTGACTACAGATCCGTCGGCCCGGGTTCGATCCCCGGTACTTCCTCGGATTTTTCTGAGGCAGGGAGGCCTGGAACGGGGTGCACTCAGCCTCGTGATTCAAAATGAGGAGCTACTTGATAGAGAAGTAGCGGCTTCGGGTACGGAAACCATTAACGACTCCCACCCATGCTGACCACATGCCCCCATCTGTCTATGGTAGATGAAGCAGCGGTCGGGTGTTAGGCCTTGTCCCTTCAGGGATGTAGCGCCATGGAGTTTAGTTTTAGTGGTATCGATTATTATCGAACATGGAACGATCTTGAGACCATGAGAGTAAGAACTGAAAACTATGTAATAATTAGCTTGTAGGCCTATTTCAAATAAAAAGAATTATGTTCGTGTTAATTTCAATATCACAACTAAAAAGAATTCAATTCGTGTTGTCAAAATCCGTTGCTTAATAAATACCATAAGTTATCTTCGATTTGACCGACATTACCTGCCATATCTTGTAGAAGAAGAGAACTTCGACAATCACCTGACGTGAAGGGCATGCAGTTTGCTTGAGTGAATCTAAAATCTCAAAATTTAGACTAACTACGGTCGAACGAAAACAATCGTATGTATCTTGCCTACAATGGTAATTAAGATACTCGTATGAAAATTATGAAACGAGCAATTTATTTTGGCATCTTATCACTTGTGTTACAACCACCGCGGTCTCGAGAATTACACTGCCTGTCCATTTTAACATGGAGTTCAGAGTATTGTTAAATTGCCTAATTTCTCCAGTAGATGCGACACAGTTCACACCCAGATAGCATGAAATTCCAGCATATTTCAGTTTCCGAGTTTATACTTCAGAGGGCAACACAGCATACGGTAATGTAAAGGGTATTGTAGCTGGGTGTGAAAGGTGCTGCCATCTGTAATGTCGCCGCGTACGCAAAATTAGCAGTATAGGACAGGCAGTGTATACACGAGTAATACAGAGGCAGTGGTTACAACTGAACTATCTTCTCCATTCTACGCCAAACAAAATGTAAATGGAAGACAGTAGTTTTGCTGTTGTTGCATCCAGCCCACCCTCGTCATCTCACGAAACTTGACAGTATTTAAAGATTTATAGGCTATATGCTACAGAACAATCACAAGCGAAGACTTTTACATCACAAATCCACAAGTTTTACAGTGATTACAAAGAACAAAGTTCAGTTACACTTAGCCTACTTAATAAAACACTTGCAACGAACATAAAGACTCAAGCTGGCAAATCATCCCAATCCTCTCATGAGAGAACATTCAACTTAAATCTGGCCACACTTACAGAAGACAAAGTGACATCTTTATGACATCAAAACATTTATGAAGTCAAGCTTCATATCTGATAAACAAGATGAACAACACATCAAGCAGTGTCATTCATTGTCTTCTTAATATAGGCCTATATTTTTTATTGTAAAGGCAAAGGTCCGAGAGATCTAGTACTTATATTATACAGTATTTGTAAAAACACCACTCCAGCACGCTTCGGATGACCACTGCATTATTTCAACATCTTCCTTTCACTGTAATAACGGTAATCGGCATTGCAATCATGAATCACTTCACTTCACTTCACTTCACTTTTATTTATCGACGTCATATCCGGGAATTTTGACGTCCGTACATGTAGTTGATTAAATAAAAATTATGTAGTTTGTATGTATTATCTAACTTTTACAGTTTCATTTTGCACTTATGTAGGAATCTTGATAATGCGCTTGCTGCTTTGTGTGGTTGATCCTCAGTAAATGCTGTTAGGTTCCAAGGGCTGTACCCATATGTTGTACGTAATTCGTTATAAAAGTCATGAGTTCTTGTATTAGCTTCTGGACAGGAAAAAAGTATGTGTTCAATGGTGCCAAGCTGACCACAGTGGCTTTGTGGAGAATCCTTCCTTTTTATCCTTTGTAGATAGTATGGTGTGATAGCCGTTTTGAATTTCACTTTATATAAGATGGATATTTCGGAACGAGAAGCAGGAACTTTTAGGAACCAGGGTTTATCTTGCTTCGGAGGAATAGGCCTATGTATGCGTAGACGGTATGAGATGTAATCTTGTATATTCATTGGATATTTTTCCTGAGCATGGATTTCAGTAGCCTGTTTTGCTAATTGGACCGCAATTTCATTGCCTCTAATATTATGATGACCTGGTATCCAAATAAATCGGAGAGAGTTATTAGCAAGGATTCCTTTGATCAATTGTTTAATACTGACTTCAAGCTATGATACAATCATGAATCAATCTCACAATTCCATCCTATATCATATCCATTATATTAATATCAGTTAAATTTACTCCATAAAATACAATAACAACAGAAATAATTGACAATCAATAGTGCCATGTCCTACCCTACTGTACAGACACAGATCCCGAACTCCTGGTATGGCTTCGTAGCTAAAAAGAGTATAAATACAGCTGAATTAAATAAAGTAAAAGTTACCATTGTTATGGTAAATTGCAACAAATATATTTATAATCTTTCACCAGTTGCTAATCCGTTTGAAACTGATGAATGTTTGCATTCCTAAAAATGTAGGACATTTTCAGAAATTTCCTCAGAACGCGGGACATGTCCGGGATTTTCCGGACGTCTGATAATCCTAACCTCTGCAGCATTGAAGCATGCGACAAGGAATATTTCGACCAAAGCAATATAAAGCGATGCGTAGCATGGGTCAATTTTTAACATTATTAATTTATTATGTCTATGTCGCTAGCTATCCTTTAGTCAGTGGATCGGAGCGGCTTCTAGCGTGCGACATGGAGTGGTTTATTGAAAAACAATGTAATTTATTTGAAGACTGTAAGAAATGATACGTTAAAGCAACTTGGCAGTATATTAGGCATATATGACTTTAATATTCTGGAAGTTAAAAATAAAATTAGGAATTTAAGATCTGCTTTCCATCGAGATCATATTTTACAAAAATCGAAGATTGATACCTCTTGCAATTATAGAACATAATTATTATAATTTCCATTATTATAGGGCTATTGGTGGATTTATTCAAGTTTCTATTCGAAAAATTCTTACTTATTCAACTATCAATTACATTAGTTGAATTTTAACCGCAATATCCGTCCGAAACAGTAATGATTAGGGACCGGATTTTTAGGTTTTTAAAAACACTGTTTTAGGTTTTCCATTAGGTGAAATAGTTTTTTTTAGGTTTTTTGTCCAAAATATCGTTATCGGGTTGAATAATTGGTTTAATGAATTTGAATGTGCTCATAGGATTGAATACATAATACTTGTAAAGTTTAACTTAACAAAATTGACTTAAATTTGTGTAAACTTGCTTTAAGACAATATTATACAATTGAAGAAAGAAAGCGTAAACAATCAAGAGAAGCAGTGAAAATAAGATTGGCTCACATTTGCTGGTTACAGTATATCACTAAATATCTTTCAAGATTCTCAACTGTGAAGTTCTTCCTGTTATCTCTTAGTTAATAGTTAATACTGTATCTAGACACTACCCTTCTCAGGATTCGAATCCGATGCTTCTAATTTAGTGAGTAAAATACTTTATGGTTGGATGTGGATAATGTGAAACTGATTATTTTCGTTTTTTCTGTTGTTACGCATGCTAACCGCACAACAGATCAACTAGGGACGAAAATTTCCCCCTTTTCTAGAATGGAAATAATACGTGTTTCTGGCAGGCTTAACAAAATATTACTTTGCCATCTGTAGTGAAATTCAGATCGTCGCCAATCCACTCACGTAATAAACTCGATTTCATTTGTTCCGGCATAATTAACAGACACGTCTTCTTAAAACTCACAGTGTGACCACTCAGTATGAATAACAGGGAATTACTAAAGGCAAACAAGCGCTTTAAAACACAGACTTTATATCCTTGTTCATATACGGCAACAATGGTTGTTCGTACGAATATTTTAAAAAGAATACAGTGGAACTCTTTCCTCTCTTGATACTGTCCATCCTAGACGACAACGGGTTGAATGAAACGCTGGTGGTATTAATTTCTATCCGACAAAAATTATTCTCTCCCCGCAAAATATCGATTTCTCAACTGACAAACAAAAAAGACAAAAAAGGATCCTAAATTAGATATTTTAGGTTTTATATCCCATTTAGGTATATTTAGGTTTTTATACCCCATTTAGGTATTTTTAGGTGCCATAGAATTAATGTGGGTGAATCCTATGGACATGATTCGAAAAAGTATATGAGCGCTTTTTGTTTTGGAAGTAAGGGAAAAAATAGGTAAAAACCTAATAATCCGGTCCCTAGTAATGATGATTATATACTTTTTCCACTTACATATTATTGCCTTTCACAATTATATCAATTATTAGGCCTAAACCGTTCCAAGTTTCCATAATTAATCAAATTATATCAATCATAAAATACTCCATCTTATTTTTTATTTTCATGCAAGTAAATCCACCTGTATAATTATTATATTTCAACCAATAATCCAAACTTTAAATTTACATCGTAATTCAATTTCCCCATAAGCTGTGGGGTTACTGATTAATTATTTTCATCATTATTCATTAAACCCCTATCGCAGAAAAAACAGGAGGGTCTATTATTATTTTTTTAATTGGTGCCCCTTTGTAATTTCAGAACAGCTGGTGCTAGTGATTAATGATTTTCACTTTTAGTATTCGTTAAATCGCTATCGTAGAAAACATAGTATTCAATACATATTTCCGTAGTATAGGCTATAAGAATCTCAAAAAACACAAAACTCGACTTCCTCTCGTTTTTCTAACTTTTCCTAGTTTCTGTTAAAACACACTTCTCACCCTTTTATCGCAAAATACTATTATCGAGCCCATAGCATACACTAATTGCAAATGTTAAAAAACATAACCTACGAGCACATAAAAATCCCGATTAGGGGAAATTAAAATTACGTACATTAATCACTTAATAAATATTACTTCTAAATGGGTAATTTGTCAACAGCTGGTATTTCAAAGGTATCTGCAAAAATGCTAATATGCAAATATTTTCGATATATTTTCAGCATGACGTGAAAACACTTCAAGATTTTGGTAATAAGCCAGAAATTGCCATCATCGAGGACAATGAAATATATTTAGCTTGCACTCGTTTTCATCTCATTTGGTGAATTCATGAGAATATTAATTATTATTATGTTGGTAAACATGTCCAAGGATTAAACACTCGGAGATTATAATAATTTCGTATAAATTGGATGATACACAAAATGATATTATTTCTGTGAAACAAATAGCCTAGGCAAAGAATTATTGCTGTTTCCAAGAAACAGCATTTCTGTGTGTTCATGTGCGTGATAGAAATGTAAGAAAAATATTTCGTAATTTGAAATTTAGAATCGTAACATATAATATAAGATGAGTAAGGTAAAAATTTATGATTGATGTTGATCTACAGGTTGCAAGACGATGGGGCGTGCAGAAGAATAGACCTGCCATGAACTACGATAAACTGAGTCGCTCTTTGAGATACTATTATGAGAAGGGCATAATGCAGAAAGTAGCTGGTAAGTTAAAATAATTATTTCACTTTTAAATGAGTTACTAATGTGGACGAATAAATCTAGGTAAATTTAAAGAGTAATCGAAATAATTATAGCTTAATGCATTGCCATCTTTACTGCTCAGTAACTACATTTTCGATAAGACAGATGAAAGAACTGCAAGGTAAAAATTGTACAAATCGTTAATATCATCAAAACTTGCACCTAGAAAATAAACGGAACATTTGAATATTATCATTACTATTGCTAAAAGCAATGAACTTAAACATGTACGATGTGTAGATATGCACATATGAACAGTATTTCTTACGTGTGCACGTAGCTCCTTACACAGTCATTATTATTATCGGCAATATGACTTCCTACTTGACCTTTGACTAGTGAATTATATTTAAATTTGCAGATATAACATTGACATATCCTCTCTGCTTGTTTATCTTCCTGTAGTTAGCTGATGAGAGTCTAATTCATTCACACTTTTCTGGACAATTAGCTGGTTGCCCGTCCTTCGTACTGGTGAAAAAGTATTTTGCCAAGTTTTTAGTCACCCGAAAAACATCACAAGAAAGTAACCGTGCTTCCAGTGGCGCCAAATTTTGAAAAAAAGAAAACATTGGATGGGCTCAGTTTCTTAAATAATTTTGAGTGCTAGGTAACTACTATAATACAATAAAATAAAATAGAACCACACATGGATCCACCATTATGTAGCACAGCGTGTTGCAAAATATGTTTCTTCTGACTGGAACTCTCCCAATAAGTTCTTAGCAAGCATCAAAATTTCATTCTTCTTGCTTTAGGTCTGTTCTCCCTAATCACACCGTCTTTTTGTGGCCGACCCACAGTGGTCCAAAACGCGAATCTAGCGGGACAAAATTATATTATGTTTTGAAACTATGCCCTTACATGTAATATACACATACAATTCAAAGAAACGCACTTAAACATATAAATTTGCTGTATAAATATATTAATATACATTTATACCTATATACACGCACACTTTACACGCCTATATAAATACATGAAACACACACACGTACAAGCATACATACATAAGTAAACGCGCACATATGTACATAATATAATGTTCATACAGTTTAAGTTCTCTTTTCAAAAGTTTAGTCATCATCATCATTATTTTCTTCTTTATTTTGTACGTCTGGAGAATCTAACGGGACTGAATTTTTGCATCTTGAATAGGCCTATACATATACACATTCACAGAACACAGAATGTACCACATTTGTACATACTAATTTATTATGTCAATCAGTGGAGAGAAACTCAATTAGCTGTACGCAGACGGATCTTTACTTCCTCAGTTCCAGCAAACATTTGCCCTATTGCAGTTACAGCACAAAGAAACTGTTTGCGGATTAGGGAACAATGCTAATGTATTCGTTTGAAGAAAACGATGGTAAAGGAAAAATCATCTACTTTAGATAAAAACACACATACACACATAGGCCTACATACATATATACACACATACATATATACATACGAATACAATGTGTTATGATACCATATTATAAGATTACAGTTCTGTTTTCAAAATTTTAATCGTAATCATCATCATCATCATCATCTTTTTCTTTGCCATTTTCTTCATAACCTTCATCACCACCTTCATATTCTTCTTATTCTTCTTCTTCATCACCATGGTGAACTTCTTCTAGAGGTGACGAAATTTTCTTCTGTTAATCATTTCTCTGACTTTTGATTAGATATGGTTCTTTTAAGAGCTGTCGAACTTCCAAGGGGCATTTCTTCTTCTGGGGCAAGGGGCGTATATTTGATATCAGAGGATCTGAAGTGATGACCAGTAGATTACGAACACTACCTTCAGACAATAATTTTCTCGGTCTTCCAACATTTGATGAAGATGAAGCATTCAGTGAATGAAATTTCATAACACTTTCCGGGAATATTAGTTCAGAGTTTAACTATTTTGTATATTTAACCACAAATCTATCATGCTTTCTACCACATTGTTTCCAGCGTTTCCGGAAACCAGATTTAAACAATAATAGCACTTTTTAAATTTCATTTAAGGCAACAGTATTGCAGTCCCGCAATTCAAAATTTTCTTTTGGTAATTACACAAATCTTGCGTAATGAATTTGTTCTTCCTGAATAATTGAATCATTCCATGCGGGTCATAAACCGTAATTTACTTCTAGTGTGTGATATTCTACTTTTTTGGATCCCTTGTTTTCCCTAAAATATAAAAATAAAGTATATCTGAAAAGACTGTAGAATATTTTCATAAGTTTTATGAAAATTAACTAATTACATACTTTTTGGAATATTTTTAATTTGTTAAAATTAATTGAATACTTTTATTTATTTAAAATTACTCAAATAAATATCTTATTAACCTTTAGGTATTATTTATTGCTGGTTCTATTGATTCAGTGCAGCCTACTGATCGAAATCCCATATTTTACTTATAAACATATTCTGCAAGAAGCAATTTTATTTCTTGGATTCTTGGAAAGAAATAGATTTTTCAGAAAAAGGCGCAACTTGCGCACTTTGCGGTTCAAAGCAACTTATAGCCCATGAATTGATCTATGATCTGGTGAATTTTCAAGGTGCTATTCAGATATATATTTTTTATAAGTCAATTTAAAGTTTTTGGAAAAAAATAAATTTACTTTTTTATCTTTAAAGAATACAAATTAATATGACGGACATACAAATATGTATATATGTATACTTGTTACACCAAAAAGTTCCACATACCTTGGATTAAATTATCCAGTAGTAATAAATTCCTCCACTAGTTCACACTTGCTTCCAGCCATTAACAAACCTTACTGAGAAATAAACCGTCTGATGCCTGACGCAAAATCGGCAAACCTTCATTCAACTTTGGGGAAGTGTCATGTTGTCATAAATCAAAGTACCCTTATTTAAAGGTTCATTCCTGATGAAGGGATATGTTTTCAGTATTATCAGACTACTGTTGCATAATTTTACAAGGGTGACCAAAATGAGTTTTGTCCCGCTAGATTCGCGTTTTGGACCACTGTGCGACCCGAGCTTCTTCTTGTCACTGGTTTATTGCCCCTTGCTAATTTAACCAACCTCTCTTAATTCATTCTTTCTACATGTTCGTTCCGCTCAGACTCTCTTCTATTTGACCAGTCACCAAAGTATTATACTCCACACTCTTGTCTTATCTATTAAATGTCCTTCTGGTGATTTGTCTTGATCACAAGCATAATTTAAATTCTAGATCTAACTCTCTGCTCTCTCCTTATTTATATTTAGAACACCTACGCGATAAAGTTTCTCTCTCTCTCTCTCTCTCTCCCCCTATATCTCTATCTTTATCTCTATTTTATCTCTCTATCTCTATCTCTCTATCTCTCTCTCTCTGAACGCAAAAATCTCTTTAGTATTTTGAAAGTGTAAAAAGATCATTCAACGGTGGCTGTGGAAACTGCACTGGCAGAGTACAAATTCAATGAATTGAGGAATGATTTCAAACGATCGTGAGTAAACTTGAACAATAGGTCATACTATAGTCATAATGAATCTAATTTTAGCTTTGGAGCGATTCAACTAGAAATAGGATTTTTAGTAATAGCAACAAATAATTATGATAATATCACTGCAAATTATTAGGTGGGCTTGAGCTTCATGGGCCCATATAAGTTGGCGCCACTGCGTACTTCGTTTTTTAGTGCGTCTGACGTTCTTCCGAAATTTGAGAATGTCGCATGCTTGCATGTTGCTTTCAATGTGCTTTCTTCCGGTGTCTCGCTAGAGCGTTGGGCAATAATTATGTTCCCCAGCATCTAATCCTAATATTTATTGCTTGATCCGACTCATTTTCTCGCACAGACGACATTGATAGCGCTTTTGATCAAATATTTAATAAAATTATGCATGAACACCTAGGTTCAAATATTGAAATAATACTGCAAACATAAACAAATAAACTGGTTCGCATGGAATTATATGCAGACAGGCGTCATGATAATGAGAATAACTCCATGTGAACTGTTAGAGCGTTGGACAATAATGTCTTCCATCATCTAATTCTGTTTTCCGTTGCCGGGCTTCATCAGAGTCATTTTCTCGCGCAAACAACATTCATCTGGCTTTTGGACAAATATTTCATATATTCATACACACATAGGTCAAATATTGGAATAATACTACACGTTATATAAATAAACTGGTTCGCTTAGAGTTAGATGCAGATAGACGTCATTCTCAAATTCCGCAAGAACGTCAGGCGCACTAAAAACGAAGTAGAGTTTGTGCCACAAAGACTCTTTTTTCAAGAACTTCCATATCTGCTGCCACCCTAATCCTCTTCGACCTGTCAAATAGTGAATAGAAAGGTAATTAGGCGTATTCACACTTGTCTGCAGCCCAGTACAATGTTGCCAAATACGTACCACATTACTTACTTAAGAAGTAGTGAATGACAGCGGCAACACTGGGGAAATCCACGCGACTTTCAGAACATCTGTTCTTTGTCGGTGGCGAAGTCGGTGCAGATTTTCGGATTAGGGAACAATGCTATAATATTCTTTTGTAGACAGACGATGGTTTGGGATGAGATCTTCTTAAAATGGCACCAAATGTACGGGTACTTCCTCGTTATGTTTCTCGGGTAAGGCCAAAAACCGTGTAAAATACTTTTTCAACCAGCCAAATATCCAGAAAAGTGTAAATTTATTAAGCTCTCGGCAGATAATCTGTAACAAAAATAAACATGAATTACAGGTTATGTTGATGTTACATCTGCAAATTGAAATATAAGCCACTAGCCATAGGCCAAGTGTGTGTTGTGTTACGATTTTCCTACGGGTAACTAAATGCATAATGTGTCCTATGGGATACAATAGTTAGTCTTAAATTTACAATAAAATTAAGCAAAAACAATTTAAAGAAAATGTAAAATTGTGGAATAAGGTACTACTATGGGCTTAATAATTATTGTGTTAAATGTTTTCTTTGCAGTCCGGTAAGGGTTTGTATGTCGGGTGAAGAATTGAATTGGCTCATTTGAGAGAAGATCGTACTCAGGATATTCAGTTTCTGGACGGTATTTACTTTAAGTGGCTGATAATGAAACACCATAAAGGGTGTTTATTTCAAATTTGTACACGATAGTCTGGCTATTTTAAGAATGATAGGCATATAGCTTATTCGTTTTTGATAATGGTTTCATTAGTCAAAATGTTTAAAAACAATTTATAAAAAAAAGAGGGAGAAAAAACATGTACAAATAATGAGCAAGTTTATGTACCCTGATCTCGGAAACTACTTTCGATACAGACTTAATACTCTCATCTATATCCTCCATATACTCTCTCTGATTTAAAAATGGGCAGACTGGGCATATATTTAAGTGTTTTCAATCAATCATAAAAAACTCAATCATATTTTTTTTTTCATGCAATTAAATCCACCTTCATAATTATTATATTTCAACCAATAATCCAAACATTATTTTATATCGTGATCCATTTTCTCCATAAGCTGCTGTTACTGATTAATTATTTTCATCATTATTAATTAAACCGCTATCGGAGATAAAACAGGAGGGTCTATTTTTTCATTGGTACCCCCTTTGTAATTTCAGAACAGCTGGTGCTAGTGATTAATGATTTTCACTTTTAGTATTCGTTAAATCGCTATCCTAGAAAAACATAATATTCAATACATTTTATTTTATTTTCATGCAATTAAATCCACCTTCATAATTATTATATTTCAACGAATAATCCAAACATTAAATTTACATCGGTTGGTATCATAGGCGTAACCAGGCCGACCATATGGGGGGGGTTATAACATCCGCGGGGTCTGGGAGAGGGTGATCCGGGGGTCCTCCCCCGGTAAATTTTAAAAATTAAGGCGCAAAATAACGAGTTTTAAGCTTCCGGGGGTCCACCCCCGGAAAATTTTAAAAATTAAGATGCAAAATAACGAGTTTTAAGCTTCCCACGCTTTATACTTGCATTAAGTAATTTATGGGCAGACTTAAAAAAAATATACAATTTTCCTTTTTTTAATCAATGGGGGGGGGGGGGGTTCAAACCCCCAAACCCCCCCCCCCCTCGGTACGCCTATGGTTGGTATGACTGGTGACTGCCATCTGCCATGACGACTTTACCGGCCTAGGCCAGTAAAAAATATTTTACTCCGACAATCAGCTGTTTTGCAGAGCGTGCACTAAAAAAGTATAATATTCTTGTTCAGGAAGATACAGGTAATTTTTTACCATCTTGGAGTTCCTTGCTCCCTTAAGGGATAATCTATTAATTCATTGAAATTATGTAACTTTTCTAATTGTTGTATTGTCATAGAGACCGTCGATGCTCACATAATGCTTGCATTTGCCTACAGGAGAGCGCTACGTGTACAAATTCGTGTGTGACCCGGAAGCCCTTTTCAACATGGCAGCATATGGAGGTCCTTCGTCGGAAGGACATCGGACTGGAGGAAATGAAGGATATGGAGATGTTCTGTCTATGTATACTCCGACAACAGGCAGTGCACATCCCTTCCAACAGTATCTAGGCAACAATGATCAACAACAATACAACAATACTTCACAAGATGGCAGCACAAACAGCGGCAAGCTGGGCACCGTGCGCGGTGGTTCACAAGATAATTCGGCTCACAAATTGGACCCTCCTCCGTTCCATTGTCTTGGTGTTGACAGTTGTGTATGTTGACATTCAAGTGTGTTAACAGTGTCGTTTTATTTATTTCTGCTCACGTTAGAGCTATGCGCTACGTCGCTTGGAGGTATAGTAAGGCATCATAAAGGGTGTGTCAATATCAAGTCATCTCTTGAAATGTTGATGCCAGAATCGATTATGTATAGATTAAGTTAAAAGTCAAAGAAAGAAAAAAAAATATATATATATCAGGGTCTACCGTAAGACCCTGAATACGAAGCAGGAATTCCAAGGGTCTGTACACAAGAGATATCAAATGGCGCATTAACAGCGTAGCAATCAAATCTATATTAATAAAAGGAAGTGTCTGTCTTCCTTCTGTCTGTCTGTCTGTCTGTCCGTCCGCGATGCCCAGCGAAATCTACTGAACGCAGAGATCTGAAATTTTAAACATAGGTGGACTGAAGGGTCGGAAAATGCACCTAGAAGCCGGAATTTTAATTTTCACCTTCGTTCAAAAGTTATGAGTGAAAAACGGGCAGAAAACGTGTATCTTTTGCGTTTTCGAAGCATCAGTTTTCAGTAATACAGTTTCAGTCAAATCAATTACAGTTGGCTTTGGCTATTTTTGCCATACCCTGGAAATAAAAACCCACGCAGGTCGATTCATTTGTTTATAATGTCAAGGCACGCAGATATCTGAAATTTTCAACATAGACGGAAGAGGGATAATCAATATAGGCCTAAATGTGGTCAAACATTGTTCGATTTGAACGAAACTCACTATACTGGGATTTTCTGGGCCAAGGAACTCGAATCTGAGATCGCTTTTACCAGGCGACGCTATCTAATCGTGGTATGTAATTCACGTGATTTAGGTGTTAATAAATATAATGATTTAAGTATTATGCTCTTAATTTTTTATTTTTTAAATAATTATCGCTGGCGATCGCTTGAGTTTGTAAGTCCATCCTGGACGATTCATTTGTTTAGAATGTCAAAGCCCGCAGACATATGAAATTTTCAACCTACACGGAAGAGGGATAATCAATATAGGCCTAAATATGGTCAAACGTTGTTCGATTTGGACGAAACTCACTATACAGGGGTTTTCTGGGCCAAGGACCTCGAATCTGAGGTCGCTTTTACGAGGCGACGCTATCTAATCGTGGTATGTAGTCCACGTGATTTAGGTGTTAATAAATATAACGATTTAACTATTATGCTCTTAATTTTTAATTTTTGAAATAATTATCGCGGGCGAAGTCGCGGGCACATGCTAGTAGTCTATATTTCCATGGGTGTGAGTTGACGAGCCCAAGCCCATATGCAGATCTTATTCTTTCGAAGGTTTTACACACTATCGGGTTTAAGGAATTTCGGGGCCACCTGAAAGATTTAGTATTGAAGCCCCCTCTCGTTTATCGCAGATTTATCAAGCCTACCTATTTACTATGTGATGCAGATACAGTAATATGTAAATTCCTATTAATGGTTTAGTTTCACATACTACATAAGAGTTAGGGCCTACTAGCGCAATGAAATTTTTATAAATTGATATTTACTGCACTGGCGTAGATTTACCCTGCAAAGCAAAATACAAAAGTGTCAAAAAGTAGGCCTATCTTATATGTAATTTTTACAAAACAAATCAAAAGTCTAGCCTATTCTCACTAAACAAAGTTACAAAACTATTTCAGCAAGCAGTTTTTGAAGACTAAATAAGAAAGAATCTAGTAGGCATATATTAATTTTAAGACCGCTGCGCCGGCATGGCAATAAATAATTATGATAATAATACACGACCCACGGGCCCAAATAAGTTGGCGGCATGATCGTAATATGTCCTCCTCCTACGTGGTGTTTCTCGCGTAACGCTAAGAACCGTATAAAAAGCTTTTTCTTTACCTATAAGAAAGACTGGTAACCAGTTAGTTATACAATGAATTGTCTTACTGTCCTCTCAAACTACCTATGAGAATAAGTAATTTTTCCTGAAAATGCAGACAACTGAAGTCACTGTCGCCCATGAGATGATCTAGCTTGGATTTCTTTTATACCCTTCTAAAACACAAGATTATACAGTATTGGACTAATTGGACTATTCGTCTCTGGGTACAATTTTGGTTACAACAAAGTCTTACAAGGTTACAATGAGATGAATAACTTAACAAGTGTGAGACACATTGATTGAAATTTAAAACCACGAGGGATCAGCGCCATTCCTGCCACGGTGTTCGATTCATTTACTAGCAAAGGCAATAGCTATTGTTTATCGAGTCTTTATCGACCGATTTAAATAATCTTGTTTCCATTAGCACATGGAAATGGCGGACAGTGAATGTTCTAGTGTGTAAAGACGTATTTTATTTATATTTTATGTGATATATTCAGTAGTGACAGAGGTAAAATTATACGTTTTGTTATTATTGTGTCTTCGTATTTCACTCGATGTGAATGGATTGGCCGGACTGGCTTCTCTTCTGGTCACTACGTCTTGTCAACACTAGCCTAGTTCGTTATCGTGAGTAATACACACATTCTCATCTAGTTCTGTGTTCTGTAGCTTACTGTAGGCCTATTGACGTTCTGTTATCCTAACTCCACTCTGTAATGAAATTAGGAATAACTTTTTGGGTGACAGAAAAACAATACATTATAGTGAAGTTAGGTTTATAGTTTGGTTAGATAGGCCGGCTGTCTATGTTGCCAAGTTCGCATGCAATTAATATGAAAGTCTGTCCGCAAACATATGACCGCAGTAAAGTATAGCCTGAACCCTCTTTATTTAGTAACACTTAGGTCTATATTATATTATCCGATGTTCGTTGCCTCGAAGTATTTTGATTGGCTCTCGAGGACATAGGTTAACATCAGTATTACAGAAGGTTATGGTTACTGTCACGACTCGAAATGATCTCCATTTTTCAGTATGTCAATACCTAAAATTGAAGTTAATGCCATCATTAGTGAAATTAAAGTATTCTGTTATTAAACAGAAATCAGATCATAAAGAAGGTTTGGCTATCAATGCTAATATGACGATCCTTTTAAGTTTAAAATGCAAGTACTGTACTAAAATATTTTAATTCATGGGAAGGCTATTGTACAATTTCATGCTAACGTTACTGAATTATTAAGTGCCAGTATGGTACTTTATGAGATTGTGTGTGGGGGACGGAAAAATGTCTGTCCGTCTGTCTGTACGTGTGTCTGTACGCGCCACAACTCAAATACGCTTTATCGGATTTTCATGAAACTTGGTATACGCATTTATGATGTCCATGGGAAGAACCGTATTGATATTGAACCAAATCGGTCCAGCGGTACCGGCGTCAAACCCAATTTAGTGTTTTCATTTAAAAGCGCCATAACTCAAATACGCCTTATCGGATTTTCATGAAACTTGGTATACCGGTACAAATTTAGAATGTCCATGGGAAGACGTCTGTTGATATTGGACCAAATAGGTTGGCCGGTACCGGAATAATGCCCAATTTAGTGCATTTTTATGGTATTGTATAACAAAAGGCCCCATAACTCAAATATTCTTTATCGGATTTTCATGAAACTTCGTGTAAACATTTATAACGTCAATGGCAAGAAGCCTATTAATTTTTGACCTAATCGGTTGACCGGTATCAGAGTAACAACTAACTAAAGGTCACATGTTTTTTAAATTTTTGTCTACCGGTATAATTTGACAGTTAACACTATTCCTTCACATAGCTTATCAAACAACACCATCAAACTGACTGAGTTGGCCACATGGTAACGTCTTGGACTCGTATTCTGGAAGTCCCCGGATCATATTTCGGAGCCGGCCGATTTGACATGAATTTTTTTTTTATTTTTTTTATTATATGAGTGCGCGATTGTCAAGGTATCACAAATCTGTAGTTCTGCTGACGCTGGTCGATTTTAATCTGATTAGAAAAACTTATTTTCTGCAAATCATAATTGCAATTATAATTGATTCAACAAAAACATACTGGCACTTTGTTATATCAGTTTACCTGACTTTATTTTGTGTTATATTTTGCCAAGCTGCCACAAAACCTAAACTCCATGTTTTTTTTTTTTTCTGAACGGAAAAATGTCTACTCTTTTCAAAGCGTAAAAAGATATTTCGGTGGTGGCTATGAAAATTTAGTGAACTGAGAAACGATTTCAAACGATAGCGAGTGAAATGAAACAATAGGACATCGTACTGTGTACATCAACTATAACCTGGTTTTCGTTGTAGGCCTACAGCGATTAAAAAACAGGATTTTTGGCAATAGCAATAATAATTATAATAGTACATGGAAAATTATTGGGTAGGCTTTAGCCCCACGGGCCCATATAAGTTGGCGCCACTGGGTTACGGTATATTAAATTTGAAAACGCAAAGATTTCAGCTATGCGTTGAGAAGCGTCTCGTGTGCACAGCCCCTAAATGTTATGACTTATGACAGTAATGTTGCTCAGTCAAAAAAGAAAGCAGCTTCGTTATACATTGGAATTGTGTGAGTATACGCGTTACATTATTGTACACCTGAAGAGGTGTCCATCACAACCAGTATTCTGACACATCGATTCTGACATCAACATTTCAAGGAGAGCTTGTGTGACGTTCTGGATACTTCCCTTGTTAGCAATCTGGGCTTACGGGCAAATTTCGTCGGGTAGTTTTCATTTATTTGTAATTTTTATTTATATTTAACGAGGTTAAATGCAACATTGGCCTAATTATTGTTATTTTCAACATGACATAGGCCCAATATTCCCTAGATAAACTAAACTCTGTGGCTCTACATCCCTTGTAGGGCTAGGCCTACCATCCTACTTGGAGACGGCAGGATGGCGAATTCCACAGCTGTTATTTATGACTTTCTTGACCGGAGTCGCTACTTCTTTAACGAGTAGCTCTCTCTCTCTCTCTTCGCTCTCTCACACACACACTCTCACACTCACTCTCACACACACACACACACTCACACTCTCTCTCACACACACTCACACTAACTCACACACTCACACTAACTCACACACTCACACTAACTCACACACTCACACTAACTCACACACTCACACTAACTCACACTCACACACTCTCACACACGCCGTCTCACACACACTCTCTCTCACACACTCTCACACACACTCACACACACTCTCACACACTCTCTCACACTCTCACGCACACTCTCACACACTCTCTCACACTCTCACACACACTCTCACACACTCTCTCACACTCACACACACACTCACACACACTCACACACACTCACACACTCACACTCACACACACTCATACTCTTTCACACACGCTCACACACTCACACACTATCTCACACACTCACACACTCTCTCTCACTCTTACTCACACACACTCTCTCACACACTCACACTCCCAACACTCACACACACAGATGGTTTCACGAGGCTGAGTGTACCCCATTTCAGACCCCCTTACTTCAGGAAAATCCGAGGAGGTACCGATTCCCTAGATAAATAAATTAAACAGAAAACAGGCCTACGCAGCTGTTTAAAAAAAAGTATTACCAGGCTTGAACAATATTATAGAAAAAGGAAAAATTAATCCCATCTACGCAGAAAACAACGAATATTATACACAATTGTGTGTGAGACACTATTTTCAAGAGAAAAATGAATATTAACACGTAGGCCCTATCCTTATTCTTAAACACGCGATTCACTTTGACCCCAGTCATATTCTTCACAGTCTTATGAACATGGGTCCAAAAATGCTTTATTTTCTTTCTTTCTCTACACCACCACTTAGCAGAATACTCGAAAACGAAACTGTGAGAAACAGAATATCATATGAAATGATACTCAAGAACAAACCTATCGTAAATAATTATATATAAAAAAAAAAAAATAATAATAATAATAATAATAATAATAATAATAATAATAAATAATAAAGTCCGTGAATCTTATGTCCTGGTATCTGATTATTTAATCCAGGACCTAGTATTCATCGTGGTTTTACTTTTTTTCTGCATTTGTTATTTTCAAAATTTTACAATTTCACGTAAAATTTTATTTGGCTACAATATTATAGTTTCTATTTATCTAACATATTCATTTTAAGAACTATACTACATGTAATTACCTACTGCCTCTTCTACTGGAATCCAGAAGTCGAGACTTACAAATCTACTAACTACTAATAACTTAACAATAATAGAGATACAGATTGCCCTTCTATTTAAGAAGGTAAGTTAATATGTATCCGCACTCTCTTTTTTAAATTTATTGCAACAACAAGACAAAACTTTCAATTACCTCATTTTTCAACATAGTCCCCTTGCTTCTCTGTGCACTTGATCCATCGTTTCCAGATGCCCTCAGAAGAAAAAAAAAAAAATAGGTTGAGTAGCAAGCCACATATGCACCGCGTCATTCAGTTATTAATCTGTGGTGAATCGATGGCCCCTTAAGGCATCTTTAAGTGGACCAAAAAGACTGTACGCAGGATCCTCTTAACACCTCAAAACCAAGTGGATGTGGAAGGACGTCCTGTTTTTTTCCTCGTCAGTGGAAATTTTTTGAGTGTGATAAATAATTATTCCTCTTCGCTTCAAACTCTAGATACCTACATAAGGACCTAAATTTTGAAAATCCTCCATAAACTAATTTAGAAAGACAAGCAATATACAAAACCCGGGCGACGCTAGCATAGGCGTACCGAGGGGGGGTTTTGGGGGTTTGAACCCCCCCCCCCCCATTGATTAAAAAAGGAAAATTGTATAATTTTTTTAAGTCTGCCCATAAATTACTTAATACAAGTATAAAGTGTGGGAAGCTTAAAACTCGTTATTTTGCGTCTTAATTTTTAAAATTTTCCGGGGGAAAACCCCCCGGAAGAAAAAAAAACTCGTTATTTTGCATCTTAATTTTTTTAAATTTTCCGGGGGAGGACCCCCGGACCCCCCTCTCCCTGGGGGGTATTCCATACCCCCAGACCCCGCGGATGTTATAACCCCCCATACGGTCGGCCTGGTTACGCCTATGGACGCTAAGCCTATTAAGCTAGCTAATTATAAAAGGCATAATCAGCCATTTGTTGATGCCATATTCTCACAACTGCCTCAATCCTACGCTATAAACCAATACGAAATGCGGATATAGATGGCAGTGTGGGTTTCTTATGAATAATATAGCTATATTGGCTTAGGCCTTTATGTGTTCTATTACTAAGTGTTTTGAAAAAAAAGCTGGCAAAGTTTCTGATTAACATAAAGAAACAATATTGCCTTATATTTGTTGTTTTATGGTCATGTATTTTGTTTCAAATCCTGGTACCGTTGGTACGACTGGTCACTGCCATCTGGATTTTTCGGTTGCCATGACGACTTTATCGGCCTAGGCCAGTAAAAATTGCTTTGCCGGCCTAGTGCTACTTTTCGGCGTGTTAACAGTCCGACAAGCAGAGCGTGTACTAAAAATATTTAACTTCCCGCCCTTATATCGCAATTTACTATAACTTTTTTGTGGTTAATGTACTTTTGTCATTATTACTTATTACTACTGTTAATTATTATGTGTTACCATGGAATTTAAAATTACTGAGTTTATTCTTACGAGAGTAAACTTTATTTCTTATATTTTTAAAGCAATTTACATTGACTGGTAAGTATCATTGACTTTAGCGAGTATTATTGCTCTTTATATCCATGATAATTGACATTACGGCCTATATTTAACGGTAAGGAATTCATGGTGTCTAACAAATACAAATAATCTTGCTAACGGACATTGAACTGAGGAAGGTTGATAGGCTACTTCTGCAAGGAAAATTTCCAGGGGGTTGACAAAAGGTAAATATAAAATATTGATTGTATAGTTAGACTATTGAACTTTTATTGGCTGTAACTTAAGCACTTTTTCTTGTGGGCATTAATGAAGAGGTATTTTGCAGTATACTCAGCACAGTCTATTTTCTGGTTTCGCTCCACATTTACATTTAAATGTCTTGAAAAGTTCCACCTTAAACCACAAAACATTAAATAACAGATATTGTTAACTGGATACACGGTATCTAATTAAATATTATATTCTTGTAAACTTTTATACATATAAACATACAAGTCAAATTGATACAAAATTAAAATAGCCACTGATGCCGCGTTAGTCCATATAAGTTATTCTTAAAATTTAAAATATCAGTTTTTTTTTTAATTTCTAATTGATCCTAAAAATTATAATAATTTATATATTGTACAATTTTATCTATTTTACAAAATCTTATTTTTACTGTTACATATAAACATACAAGTCAAATTAAAATAAAAAATAAAATAGCGACTGATGTCGCGTTAGTCCATATAAATTATTCTTAAAATTTAAAATATCAGTTTTAAAATATTCTAATTGATCCTAAAAAATTATAATAATTTATATCTTGTACAATTTATCTATTTTAAAAATCTTACCGATCGTTCTTTTACAGTAATCTAATATTTAAAATGTTTATCATACATATCACTGTACAGTTATTTTTAAAGATGTATTGTCTTGTATTCTAAAGATATATTGTCTTCTAATCAACTTTCTTATTCACTTATTCTATTGTCTTCACTTAAGTTGATTTGTCTATTATTTATGTCCAGAATACCTTCTTAAAATATATATGTATGCATTATTGTATTGTTTATGCACTACTTTGAAGTTAACCTTTATGATGATATCTTCTTTTATTTGTGATAAACTGTACACAATTTATGTCCTGAATATCTTGTTAATTATAACCATGTGCATTAGTTTACTGTATATGTACTAGTTTGTAGTTAACCTTTTTGCTGTTATCTTCCTACAATATTCTTTTTAGAATCCGTGTATCTAGTACTATAGCTGTTAGTGTTATTTGGATATGCGCATTTCGGCTTATTATGCCATCTTCAGTCCTAAAATATAAAATTGAAAATTAATAATGTAAAATTTTACTATAAATTATTACATCTCAAGTTTATCTATTAATGTATTTAGAAATACAAACAGAAAACAAAACAGAAATAACTAACCTTGGAATTGTGTGCGAAGAAGTCTTCACCACATGAGTATTAGCCTACTACTGACGATGTCTGAGGTAATTGATGAGGGTAAAGCTCACAGTACAGTTCAAAAAGTTCATTATGGTCAATTGCTGTTTCGTTAATTATATTGTTTTTGTTTCTGTATATTTCTAGATTTTCTAGTGTATTTAGCTTTTGGCTTTTCCCTTGTTTATGTAAAATTTTTAGTGTATTGTCTATTGGTGAAACTTGGTGTCCGTTATTAATTAAATGCTTAGCATAAGCTGACCTGCTTCTGTTGTATTTAAAATCTGCTTCACATTTACAGTATAATCCCCTGATTATCGGTGCCCTAAAAATAAGCCTGGATTGCAAGATTTTACTATACAACCTGTATAATTTTGTATATATATTAACACTTTTGGGGAAATAATTCTACGCATGTTCGAAAATTGGAATTGATAGTTCTCCAAACGATGTAGTCATGCAATTGTTGTGTGTATCTATTTGTTTAATATTTGTTGTTGTAGAAAATAAACACAGCCGTCGCACAAACTGCTCTTTACAACATTTATACCTCCTTAACCCTTACACAGAGTGTTAGATTTAGTTTTTATTACAAGATAAGGCCCTCGAAGAAAACATAACTTATGTCGGACATGTATCCTCAGAATTTCTTCTTACACCTTGGCAATGTCAGTAAACTGTATGTTGAAATTGTTAATACTGTATTACCCAACTCATCTTTCTGATTTTAAGTTCTAGAACCGCCAGCTCCTAATTATACAACCTCTTCAGATAAAATGTCAAATGTACAGGTAGGGGGAAAAAAGTGGACCGACTCTTGTAGCTGATACGACTCAGAGCTTTGTGATACGTAAATAAATGTAAGAGATGTAATGCAAATTACGTGAAATTATTTCTCAATTCAAGCAATTTATCGACACTAGAACAAATTTCAATACATTCCCCGCTATCTGTAAATCCCGCTAGGCATGCGCAGTAGCTCACATCGGCAACTGAGATATTTTAGTCGGTCCGCTTTTTTTTCCCCCTACTTGTACATCATTTACTACATAATAAGTGAACTGAAGTTACCTGAGGAGGCTACATGGACTTAAGCAGTGGTGTAACTCAGACCCCGCAACGCTGGGGGGCCCCGGGGGCTAGAAGGGGCCCAAACGTCGAGGGTATTTTCGCATCTAATATTAAGTTTACCAGATCTGTGTATTGAGTTTCTTTTATTCCTCACACTTTCTGTTACTGTGACTACTGCTGAAATATTCTTTGTAAAGATTAAATTAAGAACTAGGCCTATTTAAGAAGACTTAACCCTGGCCATGAGTATATAAAGACTTGTGCACTCAATGTGCTGAGAAGGCAAGGGAACTTGAGTTACGAATTAAGAAATTGAATTATTTGCCTATAAAAAGGCCAGAAGACAAAAGCGATTGTTCATAACGACATGTAATAAAAGTTACGAGACATTCCTGTTTGCAATTTTTCTGTCATTTTATTTTAATTTGGTTGAATTGTAAATTTTGGCTGTGATTTAAAGAACAAATGTAAATACAGTGGCTGGCGGGATAAAATATAAGTACAGGTACATTAGATTTTTAAATAAACCTCCTTTTAGGAACGTGTATTGAATAAAAATGATTTCTGTGTGCATTAAAATGTAATTGGGGGCCCAACAAAATTTTGCTGGGGGGTCCAGCAGCAAGAAGTTACGCCACTGGCTTAAGTTATAGGTAAGCGTGTGTATAATTCGAGGGCTTAGAGTCAGACAACGTTAACTCCAAAAATGACTTTTTCAGTTAAAGGCATTTTTATTATCACAAGTACCATTACTTTCTATCACCAGATTCTTATTTTGATATTTCCAATAGTTTAAAAGTTTTCGGGAGATAACGTTTTGGTTTTTAGTAACAGTTTGGAGTCAGAGAACTTCAACTAGACTTAACGTTCTCTGTCCCTAACTTTTCGCTCGTTTCCAAAGGCTTCAACACGAGATAGCGTTCTCTGACTCTAACATTTTATTTTAAAATGCGGAGTTAACGCTGGATGTATATACTATTACATATTCAATTTAATGATTCACCTTACCAACTGCTCTCAGTTTATTTATTTACGTTGATGTCCGGGATGACGGAAGCGATTGAAGTTTTTTTTCTTTTTTCCACGTATGCTTTGATTTTCTGCCATAGTTAATTGTTGACAGCTTACTTTTTAACAACAGCTGCAGTAGTTGTAAGGCCGTGTATAAAAATTAATTGTATCATATTCACTTAGGATTGATTTGGCTGCAGTTCAGGTTTTGCGAGGTTTCTAAGCGTAATAAATTATTGCAGTAAGAGAGTGTATTTTAATGAAAATAATATGTACAGCAGGGGAAAATTGTTAGTTTACTTAGCCCTACGAGAATCATCTGGAAGATCATATGCAGAACAAAATATTCTACAACAGCAATCCTTGCCCATCACTAAATACAGGCCTTTCTAGCATCTTGGAAGACTGGACATGCCATGATGCATTACACGATGCTTCAAGCCCACCGGTAAGCTGTAGTTGTTACTACTATTATTATTATTATTATTATTATTATTATTATTATTATTATTATTATTATTATTATTAATATTATTATTATTATTATTATTATTATTATTATATCATTATTACTACTACACATTAATATTACCTATGTACTAAATTACACATTATTATATATAGCCTATATAATTGGCGTACAATGTCATAAATTATTATTGTATTAATTTATTATTAAAATTACACTCTTATTGTTCAATCGAGATAATGATGTCTTATTTCCAGGGGCCTATTGCTGTTCCTATCACTGCTCACTTGCCGTCTGATTCAGAAGAAAATCCAACATATGTGCCGGTAACAGATAAAGATATTTCTGCACCTATCAGAGAAAGTAATGGACAGACACAGAAAAAAAAAGAAGGAAGAAAGAAAGAAAAAAAGAAAACGTAATCCCTCAAATCCTACACAACATTGACTCCAGTAAGCCAGTCTGGTCCTTCTACAACAGTCCCTGTTCAGCATGACTTAGAATCTGTTGTGGTAACTAGTTTAAATAGATCAGCAGTCGATGGAGAAGTAAATATTGATCATCCTAATGAAAATCAAGGAAATAGAGAGAAAAATGCTAATCCCGGCAACTAGGAAAAAAAAAATAAACGCAAGAAAAATACAGCTGCAGGCATGCCTCATGGATCAACTACTAGTGACAGGGAAACAAGAGTTAAGGGTTTTATTAAAAACGACTGTTCAAAATGTCCTAGAACATGTAATTTATTCTGAAGAAGTCAGACTTGAAATTCATATGAATTATTAGAATATTGAAAGTACTGACAATAAAAGACAGTATATCCGAGGACTAATACGAGTAGATGTACAAGAAAAAACATGTATCAAAACAAAAAATAAATCCAAAAGAAAATGTTCTAGGTTTTACTACTTGGTAAAAGGTAATGAGAGAAGGCAGATACGTCTAGGGTTCTTTTTAGCTACTTTTAATATTTCAAACAATGGTAGACAATGTTTTAAAAAAGAGTGATGATTAAAATTATGTAAGTAAGGATCAGACAGCTGAGAACTTTATGTGGCATGAGGGGATAGCTGGCCGTGGAGCATCAGAGGTGGCATCATGTTTGTTGAATCGTTTGAAAATAATCCAAGACGTGAAGAATATTTGCTTCATGTCTCACAGTTGTCACGAATAAAATAAGAATGTTATCGATTCAAATGTTTGTTATATGCTGTCAATTTAGATCAAATATTTTTTGAAACAGGATATTCCTAAATGGAGTGTGACACTGTTCCCGCCCACACAGAAAATGCTAGTAAAGTGATAGATATATTCGATCCTTCGGGTTGCTATGCTGTGGTCAGAATGGCGACAAAGCAAAGCAAATGCCATGTTACAGAAGTGGAGCTGGAAGGCATTTATGACTTCAATGACTTCCATAAATCTGTGATTAAAAAAAAAAAAAATGATACCAATGGAAATAGCGTTAGACGGCTAAATATTGTATGCTTTTAGTATAGAAAGAAAGAAGAGAACATATACTACAAATATGACTCCATTCAAGAAGGGTTCCACAAGTTTCCAATACAAAGAAGGCTATCTTGGAATTTCTCAATTGAACACATGCAACTGAAGAGAAAATATCATGGTTTGATAAAATTGCAAGCAGAAAAATGGAAAGACCCGAAAGACCTACGTGGCAAAAGTATAATCCCATGTACATACCATATTTTCTAAAAAAAAGTTTATTTGAAGGCGAGGAAGTGGTACAGGTGAAGAATCAAAGGCACAACGAAGGAATACCAAGACTGCTTGTGTAGTAGCCAATCTGGTATTAGTTATATACAATCGCAACTTTCATTGCAGTGTCCAGTCAATAGGCATAATTTATTTTTCCCTAATAAATTTTAATGGGCACTACTATCAGCATTATAAGACTTTTTCTTATTAATAAAATTACAATATCAGTATAATGTTACTGTTTCGTGCAACGTTAACTCCTGTCACCTGATGTTACAGTTTAGAGTCAGAAAACGTTATCTCCGACAATTATTTATTTTCATTACAGCAAACAGTGGGATTACAATTAATCATGCGTCATTATATTCCGGCAGAATTATTCTATGTGTGGTAAAAGTTTTAAAGTGTTATCTTCATAAATAAGTAAGTTATCGATAAATAAACAATGATAACAACCTTCTTTTCGTCCTCCTGAAAAGTTGCGTTTTTGGAGTTAACGTTGTCTGACTCTAACCCCTCGAATTGTGATTAATCTTCGTTATTTTAGTGCAAAGTAGGATTGTTCCTACACCATTTTGTAACATAATGTAACACGACATTTGAATATAAACAACATTGAGAGAGAGGATGAGAGAAGTTGCTACGTTTTAGGACTATCATGAAACAAAAATAACAGTAGATAAAACGGACATATTAATACAGTGTAAATCTACACTAATCTAAAGACATGAGCTTCCCTTTTAGTTCATTTAACACGATGTCAGAAACATGTGAATTTCTTTACCATTAATTTTATAAGTTCACCCTAGCAGCCTTGATTAGCTTCCCGGCCGGGAATTTTTCACTAGGGGAAAATTACCTTCCTGGGTTTAGGACTGGGCGTTCTGGTGTGGGGAGGGACCACCAGAGACAATGGCAAAACTCACCCTCACTTAACTTGAACGAGTCTTGGTCATCATCCCTTGGCTTCTTTTCAACAATTATCATTATAGGCAGAGAACATTAAACAAGATTTTGACTTCATGATAAAAAGGGGAAAATATTTTTCAAATTCGACTAAATGAAGACCCTTGTCGCGGTCGTATGTGACTCAGGATATTGTTATTGTTATGAAAACACGAAATTCCTGTCATGGCATTGTCGCCATTGTACCATTTCGTCACTGTCCCTTTACCACTTGGCGTTTTCGTCACCTACACGTTTGTCACCTATTAAAGAATTACTGACATGGAGACATGAAATTCTTGGAATGTCAACATTGTACCACTTCGTCACTGTTCCTTTACCACTTGGTGTTTTCATCACCCACACTTTTGCCACTTAATAAAGAATCACTTCCAAGGAGACATGAAATTCCTGTCATTGCATTGTCGCCGTTGTATCATTTCGTCACTGTCCCTTTACCATTTGGTGTTTTCGTCATCTACAATTTTTATCCACCTAATAAAGAATTATTGCCATGGAGACATAAAATTCTTGCAATGACATTTCGTCACTGTCACCGTCCTTTTACCACTAGGTGTTTTCGTCACCAACACTTTTGTTACTTAATAAAGAATTACTGTCATGGAGACATGAAATTCCTGTCATGGCATTGTTACCATTGTACCATATTGTCACTGTCCTTTTACCACTCGTTGTTTTCGTCACCTACACTTTTGTCACCTAATAAAGAATCACTGGCATAGAGACATGAAATTCTTGCAATGGCATTGTCGCCATTGTACCATTTCGTCACTGTCCCTTTGCCATTTGGTGTTTTCGTCATCTACACCTTTTGGTCACCTATTTTTTGGGAATCGCGTCAGTATTAAAAATTAAACAAACAAAAAATGAAAAACGAATTGCTAAAATTCTCAATTCATTAATATAAAAGAATAATACAACAAAATTCGTGTCACGAACGATCGCAAGAGTTCTATATTCATTAATATAAAGAAAAATACAACAATGTAACTCATTCGTTGTAACTCTTGTAACTGAATTCACTGTGATAAAGAATATTAAAACGAAATATTGATTAGCAAGGAGGGCAATATAGTTACGTATCTCATACCTAGGAATGAAAAAATCTAATCTACGGTGAAAGGTATGATTAAATAATGTATTTATCTCTAATTTTCGTTTTGACTGCCATTTAACCCTAGATTTGTTCGTGCTTATTTCACACTTTAACTTGAAAATACACTTCTTTGAAGGACGGAATGTATATTTCAATTAGCCCAAGTTTCTCATAACAAACCGGAACAGGAAATATTTAATCTTCAGAAACTAGCTAGCTGTCTCATTTCCTTTCTTTATCTCATTATTATCTCAAGGCATTCTTCGGTGGGTGGTAGTGTAGCACTAGCATGTGATACATAACATTCACTTGTATCCGTGAAACTTCGTATAGAGTCAAGGTGCTCGTTCAGGTTGGCAGGTGATGCCTATACTACGAAGTAGGTCAAATGATTATCATTTACATTTTATATATTGAACTTCCACCTGTTCAATTTTTGTTATATTAAGAGTGTTAGGCCTACGTTTTAATTTAGGCTATATTTAGAATCCTAGCTTATAGCTGTGACTATAAGTAATTGCATTTTCATTATCTTTGAACACTATGATCAGATTCTCCAGGTTATGGGCATTATACAGTTGTCAAGAAGTTTTCCAGGCACTGCCATGGAACCCAGACTTAAATCCAATTGAGAATTTTTGGTATAACGTCGGTAAAAGAATGCAAAATACTTCATTTACCAGGTAAAATTAATGGAAAACGGGAACAGATTTGCAGACATAACTAAAAAGTCAGTCCAAAGATCGGAAGTGAACCTTTAATTCCTCACAGGGGACTAACAAGAAAAAATTATATTAAACAGGCCTATGTTATTTTAATCGGCACGAAAACTTTTATGACACTTATTTTTTAGAATTATTATGTCATATTCTGTGATTATAGTACATAGGTCTATATTGATAACCCCATGTTTTACTATCATTATGACATTTGTTTTGTGTACAATATCCTCATTGAGTTTGGGATACCAAAAAAGTTAGTTATATCAGATAGATTTGCCATTAAAAGTGACTTGAAGCAAGGAGATGCATTATCACCTTTCTTTTTAATTTTGCTTTGAAATATGCCATTAGAGAAGTTCAGGAAAGCTAGGTAGGACTATAATATTTTTAGTTAGGCCGATTTTAGCTTATGCAGATGATGTTTATGCCATCTTCGGGAAGAACATAATCTGAGAGTGTTCGAAAACAGGATGCTTAAGCAAATATTTGGACGTAAGAGAGATGAAAATGGAAGTGGAGAAAACTATATAACGACGAGCTTCATATCGTGCACTCGTCACCGAATATAATAAATAATCAGGGTAATTAAATCACGGAGGATGAAATGAACTGGATATGTTGGGCGCATGAGTGAGGAAAGACATATCAAAAAAATATTAACGGGGAGACCCGAAGGGAAGAGACCACTTGGAAGACTTAGACATAATTAAGTGGGAGGACAATATTAGAATAGATTTAAGGAAGTAGGATTTACGAGGGATGGTGGATGGGGTTAGCACATAATAGTGTGGAATGGTGGGCTCGTGTAACTTAAGCGCGGATATGAACCTCCGGGTTCCGTAAAATAGATAATATTCCTATAATTAACTTGCTTAGGATTTGTATATTGCCATTGAGTAAAGTAAGTAAGTAAATGAGTAAATAAATATTTTCTACTGAGTTGAACTACGAATATTTTTGCAAGCAAAACCTCACTCACCTCATTGGGGATCGAACAAGACATTTCTTTACTGTAACTGTTACCTAGGTAATGTATTTGTGAAACATTCTTGCAAGCGTTGAACGTACCATAAATTTATCAGTCAGTGGTATATTCATATCGGTGATGTCACCATGCAAAACTTGTGCGAACTTGTTCTTCGCAGATGCCAAGAGTTAGCTAAGGTACTTTTATCAATGACCCCTCTGGCTATGTTCAATGTTCGTAATAAAGTGTTGAATGGGCAGGTGATGGTGCCGAGGTCGAGACCAGTGAAAGTGTTGTGCGCAGGCGTGAATGCTCACATTGGGAAGTGCTTCATTCAATGCCATAATGAAACAAATCCTTCGGTATTCGCGAAATCTGTGTGTGTTTTTTTTAACAGTAACATAAGCATATTGGTTTTTAATAATAATGTAGCCTATGATATTTCAAGAAATGGACAACAAATTGAAAAAATTGTACTCCTTAATGAATTTGGAATTATTAAGGTGTCGGTCATTGAGATACTTCGTCGCGTAGTACATATGACTTTTACCTGTCCAATGATCCTAGATAAGAATATTCTGAAATATTTAAACATATTTATATTTTTATGGATGTATTTCTATGACGGACCTAACTATTAATGAAAAATGCACGTTGTTTTCAGTTTGGGGACAGCTGAACGTAAAATTTTAAAGAGTCAAATATGTGGACTTAACATTAGATTGAAAATTAAATTGGTAAATGCATAGTGTCAAATTTGTTTGAATTAAATTATCTGTTATGTTTTTACTGTGGGATTTAGTTTAAAAAGTAGCTAGCCAATATATAAAATACATGGAACTTGCTATGCATATTGAAGTATTTTAGGTATGGTTTGATTACATAGCCGTGGATGTCGGCATGCTAACCACATGCCCCCAATCCTGCCATCTGCCTACGGTAGATGACGCAGCGGTCGGGTGGTAGGACAAGTCCCTCCAGGGATGTAGCGCCACGGAGTTTAATTTAGTTTAGTTTGATTACGTATGATCATTTTTGTAAATCTGAAAGAAATGTTACCGGTTAAAAAGTACCATCAGAACCATAATGAATTCATCAATACCTTTCTTTATTCGCAGTTTTAAAAATTGTAAGTATTTAATGACGTATAAATTCATGGAGCACTGGTGAATATAAAAAACAATTGTGATGTTTTAACGTGAAGAGCAGTATTAACTTTTATAACACGAGATATGCTACAAATATATATATATATATATATATATATATATATATATAGCATAACTACGTGACTTTTCATGTGTGTATGCTAATTTTCATATGTAGGCTAATCCAGCGATACCAGAGGCAGGACTCACACCCGCAGTTTTCTTCAACAAGGTTCAAAGATAAATTTGCAGGCTAGAGCCTTCCATATTTATACATACTCACTCAGAAAGCCAGCGTCATACTGACTGTGCCATTCACCCCGACTATCCGTCATCAGAGTTCCTGACATTCATTCAGCTTAAATGTTTTCAAGTAAATATCGTAAGTCCACAACTATAAACTATAAACAAACAGAATAAAAGGTATTTATGACTTACCGCTATTGGACCTTGTCGAGTAAAAACTGCAGATTTACAAGTCGAAATTTAAATCCTGTAGACAAAAATATATCCGTATCCTAGGAAACATTAACAGAATGTTGCATTAAAAAAATGGGGCATGAAAATAATTATTATAACCAGTGACCCTTGAATTGCGCACACAGTCTAAGTAGGGGGCTACTTTAACTGCGTACAAACAAAAACATCGTCAGATAGAACAATAAATTTCTGCGAGTCTTTCCATTCAAATTTTACTAGGACGTTCATTGCTCCACATCACATAATTATTATATTTTTATTCTTATAGACTATGTATTTTTATTCTTATATACACTTTAAAAATTTCAAGTTTGCACGCTATGAATAAATAAAAAAAAGAGATCTGTTAATTAGTCTGAACAAGATCGCGTCATGACTGTGAGAAATACAATATATCAACGAGGTTTTTTTTAAATAGATTGGATATTTTTTTAATTTTGCATATCACTACACTAAAAATTAATGTACGTTTTTATAGATGTTATTCTCAACAAAATTAATATAATGTTTTGTAAGTTTTACTTTCAGGAATATTAATATTACATTTTTTGACAGCAATTTCAAAAATTTAATTTGAACTGTGCGCAATTCGAGTGCTCCCAGATACGTTTCCTGTGCGCAATTGAAGTATTTTTAAAGGTAATTGTTGACCGTGTACGCATTTGATGTGGCCCGTTAAAAATCATGTTTAACTTTGTCATCAGTTTTGGGGAATTTCAGCTGAAAGCTGTTTTACAATATATCTTAATACTATTCTCTTCAAGGCAAAGGGTAAAGGTCAACTCGATAGGTAAATTCTTTGGTTTCTGTATTTTGTTTTGGAAGTAGGGATGATAGAGATCTTGCCTTCGCATTTTCTTTGTGCTTAGTGGAAATATTACTTATGATGAACACCACATGAAATATTACTAATTAACTAATAGGACAGATAGGTTTTTCTTTCTTTCTTTCTTTATCTTAGTTTTACCTCTCCCTTTTAGGATTTAAGCGACCCAAGCCGCCCGGGTCTTACAGGGGCGCGACCTGCCGGGAGAGGGTTCACATACATACTATTTTGACCAGACAAGGACATGGAGGGCCTCCCCGGATGAGTGATCAGCCCAATACCGGGGCCACCTCCGAGACAACACGAACACATAGGACGAGACACACCATTCACACACACACACACTCACTCCAGACAAGGCGAGGAAGGGATGAAGATGATAATGACAGCCAGATGATATCTGGGGACCACAAGGGGCTAAAGTTACCCGACATTTGTCTCACAGGTGAGGAAAACCCCAGAAAAAAACCCCCACCTAGGTAAGAAATTATGAGAAATTATAGGAGAAAAATTCCTCCGACACTGGGACTTGAACCCAGGACCTTTGGCTATTCGCGCCAATGCTCTACCAACTGAGCTAAGCCGGAGTTCAATTCACAGCGCCAGATGGAACCTCTCTCCTATGACTATAATTTCTCATGTAGAACAACAAATTCCTGCGAGACAATAATCTGCGGTTCATGAAAGCTTATATATCTGTCCCACCTAGGTAACCTGTCCCAACCAGGAATCGAACCCGGGCCCGCTGCGTGAGAGGAGCGAACGCATCCCCTCGATAGGTAGCGGTGGACCAGATAGGATTTTACTTACGATAAGCCTGGGATCTTCAAAGTTAGGGTATGGCCGTATGGGTCTATTATTTATTTAGGTTTTTGTTAATCTACGGACGGAAAAAAGAATGATTTCAGATTTTCCTGGAGTAGCGTATGAATGAAGGCTTTTCGGGTTTTCAGCCAGATATGAAGGTCTATTTCCTCCGACGTCTACAGAGGATGGAGCAAACTACTAAAATGCACATTCGTGGTTCTAGCATACAGGTGACGATCTTATCGGATTTCAAAATAATTACTACACAGATTTGTAATAATGCATATGCAATAATCAGGGCCCGGATTCTAATGACATGTCGTCTTTTTATTGATGCTGCTCAGACATTGCCAACTTGTAGATAAATCCTAATCATGGTCTCTAGATTATAGAAATGCATTTTTATTAGGTCATTTTCTGTCATTTTATGCAATTTTATATTTTAGACCATTTATTTCAATTTTACGTCATTATTTTGTCATTTTCGTAGGATTTTCTTCCTTATTTAGTCATTTTCATGCATTTGCATTGAGTATATGAACTTTTTGTCTTTTTTCTCATAGGATAATATTTAAATAAATAACTAGGTTAGTATAATGCAACATCTTTGTAGGATCTAATTTAAAAACTACTTTCTTATTTTTCTCCTCAAATGCTCCTAATGCTCCAATGTACAAATTAGTCTATAACTTTGTGTACAATAATATTTTTTTATAAATAAAATATCATTTTTAGGTCATTCTTTAGAATTATCAAGTCATTTTCTTTCAAATTTAGGGTCATTTTATAGGTAATTTTTCAAACAATTTTAGGTCATCAGAATCCGGGCCCTGGTAATAATTATTATTTTGTTATTGTGCGCCGCTGTATGGACGGAGGGACAGAAATAAGCATTACATACTGCGATATGACGTCACACCGTCTGACATCACTCCCATATTTCCGGACCCTGACACACTTTAGTTTATGTTTACATTCTAGCAGCCGCACGTTTCATTCGCCGCTTGAAAGTGAAACTAACAGGTTAGTACCAGTGTTCTTTCAATTAATAAAATATAAGTTATGATTAGGGCAAGGCATTTGATGATTTTTTATGTTTTTATTATGAAGATTGAAAGATAGCTCGAATGAATACAGATGAGTATCATAAATTAATTAATTAATTACGTAAGGGCAATGTCTTGGCATTACTTCGCATTATTCATCACTTTCAAGATATAGGTAATTTTTTTTGGAATTTATAGGACATTTACGGAATTTATTATAGCATTTTTTACTTTACGTTATATTTTTAAAGTTTTCATTACTATTTCTGTTTTTAATGCTAGTCTAATATAATTTTATAAATAAATAACAACAAAGCAAACTTTCAGCTTTTAAGGGATGTGTATTTTGAAATCTACTACATTTCCAAGAAAACCTCCAGTGGAGGTAGAAATCATTGCGTTCAGACAAGAGACAATCGTTTTCGTTTGAGAATCTCCGCCAAGTTTCCATCCTTCACTTTAATATAATTTATTGTATCCTGCCATTGCAATTTGTGTTCTAGTAATAAAGAATGAAATAACTTTTGTCATTTCATTTTAAATGGATTTTAAATCTATATGCTACGGACAATCTAAAGGGCTTACCATTTCCGAAAAATAATTTCTTTTAAGAAGGCTGTCCAGTAGCATTAAGTTACTTCGTTAGAAACAAAACAAATGTTTTTTTACTAAAAAATTAAATAATATAACTCTGGCATCCATTAAATTGCTCTGTAAAATCAACCCATTACTTGTAAAAATAATAATTACAGGACGTAATGGATAATTTAGTGGCCTTTTTTTTTTTAATTTTGTGTAATGTTTTACTATTTTACATCATAAACGCTTTTTTTTAAATTTTTTATGATTCGCTATCTCCGGTCATTAAATTCCTTGCCCAACTTATTGTCAACTGTATACTAAAAGACTGGAATCTAGTATTTAATATAATCTTATAATAAATTGATTACATTGACGTACAGCGGAAATACTTTCACAATTTGGCAATCTGATTTATTAGTTAACCAGAATGTATCGGTATTAGTAGGAGTTACGTACCGTAAGAAATGATTACAAACCAAAGCAATTTACTTTTATTCAATTCACAGTTACAATGGCATCTGGAGACATTAACAGATTAGAAATTCTTTACAAACAAACCTGTAAATCACCTATAAAATTGTTAAAAAGTGATTATCTGATGGAATTAATGTGATGTAATAATTTAGTGTCATAAAAGTTTTAAATTGGAACATTTACTTTTAGATAATACGTTCTTTTTTGAAGGGTTATTTAGGATTTTTGGGTCATATTTTGTCATTTTTAAGGTCATATTTACAGTCATATTTTCCACTTTTTTAGATCATAAACATCCGAACCCTATTTATAAGTATCCTACAATGCAATGCCCCCTCTCTGCTACTGCACTTTAAACGAACGTTGTAATATAGTCTTCAAAAATCAAAATACTTTTGTGTCGTTCTTTCTACGAGGATGAATGGTAGTGCATGAATAGGGTATGACATAATGCAAAGGAATGATGTTTACGCGGGCGAAAAACTCGTTCTTTACACTCAATGGGTACCATCTAGACCTGCCTTTCTAGTCACGACCTTATGAGGAACACTTTCAAACAGTGCCGTATTTAAGCCTAGTCAGACTAGGGCGGCAGATTTGAAGGGACGGCTTTTAAGCTGTTAATGTTTTTTTTTTTTTTAATATATTAAACATTTTATTCATAACACTTCAAAATAGTAAACTAATGTAACGCGCAATGAAATAGAAATGAATAACATTGACAACAATACGCACCTGTTTATTTATTTACTTATTTATTTATATTATATATTATTGTTATTATTATCAGTGGCGGACGCTGGGGGGATTGGGGGAATATATCCCCCCTACCCGAAATTTGAGAAAAGGCTATATATGCAATGTAAGTGGCCAGTTTTATAAACTAATAATAAATGTAAGTTAATTATTTTTTTAGTATTCTTTCTACCTATTCAAATCCCCCGGAAAAAAATTCTGCGTCCGCCACTGATTATTATTATTATTATTATTATTATTATTATTATTATTATTATTATTATTATTATTATTATTATTATTATTATTATTAGCCTACTATTTCAGTTACAATAATGCTTATTGTAGATTACTTTGTACATTCATGTGGAAATAAGGGGGCGAAAATATTTTTCTCTGCCTAGGGACGCTTAAGTAGCTAAATCCGCCCCTGCTTTCAAAATTGAAGACATGCCTATAATGAACTACAACGATACCACATCAGTTAGATGACCATCTAATATGATACAATTTTTATTTGAAAAGATATGTAAAACATAAGTAGCCTACCATTAACCATTTCAGAACTGAATTTATATACATATTTGTTCAAGTTATTTAATTCAGTTACATAGAGTTTGAAACAACTCATGTGTCATTTAAATAAATGAAATTGCAAAATGTTATCCTGGCTGCATCAATAATTGTGTTCATCCTAGTTGTATTTTGTTTTAATGTTTGGATGAAAAACAGAACATAATTTGTGTAGCCTATATCATAACTGCATAAACCATGTCTTTCCTTGTCCCGTCTGTTACTTTTCTTTAAGCGATTATAAACAAATTATAAATTAAGATAAGCAATGTTATTAATTATTTTTCTGATGCAGGGAGGTCTGGTAGGGGTGCACTCAGCCTCGTGATTCAAATTGAGGAGCTACTTGATAGAGAAGTAGCGGCTCCGGTCATGGAAACCACCATTAATGGCCGTGGGTGTCGGCATGCTGACCACATGCCCGCCAATCCTGCCGTCTGCCTGTGGTAGATGACGCAGCGGTCGGGTGGTAGGCCTTGTCCCTTCTGGGATGTTAGCGCCACGGAGTTAGTTAGTGATGTTATTAATTCATATAAGATCAATATGAAGTATGTGCCATAGTTCAGACATTGCTTACGATGATTACAGAAATAAACGCTCTAGGGAAACAACGATAAACTTTTTAAAAATGTGTATATCCCGTTTGTTACCTCTGAGTGAGCCTAATATCGTCAGTGGGGTGTAAGTCTGAAATGAATTTAGAACATTTCAGTAGAATATAGGCCCGACAAGACGGGGGGCAGTCGGGGCACTAGCCCCGGGGCCCGAACCCCGAAGGGGGCCCGTCCGACCAGGTTTTATGTTTTACCTTCTAAATTTACTCTAACATAAAATGGATTATAAGTCAATAAACAGATCAAGTTATGTTCTATGTACTTATTTTTATTTCCATTGACCTGTCGTAAATAGATGACACGGAATTAATCAGTTAATCTGAAACGGATTATTCTTGAAGAGAAAAATTAATTTTGGTACATACAGGTTAAACTGGTACATAGAGATAAAATTGGTTCATACCGGTGCAAAGTTATCCCCAGGATTCCTTTTGTTTTGCTATTTTTACATAGTTGGATCTATAATTAAAGTGTTTTTATTTTTAGTTGAAAAGTCAAAGACACAAATTGTACAGTGATTAGTTTTTATGATTATAAAAAAAAACATTATTATTACCTCTTATGAGCACAACTGTAAAGCTTTTAACTATATATGGTTTTATTTTTTGTAAAATATTACTAACTTTTTTAAAGACTAACAAAAATATGTCTTCAAGTAATAGGTTACTTACATAACATTACATATATAATAATAGATAATATCTTTAGTCCTACATAATATTTTTGTTACATCTATATTAATAAAAGGAAGTGTCTGTCCTCCGTCTGTCCGCGATGCCCAGCGAAATCTACTCAACGCAGAGATCTGAAATTTTAAACATAGGTGGACTGAAGGGTCGGAAAATGCACCTCGAAGCCGGAATTTTAATTTTCGCTTTCGTTCGTGAGTTATGTGTGAAAAACGGGCAGAAAACGTGTATTTTTTTGCGATTTCGAAGCATCAGTTTCAGTAATATATTTCAATGTTAAATCAATTACAGCTGGCTTTGGCTATTTTTGTCATCATACCTCATAGCCTACCTTGGAAATAAAAGCATCGCGATCGCTTGATTTTGTAAGTCCATCGTGGACGATTCATTTGTTTAGAGTGTCAAGGCCCGCAGATATATGAAATTTTTAACCTACACGTAAGAAGGATATCAACATAGGCTTAATTATGGTCAAACATTGTTTGATTTGAACGAAACTCACTATACAGGGGTTTCCTGAGCCAAGGAATTGGAACCTGAGGTCGCTTTTTCTACCAGGGGACGCTACCTAATCGTGGATTACACTCCACGTGATTTAGGTGTTAATAAATATAATGATTTAACTATTATGCACTTAAGTTTTGAAATAATTATCGCTGGAGAAGCCGCGGGCACATGTTATCTTATAATAATAAAAGGACGTGTTTGTCTGTCTGTCTGTCCGCGATGCCCAACGAAATCTACTGAACGCAGAGATATGAAATTTTAAACATAGATGGACTGAAAGGTGGGCGAATGCACCTCGAAGCCGGATTTTTAATTTTAGCTTTAGTTCGCGAGTTATGAGTGAAAAACTGGCAGAAAACGTGATTTTAGTGCTGTCGAAGCATCAGATTTCAGTAATACATTTCGATGTCAAATCAATTGCAGTTGGCTTTGGCTATTTTTGTCATACCGTGGAAATAAAAGCATCGCGATCGCTTGAATGTTGTAAGCCCACGCTGGTCGATTCATTTGTTTAGAATGTCAAGGCCCGTAGACATATGAAATTTTCAACCTACACGGAAGAGGGATAATCAACATAGACCTAAATATGGTTAAACATCGTTCGATTTGGACGAAACTCACTGTACAGGGGTATTCTGGGCCAAGGAACTCGAATCTGAGGTCGCTTTTACCAGGCGACGCTATCTAATCGTGGTATGTAGTCCACGTGATTTAGGTGTTAATAAATATAATGATTTAACTATTATGCTCTTAATTTTTAATTTTTGAAATAATTATCGCGGGCGAAGCCGCGGCACATGCTAGTATATTATAAAGGACGAGGTTGGGTTTCAGTGGTGAATTTATTATTTGACGGGGGCCCGGGAAAATTTGTCCCTGAGGTCCTTGCTTTCTCTCCACGGCCCTGGTAGAATATCTAATTTCCAAGAACGACAATTTTTACATGAAGCTAATTACTTTCGTATTTTAAAATAAAGCATTAACCTTCTAACGTTATATTTCTGCTTTTATGCCTTTTTTGTTGCGACGAATAGGTCTGTCATTAGCAGTGAAAAGGTTAAACGAACTTAGTTTTTGTGCTTATTGTAACTGTAAAATTCATTGATATGCGTATTTATTAGTATAAAATATGTTTGTAACTCATATTCCCAAGAAGTCCTGAAGGCCCAGGCTACATGAGCCGAATATTCGGGATTGATCTCTTAAATAATTTAACGAAATTAAATAATATATAAGACTATTATGATCCATATGAAAATAGGCTATTACAAATAATAAATAAGTACAAAAATAGTTATGAATAGATCAATAATTGGACGGTGATATGCATCAACTGGCTAAACACTAATTCCCGTATTTAAAAATCTGTCTTATTGGACGAAAACTACATGCTAGCGAGTTTTTCCGCCCTTTCTTTAAATATAAGAAATTGATATTAAAGAAAAATGAAAACGCCATCAGTTGTGTCAAAGAAAGCTCTTATATTGTGGATATATACTGTATCGAAGATATTATTTGTTCTGCATTAAACAGTTAAGAGGCATTTTCTGTTGCTTACGTTGTTGAGGCATAAATGATAACCAGTTTAATTTGAGGCTTCATATAAGTTGGTAGGTGGTACAGACATCGTATTATATCTCTGCCGGTCTGTCCCGTGACTATTTTCTGGTAGGAGAAGAGATTCTACTAGCGTGCACAAAAACGTTTCTTAAATTTACAACGGGCAGCAGATTTGAGCTCGGACAAGCAATGACTAGAAAGGGAACTGGATGTCTTTTGTATTGGAATACACGGACTACCTGCTCCTTGTAACAAAATTCCAACGGTCGGCGAGAGGCACAGATATAAAACGACAGCTGTAGACTATGGATTGCCTAATCATTCGACTTCAGTGCAGTAACAGAGGTTTCTTAAAAATAACAAGCAGGACAAAAAAAATCCCTGAAATGTTAAAGAATCAAACTACAGATGAAGCTTAATAAACAGGAATCCTCCCGCTGATTAGATATAAGTTACAGCATGTAACAGAATATCATTAACATGAATGCCATAGAAAAAAGGCCCACATGCCGCATTTTTATGCATTCCCATGTTTTAAAGAAGTAGGCCTACATTTAGATAAAGCATTGTCTAGTTAATTTGAAAAATCATTCTTAACATAAAGTTATGTTTCATTGCAAGATGATACGTAAAAGGGTCCTCCCTAAAGGTTATGCTGTAGCGAATATTTTTATAGATTACATCGTTCTTTACATTTCATTGATATATCTAGGCATACTTCTAACGGTCAAGACTACCAGCAGACCGAAGTTGTTTGCTTGGCATAACACAAATACATATGTACATATTTCTGCATATGCCTATGTGGTATGAAAATTATTATTATTATTTATTACATTTCTCCACATCTCACATATGGGTAGTAACAGGGCACGGGATGCACCAAGTGCCTCACAATAATATAAAACATTTACATATAATTGTAATACAAGAGTTCAATTAATGTCTTCATTCTTGCGACAGGAATGATCGCACATTATTATTATTATTATTATTATTATTATTATTATTATTATTATTATTATTATTATTATTATTATTATTATGTAGTAATATTTAATAAAAAGGGAGAAGTAAAACTAGGATAAAAAATAAAGTAACATTTAATATATAACTTCCTTATAGTCACGTCGCTGAAGGATTATAATTGTAAGAGTGCTTAGGCTTGGCAAATTTCCAGCACAGCTCAAGAGATTCTTAACCTTTTGGCAGTGGCGGCGATTTTCGTGGAAATAGTTTAGGTCATCTGTGTGAGTTATGAAGTTAACTTTTTTCTATCTAGTATTAATATAAACTTATTAAAAAAGAATTAGCGTGAATTATTACTCAGTACATTAAGTATTCCCTGTTCTGTATGTCACCAATATTGGTATTTTCATAATTAAATGCAACGACTTTGAAATCTACATTGAAAATATGGATAGGGTTATAATTAAGCAGATAGGCTATATTGTAAGACACAAATAATTTAATGGAGATAGTTATTCCTATATAATAATAAATCTTTATTTATTCTGGCAGAGTTAAGGCCTTAGAGCCTTCTCTTACACTCAACCAGAGACAGAAAAGAAGAAACAAACAAATACACTAACATAGTTCTATAAGTAATAATAATACACTAGATACATACATATACAGTAGTGAATTTAGTCTATGTTACATGAAATAAAACTTCGCCACGCGCTGCACTATTATTAAGTGCCTGTATGGTACTTTATGAGATTGTGTGGTGGACGAAAAAATGTCTGTCTGTCTGTCTGTCCGTCTGTCTGTCCGTGTGTCTGTACGCACCATAACTCAAATACGCTTTTTCGGATTTTCATGAAACTTGGAAAACACATTTATAATGTCCATGAGAAGAACCCTATTGATATTGAACCAAATCGGTTCACCGGTACCGGAGTAATGCCCAATTTAGTGCCTATTTTAGTAGATTATGGCGCCTTTCTAATAGAAAGGCGCCATCACTCAAATACGCTGTATCGGATTACCATGAAACTTTGTATACCCATTTATGACGTCCATGAGAAGTGCCCTATTGAATTTGAACCTAATCTGTTGACCGGTACCGGAGTAAAACAAAATTTAGTGTCTACTTTAAAGGCGCAATAACTCAAATACGCTTAATCGGATATTTATGAAACTTCGTATACGCATGTATAATGTCCATGGGAAGATGTTTATTGATATTGGACCAAATCGGTTGGCCAGTACCGGAATAATGCCCAATTTAGTGTTTTTATGTTAATATATAAGAAGTCGCGATAACTCAAATATGCTTTATTGGATTTTCCTGAAATTTTGTATACCCATTTATAATGTACGTGGAAAGACGTCTACTGATATTGGACCAAATCGGTAGACCGGTACCGGAGTAAAACCCAATTTAGTGAATATTTTAAAGACGCGGTAACTGAAATACGCTTTACCGGATTTTTATGAAACTTGGTATACACATTTATAATGTCCATGGGAAGACGTCTATTCATAATGGATAAAATCGATTGACCTGTTTCGGAGTAATGCTCAATTTAGTGCCTATTTTATGGTAATATACGTATTCGAAAGAATTTATAAAAAAAAATGAAAATCAGTTATCTTGACAACATAGCCTATTGTTTTACTGTGTTCTTATAAGGCCTTGGAAATTAAAATACAGGTAGCTATGACAAAAAAACATATTAATTGACTTGCGCTTATCCAACTAGACCGTTAAAATGACCCAGGTGGCCGAGATGGTAGACCTTTCTTCTTCCGTAAGCCCTGCTTAATGAATAAATCTGGAGCTTAACTTGGAAATCAATTTTAAAAAAAACATATTCTGCATATCATAATTGCAGTCATAACTGATTAAACAAAAACATACTGGCACTTTGTTACATCAGTTTACCTGATTTTATTTTATTTATAATTGTCTCCTTTATTCAGAGGTTGCCAGAGAAAAAGCTTAACAGACAGAATCACAGAAAGCTTATTCACACAAAAAAGACAAATCGTACCTATAAAATAAAGAAGATAAGAAAATAGATCAATAAGAATGTTTAGGCCTAATAATTACAGTTCATAGAGGTGAGGTTTCAACATTCTTCTTTGATGCCGATAGACAAATCTTTTAACTCCTCACTGCTGAGTCATGGAATGAAATTATTGTCTTATAGGCTATATTAATAAAAATAAAATTAGATTTATGCTCCTCACGTCCAAACAACTGCTTTTCGAGATTTAATTTTGGTTTTTTTTTTGGTCCCTATTTATGATATTCACAAAAGTCTACACACACAAAGAAAACAATTTAAAAAGGGGCCTAACTTAAATTTTCTTTGAAATATGTATACCATTTTATATTATCATGCCATTATAATTAATGTGTAACAAAAATTATATGACAGGTCAGCCGTCACCTACTGAAAGCCCCTACGAGAAGAACAGCTTAGGCTTCAAAGAGCAATTTTTCCAAGGAATCCTCCCTTCAAAGGAAGGTTCTTTAACTTGCCAAATTAGAACACAATTCCAAAGTAATGCATGTTTTAGGTTTTTACACACAAAAAAGTTCTCAAGCGTATTTGAAGCCATAGGAAGCATGCTATATGCTATTGTGAATTTACGATTTTATCTATTCTTTATTTGTTTCACTACACAACATTGAATTAGTAATTCCAATAGTCTACGGCAGACCCTTAATTGAAACTTAATTCAGAATAATTACATGAGCAGATCTTCCATACAGGATAAATTTAAATGTCTTTAGAATTTGCTGAAAAATGTGCCAGTTAAAAAAATGAATAATTTACCTGACTCACGTTACCTCTTTTGGTTAGTAACGTAGCTGACATTATTAATTACATAATTAATCAGTTATTTTGTGAGCCAGGATCTTGTTACACTCATGATCAAGGACAAGTTCCAGCTGAAGTATAATGTTGCATATTAGTCTCTAATAATGTAATAATCGTCAAAACACTCCCAAAAAAAGAAAAAAATTAGAGATCAAGTTCAATATGCAGGTAAAAAAAAAGTGATCCCGATACAGGCCATGGAGGCCCAGAGGGTTCCAGGAGGTTGAGGCTCCTAGATTTTGGACATTCGGCACTTGAAGGTGGTAAGGTTGTCAGCCTTACGCACCGGCCGCCTTTACCCCCAGGATTGCTCCTGGTACTCATTTCTGTTAGAGGCTGAGTCGACCCCAGGGCCATAGTGCCACCAGAAGGATTAGGCCAATTGAAAAACTCAACGACCTCATCGGGAATCGAACCCGCGACCTTCCGGTCTGTAGCGCAGTGCCTCGACCACTACGCTACGAGATCTCCAATTGTACAAGTAGTAATCTGCGGTTTAAAATTCGACATTAATTGATTCCAAGGAGCTTGGAGTACGTTATTTGGGTCACGGGGGCAGAGACCTTGCTGAAACGAAAGGCCAGGTCAACACTCAAGTATATTTACAGTATACCTAGGTAGTTCTGAATATGTCACGCTTTCATTAGATTTTTGATGCATATCCATCAAAATAATGTTTTGTCATACACTAGACAAAATAGCAGAACTGCTTAAGAACTTTTTAATTTGACAATCAAATGAAATCGTAAATTGAGTCCACATAATGTACTCGAAGCATGCAAAAACACGCATTTATTATTCTGATACTCGGCTGGTTCGATCAAGGTAAAAAATAAGTATCGCGAAAGTGCTAATTTACTGGCATTGTAAACAAAAGGTGACGTCATCAGTGCTATGTGTATAGTATCAAGGCATTAGCTTGATGTTAAAATGTCTGTAAATGTGAGCAGTGAGATCCACCTACATTCCTTTTAGTGAGTTTTTAACAAGTATTTCCTTCCACCGCTGGGACCCAGGATCGAATCTCGGTGAATCCATGTGGAATTTGTGGTGGACAAATGTGGTCTGGACAGGTTTTCTCGGGGTGTCCCTGTTTCCCCCGCCATGTATCGTTCCACTGTTGCTCTGTTCATAATATGACCGTTTGGTTGGAATAAAGGAATTATTATTATTATTATTCTTGGCAAATATTTGGCATGAATAGAATTTAAGACAGTGACCATAAAATCTGTAAAGCGCCCATACTTCGCTACTTGAGCAAATATAATATATATTTATCATATTCATTATCGTCCACCGCTGTGGCTCAGGGGATGCGTCCAATCCTCTAGTGATGAGCGAGACCAGTCTTGGTCTTGCAGTCTTGGTCTTGGTCTTGCAGAAAATGCAAGACCGAGACCAAGACCAAGACCGCATCAGCGTTAGCAAGACCAAGACCAAGACCGACCATGCAAGACCGAGACCAAGACCAAGACCAACCCTGCAAGACTCTGGCAAGAACAAGACCTAACTGCAAGACTCTTGCAGTCTTGCACTTGAAAAAGTTTTATAAAGCCCCGTTGTGTATGCAGCGACCGCTACTCAAAGGCGCCGCAGAGTCGCTAGCCGGGTAGTCCCAAGGCTAGTGGGCCTATAATATAGAGGTTGCTTCATCGTGCGGTAACCAATGAGAGCAGACTCGGTGCGTAACACTGTCCGTATCCAAAAACGAGCGCACCATTCAAATAATACATATGAAATCTGTATACAACCTCTCTCACCATTACGATAAACAAATTACTGCAATGAAAACTAACAATTAATCTGACGGATTTCCCTGAATGGCATTCCAGACAGCTAGTTCCTTCAATTGGTGGGAGTTAAATTCACGATAAACACTCCATATTCATTTTTAAAATGTTTAATTGCAATAGTTCTCTAGTATTATGGTACGAAAGGCAAACAGATGTAACAAAGGCCCTAAGCCATATATGAAATTTCATTTTGCGTACAATATAAATAAATTCTGCCATACAGTTATTCAATAACTAGTTTCTCTAACCTCTCACTGGGTTAAAAGAAAGCTATGACTGAGGATCTATAATCATTCGTTATTACAACCAAATGGTCATACTATGATGAATGGAGTAACGATGGAATGAGATATGCCAGGGGAAACAGGAGCACCCCGAGAAAATCTGCCCCGACCCCACTTTGTCCATCACAAATTTCACATTGATCCACCGAGATCCGATCCCGGGTCCCAGCGGTGGAGGGCGAACGGTCTATCCACTCAGCCATGGGGCGACCTATGACTGAGGGTTTGAAACTTTAATCAGTCCCTGTAACTTAAAACTCCTATTAACATGCTCAGTAGCCTATTTCATTAACGATGATATCCTTTTTTACACCTATCATTAATATTCATAGCCTACTCTCACATATAAAATTGATATGGAATTTATTAGATAGAAGGTGATTTTTTATGGTAATAATGATTAAGTACAGTAGATTAAATGAATTAGTTGAATATTGAATAGTTAAGGTAATTGCTTATTATAAAATGGTGATGGGTATGAATAAGTCTTGGTAAATACGTAGGTATTGTGAAAAAGCACGTTCTTGGAAAACCAGGTAGACTGAACGTGACTTTAAATAATACACAGAGGGTTTGGTAGCAGAAGGAACTAATTATGTTACAGGAAAGATGCGCAATCAATGTAAAAGGTATATTATGATCTAAGGAAAAGGAGATGATAATTAGTAACGCTTAAACTTTAAGTTTAACAATCAGGCACGTTTCAAGTAAGTTTGGAGAAACGCGTTATAAATAAAATTGCTTCCGATTTACAAGGGTAAAACTGTAAATGTCACATATTTATGAAAAGATATGTTCCGGGTATATGGGAAGACACACTACAGAATTAAATCAGTGTGAAGATTATGTATTGCATGAGACCTTTGGCTATTCGCACCAATGCTCTACTAACTGAGCTAAGCCGGAGTTCAATTCACAGCGCCAGATGGAATCTTTCTCCTATGATTGCTCTAAGTTTTCTCCTATAATATTCTAATGTAATGTCCAACAGAGACAATAATCTGTGGTTCATTAATACTTATATATCTAGCCGTTATGTATCATACACATCATGTTAATATTACTTCTTGTCTCCAAAGACGTTCAATTTGAAACTTTACAATATAATATTCATAATTTTACGCTCTCAAATAGTGTTAGCATCTCGTGGATTTTGGGTTTAAAGTTCTGCAATAGGATAACAGAGAATATTTAAACTTACACTCAAAGTTTACTGTTCTAGCTTATATCACCATGGACATTCCGGCAAACAGTGTGACATCACTTTACTGTTTACATAGTCAAAGCAACTAAAAGCAATTAGCTTTCGTTACTTTCGCAAGCAATAACACACATGTAATCGGTGTAACTTTAAATCATGTAAACGCCATAGATCACAGTAAGATGCATAAAATAAAATTGCAAGACTCTTGCAACAAGACCAAGACCGAGTATGCAAGACCGAGACCAAGACCAAGACCACTGATGCAAGACCGAGACCAAGACCAAGACCAGGGTTACCTATGCAAGACCAAGACCAAGACTGAGAGTGCAATACCAAGACCAAGACCAAGACCGCCTTGGTCTTGGTCTTGGTCTTGCATTTGCTCATCACTACAATCCTCTCACGCAGCGGGCCCGGGTTCGATTCCTGGTCGGGACAAGTTACCTAGGTGAGGTTTTTTCCGGGGTTTTCCCTCACCTGTGAGACAAATGTCAGGTAACTTTAGGCCCTTGTGGTCCCCGGATATCATTTGGCTGTCATTATCATCTTCATCCCCATCCTCGCCTTGTTCTGAGTGAATGTGTGTGTGGATGGTGTGTATCGTCCTATGTGTTCGTATTGTCTCGGAGGTGGCCCCGCGTTGGGCTGATCACTCATCCGGGGAGGCCCTCCATGTCCTTGTCTGGTCAAAAAAGTATGTTTGTGATCCCTGCCCTGTAAGGCCCGGGTGGCTTGGGTCGCTTAAATCCTAAAAGGGAGATGTAAAACTACGAAAAAGAAAGAAAGAAAGATATTCATTGTCTTCATTGTAATGTATAGCAGCCGTCCTTGCAGTTGCAGTCTGATTAAAAATCCGAAGGTCTCAGGTTCGAATCCTGCCACTCTTAATGGACATCCTATGTAGGCCTTCTGTACAATAAGCTACCGCTAATCGACATCGGTGTTACAGAGGTAGTGTCTTTGGAACCGAGTTTTGGTTCAAACCCTCGACGGGAACAGGATGTAAAAATTGTGACCGTGGGTCCCGCGTTGCACGTTAAAGAACTCGAAGACGAAATTAGACCCTCTAAACAAAATTACCCAGCCCTTTCAAGTCCTGGCAGTACCTCAGTCGCCTCCTGGATGGGCAAGTATAACAAGCATAGCTAAATTTGTCTTTGGTAATAACTAATAAAACCTCCCCAGTAGATCCCAAAGATCGATGGCATTTATGTGTGTTTGAGTCTTATGTACATTTACAGGCATGTGAAAGAACTCCTGCGGTACAAAATTAAATAACCATAAAACCAATCCTCTTATCAGTCCAGTATAATTGGATAATCGTTGGATTGTACCTGACGGTGTGTTTCTGTTCTTACGATGCTCATATTAGCGTTTAGTTCTTCTATAGGTTCTATAATTCTATAAAATAATATGTAATATGTTTCATATGTAGAGATAACTTTTCACATAACTTAAGGGATCCTTACAACCAGAAAATAATACAATAATGAAGTTTCGTAACCTTTTTTTTTTTAAATTCATACCTGTATTTGCATATATTTTAAAGCATTTCTTATGTAATTGTATACGACTGTATAATGCCACATTAACATCGAAACTTAACGTAAACTTAAAAGTTTGGGGCGATATTTTTCAATGGGACCATTCACAATACATGACGTAAGTTTCAAACGTAACTTAAAATTAAACGTTAACTTAAAACCTCGCAAATCCAAGCTTTTACTCAATTGCTACTCAATTTCCAAAGAAATAATTACAGTACCGTGCTAAATTTTACGTTAAGTTTTATGTTCTTAAATTTACGGTTAATTTTCGATGTGAATGGGGCCTGAAAGTGCATTTCAGTGCGGTACTTGCTAAACGTCCTGTTTTCCGAGTCAAAAGGGGCAAGGGGCGAAAGCTTCGCTGTGGTTTAGGCCTACTAATTTTAATATTTCAATATTTCACGTTCTATTAAAGTGTCATTTTATATAGGTAATATATTATAATTATTGTTTTTGTTTTTTATATTTTAATAACACAAGGTTTCCTCTTTTCAATGATAAATGTCAACTATGTCATTACAACTTAAACTGCAAATCTTATGTTTCAGTACAATGCCCAAGGTAAAGTCAGAGAAGCGTGAGGTAAAATCCTCAGGATGGGGATCAGGAGGACAACTTTTCGGGTCGGAGACCACCGAAACTACATTCCAGGGCGCCGGCTTCAAAGATAAGGATAAAGCACTGGAGACCATCCAGCTGTTGGAGGGCCGTGACATCACCTTCCAGTTCCAGATCATAAACTCCATGTACCACCGCGCCAAGGTTATCCACAAGAGGACCAAGGACCCCGAAAAAGTTCGCAATCTCACAGAGGCCATTGAAACTTTCGAGAAGTGGCTCGATGATTACCGAGCACACAGTCGCGCCAAAGAGAACTTCACGTACCTGCCATTAGACGTAGTTGAAGCATTTCAACCTCTGGCGGAAAAATATGGGATCACTTCAACTTTCATCGATGCATATCGCAAGGCAGAGGGCGATCTGAAGAAGCTGCGTGTATTGAAAGCCATCGATGACATTACATGGGATGTGCAACGGAATAAAAATCTCAAGCCTCTTGTTGAACGCAATAAGGATGCGGCCCTCTACAGAACAGAAGAGAAAGTTCGTGGCCTGCCCACGAAAGAGCACGTCGAATTAGTCATGTGGGGATACAGCCCCGAAGCCTCAAAACTAAAGAAAACAATACCGCTCGTTCAAGAATTGGAAGGAAAAGAAATGAACGGAATCTTTTCATCAGAATAAGACTTGTATCAATTGTGTATAATTACCTCATGACTCATGACCAATATTTTGTTTGTTAGCACTAATTTATTATTATTAAAACTCACATATCCTTCTTATGCTACTAACTGAATCTTGCCTTGCAAAAAAAAGGCAGAAGTATCAGAAATTTATTTCAAATCTTGTATACAAGGTTTTGTATGCATTTGCCACAGAAACGTCGAAAGAGCGAGAAATTGTAATTTTCGTTTGTTTTCGTAATCTTCGTATATAAAGATTAGGTTTTCAGGATACACTTGAACTACAATACCCAAATGGAATTTATAAACAACTTACTATTTGGGTGAAGGATGGCATTTCTCATAGATATGTAGTAATACAAGCTAAATAAGGTAAAATTCCAATAAAATTTAGCGACACTCTTTGCTATTGCCGTAAATGAAAGGGCACAACTACCTTGTAAACTAGCAATTGCATATAAAATAGGCCCAACTAAAAAAAAACAAAGTTTTGAATGAGCAAATTATTATTATTGGGCAAGTGTTTATATTTAAGAATGTATGTTTTTGTTAATTATTTATACTGAAAAGTGTACATAAGATTAAGAAGTGTGAAATCAGTTTTGGTTAATTATTTTCACTAGGCCTATTGGAGTACTTACGGGTTAGTAGGTGATCATAGTTGGTTCCTTTACTCATTCGTTATATTTTAGAAAAAGAGTAAGCTTATATTAAAATAATCTAAATAAGTTTCCTTTGAATACAGCTACAACGGAGAAAAGCTAGGCCTATATTGATAGGTCTATATGAGGTCATTACATCTGAGTTCACTTTGATTTCCCATAACAACAAACTGCTATATTTACTAATACATAAATATTCTTTTGCCTTAGTAATGTGCAAAAGACATTTCTTTTTCATGTGGTTGGCGTAGAGAACTGGAAAAATTGTGTAACGAAAGAAGTCATGGTTGTATTATTTTAATATCTCAGGAAAGTAAAAGTGATTATGAATTAAGAAAATAAAAGTACTATGAATCATTACTCTAGTTGTTCCTTGATTTCAGATGGACTTCATAACATTATTGCCATGAATAGATTCAGATCCAAGGTGTCTAACCTAAAGTTATATGACACATCAAAAGAAATTTTCAAAAGTTACATCTGCCATATTGTAATTAAACTTCTACCAAATATTGGAAGCGCACGGTGCAATTACAGTGTGAAAAATCAAGCTCAGTTACAATGGTTCTTGCTTTAAAATATTTGTAAATTACTTTTAGTACTCGATAAAAATTTTCTTGTCAATGTTTTAATAATTTTGAGTGATTTTTATTGAGTTTTTACACCGCCATCGTAATGTGCAGGCCAGATTGTGACTTTCGTGACGTCACGCGAAGAGTCAGGACGTAGTCGCGTTGAATCAGTTAACACACCGCGATCCTATTGGCATGTTTCCACTAAATATCAAGCTAACACATTTTATAATATAGTTTTAAGTATAGTTTTATAGTATAGCTTTTTGATAGAATAGCAAAACAAATGTTTGGGTTTGAGAAAATAGAGTCTGTGTTTAGAATACAAAACAAGTAAACAAAATTCAAATTAGGTAGTATATTCATTCAAAAGCCGTAAACGTAATCTCTCATATACTTCTACAACTATCCATCACCCAGATGAAAGAGAAAAAAATAGATAGAACTAACATCTAAACACACTCGAAATTCACCCAGATGAAAGAAAAAAAATCCCTTTAGGCAGGCCTACAGGCGGAGGTAGATTTCGAAGTGCTTTTGGTTTAATTTATTGTCGCTGCATAGCACTCTTCTTCTTTAGCCTTTGCATGGTAAACCTGCAGTAATAAGAACTGAATTCGGTAAAGAGGAAGAGCCTACAATCATTTGTTTTGACAACAAGAATAGGATATAATATTCTGGGAGGCCGTGCGCAAGATCAGCAATGAATAAAATTAGCAAAGCCGCTAAACAAGACAAAATTATGATATAATAATTCTTTTAAGTGTTATTATTTTCAAACATTAAAATCTCGCGTCATATGAGAGCTATCAAGAAACTATTTATTGATTTGTAGAGTACTCATCAAGAGCTTTTCAACGATACCCCACAAGACAGTTTCGAATTTTCATCCCCCACCCTCACTCGAACCCCCGAATCGTTGGTGTCACTGTGAACTCCATAGGGAGTACTCTAATTTATTCAAACAAAGTTTCCCTCTATACTTCATAGGGGCCGAGATAAAAATGTTTTAAAATTTCAACCCCCTCCCCGACCACCCCCTTGGGCCAATTTTGCTCATTAACGAACTTGTCCGAACTATTGGGCCTAGAAATAACATATTAAAATTTGGTTCAAATATCTTCAAAATTACGGCCGCTAGCGTGTAAAGATATATATATATATATATATATATATCACAATTTTTTTTTTGAACGGGCGGTGGTTTCGTACTTAGGGGAGCATGAAACGTAAAGATATGAAAGAATTTTTCGAAAATCATGAAGTGGTATCCATTGCAATAGGTAGATTTTTCTTCGAAAATCTACCTAATAGATAGAACTAACATCTAAACACACTCGAAATTATGTAATGAAAATGAAAATACAATATTCCAGAGGATAATAAGTAATAACTAATAACGCCTACATGGCCATCAAGTAATATATATCTCCCAAATAAATGTCCTGAGGCCTATATACAACACATAATATTTACAATAGGCCCTAAATGACTAAATTCCGGTATCATAAAATTGTATTGTCTTTATGGAATATTTTATTTCTCACTCTCATGTCTCCATACAACCGTTTCGGAGTAGAAATCGAAAAGAAATTCAATACCACGTTCATATTTTCCTTCCCCAAACCGGGAATCTAATAAATTACTGCGCGCATAGGACTAAAAATGTTCCGTCCTGTTTTGTCTCCTTTTACGTGCTTAGATCATATTATAAACATCCATTTCTCAACTAAAAATACAAAGCATACAGCTATGAATAACGTATCAATGGATAGGATTTTTTTTTACCTGATATAGCATGCTCATGGTAGACAAAGTTATGTGATTCATCACACCCGATATTTATTCACGTTAATTTCATCCCCCATTATTGATTTACAGAAATGAATTATATCGATAACCTCTCTAATTATTTCCCATAAACCAGTTACTTGCAACTTCCAAAGCTTTATGTGAACACTGCAAACAATACTGCTGCCATGAGAAATGAATTGCGTTCGGTAAATTCAGTATATTTTCAGAAAATATATTTTTCAAGGGATGGTTTGTTTGTATTTTGATGTTGACCGCGTTTATTTCCGGCTTGAAGTGAGCATGTGTACAACATTTCGTGCAAGTAGCTCAAGTTTGTAGATTTATATAGGGAACAAACATATTTTCAATTTTATATATTACTTCCTCTGCCCGTATCATAGGTAGAGAAATTATTGTTTTCGAATCCAAAATTCGAAGTTCAGTTTTGAGCATAAATATACGTTTTGAAGTTCCCTGAATCCGAAAATAATATTTTCGGAAAATGTGTGTGTCTGTGTGGACAGCCCAGCCCCAGAACGGAAAATCATAATTATGAGGAAAAAAATTGTATTTGGGTCAGGTACCTTCTGAAGATGTGACAGGAAGATTGGTGACAAGTTTCTCTTCTTTTAAGGGGACTTTACATTAAGAAATTATCGTTTTTTGCGATTTTCTCCAGAAGGCTATAACGATTTTCTTTAAATTTTGCAAATCTTAATAGGGTATTATAATATTCAATATATTCCCATCAGTTCTTGCTCGTTTTGCGAATAAATGTACCTTACAATGTCTTCTATTAAGTAAGATTCTCTTGCTGGAACACAAACCAGTCTTGATCTTGTGGATATATAATGCTTTCACTCTCCATTGTAGCTAGATTAGATGAGACGTAAACTTACCCATACTGTACCGAAACTCTTGCAAAACCATATGATAGGGTATTTGAATATATCCCTATCAGTTCTTGCTTGTTTTGCCAATAAATCTACCTTACAGTTCCAGGGATCCTAGTTAGTTTAATTTGTAGCCCTCTCTTGTAAGTTCATAACAGATTAGTATTGTGGGGATTTCTTTCGTTGTGTGGGAAAGTGTCGGGGAAAGTTGGCATTCTAGGGAGATTTCTTGAAATACGTTGGCAATAACGCTTTTCAAATATGGCTTCCGGTTAGTCGTTTCGTGTTGGAGGAACGTATGGCATTACTGAATATTTCAGTGTTATTTGTATTTTCTGTAAGTGGTGCAAGCTTAAGTGAAGTGTACTATTGTGGTATAGGTATATCTATAAAACTTGATAATCAGCCACACATGGAAACAGTTAAGGTAAGCATTATTAACAGCATGCATCTTTCCAACAAACTACGGCTCCCTAATCCTCATTTAGATGTCCATTCCATGGTAAAACAGGTTATTGAAAGCAGATATAATTGCATTATTCGTTACATAAGTCATATTTCCAAATATAGGAAAACGGAAGAATCTGGCACCCTCTGGAAATAGCCGTTTTGGTAATGATCTTGCAGTTCATTGGCCATTCCTGCAAATACTTGTCCAGTGCTGCCAGTAGTTCTATATATGCATGCTCTCCATCTAATCATGTGGTTAGGTTCCCCCCTGTTACTATTTAATAATAAGAAAATGCGCACAGGTTGTGCAAAATGGATAGTACTATGGTTCACTTCACTATTTCGCTGAACATAGATCTGTTATTGATTGTCGTCGTTCGTTACATTCTAGAACATGGTATCTTCCACACTGTTGTTCACAGAGTTCACAGATGCATGCTGGCGTTGGCGAATGGTAAGTCTTGTTTTTACATAGCTTGTGGTGGTAACCATGCACCGCTAGAGACGTCACTAGGTGACGTTGCTCGTAGTTTGTATCTGTCCATGTTCTATTCAACATGGCCTCCGTGGAGTAGAACTCTGGCCAGATTTCGTTCTTCTTCTGTCTTCTTTCTTCCATCACTATCAGCCAGTTGGCGGTGAAAGGAAGTTGAAGTTTGATGCGAAGGTCCTCCATCAGAAAGGGTTCCTTAGCCAGTTCGTAAGACAGTCTCGACGGTGAGAATTTTGATAGGCCTAGGGCTGCTTTCAGAAAGCGGGCCTTTACCTTCTCTATGGTTCGCAGATCTTTTGCAGAGAGTTTGTCCCATACTAACTGCAGTCCATACGTTAGTATTGGTAGAATTTTTACCTCGAAGAGTATCATTGCTGTTTTTAGGGAGATTTTTGTCAGAAGTTTGATGTCGTAAATGGCTTTTATTGCTGCTATTGCCCTTTCCTGTGTATGGATTCGGAACGATTTCATTGTTGTTTGTAGGGTAATACCAAGGTACTTGTAAGCGTTGGCTGTGAGAAGAGGCTCATTCTTGTAGAAGATGCGGTCTTCTGCAGCTTCTCTTCCTCCCTTGCGTGTTGATTTGCAGTTTGTTTACGTCGGCCCATGTTTCGAGTGCATTTATTGCCTTTTGTAGTTCACTCTTGTCACGAGATGCTACAACCATGTCGTCTGCGTAAATGTAAACTGATATGTCTCTTGTCTCATGTTTTAAGGAGTCTACTACGTCGTGTGTGGCTATGTTAAATAGTAGGGGGCTGATTGGATCTCCTTGTAAAACGCCTTTGGTTACTATTTAACCATACTCAAAGCTCCTGGTGTGAAGAGGGTCTGGGGATGCAGCCCCTCGTGGGGCTTGTGGGAAAGCCGTTCTCTGTGAAGGGAGTCTGGTGGAAAGCAGGAAGAAGTTCCAGGGGCACAGCTTCTGGTGGAGCTTGGAGAAAACAGAGGGAAATCCAGGGAAGATAAGAAGTTCTGTATCCGGTTGGTACCTCTGTCTCGATAGCGACTGAGCCACCGAGACCAGCTTTTTACCGATAAGTTTACAGTATTGAATTATCACCACGTGATCGATTGCCCGATAATAGAACATTGGCCAGCGCATGGAGATTCATGTTTTGACAGCAGTTCTCAGTGCCATTTTAGGTTAATTTTGTGTTTGCTTCTTCATGATTTTACTTAAGTTATAGGCTATTTAGAATCTTCATACAAATGTATGGTGCCTCTAAATGGAATACAATGGAATGAAATAAATGATTCTAAAGCACAATACAACATCAATTTTAGCCGTTTTCCATGCTTTTAAAATGAAAATATCACGAACAGTAGAGTGCTATACTATGCTTCTTGTGTTCTTCATAACCCATAGAAACCATTTAGGAATTTAGTTTTTGGCAAAAGAGAAAATCAGGTCACCCACTCCGGCCGTGTGTTGCTATGGCAATGGCCCGCTTCCCCTAGCCAACAGCCTTTCCATGCTGGCACTGCAGCTCACTGTTATAGTGCACTATTCACTTACCCTACGAGAAAGACCCTTTTACCAAAGGATATATGCAATAATTACTACAATACGAAAATAACCTGGTGTGGCTTCATTTAGGGTCTGTTCCTCCAAACAAGACAACTGAAACAAGTCACTATGGCTATTGAACAATATGGTGTCATCAGCATATATGGGTGATTCTTCAAATGCGGGACAATTTGGAGTGTGTAAAATCCAAACTTTTTATTTTGTTTAAAAAATCTCAAAAAAATTACTAAAATACTTCAGGGGTTACTTGATTATAATATAACACCAGCAGAGCTTAAATGTTTATATTTTTATTTATTTTCATTTTTTTAAAGCCATGTGAATGACATCCGTGTATATGTGAATGGCAGAAGGCCACATTAATGACTAAGGCCCGTTCTTACAATGTCCAGTTAAGTAGGAGTAAATGTTAACTGGTAGTTTATTTTACGGTCGGAGTAAAGTTCCAGTAAACGCTTCTTTGTTCTTATCATCTCCTAGTTAAAGTTTACTCCCGGTTAACGCAATCAGACTAAAGTCACAGCAGTTGGTACGAGCGTTTCTCAGTTGTTTGCAGCAGTTTTTCATCTGTTTTCATTGTTTCGTGTGATTTAGCTATGGATAATTGAGGTTATGGCTGATATAAAAAAAATAAAGAGACACAGCAATTTCTTTTCAAGCTAAGAATAATTGTTTCTGAATGATATCGACGAAAAGCGTCATATAATTCAAACTAAATAAACACACAGTAAGGTGTGGCCATAAGAGCAAAGCTCAAAAAGACGTATCAGAAAAACCTATTGTAAAATATATAACTTCCTCTGAATTTAATTATAGTTTGCAGTACACAGTATGGGCAGTAGTGTGCAATCAGTTGTCTTAGCCTAAAAAGGTCGCATAATTTGCGAGGCAAGACCTAAAACCCAATAAGTTTGTGTATGAAATGTGTAGCTAATAACTACAGGATATATTACGAGATGTTTTCAAATGAAATTATTAGCTCTTAGCATAACATATTAAAATGCATTATGTATAGGCCTATAAAGTTTGTATATTACGCTTATTATGCAATTCCTATTAAATAAGAATAAAATCCTCCTCTAGTAAGGTGGTTGTAAAAATGAAAAGGTACCACGTTTCGAAACCCCATCCCCGAAGGATGAAAAACCCAAATATGATCTGATGTACGGGTAGAGGAAGCAAATAGTAAAGTAATTGTTTGTCCAAACTTTCATAATAAATTGATCTAGTTTTCAATATTGTTTATTTATTTTTACATATATTGGCATTGTTCTTCATCACCAGTGACATTATGAAAGCAGCTAAATATCTTCATCTCTCCATTTTAATTCAGTTCGCGAGAAGTATAACCTCAAAAAATCCTCCGGTTAGGAGTTGACTTGTACATTTTCCTACAGTAAAGATTACTGCCAGTTAAGAGCTTTTTACCAACAGTTAACACCTAACCAGATATTGTAAAATCGAACTGTCAGTAAAGTTACCGTAAAAGTAGCCGTAAATATTTTACTGGAGGTGGTAATAACGGGCCTAACTTGGGCAACAATATGCTTTTCTTTATGTGGTTTCATATTTTTCTCAGTGTGCTTCAGTTGATTTTGCATCAAATTTGCAAATTTGTGTGCATACTCTGGAATTAATGTAATTTTAACTAGACTGCGTTTTTATGGTTTTGGGGGAGGGGGGAATCAAGCAGAAATTCATTTAATCAGTTTTAAGATTTTAAGTACAGTCACAGACACAATAGTACCCTACATTTATCATCTACATGACTTGAGAGTCATCCACATACTCCTTCATGAGGCATGTGGATGCCGCAAAAATCAGGCATGTGGATGACAGAAAAGGAGTTTTAGTGGTCACAGCAAGCCATTTCTAAACCTCTGTAGGCTCAACTTCAGTCAGGTACTTTGAATTGGAAGGTTTATCATCGTGTATAATCAAAATTAATTAATATTCACTTTCTGCCTACTTTCTAGAAGTCATGTTAATGATGGGGAATAAAAACGCTTTCCTTGAAAATGATGCAAAGTCCTTTGTTAATCCCAAACTGTTTGTAAACAAGCAAAATTCAACCTCAGAATTCAATCACAAGCTGCCCTGTTGGCTTTCTAACACTTGTCAGTTATACAAATTTCTCATTTCTGCAGAAAAAATTCTATTCTTTTCAGCCATGTGGATGACCAAAAACCCTTGGGACATTCTTTGTGTTCATTAGGTGGGGTGACAATTTTATTTCATTTTATTTTTTAGGAGTTAATATTCTTCACACATTCATACTCATTGGCAGGAAAAAAGTTGAAAAGGAAATAACATTTTGTTTTGTGGAAAAATGCATTAGAATATACAAACCCGGGGTATGGGACAGGGCATGTGGATGACATTTCTTTGAATTAAATTTGATTTTGGAATATCAGAATTTAAAGTTAGTGACATTTCAAAGTGATAGTTGTAGTATGGAAGTAGTAGAAACAAGCTTTTATTTTAATTTTTTTTAAAAGTTGAATTTGAAGGGAAATATCACTCCGGAACACAAATTTTCCCGTATTTCAAGAATCGCCCATATAGGCCTATACAGTTAAACTAGGCCTACATGAAACAATACATGGTAGATCATTCATTAAAACTAAGAACAATACAGGGCCCATTACCGAACCCTGAGGGACACCGAATTTAACACTAAGTGACATGAGAGCTGTGTCCATTAACCTCTACAACCTGCTTATGATCTTTTAAGTAGGACACCAGCAGATCTAAATTGCAGCCTTGAAAACCATAGTGAGTCAACTTATTTACAAGAATTTCATGCTGTACACAATCAAAAGCTTTGCTTAGATCGCACAAAGTGATCTGAGCAAGGCACCTGTCCTCTAAGGCCCTCAGTATTTCATTAACTACACTATTTACTGCTAAAGTTGTCCTCTAAGGCCCTCAGTATTTCATTAACTACACTATCTACTGCTAAAGTTGTGGAGAAACCTTTCCTATATGCAAATTGACTCTTACTAAACAAGTAAGAAGTAGGAACATACCTGGTTCTTGATTATCTTTTCAACTATCTTGGCCAAAGTAGGAATACAAGAAATAGGTCTGTAGCTGCTCTAGGCGAATTTATGTCACTTTTTTTAAAAATAGGAACGACCCTTAACAATTTCATAAAGGCTGGGAATAGCCTACACCCTCGTTTAGACAACGATTTACACAATAGGTAAAAGGACTTAAAATTAAATTAAATACTAATTTTATGGAAATACTTGTTAAGCCGTAGACATCTCTTGTGTCTGAAATTTTCAGTGACAGAACAACTTTCATAAATTCAGTTTCTGACACATTAGAAAATTTAAAATTTAGTTAGGGGCTGGGCACTATTTTTCACAAATTGATTGGCTTTACTCTTGGAAGCTTCAACTGTTTCACAAATATCTTCCACCACAGCGGAGAAATGGGTACTGTAGTCGTCCGCAGTGAAGGAAGTGAGAAAAATCCAGAGGCGGTATGCTATCCCAAAATTTTTCCCTAACAACCTCAATTTAAAAAAGCACATTCCCTCCTTTAGAAGATAATAATTATGTGTTTTTAATTGACTTCCTTCATGAGTAACCAACCCTGCTTTGTAGATGATTGCCAAGTAGGAGCAACAACACAAGACTAGAACATCTTGTATTGTCGATTGACAGACCTTTATTTATTTCACATCACGGAAACCATCAATAACAGCAGTGGGTGTCGGCACTGTGTGGGTGTGGGTGTGTTGACCACATGCCCCCAATCCTGCCATCTATGGTATTATAGATGAGCAGCGGTCGGGTGATAGACCAAGGATGTAGAGCCATTGAGTGTAGTTCATTTACTTCAATAAAGATATTTTAAAAGTATTTAAGACCTATTTAAACAATATAAAAGTCACAACATTATGTTACTGAGAAATATTTTTAAAACATAGAATCTAGTGGTGTAGTCATTAAGATGGCAACCAAGACCATCACAAGTTATAGTGACAATGGCTACTGACATACATAGGCCTACTTTGACATACTGCTGCATACCGAAACTTAACTATACCCTTTTTTCTGTTCTGAGGGAACTCGGCAAGGACAAAACAACAATTTTTAATATTCCCTTTTGTTTGACATGCAATAGAAAGTAACTTTCAGCTTCAGAGCTTGAGGTGTAGACCTGACGATAAATAGAAATTCTGTGTGATATTCCAGCACTACAAAAACTTGAAGACACAGCTTCTTCAGGCCTATCTATCCTTTGTCTTCTTTCTTCCCGTTTAATTGCATTTCTTTTTCTTTCCCTCCAGGGTTGTTATGAAAAAGCCGGCCTGGTTTTAACCGGTTTTATCCACTTGAAAAAAGCCAGGCATTTTATCCGGCTGAAATCAAATTGAATAAAAATAATTGAAGTTCCTTTTATGTTTTTATTTCCAAACATCACAAATTTAAAAGTTACAAGCTCAGAACGTGTAGTAGGCCTACTTAGGCAAATGCAGAGCTACCAGTTTTATCCACTTGAAAAATGCCAGGCATTTTATGCAATGAGGTATACTATTCTCTTCACATTTTTTCCGTTGAGGATCACATTAACTTAAATCTCTTTTCCTTTAAATTTCTATCCAAAAAAATCAAGGTGCGTCTTATGGTCAGGAGCATCTTATAGTCCGTAATATACGGTACGTGCTGGAATGTAAAGAATAGAAAATAAAGTACCATGTATCATGACTCCTATTATAAATGTCCATTTGATTGGTGAATGAAAATGTTTGTTGCAGGTATGAGTATGCCAGGACATCATGAACATTATGCCCAGACAATAATTACTATCTCCCTCATAATTCCTTCAGGCTAAAGAACAAACCTAATGATGTTATTGTCAGCTTGTCTACTGCCAGCCCATACAACTTAACATTTTCACTTCGTGTCAACCAGGAAGAGGATTTCGTGTTGAAGTAAGTATTTCCTGTTGGGTAAACTTATTTATTACCTGAGTTCACTCTTTTTTGCAAATAAAAAGGAAATTGGAGGGGTATCTGAGATACTCTACAACCTCGGAAATCATATTCAATAAATAACTGTAACAGACATGCAGTAGAACTCCAATCATCCAAATGCAAGCATTGGGAAACCCACTTTTAGGATCAATTAATTATTTCCAAGAAAGCAAAACTTAAGCCAACGGAATCGACAGTTTTTTATCAATATTAATATTAGATGGAAGTCTACAGTGAAGTGTTGATATCTGTAGCAAGATTGAGATCAGAAATATACACACTAAACTTCACTAAAAGGTATGTTTACCCAGGATGATCATTTCAATTGGTCTTCTCACCATCAGCAGCTGTTTCCAACTGGTCCTCTAGCCGCGGGTGAATGAACTTGTCGATCAAAGTTCCTTGTATGCCAACTGAAGTGTCGAAAATGATCATCCTGGGTAAACATACCTTTTAGTGAAGTTTAGTGTGTATATTTCCGATCTCAATCTTGCAACAGTTTTTTTTTTTCTAACTGTTCTGTATAATGTTGTGCTACATTTAAAAAAAACTGACTCCGATCAATATGTTCAAGATGTAACACTTAGTAATTACAGTACTGTACAGTTTAGTTTAAAAAAAAAAAAAAATTACAGTCAAACCTCTATATAACGATATCTGTGGACCATAGCAAGTTGTATTGTTATATGAGGGTTATTGTTACATTGAGGGCCTGTAATTTACAAAATATTAGAACGACCACATGCAGAAAACTGTGTAATCTAGGCCTACAGATAATTCATGGAATGGACATGCGAAGAAGTAGAACGCTAATTTTGTTACTTAACATAACTTTACACCTGCACACTAAAAAAATACCATTCGGACTGGTTTAACATCACAGATTATGGCACGCTTTGAGCCTAGCCATGTGTCAGAAATTTCAAACTCTTAGTTGATAGGAAGAGGGCAGAGAAAGACGAGCAAATTCACCACATAGCTAAGGCTAAACTAAAACAGTTGCTCTTTATAGTGTTTTAATCGCACATTATGTACATGTTGAAGTAACAAGCTAATTCACAGTATATTTTTGCACACATAAGGGATGATTTTAGCCTCTAAAGTAAACTCTGTGGCACTATATCCCTGAAGGGACAAGGCCTACCACCTGACTGCTGCGTCATCTACCATAGGCAGATGGCAGGATTGGGGGCATATGGTCAGCATGCCTACACCCATGGTCATTAATGGTGGTTTTCATGACCGGAGCCGCTACTTCTCTGTAAAGTAGCTCCTCAGTTTGAATCACAAGGCTGAGTGCAACCTGTTCCAGACCTCCCTACCTCAGAAAAATCCTAAGAGGTACCAGGGATCAAACCCAGGCTGACCATCCCAGCAGTTGATTTTAGCCTCAGTGATCCTATTTTCCAGCCCTCAAAAACATTTATTTTCTGGAATTTCTAAACAAACAATATTGGTGGCCGGGAAGAATACTGATCATATAGGTCTACCAGCTACCATCCATAGGTCAAAGCTACTGGTTTGTAGTAACAATTCAACCTCCAAATATCGTTATAAAAGGGTGTTTCCAAAATAGCTTCATCGTTATAATGAGTTACATTTAACATTATTAAGATAGAAAATTTGCCGAGACTAAACAAAAATATTGCTATATATCAATCTTTGTTATACAGAAGATTGTATTAGTTCTCAGTGCCACGAAAACATCAAGTCATATGCATTCAGTATGTTTAATTTGTGCTGAAGTGAAAGAGATTAAATTTGTGAACAAATCAGTTGCTCATCCAGCCTCTTGTGGAATGATTAATGCTGCATCCAGTCCCCCAGCTTATTTCTTGTTACACAGTAACAAGAAATAAGCTGCATTAAGCCTCATAGAGGACGGGTATCACCAGATGCTTCTGGCTCATTGTCGCTGGGTTTGCATTAATCATTTTAGCAAACTCAGCTGTTAAAGTGGTAATAAACAATAATAATATACATGTTACTTACATTCAGACTGAAATACAGTCTTCATGTTCTCTTCTGTGTCTTCTTCTCTTCTTTCAGCAAAAAGTTGAATAAACCAAAATGCAAACCAAATAAGTAAATTAAACAAATGCGAAGTAAACTGGAGCATCGATCTGAATATAACAGGCACCTCAAGGTATGCCGGACACTTGGTTGCATACCTAGGTAGCTATGCAATCATGTGTGCGACATAGTACTTGAGTTTCCTGCTATATTTAGAAAGTGTAGAGCAGGCAGGACTCACCAAGCTGAACTGGAGCGTTGATCTGAATATAACAGGCACCTCGAGGTATGCCGGACACCTGGTTGCATACCTAAATAGCTATGCAACCGCGTATGCGACATAGTATTCGAGTTTCCCATTATATTCAGAGAGTGTAGAGCAGGTAGAAGTCTTGAAGCAGAACTGGAGCGTTGATCTGAATATAACAGGCACCTCAAGGTATGCCGGACACCTGGTTGCATACCTAGGTAGCTATGCAACCGCATATGCGACATAGTACTCAAGTTTCCTGCTGTATTTAGAAAGTGTAGAGCAGGCAGGACTCATCAAGCTGAACTGGAGCGTTGATCTGAATATAACAGGCACCTCGAGGTATGCCGGACACCTGGTTGCATACCTAAATAGCTATGCAACCACGTATGCGACATAGTATTCGAGTTTCCCATTATATTCAGAGAGTGTAGAACAGGTAGAAGTCTTGAAGCAGAACTGGAGCGTTGATCTGAATATAACAGGCACCTCAAGCTATGTCGGACACCTGGTTGCATACCTAAATAGCTATGCAGCCGCGTATGCGACATAGTACTCGAGTTTCCCATTATATTCAGAGAGTGTAGAGCAGCTAGAAGTCTTGAAGCAGAACTGGAGCGTTGATCTGAATATAACAGGCACCTCAAGGTATGCAGGACACCTGATTGCATACCTAAATAGCTATGCAACCGCGTATGCGACATAGTACTCGAGTTTCCCATTATATTCAGAGAGTGTAGAGCAGCTAGAAGTCTCGAAGCAGAACTGGAGCGTTGATCTGAATATAACAGGTACCTCGAGGTATGCCGGACACCTGGTTGCATACCTAAATAGCTATGCAGCTGCGTGTGCGACATAGTACTCGAGTTTCCTGCTATATTTAGAGACTTGATGAAAATCTCAGCAATTGCAGAATAAATATCCATGGAGTTAGCTGGATATCCATGGAAACTGCATAGTTAATTGTTATATCTTACTGTAGATAAGAGTGGCACATGATTCTTTTATTTCCTTTGATGTGATTATGATGAGTGCTTGAAGGCAGGTCCAGACCTGGGATGGAGCCATGGGATGATGACCACGACTCATCCGAGGTGATTCAGCAAGGGTGATACCACGGAAATTTTCCATTGGCCATGGGAAGAAGTAGAATGCTAATTTTGTTACTTAACTTACTGAGTTCCGTTGAATTGTAACCAAAGCTACTTTACACCTGCACACTAAAATAAATTACCATTCAGGTTGGTTTAACATCATCAATGGATTGTGGAACGCTTTGAGCCTAGCCATTTGTCAGAAATGTCAAACTCGTAGTTGGTGGGAAGAGAGAAGAGAAAGACAAGCCAATTCAACACGTAGCTAAGGCAAAACTAAAACAGTTTTTATTTTATTAATATGAACTGATTAACACACTTGGACTTCACTTACCAATCATTTGGTAGGACGCGTTTCACAGGCCATTCGCCTGTATCTTCAACTACATGTCAACTGCGGGATTTTTAATATTTTTAATACTAAAACAGTTGCTCGTTATGGTGTTTTAATTGCACATTACATACATGTTGAAGTATTAACCTAACTCCCAGTATGTTTTTGCACACATAAGGCATGATTTTAGCCTCAGTGATCCTATTTTCCACCCCTCATGAAACTTTCTTTCCTGGAATTTCTAAGAAATGTAACAGATATCAGGCACCGAGAAAACAACTTTGGTGGCTGGAAAGGATACTGATCTGATACCAGCTACCATCCATATGGCTAAGCTACAGGTCACAATTCAACCTCGAAACATCATTATAAAAGGTGTTCCTAAAATAGCTTCATCATTGTAGAGGGTTACATTTAACATTATTAGATACAAAAATTTGCTGGGACCAAACAAAAATTTTGTTACATGCAGGTTCTCCGTTATACAGAGGTTTGGCTGTACTTTTTTTCCTGATTTATCCAATTATCCTGATAATTGATTATCAGAATTAGGCTCATTTCCAATTAATCCAGATAATTGGAGTTCTGCTGTAACTTCAAACATATATATATATATATATATATACAGGGTGTTTCACAAAGTTTTATAGCCAGTAACAGAGCATGTTCCTCACGTTATTTGGAACAACTTTTCCTAACATAAGTTTTACCTACCGGTATCTAAAATAATTACGGAGTAATGTAGATATTTATGAACGTCTCTGTGTGAATAGAGCTCAACATAGCGGACATGCACCAGTAATAATGAACAGTCCTGATAAATTATGGAACTCAACACGCACCGTTCATACCCGCACGTCGAAGTACTTGGACGTAGAGGGAGGCATCATTGAAAATATGATGGCAAACTGAGATAAAGGGTGAAATGTATGTTAAGTATGTGAATTAAACCCATTTTGTTTGTTACTTTCAATTTCTGTGCCGATTTATTGCCAAATTTATTGCTATTTTGTCACGACAGGACAATTGATATTATCATATCGCACCCCTGGTGGAAGACTGCCACAAGTCAAAAATAACATTTGTTCAGGAGGAGCATTTAAAGATTTTGATGCAATATGAAAAACAGTAAATATTACTTTAACACAAAATTGCTGCCACTTCCGGACAAGAACACTGCATAATCTCGGGTTTACGGGCTTGCGTATGATAAAAAAACTGAGATATGGCAGTTTTCTGCTATTTGAAACATCAGATGCTAGTGAGAAGAAAAATCAATTATATGCTGTAGAATCCTTATCGTTACGATTTGGGTTGTGCCACTTTTCCAGGACATGGATATGATGACAAGCACTTATAAGTACTAGTTATCTCAAAATTCAATTTTTTTGACTTATGGCAGTCTTCCACCAGGGGTGCGATATATTTATCGTTCTGCCATCGGTGATAGTCGAGCTTTGTGTAATTTTCCATTTGATCAGCTATTATACTCATTGCTGTAATAATGTTGTGTTATTAATATTATATTTATTATTATATGAGATTTAATTATTAATTATATATTACTTTTGTATCTTTTTTTCATACGCAGCTTATATATATATATATATATATGAATATATCCAATTCTTGTGTTCAATGATTGTTTTTTAATCAAAGAAACTATAGGTATGAAGAGGTTTCAGACTTCTGTGCTTGTGAATTTAGATTAGGGTGTTCATATAATACAGGGTATCTGGCTTATAGGTTTAACATTTTAAAAGACTATATACTTTAAAATAAGCCATATTTAATTAAAAACTGATATTGTCTGATACGGTAAGTCATGCCTTTACCATACATACCTTTTAAACAATTTCAGTATGTCCAACCTATACTCCATCTCCATCCAGGTATTCAGCAACATATGCGGTGTGACACTGCTGATGGCTTCATACATTTTTCATTGCATATGGTCTACGTTCTCCACAGAAGTGCTGTACACTTGATTCTTCACAAAATCCCATACAGGAAAAAATCCAATGGGGTCATATCCAATCCATCGACCAGGGAACTCCTCATCCACACATTCTTGCACCTGGATCACAAAATGAGTAGGGACCCTTGTTGGGAAATGGTTTTCTTTTGCATTGGTGCATTGAATTGACTTTTTTGAACTTCTTATGAAGGACGTAAGAATCCATCCCACATTTTCTGCAGACACATTCCCTTTGCTATGCTTCCCATGATTAGACAAAAGGCTACCAGTTTCTCGTACCTGTCCCATTTTATAATGCTCATAGTCATGACCCCCAAGGTTAAATTCACAGCAAAAATTTTGTTGCAGAGGCTTGACAGATTTTGTTTCAGCCAGTTCAAGAACACAGTACATTTTTTGTTGTGTTGTCCACATCCCCATCTTTGATATTCTAATCATGTGATCATTGTTGTGATGGTTGCAAGCTATTTTCATAAATGGCAAGAGATTTGCTAATAATGTATGAAAGAATTTTTGACCAGAAACTTATACAACAAAAATTATAAAAGTTTGTAATGTTAAACCTATAAGCCCGACACGGTGTAGTTTTATAAAAACGGGACATTTTAATTTTTTTATAGAAAACCTGGAACAATTAAGGAAAACAATTGCATGTAGGTGCGATAAATTGAAATTCCTACACCGGATTGGTCACTGATTCACAAGCTAAACAGTCTTCAACGTGACAAATTAATTTTTTCTTAAGAAAGTATACCAACATTTCTAAACTTCCATTCTGAAACTGATATATTTGTGTTTTGAACTTTCAGTTTGTCAGAAAAGAAGAATATAACAATATCTCCATCTGAGCCACGATATTACAGCTTCAAGTTCCCTGAGTCTGTGGAGACAGTCCTCCTTCGTGTTGATTCTGCAGATGACATTTGTATGACAGTCTCCATTCAGAACATGAGTGTAAGTAATGCATTTGAGAGTTAAAATAATTCAGTTGTTTCTCTTGCTAACATCGATTTAATAGAACTTCAAGTGAAATACATTTGCACAGAAATTGTTTCAGTAAGAGAAGAAAATTGTAGTATAGTGCACCCCTACAGAAAAAAACTTGATTTCGGGAGCAGTTCACTTACATATCAAAGATAAATATTCTCTATGGCAGCCATTTCATAATTACGGGTGGGACATTCTAGCAAATTATAAAAACTACTTTTGTTTATTACGTATCATAAATAATAAACTAGAATTGGTTTTTCACATTCTGTAAAATTTACAATACCTTCTCCTCCTCACTACATGCAAAGCATTATTTAAAATTTATTTTAAATATTTTAAATTTGTTTTTCAAAATCTGTTACGGGTGGGACATAATATGGACACTGATTTTAATGATGCAAAACAAAAGCTCATTTTCTGTTCTGCTCAGGGTTGTTATGAAAAAGCCGGCCTGGTTTTAACCGGCCGGTTTTATCCACTTGAAAAAAGCCAGGCATTTTATCCAGATAAAATCAAATTGAATAAAAATAATTGAAGTTCCTTTCATGTTTTATTTCCAAACATCACAAATTTAAAAGTTACAAGCTCAGAACCTGTAGTAGGCTTACTTAGGCCTACTGAGTGCAAATGCAGAGCTACCAGTTTTATCCTCTTGAAAAAAGCCAGGCATTTCATCCGGATAAAATCAAATTGAGTAAAAATAATTAATAATAATAATAATTTTATTGCCATTAAGCATTACTGCAATAGACAAAGTCAGTAAGGTTAAAATAATATTACAATAAATACAATAAAATATACATACAAAAGTTTCGGTCACTGACCTATATGACAAAAATAGAGGTAGATAATCATATTATTATGGCCATATGGCACACACGTCAACTTGAAAACTCGTATCTAAAAAATTCTTCTATACAGTAAAATGGATTTTTTATAAGGAAACTATAAAGCTTGTTTTTAAATTGCTTTGCTGGTAACCGAGTTAACGAGTGTTTTCGTGAGTGTGGGTGTTACCGTTAATAAAGCGAACATCTAGGCCTAAATACACTCCCGAAATTGTGCAGATTTTTTATATATTTTTATATTTTGTTTTCCAAGCGAAATCTCGAATTTTGGAAAGATTAATTTTGCCAAAAGGACAAAATTTTGTATTTGTGTCAGATACCTTTCAAGATGTGAACCGAAGATTGGAGACACGTTTTCCTTATTTTTACATAAAGAAAGTTTTCTCGAAAACGACTCTAACGATTTTCTTTAAATTTTGCACTTGGGTTGGTTATACTAACAGCTAAAACTTTTATTTGAAACACTTTTTCGAAATAATTCTCTGAAGGATAGTTATAAGCCACCCACTCTGAATACGCTCTTCGGAATACGGCATCTTGCAACGGAAAATCGTACAAAAACAAAATTTTGTATTTGGTTTCGGTACCTTTTGGGCATAGGCGTAACCAGGCCGACCATATGGGGGGGGGATGGAAGAGAGGGCTCGGGGGTCCTCCCCCGGAAATTTTTTAAAATGAAGATGCACAGTAACGAGTATTAAGCTTCCCACGCTTTATACTCGTATTAAGTAATTTATAAGCAGACTTAAAAAAAATGGTACAATTTTCCTCTTTTTTAATCAATGGGGAGGGGATTCAAACCCCCAAAACCACCCCTCGGTTCGCCTCTGCTTTTGGGGATGTGACACGAAGACTGGCGACAACTTTTTCTTATTTTTAAGGGGAGGCTAACTTTTATTTGGGCAGAGGAAGTTATGTGAATTATACATCAATTTTTTATAGGTTGATCCTAATAAATTTCATAAACAAGTAATGTGACTATTTTACGGAACTGTATTATTAATAATCTATTCTTAAATATGCGCACATCCCAGTTCAAAATTTAGATTGCCGGAGACTTCGGAGTTAACTCACATTCAAAGTTTATTTTCGTCAGTCATGACTGCCGCAGTGGGTAGAATTGGTTGCGGCTTGAGTGATATAAAATATCACCGATTGTTGAAGTCTCATTTAAATTAATAAAACTGCAGAGACAAGCATCGACAGAAATAAACACCCCTCCCCTAACAATAATAATATTATTGTTCTTATCAACACAGCGGCCACTTCAGCCGCGTTTTATTACCTTTGTTGACTGAATTTAAAACGAAAAGAAGTTTCAATACGCATGTTGACTTGTAGGAAGTTGTTAAGCTTATTTAATTGTTTTAAATAATATTATTATTTTCTTTAAATCCCCTTGAGCAATTTTTTACTTACAAAGACACATTTTTATTTTGTCACCCCCCGATTGATGGCACCCGGGGCGACCCACACCCCCCTTCCTACGCCACTGCAGAGATGGATAAGATATGAATTAAATACATTAGCTTACCTTAATTGAAGTATGGGATGAAATGGTAAGCCTTGATGGTTTGGTTTAGCATTAACTGGTTTCACTTTTGGTAGCAATAGGCCTAGGCCTACTATGTTTTTGTTGAAACGATCTTCTTAAATTCATTATCACTCTAGAATTCAAATGGATTCATCATGATTTGCTTTGGGGCGCGATTTTCTTCTAATGCCTCGCCCAGATCTTCAAAATCACTATCCATAGTTTTGAAATAAGTCGGGGGGGGGGGGCCCTTGACTTGATAAAATTTGTTTCAACAGATAAGTCATACTTTAGTCACCATGAATAACATCAGGTTACTTTGTCAAGTCTCACTTTATAAAGTAACTTTGTCATAAGTACGACTTGTTTGTGCCAGAAATTCAACTCAAGACAAGATTTAAGTCCGACTTAGAATAGAATAATTCTTCTTTAAATTAATGTCTCTTTTTTCAGTTAGTGATAAGAATGCATGACAGTTTAAATTTCACATACAGTGTTTGAAATTGTTGACTGGAAATAAATAAGTACCCATAGACTTCACCGTACATAGGTAACAGAAATTTGACAGTTTCATATAAATTAGTTTGCAGCATCGCTTTACATTTATTGAATCAAGTCCAAATCCCACTGCACAAAGTTTGCTGTAGGATTCATAATGGCATTACATAGTTACATATGTTACATTTGGATGCAATTTAGATCCCTACAGTGATTAAAATATAATATTAACTGGAACTTCATACATAATAGAAGATAGATTCAAAGATGTGCTTTCAAAATATATGAGTTTTATTAATCAGTATTATACATTAAATATTATTTTTAATAAAATGTGTATTACGTATGTTACAGAACCAAACAGAGAATTGTTTATCTATCTTACATGGAAATCTCTGTGAATTATCTAACACAAGGATTCCAGACTTCTTTTTTTTTTCACTCATTACCCTAGTACCTTTGTTTCAGTAGTTAAGGCTGATTTTCAGAATTTTATTTTATTTTTCCAGCACATATGTTACATTACTTTGTTACATGTTACACTGTGCAAAATAATGAACAAGAATAATGTTTTACTGTGCAATACATAGGCTATTATACGAAGCACAGTTGTCTTCCCACATTTCCTTGGATTGTTAGTCAGTTTTTGTTTTTCAATTTCTCTATTTGTTTATCCTCTTTCTCTAAATTGGTCTCAAGTTCCTCTTTATTTTGTTTTATCCCCCCCCTCTCTCTGTTTCTTAACTCTTTCCTTTGAACTCATTTTGAACTGCAACCCAAATAGAGCATCTGTTTGTTTATCTGTAATTTTATGCAATTTTGATTAAATAATAAATAATAAGGCCTATTAATTACCAGTAAATATTTATATTCATGAGACAAACAATTATTTTATTAATTATTGAATTTTACATTTAGGCCTATATAAAAAAATGAATCAATATGGATAAAAGTAAGAGAGTGGCATACAATGTGAAATGTACAAAGATGTACCATGTTTCCATGCAGATTGAAATCTATCTGAATCCGACCCAGCTCAATATGTTCCATGTTCACATGGAAAGTTCTGGGAGTGAATTGAGATTTTCTGTGCTATTGGCTAACTTGGTTATGTGTGGCACATTAATTATAGAAGAATATTGTGCATTGCGCATTGAATTTTGCAGTAAAAAAAATGTTAAATTTCGGTACAAAATTTATGGCTCAAGTGGTGCAAAATATTGCATATTTCTGGAAAATGTGCCAAATCCCCTTAGATTTTAGGCTTTTTATTTTGTACATTTTAACTAATCTTATAGTTGCCTATAACACATTGAGGATACAAATTACTGGGAAAATTCAAATAGGCCTATGGTGGAGGCCCAGCAAAAATCAATGTAGGCTACATGAACATCTTTATACATCAGATCATTTTTTTATTTTAATTGGAAAATAACTACTGTATTTATTATATTTTTTTTTTTTAATTTATTTTCACATTTCCTATATCACCGACATGTCTGTAACAAAAAACACAAAAACACTAAAGGAACTGGGAAACTTTTTATACATAGTTAAATCAAAATGGGAAAAACAAATTAGCTGCTTAAGGGAAATTGGCTAGAAATGGTAAGGGGATATACTTACAAAAGGTAAACATTTATTAGTAGTAGTACTGATTTTAGATATATGAGTTCTTATGTATTCAGACGCCCTCTGGTGAAAAAAACTTTCTGTAACACCAGGGGTGATCATTTGTACAACTCCAGATACAAGAATAAATCATTCATTCATTCATTCATATCACCGACATACAAAATTTACTTGGTTTATTGAATACTCTATTTATTGCATTAATGTGCACATATTATACAGCGTGCGCCAATAAAATGTACCTGTTTTTCTCGTTTAATATTTCGTGAAGTTGGTAATATATCTTTCTGTTCTTTTCTACATTGTTGTGCAAGCCTGGGAGAAAATTCCACAATGGTTTTCACTACGACAGAGAGAATTATAATAGTCACATTTTATTTGGAAACAAAATGTATAGTAGAGACACAGAGGAGATTCTGCAATCACTTCCATATTCGAGAAGCTCCAACACCAAAGACAATTCGCAGATTTCCTCTTGTGGGGCTACACAAAAGACAATGTGTATAGATGACACCCGAACACAATCTGCCAGCTCAAGAGAAGAATCAAAGAATTTATTCATGCAATCCCGGTGGAAATGTGTGCTAGAGCGATACACAATTTTGGGGTTTGTATGAATCGTTGTATGGGGCTTGCAGGTGGACATATTGAACATCTTGTTCTTAACAGATGATTCTCCCATCTTTGTTCTCCATGTCTGTACTTTTACAATTGATTTATGTCATTTATTCTCGAACTTATGTGCATTTAAAAACAGGTACTTTTTATTTATTCTATTTATGAAACTTTCAGTAAACATGCAACTGACACACATGTCCCAGAATACCACCAGGCTTTCTCAATATGAGATATCAACCCAGCAGTGACTTACAAACTCCTAAGTGCTTTTAAGAAAGACCCAGGCTTCATAGTAAACCACTAGTAGGTCACAGTGGAATGATAATTCTTTCACACTGGCCGTGTGTAGGCAGAGATGGAAAGGGGAAGTCAGAAGTAGGACAGCCACTGTGAAAGAATTATCATTCCACTGTGACCTACTAGTGGTTTACTGTGAAGCCTAGGTCTTAAAAGCACTTATGAGTTTGTAAATCGCCGCTGGGTTGGTATCACATATTGAGAATGCCTGGTGGTATTCTGGGACATGTGGGTCAGTTGGAGAATATAATGTTGTACCGGCATGTTGCCATGGTAGCTCAGTTGGTTAGAGTATTGGCACGGAGAGCTAAAGATCCTGGTTCAAATCCCGGCTATGGCATTGAATTTTTCAGTCAGACTTCACCTTTCTGCCGTAGCCTACACATGGCCAGAGTGAAAGAATTATCATTCTAACATTATTTTAGCTTAAAAGTGTTTGAAATAAACAAATCATGTTATCAGCAGTAATAACAACAATTTGTGAATCTGTCACTCATGAAAACTAGATACCAGATGATGGATACTCCATCTAGCTAACCTTCCCTCCTCCTCCCATATAATAAAAGGGCAAAAAACAGATTTATACCAATTGAAAGTGTATATAATCTGAGTTATACTGAAGTACCAGACTATCACAGCAAATGTTCAGTGTGTGAATAATTTTTTGATTAATTTATAGAAAACATTTTTTTAATAACATATTATTTAGAAACTTATTCTTAATGTGATTATTTTATTCAACAGACATGTTGGTGTGACAGCCTAATGATTCCTGGAAATTCTTCACTATAAAGTGCACTAATATGGGCCACAAAAAAGAATAGTCCAACCAAGAAGATCATTGGGAGAACTTGCAGGACAGACTGTAAAGTTTGGGAAACCTACAGAATAGGAATGTTACAGGGGTAAGATAGAAGTATGTTTCTCGCTATGAAAGTGGTCAACTGACACTCACTTCACAGAATTTAATTATAGATATTCAGTCTCCTCGCAGTAGTTGTTGGAAATGTAATTATTAAAGCCCCGATTTGTATGCAATGCAAAATGCATATTGTCATTAGCAGCATTGTTTACCGTTCTCACCTTTGTCAGGTTGCTGGTGTGATTTTAAAGTGCATGTAAATGCATATTTTGGGGGAAATTAATTTTTCATGCAAATTTTATTGATATTTTGCAAATAATGGCATGTTTTCCTTCATCTAGCCAAAATAACACATAACCAAATACGAGGTCCGTCCACAAAGTAAGTTTCCCTAGGGCAGATATAGCAAGTCTTCAGCTATTTTTCAACATAGCAATTCGCTACAGGAATTGCTAGACATTTGTCATACTGTGGGATCAACTTTTGAACATTTGTGTCAGAAGTCTGCCGTCTGTGATTTGAACCACTGTGCGACAACCATCTCCGTTTCTCTGTCATTTATTGAAGTGTAGAAAAAGATGGAAATCTTTGGGAGCAAGGTCCGGGCTGTAGGGTAGATGTTGAAACATCTCCTAGCCAAACTTTTGCAGGAGACTTGCAGGGAGGAGTTGAAGTCTCCCACTACAGCTTGGACCCGGCACCCAGAGATTTTCATCTTTTTCAATCCCTCAAGAAATGTTAGAGATTGACAGAGAAACGGAGAAGGTTATCACACAATGGTTCAAATCCCAGGCGGCAGACTTCTATGGCACGTGTATTCAAAAGTTGCTCCCACGGTATGACAAATGTCTGAATTCCGGTGGTGAATATGTTGAAAAATAGCTCAACACTTCCTGTATCTGTTACAATAAATGTTTCCATTAAATTGTGTTTAGTTTCCGTTAATGGCCTTTGGGAAAGTTACTTTATGGACGCGCCTCGTAATATTTTATCATTATATCATTTGACTGGCACATGCAAATTATTTTCTTGAAATGACAAATAATGACTATGAGAACTAGGAATAGTTGTTTGCACATTTTCATATGAATGTTCTACTGAACCATGATGGAGAATTTAGCTAGCGTTAATAATTTAAGTTACAACACACTGTAAATTTGGAAAAATGAAATGAAAGGTACCAAATAGAATGTAGTTCCACTCGCCTCACAGCTGAAGAAGACCAATTTAAAGGAACATTACATAACTTAAGGCGATCAATCAACACAGCTCGCTAAGGAAGCTCCCAAGCAGGAGGAGGGGAGGAGTGGTGCATGCTTAGAGACAGTAGAATCTTCCAGTAGAACAGCGTAAAATTGCACATTAACAAAACAAAGGAGAATTCGTTACACACCTGTGTGTATTTTGCAGACTAATGCCCTTTAATTCTCTGGCGTTTGTATATCTCCTTTTCTTTTGTATAATGAAAGTATCATACTTCTCTTCCAGTTTTCTGGCATTACTTTATTTTCTTTCACTTTGTTAAGTAACTCAGTTATTGCACCTATACCCCTGTCTGTACTAGATAACATCTTCCAAAATTCTCCTGGCAGGCTATCTACACCTGTGGCCTTGATCCCTTTCAAAGTTTTGATATGAAATTCTACATCTTTACTTGATATTTCTTTATCCAGAGAGTCAATCTTTCCAGCTGCTGAACCTAGCTGGCTCTCTCTACTGCACCTACTAGCATTCCAAAATACTCTATCCACTCTCTAGATGTTGCCAAATTTGCAGTTCCTTTATTCTTTGTAATCTCCCATATCTGATTAGTACTCTTACTTTTTTTTTTTTTTTTTTTTTTTTTACTTTACTTTACTTTACTTTACTTTACTTTACTTACTTACTTACTTACTATTTTGCATTTCTCATTTCACTTCCATTTTTAACCCTTGGTCTTCTTAACATTAATTCTAGTGTTTCTGATGCCAGCTGTATATCCTCAGAACCCCCACCCTCATTATTTCACTCTCTTCTGTATTTCCCTTGCCTCCTCTTTTCATTTAAAGAGTCTTATAGTTTTTGTTCCATTGCTGAGACAATTTTATGTTACTTCTTTCCTGCCTATATTTACTTTTAATATTAATGGAAAATGACAACTATCCACTACCTCATTAGCTACCGTTACACACAAGCTTTTTTTGCTTAGGATTAGGAAGGTGCACACTCTAATTCTTGTGAAAACATCTGGATGTCAAGGCAATAGACAAACAAAAGAAAGCGTGCGGTGCATCATTCGTGCAACGCTGCATTCTTTCACATGGAAGCTTGTGTATGTAAAGGCAGAAGATAAACAAACAAAACATTCCCACATCACATCAACTCCTCTGTACTGAACTTTAAATAAGACCGCAAGCTCTTAGCTGACATTGCAGACTCTCCATACACCGTTCTTTTACCAGGAAATTTGCGTATGTTTGGCAATTACGTGCACAGTCTTCCATGCACACTCTTTTGTTGACACTCTTATCGTGCAATTGATAGCAATACCCCTGAAGCTCTCCCTCTTTTACCCTTTTGTATACCATTTTTGCCTATGTAAAGATAGTCTTTCAACTCCACAAGTTTTCTCCCTCCTCACACCAGATCTCGACCACTGCAATTACATCACCTAATTTCAGCACCCCATACACTTTCCCACTAGAAATCTTTGATTTTAAGCCTTCTAGATTCCAAAACACTATCTTACATTCCTTCTGCTGTTCTGAGCCATAGTTTCTACCTTTAAACTTTTCCAATTTCGCATGATATCTCGTTATTCTTTCTCCTGCTGCCATTGCATCTTCCCTACACACCTGTATCTCATTAACCTCATGCATGTTTTGCTCAGCTGTTCCTCCTGATAAATTCCATGCTCCTGCTCTCAGTCGTACATCTGTTGTCCTGTTTATCATATTGTTTCATCATCCGCCGTAATGTAGCACCACTCGCAAAGTGTATTCCTACTCCTTCCTCTTCATTGTTAAGTCATTGTCTGCGACCTCCCTGCCAGTGCGTTGCCCCTGTTCCACATGCACTGTATTCTTCTCTTCTTTTCCACTTTGGTCATTGATTGCTTTGTGATTTTGCAGACTCCAGATTTCCTTTCTTCATCAACCCATAATTCAGGTCCTTTTATGAATGCTTTCCTACCTTGCTCTCTGGCTAATTTTATTTCTTTCAGCAATAAATTTCTAAATTGTCTGGTCCTCTGTCCAGAGTCCTTTTCTACGAAGATGTGTGTCCCTTTAAATTTTTTGTGTTACTTAGAACTTGCCATTTGAACTTCCTTGTGGCTACTTTGATTAGTATCGGCCTCGTTTTATTGCCTTGCCTTCGTAACCTGAAACTGTCTACTATCTCCTCAACCCTAGGTTTTTTTTGTTCTCTCCCTTTCTTTCTTTCTTTTAAATAGTTCCTCTACTCTCTTCAGTTAACTGCATTTCTGTGTTCTCTTCAACTCCGAAAAAAATTAAATTCATTTTTTTTCTTTCTGCTTCTGATCTTCTTTCTGTCATTTCAAACCTCATCTTACATTCTGCTATTTTGTATTTCTTTCTTCCCATTTAGCAATATGTCCCCTACCTCCTCAAATCTACTGTCGATTTTCATCTCCACATTCTTTTCCTATCCTTTAATTCTGCGATGTCTGTTGCAATGTTATTTAGCATGGACTTAACTGGAATCTCGTCGGATAAAGTCCGAGGTTTAGTTCATTGCCTCTGATGACTAACATCTCAGCCAATATTATCGCTGTCCATAGCTGTTCTTTTGAGATGATTTCTCCTTTTCTCCCTTTATGCTTTTTTTGTTGTTGTTGAAGTCCATGTATCTTCCTGTTCTCGCCCTCTACGTTTCCAAATCTACATCCATCTTGACCAAACCTTTCTGCCTCACGGAGCTTCTCGTAAACTCAATTGCTCTCTATCGCTGCTTGTGCCAGACTCCCAGATTATGTATTAATATACAAGGGTTAAGAACTTAAAAACTGAAATTATCTTGCAGGGTATCCATTTTGGCATATTGTGCCATCATCAACAACAATCTAGTGTAAAACCATTAGATTTTGTAATTTATGAAAGGTTTATAATTATAAATTTTAAATATAACATGCGTGTCCGGTGCCTGGAAACCAGACCTTTTTAATGGTTGGCCAATCATAAATAAGTCTGTAATATTTGCAGAGAAAAAGGGATTTTGCTTGGAGAAATAATATATAACATTATTTTCAGTATACATGTTATGTGAGCCTTAACTAGGGGAGAGTGGGGCAGTTTTGCCCAAAATATGACTTCTCAAATTTGTGATTTTTTTTTTCCTCGGCCTAATTATATTCAGGTGGAGGTATTTATGTGATACTTGTACACTGATATGTTGTGCATACAAACATAATTTTATTATTACTTTATAATTGATTTTTTAAATTTAAAATTATTTTCCTACGTATTGCAAGTTAGGTAAAACTATCCCAGCTAGGGGAGTTTTGCCGAGTGTTTGGGGCACGTTTGATCACTGCATACAAATCAAGTTAATGTGGAAATGAAAGGTAGACATGTAATGATTATGCAATTAATTACAGTTCAGAGCTAAAACACAAAAAGTAGGCCAATCATATTTTGTAATAACTAAAGAACTGGCCTAATAGGCATATTAATATTTAAAGAGAACATTGGAACCAATAACATCACAAATTTACATAAAATTGTCTTCAAACTGAAATAAACATTTAAGACAGTCTTAACATCTATTTAACTCTATTTTATCATAGGCCTAAGTCTAGCGTATATTAAAACTTTTGAAATATACAGAAAATGTCGTTACCCCCAAGTCCCGTTCAGTTTCACTTTCCAATGTAGGTTGAGATAGTTTTGCAAAAAATGTTCTTAATATTAACAAAAGTTTAGTCTTTGTTCTCTGGGAATACAAATTTATTCTTGTCCTGTTCTTGTCCATGTTAGGCAGCGAAGGCCCTATGCAAGAAAGAAAAGAAAGAAGAACATTTGAATAAAAAAATCAAAATTACTTTTTAAAATAGGATGGATATGCCTAAATTCATATTTACTAAATAGAATAGAAATTCTAGTTAATGAGCAGAAGTGTCCCAATGTACACTTTGGAATAAATGGGTCATTATTTTCCATAAGAGAAGTTATTAAATCACACGTCTGACATGGAAAGAAATCTTAAGGAATACACAACTAGGCAGTAGACATAAAATATATTGATAAGTATAAATGAAATGTGTTTACCTGGTAAAACAAAAATAAGAAACATAACTTTTTATGTAAATACTACTTTCTTCTATAAAAAAAATCTCCACATGTAGTTAAACAGTCCAAATTTCCACAGGAAGTTGAGGTGGTTGATGGGAATACCTGTGATATCATAAGAACGATAAAATGATTACGAAGGGAGAGAAATTTGAAATTGAGCAAAACTGCCCCACTCTCCCCTATGCTTTCTCTTATGTTTAAAATGTAGCAAATGAATCAGCTGCTGACAAGTAATGGGGTATCCGTTAATTAAGTTTATTTTGTTTCAGGGATAGTACACAAGTTTAGTTTATTCCACAAGAAGATCACAAGTTGAGTTTACTCCACAGGAAGATGGCAAGTTGTATACTCCACAGCAAGATCACAAGTTTAGTATACTCCACAGGAAGATCACAAGTTTAGTATACTCCACAGGAAGATTGCAAGTTCAGTATACTCCACAGGAAGATCGCAAGTTCAGTATACTCCACAAGAAGATCGCAAGTTCAGTATACTCCACAGGAAGATCGCATGTTCAATATACTCCACAGGAAGATCGCAAGTTCAGTATACTCCACAAGAAGATCACAAGTTCAGTATACTCCACAGGAAGATCGCAAGTTCAGTATACTCCACAAGAAGATCACAAGTTAAGTACATTCAAGACTGCTCTATTTTCAGGGGTATAAGACATTCCTTTGTACAACTTCTGCCTTATACCTTCAACATAATAGCGTATTCCTATTCTGAGCGCTGTGACATTGGGCTGGTTGCAAGCTATGAAGTCATGCTGCAGCAGAAACTGAAATGCTAAAGAGATTCTAATATTTCTTTCTATGCATAAACGTCTCATCTAATAACAACTGAAAAATTCCTTCTCTGTATTACTTGTACTAACCTAAAACTTTCGGAAAGAATTCTCTGTATACAAATCCAGAAACAATGTCAAAAGTTTTAATATTAAAAAAATTTGTTCCAACCAGAGTTGCCTAAACAAGTTTTTTGGTAAAATGTTAGTATAAGTTAATGACTGATAAATTTTTTAATAACATCTGGTTGGAGAAAATTAATTCTTATAATTTGAACAGAATAGAAATACTCATGTCCAATGCTTGTACTTTTTATTTTTGGTGTCAGTACTCATTACAGTTTTTTCCCCCTTTAAATGTTTTAATTTTCTTGTTCTCGTACCTCTATCATCAAACTCAGCAACTGACAGCAGTATGATGAGCAGTAGAAGGACTGCACAAATCCTTTCACCTTCCTGGATCAAACACCAACCCCACACACTGATTGGTCTGATGCCAGAGTGCTGTGGCAGTAATAACGACATTGCTAAGCTTTGAAAATAAAACTCCTGCCACTCAGCACTGAGAATTGGAATGCACTGATTTATTTCCTAAAGATACCACTACTTAATTGGTCTAAGTTTATTTTATATGCAGTGTTACGTGTTTATTTATAACATCAAGTTCAGAGTTAAAATCTTTGTGATCTATAGTCAGATAATCTAAAATAATTTCTCTCTTAAAAATTATAAAAGGCCTTCAGGTTACATCACTGTCATGTAATTAAAATATTAAAATCTGTGTACAAGATGTACACCAATATTTAACAGAATTTTTCAGGAAAAAAACAAAATTAAAAATAAAAGAATAATAATTTTAACCCTAGACTGCTCACCCTTTTCTGGATATACTGAGGTGTGTTGTCACCCCATTATATTTTTAAATACTTGCCCCCCTTATGACGGTACTTAATGTACTATGGTGTTCGGGTAGCCCCATGTAAGTTATTTAAATAATTTAGCAGTTATAATATATTTTTTTAATGTAAACATATTGTGTAACAGTTCCGCTATCATGTTCGTAAGCAAGAAAGATCCCAATCCTTGAAATATTTTATTCCTGCCTTCAGAGATGGAGAAGACCTTCCTTCACATTCTCTATCATTACTGTAATATAAATTAAGACATATCTTTGTCTATAACAGCAAAAATGTAAGCTTCATTACACAGAAATACATGAAAGATTACTGTTCACAGGGGTATTCGGTCACCACAGTTCTCTCGTAGCAGGACACACACTGAAATCCACTCGTTCACTGACCGATGTAAAGAGAAGTCATTATTGGAAGTATAAGTAGGATGGGGGAAGCTTTTTTAACTATGCAAAAGAAAATGGAGTCAGGTGGGGTGATGAGTTGCCCCGGGGAGCAGTCTAGGGGGTTAAAATACAGAGTAAAATACAATACAGTGCACACAGCTTATTGTGATCACTTTGGGATGCAGCTAATCTGATAATATTAACTGATTGATAACAATAGCCGAAGGAATTAAATAAAGGTTATTTATTCATATATAAGATAATACACTACAAAACAGAATTTAAAATATTTATTCAAAAAATAATACGTAACTGTCAATCATTGAAACACTCGTAGGTTAATACAGTAATAGACAGCAAGCAACTATTTTTCAACCAGTAACAAGGATTTTAATTTTTTACTTTTCTTTAGGAGACCATTAACCAATACTCCATACTCAGTTACTAGTTACGAGTATTTTTGGAAGTCTATGTTGATTTGTGGTGAACACCGGGTAGCAAAACATCTGACACCTGCCTGTTCAAGTCTTTTCATTTTACACTAGCCATGACTGTATGTCAACACTGTTATCTGCATAATTCAAAAGCTGCAGCTTAACTGTGGGGTGAAACATGTTGTATTGCTTAAAAGAGAAAGTTCTGTAATGTCACCCCCTCAAACTGGTCATCCTGTGAGCTGGGAACAAAATTGCTACCTCCAGTACATCACAATACAGTTGAATTAAAAAGGAAAATGTGATAACATAAACAGAATCTTTGATTGCAACAAACAGAATTTTTTCAATGTATCAGTATTAATCCGTATGGGACTTCATAAAACATTATCCCGATTGATAAAATTATCCACAGTTACATTAAGCAGTATACACACTCGTAAACTCAACTCAGTAAAAAGAAAAAGAGCAAAACTAATCTGTACCTGTGGCAGATGATATTAGTTTATCTAGTGATAATTAGAGAACAGATTTTATCTGAATACCGTATTGGCCCGAATATAAGACAATGTTTTTTCCCAGAAAATGTGCTTTTAAAAACTATACTCGTCTTATACGCGCACCCTAAGACTCAACAACTCCCCAATCATGAATGCAGCTGTGCACGTGTGTAGCGGCCGGGGATCCCCACGCGAATGGCGTGCGTCCGATCCAAGGTCAAAGTCGCGCGGAAATTATCGAATTTTACCGAACTTTATTGTTCCCGAATTCGTGCTTCTCCTTGTACTGCCGTGTACTGCACTGCTTGGCATCTCTATTCTCTATGCATAATGCTTTGTTTGACCACCAACATGGCAGACCATGTGGAAAAGAAAGCATCTTCATTGTTTCAATGCGTAAATAAGGACGAGAGAAGAAGTTACGACATGAACTTCAAACTTCTGTTTTATGTGAAGCAAAATGTACTAATAAGCTATTTTATTTATTTTTTCGTAACTACCCTTCAAAAATTCAGGGTCGTCTTATATTCGAGGTCATCTTATTTTCGGGCCAATACGGTACATATTTTGATGCTTCATGTGTATCCACAAAGACAAGGCAAACGATGAAGAGATTGTTACCAGTGTGTATACTAATTACACTTTAAGTTCAAAGTAGTTGTAAACAAAGCCACGTGACAAGGGAGTGACTCATTGTCTGGTGGACGAATTGTAAATTTTGCTGCTTAGTATGCATACTCTTGCTCTTAATAAAATAGTTCGGTTCAAACCATACCTTTTTGTAGCTATTTTCATGTAGAGAAATTTAAAAACATGTTTCTGAAGCAGATCTGTTTTTGAAACAAAATTGATTTGTCCAGATTTACCTGACGCATAATAACTAAGTGAACTATTTAAACTGTTATTATGCTCACACTTTATCTTGAGCTAAACACTCCATAATGCTAAAAACAGTTCATATCAAGAAGGCCTCGCTCGAAAAAATGAAGATTGCGGCCCGTTCCCAGTGTTGCCATACCCAAAAAATGTCCCGTAGCGGCATTCTTGAACTACCATCTATTTTTTTATTATTTTACGACATATTATTCTGCAAATTACATAATTAAATCCCGGGACATTAGAATAAAGGTGTTGTGGAAATGGTCGATATAAGTGACAACGCAGTTAAAAATCAAGATTCTTTAAACCAAGAACTGTCGGACATCAGCGAATAAACAATAAACCAAATAAATGAATTGGAAGGAAAAGCAATTTAATGTGTTTTAAGCTGAATCTGTCGTTTGAGAATAGAACAAGTCAGTCTTGATTATTTTGCTAGAAAGTTGTATTAATTACCTATAAACTCTCGTGAAAGATATTTAGTTATATTTATTCATTCAGGCATGTGAAAATGCTTATTCAAATAGGCCTACATGTACAATGCTACGACTTTTAAACCGTTTCTGTATTCTGAAGACAGGGAGAAAGATTGTGTAAAGAAATGTATTACTTAATTCCTTTCTCCAGCGATAGATTATACTATAATATCTGCATCAATAAAAACACTTTAGTTTGGAGCAGCAAGAGTTGAAATTGCTACGAATTACAATGAGTTCCATTGCGTACCAGCATATACGTTATATTTTCAAGTAGTTGGCCACCCTTCATAAATGACGTCAATTTCAACTCACCGCCTTCTGCAATAGTCAGTCGTTTATACTGCATGCAATATCAGCTCCCCTCACCCCTGCATTTTTTCGGCTCAAGATAAAGTGTGAGCATAATACAACAGAATGTAAATAGTAGGTATTTATGACGGCTGTGCGCATGCTCAAGCATGCCATCATGGAATGAACATGCCACAGCCCCCTCCCAAGAAATGGGTATGACCTGCTGAATTTGCATTCATTTATTTATATCGGCTATACAACACTTAATGTGAGGACAAGAAAGTCGTGTGCTAGAACAAGACAAAAATTTCGTCAAAAGTTACATGTAACCTACAGCTCTGATAGGGTTGGGGCGGTTACAAACAGAAATAAATGAATAGTGAACAACATTCAAAAAGAAAATGCCTCTGAAGAGGGCAGCCAACATTGCAAAATGAGAGTAATTTTTTATACTCATTGTATTCTTGTTAACTGTCTATGACTTTCTTAATTACTAATATTAAGCCTAATTTGCAAAATAACTACAACATTTTTCAACAATGTTGCATGTCATAAAAAAATAATTTTAAAAGTAGGTACAATACTATTGAGAACACTGGAATGTACCAAATCCTTATTCTGTTTCTTTCTGCAGTGGGTAAATCTCCACATGGTTTTGTCACATACTCGGCGGAGTGGTACATTAGAACGTTTTCATCTCCCTTGAACTTAAAGTGAAAATATAATAGGAATGTTTCACATTTTTTTAATTTATATTTAGTATAATGTTACTAAGTCCTTAATATGTTGCATAATTTTACAGATTTTACTATTATTGCAGAAATATTATTTTTTCCTAATATTACCAGGGTTGGCAAGTTAATTTATTTGCATATGCAGTCAATCCTTGATATAATGCCATCATCCATCCTCTTAACATTTCGTGGCACAAAGCGAGGGTGACACTAAACCGAAATTTAATATTTAAAATAAAATTGGCATAATACAATGCTCTATTAGTTTACTGTACTGTAATATGAAAGAAAAACTAAATAAAAGGCAAAAGAAAACGAGCACAAAATAAAATACAGTACAATAACTCAATTTATTACAGTATATACCCAGTGCTACATTGAAAATCACGTGGGTCGATGTAAGTAATTATGATTACAGTACAATACCTTGGACTTTGGAAATCTTTCACTGTGTTCACAAACTTCTCGTTTCTCTTGAAGTGTAACAACAGCTCTCCTCATTTTAACAATCTCATGAGTAACTGTAGTGTAGTGTTTAACAGCTGAATGGACACTGAACAAAAGAAGTGAAAGTTTGGAATGTCCCATTGTATGAAGAGCTCTTTCTACCTGCTCCACCCTCATGCAGGCTGTCTGACTTCTTAACATAGCTTCCTCATTCCACCGCACTACATTTACAGTTAGTGGCAGGGGAACATTCACTTCTTGGAAATTACAGTACAGTATGTTTCTTGAATAATCTTCCTAACATTCACGCCAGTTTTACCTGTAAAAGAATTCTGCAACTGAAAAAAATCACTGCAAGTTATATTTTGTTACAATCTTGTCTTGTATTCACCGGCACTAAATGAATTAGCATATTAACGAGGTTTCTTATGTTTTTTATATAAGAGAAAATCCGTTCACTTGCAATTATCGGCGCAGTGCGAGGGTGGAACTGTAAAGAGAGGCATTGTATCGAGGGTTGACTGTATATTTTCAAAGTTTGTTATTGATTTGTGTGAATTATGAGTTTTATAGTCTTGTAATCTTATTGCATCTTATTTTAGTAAATATGAGCTTTTTGGCATATTTTAACGTTGAATGCAAAAAGTAAAATATTTAATTATGACCATGTCAGGAAAACACAACCATAAGTCGGTGTTTTCACATAGCAGTAGAAACCAGCTGTCAGGGTGTAAAATGTCGAGTTTTAGATTTTCATGCCATCTTTCTTGAACAACGTTAGAAATCCATCATAATTCACAATGGAAATTTAACATGCTCCCTAAACACTTTCTTTGTTACTTTTTTTTGTAAAGTATTTTGTGTGACAAACTTTGAGTATTGTGAAACTGAAGTTTAGAGCTTCTTTGGAGATCAATTGTCATAAATTACACTTTAATAAAAATAATATGAGGTTTGTCTAAAATGTATCCGACCTTTATCCTTTATTTTTGTACGCATAATGTTAATGCTACGGTGGCACCACTGTGCAAAAAAATAGAAGAAGAGAGCTTAATCTGCATGCTTGAATTTTTTCTCTGCCTTCGAAAGTGCCAGTCACTGCCTGCAAGCCTCAGAGTGAGGGCCCGAGATAAGCGCTCGGCGGATTTTGATATCTCTCAAGATGACTGAACGAGTTAAGCAGAGATACTGTATAAAATGTTGTCAAAAGCTTGGTGATTCTCAAAGCGAAACAAGATTCAGCAGGTGTTTGGAGACTATGCTATGGGGGTTAACACAAATCAAGAAGTGGTTCAACCGATTCAAAAAAGGCCGCACATTGGCAGAGAGTAACCAGTGTTCCGGGAGGCTACAAATCGCTCCGAATGCAGCTGCCATTGAGAGGGTTGAACAACTGGTAATGGGAGATCGTCTTTTGACCGTACGAGAGATTGCCGAAGGGGTTGGGATCAGTAATGATTCCGCAGTTCAGCGCAAAAGACCAGACCTCTGGACGGCGAAAAACTGGCAGTTACATCATGACAATACTCCAAGCTCATTCATCTCATCTGATCTGAACATTCTTGGCAAAGCATGAAATTTCAGTCGTGAAACAACCTCCCTACTCTTTGCTTTTTGAATGCATTTTTTTTACTGTGCTTAGGTTTTTCTGAGTGCACTTTTTTACTGGGCTTAGGTTTTTCTGAGTGCAATTTTTTACTGGGCTTAGGTTTTTCTGCATTTTTTAAAATGGGGTTAGGTTTCTTCTGGGTGAATTTTTTCACTGGACGTAGGTTTTTCTGGGTGTTTTTTTGGGCTTAGGTTTTTCTGAGAACTTTTTTTTTTTACTGTGCTTAGGTTTTTTTCTGTATGCATTTCTTTACTGGGGTTAGGTTTTTTTGGGTGCAATTTTTTTACTAGGCTTAGGTTTTTCTGTGAGCATTTCTTTACTGGGCTTAGGTTTTTCTGGGTGCATTTTTTCACTGGGGTTAGGTTTTTTCTGGGTTGATTTTTTTTTACTGGGTGCATTTTTTTTTCTTAGGTTCTTTAAAAAATCAATTTTTTAAATTATTTTTAAATAATCGATTTATTAAAATAGCATTTCTATAAAGTTGGTTTTAGAGATAGCATTTTTTTTAAATCGGCTTTTTTAACATTACAATTTTTAAAAAGTCAATTTTTTTAAATAGTAATTTTAAAACAGTCGATTTTTGACAATAGCAATTCTGAAAATGTCGAAATTAAAAACTGGAATTATAGAAAAGTTGATTTTCAAAAATTGCAATTGTATAAAAGTCGATTTTTAAAAATTGCTATTTTAAAAAAGTCGATCATAAAAAAAATTTAAAAGTCCATTTTTAAAAATTGCAATTTTAAAAAGTCGATTTTTTAAATTATAATTCTAAAGAATACGTTTTTTAAGAATTGCAATTATAAAAGAAGTCTGTTTTTAAAAATAATTATAAAAAAGTATTTTTTTTTAAATTGAAAATTTTCTAAAAGTAGATTTTTAAAAATCGCAATTTTATAGAAGCCGAATTTCAAAAACTCTAAATTTTAAAAAGTCGACTTATAAAAACTGCATATTAAAAAAATTCGATTTTTCAAAATTGAATTTTATATGTCGATTTAAAAAAATTCAATTAAAAAAGTATATTTAAAATTGCAAATTTATAAAAGTCGATTTTTAAAAACTCCAACTTTAAAAAGTTTACTTTTAAAAACTGCAAAGCAAAAAAGTCGATTTTTAAAATTTGCAAATTAATAAGTATATGTTTAAAAATTGCAATTTAAAAAATTTCAAATTTTAATTTTAAAGTAGATTTTTAAAATTTGCAATTTTAAAGAAGTCGATTTTTAAATATTGCAATTTTATAAAAAAATGATATTAAAAAATTCAATTTCATAAGTCTTTTTTTTAAATTGCTTTTTAAGAAAGTCGATAGTAAAAAATTAAGATTTTAAAAAGTCCATTTTTAAAAATTTCTTTTTAAAAAAGTCAATTTTTGAAATTCTAATTCTAAAAAATACGATTTTTAAGAATTGCAATTATAAAAAAGTCGGGTTTTAAAAATTATCATAAAAAAGTATATTTTTAAAAATTGCAATTTTATAAAAGTCGATTTTTAAAAACTCCAATTTTTAAAGTCTACTTTTAAAAACTGCATATTAAAAACAGACGATTTTTAAAAATTGCAATTTTATAATAGTCGACTTTTAAAAATTGCAATTTTATAAGTCTATTTAAAATAGCAATTTTTTTAAGTCTATTTTTAAAAATTGTAAATTAATAAGTCTATGTTAAATATTGCAATTTAACAAAATTATATTTTTAATAATTTTAATTTTTAAAAAGTTCATTTTTAAAAATTGCAAATTTAAAGTAGTCAATTTTTAAAAATTGTAATTTTATAAAAGTTGATTTTTAAAAACTGCAATTGTATGAAAGTATTTATTTTTAAATTGCTATTTTAAAAAGTCTATCATAAACTAAAATTTTAAAAAGTTCGTTTTTAAAAATAGCAATTTAAAAAAGTCTATTTTTAAAATTATAATTCTAAAAAATACGCTTTTTAAGAATTGCAATTATAAGAAAGTATTTTTTAAAAATTGAATATATTTTTAAACTCGATTTTTAAAAATTGCAATTTTATAAAGTCGACTTTTAAAAACTGTATCTTAAAAAAAGAGGATTTTTAAAAATTGCAATTTTATAATAATCGATTTTTAAAAATTGCTAATTTATAAGTCTATTTTTAAAAATTCACTTTTTAAAAGTCGATATTTAAAATAGCAATTTTATAAAAGTCGATTTTTAGAAACTGCAAAACAGTAGATTTTTAAAAATTGCAATTTAAAAAAATCATATTTTTAAAAATTTTAATTCGTTTTTTAAAAATTGCAATTTTAAAGAAGTCGATTTTTAAAAATTGTAGTTTTATAAAAGTTGATTTTTAAAAACTGCAATTTTATAAAAGTCGTATTTTAAAAAGTCTATCATAAAAAATTAAAATTTTAAAAAGTCCTTTTTTAAAAATTACAATTTAAGAAAAGTCGATTTTTGAAATTATAATTCATAAAATTGGATTTTTAAGAATTGCAATTATAAAAAAGGTTGTTTTCAAAAATTGTTATAATAAAGTATATTTTTAAAAATTGAAAATATTATTAAACTCGATTTTTAAAAATTACAATTTTATAAAAGTCGATTTTTAAAAACTACAATTTTAAAAAGTTGACTTTTAATAACTGCATATTAAAAAATAGCTATTTTATAATTGTCGATTTTTAAAAATTGCAATTTTATAGGTCGATTTTAAAAAATTCAATTCAAAGAAAGTCGATATTTAAACTTGCAATTTTATAAAAGTCGATTTTTAAAAGTCGACTTTTAAAAACTGCAAACCAAAAAATTCGATTTTTTAAATTGCAATTCAAAGAGTCGATTTTTAAAAATTGCTAATTAATAAGTCTATGTTTGAACATTGCAATTCTAAAAACGTAGATTTTTAAAAATTGCAATTTAAAAAAAAATATATTTTTAAAAATTTTAATTTAAAAAAGTCGATTTTTATAATTTTAATTTTAAAGAAGTCGATTTTTAAAAATTGCAGTTTTATAAAAGTTGATTTTTAAAAACTGCAATTTTATAAAAGTGGATTTTTTAAATTGCAATTCTAAAAAAGTCTATTTTTAAATTGCAATTCTAAAAAAGTCTATTTTTAAAAAATTGCAATTTTAAAAAAGTCGACTTCTAAAAATTGTAATTTAAAAAAAGTAAATTTTAAGTTACTGATCACCAAGTACCTGAAATTTTTGTTTAGTGCAAGAGTTGACTATGTCCAAAAGTTTTGTAATTTATTTTTGGACTTAGTCCACTGTTGGACTGTACAAAATGTTTTGGTACGAATCACCATGTCCCTGAAATTTCGGGTTAGTGCAAGAGTGGACAAAGTCCAAAAATAAATTCACAATATTTTAGCCTCAGGGCATTTTTGGACTTAGTCCACTCTTGCACTAAGGTACTCTGTGTTGGTGCCTGGTTATTTTTTGTTCTTGACACAGATGGCAATAATGAAAACCTTTTATAAAACCACGCTCTCTAAAACAGCTGCTTGTCGGATTGGTAACATGCCGAAAAGGCGCATTTTAGCAACCTAGGCCACTAAAATTGCATAAAACTACATTCACAATGCAGTTTTATCGGCCTAGTACTGAAAGTCATCATGGCAATCTATAAACAAATTCTAGATGCCATTGACAAGTCACACCAACTTAACATGCATTTTTGCATCTAATTGTTCATACAACAACAAATATAAGCCAACAACTTTTCACATCTTCATTCATTACTTACCATCTTTGCACCAGCATTTAATTGCAATATATTCCGTCTACTGCTGCCGTGATATTGCTGGCACCAGCTCCAATTCAGTGTTTCTGGCTAGGATTGAAATTTCCTCGGGATTATCACTCATATTTTCACAAGCTTGTCATAAATACTAGTTTGTATGCATTATTGTTTACAAAAAGTGACTCATATAATATAATGCACGTTGGTGCGTACAGTTCATTCTGTTAATTTTAATATACTAAATCTGAACTAATTTTGTGTTGTAAAAATCCACCGTTTTCAAGAAAACGAAGAAGCTTTAACTTGACTGGACGCCATATGTCGTAGAAGGCAAGAACTACGAGAACAGCTGTTCCCGAAGGCATAAACGTGTGGCATAACGATATCCATTTCAAAACAGATGTTTATTAAAACATTCATGTGGTTATTATTGGACACGGAAGAATTTTGTATTAAGTTTAATTATACTAATAGATAAATGATAATAGCTAAAATGATTTATCTTGTAAATATCCCTTCTTTTAAACAAAACAACCAAGAACAAACTTCGACATGAACGTATGCCATCTCTCGCAGAAGACAACAACTACGAGAACTTTCATACAGATGATTGTGCACGGTTAGTTTTTTTTTTTTTTTTTTTAATGAATCTGAAGTCTCTAAACTTTAACATTAATTATGGTCGAACAAAAACAACCGTATGAAACTTTCCCATAACTTAATGGCAATTGAGATACTCATATGAAAGTTACAAAATGGGCAAAAACTTGCTTTGCCCGTTTCATAAATAGACTCGTATCTTAATAAATGCTATTATAGATTTGTTGGATAATGTACTATTGGACGACATTCTGCAGAAAGGAACCAACTCACATGATTTTTAAGCCAAAAATCAGGCATTTCAAGTTAAATAAAAAGCCACCTGATCTTTTCAGTGTGTTTTTGTTTGCTCCATAGATGGCAATATAAATGGATGAAGAGGGTTGGTTAGTTTGCACAACGTAAATATATAGTTCAGTAGCAAAAATTTAGCATCTACTCTGGTTTTTTTAATTTGAGGGTTCGTTCCTTTCTGCAGAATGTGGTCCTATTACACTTCACACATTGATACAACGAAATGAGGGCTCCTATATTGATGTAACTGATGACTAGGGTTAGGATGTTTATGACAGAGACCGGATTTTAAAGGGAAAATTTTCACCCAAAAAAGAACGAAAAAAGGGAAAATTATTGCCAAAAAAAGGTGGGGGAAAAAGGGAAAATTATTGCCAAAAAAGGTGGGGAAAAAGGGATATAAAAATAAGAGAGTGTAATAATTCAACAGAGAAATACATGTTTGTGTTATGTAAAGCCTTTGCTTGCTCTACAGCTGCTGATTCTGTAACGTCTAATGACTGAAGACATTTTTTGATTTTGTTGAAATTCTCACAGAGGAAAATAGCACACGAAATCCATGTTCTCCACCTTGTTATAATGGGAAACTTAGGCAATGGCAAGCCTGTGATTTCCCTGTAACGCTCTATTCTGCTGGGAGGAATTATTTTTTCAATGGTGAATCAGTTAAAATTTTTTTCAATGTTTTCATATTGCCGAAATACTGGGAAATTTACGAATTTTTCAAAATAAATTAGCAAAAAAGGTACTGGAAAGGGAAAGTTCCTAAAAAAAAAAAAGGGGGGGGAAATGGGCCTAAAAAGGGAAAAAAAGGGACGTTAAAACCAGGTTGAAACTTACTGAGTTATGTCCTGTTCAATTTTATCAAGTTTTGTGATGAAATATAAAAAAAGGAATTCCCTTTAAAATCCGGTCTCTATTTATGACCTTAAAAAGTGGAAAATATGACTGCAAATATGCCCTTAAAATGACTAAATATGACACAAAAATCCTAAATATTACCTAATAACATGGTAACATACTTTCAACAAATAAATGTTCCAAATTTAAAACCGTTAAAGACACTAAATTATTACATCACATGAATTCAATCAGATAACTTTTTTTTTTAAATCTGGTGATTTACAGTTCTACTGTAATGAACTCCTATTTTTAATGAATTTTCTCCTGTTTGCTCACTTCATCAGCTCCAAATACTCATAATTTTTGAAGACCTTGCGTGTCGCTATAAAATATTAACAATTCCATTCATTTTAAAATTTAAGTTATTATTAATTTTCATAAACATCAAATTAATTAAATAAATTAAAAATTTAACTTGACCATGTAGTACATACCCTGTACATATGTGCTTTTTTACAGAATTTGTAACTGAAATATGATGTTATGGCCAAAATATGACATTATATGCAAAATAAAAATGGTCCTATTAGGATAACAAGCATGAATTCGTGTATAATTTGTGTTTGCGACGAGAACTGAGGTCAGGATAAAAATATGACATATCATAAACATCCAAACCCTAAAACTTCAACACAAAACAATATATAGTTAACAATGGATATCACTTATAACATTAATATTCCGACGTTTTGGCCAAACCTACTGATGATTAACACTACAGATTTTTATAATGGCTTGTCTGTGTAAAGTCTCACCAAGCTTGAATTTATGGAGACAAACTGATGCATGTGTGAACGTGAAAAGGCAACAGACAAATAGCACAGCCTGGCCAGTGTCCACTGAAAGTACAGTGTCATCAGCAAGTCTCTCCGCAGCTCTGGTTACGTTCGCCGCCACCCACACGAAGGTTGGTATTTCTCCCTATCTTCTATTCAGACTCGTAGCAAGTGTACCAAAGTAGACCATGTTAATTATTGATAAACACCTGTTTTTTTTATTTTTGATGATTGTGGCATTCTGTTAATTTCAGCTGATATTCAATTTTAATGGATGTGATACAGAATAAAATAGCGATGAGTCATGGTAAGTAAATTTCCAATTCAGCATTTGCCTTTACAACTGGAGAAAACCAAGAAAAAAAACAAAATCAAATTGGCTGGTCATCTCCCTTGGTACACTGTGTTGTTCAGTGTGTATCCATAATTATGGTAGATAAATCTGTGACGAGAGGAACTTTAAAGTCTTCAAAAATAATTTTTTTAGTACACGCTCTTTAAAACAGCTGCATGTTGAACTGGTAATATGAAGAAAATTGCATTTTAATGACATAGGTCATTAAAATGCATAAAACTGCATTCAAAATGCAGGGATTATCACACATTTAAAATGCAGTTTTATCGGCCTATGATGCTAAAGTCGTCATGGCAATCTATAAACAAAATCCAGATGGCATTAACCAGTCACACCAACTTTAACATGGATTTAAGCATATATTTGTTCATAAAAAAATTTAAGCCAACACATTTCTTTATGATAATCAGAAACTTTACCGGGGTTTTTTACAAAACACGGTAGCCAACAATTTTCACATCTTGATTAACAAGAGAAACATTATTTACCATGGATGCACCAGCATTTAATTGCAATAATATATTTCTTCTCATAGTCTACTGCTGCCAAGATTTTACTGGCAGCAGCTCCAATTCAATGTTTCTAGCTTGGATTGAAACTTCCTCAGGATCATCAATCATACTCACTGAAGAAGAATTTAACTTTAATAACCCTGGCCCGTTTTTACCATCCAATGTCCTGTTTTCGACTCAAGGTAATATGGTCAACCTATATAAGTAGTCCATGAACTGTCTCAAAAACAACTCTTTTTCAGTGTTTAAGTGTTAACAAACTTAATTATTAGTTAATTATCATGCTGAGTATGACGATTCTACAAGACAAGTGTAACCAGCATAAAATAATTTATTATTATTGTCATTATTGTGCCTTTTTCCTTAAATGTATTGACGAGTGTTTTGTGGAAGAAATTAAAAGATTGGAGAAGATATTTTGACCTCAACACTAAACAGCAATTTTTTCATACTTTATGTTAATTTACAAAACCCCTAATGCATGGCCGTCCGCAGAAATTTTGTCAAGGGGGGCAAACGAGCAAATGAGCAAATTACTTCACCACTATGCTACTATAATGTGCAAATATTTTATTATTAATATTATTGTTATTATTATTGTTTTTGTTATTATTATTATTATTATTATTATTATTATTATTATTATTACAATCCACATCCTTGATTTACTGTAACTGTACCCATGAAACTGGATAGGCCTACAAAGAAAAAATCTGATGTAGAACACTCACATGACTTTTCTACCCCCTTACAATTTCCCACCTACAATTCAAATAAAGTGCGATAATTTTATTACCTTACTTTCATTACGATAAAATGTTTGGCTAGAAATGATTTCAGGTTTAATGAAGTAATTATTTTTACCTAGTCATATGCCAGGTAGTCACTGCTACAGCTCGTTCTCGCCATGACATCATGGATGTGAAAAATATAGTCTCGCCAATCTTCAGACTATTTTTGTCAATATCTAGGTAGTATTTACAGTTATCAAAATATAAATATATAGCATGCAATGCTCTGAAAACGGTCGAGATAGGCCTATGTATTTTAGTGAGCTTTAAAATAATTATGTCATGACCTATCTCTGATGGTATCCCAGTTTATAGGCTATTCTTAGAAAATTCAATACAATGTATATTTTACTTGTCATAATGTGTAGGCCTAGAGAAAATAATTACATGAAATGTCTTCAGGATTTCAAATTCAGATAATTATTTATCATCTTCAAAACCTGTAATATTACCTAATGAAGACTGAATTGTTCGTGCAAGGATAGGAAATACAAAATAATGTATTAGGTACTCTGTTAATTCTTCAGTGACGCATGGAATTTAAATGCCCTACTTCTACGTGAATGGAGGATACCGGTATTTAAACATCCAGCAGCCAGTTATTAACATACATAGTTATACATAGTTATAAAATGGTTAAAAACGAATGGCTTTAGATAGAATTCTGACTGAAACGTAAACCTGAGGATTGTAGTATAATCCCGGATGATCTTAAAGCTAAATTTTACACATACAGCATTCGGTTAATTATTGCCATGCTAACAAAAGAAGGAATAAATAACACAAAAATGTACACTTTGGAAACTCCTTCACAAACTCCTCTTCCATCCCACCCTCTAGACTGTAACACAAACAACCTCCTTGTCAATGGTTTATGAGGGTTGAAGTGTGACTTCTTCAAAAATTTACAATGTGCACAGTACTTATTAAAATTTTCTTAACGTAAAAAATATAAGTTTGTGTAATGGATAAATATAACAGAAGCTCTTATTTTTTATAGAAAAACTATTAAATAAAATAATTTAATTACTCTCACATACCGCAGTAAAGCAGGGACCAACATCACATTACTGGCACCAGTAAACATATATATTTTCTTATCGTATTCGTGCACTTAACAGCCTCTTGTGAGGATTGGATTTTTTAAAACTTTGTGGTGTGACTTTCCTAATAAAGTACCTCTCCATTAGCTGTGGCACCCCCTAACTGATCTAACATAGTACAGGAAATTTTTAGCTGACTAAACATTTACTAAGTTTGCTTTCAAGAACGCGGTGCAAACTGATTTATTTTTGCCTTAAGGGACTTGTTTTCAAATGAATACCCAAGGTTTCTTACAAAAATTTATGACATATCCATATAGTATTCGTTACAACTGCAAAAATAAAGTTTGACATAATACGGTGCCAAAACTTTAACTTTTTAAAACCATGGTGTAATATATTAAAACTAAATTAGATGTGTCCACAAATGCATATCCTGAAAGAGTGAAATTTCTTCTACAGCCTATTATACTTTTACTTTCCGTGACTTAAAAACGTTACTCGCGAGAAAAAAATATATTTAGCACTATACGGGTCTTGGCATATGTAGGATGCAACTAACGGGTTAAATATAATTATTTGATGAAAACTGTACCTTAATCTTTAAAGAGGAACTGCAGCCTTCTTGACGACTGCCTGGCGAATGCTGAAATAACTTCTTGAATAAATTCCTCCTTTTCCTTGAAGATTTTCTCCCGATGCAAACTCATCATGCAGAGACCGTCCAGTCTTGCATCAGTCATTGTTGCACGTAAGCACGTTTTCACACGGCGTAGGGCACTGAAGGATCTCTCCACAGTGCAAGTTGTTGTAGGGAGAGTCATTGCAATCTTTACTGCTGTAGACACGGCCGGGAAAAAGAGTTTTGTTTCTTGGAGAATATCGATGTATTGCATTGTGCTTGTATCGCCAGCTGAACCACTACTCACTCTGTTTTTCCACAGTTCATACCAGCTTTTAGCTTCATACACAAAATTATCAATGGTATAAAGCCTTTGAATGTTTTGAATAATCTCATCAAATGAAGAAGGGCACATAGATTTTATGTTTTCGGGGTGAAGCTGCAGAAGACTATAAACGACACTGCTTTCCTCTGAGAAACGTAATTCTAGAGAAGTTATTAATGAATCCAAATAAGGTATGTACAGGGAAACACGATAGTACTCCTCTGGAACTACTGTTTTGATATTTGTTCTATACGTCTGTCGAAGGGTTTGCCTGGGAACAGATATTTCAACATTCACACGTGACGCAGTTTCACACACAGTATTCATAAGCTCCTGAAATTGTGAATCTGCTTCACATCTGTGCTTCTGAAACAATGAAATGAGTTCTCGTATATGAGCGCGCACTGCACCGATGTCCACTGACACACCCTGTAGAATGTTTGTGACTGGCTCAAGCACGGCACTGTACTTTGCTATGATGTGAAGAGCTATAATAAAGGTGGCAGCTGTGGCGGCATGAAGAAGCTGATGGGCCCGTTGTTTTGTGTTCGAGTTACCATTTACTGCTAGCTCTTCTAGGGCTGTGACGATCTGTGTGTAATTTTCCGCAAAGATTCTTATGCTTTTATGCTTAGCAGACCATCTAGTTTCGCAAAATAATGGAATTTTGGGAACGAGTTTTCTTCGAGTAGTGCTTTCTCAAAAGAAAACAATAATTTCTTTTATTAATAATAAGTAGTATTGCGCACAATGTGCATTATAGGTACAATGTTAATCCAATGTTGAGCAGAATTGAATCAGCGACACTGATCTGACACAATAAAAGAAATAAAAGAAGTACACAATGACGACACAAAGCACCTTTCACTTCCTTTGAATACACTAGCCATGATTTGTATTCTAGCTGATCTAGCCACTTATGCAAAAAGGCCCGCTTTTGTCCTTTTTCTAAATCACCCTTAAAATTATAAGTGGAACTAGGTACCCAAGGCTCGCTAATTAACTTAAACGTGTCATTGTCTGAAAGCGAACTTTGAACTGCTAGGTGCAAGTATCGTCCAACATCTTGATCACTACTAGCTACAGAAACTTTATCTTGTTCACTATATGTTGTGGAACTGCAAGTAGTTGCACCGTTGATTATTTCAGCATTTGCTGCAGCTCGCTCCAACTGATCGACACTAACACGAATTTCACTATCACCTGGTCCCAAAAATATTTCATTCTCTGTTATTGCAAGTTCGCGTCCCGTATCAATATTGCAACAATTATCTATTTTTTGGCGTTTAAAGAAATTTCTTATATCCATTTCAGAAAACACACAGCAGAAAACACCAACAAAACGTTTGAAGAATGCGATTATCTGCGCGATTTTTCATACACTAGTTTTGATTATTTATTCTCGAGAGTTATCTCGGTCTTAATGATTTTTCAAAGAACCTCCCCACATTTCCTATTGGGCATCTCCGTAATGATGTAGGATGGACAATGCTATGATTGGTTTTAAGTATTAAGTGCGAAACCTGCTTGCATAACTTCATTTAAGAAAGCGAGCTTTCTCTAGCGTGATTTATCTGTAATATAATTTTATTGGACCATCCGCCGCCTAACAGGACGTAACCTAACGGACCTACCGTTATATTGATATCGGCTCCTTTCTGTGGGCCATCTGCAAAAAATCTCTCCCAACTTTGTGGGTAAAAATACTTTGTTTATTGTCCTTGGGACTTGGTGAAAACTGCTATATATTGTTGTATGTGACCTCGCTATTGCAAGCCCTCTATGGTTTCGTAAAACATCTGCCGTACCTGAACCATTTATAACTGTATCTTTACTTGGATTGTGTTAATTATTTAATAAAAGCCTAACTATAATTTCACTATATGTGACTATCTTAAATAGTATTTAATTTTGTGCAAATACCTTGATCTTGTTCAAAATAATTATAATTGCAATAATAATACATATCACAAAATTTTGTTTCAAGATAAATACAATGCTATTAAGATTCTAAAAATTTCCAGGGGGGGGCCGCGGCCCTACCCTGCCCCCCCTTCCGGACGGCCATGCCCTAATGGATCAAGTTAGAATAATTTCATTCATTTCTCCTGGTAATCAAACGACTTAAGTGGAGTTCGGAAGCAAGCTATTGAATTCAAGACTGTATAAAACTTACAAGGGAGCCATACGAGTTGACATGTCAAAATCTACCCTCAAATTTTGCACATCGATAGGTCTTCATTATAGATGGACATATGCAAAAAATTAGCTACTCATACAAACTGTAAGTGGGTGAAAACATGTTTGTTATGTTCCACAAGATAACAACAGGGGCCACTTGTAGAGCTCTCGAGTAGCCTGCATGCTACGTCCACATGATAGCGGGGTTGGGGTTAGGCTTGGGCACTGAGTGAGTGATTCGAAACAGTGTGTCGACTCACTGCTGTGATCGTGTGATTCGACACACTAGATCCCAACTGTTTCGACTCACCGTCGCTGTGTCACAGTAGCGCTGTTTCTAAAGCGGATCATTTCCTTGCGGCGAAACATCTGCTGAGCCGTGTGTCGCTGTGTCCTGCGGTACTCGTGATTCATAACCAACTACAGATTGACACACGACACACTGGTCACTCTCGTCGCTTTTCAGTTTCAATGGCTTCTAGAAATTGGAGGACAGAGTCCAGCTTGCTTGGTCTGGTTCTCCCGGCCGCAGATCAGAACACAACCTTTATAAAATATAATATCCACACTACTTATCCTAAACTGACGCTACATACATATTTAACACATGTCGTGTTATTGCAGACGATACCGGTAAATTATATGTATTGCAACCCCAGATCTAACAACTTCTACGAATGATTAATGTTGGATTTTATAAGTTGAATTAAACATTTTATAAGATTTATTTATATGTATTTTAAACGATTAAACAACTGCATCCTGTTTCTCCTCACCTTACAGAGTTTTATGTCTTTATTCTGTGGCGTCTGTGCAATCTGCAATTTTCTAAAATTGTAGATAATTAGCTTATTTTATTTATTTTTAACACATTAGTACGTGTGTGTAATTTCCAGGGCTAGGATTTATATGTAATTACATATTTCTTAATTTCACATATAGACACATTTTTTCACTTATCTCCATTCTATTATGTTGTCCTCTATTCAAATTAAACAAATTTATTTTACATATTTTTCCATATTTCTGACATTAGTACATATTTATATGTAAAATAAATATTTGTCCATATTTAGTGATTTTATTGCAATATTCGTACATATTTCATTCTTAAGAGTAAAACTATATAAAATTGTCGTTTTCAGTGACAGAAAATATGGCAGCACAGGATAAGTTTACAGTTATGTACAGAAATGAATGTGTGAAAAATTATTTGTGTTACATTGAATCAAATTTTTGTAATATAACAAAAATAATTCAGAAACTACAAAATAATAATCTGACATTACCTGGAAATATTAACATTGTGAAAAACATGATTCATGAACTCAAATGTATACGTGTACATTTAGCCGATATTATCAAATGTAAAGTGGACAATGTGTTTTCAAGAAATTCAGGCTTTGAAGAAATGTGTAAAATCAGTGCAATCTTATGTAGCTCGTCAAATGTAAAACTAGAATCAGTGAATTTTAAACACGCGCCATTCACTTCATGTGCAGTAGAACGAAGCTTCAGCTAATACAAATCACTTTTGAAAATTTAAAACAACATTTTGTGGCATACTGTTATGGTAGCGGAAATAATCAATGAATGAATACAAATAAAGTAAGTTATCTGAAAAAAATTGAATAATTTAATTTATGAATCCAGTATTTGTTTTTGCATTTTTATAGGTTCTAAAAGTAACAAAATGTAGTGTCTAGTGGTTAAATTTGTTTTGATGTCCATATTTTGACATTTTTAGTACATATATATGTACATATTTTGACATTTTTAAGTACATATATATATACATATTTAGACATTTTTTAGTACATATAAATCCTAGCCCTGGTAATTTCGTATGTCTCTCATCATATACAGTATATAAAATAAATAAATAAATAAATAGGCGAAATGAAATTATGAAGTAACACGATTCAGCAAACACTCGAGTTGTAGAAAACGTTAGCCAATGATATGGCTCGTACTATCTAAAACAGCAAAATTTTAAGTGGTGTAACAGTGCCTGCTCCTCTGATTGGCTGTTACCCTGTGTTGCTGTGCCGAGAGCAGCTTAGCTGATTCAAAACAGTAGGCAGGGGGCGAAACAAGATGAGTCATGATGTGTCGTGATTCGACACACTGTTTCGAATCATTCCACTGAGCTGATCCAAATGTTTCGAAACAGTTCAGTGAGTCTTTTTTCCCAAGCCTAGTCGGGGTGTGCATTAGGGGGAAGGAGTTGCCTTGTTACACACGGAATGTGTTTCAGTAAATAACTTTTATATAATATTTTGTACTTATCATTTCAGCATTTTAAAACTATATAATCTCTATAGACACTGGGGGTTGCTTATGATTGTTAGTGTGTGTAGCTGTTAAAGAAGTGTGACCTCTCAATTTGAAGATATTTCCCTTGTACAGCGAATCACAATACCAGTGCTTCAATCAACTTATTCTCAATGTTGACATTTACTGTCCAAACAAAAGTATTTAAGTGTTAAGAACTCGGACTATCATACTACGTAATAATAAATTGTGCTCGTTATTATAGGCCTAAGTAAAACAATGAACTAATGTAAATAGCACACGAGATTCACTTAGCTAATCCTAAAAATTAAGCAGGTACTTATCACTTCACGACAACTACCGGAATACAAACATGTGTATCAGAGGAGGATATTATTCGTTATAATATTATTCCCTCTCGTAGAGATAAGGAAATGGAGAGATCGGCAAATACACATAGGCGTGTATATCTGACACGGGATTCAGGAACATTGTGACAGCCCATCTCATGCATGTGCTAGATAGGGGAGGCCGCCAGCTGCAAGAGGCTACTCAATACTTCAAATTTACAAGATTCGCAATTAATTTTCACCCACCAAAAGTTTGGTTTTGGCATGACAACCCGTATGGTTCCCTTGTTAGTTGAAGTTGGCAACCATGCAAACCTAATACACAGTCGGGCTTGTAAAATGCCCCTTAATCTCATGTACACAAATGTAATGATTAGGGCCAGAAGTTTATGACATGTCACATTTTCATATTGTTACTTTTTAAAAAGAGATGATGTTAGCTGGTAATATTCCTCTTTATAAAGTAAATAATGCTAATTTAAATAAATGATGCAAAATACATTGCACAAACTTTCTCACATATAGGCCTACGTCTTAAGATTTGAACTAATAAGATTTTTAATTACGAAAGAAACCAGTGTATACTAGTAGGCTCTTGTAATAATATATTCATGTGCATTTGTTTCTATTTTTTGGAGATGTATCCTCAACTGATATTCAGTTTAAATGATTATGATTAGGGCTCGGACTTTTAGGTGCTTATAAAAACGAAAATATTTATTTTTTGTGTTTAAAAAGTCAAAAATATGTTAAAAAATATGAAAATATTGTAATTAACTTATTTAACCAATATTTACAGAAGTAGCCCTACTCATCTAGTCAGCAAGTGTAGAACTGTTGCAGTGAACGACAAAAGTAGATCTTAAGTTGTGCATCTTAAAGCTGTGACGATTTTCACGGAACAGAGACTTGTATCTTGAAAATGTACGTTCAACATCTTGCATATTTGTAACACTGACACTCAGATGTTCCATCTGCTCCAAGTTCTCTACACTGTTACCCATTAAAATTTCTGAAATCTTGCGCAACACTTGTAACCCTTCATTCTTATTTAGGCATGACAGGAATTTTTCTTTAATTTTGTTTGCTTTTGAACCACTGATTTTGTTAAGTTTGTTTTCAATGTGTTTGATTTCTTTTTATTGATTCTGTCAACAATTGTTTTGTTGTTTCCAACTTAGTAATGCAGTGTGAGAGGAAACAGAAATTTGCACTAATGAAGGCCAAATCCGCCTGATTTATTTTCTGACTGAACATAACGCAACACATTGAAAATATGGCGCAATTTTACAAAAACTGTAAAAATATTCATTTGTAAACATGATATGTGGTAAAATATTACAAAAACTGTCAAAATATTCATTTCTAAACATGATATGTGGTAAAATATGTAAAAATAATTAAGTTACCAAAAATATTTATTCAAATAAGAAATATCGAAAATATTTTTTTTATGTGATATGCAACTCAGTATTTTGAATCCAAAGGTCCCAACCGAAACTTTCACAAAATCCAGAAATTATAAGTAATAGCAAAAAATATATGTATTTACCTTAAAGTCCTAGCCCTAATTATGATATTGGGAGACATAATGGCGATGAGTTATGGAAAGTAAACAAATCCTTTGCAAATAAAGAAAACATGAAGAACCCAAGTCAAAGTGGCTGGTCATAAGGTTCAGATTTGAACCCAGGACTTCTTACCTCGGCCGCCTAGATTGCTTTCATTGTGTTCATTACAACTCGATTAACTTATACTGCATTTCACAACAATAAGTTAATTAGCAGTATAGTTTCCTTCTTACTAGGGTAAACAAATATCAATCGTATTTTAACTAATGTCTAACATTCTGAATTAAAGTCATTTTTATTTTGTTTTCATCTCGATATCTATAATTTTTATAAAGAAATGTGCATGACAAAAAATGTTCATCTGAACTTTCTCTACAACTTTACTGTGCTAAGCTTTCATGTATCACCTACTGTAACAGACATAGTCTACAAAAATAAAAAAATGGATAAGAGTTAAGCAACCCATACATTATTTTTACAGAAAAATCTTTTTTGTTTATATTTTGAAAAAGTTATAATGAAATTCCCCTCAATATTTCATATATAATAATAAAAAATTCTTTTCAGTTCATTGAAATTCCAAAAAAAAAGTCCTTAATTAAAAAAAGTAACACAATAAACCGTTTACCAGCCATGCATGTCCATGGAATTTCAAAAACACTCTTTCCTGTTTCTAGGTACATGTTTCCCGGTGTTATCTAGATTTACACTTTCTGTCACAATCACGATTCTTTCTCTATACTACGTAGGCCTATATGTGAGAAAGTAAAATTTAATTTAATACGACACACAAGATTCCAGACGCACCAACAATGAGGAAAAATTATTTACCTTTTTATTATATTTCTGGCTTCTCAACCCTTTCACTGCTAACATAATATTCACTGTGAAAACTGGTGGTGCAAAATTAATTTGCAAATTTCTCTTTTAATCATAAATGGATAAACAGTTGCAAATAATTTGTCAACCTCCTCTGAAACAAGACCACAGCATATATTTCTTGAAGTTTAGACTGAATTACACAACCCTGGGGTTGCTTGCATGTTGGCACAAAACAGTAGGGTTATAACACATTTCAATGCATGGTGTAATACATCGCCTGAAATATTTAGCCCTACAGAGGGAACTATGGTGTTAGGATTTAGAAACAGATGACACTATAGGCTGAGTCACTTTGAATCACTCTCATGGAAAATTTCTATAATCTATTGGCAAACAAATATATATGCATTATGAATAGCATAGCCAGCAGTGATGTGTGCTGATTCATATACAGGGTGTATCATAATAATAGCGCAAACCGAAACTATTGAAAGTATATGATAACAGATGCAAGAAAGTTCCAACAAACTGACTTCATCCTTCGTCCTAATTAGTACAAATGAATTTGAAAAGTAGCTTTTCATGTAACTGCCATTCTAAATTACCTCACAATTCTCTCATACCTTAACTTAACAAGGAATACAATTATGCTTTAGTATGTTACATGTTATTAAAACTGTACACTCTTTCTGTTAAAGGTGGTGTTCAAAGTGTTGTCCTTGCACCCGGATGTAATACTACACTCGTCTCTGCAGTGACTTACGAATTCTTTCAAACACCCCCGATCATCTTGGAATTCTTGACAAGCACGTGCAATTCTTTGCTCCAGTACTTCAGCGGTATCAACATCAGTGGCGGCTCATAACTATATATTCGCAATAATAAATCTCACACATGGCTCGTTTGCTGACCCATGTTTACTGGAACTTTTTTGCTTCTGTTATCGTGTACTTTCAACCATTTCGGTTTGGACTAATAAATATGATACACTCTGTATGGCTGTAGCACTGAAAGGGTAAAGGTCATAAATATCAGGTCCCTAATAATGATGTTTTAAATCTTCCAAGTTAATCAAAGGTTACCCAATGTGAACACGCTGGTTAGTTTTAACATGTTTTTCACTCACACTTAGATTGGACGCATGTTGGTGATCATTCAAGACAGGATTTCCATGCATAATAAAATCTTAGCATATGTATGCTTTCACGCACTATCAAAATTCACACTTACATTTTATTTTTGAGTGGCACAATTTTACACTGACAGCCTTTCCAAATTTCTGGTAGTCAAGTTCATGCGTTTATCTATCAAAAGATGTTTGTAAGCAGAAAATGGCCTTCTATGTCACAAGAAGTGACACATGCAAACTTAAGTGATAATATCTGAGGCAAAATTCTTTGGCAAATTACTTTTTTCATGGAACACATAAATCCATAATCAGCCGCCCCCACAGCTGAGTGGTTAGACCACTTGCCTTCCACCGCTGGGACCCGGGATCAAATCTCGGTGGATTCATGTGGAATCTGTGGTGGACAAAATGGGGTCGGGCAGGTTTTCTCAGGGTTCTCCTGTTTCCCCTGCCATATATCATTCCACTGTTGCTCCATTCATCATAGTATGACCATTCGGTTGCAGTAAAAAATTATTATTATAAATGCTTAATCAGGATTTCCATTGTAAAGTTTGTCTTAATGTAAATTAAGTAATTTCGAACATTCTTATTCTTATTCTTAAATGCAGCTTGGGCATGTTCAATTCAAACTGATCATCAACTGAAAAACTGTTAACAACCTAAAACAGGAAATTATATCAATTATACAGCCTATAACTGAATAATATTTACTTTAAAATAATTTAATTTTCAAACCATCAGGTCTTTTCGGCTCACTCGGGGTATTGTGAGATCAGGAAAACCAACATTAAGTTATAAAATGCAGTATTATGCGATTTAATATAAAATATGCGGTCAAACTAGATGTAATATGCAAGATAAATTTCAAAATATGTAAACATCAAAAACATGCATTATGCATGAAACTGCCAATAAAAAGACCAAAACATACAATTATGCATAGAAAAAGTATACTCATTATTGGATTCAATAAGTTATGAAATGGAAAGGCCACTTAGCAAGTTTGAGAATTGTAACAAGCTTATATAAAACATGAATTTGCATGGAAATCCTTTCTTTAGTGATCATGTTCTTCCAAGTTCTGTCTGAGGTGTGACGGTCCTGTAGCATCAGCGACTTGTGGCATGCAGTTTAGTTTGTTGATACCATCAGATCCTGAAAACAAATAAGAAACCTATATATTAATGTGAAACATACGGTATGTACTACCCGTGCGTGATTTCTTGGGCGCTCGGCTCCCTAGTCCTCGATCGGTAGGTTTCGCTCAACTTCGTAGGTAGAGCTGACAACATTGAAACACGAAGTACGCTATACACCCTGACTTCTAGTGGCTTCAATACTAAGCTTTCATGCTGTCTCAGGATCCTTATTTATTTATTGACATTATCTTTTCTGACGCATGGAAAAAACACAATTTTGCGAATTGCTGGTTTCACAAACACGTCATTGTACATCTAACACTTTCCTCACCTCTTTAAGAATTCCTTATGTACTAATTTCTGACACTCCCGTGAACTCTGATGTCAATTTCATGGACTGAAAATTGAGCGAACTCTTCACAAAATGTATTAAGTACATTTAAAATTAGGCCTATAGTTTTCTCCACTTTTAGATGCCTTACCTCTCTTACATTTTACAACAGGAAATGGTGAAGCATGTTCTGCCAAGACTCTTCTTTATGCTTAAAACTAGTCACCCAGTGTAAAGATATTGAGCCTATAGCCTATTATATAATATTCTATTCCCGGAGGAAAATGACTTATTTGATAACCAAAGGCTTATGACATGTAATTAATTTATGCAATACCGTCACCACGTTATATTATTATACTGCATTAAAAATCGTTGTATATTAAATGTCACTACATAAAAGTGAGGATGATTCATCCTAAGTAATTATCCAATTCGGTATCCAATTTATTGTTTGTCCACATACCTCACACGCTGTTGATGTGTGCTTACCATACGCTCAATTCTCCTGAAATGTAATATCTTTAATTGACAACACTGCAGAAAGACTGGCGGACTAGCTGTATTTTCTTCCCCCCGACCCTCGCTTCCCCGTAAAACCAGCACCCAAGAAATCGCGCCTGGGTAGTACAAACATAAAATAAAGGAAATGGCGGATGAAAGTGACCAGCAGGATGTTTTTTATTATTATAATAATTAGTTTATTAATCTGATATTCATTTGTAGGCCTACATCAGCACTAGTTCTGCACCAAACCATGTACAAACAATTAAATTGAAGTTAACTTCCTTCTATATTGAAGATATTTCACAAAAAATATTTTATACAATTATCCTTATGGGACTGCTTCTTTCTTAGAACCATGAAAAATGGCCATATTTGAGGTTGTATGTTCTTTTAAATCTAAAAAATTCATACAAACACTCAGTTTGTTGCCAAAAATATGTGAAATGAAAGAAAAATCATGCCGGTGGCCATTTATATAACCTAAAATGGGGTAATTTTACACACAAAAGTACCAACTACTGTGGACAAAATACGAAATGTGTTGAAACTACACTCTTTGCCACAGTCTAACAGAGGCAGGGTTTGAATTAACAGGGGGATTTCCCCCGCTCATAAAAAAATTTCTCCGGCTCTTCAAATAAAAATTCCTTCCTTGACAGGGATTTTTTTTCTACATTGCATAAACTGCAGTTTAAAATTCCAATGCAATTACCGGAGACATTAACTTATGCATCTTCATATAATGCCGTTTTTGAACGTAACTGTATCACCAGCACAATGTGTAGCAACAAAATTTATCTAAAGGCACATACAGAGGCGTAACGAGGGGGGTTTAAACCCCCCCCCCCATTGATTAAAAAAAAGGAAAATTGTACAATTTTTTTAAGTCTGCTTATAAATTACTTAATACGAGTATAAAGCGTGGGAAGCTTAAAACTCGTTATTGTGGATCTTAATTTTTTTAATTTTCCGGGGGAGGACCCCCCAACCCCCGCTCCCACCCCCCAGACCCCCGGATATTATAACCCCCCCATATGGTCGGCCTGGTTACGTCTATGGGCACATACACATTGAGCCAACAAATGACAACCAACCGCTTTTTCACCCGAGATTCGGTTAGTGTGTACTGGAGGCAAATCAGAACCAATGAACTGGTTGGCCTTGGTTTAGGTTCAGGCTTTTGGTGGTAATTTCAAGGGTTCCCTCTCCTAGTGTAGACGGGAAAAGCGTTCGTTGCTCATGTAGTCACTTGTAATTTGACCTGGCTGTTCAACAGGTGTTTATACATATTTAATTTCGTCTTGTGTTGGAAATTGCTGGAGTATGGAGTGCAACAATCAGTCCTGGGCCCAATACTATTTCTAATTTTCATTAATAATCTTTCAATCAATATATCTCATGCACAAACTATCTTGTTCGCAGACGACACAATCTCATACTCAATAGCACTAATATTAATTCATTTCAAATTGAAGTAAATTAAGCTAAAAATAACAGTGAACGTTGGCTGAAAGAAAATATGCTATTAATTATTGTCAACAAATGCATATACTTCCACTTCAATCCTCGGGCCCAAAACAATAACTTACTTGTGAAAAATTAACAATACTGCTTTAGCTTTTAAAAGTGAGACTAAATTCTTCGGGTTTGGATGGACTTGGATCTTTCTTGGGAAAAGCACATTTCTGAACTCATTAAACGCCTCAGTAACTTTCATTTGCTTTTCGTGTTCTGTGTAATACCTGCTCCATACACGTCTTGAGAATAGTCTACTAGGCCTACTCCTATATTGAATCCCTAATCAGATATGGGATCCCCCCTTCTGGGGCTCGTCTCCTAAAGCTGATGGCATATTGAAATTGCAGAAGCGGATACTTAAAACAATTTTTTCATTTACCCATAAAAGCAACCAAAGAGCTCTTTGGAAAAATAGTAATCTTACCTGTACCAAGCTTATATAGCCTATATTTCAAACATTACTCTTAATCCATGAATAAAACTGAATTTCGTCTAAATTCTCGGATACATAATTATCACACAAGAATATTCAATAGCTTACACTTGGATTGTAATAGACTTACCAAAAGCTTACTTAGCATATCTCACATAGGAATTCTCACGTATCATCAGAAATAGCAAAATTCGAACAACAAAACTTTAAAGAAAAAATTAAAAAGATATTCTTTTGACTGGACAGTTTCTTAGTAGGCCTATTAAAGATTACTTAAACTCAATATTTTAACTATGCAACTTCATACTTATGTAAAAGTTCAAACCATTTACAACTTCATACTTAGTCTTAATCATAATTATTAGTTGATGTAAGCAAATTCTGGGCGAAAGATAGATTTATGCTGCGCACCGGCAAAGCTCCACCCGCTCTCGCCCGCCCGCTCGTTCCCCTGCTGACCCTTGCTTCCGAGCCAATGCGCACGCACCTCACTTATGTACATGGCTTCCTTGACAGTTGCAACGATGTTTTATGAAAGGTGTGGAAGGGTAAAAAGCTTCTGCATTTAGTTAAATAATGATAGGTAAATTCTAGGTCGGTGACAGGTTTTGTTCGGTTAGCAACGTTATGTTAATTTAGGAGCAATATACTGAATAGCGCGATGTTTATTATGTCTCACATTGAATCTCTTCTGCGATGAAACCCTAAACTCCGCCTTCCGAGGCGGGTCCCATTAGAGAGTTGGTGGGAGGAGCCTAGTGCGCAGCATAAAACTACTTTTTCCCAAATTCTGTGTACCGTAATATAAGATCATCTACATAATAAATATTATTATTTTTAATGGATTTAATTTGTGTTGTATTTAATTTGTTTCGCATTCTAATTTGTATTGTATCTTAACTTTATTGTGCATTCCTCTATTGTGACATGCCCCGTATCATTATTATAACTTGATCAAGTGGACGAAATTAACAATAAACGATAAATGTATTAATAATTAAGAAAATGGTAGCATCTTTGACTTTGACAAGATTTCAGAGCCAACTGTGATTCACATGACCAAATCCCTTGGTTTGATGTGGACAAGAGGCAGAACGCCAATGTGTTGGCGATCAACGTTCACCCCAATACATTGGTTGTCATTCGTTGGCCCAATCTGTATGCGCCTTAACAAGCATTTGACATGCGACATGTAACAGAAGCTTGACAATAGAAACATAAAAGGTTTGGGTCATTCTACAGAAATGTCTGCTTTTTAAATAATGAGAACACAAAATTAAATTTGGCTCAAAAAATCAGAAAAAAATCCTGGTTATTCTTCTATCCAAAGAAGAAACTTTCAGCATACTATGCATACACTTTACTCAAATTTGGGGTTACTGTCAACCAAAATTGATTTTAAGTTCCAGGAGAGTGATTTTACTTACTGATGCTATTATATCAGTGGAATCACACCTCCCCAAATTTAATTTTTCTGTTTATATGGTTTCAAAACTATCTAGGACCTAGGTCAGAATGGGAGTTGAGATGTAACTCGCAAAACAACATAAAATAAATTGCCCTCAAAATTTTCCAAAGTATTGATGGAATATGTTTAAAAATGTTAGGAAAAAGAATTAGGGAAAAAGAATTATTTAAGTCAAGAAGTAAAAATAAAGAAAGTGCACAAGAATCTTACAGGACTAATGTCGAATCACTCTACTGGCTACCATATCACTTTCCTGGAAAAAGTTAGCCAGGAGAGTGATTAATTTTCTTAGCCAGGAGAGTGAGGATTTTTATTCCTTTTGCCATGTGCAGGTAGTACAGACACAGCTTGATGTTAGGCTTTTAGGGAGACTTTTTGAATCACCAAAAGCATTTAATTGATCTATTTTCAATTTTTTTACTCTTAAATTTAAAACAATACTACAACCAGGAGAGTGATTGGCAATAAACATATTTACTTAAAAGTGAAGATGTATTTTGCTCAGTTGCACCAGGAATTACAACAAAAATGTCTTTTCTTCACTGGTCTTCTTTGTTCACTGGTCTGGAACAGCATTGCCACATTGAGAAGCAAAAAGTTTTCTTCCCTCTTTTTTCCTCAAATTTTTCTTATAGCGCCAGGAGAGTAAGTTCCGAAGCTGGGGACTGAACTTTTGAACAGAGTACAAACTTATTCAAACTTCAAAAATTTGAAACATACATGTGAACTAGTCCCCAATACAATAAAGAACAATGTCACAAAGTGAATTAAAATAATCATGCCACACATTGTTTCTATAGTCAATAGAGTACTGTAAATCTGGAGCGGGAACAGCCCAGGAGAGTGATTTTTTACTTAAAAGGGCTGAAATTCACTATGAAAAGTTTCCATAAGTTTGACATTGATTACTTAGTTTATAACAATGGGTCCCATAGTTAAACATGGATAAATAAAAATATAGAAATAACAATGCTATTTACAGAGTATTAAGAGAGGACAAAAAAAAGCGTAATTCCGGTAGAATGACCCGTTTACATTACTTCATTCTGTCACTTCTGCCGGCAATAATACAGTTTGTGATGACAAAGAGTGCAACAGTGAACAGTGTTCTGTGGTAGTCTTTTGGGTACGGTAGCCTATGTATTTTATAACGAGTGGATGTTCTGGTTACCGTACAGTAATAAAAAAATATTACACCAAAACAAAATAGGCCTAAGTTAGGCCTATTATGATACTGAATCAATTTTTGTACACATTTCTCAATTTATGCATGGAAGGACCTTTTTTCCCCTTCTTATTTAGACACTTTGCACAATTGAACAAATTTCACAATATTTCATGGAATTAGATTGCTTAATATTGGTATTTTACTCATGTACAAAGCTAAATATAACTAAGAAAAGCTGTTTTGTAGAATTTTGCGCCTATCTCTGTTCCAAAAGATATGGTCCCTACACATTATTGATTTACAGAAATGATTTCTATCGTTAGCCTCTGTAATTCTTTGTCAAAGACAAGTAGGCCTATCATGAAACTTTCAAAGCTCTGTGTGAACACTGCAAATAATAGTGTTGTCACGGGGATATCACATAGGCTACAGTATGAATTACATTTGGCGAAATGTTACAATTTAACATGCTGACTGTATTGCACAACAATTAACTAGGCCCAAAATGTCAGAGTCTGGCACATTAGCAGTTTTCCTCCTTTGAATAGATATTGAATAATATAGGCTTAATATTTTTTCATTCGGAAGACTAGTTTGAAGCAAAAGGAATAGGTCAAAGCCCTGTAAACCTTTAAGTGAAAAGTAAGCTGCAGGAATTGTGAATTTATTTGATAGTCTGTTCACCACAAAGCACAGTATCTTATTTGCTAGAGTAGGGTATTTACCAATGTTAAGAGCCATTTCATCGGCTATAGGCCTCACTGAGACAACCATCTCTGCTGGTTGCAGGCAATCACGTTCTACTCTTAGCCTGTCCTTCAACAGTTGCGAAATGCCAACATCACAGTCCACGTTCCCTAAATATCTGTTTAAGGTATTACGTGAAGGAGCAGTCAGCAACTGAGAACTTCTTCCATGTTCATACCCTTTAGGGGACGCTATTCTCCATGCCATACAGTACTGAATGGTTTGTTCTGACCATTGTGGCTTAGCCTTTCCAAAATTATTTATTTGGTCCAATAAATAAATCGCCTTTTGAGAATTTTCCTTTGCAGCTTGTTTTATTTTGAATAGTTTAATGACTTCTGGATTAGCATCGACCTTTCTTTGTAATATTTGGAGCTTGTTTTCTTTTTCCTTCAGCTTCTTTTCCAATCGCTGAATTTTTGACCGAAGTCTACAATTTATTATCTTTTGATAATTTGAATTATTAATCTTAGGAACGTCTACCTGAATTCCGACTTCAGCATTGCTTGCAGATTCTTTAGGAACGTCTACCTGAATTCCGACTTCAGCATTGCTTGCAGATTCTTCAGGAACGCTTATTTCGATAATTGATCTTTCATTTTCGTTTGACTGTGTACAGTTTGAAAAAGTTGGTCTTCCCGCTCTAACTATTTGTGGAGTTTTGCTAGTCCGTTGCAGATGTACGGGATATTTCAGACATTTGCTTGGTACAACACCCGGTTTCAAAATCTTCCTTTTACAATCTCTTCTGTAGTCTTCTTCTTTAAAGTGTAGAGAGCAAACATGAGCGTGATCAGAAGGAACCCATTTACTTCCTTCAACAGGACCTTGCCTTGATATAACAGCAAGCCATTTTCCCCTAAGTTCTTTAGCTGCTGGAATTTCATGGAATCTTATTCCTATAGAATGAGCCCTTCCCTGTTTAGATTTACAATTAGGAAAACAACAGTTCACCATTATTATCTTCTAGCAAGAACACAACATAGAACAGAACTATAATCAACAATGTTGGGTATGTTGTAGCAGAAAACGCGAAGCACTCGTTCGGACTGTATCGCCTCGACAGGAGAAATTAGGCAATTGCGCAATACGTAGTACTCTACGTAGTAATCCACGTTAAAATAAAGCATAGGACAGGCACTGTAATTCTCGAGACGGCGGTGATATAAATATGTCTGCTTACTATGGAATCTGCAACTAAATGAGGGTTAGGAGCATGCTGATAATAATGCTTACCTTAACTGTTCCCATGTGTGGCTGCTTTTCAATTTTTCTAGATACACCACAATAGTACACTTCATTTACACTTGCACCACTTACAGAAAATACAATTAAAACTGAAATATTCGGTAATGCCATTATATTCCTCCAACAACCGGAAGCCATATTTGAAAAGTGTTATTGCCAACGTATTTCAAGAAATCTCCCTAGAATGCCAACTTTCCCCGAAAAGACTTTAAATTTCCCACAATACTAATTTATGAACTTACAAGAGAGGGCTACAAATTAAACTAATTAGGATCCCTGGAACTGTAAGGTAGATTTACTGGCAAAACAAGCGAGAACTGATAGAGATATATTCAATATTCGGTAAATACCCTATCACATGGTTTCACAACAGATCGCAATATGGGTATAAATTTACATCTCATCTAATCTAAAAAATTCAGAGCTACAAACTATAGCAGTATAGCTACAATGGGGAGAGTGAAAACATTATATATAAAAAAAAGCCGTTGGTGAAGCTGAATCCACAAGATCAAGGCTGGTTTATGTTCTAGCAAGACAATCTTACTTAAGAGATGACGAAAGAATTAAATTTCTTCTGCAATCCACTAAGGCATATGAAAACCTGAGAAAAACACTGCTTATGAAAAGGTCGCAAATATGGTCAGATTTCTACTCTCCCAGGGCAATAATAGATTGAATGTGGACTTCTGCAAACTTTGAGAAGCGACATGTCATCGCTAGATTGTCTATATAATGAATTCCATCATTTAGTGTGCACGAACAAAACATATCATGAGCCAGCAGCTCATGTGTACTTGTGAGCAGTATTGTGATAGATATCATATAGAAATATGTAAGAAGAGAACCAGATCAGTAAGCGAGTATGCAATAGTCAAGAGTACCAACTCAAACTGAAATGCACTGTGTATGTTTGTTTACCCTATCAAGATATGCAAAATTTAAAGAAAATTGTTAGAGCCTTTTTGAGAAAATATAGTGAAAATGAAAATTTCATGTAAAATTCCCTTAAAAATAAGAGATACTTGTGACCAATATTCCTGTCACATCTTTAGAAGGTATCTGACCCAAATACAAAATTTTGTTTTCATGTCTATAGTACGGGGCAGAGGAAGTAATATGCCTATATAAAATTGAAAGTATGTATGTTTGTTTCCTATACAAATCTACGTGCTTTGAGCAATCTGCAGAAAATTCTGTACACATGCGCATTTCACTAGAAAAGAAACATAGTCAACATTAAAATTCAAACAAACCATCCCTTCCCTTGAAAAGTATAATTTCTGAAAATGTTACACTGAATTTACCAAACACAATTCATTTCTCATGAGAGCAACATTGTTTTCAGTGCTCACATAAGCAAAATTTACTTGTATTTTGCACTAGGCTGCTAATTACTGATGCAGTTTATTTATATATTAGCCAGAGGCTAATTATAATTAATCAAATAAATAAATAATAAGGCTGTGAAACGTGCAAGTAACTGGGCTATGGCAAATACAGAAAGGTTATCGACATAATTCATTTCTGTAAATCAATTATAAAGAATGAAATCAACATGAATAAATATCAGGTGTGATGAATCACGTAACTTCCTCTACCTTGAGCATGGAGAATATTTTCTGACTTCATATTTTGATGTAGAATAAGAGATAAAATACATGTGATACCAGTTGCTAAACAATGATTTATTTTGTAAGGCATCTTTTTGATGATTTGGAGTTCCAATAATTAAATCAAAACTGCATTTAGTCACATTTATAAAATAACATAACATTTATAAGACCTCGTAAAAGCACTGTCACTGAACTGTCTTCTGTGGTCTCCTCGCCGCGTGTCCGTTGACCAAAGTTTTGGACATATATTCGCTTAGCAAGGAAAGTGTAATCCAGTTGTTTCAGCCTGAGTGTGTGCTAATGAGTCTGTAAAAAAAATCCTATCCACTGATACATTATTCACAGCTGAAGGCTTTGTAATTTTAGTTGAGAAATGAAAGTTTATCATATGCTCTAAGCATGTAAATGCAGACAAAATAGGATAGGAACATTTTTAGTCCTATGCACGCAGTAATTTATTAGGTCCCATGTTTTGGGAAGGAAAATAAGAAAGCGATATTGAATTTCTTTTTCATTTCTGCTCCGAAACAGCTGTATGGAGACATGAGAGTGAGAAATAAAATATTTCATAAAGACAATACAATTTTATAAAACCAGAATTTCTGTTGTTTCTTATTTCAACCCCTACCAGGCATGGTGTGTAAATGCAATGGGTTGCAAAATTCTAAGATTTCTATGAGCCATAAAAAGCTATATCAAGCGTATTCTTAGGGAAAAGTTTTAGTGTGATAAGTCGTTCTCCCTTATTTCAAATTCTACATACCTATATAAGGGCCTAGAGTTTGAAAATTAATAGTCCATCATAAGTTAATTTCGAATTAGAAAATAAAATTAAATATTCCGTAAAGACAATACAACTTTATGTTACCGAAATTTCTATTTCTTATTTCTACCAGAAGTCATGGGTTGCAAAATTCTAAGTCCTGTATGGGCGACACAAAGCTATATCTAGCAATTTATATGAGAGAAAACGCCTATTTTTGAGTGTGATAGGTCAATCATCCTCACATCAAACTCAAGAAACATAAACATAAACATAAACATCAATTTTGAAAATCGAAAGCCCTCCATAAGTTAATTTTGAATTAAAAATTACAAAACCCGGGCGACGCCAGTCCTTTTAAGCTAATGTATAATAAAATTATATATGGTATGTCATATGTATGCAGACAAAGTACTGATTAAGCCAGGGCTTTCCAACTGAGGTGCTGCCACGGTACAGGCCAGCCCCGGCAGCAACACTGGTGTTGAATTGTAGCACCAGCTTGAGGTGGGTGAAGGTAGGAAGTGGCAGAGGCAGCTCCTCAGGTCATGAAAACAATTATTAATAACAATTTTGTGAACACATAAATACACCACTCTCTACACACATTGAGTTTGCCTTCGTGTACATTTAGAATTAAGTCTATTGTTGACATCGTTTTACCTGAACTAATTTACTAATATTGGGTACAATCAATTTGGCAATGGAAATTCCAAGTTAGGTCTTTAAGGCAGCATTGTAAGTTCTGGTTTTACTCTTATTTAAATTCATGTTTGAAAACATCTGTTTGGATGCATAAGTTGTACCGAACATTGACGTAAATTTTAAGACAAGTGTATGAAATTTGGGAATTTCCTATAGATGAATACCTTTGTAAAATGAAAGTAAATCACCGAGTGGTAGTATCTGACGTTTAGGATTGCATCGCACTGTACTTTGTTTGGAAACATGACAGTGATTTTTCATGTTGCACTGAAAATGGTGTCATAAATATTTCAAGTTGAGGTGCCATATCATTGACTTCTTTGAACCAGGCATCGAATTCATCGTACAAATTCTGTAACGACGTCTGATACTCTCCAAGGTTTTCGTAAATAGACAAATTTAATGCTTTTAATAAAGCAAAATTGTCAAAATTTCCAGCTTTAAGCTGATCTTCAAATAATAAACTCTGCATTTTAAAAGCCTTAATTTTATCACACATGGTGCTAATTAACGTATTTCTCCCTTGCAGTGAAATATTTAAATAATTTAAATAAGATGTTATAACCGCCAAGAAAGCAAGGTCAGCTACCCATTGTACAGTCTCCGATGCTCACATGCAGTAGCACTGTCTGCTACGTGTGGAAGGAGAGCACCGTTGCCGTTGAGTGCTGTGATGGTGCGCCCCAGCACCAAGAGCTCAAATTGGAAAGGTCTGGATTAAGCTAAGTTTTTATGTATCCACATCTGATAGTTGAAGAGAAGCCTTTCGGTCCTTAAATACACGAGAGGGAAGTAAAAAGAATTAATTAAATAAATAGTGTGTCTAAATATTTACAAAGCATTTGGCTTGAAGAAGAGATAGAATCAAAATTTCACATTTAGAAGAAACATTTCTTACACAAAATTCATTGATTTATATCCACCTTTGGAAATCATACGTTACTTATAATACAACATGCTTCAATCTGGAAGTAAAGATCGTTAGCATCTGCCCTCTGCCCTCTTTCTTTCCTGAAGAAATCTGTGGGGACGTTTTTTAAGCTATGATGTTTGTACAGTATTTTCAGTTTCAGAGAACCTCAAAATGTGTAATAATGCTGTAAACTTATATGAAATTTCAGGGTTGAACAAACACTTGGGCCTTCTATGCTTACAGTACTTTAGAGAAAGTAAAAGTAAATGACAGAAATTATCTTGAACATTGAGGGTCTTTAAAGGAAAAGTAAACTAAAAATTCAGTATCATTTTCTTCATACGGATTGAAAGAAAATGTTTTTAAGAAATGATATTCACTGTTAGAAATGTTTTACACCTTCACATTTAATCACAAAACGAATATATTTATTGTAAAGCGATGGGCGCGTGACGTCACGCTTGACGAAGGCTTGGCTCAGTCTCGCCCGGTGAAAGACATTTCACAGTATTCTGTCTACTGTTACAGTTTTTTAGTGAGTATCTGTTCAAACAATGGTTTATTGTTGTGTTGTGGGGTGTACAAACTCATCGTCGAAGAGTGATAAGTGATAACACACTTAAAATATCTTTTCATCGATTTCCCAACAGAGATAAGTCATCCGAACGTAAATAAGCAATGGCTGATAAAAATAAAAAGAGAAAAATTTGTTCCTACTAAATACAGTACGGTTTGTTTACAACATTTTGAAGAAAATGATACCGAGCTTTCGGTACAGTTACGAAAACAGTTATCTGGAGAAACCCCGCAATCTGTTTAAAAAAGAAGTGCTGTGCCATCACTTCTTTTGCGTGGGAAATCTGAAACACCGCCAATGAAGTAAAGAAAATCGTCGTACTCGAGGAAGAAGGAAATGAGAGAGTTATTGCAAGATTTGAACAGTAATCCTTCAGTATCCGGGAATGGACAAATCATGAATGTGGAATCTAGTATTTATGACGAAAATTCAGTTTCTAACAGCGTAGGCGTTCAGTGTGAACTAGGAAATGATACTTATGTCAATGTTTGCACAGATTCATTGAATGTTTCTTCTAGAAATTGTGATTTGGATTAGATAGCTCTTTTAGCATTTCAGAAATTTCTACTACCGCAAAAGATGATTCTGAATCTGAATGTGACTCTGTTCGTATCTTGAAAAAATATTTTGTTTTTGAACTGTATTAGATCTAAGTATTAACTGATAACGCCTGGCAACTAGTGTATCTTTATTTATAATAACGCTATCGAATGAGCAATGTCGTGTTATACAGTCTACAACCCCCTTCTGTTCACAAATTACTTCACAGTCCCAACAACACACACTTTCGTGGCCCGTTTTCATATGTATACACAGCCCACATTTACACCATTCCGTATTTTCTTTTCTTCCTTGCAATTCTTTCAATAATTCTTTGTCATTTTCTTTTCGTGTGATATTAATTTGTGAATACCGAGATTTGACCTTAGAAGGTAACATTGCAGGCATCTCTGTCAACAACAAACACAAATGAGACTTGGTGGTGTATTAGAAACACACGCTCGAGCATTACAGCAGCTGTTGTCCTGCTAGCGAGTTAGTCAGGTGTGACGTCACAGCAGCTTTTCACTTCACCCGTACAAGGCGTAATATTGGGCACCTGAAGTTCACGAGATCACCATTCGTTTCGTAATTCAAAGCTCCGTGCGATGAGATTAAAATAAGAAAATGGTATTTTTTTAGTTTACCCTTCCTTTAACGCCTGCAAAGGTTCAGACATTAGCCTAAGAAGAGTGGAAACAGAATTGGAAGTTTTGAGTCTCTGTGAGCTAACATTGTGAGCAGATTTGAACCTTCCAATTCTGTTTCCACTCTTCTTAAACCGACGAATTAACCGTTGCAGCCATTACAGACCCTCTTCGTAGGGTACTCTAGGGAGTGTATTTGTACATACTTTTGACAATGCAAGTAGGGATCATGGAAAATAAAGCCACTGGAATAAAAGTTAGCCCCGTAGTATAATATAATTATTATGTATGACATTCTCTTCATGGAAATTGGTTTTAAAAATAAAGAGAATGTCATTACATCACATCGCATACCCGAAGGATACATAAGCCAATTAAAATCTGATTAATGTACTCTTGTAAATTTCTTTACTATAAGCATGGCCGATAAATTTTTCTCACTTCATATTCTGATATAGAACAAGAGGCCATATTGAAAAGAGCACGTATTCAGAGTGGGTGGCATATTTCTACCTTTCAGATATATTTTTTTTTTCAAACAAATGATTCAATTAAAAGTTTTATCTCTTAGTATAAGCACCGTTTGTGTATAACTTAAATAAAATTGTAAGCACTGTTTCCATGAAAATCTCGATAAACTAAATTAACTTCATGTGAAGGGCCCTTAAAATAAATGAGTCATCACCAATGTTGGTATCACATCCCCAATAATTACCTAACCCAAATACAAAATTTTGTTTTCGTACAATTTTCTGTTACAAGAGGCAGTATTGCAAAGAGTGCATATTCAAAATAGGTGTCTTATAACTACCCTTCAAAGAATTTTTTCGAAAAAATGTTTCAAGTAAGAGTTTTAGAGCTGTGTTGGCTGTCTTCTTGCCTTTCAAATGGAATATTAAAATAAAGTTGAAATGACAGCCTTGAAATTACTTAAAATGAGAAAAGATTACCATTAGAGTATGAGCAAGAACTATGTATTTTAAAGCCTTAATGTAAAGTCAGCCTTTTAGAAAGACTACTGAAGGCTTAATGGCATCACACGAAGCAGAGATGAATTTCAGTGCATCCAGCAGTCACAGATTTCACAGATCCTGATGCACCATTAATGTTGCTCAGGTACTCTAGCTCTAGAATTGTTTCAGCACTTTAATTACCTCTTGAACCATGGGCTGCAGCGTACTGGTGGTATTCGGGGGTAGAAAAAGAAGTTCAATGCTCTGAAAATTTACATCCTTTGGATGAGCACAAAAACTGTCTGCAATTGCACAATGAGTATAATCTTTTTATGTTCTCTCTTCATTTTGCTGTCAAGTGTTAATAAACTGAACCAGTTTCTGATTTACATATTCATAAGGCAACCTACACATGTGTTTGAAGGAGCATGGACTGGCAGACTTGTCAAATGCAAGCAATTTCAGTTTTTCATATCCATTTGCATCATGATACGTTTCTTACACATTTTCTCTTTTTTGTAGGTTTCATTTTTTATAGTGAAGAACTTGTCTGGCGTAAATTTAAAAAATAAGCCCAGCTCATCTCTTAGATTATGTTATCTACACTCCTTCTGACTTAAACTATACCAGTTTAGTGTTCCTTTTAAAGCTTCCACTCCTACTGAGTGGAGCTTACACTACTGAGTAGGAGCTTACACTCCTACTGATTAGCCTTCTCGGAATTCTGGGCGCAATTTTCGAAATTTTCAAAGGGGTTAGCCTTTTCGGAATTCGGGGCAAATTTTCGAAATTTTCAAAGGGGTTACCCTTCTCGGAATTCTGGGCGCATTTTTCGAAATTTTCAAACTGGTAAGCCTTCTCGGAATTCTAGGCGCATTTTTCGAAATTTTCAAAGGGGTTAGCCTTCTCGGAATTCTGGGCGCAATTTTCGAAATTTTCAAAGGGGTTAGCCTTCTCGGAATTCTGGGCGCAATTTTCGAAATTTTCAAAGGGGTTAGCCTTCTCGGAATTCTGGGCGCAATTTTCGAAATTTTCAAAGGGGTTAGCCTTCTCGGAATTCTGGGCGCAATTTTAGAAATTTTCAAAGGGGATAGCCTTCTCGGAATTCTGGGCGCATTTTTCGAAATTTTCAAAGGGGTTAGCCTTCTCGGAATTCTGGGCGCAATTTTCGAAATTTTCAAAGGGGTTAGCCTTCTCGGAATTCTGGGCGCAATTTTCGAAATTTTCAAAGGGGTTAGCCTTCTCGGAATACTGGGCGCAATTTTCGAAATTTTCAAAGGGGTTAGCCTTCTCGGAATTCTGGGCGCATTTTTCGAAATTTTCAAAGAAGTTAGCCTTCTCGGAATTCTGGGCGCAATTTTCGAAATTTTCAAAGGGGTTAGCCTTCTCGGAGTTCCGGGCGCAATTTTCGAAATTTTCAAAGGGGTTAGCCTTCTCGGAATTCTGGGCGCAATTTTCGAAATTTTCAAAGGGGTTCTCGGAATTCTGGGCGCATTTTTCGAAACTTTCAAAGGGGTTAGCCTTCTCGGAATTCTGGGCGCAATTTTCGAAATTTTCAAAGGGGTTAGCCTTCTCGGAATTCTGGACGCGATTTTCGAAATTTTCAAAGGGGTTAGCCTTCTCGGAATTCTGGGCGCAATTTTCGAAATTTTCAATGGGGTTAACCTTTTCGGAATTCGGGGCAAATTGTCGAAATTTTCAAAGGGCTTAGCATTCTCGGAATTCTGGGCGCAATTTTCGAAATGTTCAAAGGGGTTAGCCTTCTCGGAATTCTGGGCGCAATTTTCGAAATTTTTAAAGGGGTTAGCATTCTCGGAATTCTGGGCGCAATTTTCGAAATTTTCAATGGGGTTAGCCTTCTCGGAATTCTGGGCGCATTTTTCAAAGGGGTTAGCCTTCTCGGAATTCTGGGCGCATTTTTCGAAATTTTCAAAGGGGTTAGCCTTCTCGGAATTCTGGGCGCATTTTTCGAAATTTTCAAAGGGGTTAGCTTTCTCGGAATTCTGGGCGCAATTTTCGAAATTTTCAAAGGTGTTAGCCTTCTCGGAATTCTGGGCGCAATTTTCGAAATTTTCAAAGGGGTTAGCCTTCTCGGAATTCTGGGCGCAATTTTCGAAATTTTCAAAGGGGTTAACCTCCTCGGAATTCTGGGCGCATTTTTCGAAATTTTCAAAGGGGTTAGCCTTCTCGGAATTCTGGACGCGATTTTCGAAATTTTCAAAGGGGTTAGCCTTCTCGGAATTCTGGGCGCAATTTTCGAAATTTTCAATGGGGTTAACCTTTTCGGAATTCGGGGCAAATTGTCGAAATTTTCAAAGGGCTTAGCATTCTCGGAATTCTGGGCGCAATTTTCGAAATGTTCAAAGGGGTTAGCCTTCTCGGAATTCTGGGCGCAATTTTCGAAATTTTTAAAGGGGTTAGCATTCTCGGAATTCTGGGCGCAATTTTCGAAATTTTCATTGGGGTTAGCCTTCTCAGAATTCTGGGCGCATTTTTCAAAGGGGTTAGCCTTCTCGGAATTCTGGGCGCATTTTTCAAAGGGGTTAGCCTTCTCGGAATTCTGGGCGCATTTTTCGAAATTTTCAAAGGGGTTAGCTTTCTCGGAATTCTGGGCGCAATTTTCGAAATTTTCAAAGGTGTTAGCCTTCTCGGAATTCTGGGCGCAATTTTCGAAATTTTCAAAGGGGTTAGCCTTCTCGGAATTCTGGGCGCAATTTTCGAAATTTTCAAAGGGGTTAACCTTCTCGGAATTCTGGGCGCATTTTTCGAAATTTTCAAAGGGGTTAGCCTTCTCGGAATTCTGAGCGCATTTTCGAAATTTTCAAAGGGGTTGGCCTTCTCGGAATTCTGGGCGCATTTTTCGAAATTTTCATAAGGGTTAGCCTTCTCGGAATTCTGGGCGCATTTTTCGAAATTTTCAAAGGGGTTAGCCTTCTCGGAATTCTGGGCGCATTTTTCGAAATTTTCAAAGGGGTTAGCCTTCTCGGAATTCTGGGCGCAATTTTCGAAATTTTCAAAGGGGTTAGCCTTCTCGGAATTCTGGGCGCAATTTTCGAAATGTTCAAAGGGGTTAGCCTTCTCGGAATTCTGGGCGCAATTTTCGAAATTTTCAAAGGGATTAGCCTTCTCGGAATTCTGGGCGCAATTTTCGAAATTTTCAAAGGGGTTAGCCTTCTCGGAATTCTGGGCGCATTTTCGAAATTTTCAAAGGGGTTAGCCTTCTCGGAATTCTGGGCGCATTTTTCGAAATTTTCAAAGGGGTTAGCCTTTTCGGAATTCTGGGCGCAATTTTCGAAATTTTCATAGGGATTAGCCTTCTCGGAATTCTGGGCGCAATTTTCGAAATTTTCAAAGGGGTTAGCCTTCTCGGAATTCTGGGCGCATTTTTCGAAATTTTCAAAGGGGTTAGCCTTCTCGGAATTCTGGGCGCATTTTTCGAAATTTTCAAAGGGGTTAGCCTTCTCGGAATTCTGGGCGCAATTTTCGAAATTTTCAAAGGGGTTAGCCTTCTCGGAATTCTGGGCGCAATTTTCGAAATTTTCAAAGGGGTTAGCCTTCTCGGAATACTGGGCGCAATTTTCGAAATTTTCAAAGGGGTTAGCCTTCTCGGAATTCTGGGCGCATTTTTCGAAATTTTCAAAGAAGTTAGCCTTCTCGGAATTCTGGGCGCAATTTTCGAAATTTTCAAAGGGGTTAGCCTTCTCGGAATTCTGGGCGCAATTTTAGAAATTTTCAAAGGGGTTAACCTTCTCGGAATTCTGGGCGCATTTTTCGAAATTTTCAAAGGGATTAATTAGCCTTCTCGGAATTCTGGGCGCAATTTTCGAAATTTTCAAAGGGGTTAGCCTTCTCGGAATTCTGGGCGCATTTTTCGAAATTTTCAAAGGGGTTAGCCTTCTCGGAATTCTGGGCGCATTTTTCGAAATTTTCAAAGGGGTTAGCCTTCTCGGAATTCTGGGCGCAATTTTCGAAATTTTCTAAGGGGTTAGCCTTCTCGGAATTCTGGGCGCAATTTTCGAAATTTTCAAAGGGGTTAGCCTTCTCGGAATTCTGGGCGCATTTTTCGAAATTTTCAAAGGGGTTAGCCTTCTCGGAATTCTGGGCGCAATTTTCGAAATTTTCAAAGGGGTTAGCCTTCTCGGAATTCTGGGCGCAATTTTCGAAATTTTCAAAGGGGTTAGCCTTCTCGGAATACTGGGCGCAATTTTCGAAATTTTCAAAGGGGTTAGCCTTCTCGGAATTCTGGGCGCATTTTTCGAAATTTTCAAAGGGGTTAGCCTTCTCGGAATTCTGGGCGCAATTTTCGAAATTTTCAAAGGGGTTAGCCTTCTCGGAATTCTGGACGCAATTTTAGAAATTTTCAAAGGGGTTAACCTTCTCGGAATTCTGGGCGCATTTTTCGAAATTTTCAAAGGGATTAGCCTTCTCGGAATTCTGGGCGCAATTTTCGAAATTTTCAAAGGGGTTAGCCTTCTCGGAATTCTGGGCGCATTTTTCGAAATTTTCAAAGGGGTTAGCCTTCTCGGAATTCTGGGCGCATTTTTCGAAATTTTCAAAGGGGTTAGCCTTCTCGGAATTCTGGGCGCAATTTTCGAAATTTTCAAAGGGGTTAGCCTTCTCGGAATTCTGGGCGCAATTTTCGAAATTTTCAAAGGGGTTAGCCTTCTCGGAATACTGGGCGCAATTTTCGAAATTTTCAAAGGGGTTAGCCTTCTCGGAATTCTGGGCGCATTTTTCGAAATTTTCAAAGAAGTTAGCCTTCTCGGAATTCTGGGCGCAATTTTCGAAATTTTCAAAGGGGTTAGCCTTCTCGGAGTTCCGGGCGCAATTTTCGAAATTTTCAAAGGGGTTAGCCTTCTCGGAATTCTGGGCGCAATTTTCGAAATTTTCAAAGGGGTTCTCGGAATTCTGGGCGCATTTTTCGAAACTTTCAAAGGGGTTAGCCTTCTCGGAATTCTGGGCGCAATTTTCGAAATTTTCAAAGGGGTTAGCCTTCTCGGAATTCTGGACGCGATTTTCGAAATTTTCAAAAGGGTTAGCCTTCTCGGAATTCTGGGCGCAATTTTCGAAATTTTCAATGGGGTTAACCTTTTCGGAATTCGGGGCAAATTGTCGAAATTTTCAAAGGGCTTAGCATTCTCGGAATTCTGGGCGCAATTTTCGAAATGTTCAAAGGGGTTAGCCTTCTCGGAATTCTGGGCGAAATTTTCGAAATTTTTAAAGGGGTTAGCATTCTCGGAATTCTGGGCGCAATTTTCGAAATTTTCAATGGGGTTAGCCTTCTCGGAATTCTGGGCGCATTTTTCAAAGGGGTTAGCCTTCTCGGAATTCTGGGCGCATTTTTCGAAATTTTCAAAGGGGTTAGCCTTCTCGGAATTCTGGGCGCAATTTTCGAAATTTTCAAAGGGGTTAGCCTTCTCGGAATTCTGGGCGCATTTTTCGAAATTTTCAAAGGGGTTAGCCTTCTCGGAATTCTGGGCGCATTTTTCGAAATTTTCAAAGGGGTTAGCCTTCTCGGAATTCTGGGCGCAATTTTCGAAATTTTCAAAGGGGTTAGCCTTCTCGGAATTCTGGGCGCATTTTTCGAAATTTTCAAAGGGGTTAGCCTTCTCGGAATTCTGGGCGCAATTTTCGAAATTTTCAAAGGGGTTAGCCTTCTCGGAATTCTGGGCGCAATTTTCGAAATTTTCAAAGGGGTTAGCCTTCTCGGAATACTGGGCGCAATTTTCGAAATTTTCAAAGGGGTTAGCCTTCTCGGAATTCTGGGCGCATTTTTCGAAATTTTCAAAGGGGTTAGCCTTCTCGGAATTCTGGGCGCAATTTTCGAAATTTTCAAAGGGGTTAGCCTTCTCGGAATTCTGGGCGCAATTTTAGAAATTTTCAAAGGGGTTAACCTTCTCGGAATTCTGGGCGCATTTTTCGAAATTTTCAAAGGGATTAGCCTTCTCGGAATTCTGGGCGCAATTTTCGAAATTTTCAAAGGGGTTAGCCTTCTCGGAATTCTGGGCGCATTTTTCGAAATTTTCAAAGGGGTTAGCCTTCTCGGAATTCTGGGCGCATTTTTCGAAATTTTCAAAGGGGTTAGCCTTCTCGGAATTCTGGGCGCAATTTTCGAAATTTTCAAAGGGGTTAGCCTTCTCGGAATACTGGGCGCAATTTTCGAAATTTTCAAAGGGGTTAGAATTCTCGGAATTCTGGGCGCATTTTTCAAAGGGGTTAGCCTTCTCGGAATTCTGGGCGCATTTTTCAAAGGGGTTAGCCTTCTCGGAATTCTGGGCGCATTTTTCGAAATTTTCAAAGGGGTTAGCTTTCTCGGAATTCTGGGCGCAATTTTCGAAATTTTCAAAGGTGTTAGCCTTCTCGGAATTCTGGGCGCAATTTTCGAAATTTTCAAAGGGGTTAGCCTTCTCGGAATTCTGGGCGCAATTTTCGAAATTTTCAAAGGGGTTAACCTTCTCGGAATTCTGGGCGCATTTTTCGAAATTTTCAAAGGGGTTAGCCTTCTCGGAATTCTGAGCGCATTTTCGAAATTTTCAAAGGGGTTGGCCTTCTCGGAATTCTGGGCGCATTTTTCGAAATTTTCATAAGGGTTAGCCTTCTCGGAATTCTGGGCGCATTTTTCGAAATTTTCAAAGGGGTTAGCCTTCTCGGAATTCTGGGCGCATTTTTCGAAATTTTCAAAGGGGTTAGCCTTCTCGGAATTCTGGGCGCAATTTTCGAAATTTTCAAAGGGGTTAGCCTTCTCGGAATTCTGGGCGCAATTTTCGAAATGTTCAAAGGGGTTAGCCTTCTCGGAATTCTGGGCGCAATTTTCGAAATTTTCAAAGGGATTAGCTTTCTCGGAATTCTGGGCGCAATTTTCGAAATTTTCAAAGGGGTTAGCCTTCTCGGAATTCTGGGCGCATTTTCGAAATTTTCAAAGGGGTTAGCCTTCTCGGAATTCTGGGCGCATTTTTCGAAATTTTCAAAGGGGTTAGCCTTTTCGGAATTCTGGGCGCAATTTTCGAAATTTTCATAGGGATTAGCCTTCTCGGAATTCTGGGCGCAATTTTCGAAATTTTCAAAGGGGTTAGCCTTCTCGGAATTCTGGGCGCATTTTTCGAAATTTTCAAAGGGGTTAGCCTTCTCGGAATTCTGGGCGCATTTTTCGAAATTTTCAAAGGGGTTAGCCTTCTCGGAATTCTGGGCGCAATTTTCGAAATTTTCAAAGGGGTTAGCCTTCTCGGAATTCTGGGCGCAATTTTCGAAATTTTCAAAGGGGTTAGCCTTCTCGGAATACTGGGCGCAATTTTCGAAATTTTCAAAGGGGTTAGCCTTCTCGGAATTCTGGGCGCATTTTTCGAAATTTTCAAAGAAGTTAGCCTTCTCGGAATTCTGGGCGCAATTTTCGAAATTTTCAAAGGGGTTAGCCTTCTCGGAATTCTGGGCGCAATTTTAGAAATTTTCAAAGGGGTTAACCTTCTCGGAATTCTGGGCGCATTTTTCGAAATTTTCAAAGGGATTAATTAGCCTTCTCGGAATTCTGGGCGCAATTTTCGAAATTTTCAAAGGGGTTAGCCTTCTCGGAATTCTGGGCGCATTTTTCGAAATTTTCAAAGGGGTTAGCCTTCTCGGAATTCTGGGCGCATTTTTCGAAATTTTCAAAGGGGTTAGCCTTCTCGGAATTCTGGGCGCAATTTTCGAAATTTTCTAAGGGGTTAGCCTTCTCGGAATTCTGGGCGCAATTTTCGAAATTTTCAAAGGGGTTAGCCTTCTCGGAATTCTGGGCGCATTTTTCGAAATTTTCAAAGGGGTTAGCCTTCTCGGAATTCTGGGCGCAATTTTCGAAATTTTCAAAGGGGTTAGCCTTCTCGGAATTCTGGGCGCAATTTTCGAAATTTTCAAAGGGGTTAGCCTTCTCGGAATACTGGGCGCAATTTTCGAAATTTTCAAAGGGGTTAGCCTTCTCGGAATTCTGGGCGCATTTTTCGAAATTTTCAAAGGGGTTAGCCTTCTCGGAATTCTGGGCGCAATTTTCGAAATTTTCAAAGGGGTTAGCCTTCTCGGAATTCTGGACGCAATTTTAGAAATTTTCAAAGGGGTTAACCTTCTCGGAATTCTGGGCGCATTTTTCGAAATTTTCAAAGGGATTAGCCTTCTCGGAATTCTGGGCGCAATTTTCGAAATTTTCAAAGGGGTTAGCCTTCTCGGAATTCTGGGCGCATTTTTCGAAATTTTCAAAGGGGTTAGCCTTCTCGGAATTCTGGGCGCATTTTTCGAAATTTTCAAAGGGGTTAGCCTTCTCGGAATTCTGGGCGCAATTTTCGAAATTTTCAAAGGGGTTAGCCTTCTCGGAATTCTGGGCGCAATTTTCGAAATTTTCAAAGGGGTTAGCCTTCTCGGAATACTGGGCGCAATTTTCGAAATTTTCAAAGGGGTTAGCCTTCTCGGAATTCTGGGCGCATTTTTCGAAATTTTCAAAGAAGTTAGCCTTCTCGGAATTCTGGGCGCAATTTTCGAAATTTTCAAAGGGGTTAGCCTTCTCGGAGTTCCGGGCGCAATTTTCGAAATTTTCAAAGGGGTTAGCCTTCTCGGAATTCTGGGCGCAATTTTCGAAATTTTCAAAGGGGTTCTCGGAATTCTGGGCGCATTTTTCGAAACTTTCAAAGGGGTTAGCCTTCTCGGAATTCTGGGCGCAATTTTCGAAATTTTCAAAGGGGTTAGCCTTCTCGGAATTCTGGACGCGATTTTCGAAATTTTCAAAAGGGTTAGCCTTCTCGGAATTCTGGGCGCAATTTTCGAAATTTTCAATGGGGTTAACCTTTTCGGAATTCGGGGCAAATTGTCGAAATTTTCAAAGGGCTTAGCATTCTCGGAATTCTGGGCGCAATTTTCGAAATGTTCAAAGGGGTTAGCCTTCTCGGAATTCTGGGCGAAATTTTCGAAATTTTTAAAGGGGTTAGCATTCTCGGAATTCTGGGCGCAATTTTCGAAATTTTCAATGGGGTTAGCCTTCTCGGAATTCTGGGCGCATTTTTCAAAGGGGTTAGCCTTCTCGGAATTCTGGGCGCATTTTTCGAAATTTTCAAAGGGGTTAGCCTTCTCGGAATTCTGGGCGCAATTTTCGAAATTTTCAAAGGGGTTAGCCTTCTCGGAATTCTGGGCGCATTTTTCGAAATTTTCAAAGGGGTTAGCCTTCTCGGAATTCTGGGCGCATTTTTCGAAATTTTCAAAGGGGTTAGCCTTCTCGGAATTCTGGGCGCAATTTTCGAAATTTTCAAAGGGGTTAGCCTTCTCGGAATTCTGGGCGCAATTTTCGAAATTTTCAAAGGGGTTAGCCTTCTCGGAATTCTGGGCGCATTTTTCGAAATTTTCAAAGGGGTTAGCCTTCTCGGAATTCTGGGCGCAATTTTCGAAATTTTCAAAGGGGTTAGCCTTCTCGGAATTCTGGGCGCAATTTTCGAAATTTTCAAAGGGGTTAGCCTTCTCGGAATACTGGGCGCAATTTTCGAAATTTTCAAAGGGGTTAGCCTTCTCGGAATTCTGGGCGCATTTTTCGAAATTTTCAAAGGGGTTAGCCTTCTCGGAATTCTGGGCGCAATTTTCGAAATTTTCAAAGGGGTTAGCCTTCTCGGAATTCTGGGCGCAATTTTAGAAATTTTCAAAGGGGTTAACCTTCTCGGAATTCTGGGCGCATTTTTCGAAATTTTCAAAGGGATTAGCCTTCTCGGAATTCTGGGCGCAATTTTCGAAATTTTCAAAGGGGTTAGCCTTCTCGGAATTCTGGGCGCATTTTTCGAAATTTTCAAAGGGGTTAGCCTTCTCGGAATTCTGGGCGCATTTTTCGAAATTTTCAAAGGGGTTAGCCTTCTCGGAATTCTGGGCGCAATTTTCGAAATTTTCAAAGGGGTTAGCCTTCTCGGAATACTGGGCGCAATTTTCGAAATTTTCAAAGGGGTTAGAATTCTCGGAATTCTGGGCGCATTTTTCGAAATTTTCAAAGAAGTTAGCCTTCTCGGAATTCTGGGCGCAATTTTCGAAATTTTCAAAGGGGTTAGCCTTCTCGGAGTTCCGGGCGCAATTTTCGAAATTTTCAAAGGGGTTAGCCTTCTCGGAATTCTGGGCGCAATTTTCGAAATTTTCAAAGGGGTTCTCGGAATTCTGGGCGCATTTTTCGAAACTTTCAAAGGGGTTAGCCTTCTCGGAATTCTGGGCGCAATTTTCGAAATTTTCAAAGGGGTTAGCCTTCTCGGAATTCTGGACGCGATTTTCGAAATTTTCAAAGGGGTTAGCCTTCTCGGAATTCTGGGCGCATTTTTCGAAATTTTCAAAGGGGTTAGCCTTCTCGGAATTCTGGGCGCATTTTTCGAAATTTTCAAAGGGGTTAGCTTTCTCGGAATTCTGGGCGCAATTTTCGAAATTTTCAAAGGTGTTAGCCTTCTCGGAATTCTGGGCGCAATTTTCGAAATTTTCAAAGGGGTTAGCCTTCTCGGAATTCTGGGCGCAATTTTCGAAATTTTCAAAGGGGTTAACCTTCTCGGAATTCTGGGCGCATTTTTCGAAATTTTCAAAGGGGTTAGCCTTCTCGGAATTCTGAGCGCATTTTCGAAATTTTCAAAGGGGTTGGCCTTCTCGGAATTCTGGGCGCATTTTTCGAAATTTTCATAAGGGTTAGCCTTCTCGGAATTCTGGGCGCATTTTTCGAAATTTTCAAAGGGGTTAGCCTTCTCGGAATTCTGGGCGCATTTTTCAAAATTTTCAAAGGGGTTAGCCTTCTCGGAATTCTGAGCGCATTTTCGAAATTTTCAAAGGGGTTGGCCTTCTCGGAATTCTGGGCGCATTTTTCGAAATTTTCATAAGGGTTAGCCTTCTCGGAATTCTGGGCGCAATTTTCGAAATTTTCAAAGGGGTTAGCCTTCTCGGAATTCTGGGCGCAATTTTCGAAATGTTCAAAGGGGTTAGCCTTCTCGGAATTCTGGGCGCAATTTTCGAAATTTTCAAAGGGATTAGCCTTCTCGGAATTCTGGGCGCAATTTTCGAAATTTTCAAAGGGGTTAGCCTTCTCGGAATTCTGGGCGCATTTTCGAAATTTTCAAAGGGGTTAGCCTTCTCGGAATTCTGGGCGCATTTTTCGAAATTTTCATAGGGATTAGCCTTCTCGGAATTCTGGGCGCATTTTTCGAAATTTTCAAAGGGGTGGGCCTTCTCAGAATTCTGGGCGCATTTTTCGAAATTTTCAAAGTGGTTAGCCTTCTCGGAATTCTGGGCGCATTTTTCAAAATTTTCAAAGGGTTAGCCTTCTCGGAAATCTGGGCGCAATTTACGAAATTTTGAAAGGGATTAGCCTTCTCGGAATTCTGGGCGCAATTTTCGAAATTTTCAAAGGGGTTAGCCTTCTCGGAATTCTGGGCGCAATTTTCGAAATTTTCAAAGGGGTTAGCTTTCTCGGAATTCTGGGCGCAATTTTCGAAATTTTCAAAGGGGTTAGCCTTCTCGGAATTCTGGGCTCATTTTTCGAAATTTTCAAAGGGTTTATTCTTCTCGGAATTCTGGGCGCAATTTTCGAAATTTTCAAAGAAGTTAGCCTTCTCGGAATTCTGGGCGTTATTTTCGAAATATTAAAAGGGGTTAGCCTTCTCGGAGTTCCGGGCGCAATTATCGAAATTTTCAAAGGGGTTAGCCTTCTCGGAATTCTGGGCGCATTTTTCGAAATTTTCAAAGGGGTTAGCCTTCTCGGAATTCTGGGCGCATTTTTCGAAATTTTCAAAGGGGTTAGCCTTCTCGGAGTTCCGGGCGCAATTTTCGTAATTTTCAAAGGGGTTAGCCTTCTCGGAATTCTGGGCGCAATTTTCGAAATTTTCAAAGCGGTTAGCCTTCTCGGAGTTCCGGGCGCAATTTTCGAAATTTTCAAAGGGGTTAGCTTTCTCGGAATTCTGGGCGCAATTTTCGAAATTTTCAAAGGGGTTAGCCTTCTCGGAATTCTGGGCTCATTTTTCGAAATTTTCAAAGGGTTTATTCTTCTCGGAATTCTGGGCGCAATTTTCGAAATTTTCAAAGAAGTTAGCCTTCTCGGAATTCTGGGCGTTATTTTCGAAATATTAAAAGGGGTTAGCCTTCTCGGAGTTCCGGGCGCAATTATCGAAATTTTCAAAGGGGTTAGCCTTCTCGGAATTCTGGGCGCATTTTTCGAAATTTTCAAAGGGGTTAGCCTTCTCGGAATTCTGGGCGCATTTTTCGAAATTTTCAAAGGGGTTAGCCTTCTCGGAGTTCCGGGCGCAATTTTCGTAATTTTCAAAGGGGTTAGCCTTCTCGGAATTCTGGGCGCAATTTTCGAAATTTTCAAAGCGGTTAGCCTTCTCGGAGTTCCGGGCGCAATTTTCGAAATTTTCAATGGGGTTAACCTTTTCGGAATTCGGGGCAAATTGTCGAAATTTTCAAAGGGCTTAGCATTCTCGGAATTCTGGGCGCAATTTTCGAAATGTTCAAAGGGGTTAGCCTTCTCGGAATTCTGGGCGCAATTTTCGAAATTTTTAAAGGGGTTAGCATTCTCGGAATTCTGGGCGCAATTTTCGAAATTTTCAATGGGGTTAGCCTTCTCGGAATTCTGGGCGCATTTTTCAAAGGGGTTAGCCTTCTCGGAATTCTGGGCGCATTTTTCGAAATTTTCAAAGGGGTTAGCCTTCTCGGAATTCTGGGCGCATTTTTCGAAATTTTCAAAGGGGTTAGCTTTCTCGGAATTCTGGGCGCAATTTTCGAAATTTTCAAAGGTGTTAGCCTTCTCGGAATTCTGGGCGCAATTTTCGAAATTTTCAAAGGGGTTAGCCTTCTCGGAATTCTGGGCGCAATTTTCGAAATTTTCAAAGGGGTTAACCTCCTCGGAATTCTGGGCGCATTTTTCGAAATTTTCAAAGGGGTTAGCCTTCTCGGAATTCTGGACGCGATTTTCGAAATTTTCAAAGGGGTTAGCCTTCTCGGAATTCTGGGCGCAATTTTCGAAATTTTCAATGGGGTTAACCTTTTCGGAATTCGGGGCAAATTGTCGAAATTTTCAAAGGGCTTAGCATTCTCGGAATTCTGGGCGCAATTTTCGAAATGTTCAAAGGGGTTAGCCTTCTCGGAATTCTGGGCGCAATTTTCGAAATTTTTAAAGGGGTTAGCATTCTCGGAATTCTGGGCGCAATTTTCGAAATTTTCAATGGGGTTAGCCTTCTCGGAATTCTGGGCGCATTTTTCAAAGGGGTTAGCCTTCTCGGAATTCTGGGCGCATTTTTCGAAATTTTCAAAGGGGTTAGCCTTCTCGGAATTCTGGGCGCATTTTTCGAAATTTTCAAAGGGGTTAGCTTTCTCGGAATTCTGGGCGCAATTTTCGAAATTTTCAAAGGTGTTAGCCTTCTCGGAATTCTGGGCGCAATTTTCGAAATTTTCAAAGGGGTTAGCCTTCTCGGAATTCTGGGCGCAATTTTCGAAATTTTCAAAGGGGTTAACCTTCTCGGAATTCTGGGCGCATTTTTCGAAATTTTCAAAGGGGTTAGCCTTCTCGGAATTCTGAGCGCATTTTCGAAATTTTCAAAGGGGTTGGCCTTCTCGGAATTCTGGGCGCATTTTTCGAAATTTTCATAAGGGTTAGCCTTCTCGGAATTCTGGGCGCATTTTTCGAAATTTTCAAAGGGGTTAGCCTTCTCGGAATTCTGGGCGCATTTTTCGAAATTTTCAAAGGGGTTAGCCTTCTCGGAATTCTGGGCGCAATTTTCGAAATTTTCAAAGGGGTTAGCCTTCTCGGAATTCTGGGCGCAATTTTCGAAATGTTCAAAGGGGTTAGCCTTCTCGGAATTCTGGGCGCAATTTTCGAAATTTTCAAAGGGATTAGCCTTCTCGGAATTCTTGGCGCAATTTTCGAAATTTTCAAAGGGGTTAGCCTTCTCGGAATTCTGGGCGCATTTTCGAAATTTTCAAAGGGGTTAGCCTTCTCGGAATTCTGGGCGCATTTTTCGAAATTTTCAAAGGGGTTAGCCTTTTCGGAATTCTGGGCGCAATTTTCGAAATTTTCATAGGGATTAGCCTTCTCGGAATTCTGGGCGCAATTTTCGAAATTTTCAAAGGGGTTAGCCTTCTCGGAATTCTGGGCGCATTTTTCGAAATTTTCAAAGGGGTTAGCCTTCTCGGAATTCTGGGCGCATTTTTCGAAATTTTCAAAGGGGTTAGCCTTCTCGGAATTCTGGGCGCAATTTTCGAAATTTTCAAAGGGGTTAGCCTTCTCGGAATTCTGGGCGCAATTTTCGAAATTTTCAAAGGGGTTAGCCTTCTCGGAATACTGGGCGCAATTTTCGAAATTTTCAAAGGGGTTAGCCTTCTCGGAATTCTGGGCGCATTTTTCGAAATTTTCAAAGAAGTTAGCCTTCTCGGAATTCTGGGCGCAATTTTCGAAATTTTCAAAGGGGTTAGCCTTCTCGGAATTCTGGGCGCAATTTTAGAAATTTTCAAAGGGGTTAACCTTCTCGGAATTCTGGGCGCATTTTTCGAAATTTTCAAAGGGATTAATTAGCCTTCTCGGAATTCTGGGCGCAATTTTCGAAATTTTCAAAGGGGTTAGCCTTCTCGGAATTCTGGGCGCATTTTTCGAAATTTTCAAAGGGGTTAGCCTTCTCGGAATTCTGGGCGCATTTTTCGAAATTTTCAAAGGGGTTAGCCTTCTCGGAATTCTGGGCGCAATTTTCGAAATTTTCTAAGGGGTTAGCCTTCTCGGAATTCTGGGCGCAATTTTCGAAATTTTCAAAGGGGTTAGCCTTCTCGGAATTCTGGGCGCATTTTTCGAAATTTTCAAAGGGGTTAGCCTTCTCGGAATTCTGGGCGCAATTTTCGAAATTTTCAAAGGGGTTAGCCTTCTCGGAATTCTGGGCGCAATTTTCGAAATTTTCAAAGGGGTTAGCCTTCTCGGAATACTGGGCGCAATTTTCGAAATTTTCAAAGGGGTTAGCCTTCTCGGAATTCTGGGCGCATTTTTCGAAATTTTCAAAGGGGTTAGCCTTCTCGGAATTCTGGGCGCAATTTTCGAAATTTTCAAAGGGGTTAGCCTTCTCGGAATTCTGGACGCAATTTTAGAAATTTTCAAAGGGGTTAACCTTCTCGGAATTCTGGGCGCATTTTTCGAAATTTTCAAAGGGATTAGCCTTCTCGGAATTCTGGGCGCAATTTTCGAAATTTTCAAAGGGGTTAGCCTTCTCGGAATTCTGGGCGCATTTTTCGAAATTTTCAAAGGGGTTAGCCTTCTCGGAATTCTGGGCGCATTTTTCGAAATTTTCAAAGGGGTTAGCCTTCTCGGAATTCTGGGCGCAATTTTCGAAATTTTCAAAGGGGTTAGCCTTCTCGGAATTCTGGGCGCAATTTTCGAAATTTTCAAAGGGGTTAGCCTTCTCGGAATACTGGGCGCAATTTTCGAAATTTTCAAAGGGGTTAGCCTTCTCGGAATTCTGGGCGCATTTTTCGAAATTTTCAAAGAAGTTAGCCTTCTCGGAATTCTGGGCGCAATTTTCGAAATTTTCAAAGGGGTTAGCCTTCTCGGAGTTCCGGGCGCAATTTTCGAAATTTTCAAAGGGGTTAGCCTTCTCGGAATTCTGGGCGCAATTTTCGAAATTTTCAAAGGGGTTCTCGGAATTCTGGGCGCATTTTTCGAAACTTTCAAAGGGGTTAGCCTTCTCGGAATTCTGGGCGCAATTTTCGAAATTTTCAAAGGGGTTAGCCTTCTCGGAATTCTGGACGCGATTTTCGAAATTTTCAAAAGGGTTAGCCTTCTCGGAATTCTGGGCGCAATTTTCGAAATTTTCAATGGGGTTAACCTTTTCGGAATTCGGGGCAAATTGTCGAAATTTTCAAAGGGCTTAGCATTCTCGGAATTCTGGGCGCAATTTTCGAAATGTTCAAAGGGGTTAGCCTTCTCGGAATTCTGGGCGAAATTTTCGAAATTTTTAAAGGGGTTAGCATTCTCGGAATTCTGGGCGCAATTTTCGAAATTTTCAATGGGGTTAGCCTTCTCGGAATTCTGGGCGCATTTTTCAAAGGGGTTAGCCTTCTCGGAATTCTGGGCGCATTTTTCGAAATTTTCAAAGGGGTTAGCCTTCTCGGAATTCTGGGCGCAATTTTCGAAATTTTCAAAGGGGTTAGCCTTCTCGGAATTCTGGGCGCATTTTTCGAAATTTTCAAAGGGGTTAGCCTTCTCGGAATTCTGGGCGCATTTTTCGAAATTTTCAAAGGGGTTAGCCTTCTCGGAATTCTGGGCGCAATTTTCGAAATTTTCAAAGGGGTTAGCCTTCTCGGAATTCTGGGCGCAATTTTCGAAATTTTCAAAGGGGTTAGCCTTCTCGGAATTCTGGGCGCATTTTTCGAAATTTTCAAAGGGGTTAGCCTTCTCGGAATTCTGGGCGCAATTTTCGAAATTTTCAAAGGGGTTAGCCTTCTCGGAATTCTGGGCGCAATTTTCGAAATTTTCAAAGGGGTTAGCCTTCTCGGAATACTGGGCGCAATTTTCGAAATTTTCAAAGGGGTTAGCCTTCTCGGAATTCTGGGCGCATTTTTCGAAATTTTCAAAGGGGTTAGCCTTCTCGGAATTCTGGGCGCAATTTTCGAAATTTTCAAAGGGGTTAGCCTTCTCGGAATTCTGGGCGCAATTTTAGAAATTTTCAAAGGGGTTAACCTTCTCGGAATTCTGGGCGCATTTTTCGAAATTTTCAAAGGGATTAGCCTTCTCGGAATTCTGGGCGCAATTTTCGAAATTTTCAAAGGGGTTAGCCTTCTCGGAATTCTGGGCGCATTTTTCGAAATTTTCAAAGGGGTTAGCCTTCTCGGAATTCTGGGCGCATTTTTCGAAATTTTCAAAGGGGTTAGCCTTCTCGGAATTCTGGGCGCAATTTTCGAAATTTTCAAAGGGGTTAGCCTTCTCGGAATACTGGGCGCAATTTTCGAAATTTTCAAAGGGGTTAGAATTCTCGGAATTCTGGGCGCATTTTTCGAAATTTTCAAAGAAGTTAGCCTTCTCGGAATTCTGGGCGCAATTTTCGAAATTTTCAAAGGGGTTAGCCTTCTCGGAGTTCCGGGCGCAATTTTCGAAATTTTCAAAGGGGTTAGCCTTCTCGGAATTCTGGGCGCAATTTTCGAAATTTTCAAAGGGGTTCTCGGAATTCTGGGCGCATTTTTCGAAACTTTCAAAGGGGTTAGCCTTCTCGGAATTCTGGGCGCAATTTTCGAAATTTTCAAAGGGGTTAGCCTTCTCGGAATTCTGGACGCGATTTTCGAAATTTTCAAAAGGGTTAGCCTTCTCGGAATTCTGGGCGCAATTTTCGAAATTTTCAATGGGGTTAACCTTTTCGGAATTCGGGGCAAATTGTCGAAATTTTCAAAGGGCTTAGCATTCTCGGAATTCTGGGCGCAATTTTCGAAATGTTCAAAGGGGTTAGCCTTCTCGGAATTCTGGGCGAAATTTTCGAAATTTTTAAAGGGGTTAGCATTCTCGGAATTCAGGGCGCAATTTTCGAAATTTTCAATGGGGTTAGCCTTCTCGGAATTCTGGGCGCATTTTTCAAAGGGGTTAGCCTTCTCGGAATTCTGGGCGCATTTTTCGAAATTTTCAAAGGGGTTAGCCTTCTCGGAATTCTGGGCGCATTTTTCGAAATTTTCAAAGGGGTTAGCTTTCTCGGAATTCTGGGCGCAATTTTCGAAATTTTCAAAGGTGTTAGCCTTCTCGGAATTCTGGGCGCAATTTTCGAAATTTTCAAAGGGGTTAGCCTTCTCGGAATTCTGGGCGCAATTTTCGAAATTTTCAAAGGGGTTAACCTTCTCGGAATTCTGGGCGCATTTTTCGAAATTTTCAAAGGGGTTAGCCTTCTCGGAATTCTGAGCGCATTTTCGAAATTTTCAAAGGGGTTGGCCTTCTCGGAATTCTGGGCGCATTTTTCGAAATTTTCATAAGGGTTAGCCTTCTCGGAATTCTGGGCGCATTTTTCGAAATTTTCAAAGGGGTTAGCCTTCTCGGAATTCTGGGCGCATTTTTCAAAATTTTCAAAGGGGTTAGCCTTCTCGGAATTCTGAGCGCATTTTCGAAATTTTCAAAGGGGTTGGCCTTCTCGGAATTCTGGGCGCATTTTTCGAAATTTTCATAAGGGTTAGCCTTCTCGGAATTCTGGGCGCAATTTTCGAAATTTTCAAAGGGGTTAGCCTTCTCGGAATTCTGGGCGCAATTTTCGAAATGTTCAAAGGGGTTAGCCTTCTCGGAATTCTGGGCGCAATTTTCGAAATTTTCAAAGGGATTAGCCTTCTCGGAATTCTGGGCGCAATTTTCGAAATTTTCAAAGGGGTTAGCCTTCTCGGAATTCTGGGCGCATTTTCGAAATTTTCAAAGGGGTTAGCCTTCTCGGAATTCTGGGCGCATTTTTCGAAATTTTCATAGGGATTAGCCTTCTCGGAATTCTGGGCGCATTTTTCGAAATTTTCAAAGGGGTGGGCCTTCTCAGAATTCTGGGCGCATTTTTCGAAATTTTCAAAGTGGTTAGCCTTCTCGGAATTCTGGGCGCATTTTTCAAAATTTTCAAAGGGTTAGCCTTCTCGGAAATCTGGGCGCAATTTACGAAATTTTGAAAGGGATTAGCCTTCTCGGAATTCTGGGCGCAATTTTCGAAATTTTCAAAGGGGTTAGCCTTCTCGGAATTCTGGGCGCAATTTTCGAAATTTTCAAAGGGGTTAGCTTTCTCGGAATTCTGGGCGCAATTTTCGAAATTTTCAAAGGGGTTAGCCTTCTCGGAATTCTGGGCTCATTTTTCGAAATTTTCAAAGGGTTTATTCTTCTCGGAATTCTGGGCGCAATTTTCGAAATTTTCAAAGAAGTTAGCCTTCTCGGAATTCTGGGCGTTATTTTCGAAATATTAAAAGGGGTTAGCCTTCTCGGAGTTCCGGGCGCAATTATCGAAATTTTCAAAGGGGTTAGCCTTCTCGGAATTCTGGGCGCATTTTTCGAAATTTTCAAAGGGGTTAGCCTTCTCGGAATTCTGGGCGCATTTTTCGAAATTTTCAAAGGGGTTAGCCTTCTCGGAGTTCCGGGCGCAATTTTCGTAATTTTCAAAGGGGTTAGCCTTCTCGGAATTCTGGGCGCAATTTTCGAAATTTTCAAAGCGGTTAGCCTTCTCGGAGTTCCGGGCGCAATTTTCGAAATTTTCAAAGGGGTTAGCCTTCTCGGAATTCTGGGCGCATTTTTCGAAATTTTCAAAGGGGTTAGTCTTCTCGGAATTCTGGGCGCATTTTTCGAAATTTTCAAAGGGGTTAGCCTTCTCGGAATTCTGGGCGCATTTTTCGAATTTTTCAAAGGGGTTAGCCTTCTCGGAGTTCCGGGCGCAATTTTCGTAATTTTCAAAGGGGTTAGCCTTCTCGGAATTCTGGGCGCAATTTTCGAAATTTTCAAAGGGGTTAGCCTTCTCGGAATTCTGGGCGCATTTTTCAAAATTTTCAAAGGGGTTAGTCTTCTCGGAATTCTGGGCGCATTTTTCGAAACTTTCAAAGGGGTTATCCTTCTCGGAATTCTGGGCGCATTTTTCGAAATTTTCAAAAGGGTTAGCCTTTTCGGAATTCTGGGCGCAATTTTCGAAATTTTCAAAGGGGTTAGCCTTCTCGGAATTCTGGGCGCGTTTTTCGAAATTTTCAAAGGGGTTAGCCTACTCGGAATTCATGGCGCATTTTTCGAAATGTTCAAAGGGGTTAGCCTTCTCGGAATTCTGGACGCAATTTTCGAAATTTTCAAAGGGGTTAGCCTTCTCGGAATTCTGGGCGCATTTTTCGAAATTTTCAAAGGGGTTAGCCTTCTCGGAATTCTGGGCGCATTTTTCGAAATTTTCAAAGGGGTTAGCTTTCTCGGAATTCTGGGCGCAATTTTCGAAATTTTCAAAGGTGTTAGCCTTCTCGGAATTCTGGGCGCAATTTTCGAAATTTTCAAAGGGGTTAGCCTTCTCGGAATTCTGGGCGCATTTTCGAAATTTTCAAAGGGGTTAGCCTTCTCGGAATTCTGGGCGCATTTTTCGAAATTTTCATAAGGGTTAGCCTTCTCGGAATTCTGGGCGCATTTTTCGAAATTTTCAAAGGGGTTAGCCTTCTCGGAATTCTGGGCGCATTTATCGAAATTTTCAAAGGGGTTAGCCTTCTCGGAATTCTGGACGCAATTTTCGAAATTTTCAAAGGGGTTAGCCTTCTCGGAATTCTGGGCGCAATTTTCGAAATTTTCAAAGGGGTTAACCTTTTCGGAATTAGGGGCAAATTGTCAAAATTTTTAAAGGGCTTAGCATTCTCGGAATTCTGGGCGCAATTTTCGAAATGTTCAAAGGGGTTAGCCTTCTCGGAATACTGGGCGCAATTTTCGAAATTTTCAAAGGGATTAGCCTTCTCGGAATTCTGGGCGCAATTTTCGAAATTTTCAAAGGGGTTAGCCTTCTCGGAATTCTGGGCGCATTTTCGAAATTTTCAAAGGGGTTAGCCTTCTCGGAATTCTGGGCGCATTTTTCGAAATTTCCAAAGGGGTTAGCCTTTTCGGAATTCTGGGCGCATTTTTCGAAATTTTCATAGGGGTTAGCCTTCTCGGAATTCTGGGCGCATTTTTCGAAATTTTCAAAGGGGTTAGCCTTCTCAGAATTTTGGGCGCATTTTTGGAAATTTTCAAAGTGGTTAGCCTTCTCGGAATTCTGGGCGCATTTTTCAAAATTTTCAAAGGGTTAGTCTTCTCGGAAATCTGGGCGCATTTTTCGAAATTTTCAAAGGGGTTAGCCTTCTCGGAATTCTGGGCGCATTTTTCGAAATTTTCAAAGGGGTTAGCCTTCTCAGAATTTTGGGCGCATTTTTCGAAATTTTCAAAGTGGTTAGCCTTCTCGGAATTCTGGGCGCATTTTTCAAAATTTTCAAAGGGTTAGCCTTCTCGGAAATCTGGGCGCAATTTACGAAATTTTGAAAGGGATTAGCCTTCTCGGAATTCTGGGCGCAATTTTCGAAATTTTCAAAGGGGTTAGCCTTCTCGGAATTCTGGGCGCAATTTCCGAAATTTTCAAAGGGGTTAGCCTTCTCGGAATTCTGGGCGCAATTTTCGAAATTTTCAAAGGGGTTAGCCTTCTCGGAATTCTGGGCGCAATTTCCGAAATTTTCAAAGGGGTTTGCCTTCTCGGAATTCAGGGCGCATTTTTCGAAATTTTCAAAGGGTTTATTCTTCTCGGAATTCTGGGCTCAATTTTCGAAATTTTCAAAGATGTTAGCCTTCTCGGAATTCTGGGCGCAATTTTCGATATATTCAAAGGGGTTAGCCTTCTCGGAATTCTGGGCACATTTTTCGAAATTTTCAAAGGGGTTAGCTTTCTCGGAATTCTGGGCGCAATTTTCGAAATTTTCAAAGGGGTTAGCCTTCTCGGAATTCTGGGCGCAATTTTCGAAATTTTCAAAGGGGTTAGCCTTCTCGGAATTCTAGGCGCATTTTTCGAATTTTTCAAAGGGGTTAGCCTTCTCGGAGTTCCGGGCGCAATTTTCGTAATTTTCAAAGGGGTTAGCCTTCTCGGAATTCTGGGCGCAATTTTCGAAATTTTCAAAGGGGTTAGCCTTCTCGGAATTCTGGGCGCATTTTTAGAAATTTTCAAAGGGGTTAGTCTTCTCGGAATTCTGGGCGCATTTTTCGAAACTTTCAAAGGGGTTATCCTTCTCGGAATTCTGGGCGCATTTTTCGAAATTTTCAAAAGGGTTAGCCTTTTCGGAATTCTGGGCGCAATTTTCGAAATTTTCAAAGGGGTTAGCCTTCTCTGAATTCTGGGCGCGTTTTTCGAAATTTTCAAAGGGGTTAGCCTACTCGGAATTCATGGCGCATTTTTCGAAATGTTCAAAGGGGTTAGCCTTCTCGGAATTCTGGACGCAATTTTCGAAATTTTCAAAGGGGTTAGCCTTCTCGGAATTCTGGGCGCAATTTTCGAAATTGTCAATGGGGTTAACCTTTTCGGATTTCGGGGCAAATTGTCGAAATTTTCAAAGGGCTTAGCATTCTCGGAATTCTGGGCGCAATTTTCGAAATGTTCAAAGGTGTTAGCCTTCTCGGAATTCTGGGCGCAATATTCGAAATTTTTAAAGGGGTTAGCATTCTCGGAATTCTGGGCGCAATTTTCGAAATTTTCAATGGGGTTAGCCTTCTCGGAATTCTGGGCGCATTTTTCAAAGGGGTTAGCCTTCTCGGAAATTTGGGCGCATTTTTCGAAATTTTCAAAGGGGTTAGCCTTCTCGGAATTCTGGGCGCAATTTTCGAAATTTTCAAAGGGGTTAGCCTTCTCGGAATTCTGGGCGCAATTTTCGAAATTTTCAAAGGGGTTAACCTTTTCGGAATTCGGGGCAAATTGTCAAAATTTTTAAAGGGCTTAGCATTCTCGGAATTCTGGGCGCAATTTTCGAAATGTTCAAAGGGAATAGCCTTCTCGGAATTCTGGGCGCAATTTTCGAAATTTTCAAAGGTGTTAGCCTTCTCGGAGTTCTGGGCGCATTTTCGAAATTTTCAAAGGGGTTAGCCTTCTCGGAATTCTGGGCGCATTTTTCGAAATTTTCAAAGGGGTTAGCCTTTTCGGAATTCTGGGCGCATTTTTCGAAATTTTCATAGGGGTTAGCCTTCTCGGAATTCTGGGCGCATTTTTCGAAATTTTCAAAGGGGTTAGCCTTCTCAGAATTTTGGGCGCATTTTTGGAAATTTTCAAAGTGGTTAGCCTTCTCGGTATTCTGGGCGCATTTTTCAAAATTTTCAAAGGGTTAGTCTTCTCGGAAATCTGGGCGCATTTTTCGAAATTTTCAAAGGGGTTAGCCTTCTCGGAATTCTGGGCGCATTTTTCGAAATTTTCAAAGGGGTTAGCCTTCTCAGAATTTTGGGCGCATTTTTCGAAATTTTCAAAGTGGTTAGCCTTCTCGGAATTCTGGGCGCATTTTTCAAAATTTTCAAAGGGTTAGCCTTCTCGGAAATCTGGGCGCAATTTACGAAATTTTGAAAGGGATTAGCCTTCTAGGAATTCTGGGCGCAATTTTCGAAATTTTCAAAGGGGTTAGCTTTCTCGGAATTCTGGGCGCAATTTTCGAAATTTTCAAAGGGGTTAGCCTTCTCGGAATTCTGGGCGCAACTTTCGAAATTTTCAAAGGGGTTAACCTTCTCGGAATTCTGGGCGCATTTTTCGAAATTTTCAAAGGGATTAGCCTTCTCGGAATTCTAGGAGCAATTTTCGTAATTTTCAAATTGGTTAGCCTTCTCGGAATTCTGGGCGCATTTTTCGAAATTTTCAAAGAGGTTAGCCTTCTCGGAATTCTGGGCGCATTTTTCGAAATTTTCAAAGGGGTTAGCCTTCTCGGAATTCTGGGCGCATTTTTCGAAATTTTCAAAGGGGTTAGCCTTCTCGGAATTCTGGGTGCATTTTTCGAAATTTTCAAAGGGATTAGCCTTCTCGGAGTTCCGGGCGCAATTTTCGTAATTTTCAAAGGGGTTAGCCTTCTCGGAATTCTGGGCGCAATTTTCGAAATTTTCAAAGGGGTTAGCCTTCTCGGAATTCTGGGCGCATTTTTCAAAATTTTCAAAGGGGTTAGTCTTCTCGGAATTCTGGGCGCATTTTTCGAAACTTTCAAAGGGGTTATCCTTCTCGGAATTCTGGGCGCATTTTTCGAAATTTTCAAAAGGGCTAGCCTTTTTGGAATTCTGGGCGCAATTTTCGAAATTTTCAAAGGGGTTAGCCTTCTCGGAATTCTGGGCGCGTTTTTCGAAATTTTCAAAGGGGTTAGCCTGCTCGGAATTCTGGGCGCATTTTTCGAAATTTTCAAAGGGGTTAGCCTACTCGGAATTCTGGGCGCATTTTTCGAAATGTTCAAAGGGGTTAGCCTTCTCGGAATTCTGGACGCAATTTTCGAAATTTTCAAAGGGGTTAGCCTTCTCGGAATTCTGGGCGCAATTTTCGAAATTGTCAATGGGGTTAACCTTTTCGGAATTCGGGGCAAATTGTCGAAATTTTCAAAGGGCTTTGCATTCTCGGAATTCTGGGCGCAATTTTCGAAATGTTCAAAGGGGTTAGCCTTCTCGGAATTCTGGGCGCAATATTCGAAATTTTTAAAGGGGTTAGCATTCTCGGAATTCTGGGCGCAATTTTCGAAATTTTCAATGGGGTTAGCCTTCTCGGAATTCTGGGCGCATTTTTCAAAGGGGTTAGCCTTCTCGGAATTCTGGGCGCATTTTTCGAAATTTTCAAAGGGGTTAGCCTTCTCGGAATTCTGGGCGCATTTTTCGAAATTTTCAAAGGGGTTAGCTTTCTCGGAATTCTGGGCGCATTTTTCGAAATTTTCAAAGGGGTTAGCCTTCTCGGAATTCTGGGCGCAATTTTCGAAATTTTCAAAGGGGTTAGCCTTCTCGGAATTCTGGGCGCATTTTTCGAAATTTTCAAAGGGGTTAGCCTTCTCGGAATTCTGGGCGCATTTTTTTAAAAATTTTCAAAGGGGTTAGTCTTCTCGGAATTCTGGGCGCATTTTTCGAAACTTTCAAAGGGGTTATCCTTCTCGGGAATTCTGGGCGCATTTTTCGAAATTTTCAAAAGGGTTAGCCTTTTCGGAATTCTGGGCGCAATTTTCGAAATTTTCAAAGGGGTTAGCCTTCTCGGAATTCTGGGCGCATTTTTCGAAATTTTCAAAGGGGTTAGCCTTTTCGGAATGCTGGGCGCAATTTTCGAAATTTTCATAGGGGTTAGCCTTCTCGGAATTCTGGGCGCATTTTTCGAAATTTTCAAAGGGGTTAGCCTTCTCAGAATTCTGGGCGCATTTTTCGAAATTTTCAAAGGGGTTAGCCTTCTCGGAAAGCTGGGTGCAATTTTCGAAATTTTCAAAGGGGTTAGCCTTCTCGGAATTCTGGGCGCATTTTTCGAAATTTTCAATGGGATTAGCCTTCTCGGAATTCTGGGCGCAATTTTCCAAATTTTCAAAGGGGTTAAGCCTTCTCGGAATTCTTGGCGCATTTTTCGAAATTTTCAAAGGGGTTAGCCTTTTCGGAATTCTGGGCGCATTTTTCGAAATTTTCATAGGGGTTAGCCTTCTCGGAATTCTGGGCGCATTTTTCGAAATTTTCAAAGGGGTTAGCCTTCTCAGAATTCTGGGCGCATTTTTCGAAATTTTCAAAGGGGTTAGCCTTCTCGGAAAGCTGGGTGCAATTTTCGAAATTTTCAAAGGGGTTAGCCTTCTCGGAATTCTGGGCGCATTTTTCGAAATTTTCAATGGGATTAGCCTTCTCGGAATTCTGGGCGCAATTTTCCAAATTTTCAAAGGGGTTAGCCTTTTCGGAATTCTGGGCGCATTTTTCGAAATTTTCAAAGGGGTTAGCTTTCTCGGAATTCTGGGCGCAATTTTCGAAATTTTCAAAGGGGTTAGCCTTCTCGGAATTCTGGGCGCATTTTCGAAATTTACAAAGGGGTTAGCCTTCTCGGAATTCTGGGCTCATTTTTCGAAATTTTCAAAGGGGTTAGCCTTTTCGGAATTCTGGGCGCATTTTCCGAAATTTTCATAGGGGTTAGCCTTCTCGGAATTCTGGGCGCATTTTTCGAAATTTTCAAAGGGGTTAGCCTTCTCAGAATACTGGGCGCATTTTTCGAAATTTTCAAAGGAGTTAGCCATCTCGGAATTCTGGGCGCATTTTTCGAAATTTTCAAAGGGGTTATTCTTCTAGGAATTCTGGGCGCAATTTTCGAAATTTTCAAAGAAGTTAGCCTTCTCGGAATTCTGGGCGCAATTTTCGAAATTTTCAAAGGGGTTAGCCTTCTCGGAATTCTGGGCGCATTTTTTTAAAAATTTTCAAAGGGGTTAGTCTTCTCGGAATTCTGGGCGCATTTTTCGAAATTTTCAAAAGGGTTAGCCTTTTCGGAATTCTGGGCGCAATTTTCGAAATTTTCAAAGGGGTTAGCCTTCTCGGAATTCTGGGCGCATTTTTCGAAATTTTCAAAAGGGGTTAGCCTGCTCGGAATTGTGGGCGCATTTTTCGAAATTTTCAAAGGGGTTAGCCTACTCGGAATTCTGGGCGCATTTTTCGAAATTTTCAAAGGGATTAGCCTTCTCGGAATTCTGGGCTCATTTTCGAAATTTTCAAAGGGGTAAGCCTTCTCGGAATTCTGGGCGCATTTTTCGAAATTTTCAAAGGGATTAGCCTTCTCGGAATTCTGGGCGCAATTTTCCAAATTTTCAAAGGGGTTAGCCTTCTCGGAATTCTGGGCGCGTTTTTCGAAATTTTCAAAGGGGTTAGCTTTCTCGGAATTCTGGGCGCAATTTTCGAAATTTTCAAAGGGGTTAGCCTTCTCGGAATTCTGGGCGCATTTTCGAAATTTACAAAGGGGTTAGCCTTCTCGGAATTCTGGGCGCATTTTTCGAAATTTTCAAAGGGGTTAGCCTTTTCGGAATTCTGGGCGCATTTTCCGAAATTTTCATAGGGGTTAGCCTTCTCGGAATTCTGGGCGCATTTTTCGAAATTTTCAAAGGGGTTAGCCTTCTCAGAATACTGGGCGCATTTTTCGAAATTTTCAAAGGAGTTAGCCATCTCGGAATTCTGGGCGCATTTTTCGAAATTTTCAAAGGGGTTATTCTTCTCGGAATTCTGGGCGCAATTTTCGAAATTTTCAAAGAAGTTAGCCTTCTCGGAATTCTGGGCGCAATTTTCGAAATTTTCAAAGGGGTTAGCCTTCTCGGAATTCTGGGCGCATTTTTTTTTAAATTTTCAAAGGGGTTACTTCTCGGAATTCTGGGCGCATTTTTCGAAATTTTCAAAAGGGTCAGCCTTTTCGGAATTCTGGGCGCAATTTTCGAAATTTTCAAAGGGGTTAGCCTTCTCGGAATTCTGGGCGCATTTTTCGAAATTTTCAAAAGGGGTTAGCCTGCTCGGAATTCTGGGCGCATTTTTCGAAATTTTCAAAGGGGTTAGCCTACTCGGAATTCTGGGCGCATTTTTCGATATTTTCAAAGGGGTTAGCCTTCTCGGAATTCTGGGCTCATTTTCGAAATTTTCAAAGGGGTAAGCCTTCTCGGAATTCTGGGCGCATTTTTCGAAATTTTCAAAGGGGTTAGCCTTTTCGGAATTCTGTGCGCATTTTTCGAAATTTTCATAGGGGTTAGCCTTCTCGGAATTCTGGGCGCATTTTTCGAAATTTTCTAAGGGGTTAGCCTTCTCAGAATTCTGGGCGCATTTTTCGAAATTTTCAAAGGGGTTAGCCTTCTCGGAATTCTGGGCGCATTTTTCGAAATTTTCAAAGGGGTTAGCCTTCTCGGAATTCTGGGCGCAATTTTCGAAATTTTCAAAGGGGTTAGGCTTTTCGGAATTCTGGGCGCAATTTTCGAAATTTTCAATGGGGTTAACCTTTTTGGAATTCGGGGCAAATTGTCGAAATTTTCAAAGGGCTTTGCATTCTCGGAATTCTGGGCGCAATTTTCGAAATGTTCAAAGGGGTTAGCCTTCTCGGAATTCTGGGCGCAATATTCGAAATTTTTAAAGGGGTTAGCCTTCTCGGAATTCTGGGCGCATTTTTCGAAATTTTCAAAGGGGTTAGCTTTGTCGGAATTCTGGGCGCAATTTTCGAAATTTTCAAAGGTGTTAGCCTTCTCGGAATTCTGGGCGCAATTTTCGAAATTTTCAAAGGGGTTAGCCTTCTCAGAATTAGAGCCACCTCCCGGGGATTATGACTTACCCCATTAACATTAAAAACATTTAGCTGTTCAAAAGGATACAGTAGCTGGAAATCCCTCAGCTCAAGACGGCCTGAAGAATACAGCAGACACAGGCCTCACAAAGACAGGTAGACTGGCTGCGAAGGTGCTGAACAGTAATAATATTTGTAGCACCATAAATAGGAACACTGTTTTCAGGGTAAACCCTTTACAATAGGGCTTGTCATATTTTTAACTTTCATTGGAAGTGTTTAAAATCATGCTGAATAGTCCTGTTTAGCTTGATCAATAAAACAATAACATGATACCAGTACCTTTCTTCTCAACCTCTTTCATTTGTTTCTCTTTCTAGGCCTTTTGGTTATTCAACCATCTTCAGGGAATCTCCCTTGTAGATTTACATTCAATAAGACTAAAAATCCATAATTTAAACTACCGTGAGTCCCATGCAAGAGTTGGCCAATGACGCGGGTTTTTGCGTCGCAGTGGGCACACCTCGAACTCCTTAGCGATTGGATGAAATATCTACGCAAATAAAGCCGCAAGCAGTGTAATGATTCAGGTTCTCACATTTACAGTTAAAATTACAATGAAAATAACCACGTACCTCATCACAAGAGATGTTGGAAATGTCCTCCTCTTGCATCCACGCTACACTGGCACCTTTTTAGGAAATTTTCTTTCACACGCATAAGTTCAGCTTCCAAGATAGAGTTAATTTCTCTTGTGTTATTGGCTTTAAGTTCTTCTAATGTATGGGAAATTGACTATACATACTTCCTATAAATAAGTCACATACTGTTAGAAGAACTTAAGGATAGTAATGAAAGAGAAATTAACTTTATCTTGGAAACTGAAAGAAAATTTCCTAAAAAGGTGCCAGTGTTGTGTGGATTCAAGAGGACTTTCCCAACATCTCTTGTGATGAGGTATGTGGTTATTTTCATTGTAATTTTATCTGTAAATGTGAGAACCTGAATCATTACACCGATCGTGGCTTTACTTGGATAGATATTTCACCCTATCGCTCGGGAGTTGGAGCTGTGCCTGCTGCAATGCAGAAACCTGCGTCATTGGCCAACTCTTGCGTGGGACTCAATGTACTAAAACTTAAAATGTTCTTAAATTATAAGTAAAATACCCTTCCTGTTTCTTCTTGTTCTACGATGTATGAACTAGAAGAAACAAGAAATGTATTTTAATTTTATTTTAAGAACACTTTAATAGTTTTAAAAAATGTCACCAGTGATGAAAGAGTTTTCTTCTTATTGAATATAAATCTACAAGGGAAATTCCCTGAAGATGGTTGAACAACCGAAAGGCCTAGGAAAAGAAAATAAATAAATAAAAGAAGCTGAGAAGAAATGTATCGTGTTATTTGAGTGGAAAAATGTAATAATTATGGACAATCCATAATAGTTGGCACCTCTGCCCTCTATATGCAAGGAATGTTTCTCCAAAGTTTTGGCCTACCTTTTTGTTACATTACTTGTTTATATTACTTCTAACGTATTTCATAGACACATAGTTTTTTTCTTTTTTAAATAATTATTTGAAATGTCATTTAGCATATTTCATCAGCAAAATTACCATTCTTTAAGTTATGGTAACTTCTTTTAATATGTTATTTTGTAGCAAATACTGAAAGTTTCTAGTATAGGCCTATACATAAATAGGACTGGCCATAAGTACTGTTTTCAACAGGACAGTATTGTTATTTTCCCACTATTTGGCCATCCTGTCATTTTAATGAAAATAATGTCAATTTTGTACCATTAAAATAGAAAAAAAAATAATAATAAATAAATAAAAAAATTGTTTACATCAAAATTGGTCAAGTGTACCAGTAATTACTATTCATAACCCATAATCATATATTTTGCACCGATTTTAATAAAAATTCTGTTATTTCAATACTGGTGAAGTGTACCCTATAATCATATATCAATGCCACGATTACCAATAAATTGGATAACCACGGAGTTGCATTGTTCAATACTAAGTATCTATATCTGCAGAGAAAATATCACATGAAGCGGTTTGGCGAGATGGTCTTTTGTTCAATGTACGAGGGTTGGTCAATAAGTAAGGTCTCCAACACTCTAGCCCAAGCTCACAACGTCGGACGAGAGATTTGGCACCACTGCCATGTTCAGCTATCTCTCCTCTTTCAAACGGGCCATTGCTGAAGCCCCTGAACCTTTTAGTGTCCGAGATAGAGCTGTTTGAAATGGATCTCCCGATTTCCATCCCCGCCAAGTGCGCCTACGCGAAGTCATATGGTTTCTTACTGTAAAATGTTCCGCCGATTGAAATTCACAGACAGCTTTGCGAAGTTTATGGAGAGGAATGTATGGATATAAAAAATGTGCGTAAATGGGTTCGTGAGTTTAAACAGGGCTGGACAAATATTCATGATGAAGAACAAGTGGGAGACCAACAACACCCATCACAGATGAGATGGTGGCAAAAGTCGATGAATTGGTGCGACAAGATCGACGCGTAACTACCCATGAAAGTTGTTTATTGCTTCCTAACATTACTAAAGGTTCCATACAGACCATTTTGAGTGACAAATTGATGTTCCATAAGGTTTGTGCGAGGTGTGGTCGCGGAGGCCGCACTTGGCGGGGACGGAAATCGGGAGATCCATTTCAAACAGCTCTATCTCGGACAATAAAAGGTTCAGCGGCTGCAGCAATGGCTCATTTGAAAGAGGGGAGATAACGGGACATGGCAGTGGCACAAACTCTCTTGTCCGACGTTGTGATCTTGGGCTCGAGTGTTGGAGACCTTACTTATTACTTGGCGGAGACGGAAATTGGGAGATCCATTTCAAACAGCTCTATCTCGGACAATAAAAGGTTCAGCGGCTTCAGCAATGGCTCGTTTGAAAGAGAGATAGCTGAACATGGCAGTGGTGCCAAATCTCTCGTCCGACGTTGCGAGCTTGGGCTAGAGTGTTGGAGACCTTACTTATTGACCAACCCTCGTATATACAAACTGGTGCTTTGATATTGAACATCGATGGTCTGAATTTTATACTTTTTAAGGATTAATGTTTTTTAATTTTTAAAGCTTGAAGTATATGCTTGCAATCTCAAAAAGGTGAAAATGAAGTTTTAATGACAATTCCCAGAAGGAATTCAAATTTACTACAGTGGACAAACAGTGTAATGATGGAACGAAAGTGGTATGGCAACATGTTCATTTTTCTGTTGGCCCATTTTTACCATCAAAATGTCCTGTTTTGGACTCAAGATAATATGTTCAGCCTATACATATTGATGACTTTACGTCTACATTCTATTTTCCACCTTAAATTAAGGGTCAGTTGTCTAAATCTCATTCAAAATAAATAACACAAAGCTGAAAGTAAAAATTTCACTATAATTATAATGGATAACATTTACAACAGCATGGATCTACACCTTTTTTTTAGTATGTACATTTTCACTTTACAAATCATTTTAAATAATAAAAAACAAAATGTAATAATGAAACATTCATAGAAAATATCAATGGCTACAAAACTCAACAATTTCTTTCCACATTGGAAAATAAGTAGTTGAATATAATACACTTTAAGGCTTCACATAAAACATTAAGAACACAATATATGCACTCCATAGTGGCTTCTTTCATTTATCTTACCTCCATATAGTTATTTGCTTCATTATGAGCACAACATACATATAGCTAGAGATGAGGGTTTTAAATAAATACTGTAGACTACTGGAAGAGGTATAGACAATATGACACAACATCCAGTATGATATTATCTTCCATCTTCCATTTAACAGTTTTACAAATAATTCTTTGCAACACAATACTGAAGTTATACCATTATCACGGTATTACCAATATTTTTTTCTTCCAAAAACAACATGTCAATTCAATGTATCAACATCACAATGATCATACACAGTGAAGGATTTATAAATTGAATTCACCATTCTAGAAATAACTTTTTGAAAATACGAGTGTTTTTCACACTTTTGGTGTGTCGTTTTAGAAGTTAATATTTTTCCTGCAAATGTGTAGAAAGAAATGCTTCTGACAAAGAAACGGCAATTTATTGAGATTGTATTGGAAGTTAACACAGTGAAGTTACAAAACAAAAGTATACTCCGTGTCGCTACATCCCTGAAGGGACTGGGCCTGCCATCCGATAGGGAGTTGAAATTAACACTAAAATTAGAAATTTCCTTTATACCATAGTTAACCCTCAACATTTAGTGCCCGGCTTGTTTCATCTACTTGATCTATTGATACTTTTGGGTGGGTCAAGGATGATTCTCTTACTATTAGATACCGTACTATTTGAGGTTATGAGTACAAACAGGGTTACTAGATGTCCATATTTCAATGGACATGTTCACCTTTTTATGTCTGTGTCCAGCATACAGCTGGGCATTACGAAAATACATTGTCTATCTTTTTAATTATGCTGGACATATCAATATAAAGTTTAGTGCAAAGCATATTTTCACGGAAGTGCTCCTAAATAGATTCGAATTCACATATGAGTCATAACTGCATATGACTAAAGAACTTCATTCGATAACCTTGGTTCTCCCGGTATGATCTATACTGCTCATGCTGCATGAAGGAAAATCAAGTAGGGCTTTAGTGAGAACTGCCTTTGTGAGTAGTGAATGATGGCAAGGCTCAGTTCAGATAACTCCAAGCCTAACAGAAGCATCACAAACCAAAAATTTCAAGAATACCATGGGAAAGAAGAAATGTTTGTGAAGTCAGCTGTACAAAAACCATGTTTTACAACACGTGGCTGTTGAGCAATGCGGTTTTGAATGATAAGTAACATTGTTGAGCAATTGTACGTCTTTCGGGAGATCTATGCTCTCTTTCTTCCATCTGACAAGTTGGCAGCAGCACACAGAGAGTCAGCAGGGATTGGTGCACACCATTCTCCTTCAGATAGCATAAGCATAATTGATACGGAACTATTGTTTCCTGTAAGCATACAAGTTACAGATTTATGTGGTGAAATTCTTTAGAATATATCTTAGAAGTCGCGTTTAATAATGTATGTTTATGTTTCACGTATTTAAAAAAATTGTCATGTCTTGCTTTTTTGTCGAAAATCAGGCTTTTTTTTAAAAAAGAAAATGTCCTGCTTTTCATTTTTTACATTTGCTAGCCCTATATACCAGCACCTTATATAATTTCTTCAATGAGAGAAGACTGTTTTATATATATATAGGACTGAAAACATCAATAAATCATAGGCATAAATAAATTAAAACTATATATGTAGCGTAGGGGTTTACAAGAAGATGTAAATGGGTGCGAGTTTAAGTCCTGTAGCCTAGTATCAGAACACAAAGAATATTGAGAATATTATAGGAGAGGAATTTTTTTCCTGTAATATTCTCATGTAATGTCCAACAAAGAAAATAATCTGTGGTTCATGAATGCGTGTGTGTATATACATATACATACATATTATATATAAGCTTAAAACCTGGGACTGATTACCACTAGGGGCAAATTTTCCTCTATAGAATATTTTGCCTATGATTACTGAAATTGCCAGTCACTTTTTCAGCGAATGGTTTATATCGCTTTTAATATATTACAGGGATATCACTTTATAAATCCTTCAGATCTATCACATACAAGGTGAAATATAAATTTTATGCCTTTAAATTAGTTGACAAATTTAACGCCTTTTCAAAGCTGTATCTGTCAGAAATGGTCTACGAGCACAGAGACACTATTGGATCCGAGAGAAGTGGCAGGGCCCCCAGTGTCAATTGCAACACTCTGCCAACTGGATGGCCTGACCAACCGACCTTCACTGGTTTCTCCTGACTTTAGTGCAAAACTCCTGGGACGTGGTAGCGAGTCTGTTGTTTGCTCACAGGTTGCCCAGTGAGGAAGACGAAGTTCCACAGGACACTGGAACTTCAGGCCATGGGGTCCACACAACACCAATGGACTGAGTAAGGTTTCACCTAAAATCCAAAATCTTACATAAATGATCTGAAGGCTTGAATTTTTTTCTGTTAAGATTGGTATCAATGCAGTAATTTGATCAACCCTTTGCCGTCCCTAATGTTCTGGAATGCTCGAGATTTACCGGTATACCCACACTGCCATGCTAAATGCTCTAGATTGCTCCTTCAACGAGCTGTGGCCAAAATTAGTTTATCGCAATTAACTTTATTGATTATTAATTGTTACTCAATGTTTACATATAGTTAATTTTCAATTATTCCAAATTTAATTACAAGTTATTTGAATTCAATTCATATGATATATTTTCTTTTGTTAGATGTATTTCGACCCCCAAGATTCTGGAAATATACCCTTTTTACCCTCAATTTTTATTTTCAAGCATGACAAATTTCTCTTGCCTACTTGAGAATAAAGACATGTAAGAGCAGGACCCCTACTGTGTATTTGTATTAAATGTGTTGCGAGAAGTAAGAAGCAAGGACACATTTCCCCATCCCACCTAGATGCCAAAGTTAGTGTCAGGAAGTTTACTTAAAGATCCAAAATTTTCCACAGAGATGCTACATTTTAAGCCAATCAGAAAATGTTATTCATCGAAGAGCAGGAAATAGTTCCCAAAATCAGGCTATTTTCTGTTAACTTTCGACAAGTGTAAGGATATTTCGAAGAATTTTAAAAAGACATTCCCCAATCCAAAACGTGGAGCATTAACATGCCAGGAGGCAAGGTCCACGTCACTCAGAATCAGGAAAATGTATTCTTAAAATCGTTAAAGTAGCAAGTATTGAGAAGTGATAAGTGTTGCAAGTAAGCAAAGAATCATGGAAATGGATATTGGATGTTGTTGAGGTACGTACAAGAATATTTTGAGATAAGAAACTTGTGTCTGTTATTAACAACTGAATAATTACTAACGTAAAAGAATACACTGATAAAGCATAGTGACGTGTGCTAAAATCACTTTATAAATAAATAAAGCAGCATTCCGACAAATTGCAGATAATTATTACTACTGAATAATTTTTATGCGGACATAAGTAAACTAAAGAACTTTGAAAACAAAGACTGTTTACATCCACCAGACTTCAGAACAAAATAAATAAAACTGAACATTATTACTAAATAAACAAGTGGTTCATTTTCATTTTAAATAACTTTTTCTTTATATTATTATTAATTTTGATACTTATAAATTTCTCATATGATACCTATATTCCAAACAGTAGCTAATTACGTCAACCACGAATCAACCTGAAAGAAGGACTTCATGTTGACTGACAGCCTGGGAACGTAGCTGAAATAAGGTATGTCGAATGTGGATTGTTGGCATCCAATTAGTCTTTGTCCCCATCATATAAATTTGTGATCCACTAGACACTTACCTAATTAATCCTAACCAATTACCAATCAACCCAACCTATAACATTTATTGCTACAATTGGCAAACCATATATTGCTACAAATAGCTGCCCAAAGTGAACCAACACACCCAGTATATATGTGACGCCCTCTGTAAGGCTCGAATAGCTACAGAGCTCTCTTTCCTCAATGCACTGAAAGGCATATGAGATTATCACCAGCCGTCAGAATGAGTCATAAACAAACAGACTGCGTTCTGCTTATGCAAAACATTCCAGCACATCCCCTAAATAATAATAAACACAGTCTTTGTCCAAGCAGAAGACTATACAAAATCTCTCCTGAGAAGTTACTTTTGTTTGAGTTTACAGCACATGGAATTTGACAGCTCACCTTCAGACTCAACTTAGTGTCTTAGTATAGGCATAGTTGATCGATAGTTTCAAACATACAGCCAAGAAAAGAAGTTGCTGCATCCCCTAAACTTTTTCATGGTCTTGTATGCAAAATAAAATGAAAGTTGCTTCTGAAAGGGGGGGGGGAAACATTTTTAAATATAAGCAATGAGATCTACCAGGCTGCAGGATGGACTGCTTTTTAGAATATCACCAGAAGCAAAATGTGGAAATACAAAATTATAGTGAATGCAAATAAGAATTTATGGTTGTATCAGAATGAAAGTGCAAAAGGAATTACTGGTATATGTTTAGCTTTCTTTGTTTTATTAATATCTTATTTTTCTTGAAGAGGTGCATTTAGGCAGCTCTATCTCTGAAATTTAAATACCCACCTTAAATACACGGTTATTACTAGAGACCGGACTTTTAGGTTTTTAAAAACACTGTTTTAGGTTTTCCATTAGGTGAAATAGTTTTTTTTAGGTTTTTTGCCCAAAATATCGTTTTCAGGTAGAATAATTGGTTTAATGAATTTGAATGTGCTACATAGGATTCAATACATAATACTTGTAAAGTTTAACTTAAAATTTAAAGACTTAAATTTGTGTAAACTTGCTTTAGGAGAATATTATACAATTGAAGAAAGAAAGCACAAACATTCAAACGAAGCAGTGAAAATAAAATTACCTCACATTTCCTGGTTACAGTATATCACTAAATATCTTTCAAGATTCTCAACTGTGAAGTTCTTCCTGATATCTCTTAGTTAATAGTTAATACTGTATCTAGACATTACCCTTCTCAGGATTCGAATCCGATGCTTCTAATTTAGTGATTAAAATATTTTATGGTTGGATGTGGTTAATGTGAAACTGATTATTTTCCTTTCTTCGGCTGTTACGCATCCTAACCGCACAACAGATCAACTAGGGATGAAAACTTCCCCCTTTTCTAGAAAGGTAAATAATTCTTGCATGTTTCTGGCAGGTCGTCGCCAATCCATTGCCGTAATAAACTCGATTTCATTTGTTTCGGCATAATTAACACGTCTTCTTAAAACTCACAGTGTGACCACTAAGAATGAATAACAGGGCAGTAATAAAGGCAAACAAGGGCTTTAAAACACAGAAATCTATATCCTTGTTCATACACGGCAACAATGGTTGTTCATATGAATATTTTTAAAGGAATACGCCGGTACTCTTACACTTCCTCTCGAGATATTGTCCATCCTAGACGACAATGGATTGAACGAAACGCTGATGGTATTAATTTCAACCCGACAAAAATTATTGTCTCTCCGCAAAATATTGATTTCTCAACTGACAAACAAAAAAGACAAAAAAAGTAGCCCAAATTATATATTTTAGGTTTTATATCCCGTTTAGGTGTATTTAGGTTTTTAAACCCCATTTAGGTATTTTTAGGTGCCATAGAATTAATGTGGGTGAATCCTATGGACATGATTCAAAAAAGTATATGAGCGCTTTTTGTTTTGGAAGTAAGGAAAAAAAATAGGTAAAAACCTAAGAATCCGGTCCCTAGTTATTACAGTTGTACAGGGGATTTAAATCGTAAGTGGCAAAGGGTTAAAGGACTTTACATAAAATTACAAAGCTGGATAACTCAGAGGTCTGCTGATTGACTCAGGGCAAAATGATAAACAAAACTGCATTAAATTAAGAACATCTTATCACAAAGATAGGTTCGGTGGTATCTGGAGATCTTCATATTTACACTTCTCATTTCTATCACAACCACTTTCACCATCACTTTGACACTTTGGACTTCAGAGACCTTTGTGGAACCCTTTGAGACATGGTTCTGTTGCTTTAAGTTCTACACTCGAGTTGGTTAAAACTCCAGTTGCTTGAAAAGATAAATGCTTTTTGCATTCTCAAAGTAACAGGACAATATGTGATACACACATTGATATAATTCCTTTTCAATGAAGGCACTTTAGCACGGGAACACCCAAAAATATATTTTTACAATTCCTTAATCTGAAACAATATTATTTATGAAACAAAAAGTACTTTCAGGGTTTAATTCCTCCTACTGTATGAAAGAACAAAACATTCTTTTCTTTTCACCTTGTATACCTGGCTTCCCGCTACCCTCATTTTACAGATTGTGATAAATGCAGTTGTGATGTACAGTTTGTGCCAAAATTTGCAACTAACTTATCCTTTCAACACCTTCTTTAAGATTATGGTATTACAGGAAATATTTATGGTTTATTTATTTCTTTCGGAACACTAGATGCTACCAACTTACAAACCTCTGTTTTGAAGATATAAAAGTGCATCTTATGGTCTGAAAAATACAGTAATATTTCTAAGGCACTGAATCTGTAAACTATAAATCACCCCCAACATTGCCAAACCTGTCACATGAAGGGACTGTTGAGCATGAACTAGTGTATACTTTAAAATGCAAACATAACACACAGTCAAACTGCTTTTATCAACAAACAAAAGCAAAATAATCTTATTAAATAAAAAAGTTAAAGAGCTGAATATCCCACATTATCTCAGAGAATTAAAATATCCTGTTTAAATTTTACACTTGATAGCACCTTGTACTTAAAGATCGGTTTGGTTAATCTTCTATGAAATATAAAATAATAGCGAAAAGTCAGTAAGTAATGGGAAAAACAGATCAAAAGCATCAAAGAAGAGCAAAGGTGACTAAACAACCTGTGGTTAGCCAACATGAAATCAATATCGTACAAGACATGCAAAGACACACAAACATTTCCGTACTGTAAGCACATAGTGTATATGAAAGCCACTGAAACAGCAAGCGCAGGAAGATATACAATTTAATTTTCCATTTCAGGGACATGGACTAAGTAATGATGGCAAGATACACTGAAAAGGAATGTGTTTTATTTTTTTCGTATTATTAAAATTTATAACTGTAAGTGACCAAAATATGCCTTTTACAGCCCCTCCCCTGAGCCTACAGACACCTCTACTAATTATATATATTATTGTTTTACGATAACTACTGGGAAAATGACCAGTATCAGAACTGGCAGACTTCTCTTGAAACTTTTTTTAATATAATAAATATTATATCAAATAATTTTCCTATTCAGTTACCCCTGAGATAGCCAATGCATTACTTTAAAGTTATGGTTTTTTTTGCTAAGAATGTACTTGACTGCTTACAATACACAGTATAAAAATCTTCTTACATTTTTTTGAAAAATTATTGCCTTCATTACTTTAACATGTTTCAATTTTGAGAGTCTGCAAACATGGTTAATACGAGGGCTATTATTTTTTAAAGGTCCGATGGGGCATAAAAAGAAAACCACAGTGAAAATCAAAACCTGTTTTATTTGGAATATTTGGGTACACCTTCTAGCTATTTCTCTCCATAGTCGTGCTCTGATTGAGACTTTTGTCGGGGCGTGGTGCAACTTTCAAATACCCTCTTCACAGAAGCTTGCAGCCAGTGTATTGAGAAGGGTCTTAGCAGCATTTTGAAGTGTTTTGAAATTCTTTGTTGGTGTGGAAGCCAGATCTTGGGTTTGTTCGGGAAATTTGTGTCCATCCATTGTTTGGATTGTTCTTTTGATTCTGGATTGTCGTAACAAATCCACGTTTCATCCCCTGTACGATGGATTTCAAAAACTCGTTCCCCTGCCGAGCGACTTTCATCTTTTTCGGCAGCTGAAGAAAGATCTGGGAGGACAGAGCTTCCACACCAACGAAGAATTTCAAAACACTTCAACATATTGTGAAGACCCTTCTCAAATGCTGGTGGCAAGCATCTATGAAGAGGGTATTTGAAAGTTGCACCACGCTTCGACAAGTGTCTCAATTGGAGGGCGACTACATAGAGAAGTAGCTATAAGGTGTACCTAAATGTTCCAAATAAAGCAGTTTTGATTTTCGCTATGGTTTTCATTTTATGCTTCATCAGACCTTGAAAAAAAATAGCCTTACTAATTGCTATAGTGATAAATAATTTTTTAGTACACGCTCTCTAAAACAGCTGCTTGTCAGACTGGTAACATGCCAAAAAATTGCATTTTAGCAACCTAGGCAGCTAAAATTGCATAAACAGCATTCAAAATGCAGTTTTTATGCAGTTTTGCCATGACACTAAAGTCGTCATGGCAATCTATAAACAAAATCCAGATGGCATTGATCAGTCACGCCAACTTTAACATGGATTTAAGCATGTATTTCATCATAAAACAACAAATTTACACCCACATGTTTCTTTATGATAATCAGAAACTTCACCAGGGTTTTTCCCAAAACATGGTAGCCTACCTCATCATATAATAACAAATATAAGCCAACAATTTTTCACGACTTGGTTCACAAGAGAAACATTGCTTACCATGGAATGCACCAGCATTTAAATGCAATAACATATTCCTTCACATAGTCTACTGCTGCCGTGAAGTTGCTGGCAGAAGCTCCAATTCAATGTTTTTGGCTTGCATTGAAATTTCCTCAGGATAACCATTCATATATTCATAAGCATCTCATAAATACTAGTTTGAATGCATTATTGTTTACAAAAGGCGACTCATATATAACGCATCTATACTGCATTTCATATTGGTAAGTACGGTTCATTGTTGTTCTGCAATTCAGGTGGCTGTGAGAATATGACGTTAATAAATGGCAAAAAAGTGTGCAAAACATTACTCTTACAAAGCCTACTTCACGCTATTTTAGAACTATCCACATCTCAATATAAACAATTAGAACATACCATATCTAAAATAACGCATATCAATTAACCTCCCAACTTCCTGTTTCTTTACTACCCAACACACTAAAAGGTGAAATATTTATTCATAAAGGCATGTCTCTCTCATTTCAAATATTCATTACTTCAGAATTAATAAATATTATTAACAGTTTATTTTTAGTAAAGCTGAAACATTTCTACTGTAATCAAGTAGGGTGCACATGCAGCACCAATGAAGGCAACTTACTTTCAGTAGCGCTGAAAGGTTTCTACTGAAATATGACAGCAAAGCAGGGTGCACATGCAAGCAGCCAGTAAGGCACCTTACCTTTCTCCTGATCAAGTGGGGGCAACATGGATGTATCTCGACACACCTTGAAGTAGATTTCTTGCTGGGAGTCATTTGGCAGAGCTCCTGGAGGAATAATTATTGCCACTCCTGTGTCAGGGCTGCTCAGGGTACCCCCCTCGTGGGAAAACACCCCCCTGGCCGTGGCCACCACCTCTTCACCGTCACCCCCCTCTCCTTCACCCCTAGGGTCATGTGAAAACACCAGGTTAGTCCACCACAAGCAACCCCAAGCCAAAAGAGTAGGTTAGTGAAATGTGGAGGATGTGACATTTTTACAGTGATTTTGAAACTGAAAGACCTGTTAATAATAATTTAAGATAAATAGATTAACACGAAGAAAATAATGGCACGAAACCCTAAAATATGGGCCATTCCAAAAATATGACAATTTTCTTAATTTTTACATTATACACTTTTTTCATAAATATTTACAAGATAACACTGAACAACACAATCTTTAACGTCTGCTTGTTTATTATGGTGATTAGGCCTGTATCCATCACCGGATAGCCCAAATTTGTCCCACTGGAGTTATTTTAAATATTGGCAGAATTAAACAGTGTCGCATTTAGACACGTAAATGCCATAAATTGAACCATGCACTTGGAAACTGAAAGTTAGTGTCTTCCCAACTGTTCCACCCAGGCTGTCATCTTAAAAGTTAAGTTATTTACAGATGCAGTGCATAAAATTTGATTTTTATAGTAAGTTAATATGCATTTACAATACTTTAAAAAAAAATGTTATTTGTACTTTGTCTTAGTTTGCCATAATCAGTTTACAAGACTAAATTATCTTTTCTTGATAGTTGATGATGGGTAAATCCTGCAGTTAACCAATTTATTGCTAGCTCGCTGAATTCTGTGGATCTATTCTGAACAGATTATTCAAATAAGAATTTGCCACATTTACTCTGGCCCCAAATAGTTTTTGGTAGAACTCTTTTAGTTACGTAGTGTGTCGATGTATCTATATACCCACATTTACTGCATGCTGATGAGTATCATCCTACAACAGTACTTATACCCCTTTGTTAGTATTATGCACTGAAAGGACTGATGAGTGTAAATCTCTGTAATTCATTGTGTGTCTAAATATTTCCGGTTTTACTACAGTTTTACTACAGTAAAGAAAGCAGATGATGCTAAAAATGTAGTTGTGTACTTGTGCTCTTGAAATGGAAGCAGTAATTTTGGTATGAATTAAATATGATGTGCAAACAGTGTATGAGAGAAAAACTGTAAGGTCTAAGTTGCCTGCAAAGTGTCTAAGCAAGATAGTGCAAGACAGTATTACCTCACTAACGAAAATTATATTAAATTGATACCGAGATAATCTGCATTTTTATACCAGTGGTATATGATCAAAAAGAGGGGTTCTTTGCAATTTATCATCACCTCACACAAATGTAATTAGTGTTTCAATTATATTCTTTTTGTGAAAGAAAATAAATAAGAATATTCTAATTCCTCTGAATTATAAAACGAAATTTTTGACATGAGCATCATACAGCAAATAATATTGTATATCAAACACAATCTTGAGAAAAGATCACCAAGGCTTGCTATACATTCATAAAATAAAATTAATGCCAACAATGAATGTTTTAATGATCAACCATCTAATTTTTTGGTTATCATATTTCTGAAAATGGAATGACCCATAGGGAAATTAAAGATGTACAGTCTCTAGATGTTTAATCAAATACATCAGTGTAATTTCATCCAACAAAAGTTGAATTTTGAATTTATATACAAAAGATTTCAGGATAACCATAACACCAAACAGTAAAGAATAACCAAAATATGTGCACACAGACAACCACAACCCTCTTAGAAATAAGAAGAAAAAATGGTAAATAAAGCTGCAACATCAGCTGCTTTTTGGGCTCACTGTGAAAGGTGTTGGTTATGTAAGAAATACGATACAGTATGTTACGAAGACAGTAAGGAATTGGTGAAATGAATGACAATGGATCCGTTAAGTTAAATTCAAAAATATCAACTGAATTAAATTTTTTACAATAACTTCTTATTCAAACGTTACTATTTTAAAAGACTCTGGATATTCTAAAAAAATATAGACTCCAATGAAAAGTCTTAAGATTGGAATTACAGCATAACTTCGGATGCTTCGTGTTCAGAGTATTAACTTAATTATGGATACTTATTTCTATATTTATTTACCTAATAAGATAGAGGGTACGCTTCCCCAAGGTACTAACTATCTTTGAAATAAGGTATTAATTAATTAATTAATGGCATTAATGAGTTATGACTATAAGTTATGACTTTGTACTTTAAATTTCACATATTTACATTCCTAATTAGCAGGTTCATACTTATGAAATATGCCAATTTTGAAATCTCAAATAACTTATGGAGGAATATGCTGCAAATATCTGAATAATATTTGCACTGCAGAAAAACTAAAATAAACCGTTAAGCAAGGATTCCTTTGTCTTTTCTTGAAGTTGTTAATAATAAACTGTTAAGCAAGGATGCCTTTGTCTTTTTTATAGATGTTAACAATACAAAAACAGAAGAAAGAAGTTCATCGAGAACATAAGATCAAGATAACTTATACTGTTGTAGTTAAAAGGAAGAATGGAAAAATCTGTTAACAGGAGAGGCTATAAATATTCACATGATGTAGATAAATATGATCAAAGAGAGCAAATATTAAGGTTATCTTGCTGGAATACTAAATAATTCCATTGGCAAGCTCCAATCTGGCTGATGGCATTTAAGTCATCAGAGCAATGCAAGTCTAATGTTTCTTCCTGAGTTTCTCTAAGGAACTCTTTCAGAGGGGACTAGAAGGGGAGTGACCTAACTTCTGGGTGTATGGGAATGAGTAGTAATCTCCAACTGATGGGCTGCCTAAGTCTCGATTATGGTGGTGACCAGGAGGCTTGGTATCATTATCCACGTTAGGGGTATGATGGGTCCGCCTATGTGGCTTATGTGGGCGGGCTTTCCTAAAAATCAATCAAATGCACAGCTCAAAACAAGAAAGCTTGGAAATAATATTTTATACCATTGCTGAAACACTGTACTTATTGCACACTGTACTTCTAAAAGCAGAGAGATCTACTAGATACTAGACACTACATTGCAAGGCCCAAAGAGTTCTAAACACAAACAGCAAAACACAAGTATTATAGCTCCAGCTGTATAAAACAGATATCACTGGAGCAAGCCCTATTGCTTTTCAACATTGCCAGGTAAATATTCAAAGTAATCAAAACATTTACAACTAAATATGAGAATATATTGTGTAACTAATGCATTACAATAACTACAAGATTCAACTAATGAAGGAGGAATGAGAAACAAATTTCTAGACTTAGAAACTGAACTGGAAGAAACTCAACAACTACTGGTAGATCACCAACCAGACTAATAGAAGAAATTATACCAAAGGATATCAGCAATGACCTAACTCTGGGAAATCTAAATTTATTTGATGTGTGTGTGTATATAAGAATATATTTCTCATGTCAACAACTCTATTTCACAAAATATAAAGGAAAAAAGGAAACAATTATTTTCATTTTCCAATTGAGCACAGTTAATATCGTCAATATTCCATTAGTGCTCAAACAATTGACAATATTAAAACAAAAAGGAGACAATTTAAAACATAACATATTCCTAATGGAACGTTACACAATGAGTGTTTTTTTTATTTGCCCATATTACGTGTGATGTAACGGAATCATAATGACAATGATTTCAATACTGCTTTTCATTTCAACATTGATGTGGTATCAATTATTACTGAACATGGAACGATCTTAAGATCTTGAGGGAAGTAGCTGGAATCTGTGTAATAAATAGCCTGTACTTAAAATAAAATCAATTCTTTTCATGTTAATTTAACATCATACTAAAATGAATTTATTTTGTGTTGTCAAAATCCGTTGGTTTCAAGAAAATAACCAAAAGCAAGCTTCAATTTCACCGATGCCATGAGCTGCTATCTGCCGTAGAAGACAAGAACTACTGCAAAGGACAGCGCGCTGAAGCTTGGCCGTTTGTTTGAGTGAATCTAAAATCTCAAAATTTAGATTAATTAAGGTCAAACAAAAAGTTGTATGCAATTTGCCTATAGCAACAGGGCCCAGATTCTAATGACATGCCATCTTTTTATTGATGCTGCATAGACATTGCCAACTTGTAGATAAATCCTAATCATGGCCTCTAGATTATAGAAATACATTTTTATTAGGTCATTTTTTATCATTTTTATATTTTTAGGGCATTTATTTCAATTTTAGGTCATTATTTTGTCATTTTCGTGTCATTTGCTTCCTTATTTAGACATTTTCATGTATTTACATTGAGTGTATTAACTTTGTTCATCGCTTGCGGTGCTTTGTAGTGTTGTTTGTTTAATGCAAGAAGGAAAAATTCGGCATTAAATGTTGTCATATCTCAGCTGGAAATGAGAATCAAGGAAACGCCAAAATTTTGTATTATATTACTATTGTTATTAGATTGACTTGGCACCAGAGCCTGCCACCTGCTTTGATTTGAGAGTGCAAAGTACTGTTTACCCTGAATTAAATAACAATATAATCCAGTAGACCACAAAAGGAAATGCCGAATTTTGACTCGCCAGTGCCTCAGTGCCAGTATAAATTTCCATGAGAAAAGAACATTCACAACATTACAGTTATTTAAAGTTTTTATAATTATGTACAAACTAGTCTATAACTTTGTGTACGTACAATAATAATTTTTTATAAATAAAATATCAGTTTTTAGGGCTTTTTTTTATAATTATTAAGTCATTTTATTTCAAATTTAGGGTCATTTTATAGGTAATTTTTCAAACCATTTTAGGTCATTAGAATCTGGGCCCTGGTAATTAAGATACTTGTAAGAAAATTATGAAACTTGCATTGCTCATTTCATAAACATACTCGTACCTTAATAAATGCCTTTATAGGCATGATGCATAATGTACTATTCTAGTTTTGTCAATATGTAGTATAAATTCAACTCCATCCTTCCAATCACATTCAGTCTTACTAATGAAAGCTGCTTATATTAATGTTGAACGGCTGTTTAGTTTATCACCGCGCTAGCTCTACGTAAGCCGTGTAATAAACCCAGCGTAACTGCCAAGGGTTACACCGGGTTTGAATGTGAAACGTTATCAAACACATTATGCTGGTGATGACATTACTAGCCCGCTGCTGTAAAGGAAGCATGCGACTGCAGAAGGCCAATGTCGCCATCTGTCCAAGCAATGAACAAACAGCACAGAGAAAATCTAGTTTCAGTATTTCAATATAGTGTTTTCAGAAAGCTGTAATCACGGATAATATTATGGAAATATGTCCTGCAAACCAGGAACAATGTTTACAATCCCGCAAAAACAGCTCAGAATGTTTCCTAGCAAATTACCTTAAGAATGGAAAAATAACCTCAAAATTCAATCTCAGACATATACGAAACGACCGGCTGTTACAGATATCGGCCAACTCGATTATTTACGTCAAGTTTATACAAGGGCGTTATAACAAATGACCTTAAGAATAGAAACATAACCTCAAAATACAATCTCAGACATATACGAAACGACCATCTGTTACAGATATTGGCTATCTCGATTATTTACGTCAAGCTTATACAAGGGTGTTAGGCTATGTAAAGCATTGCACAAATTCAGCCTTAAGCAAGGATTATTAATATCTTTTTCTCCTCAGCTGTGTTTATTCTTGGTATAAATGTTATAAATGGATTACAGTGAACGCTGCTTAATGTATTCGTGGATAATGTTATCAGCAGGGTTTGGATGTTTATGACCTAAAATAGTGGAATATAAGACTGCAAATATCCCTTTAAAAATTACTAAATATGACCCAAAAATCCTAAATATGACCTATTAAAATAACGTATTTTCAAAAAATCAATGTTCCAATTTAAAACATGTAAAGACACTAAATTCTTGCAACCCATGAATTCAATCAGATAATAACTTTTTAACAATTTTGGTGATTTATAGTTTTACTTGTGACGAACTTCTATTTTTAAAGAATTCTCTCCTGTTTGCTCGCTTCATCAGCTCCAAATACTCGTAATATATTGAAGACTTTGCATGTCACTATAAAATATGAACAATTGCATTAAATTTGAAATGTAAGTTACCCATTAATTTGGCATAAATATTAAATTAATAAAATAAATTTCAAATTTAACTCGCCATGTAGTCCTACATACACTGTATCATTGTGCTCTTTTACCGAATTTTATAATTGAAATATGATGTTAAATTACAAATATGGCCAAAATATGACCAATATCACAAAAAACCCCAAAATATGACTATGTATATGCAAAATAAAAATGGTCCGATTAGGACAACAAGCATGCAATTCGTGTTTAATTTGTGTTTGCGGCGAAAACTGAGGTCAGGATAAAAATATGACTGTCATAAACATCCTAACCCTAGTTATCAGTCAGATAATGTTATCACTTTTATGAAGTCCCGTATGGATTAATACTGATACAATAAAAAATGCTGTTTATTGTGATCAAAGATTTGGTTTATGTTATCACATTTTCCTTTATGCGACTTTATTTCCAATTACTGTACGTCAATCAAAATTTTGTTTATAAGGGTTCTGTGTCTAACTGAACTGTATTGTGTTGTACTGGAGGTAGCAATTCTGTTCCCAGCTCACAGGATGACCAGTTCAAGGGGTGGCATTACTTAATTTTCTCTTTTAAGCAATTAAACATGTTTCACCCCACAGTTAAGCTGCAGCTTTTGGTTTATGAAGATAACAGTGTTGACATGCAGTGATGGCTAGTGTAAAATGAAGACTTGAACAGACAGGCATTAGATGTTTTACTTCATGGTGTTCACCACACATCAGTATAGACTTCCAAAAATACTCGTAACTCTTAACTGAGTATGCAGTATTCGTTAATGGACTCCTAAAGGAAAGTAAAAGCAATTAAAAACTTTGTTACTGGTTGAAAAAATAGTTGCTTGCAGTCTATTACTGTAGTTCATACATGGGCATTTACTGGTTCGTGAACCACTTGTGGTTCTTGACCTTCCCGCTTAACACACAAGATGGCATTGCGGACATTCGGTGTACGTGGTGGATTATTCCCATGCATGAGTCATACTTTCTTTGCAAGCAGTGACGGGTCGCGACACAGTTCCGATTGGAAAGGCGTTATGACACATTCTAAGCCTTTGTATAATGAAATAATTGCACACGTAAAAGAATAATTAAAAATACAAGATTGTTTGTATTATTTGTTTCTTGTAGTGTACATTTTAAAGTGAAATTAGTGTTTCCCTAAGAATGAGCAACCACCACTGCACTTATTGTCTGCTTGTGTCTCCATCTATCCGTTCTTTTCGAACTATGTGTAAGTTGACAAAAGTTTGCGGGTTGCGTGGCAATGGATAGGGGTTTGCCCATGTCTGCTGTAGTTGCTTATGAGTGGTTCATTGGTTCAGAGTTATTATTTTATCAATAAGTATTTTAAATTCTGATTTGTATTGTATTATCTTATATATGAATAAATAACATTCATTTAATTCCTTTGTCTACTGTTAATACTATCTATTGGTTAATATTATCAGATTAGCTGCATTCTGAAGAAATCACAATAAGCGGCGTGCACTGTATTAGTAAGACCGACTATAATTGAAAGCAGTATGTATTTGTAGCCCTAATGCTTTTGCACTTTCTGAAATTTCCAGCATTTCAGAGTGCTTAAGAGGTTTTAATATGGCTGTATGAGATTGAGAATCTAATTACCATATCCCAGGAGCGGAATAAGATTAAAATATCTTATTATTTTTAATGTTTGTGAAATTTAATTCCTATAAAAGGTATCATAGGGTATTTTATAGAATACTGGAAATGTATTTTGTACTATGCAATTTAATTCAATTAGGACGTAATTAATAACAGTATTAAAAAATGTTAGGTGTTTGTCAATTTTTGTAAAACAGTGTAAAAAGAAATGATCATTTTGTTTAAATATCACACCAAATACAATCAATGTAGTAAATAGATTATGATCCTGTGTAGCTTTAAATATTAGTTCCCAGATGTTAAAACTTGTTTATACTAAACAGTACCGGTACATTCCATGTGGCACTAATTCCATTAAAGGGTACAGCTTCAGACATTTGGCTCAACCATTAACAGGACTGGGATGTTTATGCTTGGCATGCTGACTCCCATTGTCATGGAAGAGGGTTTTCTACATTAATTCTATTCCTTAAACAATAAACTCTTCAAGTGCCTCCATAAGGCTGAGTGCACCCGATTTCAAATTTTCCTACCTCAGAAATATTGGGAACAATCCAGATCCATAGCAAGCAATAAACACTGAACCAGAAGGGGATTACAACACATTGTAAAGAAGGATCCCAACCTTTGAATCACACAGTCAAATTTGTAATCACTCTCACTTTGCTGGTAAAGCTTTAAAGTTCACAGCTTGAAAATACATTCATAATATTCTCCTTCCTAACCTAACCCCAACAAGGAAAGAACATGATAGATGAAAGAAGAATACTTCCTTCCATACAGGTGATTATGATTTTCTCAACATTCACAGTTATAAATTCTCTTTAGACTGAGGGATTCGGGAGAATATTAGTATTAAAAGATCAAGGTATCTATCATAAATATTTTATATCTCAAAGCTTTAAAGTTAGTAACGAAGTACTTTAAAATCCCAAAAAATGACAGGATTAGATAATTATCCAGGGTTTGAATCAAACATTTTGACAAGGGGGGAAATAAATGTTGGTCCAAATTTATCCATGTTAACCAGTACATCCACTCTCTTTAAAAGACATACTCGACTGACTACTATGGAACACCAATCACTATTGCACTCTTTGTCATAGCAAATATTCTTTAACCATATTCTTAAAGGCTAAAAGAAACCAATGCAAAGTAGTAATACAGTAAGAAATACGTCATACTGTGTGTAAATTTTAAATTTTTCTTAAATTCAGTATATGTATGTAAAAACAGAAGTGTTCTTAACAGACACACCAGAGGATTACAGTACAGAGCCTTAATTTCACGTAAGTACTGTACTGCATGAAAAATGTTGTTTTAAATACAATACAGTATATTGTTAAAATACAGTATTATTGTGGCTCTTTTTGACACTTAAATTCAGTAGGCCTAGTTCTTAATGTAATTGGTTGCATTCTTAAACGCAACACCCACAGTGCAACAAGAGCATCAGTTATTTACAATGCTGTGTTTAACATGTACTGCATAGTGAGTAACATTTTATCGTTTTTGTCTCCATAAAACGGAAACATGTCCAAACCGGAAAAAATGTTTGGAACCTTAGATGTACGTCTTGAGCAGTTTTTGCTGTATAAACCTTATGTCCATAGTCATGCTTCTGTTACACCGTGCATGTCATACACTTGTTAGATAAATTTCGTTGCTACACATTGTGCTGGTGATACTGATAGTTCAAAAAGACATTACGAAGTTCATGTTTCTGGTAATTGCATTGGAATTTTAAACTGAAGTTTATGAAATGCAGAAAAATATACCCCTGGCAAGGAAGGAATTTTTATGACGAGCCAGGGAAACTTTTTGATGAGAGGGGGAAATCCCCCCTCCCTCCTCCCCTACCGTTAATTCAAACCCTGTAATTATCTCAACAACTGACTGAAACTGGAGTGATCATCTGGCCAATGCTGGTAGCTAAAACTCACAAGTATTTGAAAATCAAGGAGTCTTATTTTACAAGAAAACAATGACTTCCCCCAAATATACTACCAATATTCTCTAAATACACCAGTCTATAAACTCCATTACAACAACCAATATATCCATAGTATAACATAAAACCCCAGTTACTGCAGAACAAATTCTATCATGATCCACAACCATAGATCCCCATGCTTATGTACAACCCCAAATCTTTAATTGCAATTCATATGCACAGCCTACCTGAGATTGTTATCGAGGTAGTGCTGTAAGGCAGTGCTTGGTTTCTTGTACAACTCAAACGCTGATCCTCTCTGCTCCCGGTTTGCTAAATCTAGCAAACCACTGGGTTCTCGAGCATGATGGTGACCATTGCCAGTACGATTAGGTGCTGGAATGTTATAATAGTACTGACCACGGTGCATGGCTGTGCCAGGATTATAGCTGCGGTCTAAACTGCTACCGTGTCCTGAGTCAAAACCACCACTTGTGTCTTCACCTCCTGAAAGGAAACAAGGAAATTTTAACAATTAAATGGACAATAGTCACATTTTTTAAAATCACTGTAAACCGCATCAAATTTTCCATTGCTGTTGTCCTTTCTGTTCTGGTTTGACATTAACTACTTTCTTTAACATATTTAACCTTATTGAAGTTGTGCAACTTCTTGTAACTGAAGAGGTCATGTGTAGTGCTTTTGACCATTTCATTTGGACTATCATTCTTGCTTAGCATTTGATATAACTCCTATTTAAAAATATAATAATCATTGTTTTTAATCTTTGAAGCATAGAGGAAATTCTACTTTAAGAGTTAAAAATAACTTTTCCACAACAGTAAGTTGAACTGTGAGTAGTAGGCTTATTTCATTTTATTTCTAGTGTAAGGCAATCTGTGTGTTTTTGTTAAGTTGTAATGTTTAACAGAACTACATTTTTTGCGTACACTAGGCTTTTTCATGTAATTTTGTAAATCCGAGTTTTCAATACTTTGAGGTAGTCTTGGTTCCATTCACCTCGAATTACTGAAACTCCATTGCACTCCTTGTGTGAACTCATGGCTAAGGTACATATACTTATCACAAAAATAAAACAAATTGTATAATTTATGGGGAAATGCTAACTGAAATATAAGTGATCTTGCCCGAAAGAAAAGAACCCATGGCTTCTTTCTGGGTCTGGACCTGTTTTGAGGCAGACCAATCATCATCATCCTAATTTTAACCCAATTTATAGAGAAGGATTAATTATTTAATAAAGGTAAAGGATATGCTGTGCTGATCACATTCTCCAGAAGTTACTTCCATACATATTCATGTGAATTGTTTGCCATTAAATGTGCCTTACAATGTATTGGTGACACCATTACAACAACACATCAAGCCTTCATACTTATTTTAAAAGTGCAAAACAGGTTGAAAGATAGTTAGAAATTCTGAACAGTAAACTTGAGTGGTGTGGTGCTTGTCTATTTTACCATTGGTCTCTTGTTGTGTCGATTGTATGCACACCAGCAAATTTATGCAAAAGCTGCCAGTTTAGTTGAACTTTTCACCTACTTCAGAATAATGTTACTGGAAGGAATTTTTCAGTGTCTTGTAATGTTGAACTTACGCTTAAATCTTCTCTGAAATTGCAGACCATGAAAATAATTCCTTGACTTCCTGGGGAAATAAATTATTTTGGTTCAAACTTAACTATCCAGTAACAAAAAAAGGTGCAGTTCCTTGAATGGCTTTGAAAATTATGAATAAGCTGGCGGGCCCAGCTTTCTTTATTATAAGTGAGTTATTTAAGAAACTTTGCAACTTCAATGGAATTAATGATTTTATAATAGACCCTAGTTTCCTATTTTTAGAGCCTATATCCTAAGAATTTAGAGCATACTTGAGCAACGGAGGGGAAACATTTTAGTCCCCCATCCATTGCTGTGACGTTTGAAACCTGCTCTTCATGTTCAGTGTCACGTCGAAACTGCTTTATTCTGATGTCAAGGGCGAATGTAGTGGGAGATATTACCCCACCGCACAATGGCACAATGTGCACCAGTTGCACACCCATGATTTAGAGCCTACGTCCTAAAAATTTAGAGCCTATGTCCTCAAAATTTAGAGCCTATTTTAGGCATCTAAAATTGCATTTTAGCAACCTAAAAGTCTAAAGTCTTAAATTCCTATCTGGGTACTAGTATGTTAATCAATTCTAAGCATTAAAATTAGTTGACTCACCACCATTATGCTGTGGTAGACAACCTGCTGCATCCAGGCCTCCTGCCACGGAGTACGACTTGGCATGTTGGTATGTTGTCTGTTGTTTCAATATAGCCGCTACCGTGGAGTCCGTATCTCCTAAAGTTTGCGAAGGTGGCCCACCATAGCCCCAGCTTCCACTTCCTCCTCCACCTCCCCCATCAGGGGCAAGCGGAGGTCGGTAATTCTTGGGTTTTGGTGGGGGAACAGGTTTATAAGGTGCACCAGTTTTGGGAGGTGGCAAGGGTTTGTAATCGCCAGGTCTGCAAATGAAAAAGCAACTCAACAAAGGGAAATAAAGAACTAAACACATAGCAACTAAGCAAAGGACGGTCAGACAAGAGTGTGTTGACCAGATATGAAAACACAAGAAGCTTTCACAATAGGCAGAGTAGGGTAGGTTAGGTAACGGCTGTAATAAGACAGAAAATGTTAGTATTATTAATGGTTAAAAAGAACATAGAAAACGTAATAGAATATAGAAATATTCAAAATTATATTATATAAAATGGTTAATGAAAAATAATTTTAAACTAAAAAAAATCAATATTAAAAACACTGATAATATAGAATTTACACAGTGTAACAACCACAATAAATTAAATTTATTATTCTAGTTGATTCAAATAAAAAAAAAAATGTATTTAGAAGCATAACAGATCAATTATTCAGAAAAAATAATGCTTGACTTCCAGAGCAGAAACAAAAAAAAACAAAAAGCTCAAAATGTTTTCCTATCTTGAAACAAGTTAAAACAAAGTGATATGATCAGTGGAGAATGCTAAATCTTGAGAAAAGTTGAAAATAAAAACATTCATTGTGTTTACAATCCAAAATTATCACACTAGATAATTACATACCACAGTGAAAACCTCATTTTAAGAGTTTTTAAGGAATAAATTTTGAAAACCCTGCACAATTACCATCAAAATAATTTATTTCATTCCTACTAACTCTTGGGAGTGCTGAGTCATTCTGTAGTAGCCATGCAAAAAATGGTGGTAAATTTTGCAATAATTCATCATTTAAATTTAAAAAAATAATTATACATAAATAACTTTGATATGGTTCGAAAGTTTGAAAGTTTCTCCTTTTAAATGGTGTATACTGAAATTAATGCATGAATGGAATCTTTACCTCTCATAATATGGGAACATTACAAATTAATGATAAAAAAAGTCGAATGAATGAACTGAAATTGTATTTTTAAGTTACCGTATATTTTTATAAATATATGCAATTCAACACAGTGCAATACTAACATAACAATCAAATATTACAATTAAACAAATTTAATAACACTTTTTAGCATATTATATGCATAACAAAAACAATTTAGGCGTAAATATATGCAGCAAACATGCTGCCAAAGAAATCACATTGGTGTCTAAACAAATGAAAGAAAATGCATTCTGCATGGAAAGTATGATTTCATCAAATGACAGGATCAGCAATTTCTGCATGTTTCTGATTCCCATGAATTTACGAGATTAACAGTCAAAGTGTTAAGGAACCTCATATTTGAAGAATAAAATTTTGAGACTTTACCCTGTAATAGTGGATTTTTGAACTGGAATAACAAATCCAACTTGAGAGACTCAGGAAAAGAGGAGTAACTTTTTAAATGCGTGCACACATGGAGGGGAGAGTAAGGTTCTTTAAAAATATGTAGAATGACCGCCGGCGTGGTCTTGTGGTTAGCATCGCTGACTACAGATCCGTCGGCCCGGGTTTGATCCCCGGTACCTCCTCAGATTTTTCTGAGGTAGGGAGGTCTGGTAGGGATGCACTCAGCCTCGTGATTCAAATCGAGGAGCTACTTGATAGAAAAGTAGTGACTCTGGTCATGGAAACCACCATTAACGGCCATGGGTGTCGGCATGTTGACCACATGCCCCCCAATCCTGCCATCTGCCTATGGTAGATGACGCAGCAGTCGGGTGGTAGGCCTTATCCCTTCAGGGATGTCATGCCACAGAGTTTAGTTTAGTTAGTATAAATATGTAGAATACTTAAAAGTTATTGATAATTGGCATATATTCTTGGTGCAATACAATAATCAGTGATCTCGATCAACATTAACTTCTTTCCATTCTTACATTTCCTTCTGTCATTGTATAATTGGCCTTTATATTGCACACTTATTGAATGTATTACCTATGTGATATATTATGGTGTAAGCACTGTCCGAGTAACAAGTGCATATATTTGTTTTTTTGGTACTTTCATTTCACACAAATGACTTATTCTAAGCAAAAATTTCCATTTAAGGAAATAACATTTAGTCCCACAAATTTTATTAAAAAGAGGTTTCACTGTAATAGGTAATATTATTCTGCAATAGCTTTCTTAAATAGTATCTGATTTAAAAAGAAAAATTTAAATAAAAGATACTTTAAAAACAAACAGTAAACATCTTCATGAAGAAAATTAACATACATTCAGAACATACCAAGAATCATGAACTTAACAAAGAACATCAATAAATTAAATCACAACATCTAACACAGATAAAGAAAACTTTACTGAGTTAAATTTATAATAATTATATGTATTGCAGAAAGAATTCTTTGTTTTGCCAGTATGTCCCTTCTTTTCATAAGTGTATAGTGTGTAATAATATTTATAATTTTGTATGTTTTGTATTCTGGACCAAAGTTGTCAGCCACAGATGGGATCCCAGACGTCCATTTGTCATGGAAATAATAAAAAAAAATGTAAATTCATATTCTAAAAATACAAACCTGTACTTATTATAATCAGGAGGTTTATTGGGCTTTTCATTTTTGGTCCCAATGGGTTGAGCAGTTGATCTTGTAAATCTGTACGGATCATGATTCCTTGGAGATAACTGTGCTCCCCCAGTTCCATTGCTTGTCCCACATTTCAAATCATCATGAGCATTAGGACCTAGTCTATTGTTGTAGGAGTCATATGAAGATACACTGTCGTAGCTGCTCTATAAAGCAATAAAAGAATAAAATTACAATTGATAAGGCTGTTTTAGATAATCTGTTAATGGAAATTAATTTTAGGAACAATGTTAAGTAGAAAAATAACCTAAGTTTAAACAAAAGATTTCGTTCCTTTGTACATTGTGGAATTCGCTGATTAAGTAAAATAAAATAAGCAGTTAATGGAAAAATAAATTTCATTACTATCTCCAAATATTCAAGCCATTGAAATGTGTAACGAACTAGTGCAAACCCTTCTGGCCTGTATATACATATGTGCATTCTGTAATGAAGCAAATAGCTGCGTGCCAAATAGACGGTAGGAAACCATTCCTAAACAAAGGAAGGGTTGGGGAGACCTCAACTAATCGATATTGAACACTTTCATGATTATCGATACTGCCCTGAATTTATTTGAATTACAGAAAAAGGAGAAGTGCGCATGCGTGGACGGCGAATCGACGGGAGAGGAGTTGAACCTGAAAAACAGTTAGTGAGAACGTGTCTGACTACGAGAGAGGAAGGTTGAAGAGAAAGAAGTGAGGAGACGAGACTGGAATGTGTGACAGCGGTGGAGGCGCCCTGGCATGATGGTTTGTCAGACTTTCATCTAATGAAATTCTGAATGGGAATTTCACTGACGCGACTATATGGAGATAGTCGTTAGTTGGAAGAACATATCACGTCAGCCGGTACGAGAGACCGCTACAGCGAACACCAGCTGTGGAAAGAAGAGTGGGTCACGACTGCTTAGTCTGGAATAAAGGAAGATGTGGACATCAGGAAGTAGATGGAAACAACCCAGGATCAGAGGATAAGTTGGTCACCACCCGTTGAGTATAATCACATAAACATTTTTTTTGTTTTGGGAAGTGGGAAAATTTTGAGGCATTGTTGTTTAAAGCCTGTTTCTAAGAAATGTGTGGCGACTAGACGCCGTAATGAATGATAAGGAGTAGGGTTAGAAATATAGATGTGATTAGTCTAGGGTGAGGCCATAAAGTACAGTAATCCAATCAGTTTCCATTTCTGGTCTAAGTTAATTACAAAAAGAGCAGTCAGGAGAGAAACCGTTGAATAGTAAAGATAAATCTCTATACTTTGGGTTTCTATGGGTGATTGTCCCACGAATGAATACATAGCTCGGGGCAATTGGTGATGCTCATACAAACTTTGTTTTTTATAAGATAGGACGCGAGGGGAGTAAGGAAGAAGGGTAATAGGGGCTTACTTAGTATTGCTTATGAGGGCCTCTCCCACTTGGTTTTCGTTAGGTGACAGGTGATTATCTATAAGTGGATTTCATGCTGGCCTGTAATGTTGAGTTGTTTTTTTTAAGAGATTTATCGAAGAGCAGGAATTGTATGGAATATGGTAGAGGGGGATAAGAAGGTGAATATTGAGAGGCAGAAGAGGGCCTATGAGTAGCAGTACATTAGGCGCATATCATTGGAAGATTTACATGTTAGGATAGAAACAGAAGTTCACTCAAGGGTTATAAAGAGAGAGTTACTGACCTGGGGCGTGAGTTAGTTTCAGTTAGAATTCTAGGGAATTTAGAAACAAGAAAATTGGGTGCCCATGGAGTAGAGTAGTAACCTGAAAAGTATGGAAACCAGAGTAACATAAAGTAGGTAAATTAGAGCAATGGTATAAATTGAAAAGGAACTCTGCTTAATGGAAAAGGAGTTAAAAGATAATAAATAATAACTGGTTAGATTAGAAAGAGGAGAATTGGTAATTTTGGGTAGTGAATAGATGATAAGTGGTTCAGTAGCACGTACTAGAAATTACCCCAAAAGGAAAAAAAAAAAGAACAAGGGTGAGGTGAGGGAGCGCCGGAAGTGTCCCAAATAAAGTAAATATAAATCTAGTAGTAGGCAAAGCCTATACTGGTGGAGTATAAAAAGATTTATGAGAATTTGTGAAAGTCATCGGTGTTGGAGGCGAACAACGGCCCCACGTGCCTCTAGGAGAGAGTGTCAGGGACCTCTGACATCGATTGTCAAAATTGTATTTTTGTTTGCGGCCCATTAATATTTTCCCGGTTGCAGGAGGGGAGTCAGATTGTTTGTAACTCAAGATCTAGACGCCGCCCCTGTATCGGTGGTCTATCGCCACAGTCACTCTGTGGGTATAGGCCTAAACTTCCGTTTCTTTCTTCATAACACTGTCTTTCCTATTTATCTTTGAGTACAATTCTTCATGGACTAAAATGACTAGTGGACTGGTATAGGAGAAATAGGTGGGATCATTGAGTATAATATGTCGAGTTAATGACTGAATTATGAATTGAAAAACTTTATTTATTCGGAAGAAAGTACAATATGTATATTGAAATGTTAGAACTGAATATTATTCTTCCCAATAAAATTGTTGAATGGTTAATGTTGTTCAGATCGGGTGATCTGAAGATTTTAAAGATGAGTAGTTGTTAAAAAGGGGAAAACCCAAGAGCAAATGTAATTTATTGTAAATCAGATTGTTATTGTTGAAAAAAGAAAAAAAAGAAGAAAAAAAAATATTAAATAAATTATGGTTATTGTTATGCAAAGTAAACTATCGTGAAGTTCAGATTTTTTACCCCTATCCTTGTAATGGTTTGAGAGCCACTGATTTTTGGGCTAAGTTACATATTTTGGTAATGGTCATTGCAAAGAAAAAAAAAAGAAATAGAGTGGAGTAGTATAATAATAAAAGGACAGAGCCGAACCCATTCCCATCTCCACTGTTAAATTAAAAAGCTAGCCGAGAGGCCTGTAGGTACATAGCCTGTGTATCTATAAATTTAATTTGTGACTGGGCTGATGCAAAATAAAAAGAATAGAGAAGAGTATTGATGATGGCGCCCTTAATATAAATTTTCATCAATATTATCAAACTTGGTAAATTGTTAAAAGAAAGAGAGAGTAAACTGGGTGTAGGAAATTTGCAATCACCCGGTAGAGGAGGTAACTGTACTGAACGTTGGAATGTGGATTGCGCGTGCCGTGTTATGATGGCATGATAGGCATATAAGTAACCTTGTTTTGTAGGAGTTCACTGAACTTATGTACTACGATTGTGAGTAATCAAAGAGACTAGGGAACTTCATAGCATACAGTAAGAAAGTCCGTCACAGAGAAAACTACCTGCTAGCTCAGTCGGTAGAGCACGAGACTCTTAATCTCGGGGTCGTGGGTTCGAGCCCCACGTTGGGCGCCAAAACTCTGTGACGGACTTTCTTACTGTATGCTATGAAGTTCCCTAGTCTCTTTGATTACTCACAATCGTAGTACATAAGTTCAGTGAACTCCTACAAAACAAGGTTACTTATATGCCTATCATGCCATCATAACACGGCACGCGCAATCCACATTCCAACGTTCAGTACAGTTACCTCCTCTACCGGGTGATTGCAAATTTCCTACACCCAGTTTACCCTCTCTTTCTTTTAACAATTTACCAAGTTTGATAATATTGATGAAAATTTATATTAAGGGCGCCATCATCAATACTCTTCTCTTTTCTTTTTATTTTGCATCAGCCCAGTCACAAATTAAATTTATAGATACACAGGCTATGTACCTACAGGCCTCTCGGCTAGCTTTTTAATTTAACAGTGGAGATGGGAATGGGTTCGGCTCTGTCCTTTTATTATTATACTACTCCACTCTATTTCTTTTTTTTTTCTTTGCAATGACCATTACCAAAATATGTAACTTAGCCCAAAAATCAGTGGCTCTCAAACCATTACAAGGATAGGGGTCAAAAATCTGAACTTCACGATAGTTTACTTTGCATAACAATAACCATAATTTATTTGATATTTTTTTTTCTTTTTTCAACAATAACAATCTGATTTACAATAAATTACATTTGCTCTTGGGTTTTCCCCTTTTTAACAACTACTCATCTTTAAAATCTTCAGATCACCCGATCTGAACAACATTAACCATTCAACAATTTTATTGGGAAGAATAATATTCAGTTCTAACATTTCAATATACATATTGTACTTTCTTCCGAATAAATAAAGTTTTTCAATTCATAATTCAGTCATTAACTCGACATACTATACTCAATGATCCCACCTATTTCTCCTATACCAGTCCACTAGTCATTTTAGTCCATGAAGAATTGTACTCAAAGATAAATAGGAAAGACAGTGTTATGAAGAAAGAAACGGAAGTTTAGGCCTATACCCACAGAGTGACTGTGGCGATAGACCACCGATACAGGGGCGGCGTCTAGATCTTGAGTTACAAACAATCTGACTCCCCTCCTGCAACCGGGAAAATATTAATGGGCCGCAAACAAAAATACAATTTTGACAATCGATGTCAGAGGTCCCTGACACTCTCTCCTAGAGGCACGTGGGGCCGTTGTTCGCCTCCAACACCGATGACTTTCACATATTCTCATAAATCTTTTTATACTCCACCAGTATAGGCTTTGCCTACTACTAGATTTATATTTACTTTATTTGGGACACTTCCGGCGCTCCCTCACCTCACCCTTGTTCTTTTTTTTTTTCCTTTTGGGGTAATTTCTAGTACGTGCTACTGAACCACTTATCATCTATTCACTACCCAAAATTACCAATTCTCCTCTTTCTAATCTAACCAGTTATTATTTATTATCTTTTAACTCCTTTTCCATTAAGCAGAGTTCCTTTTCAATTTATACCATTGCTCTAATTTACCTACTTTATGTTACTCTGGTTTCCATACTTTTCAGGTTACTACTCTACTCCATGGGCACCCAATTTTCTTGTTTCTAAATTCCCTAGAATTCTAACTGAAACTAACTCACGCCCCAGGTCAGTAACTCTCTCTTTATAACCCTTGAGTGAACTTCTGTTTCTATCCTAACATGTAAATCTTCCAATGATATGCGCCTAATGTACTGCTACTCATAGGCCCTCTTCTGCCTCTCAATATTCACCTTCTTATCCCCCTCTACCATATTCCATACAATTCCTGCTCTTCGATAAATCTCTTAAAAAAAACAACTCAACATTACAGGCCAGCATGAAATCCACTTATAGATAATCACCTGTCACCTAACGAAAACCAAGTGGGAGAGGCCCTCGTAAGCAATACTAAGTAAGCCCCTATTACCCTTCTTCCTTACTCCCCTCGCGTCCTGTCTTATAAAAAACAAAGTTTGTATGAGCATCACCAATTGCCCCAAGCTATGTATTCATTCGTGGGACAATCACCCATAGAAACCCAAAGTATAGAGATTTATCTTTACTATTCAACGGTTTCTCTCCTGACTGCTCTTTTTGTAATTAACTTAGACCAGAAATGGAAACTGATTGGATTACTGTACTTTATGGCCTCACCCTAGACTAATCACATCTATATTTCTAACCCTACTCCTTATCATTCATTACGGCGTCTAGTCGCCACACATTTCTTAGAAACAGGCTTTAAACAACAATGCCTCAAAATTTTCCCACTTCCCAAAACAAAAAAAATGTTTATGTGATTATACTCAACGGGTGGTGACCAACTTATCCTCTGATCCTGGGTTGTTTCCATCTACTTCCTGATGTCCACATCTTCCTTTATTCCAGACTAAGCAGTCGTGACCCACTCTTCTTTCCACAGCTGGTGTTCGCTGTAGCGGTCTCTCGTACCGGCTGACGTGATGTGTTCTTCCAACTAACGACTATCTCCATATAGTCGCGTCAGTGAAATTCCCATTCAGAATTTCATTAGATGAAAGTCTGACAAACCATCATGCCAGGGCGCCTCCACCGCTGTCACACATTCCAGTCTCGTCTCCTCACTTCTTTCTCTTCAACCTTCCTCTCTCGTAGTCAGACACGTTCTCACTAACTGTTTTTCAGGTTCAACTCCTCTCCCGTCGATTCGCCGTCCACGCATGCGCACTTCTCCTTTTTCTGTAATTCAAATAAATTCAGGGCAGTATCGATAATCATGAAAGTGTTCAATATCGATTAGTTGAGGTCTCCCCAACCCTTCCTTTGTTTAGGAATGGTTTCCTACCGTCTATTTGGCACGCAGCTATTTGCTTCATTACAATTCTTTGTAACCAGCAATACAGCTACTGCTAAGTTATGGAGAAAGCTATCAACAAAAATTAACATGCTTTCTTGATAAGTTTTTAAACAAAAATTATACTTGCCTTACATATAATAATTTTCTGTTACGGAGTTGTGATTTTTAAAAATAAAGTTATCAAATAAAAATGTAAAATTTATATGGGAATTTATTTATTTTAAAATCATACTTTTTTTTTAAGGGGCAGGGTTATTATGATGATGATAAAGTAACAAAGACGACTCCAATGGATCAATATAAACATACAGTTTTTAATATATGCGTATCATAAACAACCTTCTCAAATCTAATTAGAATGCCAAATACTAAAGCAATCCACTACTTAGCCAAGGAGAGAGCAGTGTCAGATGAATTCAAAATAGTAGGATGTAACCAAGGAGCAGCATGCAAATATATCTTAGAATTAGAACTGATAATATATTTCCATGTTCTACAACGATACTCAAATGATAAGCTAGTCATCTAGACAGGATCATAATTAGGTAGATTTCGAAGAAAAATGTACCTATTGCAATCGATACCATGTTATAATTTTCGAAAAATTCTTTCATACCTTTACGTTTCATGCCTTCCTAAGTACGAAACCACCGCCCGTTCACAAATTTTTTTTGTAATATTTATATATATATCTTTGCACGCTAGTGGCCGTAATTTTGAAGATATTTGAACCAAATTTTATTATGTTATTTCTAGGCCCAATAGTTCGCACAAGTTCGTTAATGAGCAAAATTGGCACAAGGGGGAAGGGGGTTGAAATTTTGAAAACTTTATATCTTGTGGTCTTGTGGTTAGCGTCGCTGACTACAGATCCGTCGGCCCGGGTTCGATTCCCGGTACCTCCCTGGATTTTTCTGAGGTAGGGAGGTCTGGTAGGGGTGCACTCAGCCTCGTGATTCAAATTGAGGAGCTACTTGATAGAGAAGTAGCGGCTCCGGTCAAGAAAACCACCATTAACGGCCGTGGGTGTCGCCATGCTGACCACATGCCCCCCAATCCTGCCATCTGGCTACGGGAGATGACGCAGTGGTCGGGTGGTAGGCCAAGCCCCTCCAGGGATGTAGCCCCACGGAGTTTAGTTTTATATCTAGGCTCCTGTGAAGTATAGAGGGAAACTTTGTTTGAATAAATTAGAGTACTCCCTATGGAGTTCAAGTGACACCAACTATTCGGGGGTATTGCGGGTACGGGTGGGGGGATGGAAATTTGAAATTTTTGAAACCACATTTTGTGGGGTATCGCTGAAAAGCTCTTGATGAGTACTCTACAAATCAATAACCAGTTTCTCGATAGCTCTCATATAAGGCGAGATTTGAATGTTTGAAAAAGTGCTCTTTCCTCTTCTTGCAGTTATTATTGCGGGTTTGTCAAGCCAAGGCTAAAGAAGAAGAGTGCTGCGCAGCAGCGATAAATTAAACCAAAAGCACTTTGAAATCTACCTGAGCCTGTAGGCCTGCCTAAAGGGATTTTTTATTATACGAACCAGTTTTTCTTATGCTACTGTGGACACTGCTGTATTTGGTCAAGTACAGTGTTGTTAGAAAAGTTGCTGAGCACTTGCAAGCGGTCTCCATTTATACCAAACAACAGAGTGACTGTGTATGGTGGGTAGGGTTATCAGTTACCAGTCCTGCTTTTCATGTCTATGCCTGGCATCCAGCCAAGCATTGTAGAAAATCAAACATTGTTCTGCTTTATAATGCCACTGGATATTATTGATCAAATTTCCGTGCAAAACATGTTTTACATAAGTGAAGCTTTGTATTTCATTCTTTTCGAATCCATAGTATATAAGCCATGACAGTGTATGACCACAAAACATAATTTGATAACTTTGAATCTACAGGCTTATGTAATCTAGTAGGCAGTGTTTTGATCACAGGGTTCAGAAGCAGCTTTCAATAATCAATTACCATACTTGCAGAACTTCTTTTTCCTGTTAGCTTACGAATTCCTTGAACTTCTTTAGTGAATGTGTTATACATCATGTTTAAATACTTACATGAACTTTATATTATTTGTAAAACAGAGTCGTGTCCAAGCATTCAATCGTACAAGATATTGCCTTAAGCTCTATGGCTATGAGACTTCCTCATAATTTGTAGACTTGAGATATTTGAATCAACCAATCAAATTTATATCCATAGTCAAAGTACACCGCGACTTAGGCAGCTGTGTCTACTCTGTATAATAGAAGATGGCTTTGTTTTCATAAATGAAGAATATTTGTTAAATTAGTTTATTGATAACCATCTACAGCTGTGGTACATCTCTCTCTCCCCTTGGTAAGACTTTTCTGAACTATCTGCTACTGATCCATCCTCTTTAATTGCTAGAAACTTCGAACAAGGTTCATCCTGAAAATAAGTTCCGATCATCGATAAAGAAAACAAAAACATCAATAAGTAAGAAATAATTATTGCAATATTTACAGAGATTCACTGGCTACTTCTCTAAATAGTTGCCACCATTATTGAGGCATTTATCTTAGCTGTGTACAACAATTGTATGCCCGTGTCATAAGATTCTGCTGCCAACGTCTGGAGCCATGAATTCACTGCATCTGTACCTCAGCATCATCATGAAAATGTTTTCCTGCCAGAAATTGATTCATGAGATAGAAGAGATGGAAGTTACTTGGCAAGACGTCGGGGCTATAGGGTGTAGGGTCGAAGATCCCCCATCCAAACTGAAGCAACTGGTTCTGTGTGATGTTGGCTGTGTGGGACCATGCATTGTCATGCAAAAGCATAATGCAGTTGGTGGGAGACAATATCAGCACAACCATTATTCTCCTAGCACTGTTGACAAACTACTGGCATCACAAGATCGAAACTGCACTGTAGCATTCCATCATACCCCCTCTCTACTGCTACACATGCGCAAGCGCAGTGGACTAGTCATGCCATCTCTAGATGCAATCGGAACTTACTTTCTGGATGACCCTCGTGCTTACCTACAGCAGTCAAATATATACAGGTTATGACAAATTCAAAAGTCGGAATCAGGCTGATGATGGTGGGAAGACCAATTGAAATGATCATCCTGGGTAAATATACCTTTTAGTGAAGTTTAGTGTGTATATTTCCGATCTCAATCTTGCTACATATATCAACACTTCACTGTAGATTTCCATCTTATATTAATATTGAAATTCATTATTGTTTAAGTAATATTAAGCTTCAAACTCTTAATCTTACAAACGTGTAAAAAAAATTGAAAATTTCCCATTTAATGTTTTACATATAATTTTAAATTAAAAATGCTCTTAAAAGTTGCCATTTCAAATTTTGTTGCTTCATGAATTTTCATAGATTGTAAAACTACCACAGTACTTCCCGCTTGATACTGATTTTGATATCCCTTCATTACTCTTTCATTGTTTTAGCACTTTATCTTTTGCTAATAAGCATGAATGACAAACATTTTCTAATAATTAATCCATACCAGTATTTCATAGTTACACGTTTTAAAGATGTTAAGGTATATATTAAGAGTTCAGTATCTGTAGGAAAGTTGGTAGGCAGCATGTCCATTCCTGGCAGTTTCTTTTAAAACACTGTCCAACAAGAGGAAGCTAATACCGGCACCGATTTTCCCCTACACACTTCCTCAACTTACCATCATAACTCATATCTAGGGATAGTCACATTTCGTTAACTCCCAAAACACAAAATTAGAAATAGAAGTTCAAATTAATGTAATAAATTCGTTTCTGGTGTTTTTTTTAAATTGAAAATGTGTTTATTCATTCCTGAAGTTTTGCAAAATACCCTGTTTTTAAGGTTTTATCTCATTTTTGAGCGAAATACAGGCAAATGTAAAAGTTTTACTTTAGATAAACTCATATTTGAATATATTGTTTTTTTATTTTATCCACAAAAAATATTTTAATTAAAAATGAGAGCCATTGATGAAAACAGGAGTCAACGGCTTGATTTGAAACCCGAAGTCAAGGTCAACTGAAGAAAAGAAGGGACTTTACAGTAGGGGCATAATGAATAGAATGAGAAAGTGTGATGACTTCGCCGCTAATACAATGGTGGGTATAGGGAGAGCGGCGGTCCACCGAAACACTGGCAGCACCTTCGTTTGCGTTTCAACTTCTCAATGCTGCATCATGATAGTTTGGCATCTTATGATTAAACTCGCAATCTTTAATTAACCTTTGGTCCTATTTCTGTGAAATTTGTGCAGAAATAATCTGCACAACACAGTCCTTCTGATGGTTAAAACAGAGATTTAAAAAATGCGGACATAAATGTTTTTATTTCATTATATAAACATCACCAATTACATAAAATTCATGGAGGGTGAAACGGAATTTGACTATGCGACAATTTTTTTCATTTTTGTGTCCCGTAAAAACTTCAAGCGAGAAAGTTTTAGTGAAATATTTCAACTTTATTTTAAATTCAGTACCACCTTTATATCTTGAATGGTTTACGAGTAATTGAGTGGTAATTATTCCTGGCGCACAGCTGTCTGAATGATGTGGGACGATCGTGAAATGTTGAGGGTGAAGCAAATTTGACTATGCGACATTTATTACTTTATTTTTGTGTCCAGAAAGAGATCAAGCGTGTAAGGTTTAGTGAAATATTTGGATCTTATTATAAATCGAGTACCACCTATATATTTATAATGGTTAACGAGTAATAGTAATTACTCTAAAGCTAAAGCTATCAGAATGGTATTGAGGTAATGGCAGGCATCTTTTCCATAAAATACCAGCAATAACGTAAAATTTTTACATAATTTATTCGTGGACTCAATAATAATACTATATTAACTGACTACTTGTACCCATACTGCAAGATTGACCCGTTGGGGAAAAGGAGTGAATGAAGCTTTTTTCTAACTTAGTAAATCTGCACTACTTTTATTTATGCATTTATTGGATTATTTATCATATTTTCTGTTCACTTATGTTAGTAATTTTTATGTATAATTATTATAGCAAATGTCTTATTAGTTTAATATCTTGATCCTATTTTTTAATAATATAATTTAACAACATAAGACGTACAGTCGGTCAAATAAAAAACGTCGGGCGGTATTTGATTAAGTATCACGAATGAGCATATGCGCATGTACAGGAAGATGTAAGGTTAGGCTCACACCTGCCTCTTGTCTCTCCATGTATTTTCTTGATTAATTAGTCAGTTTTGTTCCAAAACGAACATGTATAGAAGGCTGTGGCTATATGTCTCACATCCACCATATTCTTGGTTGCAAATTCTTATAATATTAATCTATATATATAAAAATGAATGTATGTGTGTGTGTGTGTCCTTTATGCATTACTACACCATTCATCCGATCGCCATGAAACTTTGGGAAGTTGTTGGGTACATTCCCGGGAAGGTTTCTGTCACACTACATTTTTAATTTTAGCCTTCGTTCGCGAGTTATGAGTGAAAAACGGCAAGAAAACGTGCATTTTTTACGCTTTCGAAGCATCAGTTATTCATTTCAGTTGTCAAATCAATTGCAGAAGGCTTTGTCTATTTTTGTCATACTTTGGAAACAATAGCATCGCGATCGCTTTGGAAGGCAATGGATATCTCATGTTATTATAAACGCCAGAGAAGTTAATGATAAGGTGATGATAAGGTAATATTAAATATTTATTTAACGTGGAATATGCTTCTTATGAAAGATGGTTTACAGAAAATTCCGGGGAAGTTGCTTAGTTCGGGTCCAGGCTACAACATTTCTATATGTAATCATAAGTAAAATCTCTTATGTAGGGTCGTTAAATCTGCCTGAAATGTAACGGAATTATAAGTCTGGACAAATGAATATAGAAACTATGGCCTCAGTAGGCTTATTCCATTCTTCATCTATATAAATAAAAACGAATATATGTCTGTCTGTCAAATACATTTACACACATTTTTTTCATCGTGAGTTTAATCGATTTCAATTCTCATAATCTTCTGAGATTGCAGCAACGCTCGACGGGTAATATATATAGATCTTCTATATAGCCTACATAAAAATGAATGTATGTGTGTCTGTCCTTTATGCATTACTATGCCATTCATCCGATCACCATGAAACTTTGGGAAGTTGTTGAATACATTCCCGCAAAGGCATGCTACATTTTTAATTTTAGCTTTCGTTCGCGAGTTATGAGTGAAAACGGGATTGAGACGTACATTTCTTGCGCTTTCGAAACATCAGTTTTCAGTTGTCAAATCAATTGCAGATGACTTTGCCTACTTTCGTCATACCTTGGAAATAAAAGCATCGCGATCGTTCGAATTTTGTAAGCCCACCATGGCCGAATCATTTGTTTATAATGTCAAGGCACGCAGACAGATGAAATTTTCACCCTAGACGGAAGAAGAATAGTGAATATAGCCCTAAATGGACAAACATTAAGCAGGGTTTTTTTAGGCCAGGGAACTCGAATCTGAGGTTATTTTTCCCATGCTGCGCTTTCTAATCGTGGAATTCACTTCAAAGCCGGATTTACAGTTTTTTCATTAATTAGGCCTATCAATCGTTTAATTTAGACCTATGAATGTTTCGTGTGCAAAGTGTTAGTAAATATAATAGTTTAATTATTTTGCTCTTAATTTATAATCTTCCTATTAATTATTGTGGGAGAAGCCGCGGGGATCTGCTATAAGCTATAATAAGCTGTAGCTTATCTAGCGTTTTCTGAGGAAATAGATTGTGTGTGATAAGTCGTTCTTCCCCATTTAAAATTCTAAATACCTATATAAAGACCTTAAAGACCTCGAGTTTGAAAATCAAAAGTCCTTCATAAGTTATTTTCGCATTTACAAAATACAAAACCCGAGCGACGCCGGGCCTTTTAAGCTAGTAATTAATAAATTCGCAAGGAATATGATTATTCAAGGAGAATTTTTTAAAGATTTTATTTTATAATAATATAATGCATGTCAATCACAGCCCTAACTACACTTTCTCTCAAGCTAGCATTTGTATGTGGCGCGATGACACAACGCAAAATGAATTATGACAATAGCCTACATTAAGTTGAATATCGTGTATTGCGCTTTCCGCGTTTTCCATTTTTCCCTCGTTGTTCATTTTTTCCCTCCTGTCGCATGGCCTCATATGTTCCGAAAATGACCTGTATTTTATGTTTTTTATAGGAAACTTGTGAACTAATGCGTCAAAACTTCAATTTCAACTGCATACGAGTCCCGACGTTTTTTATTTGACCGACTGTACATTAGTTACAGCCAACGGCGAATGGTCGAGGGTTTGAGCAAATAGCGGGCTGTAGTTAAGGCAAGAGGATTTAATTTTTTTATGAAAAAATCAGGGAAAATGCTTTGAAATATTGGGTGATATATGTAGAATGCATTGCAAAACAATTTTTGCGTATGTGCGTCTTTATCGGATGTTGAGACGCCAATTTTAAAGATCACGCGCCCTATTTTTGTAGTGCTGCTTATGAAATTTTCCATGCCCTGCAATTCACAAACCATCCCTTAGTTTATATTATCTCTGTTCACATAATTTGTACACAGATCTACACTTTTGACCGTGTTTCACCTACATAACTTACCCCATACAGCCAGGAGAAAATTAATATTAATATAAATAATATTACTATTAATACAATATTAATACAAATTAATAGCCTACTCAGTAATATTCTATACAATGTAATATTAATATTAATTTATAAAATATCACTTAGCTGTTTTCTACCCTAATTATACGTTGTTATTTCTATACAAATGTACATTCTTTAAAAAATTCTCATCATATTATACTAACATACCCTCTACCCTATTTTCTAGGCAACAAAATATTGATCAAATCATCCCTTAGCTGTTATATACCTATATTATATAATTGCTCATTGCTTGTGAACATCTTCGATTTTTGGAAAGATGTGGAACGAAATGTTATGGTCAAGCTTCTTGCAATCTGAGAAATTACTGTTACACACGGCCATGTTTATTTATGGAGATGAGATCTTCCAAGACGTGTAAAGCAGCCCGAAAATTGTCAAAAGTATCTAACAATTCAATTTAGATAAGGTGAGTCATTTTGAAATAGATTAATGTATTATTTTGTTTAAGAGTGTTTGCAATTTTTCCTATACCGCCCGTAGTAATCTTGCTCCCGCGAATCTCAAGCAGAGTAACTGCTACCTAGCGGCGGAACCAGTGAACTACCTTAGTCATCACACTTTCTCCTCTATTCATTATGGTAGGGGGGTAGAGGAAGGAGTTTCTGGGGCTAAGAAGTCTGCCGAAACAAGTAAACATTGCAATGCATTGTACTGCTCATTCATTTTCTTAAAAAAAAAAAAAAAAAAGTGTTCACCTATAAAAGTTATAACTGTTCATTATATAATAGCAGAATAATAATAAAAATTTAATCATGAATTAAAACAACCTGTAAGCTACGTACTTCAACAATCTCGCGTTTTACGAAGTGGATGTTAGAGGCTACAACCTGTAATGTCATGGTTCCTGCCGAATCCAGCATGAAAGAGAAGGAAGTATTGCAGGCTTGCAGCACTGTTCCCGTTGGGAATTAAAAATGGATAGAGTAAAGTACCCCCAAGTCATTTTTACCAAAAAAACGGATATAGCCATTTTATTAATCATAGACAGAAGTATTGAGCATTATATTTTTATTAAAATTGTTACAGCCATTTATTATTATTATTATTATTATTATTATTATTATTATTATTATTATTAATTTTCTTATTTATTAATTTTTTTTTTAAGTTTAAGCTTAAATGTAAAGTCCTCTTAATATTTCAGTTATAAAACCAAATTACGTGATTATTATATAGAATTCCAAAAAAGTTCTTAATTAAAAAATGAAGTTAATACAATGAACCATTTACCCACTGTGCTTCTCCACAGACACACACAGAAGGGGAGACAGAATTCCAAAAATACTTTTTTTTCAGTGTACAGAAAAAAATCAGTTAGCTTTAAAAGCTGATTTCCAAGATTTGTTTTACTTTTTTTATGACGAAATCCAGTTTTTATATAGTGAAATATATGTACAAATTTTGCATTTTATTTGACAAAATCCTGAGTTTTATTCACCACAAATCATCAACTCTACTCATACCCCACGACACACTACATAAATGCCACTACACATACACTGATCTCTTCACACTTTACACTACCCATCATCATATAATGTGGCCTGCCCAAGTGGTGCATAACTCAAAAATGCGCCACACTATCACCATTTATCTGCCTTAGGGCATACCCCAAATACATCAGAGCAACGGGGTTGGCATTGGACACACACACATAAACATTATCATGATGTTCATTAAGATAAAGTCTCAAGATGACTAAGAACAAATCGGAGATCAGGGATCACTTGTAGATAATAGCATTAACGAAACCAAAATTTTTATGAATACATTGATTCTTAAATTAATTCTGATAAAAAAAATGAAATTGAAAGGTGAGGGAGCGTGAAATGATGTCAATTCTTTCAAAACATTACACAGAACCTCATCACCGGGTCGAATATGAATGCTAGTGACAAGCTGACAATAACTGTCAAGATGTACAAGGGTCTGTATGAGATTGTTTTGACTAAATGTTTACTTTCTAAACAAAATTTGCACATCGAGGTAAATAGGACTCACTTCTATGTCTAATTCCTGCCAGAAAGGTAGACAACAAATACATGTTTAAAAGAGTAGGCTAAAGGTGACTGAGAACAACTACTACATATTAGTACAACAAACATAATCACATGCATAGGAAGGTTAAATAACACGTAAATTATTTAGGTTTACACAGTAGGAAACCATGGAAGACAAATTCAAGTTGAGTGTCTTATTTTGTGAATTATGTCTACAGTTGACTACGAGAATATAAAAGAATTACTCCCACCCTATTCTAGAAATTATTGTGAAATGTTTAAGAAATACTCTGCACAAAAAGGTGGTATCTCTTAAATTTTGTTTTTGTATGCCATTCAAAATCTTGCAAATGGAAAATTTCCCACTGAATGTTTTATATATAATTTTATATTTAAAAAATGCGCTTAAAAATTGCTATTTCCAATTCTGTTGCTTCATGAATTTTCATGGATTATAGAACTACCAAAGTAGTTTTGGAAATCTCAAAAACTATCCTCCTACTGATTTTACAAGAAAAGGACTTCCTGGACTCGGTGAGGTAAGAAGTACAACTTGAATAGTTTTGAATTATACTATTTATTTCGAAAGTACAATTAGCTGTTTCACATTACATGAGATTAAATGCTCTATCACCTCTCAAATAACCCAAGCACTAACACACTAAAACTTATAGGGCCACAAATGTAGTCAATAACAATTGTGACTGTTTAGAAAGAAATAACCAGGTACACTTTATCCAGCATGTTACAATACATGTACAATTTACATAACATTCATGTAAACAACAAATTGGACTTTAGTTTGAATATGTTGTTAGTAAAAAAATTTCTACAGAAACTACACACATCAACAAGAAGGGAAAAACGGATATAGAACATTCAAAACAACAGGAAAGAGAGCAGAAAAGAATATGAAGCACAGAAATGGTGATTTTTAAAGTGTAAGTGAAATCAGAGCAATCAATTCATTAACGTCAAGTGATCATGAAAGAAAGAGGAAGTATTTTAAATATCTAGTGGTCCTGTTGTTACATTCTGATGTAAAATTTTAGTTGAGTCGGTGTTGGCAATAAGCATTCCAATATCATATCTTGAAAATATCACATGAACAATATATAATTCCTTCCCCGTTAGAACAATGCACTGTGTGCAGTTTATTGAAAAGGATCATGAAAGCAAATTTGAAATCTCGGATAACTCAAGTATTACACAAACTATAACTAAAATGAAGTAAGACAACTGGGAGTAATAGAGTGTCTGTGTGTGTGTGTCCATCTAGGAGCAGAGCTAATAAACTGCATCCATATGAAAACTAAACTTCGTATTTAAATTTTTCATTTTAAAAAAGCTTAAGGATGTGACAAAAAATTAATTTACTTCTGAAGTTTTAAAATTTTCTAAAAACAACATATGATCTTGTTTAGAATTTGAATATTAATTTTTACAATTTTTATTTGAAACTCTTTTGCTAAAATCCTCTGAATTGAATTATAAGAAAATGTTGGTGGCCTGTTAAAGACCCAAGATGTAAATTGAGTTAGTCTTACTGTGTATTTTAATAAAAATCATTAACATTCATATTCATTGGAGATCACTAAAACTCATTCTCATTTTGACAAATATGTGCTCAGTTTATTTATATGTCCTCCCATAGATGTTGAAATATAAATAATATTCAAACTTAAAGAAAAGCTTATTTCATAAATTCTTGCAGGCATCACTGAACAATTTCCCGCATTCACTATGAACTTGATTTAATCGTCGATCAAGATGTTCCAATATGCCAACAACAGAAACAACTGCTTTCAGTAATGATAATGTATAACTAGTGATATATTATGGTGGATAAATGTTATTTCACATTAAATCCTATAGATTTATGGCTCATGTGCTGCAAAATATTGCACTGTTCTGCATAAAGTATCAAATCCTTTGAATTTTAGGTTTTTCATAAAGTAAATTAAAATTCTTTTACCAGTTTTAATTTTAATTGAAAAAAAAAATGTATTTTTAAAAAATGTTTATGCTTATTTTACTGACTTAATTGCCAACTCAAAATTTACTTGTGTTATTGAATATTTATTGTATTAATAAGCAGATACTACATTTATGCACTTTCGATGAATATATCACTTAAGCCCTTTAAAAAATGCCTTTTCTGCACAAAATTTCCCTTGAAAAATATAATTTTGTTAAAAAAAAATTCACACTAAAAAAGAAAATTTTGAATATACATTACACAACATTTAACAAATGCAAAATGGCAATATTTTGGCATAGAAGTGTTTGAAACGAGAAAAAGAAATTATCAATGGTAATAACCACAATTCGTGAATCATTCATTCATGAAAACTACTTATCCCTATGTATGTCATTTTAAAATGACACTGTTAGATTAGTAATTAATAATATAACAATAAAATCTTGCAATTTTAGAACAAAATTTTGTTAAAAATAAAACCACTTTCATGTAAGCCTATATCTATCACTTTATCTAAGTGTGTTTTCTGACCCTTCTGTGACGTAACTGTTCTTTTCTATATCGATCTAATGTTAGTGCAGCAAAATAATAGTCATAATCTGGAATATTTACCGTCTTCATGTTGTGCCTCTCAAGAGATGAACTTGTTTGTCCAGGTGGCCTATGATGAGGGGTGGCGTTAATATAATTAGGGGGATCCAGACTTGAATCTGCACCATCACCATCTCCTTTTCCGAACAGTCTTTCTGCAGCTGACCTGCTGAAAGTTCCACCAGCACCTCTGGCAGGTTTGTTAGAGCGATCTATCCTTGGAGGTAGTTCAGGTGGACCTTGGCCTGGTGTAGATCTTGTGACTGGAGGGCTGAGGCCTTGGTGCTGGTGGGAATGTGGTGGTGGATAGTTGAGATGCATTGTGGAAGATGTAATGGGTGGGTCATCGTGATGTGAGAAGCCATATTTACTATCGCCACCTTGCGACCTTCGTTTGTTGCTCAGTGACATGGCCAGATTATGACTATGGCCTCCATGATGATGATGGTGATTCAAAGGATCAGGTCCTAAGCCATTATGAGTTTCATAATTCTGAAAAAGAATAGGATTTTCTATACAGTAGAAAGTCGATAATCTGAACGTCAGTTATCCAAAACATCAATTATCCAAATCACCTTTCTATTTATTTCTTTACTTACTTATTTTTATATTTACTGTATCCTTGTGATTTCAATTAAACGACGGCCATACAATATTTTACATCATTACAGATCAAACAGTTGAGTCTCAGGACAAGCTATGAAAATTAAGCCTACATAACATGTTCAAATTTTACTGTACAGTTTTATCATGTCTTAACGTTTTTATTGCTACCAATGTATATTTCAGACACCACAAGAAAATGTATAAATACTAAAATATAAGCTAAACAGCATAACGCTTTATGTATTATGTGAGGATTATTATCCACATGTCAGAATTGCCATTTGTTAAAGCCATTTAATTTGCTGAAATCTTCATTAAATTCAAACTTAGAACCCACTGATTAATTTACTTGACGATTGCTTATATTAATATATAAATTCGCTCTGAAAGGGTTTAAAGTTTGGAATAGTACAAAGAGTATTTTAATGATTTTAACATGATACTGAATATAGATTAATATATGTTAATATATATATTAATATTTATTCTTATTTATTGAGACAACTTGTCGAGGTGGATAAGCAGCAATTACTGAGTTGCCTCAGTTTGTTAGTACTGTAGGATGTAATGTACACGGTGGGCTATAATCTTTGTGCAGAGCTGTATGAATCATTGCATCTATCTTTTGTTTCTGTATCAGCAAGTTGATTGCAGACGTAATAATTTCATTTAACTACTCCTTGTGCTGAAGGTTAGTCCATTCCAGAAAATTGGTTTTTACATATTGAAATTTTGCAGGAATTAAGCTGATATCCATTGGACTCCTGAGAACCAACTGATCACACCATACAGATATCCAGGCCATCAAATCTTTCATTAGAAATTCTGAAGGAAATTTTGTTATCAGTAATGTGTCACTGAAGTATAAAATTAAAAACCCACAGTGTTAATAAATTATTTAACAACAGTAGGCCTATACTTTCCTCTACTGTAGAAGTTACTTCAGATAATTTGCTCATTGAGATTAAGTATGTGCATTGTTATGCTGAAGAACTATCAACATCAGGCCAATTTGAAATTTGAATCTTAAATAAATTATGAGAGAATAGAGTCATTCATGAGAAATTAAAATTTACAAAAGTTTTTAATAATGCTGTGTTATGTACCAAACCAGTGTTTTTTTTATTTATTTCATAACATGTCATGATCCTAAAAAAATTACAGATATTTAGGGGGGTGGTTTCAACCCCCTAACCCTACCTCACCATACACCCATGCATTTTTCACTGAAGAAAAAAATGTTCACATAAATAGTTAGCTGCAATATGAATGGTAAAACTTTCAAAATTACGATAATATGAACCCTCGCTTATTGGTTTCTACAGTTCTATCCCAGTATTTCTGCAATTTCTGAGACAAATATCATGCTGCAAATAAATGATCTGCAATTGCAAATGTGAAGGCACATACTCTTCTTTTGGTTGAATGGGTTTTTGTTATCCATCTGTTTTATATCAGAAAATCTAACTTTGAACTTGACATGCAGGGTATTCAGAACAGAGATGCATTTATCTGGAACATTGAACTGTTAAGATACTATGGATTTTACAATAGGAAACTGAGATAAATTTGCATTCTAAATTTGATGCATCCATAACTTGAATTTAGCAATAAAGGAATTTATGGCACTGACCATGTCTATAATGTTTCAAACTTTTCCTTGTAACAATGTGTTCAGTAGATTTAAGTGGACAAAGAGATCAGTCATGAAAACAAGATCCATTCCATTCCATTCTTCATCAGATAACTGGGGGATCACAATATCTTGCATCCGTAAATATGTCTACTTATAACGAGACAACATGTTCGCCACTGCACGCTACCTGGTTGTCTGTGTCAGAGCCGAGCAATCTTTCTTTCAGTACCGTCGCACGCACATCTTTCGGTAGGAGGAGGTAATGAGGGGAAGTAACTCTGCAAGTCACATTTTGACATCTCTAATTTAGTATGCCGTTATCTTACAGCTGACAGAATATTGATTTGATTTTAAACAACAGAAGTAAGAAAACAATAATAATTTATATAACATGTTGTATTTTATTCATGAATAGTATTTCTAAATCTCATTTGAGATTACGAGTTTCATAAGATAAATTTGCATGTGCTTCGCACTAAAAAATCTATTGATAAACACAATAAAAACAATTGTATTCACGCATGAATAAAAAAGCACAATGTGAACCATACTTACCTTAATGATTTTTTTTTTTTAACTTACTTACTTACTTTGTTTTAACCCTTTCAACGAGCTCTTTGGTGTATATGCAAGATAATCTTTGAAGAAGCAGCCACATTCAAAACACCGAACTTGGAATCACTAGGTAGAGGAGTCCGTAGAATAGTGCTCATTAATTGAGAACAGTACAGTCAATTTATTAAACTATTTAAATTGCGAAAATTTTAGAATAGTTTTCCGTTCCCCCCCCCCCCCCCCCCCCCCCATGTAGCATTTACTGAGTAGCAAGGAGTGTAAATGAAATGGCGAAGGCATGCATAAGCCGGAATTTACCTGAACACACTAAGAAATTTTAAGAATGATTTGATCAAAAGGGATGGTAAAATGATTGTGTGGATATCACCATTGGTTTTAGTCTATGTCGAACAGGCATATATGTTGAACAGACATTTTCAATGTACAATTTACACTCAAGGGACAAAATCTTACTCTATTAAAAATATAGAAAAGCTCAATATAGTGAAATATAATTCTTCCTCATGCTATAAAGTTTAAATTTAAATAACAATGCATTTCTTTTATATCTTGACAGACCTTTTAGTTTCCTTTTCTATCCTCCCTAGATTAAGAACTTGCCTTAGTCCAGTCTTCAGTTATAATATCTTGATTCAATACTCAAACAATGTAGAAATTTTATATCATCTTTACTCACTCAGTAAGCATGACATACCAGTTTGCTTTGTTTTACTTTTGCACCATAAATAGCAAATTTTTAGTCCATAATATTAGCTTCCATATTTGTGCTTTTTATGCCACAAACATCTTAATCATAGTGATGAGATAACGGCTGATTACATGGCTGTCAGGGCAACCTTAAACTTACAAACTAACCAGACTACACATATACTCTACTGACAAGGTCCTAAGTACAAACCCTGCATCTCATAGTAAATGATCAGAAGCTCTTACCACTAGACTTTGATGTTCATCTTACAGAAAGTTATCATTCAACACTTCTTTTTTCTTCTTTCTTTCTTTCTTTCAGAAAATACCATTTGTAGACATTTGGCATTTGACCAATACAGCATTGAGAATGAATTAACTAATAATTGAAATGTTAAAATAATAATTATGATGGAGATTTATACATGAAACTTCACTTGAATCAGAAAACTTGAAAATATTTCAGAGTTCTCCCGACCTCATCAATTCTTCATTTGGTCACCATAAGCATTCTCTGGTGGGTTTTTAATGGACCTCTTGATAAACCCTCTTGCTGCTGTGCATCGATTAGATCATCGTCGTGTCATATTAGCTTTTACAACAAAGATAATAAAAAATATATTTTTAAAGTCAGAATGACAATTTAAAAAATTGATTTTACCAGATTAATTTATGTTCAGTAAACTATCAGGTATGAGAATTTTCAGATAGCAAATTAATAAGTTAAAATCAATCAGAAATAAAAACACTTGTTGCTCCACTTACATAATATTAGGCAGGACCGGTTTCAAGGAAGATCAGCTTCCTTATCTTCAGCTGGATGTCGACTGGTGTGGTGCTGGGAGATCCAAGTCTGTAGTTGGCGCTGTGCTGCCATCTGTCTTCCCCAGGATCAAACTAAAAATCTCGTCGGCCAATGGTATATCAAAATTCATTGCCCTGTCTTTATTTTTTAAAATGAAAATCTTCTCCCATGTCATTAATTCTAAAGGTCTTTTAACATGTTTTAACAATTTTATGTTGTTATTAATGTGATGGTCACATGTATATGCATGAAAAGCTATGGCCGATTTTTCCGTGTGCATCCATCTGACGTTGTTCAAATGTTCTTTCATTCTAGCTTCAAGGTTTCTTCTGGTTTGTCCGATATATATACTGTGGCAATCTTTACAGTCAACTTGGTAAATGCCTGATAATTTGAGTTTGGGAACACTATTTCTTAATGGGTGGTTAAGTAGGTTCCTAAGGTTGAATTTATTTTGTGGAGCCAGTTTTATATTCACGTCCTTGAATACTTTCTCAAACCTGTAAAATACTTTCGGGTGGAAGGTGAATTTCCTATATATCGGCTTCTCACCTCTCCTATATATCTTCTCGGAAATTCACCTTCCACCCGAAAGTATTTTACAGGTTTGAGAAAGTATTCAAGGACGTGAATATAAAACTGGCTCCACAAAATAAATTCAACCTTAGGAACCTACTTAACCACCCATTAAGAAATAGTGTTCCCAAACTCAAATTATCAGGCATTTACCAAGTTGACTGTAAAGATTGCCACAGTATATATATCGGACAAACCAGAAGAAACCTTGAAGCTAGAATGAAAGAACATTTGAACAACGTCAGATGGATGCACACGGAAAAATCGGCCATAGCTTTTCATGCATATACATGTGACCATCACATTAATAACAACATAAAATTGTTAAAACATGTTAAAAGACCTTTAGAATTAATGACATGGGAGAAGATTTTCATTTTAAAAAATAAAGACAGGGCAATGAATTTTGATATACCATTGGCCGACGAGATTTTTAGTTTGATCCTGGGGAAGACAGATGGCAGCACAGCGCCAACTACAGACTTGGATCTCCCAGCACCACACCAGTCGACATCCAGCTGAAGATAAGGAAGCTGATCTTCCTTGAAACCGGTCCTGCCTAATATTATGTAAGTGGAGCAACAAGTGTTTTTATTTCTGATTGATTTTAACTTATTGACATGCTCTACTGTATACAAATTGCTTCATTTTGTTTTATAGCAAATTAATACTTAGTACATATTTAGTTACAATAAAATCAGTTAAACTGATGTAACCAAGTGCCAGAATACTTTTGTTTAATCAGTGATATTTGCAATTATGATATGCAGAAAATAAGTTATTTTCTTAATTGACTTCCACGTTAAGCTCCAGATCGATTCATTAAGCAGGGCAGACAGACAGACAGACAGACAGACAGACAGATATTTCCCCATCTCCCCACACAATCTCATGAAGTATCATTCTGGCACTTAATAATAAAGAATAATATTTGTATTGTAATTTGAGATCAAATATCACACATTTCTATCGGAAAACAGGAATGACAGTTTAGCCCTATCAAAACATATTAAATTACAAACAAAATAAGTATAAACATACCTCTAAAACCAGGTTATGCTATATTAAAATATAGAAAATATAACTGACCAATATTGTTGATTGGTGTGTGTTTTGCATCAAGAATATAAACTCTCCAGTTATGGTCATGGTTTCTCGCACTAGTTTTAACACTAAACTATAAATCTTACAAAAATTTTAATTATGAAGGTATTATATAGTTGTGAAACGCTAATTTGGTCTTTATTAAGAGCACTTATATGAATTAATGCACTTAGGATGTAGTCACATTTTACACATACTGTAAGCAATCTTTTTCTTTGTCCCAGCACGTAAGATACACAGTACGTCAAGCAAAATTGACGAGAGTTGGAAATATGGTCCTTCAATAAATAAAATAAAGAAATAAATAAATAAAATAAAAATCTGAATGTCCTTGAAACATACTGTTAGGAAGAAGAAAGTTCCCTCTTTCAGTGGCATAAAGAGCATCTCTATGAGGTGTTTCAAAAATAGACTTACAGGCTCCCAAACACTAAGTCAATAAGAATGATGCTGGCACTATTTACTCAGTATAGTACAGTCGACTGTATCAATGCAGAAACTGTTTAAAGGGCTCAGCACCAAGACGGTTAATTGTCCAAAAGAGGACGCTTGCACCAATAGACCACTAGATGGAGCACAGCTGGGAATAGGAGTGAGGACAATTAATTATTCAGGTATGTTTTGCTTTAAGTAAAATTTCATGTATAAATCATCTTAATTTATGTTTTTAACATTTTAATGAGTTTGCTAATTAACTTCATAAGAAATTCAAAGATTAATCTTACCTGCTTATAAGCATTGCTGGGAGAGTATGGCGGCGGGGCACTATATCCAGGCACACCACTATCTTCTTGCGTAGCAATGCTGGGATCAGATGAGCTTTTCACTATTCGAGGAGGCCCTGGTCCCGGTCCTGGGGGAGGGGCAGATCCTGGTGGGATGGCACATCGAGGTTCTGGGGACAAGTCCAGGTCCGATTCTGGCGACGAGGCGTAGGAGAGGCGAGAGGTCATTGGGAACAGGAAGTCATCAGAAAGGGCTTCATCCGGCTGTGGAGTATACAGGAAAGGTTAAACACAAAACATGCATCACAATTCACACAAGTCAATGCCATTCTCACAAATCACAGTTAACTTTAAACACACACAGTGTAACTTGTTTTATTCAAAACTGGAGAAGAAATGTAAATTCAAAATTCAAATTCCATAGTTTTCTGGATATTGAAAATAAAACCGCTATACTTGTCACAATATATTTGTCATGGATTACACTTTTTTAAAAATTGCCTGCTTCTTTGAACTTATCGGACAACACTGAACCCTAGGTACATAAAAATTCTCTATTTAATAGGAAAGGAAAGTAAACGTTTTGAGTTTCTTTTGGGTTTATTTATGTGAAGATGTGGTAAATTTTATAGAAACATTTTTGTGATGTACAGAGATCGCATGGTCCATGCAGCAGCCTGGAAGAAGGTCGTAAAAAATTATCTCCGTCTACCGCTACACATTTCTGACATCTTTTAACAATGTTTGCATTCACATACATTAATTCCTCTTGTGAAATCGCTGCAATTTCTCTTATTATGTTCGCTTTCTGTTCTTCAATTGTACAGTACGAGGGCTATTCTTATAAACTTTATTTTTTAAGTTCCCAAAAATAAGTACTTACCAATTGCCATACCTTAAAACACTTAGTTTAATTTATTAAATTTTCATTTATCCAACAAGACTCCGCTATAGCACATACTGCAGATCTGGAGATCTTGCTGGCCATAACCACTTACTAATTACCCATCTTCAAACACTTCTTCAATTTATTAAATTTGCATTTTTCCAACAAGATTCCGCTATTCAGCTGCAGATCTCTTGTTAGATTTAAAGAAGAGTGTGGCAGAAGATGGAGATCATTTTCAACATCATCTATGACAAAGGCAGGTGATTATTCTAGCTGTAGGCCTAATTCAGAAACCCGTGCGCTTGAATTGAGGGGTTATATACATGAGCCTTTATTGAGTGACAACTTCCTTCCAGGCCGCTGTGCAGATCGTGCATTCTTGGCACATCGCAAAAATAATGCCTCTGTATAACTTAGCTGTAAGACCTCATGGATAAATGTATTAGAATCACTGTTGCCATAGACTTTGGAACTGGAACCAGGACCCCAGTGCTTCATCCTTGTGCAAAAAATGGGCCACTTGCTATTAAGCTGTATCCCATTACACTACTTTACAGCTTTAATTATCTCTCACTCTCTTACAGTTCGCACAAAAACTACCATCTGTGACAAAAAGTTTTCATTAAAATCCTCAAATAAGTGAATCTCTATTGTGTTCTACATATTGAGCAGTAACCTCAAAATGCTTGTAACATTTTAAAAAGATGTATTTATCAAAATCACGACACCTGATTGTCCCAAACATATCAATCAGGACACAGGTACAGTGAACTTAACACCAGAAACAACCCTGGAAAACCAGGATGTATAGCAACCCAGATTAGAATGTGTGTTGTGTATGACAAATTCTATATCACTTGTACATTGTGCATGTATGTGATTGAATTGGATGAATAAAACTGAAATTGTAAGTGAAACAATACTATAGGTTATAGTCAGTGAAAGAAGTGTGGAAAAACCAGAGGCAGTGCCATTCCAACATTTTCCCTATCATACCTCAATTTTAAACAAGCATACCCCCCTTTCAATATGGTCTTGAGACTTAAACATTTTTTCCTGTCGATTTATAGACCTTTATTTATTCTAATAGAGATATTTTAGAAGTATTTAATACCTACTTAAACAATATAAAAATCACAATATTTTGTTACCAAGAAATATTTTGAAAACGTCAAATCATTAGGATGGCAGCAAAGGCCATCACAAGTTACCGGTCACAGCCTTCTATACTGGCAATCGCTACTGGTGAAAACGTATCAGTGGATGAGTGATCATGAAAAGTAGTTATATTATGACACAAATAGATGTAGGGTCTATGCTACCCTTTGCTACAAAGGAACATTAACAATTTTAAGATCCACTGATTTTCATTGACGGTATAATTTTTGGTCATTGAAATCAGTGCCAGTATGTCATTGGGCCTTTGAAACCAGTGCCGGTATTCCATACTGGAGCACACAGCCTCACTTCCCTCACTGGTTATAGTATACAATACAGTATGCATAAACACAGAAAATTTCTTATATCACAGGATTGGTACAACAATGTGTTGTCCATAAATAAATGCAAGTTAAAGCAAAACGCAGTAACAATTCAAACCAGTTGCACATGAGTTCAATAGCAACAATGTTCTATCCTGAACATTATTACCAGGACCCAGATTCTAATGACATGTCATCTTTTTATTGATGCTGCATAGACATTGCCAACTCGTGCATAAATCCTAATCATGGCCTTTAGATTATATTCTTATTAGGTCATTTTTTGTCATTTTATGCAATTTTATATTTTAGGGCATATATTTCAATTTTAAGTCATTATTTTGTCATTTTCGTATCATTTTCTTCCTTATTTAGTCATTTTCATGTATTTACATTGAGTGTATTAACTTTTTTTTTTCGTCGCTAGCGGTGCTGTCTTTGAAGGTTGTTTGTTTAAAGCAAGAAGGAAAAACTCGGCGTTAAAGTGTTGACATGTCTCAGTCGGAAATGAGAATCAAAGAACCCCAAAATTTGTTATTATATTACTATGTTATTAGATTGACTTGGCACCAGAGTCTGCCACCTGCATGGATTTGAGAATGCAAACTACTGTTTACCCTCAATAACAACAATATAATCCGACAGACCACAAAAGGATGTGTCGAATTTTGACTCACCAGTGCCTCGGTGCCATATAAATTTCCATGAGAAAAGAACATTCACAACATTACAGTTATTTGCAGTTTTTACAATTATGTACAAACTAGTCTATAACTTTTTGTCTACAATAATAATTTTTTATAAATAAAATATCAGTTTTTAGGTCATTTTTTATAATTATTAAGTCATTTTCTTTTAAAATTTAGGGTCATTTTATAGGTCATTTTTCAAACAATTTTAGGTCATCAGAATCCGGGCCCTGATTATTACAAATATGAGATTAAGAATAAGCTGAACTTCATATTAAAAAAATAAATTGTGAAATAACAGTAACTAAATATATAACAGGACAAAGGACTAGTCTGAATTAAGAAACAAAAGTGATTTATAAATATTTGAATACACAAGTTACACTGTATTTAAAATGTGGGGAAAGATAAAAACTAAAACATAAAAACAGGAAGAAAATGAAATTTGCTTGAAAAATGAAGAAGAATGAAATAGTTTCCAACAAAGCCCATGGATTTCAAACATGATTTACTAATCACACAAAAGAAAAAATGTATAGATGAAATGCATAAACAAAGAAATATGTACAGTGCATTTTTTTAATGCAAAGAATTAATAACAATATTTTATTAAAGAAAAATATCTGGTAGGACTTGTATAGAAGAGCAAATTAGAGGTGTTTAACAAAAGAAAATGATATGTTGACATTAAAAATGGCACTCTCTTCTGTGAAATATAAAGAAAATATCACATGTAAGGAGATATTTATAAATGTTAAAAATACATTGAAAAAATAGTGAGAAAACTATTCAGTACAGACCTAGTACAATAGATCAGGAAAAATAGTAATGCAACTTGTGTCCTCTAAACACTTGGTATTCTTTTAATGGGGTCGCCATAATTTGGGAGCGAAAAATCAGCAGTGAAATCCGTGACATATGGCAACCCTTTCATTTAACATCCTAGCATTTGATCCCATAAATCCTATGGGCTGTATTTTAATAATCCACTGGAAATTTGTTAATCATTTTGTTAGTAGTAAATTTTGTGAATAAATGGCACTTTCCATTGGGTTTATGTTAGCATTATATCATGTAAAGTGTGACAAATGCATGAAAACACAGTATACTTCTATGCTTATAGATGGCAAAACATTCGCAATAAAAGTTTAAACTACTTGAGATATATAAATGCAGTAAAAAGATTATGAATGTATAAGAATCCCATCTTTCAAATGATGTATGTGCCTTTAAGTTAAAATCTGTTAAATAGATATGCATGCACTTAATTATAAAAATTACTAAAATTAACTGGATTCTAGGGTAAAGCACAAAATATATGCACAATACTGAAATATCATAAATGGAAGAATGGGGGAAATCTTTATCCCAACTATAATATGATAGGTTCAGTTTTAATTAATTTCCAAGTCAAGTGTAGTTCCAAATTTTATGTTACTTTCTGCTTTCTGTTATTGCAACAGTATGAAAGGAAAGAAGGTCTGCAGTGGACAGATCAGAGAGTAAGTGTGAACAGTAATTACGTTGGCAGAGCATACCCCTACTAGCAAAACAAGTTAACACGGCCCAATATTGTTAAGTACGCTACCATATGCATCGCGACAAGGCCTCTGAAACTCATGAATTGTGTTAAGACCTATGTGCCTTTAATTAATGACCCAGTTATATATATTAAGAATAGCCACTAAATCAATTGATCAAGTGGAGAAATTCAAATATCTGGGAGCAATAATTACAGATACAAATAATACTAGGTAAAAGTGTTGACTGAAATCAGGAAATGCTTGTTTTTTTGTAGTTCAGAAACTCTTATCTTCTCGTCTTCTGCTCAGAAATCTAAAAATAATAATTTATAAGACAATTATCCTGCCGGTTGTATTATATGGATGTGAGACTGTTGGTTGTATTACACTTCGGAATGAACATAATCTGAGTGTGTTCGAAAACCTGGGGCTTAGGAAAATATTTGGGTCTAAGAGAGATGAAAATGGGGACTGGAGAAAACTGCATAACTATGAGCTTCATAACCGGATATAATAAGGGTAATGAAATCACTGAGGATGAAATGGGCTTGACATGTTGCGCATATGGGGGAGGAAAGAAATACCCACCTAAAAAATATTGACTCTGAGACCCAAAGGGAAAAGACCACTTGGAAGATCTAGAGTAGATGGAAGACAATATTAGGTTAGATTTAAGGGAGGTAGGATTTGCGAGGGATGGTTGGATGGAGTTAGCACAGAATAGGGTTGAATGGCAGGCTCAGGTAAGTGCAGCAATGAACATCAAGGTTCCATAAAATAGATAATAATCCTTTGGCTTCTTTAGGAATTGCCTATTGCCATTGAGCTAAGTAAGTTCCTATATTACTTACATGAATTCCTCAAATAAATCAAATTAACATTTGCAGCCTGGCAGTTACGTTATTCCTTTTACGAATTTATATGTATGCAGTAGTTGGATTTATCATTTTAGGCACACCCTGGGCACTGGCGTAAAAGTCTGGCTACGCTTATGTACACTACCCCCATTAAAGGACATGCCAATACACCTGTGTTGCCAACGGAAACACTTTCTCCAATAGCACCCCTTAGCTTGCTGCAGAGGCACATTCCTTTCGCACTGTATATACCAATAGTAACTATTCTGTATTTAATCTGAAGCGATATTCACATAATTCATTATTTCCAATGTGGATAAGGAAAAATTAAACTCCAAGTTAAAAATTATCTAAGGCAATATTCCTTTAACTGGCAAAACATGAGTACCTGAGTTATGACGTTTTATTCAAGACAAAATAATAGTGAATGCAAAAACAGAATAGAAACCATAGCTTGAAAATATGATGATAGAAGACATAGACCTCAGAGCTTTACAATTACTATAAGTTAGCAATACTCTTGGCTAAGTTCTGAACTAAACAAAATTGCATTTTTTATCATAGCATTAAAAGGTTAATGTATAGTGTTAGTGTATTGCAACAGTGAAGTCCCTATTAGTGTGTTTTGGGATGAACTTTTTATTGTACAAAATTCTGAAATTCATGCTACAGACTCATGAAAAAATGAAGGAAATAATTTTGAAAATAAGAAAACAAAAAAACATTAAAACTAAAAGCTTATGAAAATCATTAATAAAAGTGTCACTAAACTGGGAGTTCACTGTAAATTTAGCAGATTTAAAACTATTTTATTCAAGTCTTTCTCCCTCTGATATGTTATAAAATTTTAACAGGACTAGCTCAAGGTTGACGGTGAAAATATTGATACATTTAACTTGTTCAATCACATGCAAACAATTGACAGATATTTTTGAAAATAACTGTTTTAAACAAATTGATCAAGAGAAGCTGCACAATAGTTTTTGGTGACAGTATATAAAATTTGTAGTTAATTACACACACACACGATAACAGAACTGTGGGGTCTCCCAGAAACAGCACAGGATAATCTGCTTAGATCACATTAGTTTAATGCACACCATATCTGAGGATAAAATGGATTTTTACTATCACTACACAACAAAGCAAGAATAATGAAAAGTTCTGTTTGTACTCATGAATAAGCCTCATCCATATTATATGCCCCACTCTATGAAAGGTACCCTATAACTGCAATTCTGTGAGATACCCAAGCTCAGATTCATTATTACTGAAATTGTTTCCTACTTAAAACAAAATAAATAAAAAATAAATAAAATACAGCAAAAAAATTACTAAAGGATTAAAAACATTCCTAACAAGAAATAAGATTAACTTCTCAGAATTTAACACAGGTAAGAGGCATTTCACTGAAGCTTCTTACAACACACTCAGTTGCCATCAGTGAGTACTGAATTTTGTCGGTATGTAAAGTCTTTTTACTTCCTCTACCTGTACCATTGGTTCTATAGGTAAAGAAAGCATTGTGTTCGACCCCGAAATTTGACATTTTAAACATACACATGTTGTTTTCAAAAATCTGTTGTGTGCACATGTGTGTGAGTGTCTAATCAGCATAACTCGAGAACGAAAAATAGTAGTAGTATTCAAATGTTTTGGAGCTCTTGATTTGCCATCATTCGCTTGCGGGCTTCCCAATAATATTCAGTGATTTGGAATGGTGTCCCAACTATCTTCTGAAGATCTGTGCAGACCATCAAGTGATCCCTGTTCATTACTGTATTTGTGTTCTTGCATACATTCAGCTCTTTTCAAGACATTCATTAGTACAGAAAATATTAACAAAACTAAACTATTACTGTGCAACTTCTCTCGAGGTCATGCTGTTAAATAAAGCCAAAATATTGTTCAGTTACAACAGGCAGGAATGAATTATTGTTATCAAGAATATGAGAAGGTTCAACAAGGACCTCATAAGGGGAGAGATAAGGTGGAGGAGAAGGTGGAAGTGGTACAAGGTACATGTCTGACAGGAACTCAATTGGCTGAGAAACCCCACCACCAGAAAAAAAATTATTAGTTAGAACTACAAAATCATAAGGAAGACATTTTATTTAGTTGAATATCATATTACCATATTTACCCAACTATAAGACAACACTGAAAATAAGACAACTCACTATTTTCAAAAGCTCCTTAAGAATTTTCTTATTTTTAACAAAATAGGCTTATTAGTATAAATCATATTAAATACACTGAAAAAAGTTGACTTAACTTATCTTTGTGCTAGTTATTTGGTGCCTAAATTATGGTATCCTAAGGTAACAGTCTGTGGTATAACTACATTCTTCTTCTTCATAAATTTTCGGTATTATTACGGTAAATGGTGTTTGCTACTTTACCGATCTTATTAATGTACATATTTTAGTAATGTTAGAACCATCAGAAAGGAAGGAGGGGAAGGATGAAGAAAATTGGTATTGATCTGGTCAATAGGTCTTATGAAATGAACTTCAATTGTTATTTCGCATGAAGTATCATCCAAAACAAAAAACAAAACAAAGATGGAACTTAATGGAAAAAGTTCTTCTGATCAAAATTGAAGTTACTATCGACTATGGAGCCATTTCGATAATATCAAATTATAAAATCATAAAACTGGTAAATTTATTTAACAGATTAATTAAGTGCTAAATTAACTTTGTGTTTATTTTCTTCTATTTCAATTTTTGTAATTTTGTTGTAGCAACAAAATTCAAATGCTAACTTCATAAAATCAGGTAAACTGATACAACAAAGTGACAGAATGCTTCTGTTGAATCAATTAAAATTGCAATTAAGATATGCACAAAATAAGTTTTTTTTTTAAATCAGATTAAAATCGACCAGCATCAGCAAAACTACAAATTTGTGATATCTTGACAACCGTGCACTCACATAAAATTTTTTAAAAAATCCATGTCAAATCGGCTGGCTCCGCGATTTGATCCAGGAACCTCCCAAATAAGAGTCCAAGACGTTACCATTTGGCCAACTCAGTCAGTTTGACGGTCTAGTTTGATAAACATACGTGAAGGAATAGTGTTATTTGTCAAATCTAAATGTATTGCAACTTGAAATTCTTAAAATATGTCAAAATTCAGTGGCAAATAACTTTGCTAATTATTCTGCAGTAATGTACCTTCTGAATATAACAGTATTCATGTAGTACTCAATTTCAATTAGATCAACGAAGTAAACAAACATCTGACTGCATTGCAGACAAAGCCCTCAATGATTAAAAATGGGGCGTAGTAGTATTTAAAAAAACATGTGACCTTTAATTAGTTGTTACTCTGGTACCGGTCAACCGATTTGGTCCAATATCGACAGACATCTTCCCATGGACATTATAAATGAGTATACCAAGTTTCAGGAAAATCTGATAAAGCCTATCTGGGTTATCATGCCTTTAAAATAGACACTAAATTAGGTTTTACTCTGGTACCGGTCAACCAATTTGGTTCAATTTCAATAGGCTTCTTCCCATGGACATTATAAACACGTATACCAAGTTTCATTAAAATCCGATGAAGCGTATTTGAGTTATCATGCGTACAGACACACGGACGGATGGAAGGACGGACAGACATTTCCCCCCCCCCTACAATCTCATAAAGTACCATACTGGCACTTAATAATGATGGAAAACATAACTATATTTAAAATCAAAATAACATTGACTACTTAGTAATTTGAACATTCAGTATAAGCTATTAAACAATGCAAAACAATGATGTCATCACCAAAGCTTAATCTGCAAATGTATGTTTGGAATGATTAAATGGGGAAAAAACCTTCTCTTATAGTCAGGTAAATATGGTACTTTACACACAAGGAACAAGTTTTATGTAGTCCTTTCATTACGTGATGTATGACAGTAAACCCTCACTATTTTGGACTAATGGGGCGAGAAGACCTGGTCCATTTAGTGAAAGTCCGAATTATAGAATTTTTTCTAAAATAGTTACCTGGAACCTTAATAACCTAATAAGGGTATATATGTATACTGTGATTTTTAAATGTATACTGGACATTTAGAATGGTAAAGAGATGTCATTGCCTGCAATATCATCAAGATCTCTTGATAGTGGTTTAAAAAAAGAAACTACCGGTAATTAATACAATAAAATATGTTTATATTTTGCTACCAGTTGAAAAGCCCTTCCAATTATTCCAAATTCCAATTTAGTGGAGCCTGAAAATAGTGAGGGTTTATTGTACTTGGAAGAAAGTTCATCCCAAAAAAATGTTCAATGTCTGACTTGAACTATCAGTGAAATACTGAAATACCAATACATTTTAAGGAGTGACTACAGGAACTGTGTAGGCTAAATATAATTATATTCTATCATAAATTTCAAAGGAATTGGCTATGTAAAAAAAGGAGAAAAAATACATTTTAAATGAAATGCTGAAGAAGTGACAGCGTGATCTGCATTGATCAACACCAGTTAACATTTAACAACAGTTATTAATTTATATAGGAATATGAAAGTGAAATTATTGATAAAATGATGAGTCGGGATTTGTAACACTTTAAATTGTTTTATTGGTCTAGTTTTGGGAAACATATTTTCCCATCCTCAGCTAATGGCCAACTGCTGTTAGTGTGCTTGAATTTGAATTTTGATAACTGGTACATTAATATTTTGAATTTTTTATATGTGAAAATAATAGAAAACATATCAAGTCAATTGACTGGTTGTGAGATATTCGCTTTGATTCTGGAATTTCCATTTTCAAACCAAGCATAAGTCTATATTTCTCAATGGTTTTCTTTACAATAGAAACAATTGAAAATAAATCCTTATCCTGCTTCGCTACCAGTAACTATTTCAAGTTTATTGTGTTTAGTGTGAATTAATTGTTGTTTTTAATTTGGATTTCATCATTAGTCATGGGATGATCAAAAGAAATGATCCTCTTTAATTAATGAAGTTATAAACAATATTATCAACTTCACTCAGTTGTCTTTCTTTTTGCATAGTTGTAGTATTTGTATATTAATTAGAATCTTGTTCAGACACTGAAAAAAGTTCTTACATCCAAGACATTTACGGTGCGGTTTCATGAATATATAAATATATCTGCATCTTATACGGTAGTCCGTACAATAATAGTTGGAAACCAGGCATAAAATCACTAAATTAGTGCGCCTCACAATACTGTGTATGACGTAAATGTGAGGTCGGCAGTTAAGGGGAATCATAGGAGAGAGATTCTATCTACCACAGTGATCCAAACTCTGGCTAGCTCAGTTAGTAGAGCATTGACAAGGAAAGCCGAACATCATAGGTTCAAATCCCGGTGTCAAAGGGAGTTTTCTCCTAAAATATTATCATGTAATGTTCAATACAAACAATATTTTGTGGATATTAAATTGTATTGGAAGTTAACACGGTGAAGTTATATAACATAATAATTATATAATGAGTTGAATTTAACACAGCTTTCACAAGATGCCCTTAAGTTGCTAAATATACAAGACACTTCAGCGATGTTTACATTAGGAGAGCAAAAAACTATCTGCCATTCCTAGATATCAAAATAATAAAACAAGGAAACAAGCTAGAATTTGGTATTTACAGAAAGCCCACTCATGCTGATTCCTACATCAAAGCCAGTGGTTTCAATCCAACTGCACATAAACAAGTGCAAAAAACAAAAAACTAACCAGAGAGATCACCACCTTGAAACAAATAGAAGAAAACTTTGAAATATAAGAAAATTACATTCCACCCTTGGGTTATTAAGAAATTGAGGAAAGCTTAAAAAAATCATGGCATCACAACAGCAACAGCACCTGTAAAAAGATACTCTTCGAAACCTACTGAAATCTACGAATTTAGAGAACCCGACCAAGTTAAAAATCAGACACCTACCAATTTAAATGTAATGATTGTGAAAAAGTCTATGTAGGAAAAACCATGAGGACATTGGAAGTTAGAACTAAAGAACACATAAGACGCATCGAATATCAAAATATGGACAAATCAGCGGTAGCAGCACACTTTTGGGATGCAGAACATGAAGTTGACAGGGATCCAGAACTATTAAATTTATGACCATGACCACAAGGAGCTTTCGGTCCGGGAGAGAATTTTTATTCACAAGAAGGGGAACCAACTGATGAACTTTTGACATCCCAACCAATGATGAACTGATCTCAAAATTTGTTCCACATCCACGGGAGTGTGCTATGGCAGTTGAAGTATAGCTGTTGAAAAAGGATAGTGATGGTGCTGAATCTAGTAAAGGTCAACTACACCAAAAGTGAAGGTTAGTGTTAAATTCAACTCATAATATAATTATTAAATATTCTGTGGTTTCAAGAATATCACATATATTCTAAGAGGGTATCTGTGATTATACAAACTATTCTTTTAATGAGGCAAGAGAGAGAGAGAACTTTGGTATTCCACCTAAATCAAAGAAGTTGGCAGATATGACCTTCCATGTTGTGATTCTAATTCACACTTAATCAATCATCATTTATTTAATGTTTTATTATAACAGTCTCATAATTTTATTCAAGCTCTTACTTATTATATTTGTTTGGCAATATGTTGTTATTGCTCACCTTGGTCTCGCTCATCCACACTGGTGCACTTTGCTGCTTGTCTATTAACTCTCGCACTTTCCTGTACCATGACTCGGGACTGGTGAGGGTTATACTACAGCTGAATGTATGACCCCATACTTTCTCCAGCTTCTGGCATTGCTCAAATAACTTTTTGCTGCTTTTATGTGCTGCCCTGCAAACACAAAATAGTCAGATTTCAGTAAGATATAGCCTACAGCTTACACCCACACCTTAAAAAGAACAGCATGAAATATTAATTCCAAGAATAAAAAAAGAAAGAATGACTCACCTGAAGATTACATATAGAAAAGGAATTACCTTAGAAAGTTTGCTGTTCTTCTTCAGGTTTACCAATGCCATAAATCCTTAGGCTGTCATTATACACACAAGGAAAAGAGAGTTTTCGGAAGAGAGTGGCACTTAAACCAGAAATTTAGTGACACATTAACAGTTCCACTCTGACAAATTAAAAAAAAAACAAATCAGCAACACTCCATCTAAAATTTTATTAAATATTATGTAAGAAAATAAAAGCAAAATGTCCCAAATAACCTGTTTCTTCGAGTGGCATGTATCGTAATGTGCTTACGGCACGTGTATTGGATGCTATTTTTTGCACGATGATTATTTATATCAATTTAATTATATTAATTGTGATATTACCTGAAAATATTATGTATATACATTCTTGAAGATTGATGTTTATTTCAGAATGTGATTCGCATTTGTTATTGTTTATGGCAACCGAATATTTGTGATGAGGGAGGCCTTGTCCATAAAGGCTTGTATAATGAAGTGTGTTGTTATATTCATAACAGCCCGAGGGCCGTAAGCGTTTGCGGGCGGGAAACGCTTATCGCTCCTAGCAACAAGATTGCATGTGGGAATGTCAACTTACGATCCACGGCAACAACGTTCGTAAGTACCACTAATTAGCTAAGGAGTGCAAAAAAATATTAAAGTTGTAAAAACGTTAACAACTGATGAGTGCTTGGTGCTATAGGTAACAAGTATTTTTACAGAAATGAACAAAATATTTTGTCTGTTCAGCCAAGTTTTAAATAGGGAGTGGAGTGCCATCTCTCTCAAGGTAAAGCTTTAGCTGGTGGGAGGGGTACACGGTATATACATTATATCCCTCCACCAGCTTGGAAGACCGCCCCCACCAGCCGAGCAAAACATCACTGAATGAACAATAACTTAGGTTGTTTTGATGTTTTAAATTGACAATGCCTATTTTCTGTGTTGATCCTGTTAGTGCATAATTCACCACTCTCATATGTATTCAAACAAGTATGCTGTTATTAATGGCACATAATACACTTTTATTACCGAAAAATCTTAATATTTTGTTTAGAGGCATGTAGATTAAATTTAAAAAAATTGTGTCAAATCTTTTTTTTCTTTCTTAGATGTGGTTTCTACTGATCATACAGCAAGCTGAATGTGTAACACTGATTCCATTCTGCTTTGACAAGTAAATAGAAGATAATGTAACTGAACAGGAGAATTTCTTCTCAGCTACAGGTTTCTTTAAATGAGGTAAAACAAAATCTATACTGTAATATTTTTAGAAATGAGACATGAAGAAACAAAAACAAAAATTCAAATAACAAATAAGTAAATAAGCAAATAAACAAACAAAAAACAAAGTTGAAATCAACAATCAGTCTCTCTAACCATTTTATTTCATGAGCATGTATGAATATGCATTATTTTCAAATGCTAATTCTAAGAGAAAGTAAATTAAATGGAGTGCTTGTTTATATTCTATACAGTTTATGTTTTATTTCAAGTGTCTTGCCACTGATATGGATTTTTGTCTCCATTGTGAATAAAAGAATATTCTAAAAAGTTTGGAACCGTAGAGAGACAGTAGTTATCGGTACATGAACTTACAGGTTCCATTAACTTGTTGGGGGGGGGGGGGGAGAACAGAGGAATATAAGAAAAAAAGTTTCAACCTTGGTAGTATTATTTCATAAGTTTTAATTGTTAGAATTGTGGCCTTTGGTTTCTGTGCTGATGTTACTATATATCAAATGTCACTTTTTATAGTCTGTTTCTAGTCCAGCATAGCTCATTTAGTCCATGTCATACAGGAAACACACAATTTTGTACAAATAGAAAATCTGTAGTCCCTAGCATTACTATGAAAACAAAAATACCACCAAACATAATTATGATTTCTGGCTACAGACAAGCTGAAACTTTAAAAAGTAAATATTATACATAAATAAATAAAATTAAAGTCTTCAAGAAATATATCACCTGGGTGCACTTTATTGTTGAACTTGAACTGCCAAATGTTTCTTGTGTTTATCCAGTCTAATCTAGCTGTGCATATCATCAATCATTAACTTTTCCCTATTATACAAGTTACTGTAACGTGTTCATATTAAAATAATATCGTAATACTTTAACAATACATAAAGATGCATCTGATGATGATGAAGTGTTCGGCCCTGAGGCCAGTCCTGCTGGTGGGGGAGGGAAGGGCCCACGGCCCGAGGGACACTAGGCCGGATGATACCGTGTAGGTTGTGTAAAGTGTAGCACTCATTCAATCTTTACGCAGATTATTAGTAAATTTTTCTCGCGGCTACATATATTCCTGGTGGTACTGTAACATGGGGAGAAATCAGATGTTTTTGAGTATTTTATTGTCCTGCTCGTAAAGAACAAATGTTACACATTTTCAAAGGAAGATATCATGGGGCATATGTTTGAGAAATCTAAAATCCTAAAACCATTTTTTTCAAACCAAGAGGTAGGCTTTTTTAAAAACAAAAAAGTTTGTCCGGAGTCACCCTGCATGGTGGGGTGACTGGATAAATTATCATTGTAGTCCGATTTTGTGTTGCTATGAGGTGACTTCAGACAAAAAATTACATTTTTTAAAAAATAATTTAAATTTAAACAAATTAGAATTAATAATGAGACTATTAGGATTATTCCTGATTATTGGGATTTAAACAACTTATTTAACTGAAAGCAATGGAAGTTACGTAACATATAACATGTAAGACCATGACAAAACATATCTATCATCACTTCATATAATTACACTTAGAAAATAACATAATATTTACAACAAATATTCAATCGATCCCAGGCAGATTATTTGTAATCTTTTTTCCCTTGCAACCACACATCTAAAGAACTCTTTACTATACATCTTACCTCTTCCCAATGAGCAGCAATTAGAAAACCATACAGCAAAGGGTATTTATTCAACCTGTTTTTTATTATGCTATATAATACAGCCGGCGAACTTAGTGATGCGCACAGACTATTTTACTAGACCTGCATAGCTCCACCCTAACCACTAGAATCCAATCACATGACCCATCCCTCACTTCTAAGTAAAATGTTCCAAGACCTTGATACATGGTCAGAAACTGGCAATATATGGAGAGGCATGCACATTACTAAAGGCGTTGGCTGTACCTGGTATCGATCAGAAGTCTTTCTGTAAGTCATTTTACCTGCCTTGACAGCTCTAAGTGCCTCCTCTAACTTTTTGGGGTCATAGTTGCAATTAGGTTGCACTCCAACTTTCTTTTATAAATTCTCAGCCTTTCTGAACTCACCACAAAGAATAACACCTTTGCTTATTAACTTGACCAGGAATGAAATGTGGCGTAATCTTATAATAAGTATAAGATATTTGATAATTATTATCAAATGAGTGCCGGCAAAGCAGTGCATTGTTCACTAGCCTGATTTAGTTTATTTTTAACTTATATGCAGCTATTCATCAATAATGGAGAAAGTTTAGAGCCTATAATAATTCTATTTAAAAATTCTACCTACTTCATCAGTTATTTTTTATTTATGAAATCAATTATTGGGTGTTCAAACTAATGTAAATGTAAATAAATTATATCTACTTTTAAATCTAGCATAAAAGTGTGTGAGCTACTATTAGAAATAGATAAAGAATATCAGAATAAATATCTATGAAATGTCCAAAGTCACCACTATGTCCGATGTCACCCATCTTACGGTACATGTTATACATGGATTATTAGTAAGACTGCATTTATATAAACAATGATAAGCAGTTCTGTCTTTAACATTGCTTTTTGTATGTAAAACATGTTTCTTATTTAAATGTTATAGTTCATCCTGTATGGTAGGCTGCCTCTATTTTGGAGGAAGTACAACATATAAATTATATTTGAATACCATATGATAAACCCTCAAACCCAATGGTGATATGCTACATTCAACAAGGAATACTGTTTCAGATGTTCACAACCAAACAAATGTTTTTTTATGCTTACAAAATGGGTTTAAATGAATATGATCCAGATGTCTGGCCGTATTCATGCTTTCCAGGTGGATTTTTCATCTCTTTTGACTCTCTCATGCTATTATAACATAATTGTACTATTGCAACATTATATGCAAAGTATATATTTACTTAAAATAAATAGGAAGTTTATATAGTGAAGTTACAAAATATCTAATACTACTCGAGATGGAGATTTTACATACACACTTCACTAATTACAGAAAACTAACCTGAACATGTTTCGAGCCTGCCTCTAGATTCAACCTCAATTTGGATGTAAGGGCTAAAGAACATATCAGAAACATAAAATATGCACAGATTGAAAAATCAGCTATAGCCGCTCATGTGTGGGAAGAAGATCATGAAATTAATTTGGAGCCGGAACTTAAAAAGTTTGTGTATGGACATAAGCAACTCACAGTTTGGGAGAAAATTTATATCTACAAAACAAAGACCAGCTGATGAATTTTGAAATACCCGCCGAAGATGATTTAATCAAGAGATTGGTTAAACATCCACCAGGTGTCGCAGCTGCTGTCCCAACCTCAGATGGAGTATAGCTGAGGATGAGTCTAGAGGCAGGCTCGAAACATGTTCAGGTTAGTTTTCTGTAATTAGTGAAGTATGTATGTAAAATCTCCATCTCGAGTATTATTAGATATATATTTACTGCTTCTCATTAAAATGTAACAATGTAAGATTAGTCTATTATATTTTTAGTATATAATTAATTGCTTCCGTCATGCAGGTCATACAGTCAGTCACTGTTAAATTGTGGATTAGGAAGTTACTGAAGTTACACAGTTTCAATTCTGCCCTCTTCTTCATGCTGTATGCTGGTAAGTCACTGCATGATACAGGATAGCAAAATCAATGGAATCCCCTTATAATATTGTCAGGAACGAACAATGCTGATCACAACATTATTTCAGAAACTTTCACAAATCAAACATATTGAAACCATACTTATTTTACCAGCAAGCTTAAAACATGTTATGTTCTTTTGAATCATAAATTTAAAAAACAAAATGACAGTTTGCTTGTGCTTACAATATTAATAACAATTTTTTGGGGTAATTTCGTACATGTGGAATTCAGACTCTTTTGGTTGGCAACAACTTGCTTGAAACAAATCATGTATGGAAACAGCTGAAAATAACATAAACATATTTTGCTGAAAATACTAAGTTGTGATCTGTTTGTAAAGAAAGTTATACCTTCCTTGAAGCTATAGAAAAATAAAATAAGAACTAATATTGAAAAATCCTTTACTATGATAACGAATTGCAGACTGTGAATGAATGAGGAGAAATTAAGGTCTTAAGTAATCTTTTGAGCAAAACAAAATATTATGTTGGCTTTTGTTTATGTTTTGACAAAAACATTTAAACTGCAGGTATCTAGTTCATGGACCACATATTTATTGACAAAAGTTATTAAATTATAGTATTTGTGGTGGCTAAAATGAAGGAAATTGATAAGTATTTATTCGTATGAAAGGTAAGAGAACGACAGTGACATCTTCAATAATCACTATAGCATGCTAGCACCTTGAAAGTTCTTGCATATCATATGAAGTCCAGTATCCAGCAACAGATGAGTTATATTTTTTGTTTTACATAAGGCTGTCTTCGTACCCAAAAACACCAACGTATCTAAGTTTCTTCATCTTACATCAAAGTTTTTATTCACTTGTATAATTTTTTATTCACTGTTAACGGAATTCCTTAAATTATTGCTATCCTGACTGAAAGTTTGATTTGTAAGTGAGTCACCTAAGTATAGTTGTCATTAAACAATTTGTACATATGTCGTTATCAATACAGGCTCACATGCTGTGTGAGTAAAACATGCCACTAAAAGCAACACTGTACTCACCAGCCGAAGACATCCACGAATGAGCTAGCAAGAAACAAATACAGCATTACTTACAGATCTGCCACTACTATTGTTCTTCTACATAGCCACTAGAGAAATTAGAACAATTGACTTACTTGGAGAGACCAGCTCTGAGTTCTTTGATTACATGTTTCGACTCTGCCCTCAAAAAGATGACTATAGGATAAAACTGAGCATAATTCAGTCGATCTACAGCATTTGGTGTAATGTCCAGTAAAGCATGTTTCCCTCGGTCCATAATATCACGAATTGCACTTAATCGTATGATGCCAGAAGACTTCTGACTCTTTGGAACATCATCTAGATTGCTATCCAGTTCTGTAAGACAGTAGGGAAAAAAGTAATAATACCCTAATAGAATTGTTTTAAATACATAACTGGTATTATTAGAAAGGTAACTCTATAATTTACTTGATATTATGTAACGTCCAGGCTTCCAATGTTTGTATAAGGAACGATTAGATTCACTAAGCAGGCTCTATAGCAGGCCTGTCGAGCAGTACTTTGGAAGGTGTGAAGTCATTCCCCTGCTTCCCCTCCCTTCATGACCTCCAAAGCGCAACTGAACCAATCGCTATGCTTTGGACCTCCAAAGCACAACTGAACCAATTGCTATGCTTTGGAGGTCAGAAGGGAGGGGAAACAGGAGTGACTTCACACCTTCCGAAGTACTGCTCCACAGGCCTGTTCTATAGGAAGAGGTGGGTGATGGCAACAAAGCGCTCAGGTATAATCAGAGATAAAAAGTGAACCCATTCCATTTTTCTCTTGTAACAAAGGCATGATCAAGTAAATTATTTCTGATTAAATTCTACACATAAATCGTGACCTGCGATGTTTATGAATTTAAATAAATTGTCCTTTTTTATCACCATCATGTAGACTGCAGTATATGCACTCGAGGCGTGCACTGCTTATGCTGTAGAGTGACTGTCCATATACAGTTATGTCATGCTGGGTACATGTCACAGTAAACTTGGGTCATCAATTCCTGTACAAAAATTAGAAGCCTGGTAATGTCTTTTCCGGAGGTAAAAAATGAAGTTTTCTCATATAAAGCTATTAACAAACATCAGTACAATTTATCCTAATAAATGAATTATAAACAGCAAAACCCCTTTTTTAACGAAACTCAGGGGGACTGAAGTTTTAGAATCACTTACATATTTTTCTCTGCTATTGTTTCTTAGGATAAAAAATGTCCTGCTTAACATTGTTTCAGTTAACATAACAATACTGAAGAATGTAACCATCATGTTTTAAGTGAGAAATTACTATACATGAGTACATGACTATTCTAATGCCAGGTTAAGTTCCAATCCAGCATTTTTTTTTTTTTGGAGGGGGGATTAATATTTGCCAATTTTTTTTATAGCAACTCAACAGGTTTATTATGATCACTAGGGCTTCTGATTATTTACACTGGAGCATATATTTTAGATTTTATTTAACATAAAAACACATATTTTCAGCTTTCTTAATGTAAATATATTTTTGGATATTCACATAAATCACATAAAAATCACACAAAAATCAGTCTTTTCTAAGAAATTTTTTTAACAAGTTGCCACCCCACCTATTGAATGTTCAAATACGTAGGCCAGATGTCACAATTCGCCTATGTGGTCTCATGGTTAGCAACACTGGCTACAGATTCATAGGCCCGGGTTCAAATCTTTGGTACCTCCTTGGATTTTTCTGAGGGAGGGTGCACTCGTGATTCAAAGTGAGGAGCTCCTCCATAGATAAGTAGTGGCTTCGGTCACAGAAACCACCAATAACAGCCCTGGGTGTCGGCATGCTGACCACATGCCCCCAATCCTGCCATCTGCCTATGGTAGATGACACAGCGGTCAGGTGGTAGGCCTAGTCCCTTCAGGGATATAGCACCACGGAGTTTAGTTTAGTTTTTAGATTTCACAATTTATTATAAGAAGAGCAAGAATTGATATGTCAGCTACAGTATCCCTCCAGATGAAAGAAAATATAAATATCCTGCTTGCTCAAGCAGGAAGGCAATGGATGCAATAATTTAATGTGTATTGTAGTGTTGGGAAGTAACCTATTAACAATTAGAGTTCTCAGTAGTGGTCTGAATATGCTTTTTACTGAGAAGTAGTATAAGTTACTGTTTGCAACAGTAAGCTGTGGAAAGTAAAGGTATTTTCAGTTTTAACTGTAAAATAGCATACTGTATTGTCAAGCCTTGTAGAAAAGCCATAAACATTTAGTGGTAACAAACATATGGCAGCTATTAAATTCACTTAGAATGGGAAGACACAATGAAGTGAAATAATATTAAACACATAATCTCATTTGGGGCTGATCGGAAAATTCGTGAAACCACTGCAGCGCCATCAAGTGGTACAGGATGAAAGTTCAGCAGTGGGACATAGTCTGACGATGGGTAGAATGTCCACCTGAAAGCCGGCTAACTAGTAAGAAGTAAATTTCAATGAAGTAGAGAGTGCTCTTGAAGATACAGTAAAATACCAGTATAACGAAATTTAGGGGACCTAAAAAATTAATTTGTTATAGTGAAATTTTGTTATACTGAAATCAGGGTCGGCTTAAACCAATTTTTTTTACAAAAAAAACTAGGTCTATAGGGTTTTTGTTTATTTTTTATTCTTGCAAATTTTTTCTACTTTTTACAGCTATTGGAACAACAATGTCAATTTACATGCTTACATTCCCGATCCAAAGCAAATCAATAAGATTTCGAAGCATAGTGACAATGTTCTAGACTTCATTTTTTGAAAAAGTCTGTGATCTTCTTCTGAACACTCCCAGTCACAAAAGACCGTTCAAGATAGTCCCCAACCACTGCACAGGAATTTAAAACAGATTCTGGCACATCGCTTCGTGATGGGAGAAAATCTTGAAGGCTCCGTGCCATGTTTGTTGCCTGCACAAGAGTCAAACACTGTTCGTCACTTTGGGGCACACCTTCCTCTTCCACCTCATCTTCACAAGGACTTCTATCGTTCAAAATGTCTGCTACGATTTCTTCCTCAGTGATTTCTTTTTGAACTATTACATCAGAGTCCACATTGATTGACGCTTGCTGGCACATCCAACTTTTCACACAAGCGCTTCCAGTTCTCCTCTGATTCTGGGTCGTCCAACACTTCACTTTCAGCGATGTCCTCTGCACAAACCACTCCAGCTTTTCTAAAGCAGTTGGCAATCGTTTCTTCTTGAAGCAATCTCCATGCGGCACTGAACATCTGCATTGCCTCCAGTATGTTCACATTAATGTCTCTCCCTGAGGCAATATTACACAGCATACGCCGGACCACACGAGCTCGGTAATGCCGCTTCACTGCATGAATTATCCCCTGACCCAGCGATGCAGAATTGAGGTTGTATTTGGAGGCAAGAACAAAACTTTCACAAGCTCCAAATGGCGAGGCACGCAATTATGCGAGGAGCAGTTATCTATGATGAGAAGAATTCTCCTCTTTTCAGCATTCATCCGACGTTCCAGGCCCAACAACCACTCTTCAAATATTACAGATGTCATCCATGCCGTGGTGTTGTGCCTGTATTCACAGGGCAGATGCTGCACTCCCTTGAAGCATCTTGGCTTTGCAAACTTCCCAATTATGAGAGGCTTTATTTTGTCCGTCCCTGTGGAGTTAGTGCATAAGAGAGCAGTGATGCGTTCTTTTGAGATTTTGCCACCAAAGCACTATTTTCCCTTGAATTCAAGAGTTTTGTTCGGCATCAACTTATAGAATAATGCGGTTTCATCTGCATTATAGATGTCCGCAGGCAAATATTCTTTTAAGGATGCTGTTAATGTCTCCAGCAGCCATGTAGATGCAACTTCCTTTGGAGCAGCGTTACCTTCACCACTTATGACTTTGTGTGAAATGCCGTACCTTTCTCGGAATCTATGGAGCCATCCAGTACTGCCTTTGAATTCACCGAATCCAAGCGAACGTGCAAAAGATCGTGCATGCTCACATAATAGTGGGCCATTTATAGGGATGTTTTTACCCCGCATCTCAACAAACCACGTATAAACGGCTTTGTCCACCTCAGTGAAGTCTGCTGTCCTCATCTTCTTCCGTTGTGGGCCTAGGGCATCAGCATCGATGTTGTGTTGAATTTTACTTTTTTGTTTTAAAAACGTCGAAAGTGTTGAAGCGCTGAGTCCGTATTTTTTCGCTATCTCTCCTTTTCTGCCTCCTTTCTCCACTTCCAGAAGTATTTCCTTTTCACACTTAAAGAAAACTGCTGCCAATTCTTTTTATCCATAATGGCGAGCTAAACACTGTTCAGATGTGAAAGACAAAGCAGCAATGAATGTCCCATGCGTGAGCGGCGTGATGCGATGCGAACGAACATGAAATCGTAACCTTCATTGGAGGAATTTAGCATTGGCGCCACTACTCAGCCAATAGTGTGACTTCTTACATTGGATGACTCACAAAGCTTACTGCTGGGCTGGACCAATCCCATACAGTACATGTGTGGAAAATGGCGATCATAATTTGTCTACATAATAAAATTTTGTAAAAATAAAAATATTTGCATTATAAAACAAATTAATTTCAATTATACATTGGAAAATTAATGCTATAAATAAGAAAACAAGCAAAATTTTAATTCGTTATACTGAAAGTTCTAAATTCGTTAACGTGAAATGTTTTAACACATATTAAATAGGCAAAATGGAAGGGACCTCTTCATAATTTCGCTATGCTGAAAATTTCGTTATACTGATGTTCGTTATACTGGTATTTTACTGTAATGTGTTTAATATGGCAGCTACTTTATGCTTTACAAAAAACCAGTGCCTACTTAAAAATTTTCAGTGTATTGTGAGAATTTGTCCATAGTAGCAGTTCCCAGCAAACATACCCCTTTCAAAAGTGAACCAAGTGTATGAAAATAATGGTGGGTTTAACATAATGTATAAAATTTTAAACGTGTTGGATGGACAACATGAAGAAAATTTAATGCTATAATTATGCCAGACTTATTTCTCTTGACGTGGAGCTGTCATTTTTCAAATTCAAGTCACTTTTTTGTGACATTCATCAATCATTCACGACGGACAATTCAAGGAAGCATGTTGTCCTTTAATACTTACAAAGTGACCCCTTCCAGGAATGATGTCTGGTGAGTACCACGTGTACACTATTTTATATTAACTTGGCCATTCTTATCCTACCAAATATTTTTGAATTTTCAGCACATAAAAATTAAATATTTTGAAGTTTTTAGAACCTAAAAATCTGAGCCCTAATCTACTCTATTAGTACACTATGATTTGTTAGTACAGCTCTGCTAGATATGCAGCACAGTCTCGGAAACAGTTTTTCTTCATGTACATTCTTCTGTCCATTTCTTATTTTAAAAATAAGTAAAAATTTTCTTTTGACAAAATATCATTATACTGTGGGAAATAGTGTACACTATGGGATAAAATGCACACAACTGCTTTATGCCAAGCATTAAGAGCTATAATGAAATCAGATTGTATCAATATCCAAGGTGTGTATAAATCACTTCTTGAAACGCCAACTCAAAGTAACCATTAAGGATATGCACCCAGGAACGCTCACATGTATTACTACTGTATTGGTGATATAAATTGGCATATACATTATAAAAATTCCAGAGTTTTAATTTAAAACATTTCACTTATATAATTTTAAATTTGAGTTCATATGAATTTTCCATAGTCCCATAGGAAGTGTATATGAGAGGTTCCACTGTATAATCACTAGGGGCATCTGTTTTTGGTGAACATTTTATGCTACATTCAGTCAAATTTTTAGTCTTATTGCTATATCATTTACTATTTTTATTTAATTTTGTCAATAATTGTAGTACTTTTATTAGAATTTATAACTTCAGCTAATACTAATTTTAATTTATGAAGCTTGGTTTTGTTTTCAAAATGTAATTGAACTCTCGTTTTCAGTATTATGTCAGTCTGCTATGAAATCGATTGTAACATCAACTACAGATATTCTTTTTGTCACAGTTTTCCTTTGATGATCAAATCATATTTGAAATAATCTTCCTTCCAATTGCTTCCAAAGTAAATAAGATAATTTGGTCAATTATTTTGCAATTTTGCTGAAAGGTAAATAATTTCTGTATTTTTAGTCAAATGTGTTATTTCTAATGGAAAAATTTCATGTTTTGTAATTTGCAAAAAACAGGTGCCTCTAATTTTCACAATTTATATTTACTTTTCTCAGTGTCATGATTTGTTTTAAATACTTACGAGGAGAAGTAAACTTGTCCGGGAAGTCTTTGAGCATTTTTTCTCGAGCTATATCTGCTACAGGTCCAAACAGAACCACCGGCCTTACAAAGCCAGGATGCCTAAGTACTACTCGCTCGTAAGCAGGAAATTTACTGATACTGTCTGCGAAAACCACATCATCCCAATGATCCTGTGGAATAAAACATTTTTATAATAATCCATGAAAACATTTTTGAATACTTTAGAGAGATGTCCTACTGTATTCATATTGCACTTATTTAAATAAGACAAAATCAGTTGTATGAAAAGCAATTGCTGCAGAAAGGAATAATATAACTTAATTAACGTAAATATAAATCACTTCAACAAACAACCAGCAAGGCATACTTTGAATTATGACATAAAGCAGACATTACTGCCAACATTGCTTTCATATTTAGCAAAAAATCGCTGCTAATCCAACATTAACTTAGTGCAATGAATATTATTTATTGCATTAGTATGCATAAAATACAATTAAGTTACCTTCAAAATGTACATTTAAGTCCTTTTAATAAAATGCCTAAGTTCTAAATATAAAGATTTCCTTCAAAAAATAAAATATAGTTTAAAAACTGAACTAAACATGAAAACTTTGCATAAACACAATATTTTGCACTTTTTACGCAATCGTAGAAGTACAACAATTTTAACCTAGGACTGTCTGAAAGAAAATATTTTAACTTTATTAATGATCATAATCACAACTCTAAAATCCATAAAACTAAGAAACTAAGTATCTCTGGTCATATGCCATAAAACAAATTAAAAACAATTTTGAAGTTCCAGCATTAGGTGATTCATGGATTTATCTCAATTCTGATATCCATCAAACTCGAAAACTTAGTATTTCTAGTCACATACCATAGTATCTTAGGATTTAAAAAAAAAAAAGAATATCTCAAAATTCACACAAGCTGAAGGACATCTGGAGGATAGAGAGAGAAATTCGTCAGTGGATATTAGTCAAAACAGTTGCACATTTTAGTTAATACCTAGGTATAATTTGACACGGGTGAAATTGAATATTTTATAGTTTATACCCCTATGTCAATGATTTCATTCCAAAATGAATTTTATTTATAGAATAACAGTTCCTTAAAAGAATCTAGATAAGTCATCCCATTAACAACCTTTGAAGTAATCTCTTAAGTCATTTCTTGCTGCCAAAGAACAGCATCTACATTACCAAGGAAGGCAACAACCAAAATACTGCTTCAGAGATTATGTTGCTAATCCGGTAATGTGTGTGAAGAATACTGTGTTCTGTAGTCTTGAACAACGTTCAACATTGAAAGTGGAAGAATAAACAATTTGACTAATTTAAGTTTTTTTTCTTTTTTCTTTCTTTCTCTCCTCTCCTCTCTTGTCTAAAATCCTTTAAAATAACCCAACATACAGGATTAGTAGAGAACAATGTATCTTTTAATATTTTTCAATTACTTTCTATCACTTCTTTTGTCATTTTAAATTTTGATTGCTGTATCTTTTTAGCTGCCCCTAAGTGAAGGAAGTAAAATACATTGATGGTCTTAGAACCGTAGCGGGCAAAATGTCATTTTAAAAGAAAAAAAGATGGTGGTTAAATTTAAATGAACATTTTAATATTTTACTGAATAACTTTATACAAAATACATGACCTACATAATATACAACATACTGAACTGTTGGCAGATATCACTATTTTATTTGAATAAAGGTTTTATTACATTACATTACATTTATTATGGTAATGTTTCCCTGAAGTGGGATTTGGTCCATTTTGGTTATCTTAAAAAATTTAACAGGGCCATCTCCATTTTCTTAACATTTCCAAATTATCACTATTTCTGCCAACTTTCTTCGAATTTCATTTTGTTTTCACAAAAGCTAGGTATGTCATCTACCATCTTACTTCACTAATCACGTGATAAAATGCACCAGTGTCTTTTGCTGTGTGTAGCTGAACTGCTATGACTCTAGGAAAAATGCTAGATTCAGTTATGCAGTTATTTTGAAGCTATATAATTGATAAATGCTAACCGATAGCATAAGTATTGATATAGCAGCTCCAACAAATTTACATATCGATTGTATTGCTTATACGACATATGACAATTAGCAATATGGCAATATGACATATTGACAATTAGCAGTTGCATAAACAGACTAGGAGCAGATCATAACAAAAGGGAATACTTTGATCTTTTTTGATATGCCAACAAACACAACAAACTCTAAGAAGGGAGAAAGTAGTATACTGATATGCACAACTAGTTATGAGAAAATGCATTGCTCAGTGTTACTGGTACTTTGAAAACTTGGTATTTCCAAACGCAAGTTCTTCAACAGAACTACATTATTAATCAATAATCATTGAGTATATTTTGAATATCTAAAATCTATTAAAAGTAATTACTTGCAGTGAATTCAAACACAACGTTTTGGCTCCACCTTTGAGCCTTCATCAGATAGATTTTAGATATTTAGATAGATCAGATAGATTTTGGATATTAACGTGGAACAGTGAAAATTAGGACCAAATATGTCAAGTTTATATTTTGAATGTTAATAAGAACCAATCATGACTAACATTTCCATGCAATGTTGTTTAAGAATTTGAATTTTAAGATAATCAGGCCATCCGATCTTACAACTTCAGATATTATTAAAATGACTTATTTGTTAAGAATCCATTATGCGAGAGCATCCATTACATGAGCAAATAAGGTAATTATAACAATTATTAATATGTTTAACTCAGAAAAGTACCCAAAGATGGCTTCAGCTGAACTTTTACTGTGGGTGGAGATGACTCACTATGGTTCTCAGCCATTCTGTTATTGTCATATTTTCTACAAAGTGCATACAATTGACTGTAACAATGCATTTTGTAAAGTTTTGAGAATCACACTTACCCGACTTAACGACTTAGAGCGTCTGTGACTGCCACGTCTTCTTCTGAAAAAGCTCCCTCTGCTTTCAGAAGCAGTAAGCTCCTTTTTGGTTGCATTAAATTGTGCTGTGGCGAGTTCCTCAGCACGTGATTTGTTTGGAATTATACCCTTCTGCACTTCTTGGTTATTTCGCCCAATTCTAAACACCTGCCAGGAACCCACAACCCCATTATGAAGTGTATCCACTACATGGAACACATCACCTTTCCGAAAACTCATCTCACCCTTATTTGGCTGATCGTAGTTAAAATGAGCTCTGAAAATAAAGAATAGTATTTTTATTTTTAGGTAACAAATTCTTATATACAATTAATTTTACTAAGTCCTAACACTAATCAGAACGTGATTGATTGTCTAAAGTCATACAACAGTAGGGAGCAGATTTTTGTGTGCTAAAAATCTTGAAAATATTTGTTTTCTTATTACTAAAAATATGGAAAAATATATATAAACATTTCAAAAATATTTTGTTTCAATATTATGTAATGAATTAATTTTATACCTATAAACCAGGTATGGGCAACCTTTGGAAAGATGCGGGCTAAACTTTACGATATTTATGAAGTCGCGGGCCGTAGATAATACGTAGTTGTGAAAAAATAATCATGATACGGTTTTTTGTATTTATAAAGTATAATGCTCAAGTTACATGAAAGAGAACAATATCGAACTGATTAGGTATTTACTTACAATCAGCAGAAATTAATGAGAAGCTTGAGCTTGAACTTGAGAAACAAAATAATCAATGTTGGTATCAATCCCACTAACACACAAGTGCAGTGTGTTTTCAAAATTTTCCTCTGTAAGTGTGGTTCGATACTTTGATTTAGGCCTATTGCAGGATTTTTCTAGTGCTGACCGGAAGGAACACCCTCGTAGTTCAGGCTTTTGTTTCTCCCCTCTCACTCTCTTGTTGGCGAGAACCAAAAATATTTACTTTTTCGAGAGCGATTTTAAACTGTTCCGCGGGCCGGATCAAAAGTCGTGGCGGGCCACATCCGGCCCGCGGGCCGGGCGTTGCCCATATATGCTATAAACCATTACTCATCAGTCATGATAAGACAATGCTGCGGGAAATGTATTACTGTTGCAGTGGACAACGAACACTTTCTCCAAGTTTTTCATCAATTAACACTTTCTCAAAGTTTTCCATCACAAATCGATGTCTGTTGTCACGGAAAAGTGCACGAAACCGGGAGAAGGAACACTCAACGTTTCTTCATAACACGTAGAGACATACAATTTTATTATTGATTCATCTGGTCATTTAAATTTTGTGTATTTTGTAAGGAATTTTTTGAGTTATGGATTTTTTCATTAATATAAAGGAATATCACATGTAAGAAATGTTTTCCACAAATCTGCATAATATTTAGAACTTTTGGAAACTGGATAGCTGAAGAAGAAGCTGCTTCACCTAAAAGAATTAGTCCAGAGGCTGGACGTGAAGTGGCCATTATGAGTTTACTACCAGCTAAATGCTATATAACTTGAGTTCGCTGATCTGCATTTACAGATTTCCCACATTTTTGATAGGATAGGATTTTCCCGTCACTTGTAAAAGTCCCACTAAATTCAACAACATATTGCTGGTAAATGAGATCGAACACTGCACTTCCAGCACAACTGGAATCACTTTTTACAGTCTAAACAGTCTCAACTACTAGTCATCCAAGCATTGCAAAAGAATTAAGGAAATTCGACTCTCTTCCATGTGACAGCAGGCCAACACATGTCTTTGATCCCATCCCGCAACAGACTAGAAGGCATGTTCAGTCAAGGTCCCATATGCAGTGATGCAGTAATTTGAACAAAACTAATTCAACACCAATACACATTAAGAAATGCATTCACATTGTTTTTTCTTTAATCTATGTCTATGAAAACAGTTTTTGGATTGAATTTTTAAAAATTAGAATCAGGAAAATATAACAATTTATATATTTATAACTGAATTATTAAAAATATTTACATCAAAATATTATGGAAATATGTGTTTTTATATGAAATAGAATTTCATATATAAACTCCTGGGCTCTCATTCAGAATTCTAGTTTTTGGATGCAGTCTTCTGCCTACAAGCAGAAAAAATATTTATTTACATAAAAATCCACTCCCTATATATCAGTTTTATATTAGATCAAGAATTAACATCTACAGCAAGATTGAATATGGAAATATACGTACTCACTTCACTATTAAGTATATTTACCCAGAACAATATTGTTTCAATGGGTATCTCATCATCATCAGCTGATTATAATCTATGAAGCTGGTAGTAATACATTATGACACGTCTGGGCCCGATTTTAGAAAAGCGGAACTTATCATCAGCTTCATAAACAACTTTTATAGAATGTGTCCACCATTTCTGAATATAGTTATTATGATGACAGAAAAAGTCTTTAGTAAAGAAATCCATTCTTTTGGAAAAATCAGTAAATGTAAAGTAGTAGGTCACTGGAAGACTTGTGTCAAACTCACTTGATGTGAAATGAGTCTCCTCTTTGACTGGCTACGATCTGTTCATATTCATCTTTACGATATTGAACGATCAAGTCGATCTGATCTTGAAGACTGAGTAGGAACAGAACTGCCTCTTCCCTTGTAACTCCCTTCATGTCCATGTCATTTACCTGAAACAAAACAGAATTTTAAACTTTCTTCAGAATCAGTTTTATTTCTAAGTTCATTTTTTTATGTTTACAAGCAAAACTATGATTTATATGTAAAGGTAAAGGTAAAGTGATCCCTATACAGGCCATGGAGGCCCAGAGGGTTCCAAGAGGTTGATGCTCCCAGATTTTGGACATTCGGCACATGAAGGTGGTAAGGTTGTCAGCCTTACGCACCGGCCACCTTCACCCCCAGGATTGCTCCTGGTACTCATTTCTGTTAGAGGCTGAGTCGACCCCAGGGCCATAGTGCCACCGGAAGGATTAGGCCAATTGAAAAATCTCAACGACCTCATCGGGAATCGAACCCATGACCTTCCGGTTTGTAGCGCAGCGCCTCAACCACTACGCTACAGCGTACCCCTGATTTATATGTACAGTAATAAAATTACATAAAAGTGAAATTATTAGATATAGAGAAAGTTGTGTTTTGTAATATCTATTTTTTATTCACTGAATTATCAATTAGCAAAAATGCAGTCAACATAATTTCCTGAGAGCAGATATGAAAGACAAATTCCCACCAAATAAATATAATTTTTAAATTAACTTTCCCGTGTGGAGTTGCTAGTCTCCCATCGGGCGCCTCCCCAGGTGGCGGATAGGGGAATGCTCACTAGATATAGTGGGTACCGGGGAAATAAAATACCCGGGGCGGACCAAAACTAGCAGCTGCTGCCTTGTAGTTAGATATTGGCTTATCAAAGGCTAGAGGAAGTCAACCTTGACTAAAAATTACCTGGCCCTCCAGGTTGGGGGTTGATGCACCAGGCCAGCTCCCTGCTCATCAGAAAAATATACCAATGCTAAAAAACCAAACGATATGCCTCGGAAATATTGGAACTTCGGACGAAGGACTGGCGATGGAAAACGGAGACTGATATCTGGATGTTGGAATGTACAGGGCATTTCAACTAAAATCAATATGCTTCCTTCAGAGCTTGACACATTCCAAATGGATGTTACAGTACTATCAGAAACCAAACGAAAAGGCAAAGGAGAAGAAGAATTAGACAACTACATACATATTTGGAGCGGGGTATCAAGAGGAACAAGAGCTAAGGCAGGAGTGTCTATCATGATTAACAAGAAGTTGAGGAAGAATATCACTAATTGGGAATTCATAAACAAACGAATTATCACAGTCGAAATGACCTTATTCTCTAGGGAGGTGGTCATAATTGGTACATATGCTCCAACAAATAATACGCGGGACCAGGAAAAGGATACATTTTGGACAACACTCAGAGACACCAAAGAAAAAATTCCAAGACTGAAAGAAATAATCATGATGGGGGATTTAAACGCAAGAGTAGGAGTTCAAGACTCCTCTCCAGTGGTGGGAAAGCATGGTGAAATAGAATACAATGATAATGGAGAACGCCTAATTGATATATGTGAACAATTCAATCTACAAATTACCAACACATTTTTTCAGCACAAGGACATCCACAAGTACACCTGGCAGCAGAACACTAGGGAACTTCGATCCATAATTGATTATATTATCATCAAAGAAAATAGTACATTTAAAGCAACTGATGTAAGAACATATACAGGTGCACAGTGTGGATCAGACCACTATTTGTTAAAAATGAAATGTTTCTGGCCATGGAGAAATAAAGGAAACAGTAATGAAGCTTCACCTGGAATTAATGGGAAGGAAAAGAGTGAAGATATAAAACTTAATATCGACAGCTTACACGATGAAAGCATAAGGAAATTACTTACCTGTCGAATGGATAATACATTAGACGAAACATTTGATGGAACCGCTGAAGAAATGTATGAGTATATAAAATTAAACATAATAAAAGTAGCACAAGAAGTACTAGGAGAAAAAGAACATAAGAATCATAAACAGAAAACAGAATGGTGGTCAGAAGAGATAGAGCAAGCCATCCAAGAAAAAAGGATTGCCTTCAGCACCTGGTTAAATATTAAGACTGAGGAAACAAGATGGTTATACAAAGAAAAGAAGAACATAGTTATGAGTAGAGCCCGGATTTCCATGCAAATGCATATTTTTATATACTTTGGTTACACTTCTCAAACTTTGTAGTTACTAATTACATGACTTATGGATTCCAAATAACCATATTTTTTCCGTGCATGTTTGCATATTTCGGCCTTTTTATGGCAAAATTCATGCATAATGCATGTTTTGGATTTTTTGGTTTAATATAGCATATTCAGACGTTTTTAATGCATATAAACCCTCATTTTCTGGTTTTAGTGCATAATATCAAGTTACCATGAATAACTGTGCATATTATGAATGTGCCTCCCTAAAATCTCGGCTTTTCAAAGAAACGTAAAAATGTTGTATTGTATTACCATTGTTATTTGATTGACTTGGCAACAGAGTCTGCCACCTGCATGAATTTGAGAGTGTAAACTACTGTTTACACTAAATAAACAGTAATATAAAATAAACACCAGGCTACAAAAGAAAATGCCGACTCGCCGACCCCCACCACCTTCCATTGAAAGAAAACTGCTAAACAGAATGTTCACTGCTTGAATTTGTCAGACACTGGCCATTGTTGAAGACGTTGAATTATCTTTAGAATCGTGTTGTGGAGAAATGGGCGTGACAGTTAGGGGACAACTTAAAAAGGTACTTAGTTCAAATCCTGATCTTAAACTTCTGAAAACAGTGAAAGACGTGTTATGTGGAAAAAATGTAAAAGACATGGAATTCGATCTCACCCTCAGTCAAATTTCTTCTGTTACTTCTTGTGAAGTAGAAAGATCCTTTTCTGCGTTCAAGAATATCCTAACTGATAAACGCACGAGTTTGTGAGGAGAATTTGGAAAAACTCGTATATTGTTTTAAGAGAAATTGAAATATATTTCAGTACATTGCGGATTTTTGATAGTGCATGTTTCGCTCTTCATTGTGCATATTTGGAGATACGATAGTGCATGAATGCATGCATGTTTTTAAGTTTGATAGTGCATGAAAATCCGGGCTTTAGTTATGAGGAAAATAAGGAAAGCAAAAAATGAAACCTGGGAAAAAACTTGCGCAGATGTGAATAGTAAGTTAAGTTTCAGAAGGTCAAAAGAGGCCTGGTCCGTACTTAAAGGACTTCGGCAAGAAACCAAAAGAAAAGTGAACCTCCAAATAATATCATTACAGGAATGGGAAGATTATTACAAAAAATTACTAAATGAAGACAAAGGAATTTGCAGAAGAAGAAAGTGAACGTGCATTTCAAGGAATCGAATTACAAATATCTGAGAAGGAAGTAATGGACGCGATAATGTCAGGGAAAAATGGGAAATCACCAGGACCAGGTAATATTAATCTAGAAATTATGAAATATGGTGGTACTAAAATAATAAAATTGATAACAAAGTTATAATTTGACATAGTGTTTTATAATTCTATAGATTTCTGCTATATATGTTAATGCTTTATGTTTAACAATTCATTTATAGATAAGATTACGTTGTATATTATACTTTGTCACTAGGCAGCCTACAGTGGTAGGAAGTGTTGAAAATAAATAAATAAACAAAATATTCTCTGGAGATTGAATACCTGATGAAATGAAACTAGGATATATAACTTCGATATTTAAAAAGGAGATCGCAGAGTCTGCTCAAATTATTGTGGAATTTGTGTTTTGAACTCACTGATAAAAATTGTTTGAAAAGTAAGCCAAAGGAGGTTAGAATCTATGTTCCAAACCCAAGAAGAACAGTGTGGCTTTACAGCAGGTAGATCTTGTACAGACCACATATTCACATTACGACAAATTTTAGAGAAATGTACAGAGAAAGGAGAAAATATTGGACTAGTTTTCATAGATTTGGAGAAAGCGTACGATACCGTTCCCAGAAAATTACTATGGAGGGCATTATACATGGCAAACATAGATGTTTCCTTAATTCAAGTTTTACAGGAAATATATAGAAATAATAATTGCCAGATCAAAGTTGGAAATACATTATCACCACAATTTAGAACAAGTAAAGGACTACTACAGGGTTGTCTTATGTCTCCAATACTATTTAAAATTTATATAGATATTAGTCTGAGGCAGTGGTCTCGGAAATGCAACAGAATGGGACTAGAAATAGCAGATGGAAAATATATACATCACTTACTTTTCGCAGATGACCAAGTGGTTATTGCACAAGATGGAGAAGATGCCAACTACATATGTAACCAACTATTAAAGGAATACAAAAAATGGGGTTTGAAGATCAATTATAAAAAAACAGAATACTTAACCAATGATACAGATGAATTGTACATCGAAGGGGAAAGAATAAAAAAGGTTAACAACTTCTGCTATTTAGGCACAATCTTAGAAAAAGGGGGAACATCAGACATGGATATCAATCAAAAGATAAATAATGGGAGGAAAGTAATTGGAATGTTGAACTCAGTCTTATGGAGCAGGAACATCATTTGTAGCACGAAGAGAATAATATTTAAGTCAATATTGCAAAGTATAGTGTTATATGGAGCAGAGATGTGGACAATGAACAGAAAACATATGAACAAACTGAATGTATTGGAAATGGATTTTTGGAGAAGATCAGCCAGAGTCTCACGAAGAGACAAAGTAAGGAATGCAGAAATACGAAGAAGGATGGAAGTGGAAGAAGACATTAACAATACTATTGAGCGGAAGAGACTACAATGGTATGGTCACGTACGAAGGATGGAAGAAGGAAGGATACCAAAATATATACTTGAATGGGAAATTGGAAGGAGAAGAAGAAGAGGGCGTCCTGCGACTTCATGGATCAACAATGTACAGATATCAATGGGAAGAGTTGGTGCAGTGGAAGAAGATACACAGGACAGAGAAAAATGGAGACAGATTATTAACAAATGATGACAAGCTCAGAAAAGTGTATTGATTGTGTTGAAATGTGATATGTGGATACTTTGTTTTAATTTGTATTGTTTGGTTGGAGGGTAGCCTCTGTGTTGAGGGAAACCTCAGGATGTATGTATGTAAATTAACTTTAATAACTGTAAAGAAGATAGGCCTGCATTTGGTAAAGAAAGAGACATTTAAATTAGTGAGATGGAATTCTCAAATAAAAAATCTGATGAGAAACACACAATTTCCTCTATCCAAATAAAAGTGCTGGTTCTTAGTATAATATATTATAATACCTACGTACTAAATAATATATTATGCATATTAGGGAATTAATTCAGCCGTTTGAGAAAAAATTACATTCTCTGATGTCTTGAATTGCATCCCCAAAGGATACATAACCCAAATAAAATCAGAGGTTTTTACCCTAAGCATGGGCGATATATATTCCTCACTTCACATTCTGTGACAGAATAAGAAGTCGTATTGCAAGGAGTGCTTATTCAGTTGTTTCAACCTGACGTGAAGATTTATGGTTCAGCAGGGAAGACCGAGTTTCTACAAACAGTGCTGGCTTATAACTACCCTTCTGAGAATTTTTATGAAAAAATATTTCAAATAAAAGTTTTAGCTGTTAGTATTAAGCACCTCGTGTAGAAATTTAAACAAAACTTTTGAAGCAGTTTTTGAGAAAATGGTGAAAAACAAAATTTTCTTCATGAAAAGTGGCACTAAAAGAAAGAGAAAGTTGTTGCTAATCTTTGTTGTAACATCCCTAGCAGATACACACGCACGCGCGCGCGTGACATGTTTCTGAAAATATGAAATACAGCTACCATTCAGAATATAAATAGGAACTCTCAAATTTCGTCAGACATTTCATCTTGTGGCTGATGATTTTTGTAATCATTTATTGAATCTGTGGCTACATATACATGACAATAGTTGTGAGAAATATTAAAGGACCTGTCAACTTAAAAAATCCATTTTTAGGTGAAAACGGAATTAAAAATAAGATATTTAGAGATTAGTTTGTGCAAAAACCAAAGCTTTATACATTTATCTAGACTCCCGTAATTCAAGTTGAAAGTTCTGGCAATATTAGGTGAAATTTATTTATTTATTTAATCTCCATTGAGTGAGCCCTAGTTTAATAATACCGTGTTTACTCATCTATAGCACCCCCTCACCTATAATACCCCCCCAATTTTCGGCAACGCGCAAAAAAAAAAAAAAGCAGAAAATCTTTTAAAGTGATCGGCAACTGCAACATTCCTGTTAACGGTAAAACCCACGCTCCCCTGCCACCTGTGTGTTGGCCTTAATTACTCTCATCTCCCCCATAGATTTCTCAATGCCCTTCAGGTTTCTGAGTTCAACTTCCGCCGTACGCGTGTATTGTTGCCTGCCTGAGAGTTAGTAAGCACGTGAAAAATGAGTTGTAGAGCAAGTTTTACGGCATCCTTCAAGTTGAGTGTGTTAGAATATGCAGCCATGTATGATATCTTATTGGCGTAAACAGAAAGACAAATTATCTGGAGCAAAGAAAATGTTGAAATCATTCCATGGTGTGAAGAACAGGAGATACGAAATGTAGGCAGTTGCTGCCCAGTTGGATGACAACATTGCAATGCTGAGTTAACCTTGAACACCACGCGCAGCTTTTAGTCACGTGACCCAGTCAGCTGCGGTAATGCAGGCGGGAGCTATACCAAACTGTTTAAAACTCTAAAGTTAAAATGACGTGATAATTTAACTTTTTGTAAATAAAAAAAAAGGAATTAAACTATTTTGCGTGTTGATTTAAAGAAGCTAAATGTGTCTTTTTCCGCTTTTAAAGCATGACAACCCAACCTATGTCATGTGAAAATTTTCACCTATTATACCCTCCCCCATTTTAGAAGTTGAAAATTGTGAAAAAAGGGGGGTGTTATAGGTGAGTAAATACGGTAATAATTAAGGAATTGCACACAATGTGCATTATCTTAACCTAAGACTTAACCTACTGACAAACATCCAGTTCTGATCTGTAGCAAGATTGAGATCGGAAACACACACACAAAACTTCACTAAAAAGGTATATTTACCCAGAATGGTCATTTCAACGGGTCTTCCCGCCATCATCAGCTGATTCCGACTGGCCCTCTGGCGGCGGATGAATGAACTTGTCAATCAAGGTTCCATGTATGCCAACTGAAGTGTCAACTGGCCAGAGGGCCAGTCGGAATCAGCTGATGATGGCGGGAAGACCCGTTGAAATGATCATTCTGGGTAAATATACCTTTTTAGTGAAGTTTTGTGTGTATGTTTCCGATCTCAATCTTGCTACAGATTTGAACACTTCACTGTAAATTTCCATCTAATATTTATATTGATCCAGTTCTGAACCCGGGAAAGGGATTTTTCACTACTGAAAATCCCCGACCCGGCCGGGAATCGAACCCGGGCCGCTGGAGTGGAAGGCAGGCGTGCTACCGACTCACCCATGGCGACGGACTGAGCCCTAGTTTACAATAAGTATGTGTTGGAGAAAGCTAAGGGTTCTACTAGCATTATTTTACATGTCTAGTAACAGTGCATATTCAAATGTTCCGCTCAGTGCATTTCCCTCTCTCAGCGCATTGATATTAGTGTAAGTCCGCCCTGTTCTTTGTGAATCCCCGTCTAGCGACAGGTGCATGCTTCGCATCAGCGTGACATCATAGCGTCATGCCAAGAGTTAGTTAGTGTCGAGCCTCCACTCACGAGAGACGTGCTGGAGCTCAGTCTAGTATCCCGCCTAATTCAGACAATAGAACGGAGGTTTTCTATTAATTAGCGGATAATTACATAATACTTTATTTACAAGTATTATCGTGTGATATTAATTAATTTCTACTAGTTACAGTAGTTTCAGTACAAAGCCTGCAGTTAAACGAACAAGTCGCGTTCTAACACTGCTCTGATTCTCTAGGAACAAAGGCCTCTTCGCGCCCTTTGTATTTTCGCTAGAAATCATTGGAATAAAACTTCCTTATAAGTTTTATTAATTTCAAGTAAATTACTTATACAGAATTTACATATTCTCCGTATTAAAAGTTCATTAGATTCACTTATTAGTTCAACGTAATTACATAGCGTGTGACGTCATCACTCACCAAGAAGCTATAACACGTGAGCAATCAAGTGCTAATAACTTAAAATACCTTCATTCTACAGTAAATTTTATTACCTTTAATTTGAGATACAATTCATTGGTAAATCACAAAATTTACTAAATTACTTCTAGTGGTGCAACATTATTCGCGCCAATTTCCAATTCATTGTTTCTACGTGTTTAGTTAGTTATTTTTCAGTGTTCATATATTGTTTCTTCAAGTGTTTACAAGTATTAATAAAGTGCAAAGTTTTAATTATATTTTAGATTGTTAAACCAATATGATTTCTGTGATCTCTGTACCCAGTGTCCTCGTGATATAGTCCACTCTTGCTCTAAATTGGTCCTCCGCTACTCAGAGAGTTTTCCCATGTATTGCACATACATTGTTTCACTTCATTCCGAACTTCTGTTCCTCTAAACCTAACCTACATTTTATCCTTGGACAGGACATGTTATGTCCAAACCTAACATTGTCCTCACGGTCCTGATAACAAACATTGCCCTCTCTCGGACCGGATATTTTCCGTCCAAACCAAACATTGGTTCCTCACGGGCAGGATCATATTGGTACAATCATATTTATTGCATACTTGTGTTCGCAAATACCGTTTCTCGAGTTCGTCTCATTCATCTGTGCTTCCGCGTCGGTCAGTTCGTGATTTCCAGCAACCCTGAACTTCGCATCGCGAACAGCATCATGCAGCAGTGATTCGACTCATCGTGGGATTCCGGTCCTCAGCGAACATCAAGAAGACAGTGAACAGTTAATACATGCATCATCGTGCAGCAGTGGTAGCATCTCATCTTTAAACTTCAAGTAACAACTCATCTCATCATGGAAAGTGACCTGAGAGATTTAACGAAAAAAAGGGGTTTTCTTAAAAGAAGATTCACATTGATACAGAAATATTGTGACAGCCTTTCAGAAGAAGTTGATGTGTTTCAACTGAAAGTTGAATTTGACAACCTTCAGGAGCTATGGGAGAAATTTGAATGTTTACAAGCTCAAATTGAATCCCTCATCGAAGCCGAAGAGGAAATAGATTGTCATATGCAATACTATGAAGAAATAAGAAATAGCTATCGAGTGTTGAAAGCTAAACTCAGTGGTCTTCTGTTTCTACACGAGCAGCAAGTGCATAGTGCAAACTCTGTGAACAGTCAACGATCTAATCATAGTGGTAATTCGCATCACACGTGTCAGTCTTCTGCTTCACAGTGCAACAATAGAAATATACAATTGCCAAGAATTCAAATTCCTGTATTCAGTGGAGATGTGACTAACTTCAAGCATTATCATGACACTTTCAGTAGTTTAGTGGTAAACAATGATTCATTAGATCCCATACAGAAATACCACTATTTGCTGAGTTCTCTGAAGGGTCAGGCTCACGCGCTCATTCAGAATCTTCCAGACACTAATGAGAATTTTACTATAGCATGGAACTTGGTGTGCTCTAGATATGATAATACTCGAGTTATTGCCACAGCTCACATCAAAAATCTACTTTCGTTACCAATAATGAAAGATGAAAACGTTACAGACTTGCGAAACTTACTAAATCAGTTTCAAAGCAATCTTAACGCCATCGAAGCCCTCAATCTTGAAATCCCATTACACGAAGTCATGTTCATTCAATTAATATTGGATCATCTTGGTGAGACTACACGCAAAGAATGGGAAAGTAAAATTGACTCAAAAAAGTTCACATCACTTCAAGAGTTGATGAACTTCCTAGAAGCCAAGGCTCATTCATTAGAAGTGCTATCCAATTCCAACAACGTGTCCAGCCCATCACCTGCAAGAAAGGTTGAGCTGCGATCTCCAAAATACACTGTCCGAGAGCCGCGACAGTCGTACGAAGGTACAAGCAGATTATTGTGTGCCTATTGTCAACGCAATCACAAGCTGTATCATTGTGATGAATTCCGGCAAATTCCAGTCAATGAGCGATGGAATTTCGTCAAGTCACAGCACCTGTGTGTCAATTGTTTTTCATCAAATCATACGGTACAACAGTGCAAGTTAGAATCCTTCTGTGGTTGTCAACAATCAGTCCACAGTCAGCTATTGCATCGTGACATGAATACGGTTTCGCTTCAAGATGATGAAAACTTAACGACAGACGAAGAAACAGAAATGCATTCTTTCGTTGTCACGAGCAAACCTAAACATCAGCAAACTTGTTCTCTGTGTAAACGAAACCACTCGTTACATAAGTGCAAAAATTTCCGCAAATTCACAGTGCAACAACGATGGAGTTGTGCACGATCAAACCAGTTGTGCTTTAATTGCTTCTCCACAGAACACAAGGTACAAGAGTGTGAATTGCCTTCTTACTGTAAATGTGACTTAAAACATAGCAAGTTACTGCATTTTACAAAGAAGCAAGAAAAATCAACAGCATACGCCCTCACATGCTTTGACATCAATCGAAGTCAACAGAGCACTTCATTACAGAGCAATTCTAAACAAGCTAGAATTCAAAACAATTCAAGCAAAGCCTCTCATCATAGGCAGAGCAAACGCTTAGAGACAAACAGACCCAGTGCAGCGGTCAAACCAGTTCGCAATAGCTTCGCTTCCTTCAAACACAGGAACGAACATTTGCACCCATCTATTCACAATAAATCTTTCAACAGTCAAGGAAGATTTAAAACAAGTGATAGTGTAAATACAAGATGTAAATCAGATCCTTTTTACCGAGCTTTGCAGTCTAAAAGCAACACGCAGTGTCTGCCTTCATTGATAAACAGTACTTCGCAGTGTCTGTCTTCAGAGCGAAACAACACTCCGCAATGTCTGCATTCATCGAAAAACAACACTCAGTGTCTGTCATCATCTAAACCCAATACCAAGCAGTGTTCTTCATATACGAAAGAGTGAAAAGCTATACTTGCATCATCTGCATATATCCAGTTAGAGAGCTATTATGTCTGTAAGAACTATGAAAAGATAGCCAAACCGTTACACTGTGATATATGTAAGAAAGCAACTTTTCAGCACGGTTTGTGTTAAAATCTTACTTAATGTTTATCCAATGGTCTTTTTCCATTATGGCAAGATACCATGTTAGTAATATAAGATCATCAGCTGTGCCCTGAATGATATAAAGAAATCATCACGCATTTCTTCAACAAGTTTCTACAGATTGTGTTTCAACAAGCCACCTGATCTACACTACAAGTACCTGAGTCAGCTGTTGTGCACAAGTCGAAGTCTTCACTTATAGATACTACAACAACAGTCTGGATTCCAGCTATCATTCACCTAGACCTTCACAACCTTGCGTGTGTTGCTAGTCTAAATAGTGTAAAGTCAGTGCTTACGTGTATATACAAGTGTATCCTTTTTATTATAGCTTTCTCCTTAGTTATTTTTCTTAAAGTTAATACTTTAACGGGGGGAGTCTATGTTGGAGAAAGCTAAGGGTTCTACTAGCATTATTTTACATGTCTAGTAACAGTGCATATTCAAATGTTCCGCTCAGTGCATTTCCCTCTCTCAGCGCATTGATATTAGTGTAAGTCCGCCCTGTTCTTTGTGAATCCCCGTTTAGCGACAGGTGCATGCTTCGCATCAGCGTGACATCATAGCGTCATGCCAAGAGTTAGTTAGTGTCGAGCCTCCACTCACGAGAGACGTGCTGGAGCTCAGTCTAGTATCCCGCCTAATTCAGACAATAGAACGGAGGTTTTCTATTAATTAGCGGATAATTACATAATACTTTATTTACAAGTATTATCGTGTGATATTAATTAATTTCTACTAGTTACAGTAGTTTCAGTACAAAGCCTGCAGTTAAACGAACAAGTCGCGTTCTAACACTGCTCTGATTCTCTAGGAACAAAGGCCTCTTCGCGCCCTTTGTATTTTCGCTAGAAATCATTGGAATAAAACTTCCTTATAAGTTTTATTAATTTCAAGTAAATTACTTATACAGAATTTACATATTCTCCGTATTAAAAGTTCATTAGATTCACTTATTAGTTCAACGTAATTACATAGCGTGTGACGTCATCACTCACCAAGAAGCTATAACACGTGAGCAATCAAGTGCTAATAACTTAAAATACCTTCATTCTACAGTAAATTTTATTACCTTTAATTTGAGATACAATTCATTGGTAAATCACAAAATTTACTAAATTACTTCTAGTGGTGCAACATTATTCGCGCCAATTTCCAATTCATTGTTTCTACGTGTTTAGTTAGTTATTTTTCAGTGTTCATATATTGTTTCTTCAAGTGTTTACAAGTATTAATAAAGTGCAAAGTTTTAATTATATTTTAGATTGTTAAACCAATATGATTTCTGTGATCTCTGTACCCAGTGTCCTCGTGATATAGTCCACTCTTGCTCTAAATTGGTCCTCCGCTACTCAGAGAGTTTTCCCATGTATTGCACATACATTGTTTCACTTCATTCCGAACTTCTGTTCCTCTAAACCTAACCTACATTTTATCCTTGGACAGGACATGTTATGTCCAAACCTAACATTGTCCTCACGGTCCTGATAACAAACATTGCCCTCTCTCGGACCGGATATTTTCCGTCCAAACCAAACAGTATGTTAGGGCTATATTTAGTCAATTGAGGTTTCCTGTATAGATTTAAAGTTCAGGAAGATACATTCATAGTCTCTTAAACACGTATTCTAAAAAAGCTGTGAATGATAAATAACAACATTTCCTAGTGAAAATTTCCCCGTTAAGCGGAAATTGAAAATTTGCACTGCACTTGTCTAAATGTAGTTCAAGATCTAATCTTTTTGTTTGAAAAACTGGGCAAGTGAACAACAGATGTTTGGCATTCTGAAGACGGTCACCACATATGCACTCGTATATATTGCTGTCTGTCTTTGGAAGTACTCGCCAAATTTTCCGTGGCCGGATAGAAATTGTGTCAGAATAAAGTTTGGTTTCATGAGTGTATTTTTTAGACGGTCAGAAACATTGGGAAAAAAGAGTTCTTTGCGAGTTCCTTCCGCAAGTGGTTGATTTCCATATGTTGTTCCATCTGTGGATACCCTCTTCTCGAAGTTTCATTTTGAGGTGAGAGATTGGACATAGGGTGTATGATGGGGCTGCCGTTGATTGTGCAGCTGTTTTGGCGAGTTCGTCTGCTCTCTCGTTGCCTTCAGTACCAGAGTGGCCTCGTATCCAGGTAAGGCATATGTGTTCGGATTTACGCAGTTGACTTCTGATGTTGACTGCAATGTTGTGTAGATTATATTTGTTTTTGATAGAGAGAAGCGCGGCTTGTGAATCGCTGAATATTCTTGCTCGGCTATTATGTATATTACACCATTCAATTGCTTTTAAAATTGCTAATAGTTCTGCTTGGTAGACTGAACAATGGGGGGCTAATGTTAGCTGTGAATTAAATATTTCAGTGTTGTTTTGATAAACAACGAATGCACAGCCAACCTGAGGTGCAGCTTTGTCGAGCATTCGGGAGCCGTCAGTAAAAATTTGATGGCTATGTTCATCAGGACAGTCGGTGAATATGACGTTGTTACAATGTACTGCTGGATGGCCGATATGTAATGGGTTTGCTCTCCTTTCAATGTCAATTCCTTCCACTTGTGGTTGTTTCCTTAAATGATAAAGCGTCGATCTGTATTGAGCTGTGAGAAATAGCGGTTCAATCCCTGCAATTATAAGTGCACCATGCGTAGAAATGGTCCTGTAAGCTCTCGTGATACATAATATAAAGCCACGTTGAATTTGTAGCAATTTTTGTTGTGACCATTTTAGTTTTAAACATTTTTCCCATGAGGATGCGCAAAATAGTATCATCGGTTCCACTGCCCCTCGATAGATTATGTGTAGAATTTCAGAATTTAGCCCCCAGGTGGGTCGAGTAGTGAGAGAGAGACCTGTAAGTAATTTCTTTGCCTTGGATGCTAGATGGTTGAAGTGCTCTCGGAAAGTCAGCTTGCTATCAATAACAACACCCAAATACTTAATTGCTTTCACAATTTTTATGTCCTGATTGTTGATAAGTAGCTTGGGTTCTTCATATTTCCTCTATTTAGTAACCACCATTGCTGTTGTTTTCAATGGGTTGAAGTTTAATTTATTGTCATATCCCCATTTGAATAGTATGTCGAGGGCTGAGTTTGCTGTTCTAGATAGTGAAGAGCCTGTTCCTTCTATATTTTGTACTAACAGGTGAAATTATACACCCAATAGATTGAAAACTACCAGTACTTCATACCTTGAGAATCTTGTCTCCAGGTTGCAGGCCCTGAAGAGAGGCTGGGCTTCCTGGCTGTACAGCAGTAACAAAAATCCCCACTTCGTTACCTCCTGTGAGCCTGATCCCCACTGAGCCCTCTTTCTGGAATGTGATGAAACGAGGATCGGGCCTGTAAGAAGGAAACAGAATTTTAAACTTCCACTAAGTCATATTAATTAACAATATAAAGATTAACAATTGAACTGCATAAAATATTTAGCACGAAAAAATAAGAGAAAGAATATAAGAAGGAGAGAAAAAAGAATAAAAATTATTTTATAGAGAGAAAAAGGAGTTTTAAAAAATGAACAAGAATTCACTAATATCAGAAAATTGACTTTTATATTATTGTAAACAATAGAAACAAAGCTTTAATTATAAATTCTTAAAACATATGTCAATTACCATGATCAGTTCTGAAAACATTCATATGTGTGTGTGTCTATATAATACAAAGAAAAATTCTGTCTACGTGATGGATAATACGGTAAGTCGACTATATATATATATATATACACACAGTAGAGTCTCGATTATCTGACCTTCAGTCAGTCGACATTCCGTATTATCCATCACGTAATCATGTAATACGGAATATCGACTATATATATATATATACACGAGGGCTGTTTTTTTTTTTCAAGTTCCAATGGGGCATAAAATGAAAACCACAGTGAAAATCAAAACTTTTCGTTCCAATTGAAACATTTGTCTTAGAGTGGTACCATTTTTCCAATACCCTCTTCATAGAAGCTTGCCGCGAGCGTATTGAGAAGGGTCCTCACGGCATTTTGAAGTTTTTTTGAATTTCTTCGTTGGTGTGGAAGCCAGATCTAGGGTTTGTTCGGGAAATTTGTGTGCATCCATTGTTTGGATTGTTTTTTGGATTCTGGATTGTCGTAACGAATCTACGTTTCATCCCCTGTCACGATGGATTTCAAAAACTTGTTCCCCTGCCGAGTGACTTTCATTTTTTTCGGCAGCTGAAGAAAGATCTGGAAGGACAGAGCTTCCACACCAACGAAGAAATTCAAAAAACTTCAAAATGCCGTGAGGACCCTTCTCAATACGCTGGCGGCAAGCTTCTATGAAGAGGGTATTGGAAAAATGGTATCACGCTACGACAAATGTTTCAATCGGAACGAAACTACGTACAGAAGTAGCTAGAAGGTGTACCTAAATGTTCCAAATCAAACAGTTTTGATTTTCACTGTGGTTTTCATTTTATACCCCATCGGAACTTGGAAAAAAAACAGCCCTCGTATATATAGACTCTACTGTATATACAGTGAAATCTCGATACAACGATTTCGCAGGGACCAGAAAAATATATTGTTATATCGAGAATTCACAAAAAAATGTTCAAATTTTGTTAGTATATAGGAAACAACTTCAATAGCTGAAATTCTTTAAGTATTTAGAGAAATAAAGAATTTTATCACAAGAACTGCTATACTGTACTGTAATCACTCCACCCTTAAATTATTACACTATGAGCAAACGCATTTTACATTGCATTATAGCACAGCACCATGAATAGAATGACTCATTTTTGCTCCTGTCTATAAAAGTCAGAAATGACAGTCTGTTTAGCTTTTTTTATGAACAGGGATACACACAATGCCCTTATTTGATTCGAGGTTCACTAAATGACATTCTGGCACCAATGGAACACTCGACAGAAAATTCTGCAGAACCTATCAAGCACAGAACACATACATAGAGGCAATGGCTTCGAGTGCAGTTAAGGTTGGTAGATGCACACTTTGTTCTACCTCCTCTTCTTCATCTTCTGCCTGCTTGTTCTGGATTTCCTCAATGTTTTCTTCCGTTAGCTCCGTGGAGTTCATGTTTGCACTTTCACGATCTATTTTTATCCTTGTACCGAGGAAATGGTATTTTACGGGGATTCTAAATGTAATCGTAATGGAGAGGTTTATCGTTATTAAGAGTATCGTAAAACTGAGGGGAATTTTACATTATTTTAATGGAAAGAATGCCGGGACCAAAATAGTTTAACGTTATAAAGAGTATTATCGTTATATCGGTAATCGTTGTACGGGGATTTCACTGTATGTATATATATATATATATATATATATATATATATGTATGTATATATATATATATATATATATATATATATATATACACACACAGTAGAGTCTCGTTTACCTGACCTTCAGTAGTCAGTCGACATTCCGTATTATCCATCACGTAGACGAAATGTTTCTTTACTGCATTTTTGGTGGACATATGCTGTAGTATCCTGCGATGTCGAGCTGTAAAAATGTGCTTTGGAGATTGCACTAATTTACGAGGAGGCTAAAGCTATGGACACATTATATTTCAGCATTTATTACTTATTTCTTTGTTTTTCTGCATTATCCGATATTTTCAGTGGTCCGTCATACTTCAGGTCCAGTTTAAGTCGGATAATCGAGACTACTGTACATATAAAAATACAAGTTTTTAAACAATAACAAAAACTAATGGAAACCTGCAGTCCACGAGCAGAAAAAGAAGAAAACTGGTACACTGTGGGAGGTGTTAAGGGCTAGACTCTCAACTATAATTTAATTTATTTAAGAGAAGAGAGAAGAAGAGAAGAAGAGAAGAATTTACCATATTATCCATCACGTAGACAGAATTTTTCTTTGTTTTCTCTGATAGTATTTAAAGCTGCGTATACATTTGCGCTCCTCTCGCGTTCCGCTCTGTCCGCGTGTCGACACGCGTATCGACACGCGAACAGTTCGTTGAAATTATCCATAGGAAAGCGACGAACATACCGCGAACCACCAGCAGTGATTTTTCACCCACCACGCATATACTAGCAATCATGTCTTCATATCATATCAAATCATATCACAGCCCATCAACATGACAATTACCCTAATATAGTAATAGGGCCCACAACATCTTTATATTAAAATTTAACTCAATAATAATAATGAAATTAATAACAATAATAATAATGATATTACTATTGTTATTATTGTTGATATTATTATTATTATTATTATTATTATTATTATTATTATTATTATTATTATTACATATCTCAAAAGTATTGACTGGGAGACCCGAAGAGAAAAGACCACGCAGAAGGCCTAGACATAAGTGGGAGGACAATCTTAAAATGGATTTAAGGGAAGAAGGGTTAGCACAGAATAGGGTTGAATGGCGGACTCAGGCAAGCGGGGCAATGAACCATCGGGTTCCATAAGATAGATAATATTCCATTAGCTTGCTGAGGAATTGTCTATTGTCATTGAGTGAGTGAGTAAGTGAGTGAGTGAGTGAGTGAGTGAGTGAGTGAGTGAGTGAGTGAGTGAGTGAGTGAGTGAGTGAGTGAGTGAGTAAGTGAGTAAGTGAGTAAGTAAGTGAGTAAGTAAGTAAGTAAGTAAGTAAGTAAGTAAGTAAGTAAGTAAGTAAGTAAGTAAGTAAGTAAGTAAGTAAGTAAGTAAGTAAGTAAGTAAGTAAGTAAGTAAGTAAGTAAGTAAGTAAGTAAGTAAGTAAGTAAGTAAGTAAGTAAGTAAGTAAGTAAGTAAGTAAGTAAGTAAGTAAGTAAGTAAGTAAGTAAGTAAGTAAGTAAGTAAGTAAGTAAGTAAGTAAGTAAGTAAGTAAGTAAGTAAGTAAGAAAGTAAGTAAGTAAGTAAGTAAGTAAGTAAGTAAGTAAGTAAGTAAGTAAGTAAGTAAGTAAGTAAGTAAGTAAGTAAGTAAGTAAGTAAGTAAGTAAGTAAGTAAGTAAGTAAGTAAGTAAGTAAGTAAGTAAGTAAGTAAGTAAGTAAGTAAGTAAGAAAGATTATTATTATCAGGGCCCGGATTCTAATGACACATCGTTTTATTGATGCTGCATAGGCATTGCCAACTTGTAGATAAATGCTAATCATGGACTCTAGATTATAGAAATACATTTTTATTAGGTCATTTTTTGTCATTTTATGCAATTTTATATTTTTATGGCATTTATTTCAATTTTAAGTCATTATTTTGTCATTTTCGTGTCATTTGCTTCCTTATTTAGTCATTTTCATGCATTTACATTTAGTGTATTCACTTTTTTCGTCGCTAGCGATTCTCTCTTTGAAGTATTGTTTGTTTAATGCAAGAAGGAAAAGTGTTGTCATGTCTCAGTCGGAAATGAGAATCAAAGAACGCCAAAATTTTGTATTATATTACTAATGTTTTGACTTGGCTCTGCTTGGATTTGAGAGTAAACACTACTGTTTACCCTCAATAAACAGTAATATAATCCGGCAGACCGCAAAAGGAAATGTCGAAGTTTGACTGGCCAGTAAAACTGCCTGAGTGCCACTATAAATTTCCGTGAGAAAAGAACATTCACACCATTATAGTTATTTACAGTTTTTACAATTATGTAAACATTAGTCTAAAACTTTGTGTGTACAATAATAATTTTTTATAAATAAAATATCAGTTTTAGGTCATTTTTTTTATAATTATTAAATCATTTTCTTTAAAATTTAGGGTCATTTTATAGGTCATTTTTCAAACAATATTAGGTCATCAGAATCCGGGCCCTGATTATTATTATTGAACCTTGTGATTAACAAATGTATGCTTGAGCGGAGCGCAGGAGGAAAATGACACGCGTGTCGACACACGGACAGAGCGCAACACGTCCCAATATGAAAACGGAAATCCTTTGTGTTCGCCGAAAAAACCGACAGGAGACGGATCACGGCGAACTGTCTGCGTGTCGTCACACGAACACCTCAAATGCCGTCCCAATCTGCGCTCTGTACGCGTGTCGACACGCGTACAGAGCGCAAATGTATACGCACCCTAAGAGAAAGAAGACAAATTATACATGAACTTAAAACTTTCTGTGTGAATTATTGGCATGGACTCTGTTAATTAGTCAATACACTGGGTACAAGCAGAATTCTTTAGGGAGAAGCCTGTTTTAAAGCTTTAAAAATCAACTTCTTCAGATATCTTTCCTTTACGTGCACAAACTATTCAATTCAGGATGTATAATAAACCTACTCGTATTTTACTCACATGGGCTGTTTATTCCTTTGCAGAAGAGGATCATCGTCATACAGCTGCCTTCTGCTGCCGCCTCCACTACTGCTGTAGTAATCTGAAAATAACACAGTTTGTTCTGTGGTTCTAAAACAATGTAAACATACAAACTTAAAATTTCAGACTGAAAGAAAATGTCTTCCAACATTAATGAGTGAAGCAATGATGTATTAGGAAGAGACTATGTCACTTGCAGTACTTACAAATGCAAAATGGACTAAAAAATGATTTCAGTGATTACATTCTCAGCAATTTATCTGACAGATTCCTGCCTTTTTCTTTTAGCTGTTATATCCATAGGGCTGGTTTTAATTAGGTTTTTGATGCTGTTCTTGTTACATGAAGCCAAAGTTACATTATATTCTTCAAAGATTTTTCAAAATTTTTGAGTGGCCCAAGGCTGATATGTGAATTTTTTTAATTTAGTTTTATTTCTCTGATGACAGAGTTGTTAACAAGTTGATAAAAATGTAATAAATTGAAATTGTTATATTGACTTTATGTTCTGATATGGCTCTGATGATTCCTGGCCATTAGATCTTACAGTGTGTTTTACATACGAGTTGGTCAATAATGCGGGTTTCTGTGTCGCAGGGCCACAGCTCCAACTCCCAAGTAATCAGGTGAAATATCAATGCAAATAAAACCGCTAAAGGTATATTGATTAATGTTCTCACAGATACAATTAAAATTACAATGAAAATAACCACGTACCTCATGACAAGAGATGTTGGAAATGTCCTCCTCTTGTATCCACACAACACTGACATCTTTTCAGGAAATGTTCTTTCACGCGCATAAGTTCAGCTTCCGAGATACAGTGATATTAAGCTCTTGGCAGACAATATCACAAGAAAAATTAACTCTAACTCGGAAGCTGAACTTATGTGCGTGAAAGAACATTTCCTAGAAAGGTGCCAGTGTTGTGTAGATAAAAAAGGAGGACATTTCCAACATATTTTGTGATGAGGTACGTGGTTATTTTCATTGTAATTTTAACTGTAACTGTAAGAACCTGAATCAATACCGTTAGCGGCTTTATTTGCATTGATATTTCACCTGATCGCTAGGAATTAGAGCTGTGGCCGCCTCTACGCAGAAACCCGTATAATTGGCTAACTCATACGTGAAACAGACTGTATCTAAGACGAATTTTCAATGAATACAGTATATAATCAATATATGAATATTTTTTTAACAATGCAATTTTAAGTTCTACTGTTTTTTTTTCACTTCTCTTCCCAAACCATAGCTAGCAAGCTATTGACTATGAAATCAGACATCTAGTTACCACCAGAAATACATGTTTGGGGTCCTCAGTCTCAAAGCACCGTCTGTGTAAGTCCTTTTTTCTGTCTCAAAATATCAGTTTCACAAAACAGTCTGTTTGCAAACATTTTAGGTCAAAAGCAAAATTAGGCTTTTTTTCAGAATTTATCTACTAGGAATACATTTTAATTTGCTTTAATGACTTTGTTTAGCTATAAGATAGATTTTAATGTTAGGAAGGAAACACAGATACTGGAATTTGTGAATATTTTTTACCTTCTGGTCGAGGTGGTGGTGGTCGTGGTGGACTTCCAAGTGGGTCTGGAGGTCCTAATGAGGGATTAGCATCTTCCAGGCCACTTCGTGAACGCGAATGTGAATGGGCATGGTGATGGTGCATACCAACTGGTGTAGCTGGCCTGTCCAATTGACTTAGGGATACATCGAGAAGAGGACCTCGTGACCGACCTCTTGGCAGTAAATTGCTTTTATCATCTACCAGGTTATGCTGATTTGTAGAATGACCACTTCTCGTGGGCGGCTGTACATAGAGATTCTGGGAAGAGTAGTTGGGCCCACTCAGACCATCCAAGTAGTTCCCATGGGAGTCTGAAATAAGATAAAACATTAACATATTAATTTAAATGACAGTAAGAGTTTTAAAGGAGGTAAAGAATATATATATTTTTTTTTAAATTTTATTTTATCATATTTATACAAATACATATTTATACAAGTAAAATAAAACAATTTTCAAAATTTCAAAAGTAACTACAACTACTATTTAAAAAGAGGAAAAGAAATATAGGCTATATCTTCACAAGAAATATTAACATTTAGTAATACACCCGAATGAGCAAGACTGCTCGTGCTCGGGTGCAGACATATAAAATATGTCTGTTATTCAAAGGATACTTTCATACTTAATCTACATGATCTTTGTGATATATTATGCATTTTTGTAATCTGGCCTTGAAGTTGACCATAATGGTCACAATACACCTGCATCACTAACGCTTCCTTAATTACTGCAAATGCTGATTTCAAATGTGAAGTGTGAACAGTTGCTCCAACACTGTTGCTTCGTATGATTTGTAGCGAAGTTAGAAATACATTGAGAAGATTAATTTTATTTTGTTCATTTAGTTTCTTAATTTCAGGTACAAGGAGTCTGGTTAACTACAAACCAATGATTAAATCCTGTTTTATTTCTATGCTAAGCAGTAAAACATTATACTACTACTGATGTAACATTGAAGAGTTTGTTTAAGAAGTAAACAAACGTTAATGTCAGGGTTAAATTAACTCATTGTTTAAACGGATTTTTCCTTTTGATCCTTTTATAGTGCGTACAAAAACAAATATCTTTCTTCAATATTATTAGGTAACATCATTAGGTATTATGAGGTTATTTTCTGTTCAGTAAATGATTCTAATTTTATCCAAATAAACAAATGAAACAGTGTTGCTCTTGCAAAAGCAGGTGTATTGCAGGTTTCAATACTTCCCGAATTCTTTTACGACAATTCTGTAGCTACTGGTACCGAGTACCAGTCCAACTAAAGCCCTGCTACTATGAGGGTTGGTCAATAAGTAAGGTCTCCAACGCTCTAGCCCAAGCACACAACGTCGGACGAGAGATTTGGAACCACTGACATGTCCCACTATCTCCCCTCTTTCAGACGAGCTATTGCTGCAGCCGCTGAACCTTTTAGTGTCCGAGATAGAGTTGTTTGAAATGGACCTCCCTATTTCCGTCCCTGCCAAGTATTAAGTAAGGTCTCCAACACACTAGCCCAAGCTCACAACCTCGGACGAGAGATTTGGCACCACTGCCATATCCCGTAATCTCCCCTCTTTCAAATGAGCCATTGCTGCAGCCGCTGAACCTTTTAGTGTCCGAGATAGAGTTGTTTGAAATGGACCTCCCGATTTCCGTCCCCGCAAAGTGCGGCCTCCACGAACCCACCTCGCACAATTCTTATGGAACATCAATTTGTCACTCAAAATGGTCTCTATGGAACCTTTAGAAATGTCAGGAAGCAATAAACAAAGTTCACGAGTAGTGATGCGTCGATCTTGTCGCACCAATTTATCGACTTTTGCCACCATCTCATCTGTAACGGCTGTTGTTGGTGTCCCACTTCGTTCTTCATCATGAATATTTGTCATATTTGTCCGGCCCTGTTTAAACTCACGAACCCATTTACGCACATTTTTTATGTCCATACATCCCTCTCCATAAACTTCGCAAAGCTGTCTGTGAATTTCAATCGGCAGAACTTTTTTTTGCAGTAAGAAACCGTATGACTTCGCGTAGGCGCATTTGGGGGGGACGGAAATCGGGAGATCCATTTCAAACAGCTCTATCTCGGACACTGAAACGTTCAGCAGCTGCAGCAATGGCTCGTTTGAAAGAGGGGAGATAGCGGGACATGGCAGTGGCGCCAAATCTCTCGTCCGAAGTTGTGAGCTTGGGCTAGAGCATTGGAGACCTTACTTATTGACCAACCCTCGTAATATTAACTAAATTAGCATACAGAAATTGTTCAGTTATGAATTTACTGTTAAAATATTATTATCAGGAAAATCATGAAATTTTCAATCTGGCTGGCAACTAAGAAATTATTAGATTTCTTGGAAGTGGTCACAGATTATCTGTCACTATAATCAACACAGTCGGCCGCGGTGGTGTAGAGGTAGCGTGCCCGCCTCTAGATCCGCAGGGCGCGGGATCAAACCCGGCCGCGGTCGATGGATTTTTCAGGACGTAAAAATCCTGGGCACGGAGTCCTCCGGGAGGGACTTTAAGCTGGGGGTCCCGTGTCGTAGATTTACGGCATGTAAAAGAACTCCAAGCCTAAATTAGAGCCTCTGGACAAAATTTCTCGGCCCTTTCACGTCCAAGAAATACTTAGTTTCCAGAGGGGGGTTGCGAGGCGATGGGCTTACCACCTGTCCCTCTACCCTCTCTCGGAAAATAAGCATATCCCCACCTGGGGATCATAGGGTACCAGATACAGATACAGATAATCAACACAAATAAAATGTAGTAACTTACCTTTGGGTAAAGCAGTGGATTCCACAATGGATCCAGGTTTATGCTCTCTTTTCACCACTAAATTGAGCTTCTCTTTGCTTGATTCTATCAACTTGCGTGCCTCCTTGAGGCTAAGCCCTTCAGTCGAGTGGTTGTTGATTTTGAGCAGAACATCTCCTTCCTGGAGAGTATTACTAGAATCCTTTCCATCAAATGCTGCTCTGTTCGATAACTCTCGAACATAGATCTTGCACCCCAATACCAATCCAAAATCTGTAAATAAAATTGAAAGTTAAACTATTTCATTCCAGTGCCGGATTTATACTTTTAATAAGTATCGGCCACTTTATTTGCACCGCCCCTTCCTCCTTCCTAGAAGTTCCACCTATCATAATCACTAATTTGTAGGCCTTTATTTGGTAATAAACAATTATAATTGTAGGTTACGTAGGTAGTGAAAAATGAGATAAACGAATTAATTAGTCATAAAGTAAAAGTAAAAACAAGAATTACAATTTCTTACGGGATTTTTTATTGGCAAAAACATCTATAATATCGTCATAGTTGATGTTCATTATCTCTGCCTCTATGTATAGAAGAGCCAAAGAGTTTAGTTTTCCTTGAGACAGTGAAGACCTTTGATAATTTTTTTACACGTTTTAAACAAGAAAAACTTCTTTTTCCGGAACAATTTGTGGCTGGAGTGCAACGTGCGATGCAGAGAGCTATATCCAAGTTTGGGTAAATGTTGCACAGAGATTGGATCCTCAAAAACGTAGAGAGATTGAGTAATGATGTTGATTCAGGTTTCTCTGCAATATTATTACTAGAGGAAATGTGACTGCGAAAATGTATACATTCCTGAACCAAATCGTCCTCTAAGGCGGGCAACACAGCCTGTGGAGCGACTGGCACGCTCACATGTGCCTTGGTATTTTCCAATCAGTATAACAATCAAGAGTTTGAGAGTTTAACAACACTGCAACAAACATTCTCCTTTTGCTGAATAATGAGTTACCAATGTTTACGACTGAATGCCTTCATTTTCTGCTCCAGGGTATAAAATTACTTTAAGAAAAGAAGCCTAATTATCTGCAAGATCATTAAACACAGATAGAAAATAACAAATCACATCAAACACAAGCCTGCCTGGCTTTAAGCTTATACCAGGTATCACACTATGCACTCACCATCTTTCTTTTTACTCTTGGTAAGACTTAGTTTTAATGTCTGAGGCTCCGGGCACGCTGGTAACACAACTCTTCTTCGGACTACTAGAAGCACAGTATTACCACTATCACGAAGTACTTGCACAGCCGTTGCGTACTCAACATTCTCTAGTGATACACCATTTGCACTGATGATGCGATCATTCACCCTGTAAGTTTAAATAAAAAATTAATTTAACTAAAGTCACATCACATTGTAACTAATTTACAACAAAATAGTGAAGTGTAATAACTTGCAAGAAACTATGAAGAATATAGTTAATAATTTCCAAGTCTCTTGGGTTTTGTTCCAGCACAGTTCATTTGTTTGTTACATGTTCATTAATGTACAGTCCCAGGTGTCTACATTTATGTGCATGACACTGAACACCTGCAAGATAAAATTCTAGCATAAAGATAGCAAAACACAACCATCATTCACTATATAAACAAACATCTCTTGAAAAATTAATGTTACAGAACTATAAAATGACCACTTCAGACTTTTCAACAGAACTTTCTAACCTTGGGTTGTTCATCTACTAACCTTGGGTTATTGTTTCTCATACCACGTATCATAACCACATGATAAGTTTTTGGAACCCCCTCAACATACAAGTCTGCCTTCCTTAAACTCCAACACATAGTGACTATTTGCTTCAACTCTTCCTCATGGGCAAAATAATTTCCTCTCAAAAATTTCTCCAGTTCCAAAAATTACCATACATGATTCTACTTAATATTAATACTTCAAACAAAGACTTCCCAAATAATGTGCTATATGAATAATAAAGCACAATGTAAATCTTTATTTAAAATATTAAAAAAAACATACCGTAATTTCATTACAAGTATTGAATGTTTGAATTATGTTAAAGATAGTACAACATCAGACTGCCTGCATGGTCTCGTGGTTAGCATCGATGGCTACGGATCTGTAGACCCAGGTTCAATCCCCGGAATCTCCTTGGTTTTCTGATACATGGAGGTTGGGAATGGGGTGCACTCAGGCTCATGAAATAAACTGAGCAGCTACTTCATAGAGACTTCGGCAGCTCCAGTCACGGAAACCATCATTAATGGCCATGGGTGTCATCATGCTGACCACATGCACCCCAATCCTGACATCTGCCTATGGTAGATGCAGCAGTCTGAAGGTAGTCCTAGTCCCTCCATGGATTTACTGCTTAAGAGTTTAGTTTTTATAATATTAACATGTTTCACTAAATAATGCAACACACAATACCAGAAATATGGATAAGTAATCTAAAGTTAAACTCATGCAAAATCATCTCAACCAAAAATAGCTTTAATGAGTTAGGTATTAAAATACAGTATTTAGGCTAAAGTATTTCTAAAGCATATTAAAATTTATGAATCACGCAATATAAAGTACCAGTGTTAATGTTCTCAAATTTTAGATAATATCCAGCTGACTGATTTCTTCTGTTTCTATTTGGTACTGTCTACTGACCACAGGCATAACTACAACTATTCGTTAGGGTGTGCCAATATTAAACTCAATGAGCAGAATTAGGGGGGGGGGAGAAATATCAGTACTGACTTCTTCTTTAGCCTTTACTACAATGGTAGGCATCTTGATCCAGATTCACTATTTTCTTGTAACGTAAATTAATTTAACTTTACCTCACAATAAAGAATAGAAACCACTTCTTACTTTTACAACAGTCTTGACAATCGTAAACGAGTGAATGAATCACTGTACTGAACAAATGAATGAATAAATGATGAAACCAGTTATTCAGTTCAAAAAATTAATTGAAACCTCTGTGAATCGGAAGTCTTCTCAGTATTCAAACTCGTTAATTCAGTGATCCCTTTTTTCTTCTCAGTATTCTGAATCATGGTCACTCCTTTCTATTTTTGCAGCAAGGGTGCTGAGGGGAAAGGGTGTATAACTTGCTGAGGTAACTCAAAAAATTATTAGGCCTAATTATGGTATGCGAATGTTAAACAAACTTATGCTATCTTTAAATGATTGAGCAGCCAGCCAACTACGGTGACAGACATTACCATGCACATTCTTTACTTTGACTACTTTAAGGTTGAATTTTATAAATGATTTCAATAATTTTTGTTCAGAAAGTAGAATCATAAGGGTGTGCCCCTTAGTTCTGCCTCTGCTACTGGCAATGTTTCTCCTTACCTTAAAGCATTTTATATCTTTATACAGTCTATGCAATTTGATTTCTTTTTTCTCAATAGAATTGTAAACAATTTAGCTTATTTTATTTATTTTTTAACATATTTTATGTACCTTGTATTTATGTACAATTTAATATGTATGATCAGTTGGACTAAATAAATAAATAAATAAACTGTACAAGAGGGTGAAAGGGTGAATTCAAACAACAGATAATGTAGCTCTTCAGGCCCCAGCAACATGTGTACAATTTTTTTGAAGCATGTAGGGAATCACATTTCTAGCAAGCTAAAGATACTAAAGAAGTTGCAACCCTCTTACATCCAAGGTTCAGAACCAGTTCAAGTACCTTAATGCTTTGAAATGGCTAGACTCGGAAAATTTTGAATTGTTTTCTAAATGTTTTCTGAAGAGGAGACTAACTTAGTGACTGAAAGGTATTACAAATTAGAAAAGAACTCAGCATTTCGTATGAGGGTTCAAGATTTTAGGGAGATTAATTACTGCTATCAGGAAGAATGCAGTAAAATTTCGCTCGTTGATCAAAGAGGTGTGTTTGTTGAAGTTCAACTGTCCATTTTAAAGATAGCCATCTTGGTTTTTTACCACTTGAAAATAATTCATTAAAGATTTGTTACTGTACTAACATATTAAATTCTACAGAATTGTTAATTTTAAGTTTTTTTTTTTTTTTAAATTTACTATATTTATTTTCCCTTCAACTTTAAGGTTTTATGAGAAAATAAACAATTTTCAAAAGGCTATTATTTTCATTCATATTTCATACATGTTTTCAGATTGCAACAAGAACACAATAATAATAATGATAATAATAATAATAATAATTTAATTTTAATTTTTGGCCTTCATAGGATCACTTTCGTCAGGTTTCTGGTTGAGGTTTTTCTTCTTTTTGTCAGCCCAGTACTTCTTCATCCTTTCTGACCGCAATTTCTTTTCTGCTTCTGGAACTACTATTCCTATTCTCTGTTTGTTGATTTTCATCTGTAGTGTAGTGTGTGTATCTTGAGTGTGTCTGTCTTGTACAGTCGAATTTGGTTAATTCGACGTTGGATAATTCGAAATATTGTATAATTCGAATAAATACTCATTCCCCTTGAAATTCCTATAAAAATGTATGTTAAAAAATTGGAATTAATTCAAAGTTTTTAAGCTTAATTTGGATAAATCGAAGCCAAAATTTGTCTCATGTTAATGTTGTAAGGATTCCAAGAGTTCATTGCTTCCACGAATTTCACAAGAATTCTCTAATTCGCTGAAGAACCCTAGTCGCTCGCAGCCAGCAGGTACCGTACTAAAGTGTATTTTTAACCACCGTTATCTTCCTTCTGCTGAATAGATGTTCAATGGAATGTGAAGTTCACCCCCTCCGCTACAGTCTTGGAGGGATTCAACACATCTGTGAAAATTTTAGTGTACATTCTATCCTCAAAGTGTGACTGTGTTTGAAAATGTCAAAGCGTGGAGCATACACCAGTTTGACGCCTGCAAAAAAGGGGAGTGTTACAAGAGGTGGAGAGAGGGGAAAGAAAGAAATGTGACATTGCAAAGGAATATGGAATTTTACCGAACACTTTGTCCACCTACATAAAAAATGACAAAATCTTGGAAAGTTAGATTACACAAAACGGGGGAAATAGGAAACGTATGAGAGGTTGAGAGCCAAGGCCAAGATGGTAACGTCTTGGACTCGCATTCTGAAGGTCCCTGGCTCAAATCCCGTAGCCGGCCAACTTGACCTTTAACGCCTGTCTCCTTAGCCACGGTAGCTAAGGCCGTAGGTAAGGAGGCTGTGGGTTCAAGTCCCGCCTCGGGCATGGGTGTTTGTGTGTCATAAAGAAAACAAGGAAATAACAGAAAAACAAGGAAATAACAGAAAAACAAGGGAAAAACCGAAAACAAGGAAAAAAGGAAAAACAAGAAAAAGAAATAAAAAAAGAGGCAGGGAATTTCCCAGTGTTGACGAGTGCACTCTAAAATGGTTTAAGCATTGTGTTCCTATATTAAATTTAGGGTTACAATTTTAGCGTGGAAAAAAAAATGGTTTCAATTAACATCATAACAACAGGATGGCAGTCATTAAGGTAAGATTCACTGTACAATAATTATTATTTATTGCAATGAGTTTGTTTTTTACATTTTTACAGCATTTTCGTTTAAAAAGTCACAGTTTTGGTTAATTCGAAATTTGGATAATTCGATTTTTTCTAATTCCCCTTGGGGTTCGAATTACTAAGAGTCCACTGTATATTAAATCCTCTATTGTAACACGTAGCTCTGCAATAATAATAATAATAATAATAATAGTAATAATAATAATAATAATAATAATAATAATAATAATAATAATAATAGTTAAAATAATAATTAAATAATAATAATCTGGAAATAAAGTATTTTAATAAACTGTCTGAGATATGTATATATATATATATATATATATATGTTGGGTGTGTGCTTATGGCAGTCACTGTTTCCTATACCATACTGTTTTGTGAAGTCTATATACAGCATATCAAAATGATGGTCCCAATTTCAGTAATTTATTACATGAAACATAGCGTGAGACATAGCCTATGCTTCAAACGGGAGATGTTCAAAATTTCCTTCAGTCACATCCCAAGTGTTTGTTCTGCGCACCACTCATCATATGACATACATAAATCAGATAGTAGACTCTTATAGGCATTATAATATAAATAGGCAAAATTATCTTTGTCCTACTGGACTCTAATAGTAGTACATGAATTTATACTAAAGGATTTTATAATATATCTAAAATTCAGTCTCTAGTTATCACTTCACTCACTAAAAACTGATGATTAGATCACCTGAATGTGTTTTTGCCCAAAAATATGAAAATATTAGCAAGGGAAAGGAACTGTCCACCAAACAAATAAAGATTGTTGCATTTATATACTATGGGCTATAGTAAATTGAAAGAGAAACCAAGTTTGTATCCACACTTGGTCCTATGCTAACCTAACCTTCTGAATAATAGATTTAGTATTTTAAGTGGGATGTCACACTAAACCGATCAACCGACTGATATAAAAAACCTATAGGTACTAATCACATAGCATTGATCGTCAGTAATCAACAATGAGCATGATCGATCAAATAGTCTGTGAAAATCAAACCTGTTTGTTTTTCAAGTGACAGTTGATGGTAAATGGCAAGTGAAGAAGATGGGAGAACACTAGAGCTTCGTAGCTGCCTGATTTTCAGAACTGATGCGGGAAGATGTAACTTTCACAATAATGCCATTTTAGGCTCACATTTGAATGAAACAGAATTGCACAAATCGATTAAAGGACTTAAAACGAGCGAAATTTCAATGTACTCTTCCCATTCGGTGGTGGTATCATAAAACATCTTCCATTTAAGCTATCTGGAAGTCGTGTATTGAGAGGATTTGTCAGGAGGTGGTAATACAGGCTCTAATATGCAGTGATCAGTAGGACTAACATACCGGTACATAACTGATAATATTTTTGTTGATCAATAAAGCTCGATGGAACAGAAACGTAGTCAAGAGCGCTTGATTGATTGATCAATGCTCTGTGTGATTAATGAAACTCAAAAGGAAAAGGTTTTACTGCTTATGTAATGTAGGTAATAGGAGAAAAATTAAAAAAAAAATCCCTTTAGGCAGGCCTACAGGCTGAGGTAGATTTCAAAGTGCTTTTGGTTTTATTTATTATCGCTGCGCAGCACTCTTCTTTTTTAGCCTTGGCATGGCAAACCCACAGTAATAAGAACTGAATTCGGTAAAGAGGAAGAGCCTACAATCATTTGTTTTGACAACAAGAATAGGATATAATATTCTTGGAGGCCGTGCGCAAGATCAGCAATGAATAAAATTAGCAAAGCCGCTAAACAAGACAAAATTATGATATTATAATAATTCTTTTAAGTGTTATTATTTTCAAACATTAAAATCTCGCGTCATATGAGAGCTATCAAGAAACTAGTTATTGATTTGTAGAGTACTCATCAAGAGCTTTTCAACGATACCCCACCAGACGTGGTTTCAAAAGTTTCGGATTTTCATCCCCCCACCCCCACCCTCACTCGAACCCCCGAATCGTTGGTGTCACTGTGAACTCCATAGGGAGTACTCTAATTTATTCAAACAAAGTTTCCCTCTATACTTCATAGGGGCCGAGATATACATTTTTAAAAATTTCAACCCCCTCCCCGACCACCCCCTTGGGCCAATTTTGCTCATTAACGAACTTGTCCGAACTATTGGGCCTAGAAATTTGGTTCAAATATCTTCAAAATTACGGCCACTATCGTGTAAAGATATAAATATCACAAATTTTTTTTTTTGAACGGGCGGTGGTTTCGTACTTAGGGGAGCATGAAACGTAAAGATATGAAAGAATTTTTCGAAAATCATGACATGGTATCCATTGCAATAGGTAGATTTTTCTTCGAAATCTACCTAAAAATTTTAGGTGGATTTTTTGGCTGTATGCAAACTTAACAATCTTAGGGGCATTGATAAATCATTTTCAGAACAGCAGGTCCATTCATTATTCATATTGCATGCACTCTTCTGATATTATTACCACAAAATTGTTAACATTACTTTGGCAACAGATTCTATCGTTCAAAGAAATATGGCCATCAGCTATTACATCTTGAATTAAAATGAATTATTTTTAAATGGCATAGAAATGTAAGGTGAATTTCATATGTGATGGATTTTTATCTTCATTTAGGCTTATTTCTTTAACCAAAATAAAAATTTGTACTAAATATAAGAATTCCTTAACTAACATGCTAGCCGAACCGCATGAATTTAAGCAAAGTGTACAATGCTGCCAACATCACAAACATCCTATGTGCAAATTATACTTAGCAGATGGCAGAGTAGTCTACAGATTATAGGCAAAACCCCAGTGGGTTATTTTATTTTGTATGGGATAGTAAGATGGTAAATACATAATGGCAAATAAAATCAGTGCTAGTAGGAGTTACCTAAGAAAAATTATTAGAAACAAAGGTATCACACTTCTTAGTGCAAGTGACAACTAGATTCTAGGTTAGTGACATGACTGTAATGCCAGTGACAGATTAGGTTAGGTTAGGAATAGCTATATTAGTGTAGCAGCAGCATACTGAATGGCATGCGTTTCATTATATGCCATAGTGAATTTCTTCCTGCGCTGGTTAATTTCATTACTGGAATAATCAATCCTCTTCTGTTTTCCATGCCTCGGGTCTGCAAGTCGTACAGCAAATCTGACTATTCATTGGCTTGAGCATTGTTGAGCTGTTCCATTTGTAATTTGAATAATGTTTTGAGGGGCTGAGTTCCAGAAAGGGGAATTGTGGATCTAATGCTTTGCTCACGCTGAAGAATTTGTTCCAGGTACAAATCCTGCATACAAATTGAAGATATTTATTCCAGGTACATGTTCCTGGAATAAATATATAATGTTTATACTGAGGGGTTTGTTATCATGCACAAAAATGGTTTCAGATAGAGAACTTTTGTGCAGATCGGTATCCATACCACTTTGGTACATAAACATCCTTGCTTCCGGAACCAGATTTCTTGGAAGGCAGTGCTTTGAGTGTTCCTGTACAAACGAAGATTTCAGGCAATGAATTTTATTTTCTATCTTTATCCAGTTTTGAACAGGTGTCTCGTCTCATTGACCAGTTTTTGTAGTTGGGTCATGTAGGGTCCCATGAGAATATTCTCGTATGGAATTCCTCAATAATTTAAGCATGTTCTGTTTGGATCACTCCATAGCAAATTATCCATGATTTTGTGAAATAAAAAGTGTGAACGTAGCAATATGAAGCATATCTATATAGATAAATGCCTCGATAGAAAACAGCTGAAAGCCATCAGTCAAATGTTAAATGTTGCATGAAATGTAACTACAGCACAAGCTCCTACAGTAGAACATTCTTGCTAAGATCTGTTCCAAGTCATCGCTCTCAGAGCGAAAATATGAACGTGTGTTGGAACCTTGTTTCTGGTACATTTTATTCAAGTGTTCGTGCCTGGGGACTAGGAATATGTTCCATAGGTTTGCAACTTGTGTCAAATAGGTTATCACTAAGTATTTTACTTTCAATCCACATTGCAAACAGACATCTGATTTGATCCATGGCATGTAATAATGCAATTTAAGTCAATCTCTACATAGTAGCGGGTACTTAAATGATCCACCTTATTCTGTATGATTTATTAGTTTCAATATCAATAATGAATGCCACTTCCACAGTAATTTAATTGGTCATTTGAAATCCAATTTGCCATTTTACAGCCTTATGTTTCCTGTATCTTACTAGTTTTATCAATTTATTTTTGTTGAGTGTTTGTGTATAAGTTACTTGAAGTGTGTATACACCGGTATAATAAGTTGCCTTATTTCTGAGGTGAATGATACATAAATAAAAATAAACTGCCTTCCTTTTGAGGAGTATTTTGTTTTCATTTATGAACTTGACATAATAATTCTTAGAAGATTATTGAAAGTTTTTCAGATGTACATAACCTATATGTGACAGTGTTTTAATCATTGAAGAGGCTGAATGACTAACAAAATAAATTACCTATATATTAATATTATGCAATTAAGAAAATCAGCCAGCTTTTTCAGAAGTACTTGATTTTCAATTTATGTATTCGTTTAAAAAATATGTTTGTAGTTTATCTAATTTCTCTTGAAGGCCTGCCATATGGTGTAAGTGTTTTTTGGACAGTGTGTAGCATAATGAAAACGCATTTTAATTACTACACATTTCCGTAGCGACGCCTGTTACCAGGCAACACAATGGAAGCAATTGTTTTCAGACTCCCACGGATATACTTACTGAAGCTTTCCTTCGGCGGGTCCTGCCTTCAAAACGTCTGAGATGGCAATTGCTGGATCGCCGTTCGTGAAGTGCGGGTTGTCTCTGCCGCCACTTACTGCGATCCCGAATCCGTAGCCGGGCACGCGGGTCAGGGTCACGTGGTGATACTCCCATACGATGCGCTCCCCACCCTGCAAGAAACCCCACACGTGTGAAATCGATAGCACTACTGCCAGGGGTACAGCACACAACTATGGTGTGTTGACCTCGCAGATTTAATATCACCATAATTTCTCTCTTGTATTTTTATACCAACGTTGCATTGAAATTCCATTATACACATCTCTATAATAATAAAGGATTTAAATGGATCAAGTACACAAAGTTATTTTGAAAATAAGAAAAAACATAACATAGAAGTATTTTGATGAAATTCAAAACCATACACTCCAAAATACACTGATACAAAATAGAATACTTAAGGTATGACCGAAGTATTGAGAGTAATTTTCTAAACTAACTGTCTTAGAAATTTGAAAGTCTGGACACTTGGTTAAAATGTAAACCGAAATCAAATTTTAAAATTTCATAATTTATTTTTTAATCAAAATTGGAATCTCCGCCAACAGATATTAAAATATGAACCACAATTTTTATGCGATATTTTTTATGCTTGCTTTACAATTTACTGATTAATTTTTATAGGCCTACTGTTTATATTTTTGTTTTGTTTACCCAGAAAAATGAAGTTTTAAAAAACAGACATACTCAAAATTTAAAAAATAACAGGCCTAAACAGAAAATTTTTTATTAGTTGAAACTGAGAAAGCAGGCAATTAAAGTTTGCATGCACTGGCAGTTTGAAGCTGATAACAATTAAATTTACACAAGTTTTGACTGAATAATTGTATATTTGGACTCTACAGATGAACTTTTTTAAGAAATATAATTACAGTAGAGTCCCGCTATTCCGAACAAATCGGGACCGAACACCGGTCGGTTTAGGGGGAATTCGGAATAGGCGGATTTCATGAATAATATCAACGTATTGACTTGTTAAGGCGTAAATTAAGTGCGGGTAATTGTCTAAATGGAGCCTACATGTGCTGTAAGTAACCAGCTTTCATTCCAATTTGGTTTCAGGCGTTTTCATCAAGCTAAGGCTCTATGTATGTCTCTATTTAACTTCTTTGTAAAACAATAAATGTTCCTTTTTTCACGCACGTCTTTTTAATTTTACCTGTTTTTAAGTTTAAAATCGGTACTTTTATAACTCTGTTCGGAATAGGCGGATTTTCGGAATAGCGGGACTCTACTGTATCACTGTTGTTATTGTCAATTCACCGCGCATTTGCATGGTTCGTTCTCCGGGTTTTTTACACATAATACATTAAATTAATTGTAATATCTGTGTACTTATTATTTAGACATTAACCTAGCAAACATATGTGATAAACAAAATAAACATTATAAATCGCACTTTAACTATCAATATTATTTCCTGTGAATCTTAAAGATTAAACATTAATCTGTGTAAATAATTATTATATCAAGAATCTTCAACCAGAATTTTGTAAAGTGTATTTCAACTATTTATATTTGTCATTCTTCTTTAAGGAAGGTGCAATACATCGTTGTATCTTTCATCCTATGTCTTCTTTTTTTCCGATATGTGTGCGGTAAGGGCCTAATCCTGTTTTTATTATTTAGTTTGACAATTTATACAACCCGTTTCGGCTCTTGCAGCTACAGGATGAATTACGAAACATTACTATATTTACAACGTAGAACAAGTATGTCTACTCATTTCTATTCTTCGAAACTCAAGCAATTAATTATTTATAAGCGCGGTAACTAAACTGGAAATTCCTGACCTCTGGTAAAAATCAATCCCTTTTATTCATTCTGTTTGACTTCCATAATGTAGTCTCTAGTGGAATACTTATCCACGAAACCTCTTCACCCCATTCACTGTGACTCTGAATTCCAATATGATGCGATGGTGTGGGTTAACACAGACCAACAACACAAACCATCATGAAGTACAGCGTAGTAGTGTACTATATGTTTATGTAGAAGATTATTATCAAGGGCCGGATATCTAAGTTATTAACTTATTATATCACAGAACGCAAAAAATTACAAACATCTTTTACCTGAAATGCGTAAGGATCAACTCCAGAGTGGTTCATTCTACTCGTACTTCACATGTCCAAGGACTATGTCATGATTATGGCCCCAAAGTTAATGCTCCATCTTAATACGAAATTTGCATGCAAATGTGCTCTAAAATTTGTAAAATATGCTCCAGAACAAATGAAGTATGCTCTATCATTTAAGCTTAATACTTTACGTTCTCTTGTTAAATGAATTAGATTATAATTAATAACAAATAATATAAATTGTAAAATTTACATTACAAAACTTAAAAAAAACAAGGATAATGCAACACATATTAGTAAATTAAAAACCATTGAACTGAAACGTTGCTTTCATATTGTACAGTCATTTCCGAAAACATTACGCTGAGCTATGTACTGTCCCCCACAGCAAAGAAAGTCTCAGGGGAATGATGCGCAGGAGGGAAAATCCTGTTTTTACAGGGGTCCGTAACGCCTAATCTGTTTATGGTATACAGGACAGCTCAGCTCACCGATTTCAGTTTATAGCCCATTCAAAAACATCTGGTCTCACACTGAAAATTCCGCACGCAGCGGGACGCATGTTTTTTGAATGATTATTCTGTACCATGTTTTCTCTGTCGCACACATCGTCTGTCTTTCTCGCACAGGTACGATTCCACACATTCCTACCACGGTCTTACTCTCTGTTAGAACAGTAGCGGACAGTACTGTCAATTTTTGTCCAGTCGGTTCCCAAAGCTTAATTATTTAAGAATGAACAGAGATACGCATAACATTTAAAATCTGTCAAAAAATACCGTTCAAATCTGACAATAAAATATGCACAAATATTTTAATTTTAAGCAAATATGACGCACTATCGCAAAACTAGCAGAATATGCAACAATATGCAAAATAAAACCATCAATTTTCTGTTATTTCTTTCCTGTCTTACACACATTTTAAGACTATCATATAATAGAGTACATTAATCAAAATATGATTTTTCATCAATTTCCGGGCCCTAATTATTATTAAGGGCAGAACGTACCAAATGTTTACAAAAGTATTTTGTCTCAAGTATCCAAGGTTCAGTCCCAGGGTAACTTATTCTACCTCATCTGTTCAAGGACTATAGGCCTATCATGATTTAGTTATAACCAAATGAATTTAACCTATAACAATTTATTTTAAGCATCCTCTCACCATACATCGCCCCTTGCTTCCTAGCTATCGCGTGCTGGTACCACCGTTATATAATCCATTGTCTAAATTACATCGAAGTAGAAATACAATGTGATTCCGAAATCAATTTTTACATAATATGGGAACGATTGAACTGAAGAACTGCCACAGAAGTGAATATTTGTGTGAATATATAAAATAGAAATACATAATTTTACTCTACATGTTTTTTTTTTATATTTCTTATAAATACCAGTGAATTCCTTACAATCAAAATATAAAACATCAATACCTATACAGTATCTGCGCAAAAAAGTAGGCCTACATTAATTCAAAGTTTTTCTTAGAATAAATACCCTGAAACGCAAAAGGCATTCCATAATACTTAATATTCAGTTAGTGTTTTAAGAGGTCTGTTCACAAAACCAAGTCATGTACTATCGAGTACCACGACACATGCCCTAATTGTCAGCTCGCTGTAAAATCCATGAAGAATTTGTGTCGTGGTACTAACAGTATATGAAACTGGAAGATTTCTTGTAGGTTTCTACCACTGCCGGACAGCTATTAGAAAGGGTGCAGTCAATTTTTGTAAAGTAATCTTTCAGAATCTAGTTCGAGTGGCCTCCGCTAGGTGCTGCAATTCGATCGTAGTGTATTTTTCTAATTCTGTACAATAAAATTACATCACAGTATATCTTTATAGTACGTTAATAAATTTGTGCAATTCTAAATCATTCAAATGTGAACCTAAAATGTCGAAATTGTATAAGATAAACTTTCCAGCGTCAATTCTGAAATTCAGGTGGCTAGAAGTTCTAGTGGGCAGCCATTTTGTTTTCAAGCCTGCCTACTGGCAGTTGGTGGTTTCGGCCACTCTATCCTCCTAATAGTTTAATTGAAAGTTGACCTTCCAGATAGTATGTCAAGGTCGTAATACGCAATTCTTGGCCAACTTAAGTTCTCTACCTGGCAGATAAATATTTTATAGGGAAGTGGTAGTACAGGCCTAAGTAATCAACGTATCGACCGCCACCAAGATTAAAACAGTACTAGATTTTAACGTTGGTACCACTTGCAACTTCAGAACAGCTGTTGTTAGTGATTAATTACCTTCATTTTTATTGTTAGTGATTAATTACCTTCATTTTTATTATTTGCTTAATTGCTTTTGTAGACAAATAGTATGCATTACGCATGCGTTAAGTGCATCTCGGAAATTTAAAAAGCCTAAAGAAAAGTCAGGTATGAGTACTGTACAGGTATTCCAGAACCTTGGTGGAAATACAAATTCTTAATCTAATTTTTAAAAGAAAAAGTAATAAGTAAAGATGCAATAAACATAATAATACCTACTAGACAAATCCTCATGGCCCACAGATACTTCCTCGCACTAAGATAATAACTGACCAGATATTACTGTACACTACACTGTGGGCAATATTGAATATCATACACAGAATAATAATTACATACCTGAAAGTATGCGTCACGAGCTAGCCTCTTAACTGTGAAAGCAAGTTCTTGCACAAGTATGAATATTTTCAAAGACACACAGAGGATTGGTCTTGACAACTGCAGCCAAGAACTTGACATTTTTGATGATAAAATAAGTTTTAAAAGCCGTAACACCGATTTATAACATTTTATAAAAGAGAGCTTTATATCGCCCATCAATATTTCGCTTTAAAACTAAAATTAAGCCAATATTGCACGTGAGGTTTATGAAACCGCTTAACATAAACCGCTGCTGATGTCTGGCTATTGCCTTCACACGTGGGTTATTTACACTACCTTCCCTTTATCACCCATACAAGTCACTTAACCATGAATTTTAGTGGAGCCGTGTCAGAATTAATTTTTGTAGCGATCTATAAGACTTCCATACATTGTTATGTAAGTTTTTTTAAGGTTACTATTTCGCGAATAATAAGTGAAGGACCGGAACCATAAAAAAACTATCAGGCCGAGAGTTTTTAAGATCACGTGGTAACAATTATGATGAAATTTTGCAGTCATTAAGGCAGACTGACTGCATCTCTCATTTCTAAGGGGGAAAAGGTCGTAAGTTAAGGTATGTGTACAGTACACCATGAAATGATCAAAAATGTCGATTTTTGAAAATAAGTTATCTTTAATTTGATAGGCTATATTTACTTTTTAAGTATGACCAATAGTTATTCTGATATTGTACATTTTCTAGTCACAGTACATCATTTTTACGTCCCTTTTCAAGCTGTTAGAGTACCATTTTCTGTGTCAAGTTTGATAAACAGAATCTGAGGGGGTTACCTATGATGATGGAGGTTTTTGAAGAGTTCAAACCTCATCGGCAATTTACCGTAAGTTTAGTTTTGCAATGTAATTTGTCAGCAAAAACATGTTTCAGCTTGGTAAGAAGATATTTACATGATTATGGTCTCATTTGAAAGCTAAAAACATAATATAGTGCCTGAATTAAACTAAAATTTGATACAGTTTAACAGTAAATTATGAATTGGCATACTATGAAAAGTTGCATGACAATATGTATATATATTTTTTTCCCCAAAATTTGGTACACCGATGCTGTGAAGTAATATTTGTTATTAAAAATTAATTCAGGCACTAGAGAAATGTTTTTGCTACAATCTAGTGAAAGAATTTTGAAAATATTTGCATTAGTAGGCTATAGGAGATACAGTGTTTCTCTTTTCTTTAATTTCTTTAACAAAATATTTATTTAAACCATTAATTTAATTTTACTTTATAATCCCTTAATAATGAGTCAATGAACCATGAAAAAAATTAAAGACAGTAACTTAAAAATTATAGAATTTTACCCCATAGTTTGTAGTCATACCTTAAGCTACTGCAAATTTGACATAACCATATATTATGGGGACCTATGATTGATTGGGGAATGATGTGTATGACGATACTAAATAAACTTTCGTGTATTTTAGCTGTTCATTAAAAAAAAATGAATATAGGTTATCTTCGAAACCCTCCATTTCATTACATTTGTGATGCAGTGACACTCAAATGTGTGTGCCCTTAAAACCACCATAAAATTGTGTCAGAATAATGCTTCGTTAGTTAATCGTTTAGGAATCAATTTACTTAGTAAAAATTAACACTCATATTTTTAAGTTTTTTTCTAGTGTTAAAAGCCCCTTAACTCGGAGCGGTCACTCAGAATTTATGTCCATGTTAATGTAACAGAATAATCATGTCCATGGTTATGGTCTAAAAAATACCGAAAATGATGTGCTACACATCAGTTCAGGACCCGAACTACTGTGAGCTTACTCCATCTTCTAGCTACTCAAATTATCCCAGGTACGCGTACCTTGCAACCCCCTCCCCGCAACTAAGGTATTTTCATTTTACTTGTAGGATATATTGTCTTAGGTCAAAACATTCGAGAACGAGTTTTCATAGTAAATATTTTTCATACGCATTCTGCATTTCAAAGAAAGTCCTTATCTCTGTATGTGTTTTCGTGTAAAACAAAATAATAATAATAATTTTATAATAATAATAATAATAATAATAATAAATATAAAAAAAATTATAAGTTATGTATCCAAATTGATGGATTATTATGTATATCACTTTGGTCTACAGCTATAATTTATGGATCGGAGATGAAACATTGCTTGTTTGCACTTTGAAATTTACCTGGCGTATGATCTGAATCTACTGCTTTCGGGTGGCTAGCCAGGTGAGTGATTTGGAAGTCTTCGTCGTTTCGTCGCTTCCTCCATCTTCAGGGAATACTTCAGTATGCAGTATGCAGTATTCCCTAAAGACGCAGGAAGCGTGGTCCTCTGAAACGTCGGGAGTCTACCAAATTACCCGTCTGGCAAGCAACCCGAGAAGAGTATATTACAGTATATACAGTTTTGAAAATTTAATTACTTAAATTACAATTTTAGCTTTACTTATTTAAGTCGCCTAAGACGATCTGCATACCAGTGTGTCCAATGTACAAAATAAAACACCCCATTAGAGGAAGGCATCAATTAAACATCCAATAAGCCTTTTTAGTTTCTACAAAACTGAACAATCACTAATTGATTATTATTATATTTTAATTTGATTCGAAATAACATCGGAATCGTATTTTTATGCGAAGTAACATCAACTTTTATACCTAAATTTAGCACTAATTTTTTATATAAAATAAGATCCCGTGAAGCTTGAGAATTATAGAACGCCGTGAATTCTTGAAGTCTGAAGTTATATTTAACAGCTCCGTTTAAGGGATGACAGAAGATAATCTAGCCATTTTATTTTAAAATGCTACTTATTTATTTTAGTGTTAAATAATCAAGCAACCCTGAAGTATACCTGTGCAAAATTGTATGCGTTGGACGCATGGAACAGGTGCTGCTGACACCATTATTAGCCCTCAGTGCGCTCCCAAATGCTAGTGTATGCAAACTAATCGTCAATTTCTCCACTTCAATTTGCATGTTATTTTGTCACGTTCAAAATATATTTTCGCCCATAAAAATAGAGATACAACGATGACACTTTTTCACAATATACTTCATGCAATAAAACGTCTCAGATTTTCTGTACAGAACTTAGTTTTTTTTTTTAATATTCAGTATAATCCCAGGGCTGTTTTTTTCTTATTTCTGGGCAAAATATATTTTTAATCAAAAAGTAAAAAGAAATAAAAAAAATCCATTAGTAAATTTGTAAAGCAAGCATCAAAACATTTCACACCAAAAAATTCAGGTCATATTTTAATATCTGTCGGAGGAAATAGATTACAATTTTGACTAAAAATCAACGAAAATGATTAATATCTAAAAATCGTATACATTACAATGAAATTTTAAACTTTAGTTTAAGTCTATATTTTAATTACGCGTGCAAAATTTCTAGTTTCTAGGACAAGTGGTTTAGAAAACCGCTCTCAACACTTAGGTCATCCCGTAAGTTCATATAGAACCTTACATTTTATTATATCCAAGGAAATCAAGGGAATGACACTACCCAATATGAAATGGATGAAATCCAGATTGTTTTCCATTTATACACCCCCTTTTCTTTATTTATAGTAAGCCAAAAAGGCCACGCAAAAAGGAACCCGAACAAAAACCAAAGGTTTAAAATTCCTGCTAAGACTAGATGAAACGAGGGCAGGGTCTACTATTCATTAAAAACACCCCTATTGAAGTACCGTACCGAACTGTATCTCACAAGCATTCTGAATCGATCTAAACATGCCTCGCAGAAGTACAGCACTATGGTTTTTTTTTATAGCTCACAATAGGTTAAATACCTGGTGTATTATATTCCCTTTTAAAGCATTTCTGAATGAGTAATATGAGTTCAAAATTCCGACAACTGTACAGTCATCAAAGATAGAATGTCAGGAATGCAGGGGCTCAATCCACCTACCCACTACTATCTCACATCAGGGGAGTGAAATGCCTGACCGCATCATTATATAACAATCTTTCTACTCTTGCATCTTTATGGTGCACTTGAAAACTCTCACACAAAGGAAAGCAATGTCAAGAACATGCTACAAGATAAGCAAAATTAAGATGGAAATGAAGCCTTTAAAACAAAGAAGGAATAGAAAAGGAAACAAAGAGAGACCTACTGCAATACTGCAATAAAGTACTTCACGATTACATTACAATACATATTTATTTTCCCTACCGTTCTCCAAGTACATGCGATTCGAAGTTTTATTAGAAATAAATTACAGTAGTTCTAGATGTTTTGAGGTCCTGAGTTCAAAAATATCACATGCAGAAGAAAGATAAAATAGGTAGACTTAAAGGAAACAAACAAAAAATAAAAGTTTTGTAGAATTTGACATGAAGAGATATTTTTTTTTAACTTCTACGAGCACTACCATCTGTTTTTAAAAGTTCTTTTTTTGTTGCGATTTTCCGATAATTGCCTCAGACGATGTTATAAACATCTTAACGTGCATTAACGTTTAGTTAATGTATTATTTGAATTAGAGTTGCAAGCCAGTAGAAATAAGAAATAACAATAAACTAGTAAATAGGATATTAAAGTAATAGGAAATAAAATCAGGTAAACTGATATAACCAAGTGCCAGTATGTTTTTTTTAATCAGTGATAAACGCAATTATGATAGGCCCATGCAGAAAAGTTATTTTTGCAATAAATCTCCGAGTTAAACTCCAAAAACAAAATGTGCTGGCAATAATAATAATGATGCAATAGGCCTACGATTCGCTGATATGTCTGTTTCAAGTTTAAAGCAGCATTAAAAAGTTATGAATGAATAAAAAGTCAATATGAAATCTGTCAGGAATTACATTAGGTATATTGCTGCACAGAAACGAATATAAAAAATACATTAAAATATAGCCTAAAGTGAATATCGGTAGCTACATAACCATAGAATACACAATATAATATCAATATTCAACGGCTAGCTGTTATAAATCGTTTATTTACATTATTTGAATTATTATTTAACCCAGACTGACATCGTTATGAAGAAACAAATTAATCAAGGTTTCTAACAATATAAATATACGATTGGCAATTTGTTACGTTTTTTAATATATTGTGGGCCATGAAAGAATATTCATTACAAAATTAATATTGATATACTCGTTATTTTGGTACCGGCAACCGATTTGGCCCTAATTCAATAGGCTTGTACCCAAGAACGTCATAAATTCGTATAACAAGTTTTTAAAAAATCTGATAAAGCGTATTTGAGTTATCCGCGCCTTTGTGATATATTACCATAAAAAGGCACTAAAGTGGGCATTATTCCGGTACCGGCCAACCGATTTGGTCCAATATCAACAGACTTCTTTCCAGGGACAATATAAATTCGTATACCAAGTTTCATGAAAATCTGATAAAGCGTATTTGAGTTATCGCGTCTTTAAAATATACACTAAATTAGGTTTTACTCCGGTACCGGTCAACCGATTCGGTCCATTATCAATAGGGTTCTTCCCATGAACATTATGAATGTATATACCAAGTTTCAATAAAATCCGATTAAGCGTATTTGAGTTATCGCGCGTACAGACACACGGACGGACGGACAGACATTTTCCCTCCCCACACACAATCTCATAAAGTACCATACTGGCACTTAATAAAATCAGGTAAACTGATGTAACAAAGTGCCAGTATGTTTTTGTTTAAACAGTTATGACTGCAATTATGATATGCAGAATATGTTTTTTTAAATTGATTTCCAAGTTAAGCTCCAGATTTATTCATTAAGCAGGGCTTACGGAAGAACAAAGGTCTAGTTTTTTTTTAATGAGATTAAAATCTTCCAGCATCACCTGAACTGTACAGATATGTGATATCATGACAATCGCACACTCACATAAAAATGTCAAAAAAAAAATTTCAAATTGGCCGGTTTCGGGTTTTGAACCATGGACTCCAGAATGTGAGGCCAAAGCGTTACCATCTCGGCCACCGGGGTCATTTTAACGGTCTAGTTGGATAAGCGCTTGTAAATCGATAGTGTTTTTTGTCATAGCTACCTGTATTTTAATTTCCAAGGCCTTATAAGATAACAGTAAAACAATAGGCAGTGTTGTCAAGATAATTGATTTTCATTTTTTTTATAAATTCTTTCGAATACGTATATTACCATAAAATAGGCACTAAATTGAGCATTACTCCGAAACAGGTCAACCGATTTTATCTATTATAAATAGACGTCTTCCCATGGACATTATAAATGCGTATACGAAGTTTCATAAATATACGATAAAGCGTATTTGAGTTATTGCGCCTTTAAAGTAGACATTAAATTGGGGTTTACTCCGGTACCGGTCAACAGATTAGGTTCAAATTCAATAGGGCACTTCTCATGAACGTCATAAATGAGTATACCAAGTTTCATGGAAATCCGATACAGCGTATTTGAGTTATGGCGCCTTTCTAATAGAAAGGCGCCATAATCTATTAAAATAGGCACTAAATTGGGCATTACACCGGTACCGGTGAACCGATTTGGTTCAATATCAATAGGGTTCTTCCCATGGACATTATAAACGTGTATACCAAGTTTCATTAAAATTCGACAAAGCGTATTTGAGTTATAGTGGAGACTAGACCTATGTAGACAGTCGGGACGCTTTGAGGATTAAGCCATTGTCTGGCACTTAAGGAGTGGTATATGGCATATGGTTTACTGACTGAAGGCACTCGTCTGGTGCCCACGTGGAGTATGTCAAAAATTCAGAAATGAGCATTGATTGGTTGCACACGAAATTCTATTGGCTGTCAGGCAAGTTCAACGCCAAGAAAACATGCTGAAAATCCAGAATATACAACTCTATTGTCCAAGACACCCTCATTTCAAGTTATTTGCTGCGGATTATGAGGGTCTGTCGGCATTGCCTTGAAGAAAGTTGTATATGTAGAAGTTGGCTCCACTATATCGCGCGTACAGACACACGGACGGACGGACAGACAGACAGACAGACGGACAGACATTTTTCGTCCCCACACACAATCTCATAAAGTACCATACTGGCACTTAATAACTAGGGCTGTACCGATTAATCGATTAAATATTTAATCGTCGATCAATTACATTTTCCGATTAATCGGTTTAGTCGAATTCTGAAAAACGTTTTTCGAGAAATGGGTCAAATGACCAAACTCCTTTCTCAGTGCCGAGTGAGAAAGTTTTTAGTGCTGCCGGTATTATTGTAAACAAGCTACGATCGTGTCTTGAACAATCAAATGTCAACAAACTCGTGTGTCTCAAGTCTTGGCTGAAAAAGTAACCGGAAATGTAAGTTTTGTATATATTTTTTTCAGTAGTTAACTAATAATGGTATTCATTAATTCAGGATTTCTTCTGATTATCTGTAGTGTAGTAGTTATTAAACGTGTAAAACAATATTAAATGTACACTTTGGTTTCGTTTAAAATACCGACTTGTTTGTCAATTAATCGATTAAAGTCAAGCGTTAACTTGATTAAAAATTTTAATCGATTTTCAGCCCTAGAAATAACAGAACATTAAGTTTTGCTTAACATGCAACTCGATCTTGCATGAGGGCAAAATGTGCAAGGTGGTTATTAGCTAATCTTAGGCCTATAGGGAAATTTAAATAGAGACAAACTTAAGATCGCGCAAAAGGTGGAGAATTATGTGAGTCACACTTAAAATACTTTATTTTGTATACATATGTATAGTACAATTAACTTATTGAAGTCTCATAGGCCTTTTTTTAGTCGTAAAGATGTAGAAACGATAAAACTGAATATGAGTTGTCTATTAGCAAACCACGCTGTCTCCAATTTTATTAAAGATAAATATGCTAACTTCTATTTGTTAAATGCTACTTGTTAAAACGACACATATTTAGTGAGATGTTGCAAATCTCAGTTCCTCCCTTATGTCGGATTCGCAACACTACACTAAATATTAGGGATGGGTCGATACCATATTTTTTCGATACTCGATACCGATACATGATTTTTTCCTCGATACCGTCAATATTACCAGTTTCAAAAAATAGTACCCGGTACATTAAAAATTAAAAGTTGAGAGAACTGTGTAATACCAACTAAATTAATTGTGTATACTTAATGAGACAAAATTTAATATCATCAGTAGCCTATAACTATTTTTAAACTCTACATTAAAACTAAAATTAGTTTTTGAAACAGTCCACTTATAAGTTTTTGTTCAAAAATTACTATATTTAGTAGACTATTAAATGCAGAAAGAGATACCGCATTTCCTTAAATTGTAGAATTACCAAAGTATCGAAAAAGTAGCAAGCGAGTTTTCTGAAGTATCGCTCGATGCCGATACTATGCAAGTATCGAGAGTATCGAGGTATCAAAAGTATCGAAAACCCATCCCTACTAAATATGTAGGAAGAAATGCATTAACTTGTTAGAAGTTAGCATCTCTATGTTTTATCAGAATGGAGTTTGCCGGGTTTGCTAATAGACTCTTCATAGTCGTAGCAGGAGACTAAATATTGAGGCTTTGTTTGAATGTAGACATAATTCGATAATCGATTCTCCTGCTTCATCGCACTCCTATTGGGCACGCGTGATTTCGCATTTAACTACTCAGGCCGGAAGTTTACTTTGTCTATACCCGATGCGGTAACCAGAAAATAATACGCCTTCGTGTATTGATTGAGTAGGTATTGTAGGAGACGCAGCCAACCATAGCTGGAGTGAAAGTTTTGAATGCATTGTCTGCAGTTTGTCAAGAATTTAACGAATAGGCCTACTGTAATCTGAAACATGAGCCGATTAACAGGGTACAGGATTATTAAATATAGCATGTGGATGCCATAACTTCCCTCTTTCAAAACCTCAAATGAAGGGCTACCAAATTAAATACGTCAAAGGATTCGAGGTGAAATATTAATACAGTATGTGATACCCTTACGTAGTCCTAGGTTAGTGATCATGCTATAACTTCGGAAATAAAACTATGGTCAAGCACGTCCAAGTCAAGATTGACGAGGAAAAGAATGACAATGGAAAATTAATTTAGAGGCTGATAAGTATCTGTGAAAGGATTGGAGAATCATGAAACACCACTGTTGGAAGTAAAGCGGAAAGTGAAAATAAACCGAAAAGCAATTCAGTATGTAGTAGCTTACATATTATAATCGATACGATATACATTTTTATACAGCCCTACAGCACTTTTGTTGGCCGCGATAGTATAGGGTAGGGTGCCCGCGGGTCCAAACCTGACAGCGATCGATGGATTTTTCAGGACATCAGAATCTTAGACACGAAGTCCTCTGGAAGAGGCCATGAGCCGGGGGTCCCGTGTCGTAAATTTTGGTAGGTTAAACATCTGCAAGCCTACATTAGAGCTTCTGGACTAAAGGCTCTGGCCTCTAGTCATACAGATACCTTACTTTCCTCTAGAGGGCTGTTGAGGCAATGGGCTTAACATCTGTCACTCTGTCCTCTCTAGGAAAATAAGCTCTGCTACATTCATCCCGAAATCACATTTCAGAGACTGCGATTGTTCAACCCAATTAAAGCACATCCGAAATTCTTTATCCGTTAGAACAGGGCTGTCCAACATGAGGCCCGCGGGCCGCCCTCACTATTTTCGGCCCGCTCCCGCCTCTAAATGTATAAAGTACCCTCAAATACGAAACTTATAAAGTCAAAATATAGATGTTCCCTCTCTGATAAGTCACTTACTCAGTTGCTTCGTTTATCAACAACAAATATTAAAGTTAATATTGATGCATTAGTTAGTGAAAACCATCATCCTCAAATTTCCCACTAATTTTTTTTGTAATTTGATATTTTATTAATAAATTAAAATAATAATACAAACGCGTATTTTTTCTTTATATACCATACCTATTAAAACTCACTGATTAAGTTGCATACGAAGTATTTTACAATGCGGCCCTCCAAACCGCATATTTTTAAAGCGGCCCTTGGGGCGCTTGCAGTTGGACAGCCCTGCATTAGAACATCCGAAATTTCTAGACTTGTACAAAACAGAGTATTATATTATCCATTAAGTCATTGTAGCCGGTCATTGCAGCAGTCTATTGAAAAAAAAATCGATAGACGCTAGAAAGGTTTAAAACTTTGAATCGTAGCTTAAATTGCATGCTAATTTTCAAATGCCTTTTTTCACATTCATATATAAGCTTACATAATTTCTTCACAATCAGAATATTGATAAATTGAAGTACTACTACAGTACTTCTATAAATGTTAAACTAAAAAGCTGAAAATTTTACTGTACATTCTTATTAACTTTTTACTGAACCTTTTGTTCTGTATTGAAACTCAAGGCAACTACTAGTAATCCAATTCACCTTTAATAATAATGGTAATTCCTTTATTTATTTAACCTTTAGAAGGCTATTAGAAGCAATCATCAAGTAAAATCATCAGTGGGATCTAAATTTCAAATCGATGGAGAAAATGCCAATAGAATAGCTGGTTTCTATGAATGACAAGCATAACACAAGAATAAAAGTCCTCATATTTTACAAGTAGCATTGCTCTATATATCTTATTATTTCTGCATTTATACAGCTTTCGAAGTGACGAATGTATATGTCAGTCGCAATGAAGAGGTTAAAAAATAGAAACCTGAACACGCGACAATATGCCCTTAAAAATTAAATAACCACGAACCCTACTGATCGCAGAGTAAAACTTGGATTCTTCAGTAGGCCTACTTATGTAACAAAATGTAGAAAACAGTATGTCACTTTCGCGTCTTTAAATTAAATTTTTAAGTGAGTTTTACCGTTTTTATTTATTACTTCATATCAGAAATACGCATTTTATAAATTCGAAATGTGAGGTGGTTCAGAACAAACTTGGGTCTCTTATCAATTTTTTTGAAAAGATACGAAAATCATGTTCAAAACATTTTTCTGGATGTTTTGGTCATGAATCAGTGTCCAATCCGGTATAAGAATATGTGAAATTTCAACTTATCGCAAGTGTCTACGTCATAATTTTATACTTTTATTTTTATCACTTTCATTTTATCTTACCAGCACGCACTTGAGTTTTGTGTAAATTTACAAGGACTGAACAGCTCCTTTGATTTAAAAAAAAAAAAAAAAAAAAAAAAAAAAAAAAAAAAAACAACCAGTAATCACTGAACTCAGTGATTGGGTATGTAAAAGCTGCATATGAGAAAAAGGAGATATGAAAATAATGTAAGTTACTATTTAATGCGTGAAGCGTTATAAACACCGTATAATAATAGTACAACATTAATGACACCAGATATTAGGCCTATTACTGGTACCGGTACCAAAGAGTGTACTCTAAAAAATAAAACAGCAGATCTTAACGAAAACTGTTAGTAAGTAGTAAACACCTATTTAGCACCTACAGTAGAGTCCCCCTATTCCGAACTAATTGGGACCGAACACCGTTCGGTTTAGCGGGAATTCGGAATAGGCGGATTTTATTAATAATGTCAACGTATTGACTTGTTAAGGCGTAAATTAAGTGCAGGGAATTGTATAAATGGAGTCGATAAGTGCTGTAAGTAACTAGCTTTCATTCCAATTTAGTTTCAGGCGTTTTCATCAAGCTTAGGCTCTATGTATGTTTCTATTTAACTTCTTTGTATAACAAATGTACGTTTTTTCAGGAACGTCTTTTTAATTTCACCTGTTTTTAAGTTTAAAAAATCGGTATTTTTTCTTAACTCTGTTCGGAATAGGCAGATTTTCGGAATAGCGGGACTCTACTGTATTTAGGGGGTGGTCCTAAACTGATCAACCAGAAAATTACTGACATCTTCCCTTCTTAAGTGGCACAAAACAATGATTTTTTAACCAATGCTTAAATCTCATATTATTGGGGGGTCCGGAGTCACAGGACCCGTCTTAAATACGTCCTTGGTTAGCAGCATCGCCATCATAGCGATACTTCGACTGTTTCGCCATCGGCTATCTCAACGCCTCCTAAATGACGTTAGTTATCTCACTTACAATGAAACAAATGATGAGTTTTGTTATTTTTCGTGGTTTTTAATTATCATTACATGCTTAATTCTGTTAAGCATTCGCTAAATAATCACAATAAATGTATCTCGAGGTCTGGATTCTTCGAAGTTAAAATTATCAAAATCCGGATCATTTAGTTATATTGCCTACGAAAAAAAAATGTTTAAACTTTAAGCCCATGTTTTATTAATCCCATTATAATTTCCGCCATTTACACACAAGTACGGTACCTGCTAGAAACGTTTTCGCAATTACTGTTCTACAACATTTGACTATAGTAACAGCATTGTTAATGGTAGGTAATGATCGGGATTAACGTCTTAGGGCAGGGGTTCCCGACATTAACCCCTTGACGACCCCTTTTGAGATGTGGAAAGTCACTACGCCTCCTACCATTTTTAATAACTTTGAAGAGAAGATGTACAAGACAACATAACAAACACAACATGTTTACAAACAATATTAAATCCAGTAGTGAAAGTAATGATTAAAAAGTCACACTGTTTATGAACCAGTTTAGTAATTCTATTATTATGTCAGTGACAGTGTTTTGTCTCGATTAGGCTTCGTATGTTTGGTTTCATTTTGACATTACACAACGATAATCACTCGCGACATCTAATCGACAATGCCAACACCTGGTGGTATACTGGGACTGTGAGTCAGTTGGAGAATTTAATGTTGTACCGGTACGTTGCCATGGTAGCTCAGTTGGTTAGAGCATCGGCACGGAGAGCCGAAGATCCTGGTTCAAATCCCGGCTATGGTATTGAAATTTTCATTCTGACTTCAACTTTCCAAGTAATTTATTGTCACAAACATTTACAAAATAGCTTAAAAGCTGGTAAACTGGTGACTCGCTAAAAAAAGGGGGAAAGAAGAAAATACAATGGTATAATGCTAGTACTATATATACAAATACAGTTTTTGAAAAATGTAAAATATGAGGTGAAACATTCTTTTAAATAACCGTATAAATTATACATTTTTGTCCTGAAAAAAATCACTTATTGAATAGTGTTTTTTTTAAGTTTTGCTTTAAATTGTTTATCATTCAATTGTTTAAAAGATAGTAAATTTTTTTCGACATTCTACACAAACATTTTATTAATTCCAAATCATTCTGCCCCCAAGACTGTTAATGTGCTCCCCAGGTTGGGGGGAACCACTGCCTTAAAGACAGCATGTCATTACTCATAGAATTTAATTAAGTAATATTAACTACGTAACTGGGTGCCAACTTCGGTGGAAAAATGTGCCAACTTTTGGTACTTAATCAGTAGCGAACTGCTGTTGATGAGAAGGAGAATTGCGACCCTTCCCATCATAGCATGCGGGCCATAATACACACTTCATTATTAACACCCACTTCTGACTCCAAGAGAAAGTCTGCTTCTTGGTGAATCCCCCAAGGGTCGTGTCATACCCTGCTAACGAGCTTGATTATATTTCCAGGGATGCAACAGGGAGGTTCGTCCTGCATATTGTTCACTTCCACATAACAGCGGAGTTATATGAGAGATGTGTGAAATCCTCTCTGTGTGACTGAACTGTACAACACTAGGAATTCGCAAAATTATTTCCGTCTTGCTCGATATCTCCGCGAAACGATCTCCTTTTTAATGCACGCAATTAAAATATACCAGTAGTTAAATTACAAAGATATAAGCTGGAATTTCAACTCAACCGTAGTAATTAAGAAGTAGGAAATAAGCACAGGTAAGACATAGGACAGATTTACTTGGGCTACACAGGTTGAATAGAGCACAATAGGCCTACTAAAAAAAAAGTTTCCTGTTACCGGCAATGATCGGTAACCTATAAATATTATTTCGTGTTACTGTACAAAAGTGTAATTTAATTGATCTTCCGTGAAGAGTTACTAAGTTATTATTTTATGCATTATATTTTTGAGCACATTACGTTAATTTAATTTGTACATAAGCTTGTAGCAAAGTCTTACGGTTTAATTAAAATATAATTTTTATTTAGTTTCGAAACGATTTGCGTTTTCTATAGGTCTACCTACACACTAAAATTAAATATTATTGTTAGACATTCCTTAAATTATTCACTTCGAAAGATATTTACGTGATGTGCTTACAATAATGAGGATTAAAACTTTTATTTGAATCAATTTTTTCGTAAAAATTATCTGAAGTGTAGTTATAAGCTTGCCATCGTTTGTACAAATCCAAGTCCTGCTGGCGAACAGTAGACTACACACGAGGATGAAACAACTAGAGACGCACTCCCTACAACATGGCATTTTATTCTACAACGGAATTTTAGGTGTAAAGTTGCATTGCTCATGATTTGGATAGAGAAAATTGCATAAATGCACATAAGGTTTTTTTAGCCATCATCTACAGCCTATATGGTGTTTCCAACTACAAAATACCGAAGGAGAATTTCACTGCTATTGGCGTACACATGCGTCACCTCAAAAATTGCACGAAGACAGAGTTATAAGCTTAATGCATTATTATTATTTTTGAAATATGTTTTAAAATTGTCACTCATAGAAACAAACTATTTCATATAAATTTTTCCACTTGGTTTCAAGCTTATAACTACTAATGATAGAAGGCCTCGTCCCAAGCCATCGTCCATCTACAAAAGAATATAACAGCATTGTTCCATAATCCGAAGATCTGCACCGACTTCGACACCGACAAATTGTTATTTAATAACAGGAGCTCTGGTGGTGGCGTGGTTTTCCCCAGTGTTGCCGCTGTCATTCACTACTTCTTAAGTAAAGTAAGTGATGTGGTACATATTTGGCAACATTGAACTGGACTGCACACAAGTGTGAATACGCCTAATTACTAGGGCTGTACCGATTAATCGGCTCGATTAATCGATTAAACATTTAATCGTCGATCAATTACATTTACCGATTAATCGGTTTAGTCGAATTCTGAAAAACGTTTTTTGAGAAATGGGTCAAATGACCGAACTCCTTTCTCTCGCTTCTCCGGCCTTGGCACATCATGTGTCATTCAGCCTATTGTGTCCAAACAATTTCCGTTATTCAGAAACTTAAAGGGTAGTTTAGTCAACAAACTCGTGTGTCTCAAGTCTTGGCTGAAAAAGTAACCGGAAATGTAGGCTAAGTATTGTATACATTTTTTCACTAGTTAACTAATAATGGTATTCATTAATTCAGGATTTCTTCTGATTATCTGTAGTGTAGTAGTTATTAAACGTGTAAAACAATATTAAATGTACACTTAGGTTTCGTTTAAAATACCGACCTGTTTGTCGATTAATCAATCGATTAATCGGTCGATTAATCGATTAAAGTCAAGCGTTAACTCGATTATAAATTTTAATCGATTTTCAGTCCTACTAATTAAAGTTCCCGCACGAAATCTGTGCCGATTGCCTATATCTTTGCATTATGTTTTCGTGGGGACTGTAGCTTCGATTGGCCTGCTACCTATCTCTCTTGCACAACAGTACCTTCCTTTATATTGCTAAAGGCCAAGCTATCTCTCTCTTTCGCACTAGCATATCTCTCTCTAGCGAGTAACAGTCTCATCGGCACAGATATCGTGCGAGATCTTTACCTTTCTATTCACTGACTGACAAGTCGAAGAAGATTAGGGTGGCAGCAGATAGGGGAAGTTCTTCGAAAAAGAGCCTTTAAAAAGTGGCATCCACTCTACTTTACGAATTCTAATATTAAAATGTGAAGTCAGCTCTGAAGGGTTAATTACAATGTTGAAAAACGCATGACATTAAATATCGTAAATCTCCGTTAGATTACAATTCAAGGAATAACATATTAAGGACAGGCGTGACAACCACGATCAGCATTTTGTTACTGAACAGACGTGGTTGATTTTTAGGCGCGCATCTTTTATGCAGAGCAAATCAGAAATTCTTTGAAGAAAATCAATGCGTGAAATATTGTTGGCTGGCGGTAATTTTCGTACTTTTTTCCGTTGGGACATTTACCCCTTTTTCGCTCCATTCTGCCTACAATTCCTTTTTGTTCCTTTATACTACACCTCTTTGATATTTTTCATCGTACATTTTCTAATTTAGGTACCAGAATTATTATTATTATTATTATTATTATTATTATTATTATTATTATTATTATCATCATCATTATTATTATTATCATTATCATCATCATCATCGTTTATTCCAATTCCCGACTGTTTTCTTAATTATAAACTTTCAATGAAATGCTCAAGTTGCAGTGATTACAAGAGTCTACTTATAGTCAACTCATTTTAAGTTTGTAACTAATTTGATGCTTTACAACATAATTCTAAAAACTATTTAAAACTTTAAGATATAGCCTATTATTAATTTGAAGTACAACTTTTTTTTTTGTCTTCTTTGAAGAATAAAAACTGGTCTAGCCTATAGAATACAGCAATAATGTGGCCATGTTTTAGATGTGTGGGTATGCATAGGTTAATAAGAACATTTGTGAAAACAGTACATTTTTGCCCCTTTGTAACCTTATTTTAAATTGGGAAATTACTCATGAAAATTACTTTACCATGAATATTCCCTTTAAAATCCTTATCTTGTTTATCATCCACTATGCGCGATTAATAGAATAACCAGAGTATTTAAATAAATATTGTTTGATCATCGCTAGAATAAAGATAAGAAGGGAATGGAACAAAACGAACAGAAACTAGTAGAGAATGAAATTATAAACATGAAAAAATTAGGAAGGAAAAAATAAGAAAGGGGACGTGGAAGAAGAAGAAAGGCGATTTCCATATTGTAGAAATAATTATCAGGGAGATAAATGCATAATTGAGAAATAGGAGATTTACGTAAGAAGAAACTTTTAAGTACGCCTTATATTACCTTTCATTGCCGTCTAGAGAAATAGCTTGCGTGCAATTAGGTAATTAGTCAGACATTACATAAAAGCGTCTTCTTTTCCAACTTACACGGCACTGTTCCATTCTGTATCCGGGGACTTGAGAAAGCACTTAATTTTTCCTTCTTTGTTTTCGTATAGTCTATGAGCTATTGTACATCGCCAGACTTCTTGCAGAAATAGGAAATAGGCTATTCTCATAAGTAATAGGGGTATGAAAGGTTGTGATATAGTGCATTATGCTTTAAGCCAGTAATAGAATTTATTAAGATAAGAGTCTTCTTTCTTTCTTTCTTTCTTTCTTTATCTGAGTTTTACCTCTCACAACCCGCCCGGGCCTTAGCCTACAGGGCGCGACCTGTCGGGAGAGGGATTACCTTTGGATCACATACATACTTTTTTTGACGAGACAAGGACATGGATGAGTGATCAGCCCAATGCCGGGGCCACCTTCGAGACAACACGAACACATAGGACGAGACAACACGAACACATAGGACGAGACACACCATTCACACACACACACACTCCAAACAAGGGGAGGATGGGATGACGATGATAATGACGGCCAGATGATATCTGGGGACCACAAGGGCCTAAAGTTACCCGACATTTGTCTCACAGGTGAGGAAAAACCCCAGAAAAAACCCACCGAGGTATCTTGTCCCGACCAGGAATCGAACCCACAGCGGTGGACTTAAGATAAGAGTACGTATCTTAATTACCATTACAGGCAAGTTCCATACAGACAGCAGCTCATGGCTTCGGTGAAATCCAAGTTTCCTTTCGGTTTTCTTGAAACCACCGGATTTTGACAACACGATATAAATTCATTTCAGTATGATATTAAAATTAACACGAACAGAATTTAATTTATTTCAAATACAGGCTGATTATTACGCAGTTTTCAGCTGCTACTCTCAAGGTATCAAGATCGATCCGTGTTCGATAGTGATAATAATGAAGATCAATTTCCAAATGAGTAACATTATGACACCGTTACCTCACACGGTTGTGTGCACACCGGCACAGTCGCATTTTCGTGCACATCGGCATAGTATTTTTATCTTGCAATATCATCGTGCTCATCGCCACACACCCTTTGTAGGGGTGGACATAGAGACAAAGTTGGAATTACATTATCGTATTGAATGCAATGGAGTTCACAGTAACTGCTAATTAGACAGACAGATAGACACTTCCTTTTATTATTATAGATACATACTGTGTACATTAATATTATAATTGTATTGTTTAGAAATCATTGATAAAGTATCTGCCTGCGATTGAATGAGACTTTGAATTAACCTAATCTAATCTAATCAAATCTAATCTAACCTAACCTAACCTAACCTAACCTAACCTAACCTAACCTAACCTAACCTAACCTAACCTAACCTAACCTGACTTAACCTATCTAACTTACGAAACCAACGGCCGGTTTCCTTAGCCGCGGTAGCTAAGGGGTGCTGCCTTGAAGCCGTGGTGAAGGAGGCTGTAGGTTTGAGTCTCTATGTCCACCCCTAGCCCCAACGGGTTGTGTGGCGATGAGCACGATAATATTAAAAGATAAAAATACTATGCCGATGTGCACGAAAATGCGACTGTGCCGAAGTGCACGACACCCCCACACGTAATAAGCGTATTATAGTATGGTCGAATAAAAAATAAATTATATTTATGAAACATTCCAATATCCCTATATAACGGTAATCAGCTTAGGCCTATGGTCAAAATCATATTAAAATTATATTTTACATTAGAGCTAAGCATCTTCAAAGAAGGGCTACGAAGCATGCCACCCGACTAACTCTGACTTTTTTTTAGTAGGTATGTAGTTTTAGACATAAGTTAAATGTAGCTGTAGTTGTATAGTTGGATACCAGTAGTAGTAGAATTATTTGAATTGTATTTAGCTGTAGAATGTTGTTTTAACTATCCGTAGGCCCGGGTTCGATCCCCGGTACTCCCTCGATTTTTCTGAGGTAGGGAGGTCTCGAACGAGTGCACTCAGCCTCGTGATACAAACTGAGGAACTACTTGCTAGAGACGTAGCTGATCCGGTCACGAAAACCACCATTAACGGCCGTGGGTGTCGGTATGCTGACCACATGCCCCCAATCCTGCCATCTGCCTATGGTAGATGATGCAGCGGTCGGGTGGTAAGCAGATGTAGCGCCATGGACTTTTAGTACTAACTTATAAAATTGAAATAACTGTGTGGAGCATAATATTAATTTGTTAATATATTAATTTGTAGTTAATATTTATATTCTGAGAAAACAAAATAAAATAAACGTAGCAAAATAAAATCATAACGGGTTACGACCTGGTGTAGTAACCTAGATACCAGGACATAATATGCATTTTATTTCTCTTACTACCACCTTACTCACAAAATACTTTGTTTTAGAGATTTTCTCGAGAATAACCCTTACGAACTTTCGAAATTTTGTTCACTATATAATTGACCACAACGTTTAGAGACTGTCCTGCTACAAGATGAAGTCTGCATTGCATGTGTGAGAGGTAGTGTATGTCACACTCCTGTGAGGAAAGAGTTTTGTCTATGCCGGACTACGAAGTAAAAAATGAAAACATAGCATTATCCGTCTTTATGGCAATGCAAATCACGCGAATGTCTCACACAATATTTTTAGAATCTCTAAATCGGTTGTAGCCGACAAAATTAAGCGTACAACATTCACGTTTGCACAGAAGAATCTAATGAGGTGCAAAATAGTCCACTGCCTCACAGAGCTGATATTACACAAATTAAAATATACGGAAACATACGTTCATACCACGTTAATATAAGAAAGGTTTAATACAGGAAAATGTAGTAGAAAGTTAGTTTAACATTCCGAATTCAGTATCTTAGTATCTCGACTCATTTTTTAGACAATAGAATTACATCATTGAATGTTAATACCTTAATTTAGAAAAAAACAAAACACAACAATAATTATTTTAATTTTGTATTACCATAAAATTATGCTAATTAATACTAATCAAACAAACGAGAATAATTTACCCATTAATCACCTGTAGCCTAAATTCTGTAATACTACGTATGCATATATTTATTATAATAATATACTGTATTTCGATACGAGTGTCCTATATGCATCACTGGAGAATCAAGAAACAGTTTGGAAAGAGCAGAAAACGACTGAAAGCACTTAAGGGAAGTATGTACAGTTTTTCAAAACAATTTTTAAAATGTTCAGTAAATTTTTAACTTTGGTACAAAAAATATTTAAATAGCTGCATTATTTTTAAAGTTAAGAATTTAAACGCAGGATGCTTCAGTTCGCTGTAAACAACTATTAGCTACCTATGTAATTCAATGTTATAAGTTTAATGCACTTTTCCCACAAACTACATTTTAAAGAACCGTTTCCCTGATGTTTCAGAAACTACTGAACAGAATTTTATGAAATTTTCTGTTCATGGTACCACACATTATATAAATTACAAAAATGACCAGAATATCTCTCCTTCAAATATTTTGCCTACAGTAAAAAGTAATTTGGGGCTTAAAATAACTCGAAGTTCTCGTTGCATAAATTTAAACATAAATAAAAAATATTATCTATTTAAGTACAGATTTGACGGGGGTAGAATAAGAAGCCGTATTGCAGGGACAGCTTAAGTGTCTGCCAATGAGTATGCTCTATCAAATGTCTGTAAAAAAATCCTATCAACTGATATGCTACTCATAGCTGTAGGCTTTGTGTTATTTGAGAAATAGGGATGTTTATCATTGGCCCTAAGCATATAAAAGAAGACAAAATGGGATGGTACATTTTCAGTTCTATGCCCACAGTAGGCCTATATTATGTCCCAGGTTTTAGGGGAGGAAAGTATGAAAGTGATATTGATTTTTTTATTTCTTCCCCCAAACGATTGTATGAAAACACGAGAGTGAGAAATAAAATTTTCCGTCAAGACAATACAATCTCATGTAACCGGTATTTCTGTTTCTTTTTATTTCAACCCCTATCAGGAATGGTATGTAGAAGCAACGGAATGAAAGATTCGACATCCTCTATGAGTCATAAAAAAGCTGTGGGAATAGTTTGAGTCAAGGTATATAAAGCTACTAAGGTAGCGCCATTTCTCGCGGCGGACTGCTTCATCAGCGTGTGACGTCATCCACGAGGGAACGATCGAGCATATGGCTGCTATTACATAGCAGTTGCACAGTCAGTACGTAGATTTGTGACGATATTAAACATATTACAAGGACAATTTTTGTGTCTTACTTTTGTCCTTTGCCTCTATAAAAACAGTAACCTCTACGTGCGAAATAAGCTGAAACATTATAGCCCAGGCGACGAACGAAAAATATAACAAAAAATCGTGAAGTAGTTGTCGGAGGGAATGTCCTAGTCCCGTTTTTAGGGTTTTCGCTTATATCTAAACAATGGTGCATCGTAGAGAAAATTTTGCTATACACAAAATTCAAGCTGATGACATTTCCTACAAGTTTTATCCTCAACATTTCTTTCTATTCCCAATAGTTTTCGAGTTATCCGCCAGCGGAAATAACAAATTTTCGAAAAAAAGCTCTTTCGCCTCACGCTTTTCGACTCATTTTGCTTTCTAGCACTTCAACCCTTAGGTATACAGCAATATTCTCATGAAAGAAGTTGTAGAGAAATAAATTCACTTTAAAATGAGTTGTCATTTGTTATTTTGTCTTGACATGTTCAAACGTTATAACAATTTAAAGTTTCGGTCAAATTTCGAGATTTCGAAAGAAAACGTACATCGCACTGTCTCTATATTTAGGGGTTATATCTTTGAATATAAGCTGTATATTGTGTATTTACATCATGAAACAAGTGAAGAAATATCACACAACAATTAAAGTTGAATTTATTGAAAATCCGATCACGGTAGAAGCACAGTACATGTAATGGAAAATACATTAGATTCCAGGCAAGAAAGGAAAAATAGGCACACAAAAAATCATGTAGTTTTGAAATTTGGCAGAGATGTGGAGGAAAGTATCCTAAACAACATAGTAAAAGTCCCCATGGATAGAGGGTGAGCGGGGGTGGGGGATGGGGATGGGGGTACTTTTAAATGTCGTTTCTTTCAGTTTTCTCTAAATACACAAAAAACTATGGGTTCTACCAAAAAAACAGTTTATGCACAAAATTAAACTACATAAAGTTCTTATAAAATTGATCTGACTGATATTTCTGTAGAATTAATAGTTCAGGAAATAGAAGGATATGAAGTATGACAGTTATCGAAATTCTGTTTTACATACACCTATATTATATTTTTTAACAATAAAGAAAGCAGACGATAATTAAATTAGCATGATGCCAAAGGCAAACTAGTTCTTAGGAAAATATACTTACTAATGGTTAATGTTACACATAAAACTCATTACCATTATTATTATTATTGTTCTTGTTGCAATGCTTAGCCGTTTTATGTTTCGTTAAAAAAATAATCGGTGTTTTGAAAGATGGTAAGGAATTAGATATATTTAGAAATTGTAAGAATAGTAGGCCCACCTATTACTTTAAATAAATGTTGACTTGTCTATGTGGCTCCTGGGAATATTTGCACATCATATTTTGTTACTGTGCAACTCGGTGTGGTGGAAGATACGGATGCCGAAAAACTGGTATCAAATGCTCATCCACAAACAGTATACCGTTAGAAGAAGATGAGCTTAAAATTGATGACGTCCAAGCAAAATAAGTTCTTTAGGCACTCTTTAATCAATGTTGTAGGCTATATGTGTATAAATACTGAGTGTTCGGTAGATAGAAAAATAAAACCCCAATTTATCATACGATTGACTAGGATTCCAGTATTGGAGACTGAAAAAATTAGACAACTAAACATTTATTTAAAGTACTATGTAGGCCTACTAGGTTTTATAATTTCTAAATATTACAATTTTTCCAAATTATATTTTAAACGAAAAATATAACAGCTAATAGGCCTGATTTATATTTCTTTTAACGTGCACTCATAGCAAGTGATTTTTATAAGCTTCATAACAATAATCATAATAATTAGTTTTATGTGTGATGTTTACCTTTATTACGAATATTATTCTAAGAACTGGTTTGCTTCATACCCTTCTATTTCCTGAACTATTAATTCTAAGAAATATCATTCAGATCCATTTTATAAGAACTTCGCATAAACTGTTTTTTGCTAGAAACCATAGCTTTTTTTTGCGTATTTAGGGAAAACTGCGGGAAATATTTAAAAGTACCTCCCACCCCCCGCTCACTCCCTATCCATGGGACTTTTACTATGTTGTTTAGGACACTTTCCCCCACATCTCTGCCAAATTTCAAAACTACATAATTTTTTGTGCCTATTTTTTTTCTTTCTTGCATGGAATATAATGTATTTTCCATTACATGTACTGTGCTTGTAACGTGATCGGATTTTTAATAAATTCAACTTCAGTGGTTTTGTAAGTTCCATGATGTAAGTACACAATATACAGCTTATATACAAAGATATAAACCCTAAATATAGAGAAAGTGCGACATATGGATTTCTTTAGAAATCTCGAAATTTGACCGAAACTTTAAATTGTTATAACTTTTGAAAATTTCAAAACAAAATAACAAATGACAACTCATTTTAAAGTGAATTTATTTCCCTACAACTTCTTTCATGAGAACATTGCTGTATATCTAAGGGCTGAGGCGCTAGAAGGCAAAGTGTGTCGAAAAGCGTGAGGCGAAAGAGCTTTTTTCGAAAATTTGTTATTTTCGCTGGCAGATAGCTCGAAAACTATTGGGAATAGAAAGAAATGTTTAGGATGAAACTTGTAGGACATTTTATCAGATTGATTTTTGTATACAGCAAAATTTTCTCTACGATGCACCATTGTTTAGATATAAGCGAAAAACCTAAAACGAGACCCCCCACCTTCGGGGACTTTTAGTGTGTTGTTCAGGACACTCCCACCGACAACTCTGCAAAATTTCAAAGCTACACGATTTTTTTTCTATTTGGTGTTTTACGACCTTTATTGACTGGACTATTAAGGAGGCTCAAGATTCTGAATATGGGTGGGAATTTTAATGCAGTAAAGACCTACACTGTATACATGATTTAGAGTGATGATGTGACGGTCAAACCAAAAGTAAAGGTGATAAATGAAGCCTAATATATATATATATCATAATAGCTATAGCTATAGGTACTATTAATTCATAATTACTTTTAAACACTATTGCAATCAAAACAAACTAATAGGCCTACCTTTACTACAAAAAAACATGCTGTTCTAATGTTTTAAAATTTCAAAGTTTATTTTGGAGGGGAAAAGATAAAAAAAATTAACTTCCTGGAATTTTTCCATCGGTTATAGGGTAAAAGCTATAAGTTTATCAAATTTCAAGATTCTAGCTCAACTGGAAGTGAGTATACATCAATGTTAATAAGTGGTTGATTAGACTGTCGTAGATGTAAAAGATGTTACGGTTATCTGACCAGTTTTCCCATGCTTATGGGGCAGCTAGAATCACCAATTGTTTTACACTTATGGCTGTTGTATGTGCCAATATTTTTGCCAAATTTTACGATTTTATCTATCCTGTAAGTGGGTCAAAAATTACATCATGTGAGGAAAATATACAACATTTACTAAAAATATACAAATGGTGCAAAATATGTTGCACAAACTTTCTCGCATATACGAGTTAAAAGCTACACAGAAAAAAGTAAATTAGAAAACAAATTTTACTTAATACATTTTTTTGATAAACTAACATGTATCTAGAACGGAAAGCATCAAGGCCGATCTTTATGTAAATGCTTTTAACGTGAAATAATAATAAAAATACTAATAACAATAATAATCAATGGCGGAGTGTGGATATTTTGACTGGGTTTACACGTTAGTCAGTAAATTTTGTTTGTCTACGTAAATTATGCATTTGACAAAACTTATTACCTGCCCATAACGAAAGAACTCTATTTGAGCAAAGAATGTTCATAAGAAAGCTAAAATATCCTAATTCATTAATAACCTGAAACACTAAATCATACTTGGAATCTTCTATGTGATTATGATCATCACCAGGGCCCGGATTCTAATGACATGTCATATTTTTATTGAAGCTGCATAGACATTGTCAACTTGTAGATAAATCCTAATCATGGCTTCTAGATTATAGAAATGCATTTTTATTAGGTCATATTATGTCATCTTATGCATTTTTGCATTTTTAGGGCATTTATTTCAATTTTAGGTCATTATTTTGTCATTTTCATGTCATTTCATTCAATATTTAGTCATTTTCATGCATTTACATTGAGTTTATTAACTTTTTTGTCGTCTTATTTTCCCATAGGGTAATATTTAAATAAATTACTTGGTTAGTATAATGCAACATTTTTTGTAGGATCTATTTTAAAAACTATTTTCTTACGTGTCTTCTCAAATGCTCCAATCAAGAACAAAGAACAAAGTTTTTAGACCTACAACATGCTTTCTGCGTTTACAGTCTTTACAATTATGCACAACTTTGTGTGTACAATAATAATTTTTATAAATAAAATATCAGTTTTTAGGTTATTCTTTACAGTTATTAAATCATTTTCCTTAAAATATAGGGTCATTTTATAGGTAATTTTTCAAACAATTTTAAGTCATCAGAATCCGGGCCCTGATTATCACGCAGCCATAGCACAAGATATGAACTTTAAATATTTAAGGACCATATCAAATAGTGAGGAAACCGACTGGCGAATAATGGTATAAAAGAAACTAATAATACATAAAACTTCACACGGAAACACTATGAAATGCACGTGCTACGGTTAATGTTTACACCATTTCCCTCGCGTGCGACGTCATCATGCGCGCCGAACGATATTAGGTAACTGCGCATGGCAAATGAGCACCCCTTGGAGTTTGAGTGTGATAAGTCGTTCTTCCTCATTTCAAATTTTACATACATATTATATAAGGACCTAGAATTTCAAAATCGAAAGTTCTTCATAAGTTAATATAATTTTAAATTACAAAATACAAAGCCCAGGCGACGCCGGGCCTTTTGAGCTAGGAAAGTTATACACAAGAGAAAAAAAAGATTTGTTTGAATTTGGAAGGAAACGCTCATCAATGTAAGTAATCATCGAGTGAAATCATCAGTGGGTTCTAAGTTTGAATTCATTGAGGAAAATTTCAGTAAAACAGCTTTTATCCATAAATAACAATTTAACTTACGGATTAAAAAAACCTCATATTTTGTATAACGCAGTACTCTATAGATTTCATATCTCTGTTTTTATGCAATATTTAAAATGAATTTATACGCCAACAGTGAAAAGATAGGGTTTTGCAGTTTAAATGAGCTATGCATAATAAGGAAAAGGAGACTGAATTTGGCCTTTATTTCAGTGCTTTAAGCTGTACCTATCTCCTTAAGGCATGTGCATTACATACAATTTTTTTATGATAGGGAAAAGTACAAGTAAAACTTATACATGGAATAAATAAATGCAAATATCTGCTGGCCAAGCTCCAAACGTACCACACTTAAAACATTATTTTTATCTTGGTGCCCTGCATTCGTGAACTTATCAAAAGTTAACGGGTTTCATACAAAGATGCTCCTGTGCGGTAAGTTAGGTTGCCGGCCCTGGGTGAAGGAAATTCGAGTTTCCACCATGATAGAATGAACAACACTAGCGTAATTATTTAAAGTATGAAAGTACAAATATAACAGAAGCTAAATTATATACAACAAAAAGCAATATAGTATGATTTTTCTTAAAACTTGTTTATGGTTGTTAATGTTTAAAGAGGCCCTCGAACAGCGATAGGCCATTCGGAAATATTTCCATTCACTGTACATATCTAGCCAAAAATGTAAGGGTAAAGCAATTCCTATCAGGCATTTGTCTCTGCAAATGGAGAAAACCCCCTGAAAAGCCCACAATCTGATTGCTGGGTCACGGGATCAGGATCTCCGTAATGTTTGTATTTAACTAACAAGAAGAATAATACAATATATTAATTCTATAACTACCCCAACTAAGCCAATGCAACTAAGTAGGCCTATAAAGAACAATGCAAATCACAAATAATAATAAATTAATAATAAATTAATAATAATAATAATAATAATAATAATAATAATAATAATAATAATAATAATAATAATAATTTATTTCACCATTGAGCAATACATTGGTTGCTAGAGGCTACTTAACAATACTTAAAATGTGATATCAACATCTACATTCAGAAATTCTTCAATAGAATAAAATGGATCTCCTGGTGAGTCTGCATCGAGGCAATGATAACGTAATGAATTGCGTCGTGTACAAGAAATTATTTAAAATCCAGGAAACAGTGGCTAGTTTCTAAACATGATTTGAAACGAAATTATATGGTTAATTCTATTATTATAATGAAACCTCTTGTTGAAATAGTTTATTGTTTGTTTTGTAATCATTTTTATATGTTGTTAGGCTTATTAAATTAATGATTATCTATTTTGTACTAAATGAACTAACCATGCAGAAAAATCTGCAGTGTTCAGTGTACTTCAAGCCATTCTACAGTATCCTAACTACAGTATGCAGTTCAAGCACAAATGTACGTGGTACTGCGGGGGAAAAAGAGAATGGGCAATACAAAAGCGGGCAAGGATTATGTTTATAGCTCTGCAAGATGAGTTTGTGTGTACTATTGATCTCAAGGGCTACGAATTCAGAACGGAAGCCAAAACTGGCTCAGGTTTTAGTAATAGCAACTTGCAATTGTTTTATTCACAACGAGTATAATTACAAAAAGCACTTGAATTTGAATTTTGGTAACTAGTATCTGTACACAATAGTATCGTATCTAACAAACCGTTTAGAAGTTTTCCTTGCCATACGTTATGTTTTCCTTGTCATACGTCTTTGAACTCTATATGCCGGCTATAACCGGCATTTTGTTGTGTTCATGGGTTAGATTCCGGGCCAGACCAATGGCATGTACAGCCTGTGCATTTAGACGTGAACACTTGCATGCGCCGCAGAGATAGAGCGGGACGGAAGGGGAGTGTGTTACTAGTATGGATCACGTGAGACTGATTCAACTGCGCATTGTGTTTACAGTGCTCTCGTCTAAATGCACGGACAGTACGTGTGAAGTGCTAAAAAACATGTTGGTTGTACCGTTGAGCTCGATCAATGAAATAATAATTTAATACCGTACCTTAAAGGCCTAGGCTAAATAAATCAATAGAGTTTAAGGTAATAAATAGTTATTTTACGTATGTGTGAGTAATTACGATAGTTCCATTTTTGTAGATTTACAGACATGTACAGAATTCCAATCTTCATAAAAAAAGAGCCATATTGACTTATTTCAATTAAAAATGCAGTAATTCAGCCGTGTCAATATTAAAGTTTTTTAATCAAATATATTTCAAGCAAGGCTGAATTACTGCATGTTTTAATGTACAGAATTGCCTTGTAATACGTTATTGTTTCAGTGTGCTAGATCATTGTTTCTCAAAATGTGGTCCTCCATTAATAAGTCGCCTAATTTGAGTATTATTCCAAAAGTGGCAGAAAAAATAAAATTAAAGGCAATACTATTTAGTTAAGAATCCCAAAGAAACACAAATTCTGTTGCAAAACATGTCTTCAATTCTGTTTAGGGACTTAGACACTTCAGACTGCAAAACACTGCCCATTCTTTGCTGGGGTTGAACCCTTATCACATTTATCATATTTGTTAATCCGTTACTCTACTCTCGTCCATAAAGAAGGGATTTTTTTTATCGCAAGAATGTGTTGGCCATTCTAGTCTTTCAAGATTGTGCTCAGATAACATACAACACACATCTATTTATTTCTCTGTTGGGTCTCCCATTATATGGAATTTATGATACTGTAACAAGGGCTCGTCGGGGTTCAAAATGAGAACACCGAGTTTATAATTGAAGGATGGAGGTTTCTTTATTTCCTACAACAACTGACAATACAGCCAGAAAACTCCAGACTATTCGCCAGTTCACTGTCCTGTTCAGTGCTCACTCTCACTGTGCTCAGTCCTAATTACAGCACTGTTCCGTTCCCACACACTGTGCGGACTCCCAGTCGAGATGATCCCACGTCGCGCCGGTCAACTCCACAGTCCTCGCTGCCGCTGTACGATCCACCCGTCGCGCAGAGTTCCCCGGGACGGCACTGCCTCAGCCCAGATCAGCTCACCAGCTATTCCGTTCACCCTTCCCTCCGGTCACTAGTTCCCCGTTGACTAGCTATTCCGCTCTCAGGTCCCTCCGGTCACTGGCTCCTCAGCTTCCCAAGACTCACTCACTTGAGGCCGCGCTGATCAGCCCTCTCCGTCCAGCTCACCCTCTGACGCTGACGCTCGCCGCTACTCACGGACTGCCTCACTGACTGTTCCCTCGTTGACCCTCTGACTCTTCACGGACTGTCTCTCCTCTGATGTACTGACTCTTCACACTGAACTGACTCATCACTCCTCGTTGCTGTCTCTGACTGAACTGACTCGCCGCTCGCTCGCAGCCCTATATATAGGGCCGACGAATATTCTAGAGTCGGTCTCTGGAAGGTTCCGCCCGCGCATTGTCTAGAATGTCCGCGCGGGGCGCGTGGCTCCACCTCTGGCCCCTCCCACGAGCGCGCACCGTCACTCACCGCGCCAGGGAGTAGGCCGCACCCGTCGGCACGCGGCTCCAATAGCCGTACTGCTGTCACGCCCACTGGCGCTGGTCTGCCGCCCATCCACTAGGGGGAGCGCGATCTTTCTAGACTCCATCGTTTCTCGTTCTTTCTAGCTTACTCCTCCTCCTATCAGCTTCTAGGCTTTTCTGGGCTTTGTCACAATACTGTAGGCTATGGAAATTATGACAGTACCAACCTACTCTACCGTCAGCTAGAAAGAAAGACGTGATTGCTGCAAATACTTCCTTATGTACAAATATGTGTTGAGTACATTTCTAAAATTTAGTTCGTATTGTTAAAAAAAAACTAATGCTCACTTTCTTCTGATAACTCTAGAACAATATTAAGGCATTTCAATTGAGAGTAATTTATAAATACAGTACAAATAAAATAATATCGACATAACCGGTATGGGTATTGTAATGAGCAGTCATAACTAGAAATTAATTTTAAAAAAAACTCGGAACCTTGAAAAAAGTTGGTATTAGAAGTGGTAGGCCTACCTACCTAGTTGAAAATAATGTAGTTTGAAATACAGTTTTAAACGATTTGACGTTGTGTTTATATTGTGTATATGATCCAGATTAGGTTCATAGTCATTCCGAAATCCGAGTTAGGTTTGTCGTAATCGAAAGAGCTGGTAGGCAGTAGGGATTATCGTGTCCACTCAGCTCTCAGTTTTTTTTCACTATTTTTCCTTCATTAAGCAGTATCTTCATTCATCTTTATCACCCCTAGCTCCGCTGGCACTGACTGTAAAGCAGGGAAAGATCGCCAAGAGAGAGAGAAAATATTCCTGAGATCTCGGCAGTTTCTTAATTATGGGTGAAAATTAATTCCTGGATATGACAGCATTTCGGGAGAGATTAAATGTCAAATATCCTGCATATCCCATTAAATTACATCCATATGCTATTCCTTTGTGTTCTTCATAGATCGCGTAGCATTTTATTGGACCAATTTCTCTTTTGAATTAAAATTTTCGTGTTTCCGATTAGGAAAGGGCATTAAAATTAAATACTTCTGCATTTTTAAAGGGCACGAACTTGCTTGAAAACGGAGTATGTAGACCTAATGTAATTAAACTAAGCATCTGTTCCTAGTTCTGGGTCCTTTCAAGTGCCTCGCTTAGTTGGGTAAACTCAATGGTCGTAGATTCAAACCTGATTATTTTTTAAAAATATTTTGCAAGACTCCGGCAGGGGCTAACCCATGGTTTCTGAAACTAACAAAGTCACACTTGTTAAAGCATATGAAGCTCAAGTTGGAGCGTCTAAGCTAAATGTGTCGTGTTTTTGCTCCCCCTAAAAAGACGAAAAATTTGGGAAAAGTATCCGCTTCTCACTATGTCCTAGACATGATAAGAGTGTCTGTCTGTGTGTCTGTACGCGCGATAACTCGAATATTTCTTAATCAAATTTTCATGAAACTTGGTATACACACTTATAGCGTCCATGGGACGAAGCTTATTGGTTTCGGACCAAATCGGTTGACCGGTATCGAAGTAACGCCCAATCAGGGGCCTAATTTCTGAAAATCTTACACTGAATTCGTCAAATGCAATTCTGATCCCATGACAACAATATTGTGTGGAGTGTTCACACAGCACTTTGGAAGCTGCAATACAATGGACTTTGACAAATAATTACTAGCGACAGGAATTATCCCACTTACTCCTTCACATACGCTTATCAAACTTTCTCAAGAAATCATGCCTAAAACTCAACAGTTTCTTAAAAATGGCTTATTAACTTCATCTGGCACTTTGTTACATCAGTTTCCTGATTTTATATCTGTCCTTATGTAAGTGACCATTTTAGATTTATTTCTTTGAGCAGAATCTTTTTATTTTATATTCTTACAGATAAATTTAACAACAATAAATTTAAATTTAATGTATAGAAATGTAAGTTAGGCCTATATGTTTTTATTTGAAATATAGTAGAGTGGAAATTTAAAAGTCGAGGTTCTAAGTAAACTGCCAAAAAGTTCCTTAAGCCTCTACACCTCTCAGTCATTGAGATAAGAAATTATGTCACCAAAATATAATATTATAGGCCTACATGCTTTTTGACAACGCAAAGTTTCACCTACGTTTTAGTGGACGACTACTATGACAGGCGACACGATGCAGATGAGCCAGTTGGCCTATGCCTTTTCTGGTTAAGATAATTTTTTTAAAAAGGGATGTTATTTGCACAAAAATATTGGTGAGAAGCTACGTTATTTGTACAACAAGACTGCAGAAAAGCTATGTTATGTAAAGAATAAAAACAAAACAAAAAAACAAAAAAAGTTGTGCAAAATATCACAGTCGCCACAGCATTAATAAGAGCTCTATGATGTAACAAATTTGAAAATTACATTTTTTAGGCATTATAAATATTTTCTGCGCCAGAAGGGGAACGATCTCACCATATCAGAGAGGCAGAATTAAGAGGAGTACGGTATGAAATATGTATCTTTGCAATGTTAAATTCTTAATTTCCAAATTGGCTGTAAACTTTCTGAGATACTGCTATAAAAATTATCTAGGTTATTTTTTTACACATCCGTCTACACTTCGTTGCACTGCTGTCATTCACGAACGAAAAAATGTACATTTAATTTATTCCAAAATATCGATATTTTCTTTGGACGTGGATAATATTTAACAAAACGTCATTATTGAAAAAGGTTCTCAGTCACAAAAGCTTGTTTCTACAACCGTTCTGAATGATACTTTATTGTGAGCATTTTTTTTGTCTTATTGGTCCAAGAAACGAGAAACGTGGAGTTTTTTTTCCCCCTAACAAGAATCCCCCCCTCCACGAAGCACAATAACGCATTGAAGAAATACGGTAGAACTCCAAATATCCGAGCTTCAACCATCCGTATCGCTTTGAGACTGTATTCACATGGTTCATGCAGTAGCAAGCATTGGAAAACTCTCTTTCAGGCCGATTAATTAATTGCGAAAAAGCAAAACTTTTAGAAGACAAAAATGAGGGTTGTCAGCAAAACAACTGACTCTGACCGATATGTACAAGATGTGACACTTACGTAGGTATAATATAACTCGATCGGTAAGACCTGAGCCAAACAAACGGCTGCACAGTAGTCTACGATGACGTAATCTAAACCTGCCTGACCTTCATAGAACGTGATGTTCTTCGCTAGTTCATACTGTACAGACCGTATAAAAACATCTTAGTTAGCCTCACAGCATTCAATAGTGAAGATCCAACAGCGAGCGATATTTTGTGAGTTACATACCATTACTTAAATAATATTTCATAACTAAAAAAACAAATACTTTATTCACTTTATTTTTGTTTTCAATAGTTACGGGCTATTATGAACCGCATAGTTTGGAATGAATAGTACATTATATGCATTCTCTTCTGCCCTTACTCCATTGCTACCGGCGGACGATAAGCTATCTGCACGTGTTTGGCTCAGGTCTTACCGATCGAGTTATACAGTACTGTGCAATTTAGTTTCTTTTAAAAGAAATTGCCTTTTTTAATGATTTATCCAATTATCCGGATATTTAATTATCTGAATCGGGTCCAGTCCAAAGTAATCCGGATATATGGAGATATACTGTAAGCAACTGTGACGGTAAATGTATCTCAATAACTGGTAAAGTTTTAGTTGGATTACAACAAATAGTTTCAGAGGAGTGAAAAAGTAGCATTTGTCGACATACAACTTTCCTATTCTCCTTAAACTTTTAACCGAGAAAGTTTTCGTGTGATTTCTTAAATTTTTCTCGTAAGAAATCTCATAGGTTGCACAGGGAAACTTTTGAAGTTTTCGTGTAAGGAAAATATAATAACGTAAATCAGAACTAAGTAGTTGAGTTTCAAATATGTAGTTATCTCTGGAATAATGAATACATGGAGAACGAAATTGTTTTAAAGAACTCCGAATACAATTTTAAAATATTGCAAGTTTTATGTAGAGTCTAATAGGCCCTAAACAACGAACGTGTATTCACCTATCGCTAGTGATTAGACCTGAGATTTTAAGGCAAATGCCTATTTTGCGCCATATGAAATAACATGAACATTTTTAAATATGTTGACATTTCATGATATATCACTTATATTTATAGAGTTTTATAGTGCCCTAAAATGCATAGTTGGACCTTTGGAGAATATTTTTACTATTTTAGTGCCTAAAATGCCTATTTTGTAGATTTAAAATAAAATTCAACTTCTGTAACTTTTACAATCATTCAATGCACATCCCTGAATGAAGAGCAGAACAGGAGAGGGTGGGGTTTTCACAGAAACTTGATTTTCCCAAACAACTGTAGCCAAAGGAATGCTGACTGACGGGGGAGCATTAGCTCAAAACATCAAGTAGCAGGTATATAGTAAGAAGGGACTACTGTGTCAATTTTTCATATAAACCAAAACTGTTTTGATAAATGTATTTTTAATTTTGCAATTATTTTGCAATTATATCTGTTAAGAATAGGTATACCACGTTTCTAACAGTAAAAAAAGATCACGTTACAGTTTAACTGCGTATTGTGGTTTTTTAAAGTCTATTTTCTGTCTATTTACACATTTTTAAAGCATATTTTAAGTGCCAATTTTCTCTTTTACAAGCCTATTTCCTTGTTTTAAAAGCCTATTTTAGGTGCCTAAAACTAATTTTTTTTAGAGCCTAAAATCCCAAGCCTACTAGTGATAAAAAATCCAAATCAATGCACCACAAGACGTATCCCTAGCTTTAAAAAATGCTTTCCATAAATTAAAGGTACACATTTATGATTGAACATAATCACTACCTTTTTTGTGTTGGTGTGGAATTTCATCACGTGGGGGGCTGCAAGGACACCACGTGTGATGACGCCCGGCGTCTTCGAGCGCCGCGAGTACACTGACGCTCCGTTCCCTGACAGCCGCGTCGAGAATAGCAAGCGCATGCGTCAGGAATTGAAATGCCAGGGGCGTATGTACTTTACAACCTAGGGTATAGTAACACACCGGTGTAGATTAAATGGCTCCTGTTTTAATTGGCTACGTTTCTATTGCGGAAAACGGTGGCATAGATGGCTTACTTTGTGCGAAGTTCTATTGTGGATCAGTTTTTGCTGAGACCACACGAGCTGTACATTCTCTTTAATGAATAGATAAAAAAAAAATCTGATGTGAAAGTCACATAACTTCCTCTGCCCAAATAAAAGTTAGGAGTATTCACATATCCTTGTACAGAAACGCAAGACACAATTTAACGCTAATTATACGATAATACCTGATAACCTCTTCTTTGAAAATGATGCGACTAATAAAAGTGCAGACTATATAGCAAACAAAAACAAGTGACTGCAGACATTTATTGAAACTTCCGTCGTTAAGAATAATTTCCGAACTTTATCGAATATTTCCCTCCAATATGTCTTTCTCACTTCATTCTTATCTATATTAATAAAAGGAAGTGTCTGTCCTCCGTCTGTCTGTCCGCGATGCCCAGCGAAATCTACTCAACGCAGAGATCTGAAATGTTATACATAGGCGGACTAAAGGGTCGGAATGTGCACCTCGAAGCCGGAATTTTAATTTTCGCTTTCGTTCGTGAGTTATGAGTGAAAAACGGGCAGAAAACGTGTATTTTTTGCGATTTCGAAGCATCAGTTTCAGTAATATATTTCAACGTTAAATCAATTACAGTTGGCTTTGGCTATTTTTGTCATCATACCTCATAGCCTACCTTGGAAATAAAAGCATCGCGATCGCTTGATTTTGTAAGTCCATCGTGGACGATTCATTTGTTTAGAGTGTCAAGGCCCGCAGATATATGAAATTTTCAACCTACACGTAAGAAGGATATCAACATAGGCTTAATTATGGTCAAACATTGTTCGATTTGAACGAAACTCACTATACAGGGGTTTTCTGAGCCAAGGAACTGGAACCTGTGGTCGCTTTTTCTACCAGGGGACGCTACCTAATCGTGGAATACTCTCCACGTGATTTAGGTGTTATTAAATATAATGATTTAACTATTATGCACTTAAGTTTTGATAATTATCGCGGGGGAAGCCGCGGGCACATGTTATCTTATAATAATAAAAGGACGTGTTTGTCTGTCTGTCCGCGATGCCCAGCGAAATCTACCGAACGCAGAGATCTGAAATTTTAAACATAGATGGACTGAAAGGTGGGCGAATGCACCTCGAACCCGGATTTTTAATTTTAGCTTTCGTTCGCGAGTTATGAGTGAAAAACTGGCAGAAAACGTGATTTTAGCGCTGTCGAAGCATCAGATTTCAGTAATAACTTACATTTCAATGTCAAATCAATTGCATTTGGCTTTGGCTTTGGCTATTTTTGTCATACCGTGGAAATAAAAGCATCGCAATCGCTTGAATGTTGTAAGCCCACGCTGGTTCATTTGTTTAGAATGCCAAGGCCCGTAGACATACGAAATCTTCAACCTACACGGAAGAGGGATAATCAACATAGACCTAAATATGATTAAACATTGTTCGATTTGGACGAAACTCACTATACAGGGATTTTCTGGGTCAAGGAACTCGAATCTGAGATCGCTTTTGCCAGGCGACGCTATCTAATCGTGGTAAGTAGTCCACGTGGTTTAGGTGTTAATAAATATAATGTTTTAACTATTATGCTCTTAATTTTTTATTTTTTATTTTTGAAATAATTATCGCGGGCGAAGCCGCGGGCCCATGCTAGTATAGAATAAGAGGCCGTGAAAGAGTGTGTATTCAATTGTTAACCACACACAAACTTTTTACAAACAGTGGGTGAACAGTAGGTGGCTTGTAACTGCCTTCAGAGAATTTTTTCGAAAAAAAGTTTCAAATAAAAGTTTTAGCTCTCACTAAAAGCTACACTTGGGCAAAATTTAAAGAAAATCGTTAGAGCCGTTTTCGAGAAAATCGCGAAAAACGAAAATTTCTTCATATAAAGTCCCCTTAAAAATAAGAGAAAATAGTCGCCAATCTTATCCTCACATCTTCAGAAGGTACCTAACCCAAATACGAAATTTTGTTTTCATACGATTTTCCGTTTTGGAGCTAGAGTGTTCACAGACAGACAGACAGACAGACGGACAGACAGACAGACAGACGGACAGACAGACAGACACACAGACATGTTTCCAAAAATAGTATGTAGTACCTACGGTACGGGCAGAGGAAGTAATAAACTGAAAATCCCTAATGCTTACTTTATCCGTCCCTTCATCTACGGATTAATGTTATTGCGTTTTATGAATTATTTTCACTGAAATCCTTTAACATTTTGTAATGTATTTTGTTTTGCTAAAATATTAGGTAAATAATATATATAAGGCCGGGGTGCCCCCCCAGTTTCATAAAGTGTAACACCCTCCCCAATTTCATATCACACCAACCTCATGAAAAATAGTGGATGAACAGTAGGTCTACAGTAAAACCAAGGAAAACTACAATGACATTAAACTCAAACGTTTTTCTTTCGATTTAAAATAAAAAAGCGTCAATTGAAACAAAAATGTTTAGTGAGGTTACTTTTATATGATTATACATAACCTAGCACAAAATGATTACAGAATACAATTCTAAGACAGAGGCTCCGGCCTGAAAATATCTTTTGGGTGTTGCATGAATTGGATTTTTAGTAGTTACATAAAGGCCATATATGATAAAAACTCAAATGTTAGGGGAGGCAGAAAGTACCTTACCCCCCCCCCCCCCAAAGTCGGCGCCTATGTTCTAAGACTAGTTTAAGAAGAACTGAATGTTTTGAATTGGTTAAAAGTAAATGAGTTTCGCTAACTATGTTTACAACTTTAGGTCCACTAGTTGTACAGTAGACCTACATTTTATTCACTTCTAAACAATTCGACCTTTTTTTTAAACCTTTTGAAGCTATAAAACTTGAATGTTTTTATTTTTAACATATAAAATTCTAATTATGTAACAATTTTCACCCCCTCAGAAATTATAATGACGAAGTCTTCGTCTTAACCCCCCCCCCCCCCCTCCAAATCATGTCTTTCTCTGTTCTGATTTTGCTTCGCATACCGGAGAAGGGAAGCTACAATCATGCAAGCGTACAATTCTGCTGCTTACTCTATCGGATAGAGTTCCTTGGCAAGCGAAACTTACATATCAATGTTGAAGAATGTAGTTCTACTAACTACTTTAAGAATATGGTTGAGACAAGTTTTGAAGAAAAGTAATAGTTCTGGACAGAATTTGACATTTTTGAAACTATCAGAGCCTTAGTTTTATTTATTTATTTATTTAGCGACAGCGAAATTATTAAAAGTAAAATATCAGTAAGGCTTCCCCTCAACAAGAAGCTTAGGTATGCCTAACACTATGATTCGAAGTAAAGAAAAAAAGCTCAGATATTGAGATACCTTCGTAATTCTGTTTATTTCTGATGAAAAATCTTCATTCCAAATTAATACTACTGCACTTAATTTTGTATAACTTATGTTTTCCTAAGGTAAGGTCACTGACTTTAAGCTTTTAACAAGCAGTATCAAATTCACTAATACCCTTATTTCTTGTTTAAAAAATTCTCGGGCCCATTGAAACAATCCGAAGATTGTATATAGACAGAGGGTCCTCATTTTTCCAACCTTGCTCTAGATTGTAAGATATTTTACTATATATACCTGGACTACGAAAGAAGTTTCAAAATAACTTGGCAAAGTGCAAGGTTTCGACCTATATTAATGGACGTCATAAAAGATTCGCTAAGAATGTTGCACCATGACTTATACTTCCTGAGCCCTTTATGCTACGTCAGAACGGTTGTTCACTCGAAACTTCAGTGTTTTCTGAGGATGGAGGACGCGAGGTTCTCTGAAACCATCGGAGAGTTCAAAACTTCTTACCTGGCTGATAGTAACCAGAGACCAACACAATACTAGAATAAATTCTTGCATTAAATAAACATTCCAAAACTTAGATTAAGCAAAACAATACATTCATATTTATATTTAGGTCCAAAATGCTTAACATGTTACCTGATGAAATAAAAAAAAATACAACAAACCTACATTTTCAAACAAACTCCACAACGGGATAACAAGAAATACTTTCTTTACTCTTGATGAAATTTAAACTTAAAAGTAACCGTGAATTGTAATTTTTCTTGTTTGTGTTTTGTTGTAAACTGTCAAATGCCTGCTTCTGTGCCTGAACAAAACAGTATACTAAATATAAACGCCGGTATAATCAGGTTCGATGCCAGGAAAACCTCAAGTAGTATATCTACATCACAAGGTTCATATTGCATAACATAAAGAAGTTAAACAACGTGGAAAGTATAGCCTTGCTAAACAAAGCAGAAATGAAGACCAAATGCCTCTTCTGATACGGAAGAGTAAAGTAGAAAGGGGTATTAAAATTTACAACACCGTGTTACACAATTCGCTAGGAGGATGCGAAACAAAATAGAGGTAATTTCATGCTACGATACATATCATACATTGCATACGAATAAGATATTAGCTGTCCTTTCTCACATATAGACTCACTACTTAAACGCAGCCATAAGTACGAGTAAGACATTAAACGACTATATTATAGCCTACATTATGATTGTTACTATAATGATATAATGCAACTTTTACTGAAGCATGACAACTCCTGCTTCGCCCTTGAAATACCTCGTTAATTGAGAACAGTATGAAACTGTAGAAGCAATATATAGTACTGCACAAAAACAGGTCGGAATTCTCATTGTCCAAGTACTGATGAATATTTCATGTATTGATCCTACTTGACCAAACAAGGATATGTCTTCTCATGAATCAAAACAAAACCGTTCATACGCTCATTCGACTTGGAGTGGCACGACTGATGGATTATGAGTGACGTTAAAACATAAAATCCAGTGTGTGTATATGTGTGTGTGTGTGTGTATGTATATAATATATACTGTTGACGCAATCATTTTTAGGTATATTCTGTAGATGATAATTTGACCTGGGCACGAATTGAACCAGCGGTTTGGGCTTGGTATGCAGATGCAGAGACCGCTCGACTCCCCTTCTTCACCGTACCTAGTCTCATTCTAGATATTCTTCTAGATCCCTAGTGACCTCACTACAGAAATGCGAACATCTACGGCTTAAACGAAAAATCTACTCTTATACAATTCAACGGCCCTAAATAGCGTGCTCTCTCGCTCCCTCACTTCGTGAGACATCGGGTAACTTATACTCGGCGATGTTCGTCTCTCGCAGTCTAAACTTTCACGAAGAGTACAAAATTAGGAAAACCGTTTCTTTATTATATAAAGCCTAAGTGAAATGAACACAATTAACAAATATTCTAATTTTATTTTTACTTACAATTTTCATAGCTCTGAACCACAAACATTTTTAATAAACTGCCAGTGTAAATTTCTTAACCTGGAGTCAATTAATAATGGCGGGCGAAGCCGCGGGCACCAGCTTTAATATATTGGTAGTATAACCCTGGAAGTATCGCGGATAATAAAAATCCAAACAAACTACTCCTTCCCTTGAAAAATTATATAATTTCTAAAAATTACACTGAATTTATCAAATAAAATTCACATCATATTCATCTGTCAACAAACAGTTGAGAAACGATACGTATTATCCACCGCCGTCTCGAGAATTACACACGATTAATACAGTCTAGAAGGCAGTGGTATTATCAGTGTTTACAGTTAGCTTTGGAACTGCATAATCGAATCGGAGATAGTTTTTTCCAGGCGGCACTTTCTAATCGTGGAATGTACTCTAAAGCCGAAATTTTAGCTGTTTCATTAATTAATCATTAATGTTTAGTTTACGAATGATTCGCGTGCAAGTGTTAATAAATATAATGCTTTAATAATTATTATACTCTTAATTTTTAATTTTTAAATTAATTATCGTGGGCGAAGCCGCGGGCTCCTGCTAGTGTTTTACATGACATTTCGCCTAAAATGTTTATGATAATATGAAATTAGTATATGAATTATTTATTGCATGTAAAGCAACTACTGCGGGAAATACTTCTTGCACATCTACACATCTACGTAGAAGACACCACCATTGCCCAGTAACGATAACAAACAATATCTTATTGGAAACGAGTAAACATATCTGCAGTCTTTGTAGAAGAAAATTTGCTGTCTTTGTAAAAGTTTTCCAATATTATATTATAAAAAAACTAGGACAAATTGGCTTCATTGATTTTTAGTTTGTTCTTCCATGGAATATTACAAATTCACAATTTAATTTATGCGTTCTCTCACTTTTGTTTTATTGTAGTAACATTGTGTTCATTATAGTTACTAAATGCATGTTCCTGATGGATTCGAAAGTTATTAAATATCTACTGACCTTCTTGGTTGCAATATAAATTATTATTAATGAATTTACTACCAAAATATAGCCTACCTTATAGTTAATATAGTTAATAAACCTTATAGTTAATAAACTATAAGGTGTTACTTTAGTAAAAGAAAGAAAAAAAAATGTCATTTTTAACACCATTACCAATATAATTTTGAAAATTTTGCAGTATTAATTTATTTTTGTTTAATTTCTCATTTCCTTGTACTTTCAAATCAATACCCTTAGGGATGGGGTGAATCTAAGGTTCATATACCAAGCTATACAGAGTATCAATGAATATCACCGAAATATTATACCTGTGTATAGAGGGGAAATAGACAAGCAACTTTTATTAGATGTTTGTTCTATGGATTCAATTTTTCCTGTTAAAGCATAAAATCTCTCAGGGCATGGCCGCCACTGACTTCTAACATTTGAAAAAATTCAAAACACTGGAGTTATGAATAAAAAATATAATGCAGTGGCGGCTGGTCATGTGATTATTCTAAGTTTTTGTAGAATATGGAAATACAACATTATGATATAGTGCTGATGAATGATTAAAAGTAAGGTTTTTATCGATCATTAAGAAGGCATGAAGTCAATTTAATGAAAAATTTAACCCTATCTCGCTTCATTATTGACTTATGAGCACCAAATTGTAATAACTTTAATGCCCTCTAGCATACACATTTTATGTCATACAGCAAAAATCTCCTAATAAAAGTTGCTTGTCCCCTCTATACACAGATAAAATATTTCGGTGTTAATCATTAACACCCTGTATATAGGCAGTACATGAAAGGATTCCAGGGTGTGTGATCATCACAATTCAGAGGCTCCTTCTATGAATCATAACTTAAAAAATCACAAACAACAGGCAAGAAACTTTCGGGCTAACTGGTGAGGAAGTTACCATGCCACATTTGCCTAAACGATTACAGAAAATCCAAGAGGTAACCGGAAAAAAAAATGCCTCACATTTTCAGACTGATCAGTCCTGGGATTTAATCCGTGACTCCCGCATGCGATAGTCGAGGTTATCGGTCAATCCATTTGGTATGTTGTTTTGTTAAATGAATGAAATATTATTTAACACTGACATACTTGACCATATAATGAAGCCTTCAAATTGTATCTTAAAGAGTCCGCTCATACGGTAATATAGACTAAAGTTGGAGAACTGCTGGCCTAGAACACGAAAATTATCTAAGGATTATAGTTCACTACTGGAAACAAAGGAGCTTGTTTATAGAAGCGTTTTATTAATGGCATTCCTTGTTAGGTAATTACAGTATTTCCATCACAAGTGTCCAAGGTCATGCAGATACAGCTGTTTACACCATCTGCCAAGATCTTGTTTTTAAACCATGTAAATGCAAGTAGGGTATTCATGCTTCTTACGTAATGGGTGGCCTGTTATTTCCAGTTTAGTGTCTGCAGTTATATTCACGGAATATTGATTCTAGGAGGTCGATTATTATCTTGGTTGTCCAAGTGAAAATCATAAGAATGTATATTAAAAAGTATAAACAAATAATATTTGTTCTTCCTATTTGTTTATACCTTTCAATATCATCAAATAATTGTGTATACCTCTTACCTAGACTTTTACTACACATAATGTAATAGGGAGGCTCTATAAGTACTAAAAACTGTTTGCATTTTATCAAGAAGATAACAGAAATGTAAATTCAAATTTAAAATCAACGTCCTTTCACATGAGTTCTTTTGGATTCGATCGAAGTTTATGATTATGCTTTAAAAACTGTTCTATACATAAATTATTGTTCAGTTTTTAAATTATAATTTAATCGGCCACTGGCAAATTTTCCAAAATCTTTTCTATTGTTTTCTGCAGAACTTTTAGTCTGTTGCTCTTCCCCTTATTAACACACACAAACACCAATGCCCTCGGCTGAACTTAAAACCACAGCCTCTTGCACTAATGCTCGCTAAAGAGATCGGCGGGTGGGGGGGCATTAAAAAAAAAAGCAAAATTCCGTTAAATCTTTTGGTACACTTTAGTTTAAGAATCAGTAGACCTAATACAAAATCAAATATTCTGATTTGGTATTAATTTGTAACTAAAGTCTTTGTTTTCTTTATTGCTGTTTGTTAATTTTATTGTGTCACGTTTATCGTAGCCTATCTAACTTCTACAGATCCTCGTTAACATTTAGCATGGCCCTTTTGTAGTTAAGTAAGAGTAGCCTTACAATCTACATAGGTATAAGGGATATTAAGTGTTAACACCCATTACAATACTTCTATTGTATCTTTTTGTATCTTTTTTATTTGTTCATTAAATTATAACACAAAAATACTACTTTCAGGCGAAGTCCTGTTATTACATCGATAATTAATTTTGTTTCTTTACATGCAGTGTAAAAGGGATCCTACATTTTTAATATCTAATTACAGCAGATTAATAGTTTTCACTTCGTATACCGTAGTTTATATCGTCTATCATTTACACAATGGGTCCTAAGAACTGAAATAATAGTGTATAAGAGATAACTAATTCTTTATCCTTTAAGGGGATGCAACCGCCAAGTTACAGTATTCGAAGATTGGAACTTTAATAGTAGCAACACACATCTGTAAAATCCACAGTGAATTACAGAAAGTTCTCATCCCTCTGGTCAGAAGTTAATATCCAGCTTGCTTCAGAGCAAATTGGAGCCCTCTATCGCTATGGATGCCTTCACGGTCAATGAAGAGAATAAACTGGCCCACGCCGTGGCTGGCCCCACCAGTAGGCTAAGATATTAAGAAGTTGCAACAGAAATACCGATATAAATATTCCATCGTCTGAGGAATTTGCATTTCTATACAGAAAAAGATCAAGATAGGTCATAGCCTATCATTTGTCACTTCCATCTGGCAGAGGTTCAATCATTTGCTACATTCAGACATTCATCATTGCGAGTTAAATACATGAACCGATCTTGAAACTGTTCATACCGATATAACAGATTGTTGTGAGTCGAGAATCAACTAAAGTACGGTAATCTTTTTAATCAGTGACTTTGTTTCAGTTCCAAAATTTAATTTTATGACAGTTGATGTGGCAACGTATTTTCTTCTGGTTACTACGAAAACATTGACAGCGATAGAGGCCTCCAATCTGCTCTAGAGTTTGATGGATATATTAACATAACCAGCATCTGACAAAAGCTATATGAACTTGATGTAATTTATCTTGATTTTATAGATATGTTGAGACTATTAAAGGTCCAACCAACACATATATATATATATATATATATATATATATATATATATATATATATATTGTAATTGCATTTTTTTAATATCTGTGGCTTGGTTCTCAAAGGGCCAATATCAATTTCTTGCAAAAATGAGATTTATGCATTATTGAGCTCGGCTAGTCTTTATCTTTCGTATACAAACAGTGCCAATGTATAATGCTATTAATAGACATAATACAGAAACTTTATAGAGGCCGATGTCGGAAGTTCTCAGCAAAAAATTCCACTTCTATAAAGGCTTCGAAGTCGGTTATCTCAAAAGGAAGTTTTATGGCATTGGCTCTTTTAGAACCAAGCCACAGGTATTTATTTTCACTGTAAAATGTCAAAACATTTTTAAAACTCTCTTGTTCACAAGCAAATAGTTGGATATTGACCATGGAGTTTATTCATTCTTTTGGAATGTACTGATTGTTTGTAGGTACTGGTACCAGTCAAAATATGGGGCAATCTGCCATCCATTCGTATCTTAATTTACTGGAGTGAAAAAGTGTGGAGTTTACAATCTTATTCATAATAGCACCAACAGGCTTTATTAGGAGGGAAATAAATATAATGCTTATTTTCTTCTATCACAGGTCCAGAATGCTGATATAACTTTCATTAAAAAAAATAAAAAACAATAAATAAATTAAAAAACTGAATTATAGAATTAATATTTGAAGTTTAAAGTTGAGAATATGATCTGATTAGATCAGAAGATCCGTTACAAAGGTATTTATTAAAAAGTTTAAATGATGGTCCAAGGTTTTTAGGAAATCTTTTATGATTTTCTTTAATGGTGGCTGAAATATACTTTTTTATTTTATTGGGTTAATTAATATTTTTATCAGGATATGTTTTGCTTTAAATGATTAATTAAACGAAGCAAAAATCAGTTTAGTGTAAAAAGTAGTGAATTAATATCTCTACCAAGAAAATAACACGATGGGCGATGTGTACATATTTAAGAGCAATATCATATTGACAATCTACGTAACATCACAATTAAATCCACCTTCGTACCGCTGAACGAATTTTCGAAGCAATTTCGAAGCATAGCTCCCTCATTTGTTTCTTTACCAATGGTCAATATTTCAACCATTCCTTCAACACCCATCCCCAGAAGTCCTTAGCTTACCCCTGGAAAAAGACATACTGCAGTTTAAAAAGCATTATTCTGTGGATCTAATGAATTAATTCCGAATAACTTTTGCTTGCTGCGACTCGCATGTAAAAATATTTAATGTGAAAAGATCTGATGCATCACTTGGCATCCTTCACAAAATAGAGGCGTGTATTTTTTCCGCCCATTTGTCCTTCTGAGAGATCATATAACAGGTTCAAATATGCATATGAGTCTTATATTCGCATTTGGCACGTTTATTTGTATCTTTGCGCATTTAAATTTTTATTGTAGGTATTTTCAATGCAATAAATGTTAAAATGAAGATGCAAGCGCGATTCTAAACACTGGGATGCTTTACTGTTCAAGCAAGAATTATTAAAATTGGTTAACAGAGCGTTCATAACACATCTTCACCGAGAGGGCTTTTGTTATTATTAAATGTGCAGTCAACTTGGTGAATAGTTCATAAGACTTGAGGCTTTCTTGGCGCTATAATAATCGTTTCGCGGGCTATGAGCCGGGTGAAAGGATCTAAAACATTCAAGCTTTCGACCGCTGTCATCTCTGCGGCCTTCCTCAGGGAAATTAGTGTGGAGTTAGGGATGAGAGAGATTATATATAATTTGAGAGTAAAATGACATTTTTAAATTATATACAAACTTTCTCACCCCTAGCTCCACACTCATTTCCCTGAGGAAGGCCAAAGAGATGACAGGGACCGAAAGATTAAAGTTGTTTTAGATCCCTTCACTCGGCTCATAGCCCGCGAAACCATTATTAATTTGTGAATAGTTCCTCTTATTTTCGATGAAAAAAAATACTCAGTATTATAATTTTGTGTGATTTAACGATGGATATCATTATTTCACAAGGGTGCAGGTAGGATGAAGCAGCGAAACGTTTGTGAGCGTTACATAAAAGATAAATACCTACAATTTCTTATGTAACCTTGGAATACCATAGTAGGTGAATTTTCACGCTACAGCCGTTTTGCGTCCCCCTGCAGTCGAATAGTGAACGAGTTGATTCCCACTTTCGAAAAATTCGCCGAACAATAGCATCCGTGTTGATTCCGTTAACTTTCGGCTAGCGGCGCTACGTTATTCCATTCCACCACCGCGCAGACAGGTCAGTCAGGCTTGTAAGTAGTCAGTGCACTTGTGTGTGATCGATGGAGGTTATTTATAATGACAAGTGAAAAGGGTAAGAAACTGTTGGAGATAGACGATTATAAAATCTGCTTCCATAAGTGCCTCATCGATGGCGTTGATAGATAAAAGTGTACGAAGAGAACATATAAGTGTTTTCTCTCTCTCTTTACCTTAGTTTCACCTCTCCCTTTTTAGGATTTAAGCGACCCAAGCCGCCCGGGCCTTACAGGGCCGCGACCTGTCGGGAGAGGGATTATCTCTGGAACACATACATACGTTTTTGACCAAACAAGGACTTGGAGGGCCTCCCCGGATGAGTGTTCAGCCCAATGCCGGGGCCACCTCCGAGATAGCACGAACACATAGGACAAGACACACCATTCACACACACACACACACTCACTCCAAACAAGGCGAGGATGGGATGAAGATAATGACGGCCAGATGATATCCGGGGACCACAAGGGCCTAAAGTTACTCGACATTTGTCTCAAAGGTGAGGAAAAACCCCAGAAAAAAACCCTACCTAGGTAACTTGTCCCGACCAGGAATCGAACCCGGGCCCGCTGCGTAAGAGGATTGAACGCATCCCCTGAGCCACAGCGGTGGACCATATAAGTGTTTTATGAAATTAAATTCTTTAAATTGTATTGTCGGTTCGCAATTAGACCACAATCATGAAAAGGATGGCTCTGGTATATTAAACCGGCAGAGAGTCAGTAATATTGTGAAGAGAAAGGCTGAAGAAAATTTGTGTGAGCGCCCCTCCAAACTTACACGGCTCGAGTTAGCTAATAGTGATATTGATACTCTCACAACTCATGATTTGGTTAGAATAAGGAAAAATATTAATGCCATTCGATTGCGCAAACTTCCGAAGTTCCCCCAAAACTTACCAGAATTAGCCTACATGAAGCACTGGCGAAAAATGTTTTCCACACAGACAGGGAGGAAATTTTTTTTATTTGTCAACGAACGATTCTGAAAAGAATATTGTGGATTTCTTATGCCAAACCAATTTAAATTTTCTGAAAAAGTCGAGAATTTTATTTGCAGATGGGACCTTCAAGGGAAATGTTATGGCACTGTTGTTAGCTGACGGGAATCAACACGTACGCTATGGAAAAATAAGATGATAACTAATGGGTATCAATACGTCCGCTGTCGGAATCAATTCTGTATCAGCCAATTTTCAATTATAGGTCCATGCTTCACATTCTTGTACATTTATGGCAGCTCCATCCATTGCAATGATCTTTGAGACATCCTCCTTAAAATCAAGCTGTAGCCCTATCTACTGTCATGGTTGGTTGGATCTTAGTATTACAGGTGTGGGGATTTTGATCAGGTCTCGGTGGATTTTCATCCGTTGTTTTTCTTATTTAGCGATAAGGTTACAGTAAATACTACAATTGAAAATGACAATACCGATATTGCTATATCTAATAAAAATGGACCCACATCGAAAAATGAAAGGCGCAAAAAATCCCAGCAAAACAAAACGAGATGTACAGGAATTTTAACATAAGTGTGAAAAGTTTTCAATTGGTGATCACTGATCACTTAATAGACCTATAGTAGCTTACATGTAGAAAGAAAACCTAAAAACTGTTTTCACAGAAATTGTAGGCATACATTGACACTGTACGTAATTGTACACAGTACATAAACTCGCATATTGATATAAACTGCTATTCAAATTCCATAACCACTGTTACACAGGTCTTTTGGAAAAAAATATTGTATAAAACTGATTGAATATTACACAAAAGTTTCCATTACATGAGTGCAAAGATACAAATTTGAAAAAAATGTATAACCCCCTACAGTAATTTTAAGGATAATTAATGAATTTTCGTCCGAAGCAGCACTCATCTTTCAGATGTATGAGTAGCACCCCAGGGTAAAGTTTGTCATCTTTCGTAAATTTAAAGGAATCAATAGAGCCTGCTTTTATATCTTTAGTAAAATAAAACAGCCAAATAAGCAGGCAAAAAACACAAAAAAGTAAAAAATCAGCAAGAACAAACCACATGAAAATCAAATTATTCGTTTTGTAGAAATTTCATCTTATTCACGGCTATTACAGTAGGTAAGGGAGGTCATCCGCAAATTTCCCTGTGTGAAACTCCTGTGACTGATAGTGGATAACGATTTGTAAAGTGAAAATGTTCTTTCAACGTCATAGGCGCATGTGAAAAGCAACAGAGTTATTCCTCGTTAAATTCCTCTTCAATACCTGTTTCTTCGCCGGAAAGCTTTTTAGAACTCTGTGTTTTATAGCCTGTACACAAGAGCGAAAAATAGAGCAATAGAACATAAGTGCCGAAAAGTTGTTGGGACCGTAGTAGGTAAAAAAATGAATTAATATTTCAGAAGCAAATTAATATTAAACTGAAAATTGAAACCGGAATTTCTGTTCAGGCTTTGTGTCAAATTTCAAGTTTATAGTTAGTACGTTTACATGCAGGATTCAGATCGATCTGAGTCCGATCCCAGTGTTGAAATCGTCATGTAAACGCGGACTCAGTCCGGAATGAATTTTCGATCCGATCCTCTGCAAATGGAGGAACGGATCGGATTCAAATCGTATTCAATTCCATGCAAACGCTAGCGAACTCAATCCTGGTGAGCGCGCATACACTCGCATGGCGTCCGTCATTTGTTCTGTCCGCTGATCGTCAATTTAATAAAAAATATAAAAAAAATTTAAAAAAATTTTAAAAATCTCTTACACTATAATATTAGTATTGTTGCTACCCTTATAAATCATAATTTGTTTATGGTGACTAGAAATTATTTACAGTAAACACACTTTTAAATATTTTTAATCATGGAATAAACACTGCAATTGTTTAAACATGTTAGCCAGAAAAATAGCCATACATTACCAAGTTAGCCAATAGTACAAAAAATCTCAATACAGTCCTAGAACTTGCCATGTAAACAGGGAACGTATTGAACTGGGATCGGATTCAGATAGATTTCAATCCCGCATGTAAACGTGGTAAGTATAAATAGCTTCGAAAATCATTCTCAAACTTCTGTCATCCCTTAGGACATGGGTGCGCAACTGTGGCACATCGTAAAACTGTGCGGTAGGGGAATTTCTCCCACTACCGTCGCCCTTGACGTCAGCATAAAGAAGTTTCGACGTGACACTGAACATGAAGAACAGGTTTCTTACGTCACAGGAGGATGGGGGACTAAAACGTTTCCCCTCAGTTGCTCACCTATGCCTTAGGAAATAAACATTAGACAGGATTTTGTTCCCGTAAAGAGGCCATACTTATTGGGGCATGAGAAGGTATATGAAGGAAGACAGCGTACTAAGCTCTTCAGTAATACATTAATATGAGGGCAATAAAAAGAAAACACCTCAGATCCTCTGAGAAATGTTACAATTCATTCACAAGCATACAGATATAAGGAAGACCTTGAAATAATAATTTACTTGAAGTGAATAGCGACCCCAAGAACTTCCTGACGCACCTGTCGTTAACCTCTGCAGGTATAAATCCCCCCATGAAATGAAGCAGATGTCTAGCAGGGCAACTTGTCTTCCTGCACCGTTACTATTTTAAAAATCCCCACTTAATACATATGGAACGTGTACTGCACGCTTCCTAAGATAAAACACCTGACTTCTAAGGCAAAGCCCTTATTGGAAAGGAGTAGCAGAGGCATTGCGACCATAGCATAGGATGAACACCCTTGATTTCAAATTTGAGATAACGAGGCTCCTTTGCATTTGAAGTATGTTTACAGGGAAGACGTGATTCATAGCAGCCTATTTTTTTTTTTTTTCAAATTTCTGGACCAGCCCTCCACAGTCATTCTTCTTACATGTTATGTAAATCATTTATTTCGCTTAACAATTTCAAACTCATTAAAAGCTTGCTATACTGATGTACACATTAATGCTGTTTTGCCTACGGATAAAATAGTTTTTTCTAGGGATGGGTCGATACCAGTGCTTTTTTTCTAACCAAAAAGGTGGCGGTACTCATAGAAATGTTTTAACTGAATCTCACGGGAGCTCCCACACTTCTCCCAGGAGACATTTTTCAAGGTTAATATCCAACAATCGGGCCTATCATGGCCAGAAATGTTTCTCCCTTGAATTGCAGTAAAATTACCGGTACTTGCGACGTACTCTTTAGATTTAGTTTATTCAGTGTTTGCAGGATTATGAGATATTTCAAAAAGATCGTCATGCTTTCTTTTAATGTGCACCAGTACAAAATAATTACATATTTTGCTCATTTCACTTCTCTACTTGTGAACCACGTGCACCCCTTGTTCCTATAATCGTACTAAACAACTATGAATTCACTTGCCTGTGCAACACAAACCAAGGGTTTTCTTTTCAAATTATATGTAAGCAACGAATCCAGTTAAATTTAAACACGCACTAACCCCTGATTAACTACGGTGGTTAGCTACTTACTACTTGTTTGTTACTACGTTAGCATTAACTGCACTTGGTGCAATTCTTATACTGTTAGAATGGCCTTGACCACAGGAACAGTTTGCTGAGGCCTGGAAAAACCCACCCCCAACCCTCTTGCAGTCCAGTAGCCACGGCAATTAACAGAAACTATCATATTATGCTCTATGTAGGCTATTATGTATGTAGAAATCTAACAAACCAACAAACAAGCTTGATTTTAAATAAAACATAACTTTATGGGAATTGTGATAGAAATATTCTGAGTAATATCCAAATTTTATTTTTAAAAAAGGTGCCGGTACTGCGTACCGTTGAGTACCGTCACAAAAAAAGCACTGGTCGATACCATATTTTTTCGATACTCGATACTCGATACCGATACATGATTTTTTCCTCGATACTCGATACTTCGATATTCGATACCTTCAACATTTCCAGTTTCAATAAATAGGTACATTAAAAATTAAAATTTGAGAGAACGGTGTAATACCAACTAAATTAATTAAAGTACCTGCATAGTTTAATGAGACAAAATTTAATATCATCAGTAGCCTATAATTATTTTTAAACTCTACATTAAAACTAAAATTAGTTTTTTAAACAGTCCACTTACAAGTTTTTGTTAAAAAATACTAACATTCTCACTTAATTGCAGAATTACAAAAGTATCGAAAAAGTATCGAGCGAGTTTTGTGAAGTATCGTTCGATGCCGATAACATGCAAGTATCGAGAGTGTCGAGGTATCGAAAGTATCGAGGACCCATCCCTAGTTTTTTCCAAAAATTATGTGAGCGGGAGGATTGACCGAATAATTCATCTATAAGTATTTAACACGTAAAATACATGTAAAGTACATAATATAAAAAATGTTATACATTAGAATTAGAATTAGAATTGTTTTATTTTACCTGGTGGAATTAAGGCCATGAGGCCTTCTCTTCCATTCAACCAGGATTATTACAACTGAACTTTACAATAGTGTAATATGTATAACCGAACCATTAATAGGCCTAATTGATTTCGAACTTTATTATTTGTATTGTAAATTCTATCAATGTTTTATGAGCAAAAAAATAGTCAATGCAACTGCAAATTGAATTCAGTCACTTTATCACAACTCTTGGAATCAATTGAAGCATTAAACTATTATTTGATCATTACTAGCCTATACCACATGTAAGTGTGCAGTGGTCTCGTAAATATAACTTTATTGCTTACTGTTTAACTTCTCACTTCTGTTAAATCACTGAACCCATGTAGTTCTGCTATCTTGTATTTATAGTACTATATCACAGGTCTACGGATTTATTTTCTATTTTACTTTTGTAAATTTGTAATTTTTATTGCTGCTGGCAAGAAGGTTCCATTATATTTATTACCCCAGCACACGAATTGCCGTGAGGTAAAATGTTTGTCGACAGTGTCTATTGTTTCTAGTCCACGTGAAATAGTAGCTGGGGGTGTGGAAATCGAATTAATATTTAAACAACCTCCAAATGAGAATTCTGCATCAGAGGGATTTTCAAGAGAATGTAAAATTTATAAAATGAAACAAGGTTAATAGTCGTAAGAGGTTTTTTACGTCTTTTACTTTATTGCGTTTTAATCCTTAAATTGATGCTCAATCCTATAAGATACAGTAGTTTGTCTTAAATTTGTACTAAAAGGACGGAAATATAATGGGAAGAAAAATTTTAATTCCTTGTAAAATTGCAGAACAGGGTACAAGAAATAGCCAAATCATTGTGTTAACTGTTTTCTTTGCGGTCCGACAATTATTTGTATATTATGTGAGAAAGTCTCGCCAAATAAAGGCGTGAGTTTGTATGATTACTAAGAGGTGCCCGCGGCTTCGCCCACGATAATTAATTGAAAAATTAAAAATTAAGAGTATAATAATTATTAAAGCAATATATTTATTAACACTTGCATGCGAATCATTCATAAACTAAACCATTAATAACACAGGTCTGCAAAAAAAAAAATTTCAGCTGCATGAGATATTTTTACTAAATTATATGTTTTAAAATGCACTGATTCCAAAAATGGCATCCATTTCCCCCTATCACGTAAGGTTTTTTGCAAAACTAAAAGATACAAAGTATTGGTAAAAAGCACTCATGTATTAAGATTAATCAAACATATTAATTTTTACAACAAATGAAACATCATTTTGTGACATTTACTCACAATTTTATATTTATTCATCTTTTTTGTGAAACCTTTTCTTCTTCTCTTTGATGCTTCGCCGGACTCGTTTCCGATTTCCATCTTTGGTTTCCCGCTTCAGCATCCAACAGTAGTCCGCAAGCATATTGACATCCCATCTTCCTTAGTACCGTCTCTCGATATCACAGACATCCTGGTGAAACCGTTCACCCATTTTTTCACCGTAAGCTCCCAAGTTTTCAGGAAAATGGTCTATATGGGAGTGTAAAAAATGAATCTTTAAGCTCATCTTGCATCCTTGAGCTTTGTACGCTGCCATCATACGATGCACAATGGTTTTGTAGTCAGGATCCCTAGTATTTCCCAAAATTCTTAACACTACACCCTTGAACGATTCCCAAGCTTATCTTTCCTTCTCATTCATACTTTCCACAAAGAGGGAGTCGGATAAAAGTTTTCTTATGTCGGGACCAGTGAAAACTCCCTCTTTCAACTTGGCTTCAGACAGCTTCGGGAATTTAGAACACAGATATCTAAAACAATTCCCATCCTTTTGCAGTGATTGTACAAACTGTTTCATAAGCCCCAATTGAATGTGAAGAGGGGGCAATAAAACCTTTTCTGGTGGAACCAGAGTCGTATTGATGTTTTTCTCGCCGGGTTTTAGGGTTGCTCGCAGTGACCAGTCACTTTTGGTCCAATGCTGCTCTCTGGCTCTACTATCCCACAAGCATAGAAAACATGGGTACTTTGTATAACCTGACTGCTGACCCAAAAACATGGTTAGTATTTTGAAGTCCCCACAAACCATCCATTGATGGTCTTGATATTTGATTTTTTCTAGAATAATGGCCAAATCGTTATAATTTTCTTCTATATGCACCGAGTGTCCCATAGGGAGGGATGCAAAAGTATTTCCATTGTGCAGCAAGACTGCTTTAAGACTAGCTTTGGACGAATCAATGAACAGGCACCATTCAGATGAATCATATTCTACATCAAAGCACTTCATGAGCCCTTGAACATCATTACAAAAAACTAGATGTCCCTCTTTGGAGAAAAAACTGAGTCAATTCTTTCTCTCGGTGCCTATACTACGAAAATGAGGTACCAGATGACAGAAGGTTTTTGTTTTTTAGTCTCGAACCTAGCAATTCGGCTGCATCTTTTGAAAGACCTAAATCTCTTACTAGATCATTGAGCTCACTCTGAGAAAATAGTTCAGGCCCCTCGTAAACAGAAAAATCTGAGCTAGATTCGTCCTGGGGAGGTAATGTGTCTTCGTCCTCTGACCCACTCAGGTATTCATCTAAACTGGAAGGTGGCTGTGGGATTGGTATTTCAGAGCTATGGGGCACTGGACGAATAGCTGAGTCAAGATTAGGATAAGATATGTTCTTTCTATTTTTTGTATTAAATCCCTTTACATATACTGAATAGAAATAGCAATCGGTTGTATGATTTTTCTGCTCACGCCATATCATAGGAATTCCAAAACGAAATGAGTTTTTCTTACCCTTAAACCACAAACGAAGATCCTCACATCTTCTACACACCTTGTGAGGGGCCCATGGTTTGTCTTGATCCCCAAGTATTAATTTGAAGTAAGCAAAATAAACCTTCTTCACAAAATCATTAATGTTTCTCTGTTGATGTTTCACAGTGTATTCACCACAAATAAAACAAAAGCTATCAGGAGACATAACACAACCTCTTGGAGCCATGATTACGAAATAGAAACAACAGCACTGTTCAGTTTGAAAGTGATGTCTACTGACGGCGGCTCTACTTTCATGTGCGATACTGAAATTTTTTGACTTTTGCCGCCCCCCTTCACCACTCACCCCTAACTGTTACCATTATATATTGTATAGTTAAGCTATAATTGAATAAATTAATGTAAAAATCAATTGTTTATGAGAATTTGTCAGATGAAATACCGGATTTTCAATAAACCATAAATTTTATGAAAAATAAATATAACCACTTCACTTACACAAAAAATGGACGTGATAGAAGTTTTTTGGTATTTTTTTAGGTATTAGGAAGTAAAATTCTGTACGAAAATTAAGAGACATCCTATGCAGTTTTTTAGTTGCAGACCTGTGTAATTAGCGAAACAGCTAACATTCCGGCTTTAGAGTACATTCCACGATTAGAACACGCCGCCTGGGAAAACTATCTCAGATTCGATTATGCAGTTCCAAAGCTAACTGTGAACACTGATCATACCATTGCCTTCTAGACTGTATTACTCGTGTGTAATTCTCGAGACTGCGGTGGATAATACGTATCGTTTCTCAACTATTTGTTGACAGATGAATATGGTGTGAATTTTATTTGATAAATTCATTGTATTTTTCAGAAATCATATAATTTTTCAAGGGAAATAGTTTTGTTTGGATTTGTATTGTCCGCGATACTTTCAGGTTAAACTATCAATATAGACCTATTATAGCTGGTGCCCGCGGCTTCATCCGCCATTATTAATTGACTCCAGGATTTTTAAGAAATTTACACTGGCAGTTTATTTAAAATGTTTGTGGTTCAGAGCTATGAAAATTGTAAGTAAAAATAAAATTAGAATATTTGTTCGTTGTGTTCATTTCACTTAGGCTAGGCCTTATATAATGAAGAAACGGTTTTCCTAATTTTGTACTCTTCGTGAAAGTTTACACTGCGAGAGACGAACATCGCCGAGTATACCCGATGTCTCACGAAGTGAGGGAGCGAGTGAGCACGCTATTTAGGGCCGTTGAATTGTATAAGAGTGGATAGATTTTACACATAAACACTTTTTTACGCGTGCAGTCCAAATCCAGAGAGCCAAATAACTTACGGTTCTCCAAAAGTGGCTCTTGATGATTTTCTCGACCCATATTTCTGTAGGTATACGGTAAGCCTCGATTAGCAGAAGTGGGCATTCGCTATCTCGCGCATGAAGGCAGATTATTTTCTCCACGAAGTGAAGTGAGTCTCAGGCTCTCAGGAAAAAATAATAATAATAAACTTTAATTTAATTAGCTGACCCCAATATGTTTTTAACAAAAACCCTAGAGAGGTTTTAGAGAAAATTACGAAGGATAATTTTTTTTTCAAGGTGACAGTAGAGCAAGTAAAAGACGTCAACATGCTTCATATCAGATCCTCGCAGTTGGAGTGGAATATAAAAATTACTTGAATGTGGTTTTCGTGTGATGTTCACAAACATAGAAAGATATACAGACCTTTTCAGATTTTTTAAATACTTTTTTTTTTAATTCTTATTATTGAATGTATCTCAAATTCCAAAATTGAAGCCGATACTCTCTACGCACAGTATCCATGGTTCTACGATAGTTCGCTTGCTTTCGGTCTTGACCAACTTATCCCAGAACTGAGCATGACCTCTAACATTAAAAGTCTCGGTCAAATGACAATCTTTCTGGAACTTTAATGTATGTGGTCAATTAAATATTATATAATTGCTTATTTACATGTAATACAAGAAAGCATCCAATTTGGAAAATTTTCCAATTCCGAGATGGCAGGTACCATTTTTGAGGTTCTGAATTTTTTTATTTGTTTGTTGTTTGTATCTGTTCACTCTCAACCTGTGCCTCTATTTACCCTCTTCTCTCCTAAGCACCTAAATACTTAAAGCCACTGGCAAGTTCCAGATTTAAGATTGAAAAAGAGTGATTAGGCCTACTAATAGCTTATTTTTGTTTGGGCCAAACAGACATCTTGAGGAGCCTTCTGCTTAAAAGAAACAGTTTTTCAGAAATACTTCAAGGAGCATTCGTTCTTTAAAAGACTTGAAAAATAAACAAATGTTAATGTTTTGTTTTAATGGCAATATACTCATAACTATGGCAAGGCATTTAATGACCAAAAAAAAAGTGAAAAAATTCAAGATAAAAAAGGCATTTATGACCTAAAAATATTGAAAATATGACACGGAATTTTTTAAAAATTGTCACTCTCCTCGCTTCCAGCTATTGTTCCCTTATTTGCTAGAGGTATACTTATAGGCTAATTAGTTTTTAAGTACTAATGAATTGCTAAAAGCAATTTAATGGATGGCAGTGCGTTATATATTTAAATCTACAATATAAAACATATTATTTTGTTACTAAAGAAGTAAGTAAATTTATACTACTTGGATACACTTAACGAAAAAGAAATTGTTTCTAAACTGACATGCCCATCAAATTGCCACTAGCAAATAATGTGCCACTTAAAAAGAAAGGAAAAAAATTCTTTATTTCTACAAACAAACTGCTATGGTGTTACAATAAACCTGAATTAAAATGATCTATGAACACTTGGCAGAGATTCTCAAATAAAAACGAATGTCTGTTGTCTGAAATTAACGATTTGTATATGGAAAAGCTCTATCTCTACTGAAACATGACCTAAAAATGCCGAAAAACACAAAAATTGCCAAAAAATTACCGATCTTTTGAAAATGACGAAAAATGCGAAATAAAGCAAAAAATGCAAAAACAAATTGCCCTTATTTAATCAATTATTTCATGATACACATTTATATATATTCGAGCTATCTTTTAACCTTCAAATAAAAAAGATGCAACATCTTCCGTATTTAATAACTATCTGGGTCATAAAGGTATAAGCTTTCCTAAATACATGTACTATTATTGACAAAAGTTATTAACTTAAGGTAATTTTCAAATTATTTTATTTTACTTCTGCAATAAGTTTATGTAATAAAAACTTCGGTTTTCCTTGTTTACTAAGGTATATCATGACTATCTAGAAGATTTATCGATAATGAAAACCCCTTCACGACATTTCAAATAGCACGTTTTACAGCAGCCATAAAACCTCTGTATAAAAGACACGGCATGCAGATTGGTTCTTACGTTATATCCGCTGATCTGGCTGGAGGAGATGGCACAAGGCACAATATTGGACTACTGAATGCTCCACTATTTATAGATTCAGGTGAACGATCCTAGTAGACGCACAATGATTACCGGAATTTTGTACTGACGACAGATTCCAGTTATTTTGTATAGCAGAATCACCACCTTCCTCCAGCTTCTTCCTGGCCCTGGTTAAAGGGCTCTGAAAAAAGTTGGTTGGTGCAAATGACAACTTAAAATTTTATTTTGTATGGTAAAAGTGCTCTTAGTTGTGTGTATTGCTCAGAAAAAGTGGTTTTATTTTTTAAGTTAAAAATAAAGTTGAAGAGAAAAATACAACATTATCCTCGTTCTTGTCAATTCTATCAACCATTTTACTCAGCCCTTATTGTAATTTTAATTACAACAGGCAAAATGTTAAATTAGGTTAAATGACTTACTCAATGACAATAGACAATTCCTAAAGGAATATTATCTAATTTATAGAAGCCGGAGGTTCATTGCAGCGCTTACATGAGCCCGCCATTCAACCCTATTCTGTGCTAACTCCAGCCATCCCTCGCAAATCCTACTTCCCTAAATCTATTCTGACATTGTCTTCCCACCTACGTCTAGGTCTTCCAAGTGGTCTCTTCCCTTCGGATCTCCCAGTCAATATTTTTAAAATACGTTTTTCCTCCCCGTGCGCGCAACATGTTCAGTCCATTTCATCCTCCGTGAATCAATTATCCTTATTATGCTTATATTCGGTGAAGAGTACAGGTCATGAAGCAGTCATTATGCAGTTTTCTCCAGCCCCGTTTTCATCTCTCTTAGGTCAGAATATTTTCCTAAGCACCCTGTTTTCGAACACTTTCTGATTATATTCTTCCAGAATTAAGTTAACATGATCTTAATTCTAGGTTTTGTTATTGAGTAAAAATCCTACTGCTGATTACGGGATTCTGAGACTAGCAATTTAGCATACTCGGGGAAAAAAGCAACTAATAAACGAGATAGGCCTAATCGAGAAATCTGCAGTTTCGAGGTACAAACGAACAGTACAGAAGAATGTCTCACGAAGAAAGGAATAAAATATGCAGCAGCTTCCCCCATCTGGAGTGACAGGCAATAAATAACAAACATGGATGACTGAGCATCTCTCCATGTCTCTTGCTGAGCGGCCAAAACTATTCAAGTGACACGGATTCAAGTAATAAGCAAAGCATGCCCCAAGGAAGGGGCGTAGCATGACTTCCGGTGGTCTGCTCCCCAACAGATTCGTCAAGGTCATACCAGAGATGCCTTCGCCCCACCTGCTGTTACGTCATTCCTCCACAGTCCGGGGTTCGTGTTACCATCATCACAAACATGCAGTGTCAACAATAACAATAGTCATGAAAACACCACACTTTCATGTGTGAACGTTGGTACCTCTTCTCTTCTTGCAGAGTTGTCTAGGAAAATGTTTGTCTCGTTCATTTTCTTTTGTTATTATAACAAGGTTACAATTAATGTTAAAAAGTATGTCTGGACGGGAGTGTTTTGAAATAGACTACACTTTCCGGTGGTGAGGGGTCTTAAACCGGTTCAAACCACTCCCGATGCTGAATGGAATGCGATTTCACTTTCACGTTGTTAAGTCGCTGCAACATCTTTCAGAAAATGTTTCCTCCACACAATAACAAAACTTATGAAGCCCGAAACAAATATGGGGGCAACACTTTTTGGATGATGGTGGTAATGATGAACTCACCTGATCCGGTGGCACCGACTCCACCAGGCGTTCCATTGCATCACAACAGAAACATTTAAAACACGATCACACACTCACACAGCACAGCACAAGATGGCCGGACACTTGTTACTGGCTGCTGCTGTTGTCTTCGCGGCAAGGCTGCCGAGATTCTTACCAGTGGAGGGGAGACAAGATGGCGTCCTACTAACCTTCCTACCTGCTCACAATGTTGCCACTTCAACCCCATCCAAGAGCCGAAGACGTACTATTAAAATGTTTACACCTTCCTTGGTCTTACTGAATGTCCATTGAATGACCATCCGTCCAGTTTCGTCCCAAGGTTTGTTCATTCAATGTATACGGTAGGCATCCATCCAGCTTCACACACCTTGACACTAACTTGACATTCCATGATGTCACAGACATTCCTAAGCACAGGGATCGGCGGCAATTAGGGAATCATGATCACGGTCTTCAAATCATAATGGTACGTGCATTATTCATACTGTTTTAAAGAGACTTGAGCAAAATATTTTTGTTAACACAACTCTTATGTAATTAGGTCCCACCCTCATTTCGAATAGCGTATATGAGCATAATGGACTCTAGAATATAGAAAATATTAGTCCTTAGTCAACTTGTTCAGTTCGAATGTCTACAGTCAGTTAGTTGCTCTTAGATCCATTCTAACATGATCATCCCATTTTCGTCTCGGTTCTGCTGTCATTTTCCTTCTAGTCTTCCGTTTAAAAATAGATAAATGCCCCTCTCCACTCCCATTCGAGTAACATATCCAGCTCGTATTAACCACCTGCATTTAATTAATCTTACGATATTAGGAGAGTGATACAGACTGTAAATTTTATTTTGTACAGCTTTCTGTATTCCCCTGACATTCCATTCTTTTTGGCCCAAATATTTTCCTTAAAACTTTGTTTTCAGATCCTTTCAACTTGTGTATCTCTTGTAATGAAATTTGACATGTTTCGCATTAAAACAAAACGACTAGTAACATTACAGTTTTGTAAACTCTATAAATATAAAATAACTTTTTTTTTTTTAGTTTTAGTTTTCTTTCTATCTCCTCAAATCCCTCCCCGAAAGAAAATTCTGCGTCCGCCACTGTATGGTACACCACTTAAATTATGTATAAAACAATTATTAATATTTTCCGCTTCAGTCCCTCGAAGTCTGGTGGAGTTAGTATTAAACTAGTATACAATAACAATAATAATAATAATAATAATAATAATAATAATAATAATAAAGTTAATAATAATAAATAATATTAATAATAACAAATAATAATACCAATAATAATCAACAGTCCACCGCTGTGGTGCAAAGAATGCGTTCGCTTCTTACAGCACTGGAACAAACATAATTCCGACATCTGTAAGAGGAATGTCTGATAACATTAGGCCCTTGTGGTCTCCGGATATCTGGCCATCATTATAACTTCATCCCACCCGGGGCTTGTTCAGCGACTGTGTCTCGTCCCATGTGTTCGTGTTGTCTCGGAGGTGGCCCCGGCAGTGTGCTGATCACATCCGGGGAGACCCTCCATGTCCTTGTCTGGTCAAAAAGGTCATAAACGTTCCTTTAACGGGAGAGCAATTGAATGTGACTCAACAAGAGAGATTCCCTGAAGATGGTTGAATGTAACTGAAAGGCTTAAGAAAAGAAATAAAAGAAGTTGAGAAGGAAGGTATTACGTTGTTATTTTATTGATCGAGCTCAAAACTACTAACCAGCATGAATTTACACTCTTTGAACAAAGAGAAACTATTTGCATTTATCCACAGTTGAATCTACCGTCCAGTTCTGCTTCAAGAGACTTTATAAATCATTAGTAAACATCCAAACGAACTAATGAATCCAGCCTAATAGCTACTTTGCTCTGAATTGCGACCTCTTTACATGTTCCTTAGTGTATAACACATTATTTGTATCTATAAGAAAAATTACACTACAGTATACTATTTGTATGGTAAAATTTTCTTACAATAAAAAATCTCATTATTATTATTATTATTATTATTATTATTATTATTATTATTATTATTATTATTATTACACTTCTCAACAAAATTGCTGGTTAACATTCGTATGTCCCAATTTATTTTAGTATGAGTTTTTTCTTTTCCTTATTTTTCTTGCAATTTTTTAATATTGTAATTGTAGTTTTTGGAATCCTGGCAGGAGGGAAGAGAAGACCTAATACTCTTATCTCTAGCAGGCTAAATACATAAATTCAATGTAATTTAACTTCATTTAAACCCTGATTCTGATCGGACTCTGTCGAACGAAAATGGTTACGAAGATTCCTCGCAAATTCACTTCTGACTAATGCTCAATGCTCTTCTTCCTTATAATCAATGTTACAATACTTTACGGACGATGTGGCAAGCATCCAATATCAGCAGTGTCCACAGGTTCTGTTCCCAGTAAGTTAGGCGCAAAAATACTTCCTCTGTACCTATGGTTAGTAGCGGGAGATCCCACATTCTTTATTTATTTTTTCTTCTCTCTCTCTCTATTTCTCTATTTCTCTCCCTCTATTTCTCTCTCTCTATTTCCATCTCTCTATTTCTCCGTTTCTCTATTTCTCTCTCTCTCTCTCTCTCTCTGTCCATTTAGCTTCCCTTTTTTATGGGATTTACAAGTGAATTCCCAAAGGGGAGAAGACACATCTGCGAACAAGGACATGGAGGGACTCCCGGTGTGTGATAAAACAACTCATGCCTCCTCCCATGACATCACATACACAGAAGAGAACTCATTGTAGGCTACAAATACATTCCAATTTAGTATTCGTATTTATGAGTGGGTACTTCAAAAATCCATGTTCAAACTGGCAAGTAACGGGGTTTAAATTAGGCTTTGGCTTTTCATTTGTTGGTCCTCAGCCTATCCATTTGATTCCAGTATTAAGCTACCATATGGCCCGCACGGTCCCCGGATCTAACAGTATGTGGCTATTATATTTTATGGGGGAACTTGAAAAATAAAGTGTATAGGTCAAACCCCCCACACATCAGAAGAACTTAAAGACAATATCACTAGAGAAATTAACTCTAACCGTGAAAGAAAATTTCCTAAGAAGGTGCCACTGCAGTGGCGCCTACTTTTGAAAAACTTTGGGTGGGGTCAAATATTTTAAAATTTTCGTACTCCCACCCCTAATATTGGAGCTAGCACGAACAATATATCATATTGACGTGGCTTCGGATAAATATAGAAAACTGTAGGCCTACAAGAAACAATTACGTTGTTTGTAATGACAATCAACAAACTGTAAATCAACCGCCAAGAAAGTGTTATGTAGCCAAGTTAACAGAAATCAAGTTAACAGTTTTCTTTAATTGGATTTTAGGTAACGGTTAAAATTAGGGATGGGTCGATACCAGATTTTCTCGATACTCGATACTCGATACCGATACATGATTATTTCCTCGATACTCGATACTTCGATACTCGATACCTTCAACATTTCCAGTTTCAATAAATATGTACATTAAAAATTAAAATTTGAGAGAACTGTGTAATACCAACTAAATTAATTAAGTCTGCATATTTAATAGGACAAAATTTAATATCATCAGTAGCCTATAGGCCTAATTATTTTTAAACTTTACATTAAAAGTAAAATTAGTTTTTTAAACAGTCCACTTACAAGTTTTTGTTAAAAAATACTAGCATTCTCACTTAATTGCAGAATTGCAGAATTACAAAAGTATCGAAAAAGTATCGAGCGAGTTTTCTGAAGTATCGTTCGATGCAGATACCATGCAAGTATCGAGAGTATCGAGGTATCGAAAGTATCGAGGACCCATCCCTAGTTAAAATAAAACTAAATAAAAAAGTGTGCGTGGAACGCCACGCGACAGAAGTGAAACTTGTTTTTTTTAATTAAATTAACTTTTTCAATTTATGATTATTGGATTTCAATTTTTTATTATTGATTTTGATTATTTCAATTTTGGTTTATTGGACTTTTTAATATTGGGTATTTAGACTTTTTCAATTTTGGATTTTTTAATTTTGGATCTTTGAATTTCTTAATTTTGGATTTTTAAATTTTAGTTAGATCTTTCAATTTGGATTTTTAAATTTTGGATTTTTAAATTTTCAAATTTTGGATTTTTGGGTTTTAAATTTTAATTTTTTTTGTTATTTAAAAATTTTGGATATTTGGTTTTTTATTTTTTTAATTATTGATTTTTGGATTTTTTAAATTTTGGATCTTTGGATTTTTTAAATTTTGGATCTTTAAATTTTTTTATTTTGGAATTTTGGATTTTTAATTTTGGATTTTTTACATTTTGAATCTATGAATTTGTTTATTTTTGGGATTTTTGAATTTTGGATTATCGATTTTTTAATTTTGGATGTTTAGATTTTTCAATTTTAAAATTTTTAATTTTTGATTCCCCTTTGAGTATTTTATTTTGCCCTTTAATTCTTATAGCAGCTGATTACTCCCAATCATTGAGTTGATTGTTTTCTGTGCAGTCCGTTCCGTCACACCTCATTAATTTCGTGACGATTTTTGAGCGTGATACATTTCTCGATTTACCCCCTACCGCGGCTAAAGAAGTTTCACTTCAATAATCTAAAAACAAACATGGTCTCACCAATATGTAGCACGGCGTGTTAATATTTTCTCCTGACTGGAGATTTCCCAATAAATTCGTCACAACCATTGTCTTCTTCATATTTCCTTAGAACAGAAGCCTAATCAAACCATCTTTTTCATGGACGACCTGAGCTCCTTTTTCGCTCTGGTTTATTGTTCCTTGCTGATTTAACCAATATTTCTTGCAGTTAATATATTCTTTCTATATTTTCGTTCCACCGACTTCTTTCTTTTTAACCAGTCACCAACGATTCCAAACGATCATGAGATAATTGCAATAACAGAATGTTGTACTAGGCCTACGTAGGCCTATGTCAACAATAGCTTCATATTAGCTGTATACAGATTCAACAATGAAACACGAGTTGTAGTAATAGCAATAAGTAATTAAGATAAAAATTATTGGGTAAATTATTGGGTGCGGGCCCATAAAAGTTGGCGGCACTGGCTGCCCATCTATCGCGGAAGTCAAGCACTACGAGAACTTAGTAACAGCTGATCGCCGCGTTCAGCCATTTTGTTCTTTCTATCAATTTAAAATCTCAAAACTTAAACATTGAATAAATTATGGTCGAACAAACAGTAGCATTATATTAGGTTCATTGCATAATGTACTTTTTTAGTGTGATAATGAACATCCGTTTTTCGTCCACGTGTGCAATTAAAACTTTTTCATTCAATGTAATTTTATGTTAATTGTATTATAGTTACCTAGTAGTTTATACATATCAGTGTTGTTTAACGTTATATGGTGAAAATTATTATAATATGTTTGGATAATTGATTAGTTGTTCATAGTTTTATCTGATCAATTACCTGCACAACTTAAAACCCTAAAACTCGGCGACGTAATTCTCGGAAATAACATACAAGTTTCACTAACGCAAGACTATTGCTAAAAGCAGCAGTACCTTGGTAATATTTCCTGGTTGGATGCATTAGTCCCATTTTCTCGCACATACGCTATATAAATTAATTGAACAGAAATGCGCACAAATTGTGCAAGTTTTTTGTAAGAGTTATAACATCTTACATCTTACAATACTCCACTAGGTTCTTATGCCTTTGTTTGCACGTGACGACGTGTTATCACTCACAAAGTTGATACGCAAAAGAAATAGCTTAAAATGCCCGAGTTTTGCATTTTATTAATTCGAAATTAACTTATGAAGGACTTGCGATATTCAAACTCTAGGTCCTTATATAGGTACGTAGAATTTGAAATAAGGAAGAACGACTTCTCACACTAAAAATATTCCCTCACAAAACGCTAGAAAGCCTATGGCTCATAGAGGATTTCGAAATTTGCAATTCATTGCTTCTACACACCATGCCTGGGAAGGGTTGAAATAAGAAAAAACATAATTCCGGTAACATAAAATTGTATTGTCTTTATGGAATATTTTACTTCTTACTCTCATGTTACCATACAACCGTTTCGGGGCTAAAATAAAAAAAGAAATTAAATTTCATTTTCATACTTTCCTCTCCAAAAACCCGGTAAACAATATGGTGCGCGCATAGGAGTAAAAATGTTCCATAATTCGGATAAATATAGAATTTTGTAAGAAACGAGGTCTTTGTTTGAAATAATAAATAACAATCAACGTAATGCAACCGCTAGAAAAATAATTGTGTAGCCTAGTTAACGGAAACCCTTTAAAATTAATAATGTTATATTATAAACTGTTTTGTTTTAGGTACCTACTAAAATAAAATAGGCCTAAGTATGTACCACGGCGTGCTCCAAAACATGTTTTTCCTTATTAGAGTAAATTATCTTCTTCGTCTTTCCTTACAATTAGACCAGGAGCCTATTCTCCCCAATCACCCTCTATCTTTTTCGTGGTTTATTGTCCCTTGATGACCTTTATAATTTACTCATTTTTTCTACATGTTCCATCCACTCTTTCTATGCCCACACTTTTATATTATATCACAATTTTTTGCCAAGTGATTTTTTCTCACAAGCATCGTCTAAATTCCAAATCTAGCTTTTCTGTGCTCTCCTTAAATATACAGTATTTAGAACAGCGGTGGCTGTGGAAACTGCACTGACAGATGTAAAAATGTAATGAATTGTAGAACGATTTCAAATTATCGTGAGGGAATTGGAACAAGAGAAGATCGTACTATATATGTCCACATTACAAATTCAACAAATAAACACAATTTTGAGTAATAGCAATAAATAGTTATAATAGTACACGGCAAATTATTGGGTGGGCTTGAGCCCCACGGGCCCATATAAGTTGGCGCCACTGGGTGCCAGTGTTTTGTAGATGCAAGAGGACATTTCCAACATCTCTTGTGATGAAGTACGTGGTTATTTCCATTATAATTTTAACTGTAATTGTGAGAACCTGAATCATTACACCGTTAGCGGCTTTATTTGCGTAGATATTTCATCCGACCGCTCGGGAGTTAGAACTTGGCCGCCGCGACGTAGAAATCCGCATGATTGGCCAACTCTTACTTGAAACACACTATACAATCATAATGTTATATTTTAATTGTAAAAATTAAGGTATTTTTAACCTAAAATACATTATTCAAAATTTATAATACAGTATAATAAAATTAAGTCAGCGTTTATATAATGTTTTCTTATGTTTATGCTTATTCGATGAAATTAGCATAAGACGTTCCTGTAGGCCTAAGCGCCATGAAAGATTAGTACAGTAGAATAGATTTTCTCCAAAATTGGGTAGAAATAAGTTAAAACAAACCAATTAATATGGCAAAATTATGATAAAATTACATACACTAGGCTGTAGGCCCATGATGGTTAGTTTTGAGTCCTGTAAGTATATTGAAATTTATTCCTTGCATTTTATATTAGTACTAAATGATTTAAATGCCCTTTTTCGTTTGTGGCGTATCCTCAAACATGTCCCTTCTTACATCTACTTATGGATGCACTTATGTCAAAAACATTGACAATATTTTGCATTTCACCGAGAAAGGGAAATGTATTTTGTCACGTAACCTTTAGCAGCTTTTTTGTTATGAAGTTCTTTACCTTTAAACTTAATACATTGCATATTCATATTTCTGTATGTTATAAAATTTTACCTCTTGTGCCAAATAAGTCTGAGGCAGTATATTTAACTCTAAAACATTAAAATCCAATTGCCTATTTGTAGGCCTATACGGTTTTCTTAAGTATACAACGTCTCATTATACCGTTTTAAAAGTGAAAAGGGACACTAAAGCTCGTATTTAATTATAATAATTCATTATTATGAAGGCATGATTGCAAGTGGTGTCCTTGTTCTTTTAAAGTAGAAAGCCTTTCAAGTTTCAGACCTAGAGTTGCTCTGCCCGAGTTAGCGGAGACATTCTTATGCGCTATTAGGCTTGTCCAATTAATAAACATCTAAGTAAATATATATATATATATATATATAGTCGAAAGGAATCGGCAACAAAGAAAAGTTTCAATTAAAGTTAAATTTGTTATCACCTCTCAGTACATTTATATATTGAGTAGACATTTGCTATTTCCATTTCACATTTAACAATGGAATTCATGTGAAGGCAAGAGAAACCTAATGTTAATCGCATAACCACACATTGAAACCTTATATCTCCCCCCTATAGGATATCATCTATCACTGGGAGCATTGTCGTACTCTGAGACTTGGGGATTTCCCTGAAACCTGATTGTAATTCGCACTTGGCACGCAAGGGTGAAGGAAGACAGCGTTACAAGTAGGACTAATGAGACGAATTTAGTATTATAGATGTGAACGAATATAACAAACAAGCAACATAAGTGGCCTGCTACAGTTTATTTCAAAACAATTCACGCAATGAAATGCGTAGTTTTACAAGAATGTAAAATATCTTGTTCTTTCCTCTCAAGAAAACTAAGACTAATTCACTAATGTGAAACGCTTATTTTTTTTTTGTATTTATTTTCTTACACTGCAAATGGGTCAACAACCCGGTGGCAGTGGTGCAATAAATACCAGCCATACAGTACATATATACAAAAATGTCACTACACATTAAATATCACATTAAATACCGGTACATATACATTACACATTAAATAAATACCAGCCATACATATATACATAAATGACACACTATACATACACTTACACATTAAATATCGCAACATCTATGCACGTTTCACAGTAACACTCCATATTTAGGGTCTTATTTGTCCCACAAGTAAGTAGAGTTAGCACTTTCTTTCTTGTTCGATGTCTCAACTTTACATTTTCAGACCCTCTATAAGCTATATAGATACTTCCCAGTTCGCAGGAATATATTTGCAATAAAAACATTATTCACAAAACGGGCATTCTTCTGTGGCACAGCATATTAAGATTATATTAATTATCAAGAGTAGTGGTAGTGTTGTTAATAATGCAAACTTATTATTGATTAAACAGACTATGAACAGAATGTTTATGTTTATAAATCAATAATGCCGTTTGTTGTAATTGAAGGGCTTTCAAAATCAAGGCGGAAAAAGATCTCATATATATAATATAATTATAAAATTTTAAAAGTGATTTTCCTTTTTTAAGTGAGCACCCCAATAAATTTTTACAAATCTCGAGAACTTTCAAGAATGAAATAATTCATTTTTTTTTATTTGAGAACTCGCATTGCTAATTGGAAACCATGGTCAGATGCCTCAAGTATAGAGTGTCCATATAATGTTTATATAAAAACGGGACATTTAATTTTTTGTTGTTGTAAAAAACCTGGGACAGTTAAGGAAAAAAGAAGACCAAAAAAATTAATGAACAAATTTAGGGAATATTTACATTTTACCTTTGTCTCATGCATACAAATTATCCCAAATGACTTCTTAAATTTCTTCTACAGACTGGTGTAGGTAATTTATTCCACAGAAATAGATGCCTCATTGTCGATGTACATTCCACATTTATGTATTCTATCAAGAAGAGCGCTTTTTCTTATAATTTATCATAAAAGTCAGTACATAGGGCTATTACTCCATTAAAGTATGTTTTGACACTGAGCAAGACCTTCACTGTTGTAACTTTTATTATGTAGTGATAAATACACTGGCCAATCACAATCACACAAAAAAGCGGGACATTTGAGTGACCCCAATAAAACTTTCCGGACAGCTGGACATTTTGTCAAAAAACGGGACTGTCCCGGGAAAAACGGGATGAATGGTCACCCTACTCAAGTAGAGTCTTGCATTGATGTGTGGTTGCGTCTGATCATAATATATTTTTGAAGGCAGTGTACGAAGAGCAATATTAGAAGTTCGCTGGTCTATAACGTTATGACGTTATGACTAATCAGTTTATTGCCTGTGGCTTGCATGGTAAACACATTTATATAGGCTTAATGTGGGCAATTCCTGATTAAAAATTAGTTTAATAAAAAAAGCACCAATATCGGTTATAGATTAAAATGAGTTATGGAGATTGCGATCCATGCCAATACTAATTAACCTGGCCTACTGTTAATGAACGACCTTTGAGTACATAAACCGACATCATACTAATAGCGTTATATATTAGTTCTTAAACCTGTTTCCAGAATGGAGAACTTTCCCTTCTCCTGTCCCTAGAAGTTATAATATTATGATGATTGCCTAACACTGAGGGAATGACTGTTCCAGTTGATAAATTTTTCAAATTCAACTCGGAACACAACTAAATACAAATTTATATTTACTCACTTTTCCTGCCTTTTAATTTTATGTGCTAGACCTAGGCCAACTTATTTTCAACTTGGTAACGGATAAAGGCCTATTTTGCATCTGAAAATTTGTAAAGATCCCTCCCTCTTCTTCGTTCCCTGTTTTTTTCCCTGTCTGATCCTTATTCTGATTCTTATCCTTTCTAGATGTCTTTATCAAAATTTATTTATCATCCGGTTTTACAATGTACTTCCATTTACATTTTCCGGTAACCCAAGATTACACCTTGCATTTAATTTTCATTCTCCATTTCTGTCTATCTGCCCATAAATTATCTTCAATATTTCTTCTTCTAATTGATGTCTGAATTCCTTGTATCCATGTGGTCGGCGGTCTCCCACTTTTCTTCCTTCCTGGTGGTTCCCATTCCATAATCCTCCGTGGTAGTCTTTCCTCTGACATCCTTTTTGTATGTCCATACCATAAGAGCTGTTTTTCTTCTACAAAATCAGTGATCAAATTTGTGACATCCATTTTCTTCCTGATGACTTCGTTTCTGACTCTTTCCCGTCTAGATATCCCTGCAGACCGCCTCCAAAAGTCCATCTCAGTTGCCATTAATATTTTTATTACTTGGGATTTAACTGTCCATACTTCTGATCCATATGCCATTATGCTTCTAATAATTGTGTTAAAGATTTTTCCTTTTGTTTCTTTTCTAATCCGTCGATCCCACAGAAACCCATTTAATGTTCCAATAGTGAGCTTTCCAGCATTTATTCTTGAACTAATTTCTTTATTTTGTTTGCCATCTTGTGTTATTTTTACTCCTAGATATTTGTATTCTTCAGTGTGTTTAATAATTCCCATCCCTTCTTCCAGTGTCAAATCTTGATTTAAGTCTCCTATTACCATGTATTTTGTTTTATTCTTGTTGACCTGAAGTGCCCATTTTGTATACTCCTCTATTAACTTCCTTGTCATGTATTCTATGTCTTCCTCATATTGTGCCAAAATTAGCAGGTCATCAGCAAACTGTAAGGAATATATAGTGCTATCATTTACTGGGATTCCCATGTTCTTACATTTCTTTTTCCAATTTTCCAATGCTTTTTCTGTATATATTTTATATAGTGTCGGTGATAAACTGCATCCCTGACGTAATCCTTTTGTAGCTTTAAATCCAGGTGAGAGATAATTTTGCATTTTTATTCTTGCTGTAGAGTTTTCGTATAAGTTCTGAATTGCTTTAATTATGATAGGATTAATATTAAATTCTTTTAAAGCTTTCCATAAGTTGCATAAAGGTATATTATCATAAGCTTTTTCAATGTCTACAAATAAAAAATGCAGGGCCTGATTTCGAATATTTTTATTTTCAAGTATTTGTTGCAGGCAAAATATATGGTCTATTGTTGATCGTCCTGCTCTAAAGCCAGCCTGCTCTTCGGCCTCCATTTCTCTAAATTCTGTTTCCAAAAAATGTTTAATAATCATTCCATAAAGTCTGCTAAATATATTAGTCACAGTTATTCCTCTATAATTATTACATTCGTCCTTTCTTCCTTTCTTATGAATTGTTGATATAAATCCTACTTTCCAGCCTTCTGGTATGGCTTTGCCATTTAAGCATTTTTCGAAAAGGTTTCTCAAAAGTTCATATAATTTATTTGTACCATATTTCACCAGTTCCGTTGGTATTCCTCCATTCCAGTAGCACTTCCATTTTTTAAAGTTTTAATCAGTGCTTTAGTTGGGCCGGTACGCACCGGTACTGCGTACCGGTATAAAATTATTTTCCTTCTACCATACCGGGAAAAATATGTGCTCCGGTACGTCGTACTGGCAGTACAGGAACGATATTGTCCTAAAATACAGGGTGCGGCATTTAAAGTTTCCCATTTTCAAAACCATGTAACGCATTTATTTAATAAAGAAATAAGTTACATTGAACATTTTTGAATGCCTTACAGTCTTGGATTTGCAATTCTGGTCTTACTTTTTGAATATCATGTCTTTAAGATGCCCTCCATTAATTTCAACACGTTGCTGCAATCTCCCTCGTACACTGGCCATTACGCATCGTGTGGTGTCTTGCGTAAGATTTGGAATTTTCTGCAAATCCACGCATAATCCACAAGCGCCCACCTCAGAGTCCTAAGGTCGTGGTGTGGTGTGCCAATGCAGCACAGGGTATTATTGGCCCTTATTTTCTTTGAGAGCGATAATGGTCCTTCGGTAACTGTCAACTCTGAACATTACAATCACATGCTGCAAACTTTCTTCCTACCAGAATTTACACGTTGTTAACTTGGATATTGAGAGATTGTGGTTTCAACAGGATGGTGCTGCAGCACATACTGCAGGTCCTTCAATGGACACGCTACATGCTGCTTTCCCCGGCCGAATTCTTTCCAGGTTTGGTGATATCCAATGGCCCTCCAAATCTCCCGACCTTACTGCATCAGATTTCATTCTGTGGGGCTATCTGAAGTCTAAAGTTTTCGCTCATGCCCTCCCTGACATTAACAGTCTTAAAAATGCAATTCAGCAGGAAATTGCCAATGCTACGCAAGACACTACACATCGCGTAATGGCCAGTGTACGAGGGAGATTGCAGCAACGTGTTGAAATTAATGGAGGGCATCTCAAAGACATCATATTCAGAAAGTAAGACCAGAATTGCAAATCCAAGATTGTAAGGCATTAAAAAATGTTCAATGTAACTTATTTCTTTGTTAGATAAATGTGCTACATGGTTTTGAAAATGGGAAACGATAAATGCCGCACCCTGTACTTATTAAATGTCCAATTCACGAGAGTGTATTTGTTAATAATGACAAACACTATTAAATTCGCAATAGCTATGCGTTCTATGGAAGGTGAGTACCCCCATAAAATATTTTCCAACTAAAGCACTGGTTTTAATTTAATTTATTAACCTTGAACTTGAAGCTTATCCAGCAAATTGCATTCCTTCAAGTATTTTAAATGATTTATTTATAACGTAATGGTGTTTCTGGCAATTCCATTGTCTCTAAAATCATGTGGCAAGAATTTGAATGTTCGATTCGAATTTTGGACATCGTTCTAAAATGCAATACATCCATAAAAGGATGTAGGCCTACCAATAATTTTCTGCTAGTGAAATCTTCATTAAGCAATGCAAAAGTAATAACAGGCTTTAGTCCAACTTCTTCTAAAGTCATATTTATTAAGTGCCAGAATGGTACTTTCTGAGGTTGTATAGTGGACGGGAAAATGCCTGACCGTCTGTCCGAGTGTCTGTACGCGCGGTAACTCGAATAAGCTTTGTCAGATTTTCATGAAACTTGGTATACGCACATATAACGTCCATGGGACGAAGCTTATTGATTTTGGACATAATCGGTTGACCGAAGTAACGTCCAATTAGGGATCTAATTTCTGAATATATTACACTGATATCACCAAGTGCAATTCAATTCTCATGACAACAATATTGTTTGCAGTGTTTGTCTGTGGCTTTGGAAGTTGCAAAACAGTGAGGTTTGACAACTAACACTACCCAGCACGATTTTTGCTGCAAAGCAAACTCAATAGTTTCTGAAATAGGCCACCCCCATGACTGGGTACTCAGACCGCTCGCCTTCCACCACTGAGACCCGGGATCGAATCACGGTGGATCTATGTGGCATTTGTGGTGGACAAAATGAGGTCGGGGCAGGTATTCTCAGAGTGCTCCTGTTTCCCCTGCCATACGTCATTCCACCATTCATAATATGACTATATTCGTTGCAATAAAGGAATTATTAACAATGGTTTCTTAAATGTGGCTTATTAACTCCATCTGGCACTTTGTTATATCAGATTACCTGATTTTATTTATATTTAAATTAAAATAAAATTACAAAAATAAGTAGACCCACTACTGAAGTGAAAATAGTACCGGATGGTTAAAAAAATAAATAATGTCCTATTTGAAATAATCTTAGTACTTTAGCACAAGCATCTGTATCTGATCTGTATCTGTATCTGGTACCCTATGATCCCCAGGTGGGGCGAAGGGGCCTCCAATGGAGGTTTCATTACCTATACTAATTTTGATATGCTTATTTTCCGAGAGAGGGTAGAGGGACAGGTGGTAAGCCCATCGCCTCGCAACCCCCCTCTGGAAACTAAGTATTTATTGGACGTGAAAGGGCCGAGAAATTTTGTCCAGAGGCTCTAATTTAGGCTTGGAGTTCTTTTACGTGCCGTAAATCTACGACACGGGACCCCCAGCTTAAAGTCCCTCCCGGAGGACTCCGTGCCCAGGATTTTTACGTCCTGAAAAATCCATCGACCGCATTTCAATTATTTTCCGATTAGTCCAATGCTGTGGCATAAGGGATGCGTTCGCTCTCCTCATGCAGTGGGCCCGGGTTCGATTCCTGGTCGGGAAAAGTTCCTCGGTGAGTTTGTTTTATCTCGGGATTATCCCTCACCTATGAGACGAATGTCGGGAAGCTTTAGGCCCTTGTCGTCTCCGGACATCAACTGACCGTCATTACCTTTATCCCTTCCGCGCCTTGTGCAGCATGAGTGTTTTGCGCGACTGATGGTTCTCGTCCTATTTATGTTCGTGTTGTCTCGGAGGTGGCCCCAGCATTAGGTTGATCAATCATCCGTGGAGGCCCTCCATGTACTTGTCCTGTCAAAAAAGTAAGTGATTTAACGTCTATATTATTATTATTATTATTATTATTATTATTATTATTATTATTATTATTATTATTATTATTATTATTATTATTATTATTATTATTATTATATCTCGGCTCATAGATTCTTGAATACGATAAACGACGGACAAAGTGTTAAGAGGATGAAAATCTGAGGGGTATCGCACTTTTTGTATACTCCGGTAACTCCCTCTTCCCAAGCAGCTCCCGATTACACCTTCATGGTCGATGATTAATTCACACGGGTGCTTTCACCTTTGCAGGCGTACCAACTAGAGTGGCAACCCTGCTTGTGTTTATATGTTGCGCGCGCGATTGAGACCTTGGCCGCGGGCGGTCACAGCCCTCGGGCCGCCGGAATGTCAAGGTGACGGAATTCGAACCTAGGTCCTTCAGGCGGTAGTGCAGATGGAAACATCCTCTCAATGGAGTTGAGGGGAGGGGTGGAAGAAGAGCTTTCTCTGGCCTCCATATACCCGTCCACTCTCAACAAGTTCCAATTAAATGAAAGCGGCACATCTTAAATACTCCTACTTATGTAGCCTACAAAAGTTACAGAAATAGGCAATATGATCGTGATGATGGTGATGATGACGATGAAGGATGATAATCATGATAATAGATCAGTCTCTTAGCATTGCGGCCATAGCCTCTTGTTTGTTTATAATCGTGCTCTCGACGACGTTTTTGTGTCTTTCGGACCTTTCTTTTAAAAACGAGGGATGGAGCATAAGTCATGGCAACTATTTTTTCCTCAAAGTAAGGAGATGGCAGTGACGGATCTAGGCTGTCAGGCTCCCGGGGCAAAAAGGTAAATAGGCGCCCCCCAATTCATGACGGCAGTAAATTTTTATTTGATACTAAACATAACCATGTAAATTAATACAAACAGAAGGTTTAATATAAAGTATAAAGCATGATATAAACAATTTATTGGGCTTCCCTTACATTCTTTTACTAATGAACAGGTAGTGTAACTTACATTAAGACAAAAGTAAATTATTAAAAAAACAAACAAACGCCTACCAAAAATAGGCGAATAGCACAGAATATTTTTAAATAATACAGAAATTAAACCATACTTTCAAATATATGGCTAAAAATAGAACACATAGATAAAATATTTAACAGGGCATAATTTTCTTCACTCAAACAAAGCAATGGAGCAAACTTTTATTCTAAAATTCAACTTGACGAGCTTTTCATTCCGCAGAAGTCTTGATAATATCAACATATGAGATCTTTGAAGTTAACGGTTCAAGTTCATAGTATGATTTTTTTTTAAATTTAGATCTCTCTCTCTCTTCCCTAAATGTTTATTAATGCAACTTACAGAAACATTTTACAGAACGGGTACTTGAAATTTTCAAATGTTGTAAAAGGGGTTTCTGAAAGCTGTCTTACTTTGAGAGTAAAATACGGTAGTCGAAATTCCACTCTTAGCATTTGCTGTAGCATCGGTATGTATTGGTAAAAAAAATGTATAAAATAGTATTTCTTTTGGGGTATGCCATATGCGAAGTGGTTGAAGCGCTGGGCTACAAACCGGAAGGTCGCGAGTTCGATTCCCGATGAGGTCGTTGGAGTTTTTCAATTGGCCTAATCCTTCTGGTGGCACTATGGCCCAGGGGTCGACTCAACCCCTAACAGAAGTGAGTATCAGGAGCAATCCTGGGGGTAAAGGCGGCCAGTGCGTACGGCTGACAACCTTACCACCTTCATGTGCCGAATGTCTAAAATCTGGGAGCTTCAACCTCCTGGGAACTTCAGGGCCTCCATGGCCTGTACTAGGAAACACACGCATACACAGTATTTCTCTTAGTTTACGGTACAGTATATTCTTGTAATAATGTGATAAGATTATTTTGTATCTTATTTTATTTTTATACTGTATTGACTGTATTTCGTTGGTTTATTTGGTTCATATAATTTCTAAATTAGATTCTATTAGGATTTATATAAATAAAATGCTCACCAAAGTTCAATGTTTGAGCTATCGCTCTTGGTTGCCATAGCGGTGTTGAATTCCTGACTGAAAAGGCTGTCAGAATATGTTTCTTTACGTGTACGTTACCTTTTTATACGTGTTTCGTCTTTATTTCTTACTTTTCTTAAGACAAAGAACATGGATTTGAAGATACTATGGGCAAGATGTGACTTTAAAGAATTCCTGCGGTTAGAGGGGGAAAACGGTTATATAACAACATTAATCTAACGAGATTGAGATCATCTATCGGATATTCAATTCCCAATGGGTCTTAAAACAACAGCAGGTGGACTTGTGCATAAGAAGATGGGTAGGGAGATAAGATGTCTCCCAGAAAACAAATCCTTCCCCTATGCAAGATGCAGGTAAGGAAGAAGTAACCCAATTTCAAGTCCCCCCCCCCCAACCTGTTTTCAGATGCTGAGTTACACGGCACGTGGCGTGCACTTTACCTGCCGTTACATCAAACACCTTATCTCCCTAGTCGCTACTTCCGAAGAGCAGGAAGCTTGATAGAGAATGTAGGCAGCGGCGCAGTGCGAAATCAGTAGGCCTATGCTATAGTGAACTTTATAATTTAAGGGAAAACAGCCATTTAACCTGTGTTAAATAGGTTAACATCGTGCTTAGTTTTCTTAGCAGTCAATCTTGATAGGTTCTATACTAGATCCTTACTGATTAAGAATGATAAATTTAGGCTATTTGTAAAAAAATCATTGGCAGATTTAGTATTCCACTTTTTCTGATCAAGCGATTAAGTTTAGTTCATTTCTCTTCTACGCGTTCAAATTTTAACTGCTTGGTGGTGCCAACTTATATGGGCACATGGGGTTCAAGCCCACCCAATAATTTGCCGTGTGTTATTAAGTGCCAGTATGGTACTTTATGAGATTGTGTGGGGGACGAAAAAATGTCTGTCCGTCTGTCCGTCTGTCCGTCCGTGCGTCTGTGCGTCTGTACGCACCATAACTCAAATACGCTTTTTCGGATTTCCATGAAACTTGGAAAACACATTATTATAATGTCCATGGGAAGAACCCTATTGATATTGAACCAAATCGGTTCACCAGTACCGGAGTAATGCCCAATTTAGTGCCCATTTTTATAGATTATGGCGCTTTTCTAATAGAAAGGCGCCATAACTCAAGTACGCTATATCGGATTTCCATGAAACTTGGTATACGAATTTATGACATCCATGAAAAGTTCCCTATTGAATTTGAACCTAATCTGTTTTCCGGTACCGGAGTAAAACCCAATTTAGTGTCTATTTTAAAGGTGCAATAACTCAAATGCGCTTTTTCGCAGTTTTATGAAACTTCGTATACGCATTTATAATGTCCATGGGAAGACGTCTGTCGATATTCGAAAAAATCGGTTGGCCAGCACCGGAATAATGCCCAATTTAGTGCCTTTTATGTTAATATATGAGAAGTCGCGATAACTCCAATATAACTCCAATATACTTTATACTGTATACCCATTTATAATGTACATGGGAAGACGTCTACTGATATTGGACAAAATCGGTAGACCGGTACCGGAGTGAAACCCAATTTAGTGTCTATTTTAAAGACGCGGTAACTCAAATACGCTTTACCGGATTTTTATGAAACTTGGTATACACATTTATAATGTCCATAGGAAGACATCTATTGATATGGGATAAAATCGGTTGACCTGTTTCGGAGTAATTCCCAAATTAGTGCCTATTTTATGGTAATATACGTATTCGAAAGAATTTATAAAAAAATGCGAATCAGTTATCTTGACAACATAGCCTATTGTTTTACTGTGATCTTATAAGACTTTGAAAATTAAAATATAGTTAGCTATGACCAAAAACACTATTGCTTTACATGCGCTTATCCAACTAGACCGTTAAACTGACCCAGGTGGCCGAGATGGTAACGTCTTGGCCTCACATTATGAAGTCCATGGTTCAAATCTCGAAACCGGCCAATTTGACTTTCATTGTATTTTTATGTAAGTGTGCGTTTGTCAAGATATCACAAATCTGTACAGATCAGCTGATACTGAAAGATTTTAATCTGATTAAAAAAAAAACTAGACCTTTGTTCTTCGGCCCGTAAGCCCTGCTTAATGAATAAATCTGGAGCTTAACTTGGAAATCAATTTAAAAAAACATATTCTGCATATCATAATTGAAGTCATAACTGATTAAACAAAAACATACTGGCACTTTGTTACATCAGTTTACCTGATTTTATTTGTCACTGAATTTTGTGAATGTTGGCATATATTTAAGAATTTCAAGTTGCAATACATTTAGATTTGACAAATAACACTATTCTTTCACATATGCTTATCAAACTAAACAGTTAAGCTGACTGAGTTGGCCGAATGGTAACGTCTTGAACTTGTATTTTGGAGGTCCCTGGGTCAAATCCCGGTGCCGGCCGATTTTACATTTTTTTATGTTTAATTTTTATGTGAGTGCGCGATTGTCAAGATATCATTAGTCTGTAGTTCTGCTGACGCTAGTCGATTTTAATCTGATTAAAAAAAAACTTATTTTCTGCATATCATTATTGCAATTATAATTGATTTAACAAAAGGATTTATTAAATAATTCCTAATTAAATGTGCTTAAACTTTTGAATGTTGTTGCGAATAATTAACTCTTAATGAAATGGTCATTAAGTATGGGATATTTCTGTCAAACCACTTAGGTCATGAAGATACGTAGGGAAAACATTGGAAATTTATTTTTCGTTCATACATAGAATTTATTTTTCATTCTCATCCCAGGAATCTGAAAATTGATATTCTTCCAGAGAATTTTCAAAACATACCGAACCAACTGTTATTTCCAGATTCAAGCCGGTCAATAGCACTTAGTAATTTTTTCCCACATAGAGAAATACATTTTTAGAAATAAGTTATGTACATGTTGCCAAGATATTACTAAATTCTTGTACGCCATCAAAGAATTTTGTTGCTAAGAGATCGTTCTTCATTTTCGGCGTGGATCAAAATTAGTAGTGATTTGAGAAACATTTCTGTTTCTCAAAAACATATAAAATGGAATCTCCGAAGACTTCAACTTCCGAAACCACACTCGCTAGGCTTAGAATTCAGGTATTTATAGCTTGTGGTTTTTGTCCTGGTTTCTTTTATAACTTCGGCATGAGTACCGTATTCTTGTGTGGGTTTGCACCTGTGTTGATGTGGGTATTTAAATAATTTTATTTGTAATCTGGGAAGCGTATTTCTTGCGTGAAACACCCAAATTAGAAGATAAAGCGTATAATTTTAATAAAAAAATATTGCTTCATTTAATATTAAAGAGCCCATTATATCCATGTAGGAGATAATGGTTTAAGAACTTCTGACTTTTATAGCCTATAACGTTATTTCAAACCGTATTTTAGAATGTTGCCTAATGGAATTAGTGCTTATGTAATTTTACCACAACGTTTTTTTATGAAGCTATAGGCCTAGCAGCGCGTCTCATGTTGTACTGTAGATACGTTTAAATTAACAAGTCATTTATTGATAGTCTACAGCAGAGGTACACAGAGTTCCTCGTATAACCCGCCGGCCGCGGAAGAGTTTGATCAGGTCCTTAGCGTAGAGAAAATGTTGATACGAGCGAACAAAGATAACATCAACCTGCATACATAAATGTAGTAGACCTGGTCCGGGATCGAACTCTCAATCTTGCGCACAGAAAGCCAGCACGATGCTGACTGTACCAAAGCCGACTCACTTATTTGTAAACTGATGCAATCCAGAAGGAATAAGTTCAACAAAGGAAGCCTTGTTCGGTTTATAACATCCTTGCAAACAAATATATTGAAAATCAGAGTCTGAGCACAAAGATATCTGCGTTTGAGACTATGAGAATGTTTGGAGAATCCATGTTATTACATCTATTTCTTGGAGTGTTGTAAATATAAATAAAATCGCTAAGAAGTTCACACAAAATTAACCTAAAATGGCGCAATGAAATAATGTGTGTTCACAGAATCGACTGCTCAGGGGGAGGGAATCGTTGGGTCACGTGGTGCAGGCAAGGGCTGAAACTTGATGGCGGTCTATATGGTGATCAGCAAATAATTAGCTTTAATGAAATTAGATTAGACCATGTATCGTATTTTTATTGAATATCCAAAATTGGATTAAACCCTATTTCGCCCGAAGGTATATTAGGGTTAGAGATAATGAAAAAATGAGTTAACAATAATTATTTATGAAACAAGTGGCGAAAACGAGATTTTCTATGTTCGCGAAACGAGCCCGTAAGAGCGTGTGTAGCAATCCTACGAGCAAACTAAAACCATTTTACCATGTGTAACATACAATATGTTTTAGACAGACGTTAATATTTGCGAAATACAAATTTTATTGCGTCCCGTGCAGCGATATTGGGAATTTCCAGTCGTCCTGCCACCTAGTATGCACTTGTGCAGCGAGGATTTGATTTTCTGGTGCATGGCTCCCAACATATTATGGGATGGAGTGGACAACGCTTTTCAGCGACCAAGGATTACCAAAATATGTTTTCTTATCGAGGCTAGTGTTCACGGAATGACAAAGATGAAATTAACTGCTTTACTAGAAATTCTTATAAGATAGAAGAATAATTTCTTTAACATTAAATGTTGTTAATTGTTTTTATTTGGGTTATTTTTTATGCATAAGTAACTTAATCGTTTTAGAACTTATTTTTGAAGCACTATACCATAACAAGGTAAGTAAAAAACATTTGAAACTTTGTTCACGACTTATATTAATGATACTACAGAAACCTCTACATGCAGGCACAAATTTGGCTTTACGCAATTGGCTATACAATATATGAGTGTTCAAGGTAAGTGTATATGCATTGATTTTATTTAGGCGCGCAACATAACCAAGGTAAATTGACTTTCCTTCATATTGCAGAGATACCTTTATATCTTCAGTTATCATTGATTTAAACTAAGGAAGTATACCGGTATATTTCTGCGAGTCAATACCCTGGAGAGATTTCTCAATACTTGATATGAGTACTTTAAGAAGAGTTCGTTTTAATACATTTTAGAACTGTTTATTCGGGTTAATCTCAACGACATATTCCACCATCAATTTCACTCACCTGAAACTAAGTCACATATCACAGATTTATTGCTTGCACATTATTTGCTAATATTGACAAATATGATACCACATTACTCAATTATAAATATTATATAGGCCCTTTTACAGACTTTCAAGAATTCTAAGAAGGGGTGAATAACTATTTATGTATCGAGTATGCAAAGCATAGCTTTAGCAAAAAACATGGGATGTAGAATTTTACAGCTTATTCCTTCGGTAGAACAATAAAAAACTTTCAACAAAAATATATTCATCGTCCTAGTTTCTTCTGCTTAAGCTACTAGTCTCTTTCCGATCTCCCTGGGGCGGGTCTTTTGAATATATTAGGTAATTCTCCCCTCTGTGTCTAGGTCCTCAATAACTTGCATGAAACTGTGTTCTTCGAGCTACGAGTTCTGCCCAACCATGTCTACATGATTATTAGGTGTAAGGCTATGTAGAAGTTGAATTTCATCACTAAATGTGTCTTTCATTCCCTTTTCATTCATCTCGTTATAGTCTGAAAATTTTTCTCTGTAGGTCTACCTTGTTCTCGAATATCTGAGTGTTTTGTTCTGAATTGTCGAAAACAGAATCTAGTTTCGCATCTACAGAGAACTACTCATAATAGATTGTTTTACATAACCCAAATTTCAGATACGTATAGAGCTAGAGAGGTTATATGAGCTCTGGATGGAGCTGCTTTGGATGGAACGACGAAGGATAGATCGAGAAAGGACAGAGCGGCTCGGGGTAGAGCAGCGGAGCAGATAGCAGCTCATGAAAGAGCAGCGGAGGAGATAGCAGCCCATGATAAAGCAGCGGGGAGATAGCAGCTCATGATAGAGCAGCGGAGGAGATAACAGCTCATGATACAGAAGCGGAGGACATAGCAGCTCATGATAGAGGAGCGGAGGAGTTAGCAGCTCATGGTAGATCAGCGGAGGATGTAGCAGCTTATGGTAGAGCTGCGGAGGAGATAGCAGCTCATGATAAAACAGCGGAGGAGATAGTAGCTCATGATAGAGCAGCGGAGGAGATAGCAGCTCATGATAGAGCAGCGTAGGAGATAGCAGCTCATGATAGAGCAGCGAAGGAGATAGCAGCTCATGACATAGCAGCGGAGGAGATAGCAGCTCATGATAGAGCAGCGGAGGAGATGGTAGAGCAGCGGAGGTAGCAGCTCATGATAGAGCAGCGGTGGAGATAGCAGCTCATGATACAGCAGCGGAGGAGACAGCAGCTCATGATAGAGCAACGGAGGATTTAGCAGCTCAGAGCAGAGGAGGAGGTAGCAGCTCATGATAGAGCAGCGGAAGAGAGAGCAGCTCATGATAGAGCAGGGGAGGTGATAACAGCTCATTCTACAGCAGCGGAGGAGATAGCAGCTCATGATAGAGCAGCGGAGGAGATAGCAGCTCAAAAGAGCAGAGAAGGAGATAGCAGCTCATAATAGAGCAGCGGAGGAGATAGCAGCTCATGGTAGAGCAGCGGAAGAGTTAGCAGCTCATGATAGAGCAGCGGAGGTGATAACAGCTCATTCTACAGCAGCGGAGGAGAGAGCAGCTCATGATAGAGCAGCGGAGGAGGTAGCAGCTCATGATAGAGCAGCGGAGGAGGAAGCAGCTCATGATAGATGAGCGGAGGAGGTAGCAGCTCATGATAGATGAGCGGAGGATGTAGTAGCTCATGGTAGAGCAGCGGAGGAGATAGCAGCTCATGATAAAGCAGCGGAAGAGATAGCAGCTCATGATAGAGCAGCGGAGGAGATAGCAGCTCATGATAGAGCAGCGGAGGAGATAGCAGCTCATGATAGAGCAGCGAAGGATTTAGCATCTCAGAGCAGCGGATGAGGTAGCAGCTCATGATAGACCAGCGGAGGAGATGCAAGCTCATGATAGAGAAGCGGAAGAAATAGCAGCTCATGATAGAGCAGCGGAAGAAATAGCAGCTCATGATAGAGCAGCGGAAGAGATAGCAGCTCATGATAGAGCAGCGGAGGTGATAACAGCTCATTCTACAGCAGCGGAGGAGAGAGCAGCTCATGATAGAGCAGCGGAGGAGATAGCAGCTCATGATAGAGAAGCGGAGGAGGTAGCAGCTCATGATAGATAAGCGGAGGAGGTAGCAGCTCATGATAGATGAGCGGAGGATGTAGTAGCTCATGGTAGAGCAGCGGAGGAGATAGCAGCTCATGATAAAGCAGCGGAAGAGATAGCAGCTCATGATAGAGCAGCGGAGGAGACAGCAGCTCATGATAGAGCAGCGGAGGAGATAGAAGCTCATGATAGAGCAGCGAAGGATTTAGCATCTCAGAGAAGCGGATGAGGTACCAGCTCATGATAGACCAGCGGAGGAGATGCACTTCATGATAGAGCAGCGGAAGAGATAGCAGCTCATGATAGAGGAGCGGAAGAGATAGCAGCTCATGAAAGAGCGGCGGAGGTGATAACAGCTCATTTTACAGCAACGGAGGAGATAGCAGCTCATGATAGAGCGGAGGAGGAGGTAGCAGCTCATGATAGAGCAGCGGAGGAGATAGCAGCTCTTGATAGAGCAGCGGAGGATTTAGCATCTCAGAGCAGTGGATGAGATAGCAGCTCATGATACAGCAGCGGAGGAGAGAGCAGCTCATGATAGAGCAACGGATTATTTAGCAGCTCAGAGGAGAGGAGGAGGAAGCAGCTTATGATAGAGCAGCGGAAGAGATAGCAGCTCATGATAGAGCAGGGGAGGTGATAGCAGCTCATGATAGAGCAGGGGAGGTGATAGCAGCTCATGATAGAGCAGGGGAGGTGATAACAGCTTATTCTACAGCAGCGGAGGAGATAGCAGCTCATGATAGAGCAGCGGAGGAGATAGCAGTCATAAAAGAGCAGCGGAGGAGATACAAGCTCATAATAGAGCAGCGGAGGAGATAGCAGCTCATGGTAGAGCAGCGGAAGAGATCGTAGCTCATGATAGATCTTCGGAGGAGGTAGCATCTCAGAGCAGCGGATGAGGTAGCAGCTCATGATTGACCAGCGGGGGAGATGCAGCGCATGATAGAGAAGCGGAAGATATAGCAGCTCATTATAGAGCAGCGGATGAGATAGCAGCTCATTTTACAGCAGCGGAGGAGATAGCAGCTCATGATAAAGCAGCGGAGGAGATAGCAGCTCATGATAGACCAGGGGAGGTGATAACAGCTCATTCTACAGCAGCGGAGGAGATAGTAGCTCATGATAGAGCAGTGGAGGAGATAGCAGCTCATAAAAGAGCAGCGGAGGAGATAGAAGCTCACAATAGAGCAGCGGAGGAGATAGCAGCTCATGGTAGAGCAGCGGAAGAGATAGCAGCTCATGATAGAGCAGCGGAGGTGATAACAGCTCATTCTACAGCAGCGGAGGAGAGAGCAGCTCATGATAGAGCAGCGGACGAGATAGCAGCTCATGATAGAGCAGCGGAGGAGATAGCAGCTCATGATAGAGCAGCGGAGGATGTAGCATCTCAGAGCAGCGGATGAGGTAGCAGCTCATAATAGACTAGCGGAGTAGATGCAGGTCATAGTAGAGCAGCGGAAGAGATAGCAACTCATGAAAGAGCAGCGGAGGTGATAACAGCTCATGATAGAGCAGCGGAGGAGATAGCAGCTCATGTTAGAGCAGCGGAGGAGATAGCAGCTCTTGATAGATCAGCGGAGGAGATAGCAGCTCTTGATAGAGCAGCGGAGGAGATAGCAGCTCATGATAGAGCAGCGGAGGAGATAGCAGCTCATGGTAGAGCAGCGGAGGTGATAACAGCTCATCCTACAGCAGCGGAGGAGATAGCAGCTCATGATAGAGCAGCGGAGGGGATAGCAGCTCATAATAGAGCAGCGGAGGAGATAGCAGCTCATGATAGAGCAGCGGAGGAGATAGCAGCTCATGGTAGAGCAGCGGAGGTGATAACAGCTCATCCTACAGCAGCGGAGGAGATAGCAGTTCATGATAGAGCAGCGGTGGAGGTAGCAGCTCATGATACAGCAGCGGAGGAGATAGCAGCTCATGATAGAGCAGAGGAGGATTTAGCATCTTAGAGCAGCGGAGGAGGTAGCAGCTCATGATAGACCAGCGGAATAGATGCAGCTCATGATAGAGTAGTGGAAGAGATAGCAGCTCATAAAAGAGCAGCGGAGGTGATAACATGTCGTTTTACAGCAGAGGAGGAGATAGCAGCTCATGATAGAGCAGCGGAGGAGATAACAGCTCATAATAGAGCAGAGGAGGAGATAGCAGTTCATAATAGAGCAGCGGAGGAGATAGCCGCTCACAATAGAGCAACGGAGGACAAAGCAGCTCATGGTAGAGCAGCGGAGGATTTAGCATCTCAGAGCAGCGGATGAGGTAGCAGCTCATGATAAAGCAGCGGAAGAGATAGCAGCTCATGATAGAGCAGCGGAGGAGATAGCAGCTCATGATAGAGCAGCGGAGGAGATAGCAGCTCATGATAGAGCAGCGAAGGATTTAGCATCTCAGAGCAGCGGATGAGGTAGCAGCTCATGATCGACCAGCGGAGGAGATGCAGCTCATGATAGAGCAGCGGAGGAGATTGCAGGTCATGGTAGAGCAGCGGAGGTGATAACAGCTCATCCTACAGCAGCGGAGGAGATAGCAGCTCATGCTAGAGCAGTGCAGGAGATAGCAGCTCATAATAGAGCAGCGGAGCAGATAGCAGCTCATAATAGAGCAGCGGAGGAGATAGCAGCTCATGGTAGAGCAGCGGAAGTATCAGTTCATGATAGAGCAGCGGTGGAGGTAGCAGCTTATGATACAGCAGCGGAGGTGATAACAGCTCATTCTACAGCAGCGGAGGAGAGAGCAGCTCATGATAGAGCAGCGGAGGAGATAGCAGCTCATGATAGAGCAGCGGAAGAAATAGCAGCTCATGATAGAGCAGCGGAAGAGATAGCAGCTCATGATAGAGCAGCGGAGGTGATAACAGCTCATTCTACAGCAGCGGAGGAGAGAGCAGCTCATGATAGAGCAGCGGAGGAGATAGCAGCTCATGATAGAGAAGCGGAGGAGGTAGCAGCTCATGATAGATAAGCGGAGGAGGTAGCAGCTCATGATAGATGAGCGGAGGATGTAGTAGCTCATGGTAGAGCAGCGGAGGAGATAGCAGCTCATGATAAAGCAGCGGAAGAGATAGCAGCTCATGATAGAGCAGCGGAGGAGACAGCAGCTCATGATAGAGCAGCGGAGGAGATAGAAGCTCATGATAGAGCAGCGAAGGATTTAGCATCTCAGAGCAGCGGATGAGGTACCAGCTCATGATAGACCAGCGGAGGAGATGCACTTCATGATAGAGCAGCGGAAGAGATAGCAGCTCATGATAGAGGAGCGGAAGAGATAGCAGCTCATGAAAGAGCGGCAGAGGTGATAACAGCTCATTTTACAGCAACGGAGGAGATAGCAGCTCATGATAGAGCGGAGGAGGAGGTAGCAGCTCATGATAGAGCAGAGGAGGAGATAGCAGCTCTTGATAGAGCAGCGGAGGATTTAGCATCTCTGAGCAGTGGATGAGATAGCAGCTCATGATACAGCAGCGGAGGAGAGAGCAGCTCATGATAGAGCAACGGATTATTTAGCAGCTCAGAGGAGAGGAGGAGGAAGCAGCTTATGATAGAGCAGCGGAAGAGATAGCAGCTCATGATAGAGCAGGGGAGGTGATAGCAGCTCATGATAGAGCAGGGGAGGTGATAGCAGCTCATGATAGAGCAGGGGAGGTGATAACAGCTTATTCTACAGCAGCGGAGGAGATAGCAGCTCATGATAGAGCAGCGGAGGAGATAGCAGTCATAAAAGAGCAGCGGAGGAGATACAAGCTCATAATAGAGCAGCGGAGGAGATAGCAGCTCATGGTAGAGCAGCGGAAGAGATCGTAGCTCATGATAGATCTTCGGAGGAGGTAGCATCTCAGAGCAGCGGATGAGGTAGCAGCTCATGATTGACCAGCGGAGGAGATGCAGCGCATGATAGAGAAGCGGAAGATATAGCAGCTCATTATAGAGCAGCGGATGAGATAGCAGATCATTTTAAAGCAGCGGAGGAGATAGCAGCTCATGATAAAGCAGCGGAGGAGATAGCAGCTCATGATAGACCAGGGGAGGTGATAACAGCTCATTCTACAGCAGCGGAGGAGATAGTAGCTCATGATAGAGCAGTGGAGGAGATAGCAGCTCATAAAAGAGCAGCGGAGGAGATAGAAGCTCACAATAGAGCAGCGGAGGAGATAGCAGCTCATGGTAGAGCAGCGGAAGAGATAGCAGCTCATGATAGAGCAGCGGAGGTGATAACAGCTCATTCTACAGCAGCGGAGGAGAGAGCAGCTCATGATAGAGCAGCGGACGAGATAGCAGCTCATGATAGAGCAGCGGAGGAGATAGCAGCTCATGATAGAGCAGCGGAGGATGTAGCATCTCAGAGCAGCGGATGAGGTAGCAGCTCATAATAGACTAGCGGAGTAGATGCAGGTCATAGTAGAGCAGCGGAAGAGATAGCAGCTCATGAAAGAGCAGCGGAGGTGATAACAGCTCATGATAGAGCAGCGGAGGAGATAGCAGCTCATGTTAGAGCAGCGGAGGAGATAGCAGCTCTTGATAGATCTTCGGAGGAGATAGCAGCTCTTGATAGAACAGCGGAGGAGATAGCAGCTCATGATAGAGCAGCGGAGGAGATAGCAGCTCATGGTAGAGCAGCGGAGGTGATAACAGCTCATCCTACAGCAGCGGAGGAGATAGCAGCTCATGATAGAGCAGCGGAGGGGATAGCAGCTCATAATAGAGCAGCGGAGGAGATAGCAGCTCATGATAGAGCAGCGGAGGAGATAGCAGCTCATGATAGAGCAGCGGAGGAGATAGCAGCTCATGATAGAGCAGCGAAGGATTTAGCATCTCAGAGCAGCGGATGAGGTAGCAGCTCATGATCGACCAGCGGAGGAGATGCAGCTCATGATAGAGCAGCGGAGGAGATTGCAGGTCATGGTAGAGCAGCGGAGGTGATAACAGCTCATCCTACAGCAGCGGAGGAGATAGCAGCTCATGCTAGAGCAGTGCAGGAGATAGCAGCTCATAATAGAGCAGCGGAGCAGATAGCAGCTCATAATAGAGCAGCGGAGGAGATAGCAGCTCATGGTAGAGCAGCGGAAGTATCAGTTCATGATAGAGCAGCGGTGGAGGTAGCAGCTTATGATACAGCAGCGGAGGTGATAACAGCTCATTCTACAGCAGCGGAGGAGAGAGCAGCTCATGATAGAGCAGCGGAGGAGATAGCAGCTCATGATAGAGCAGCGGAAGAAATAGCAGCTCATGATAGAGCAGCGGAAGAGATAGCAGCTCATGATAGAGCAGCGGAGGTGATAACAGCTCATTCTACAGCAGCGGAGGAGAGAGCAGCTCATGATAGAGCAGCGGAGGAGATAGCAGCTCATGATAGAGAAGCGGAGGAGGTAGCAGCTCATGATAGATAAGCGGAGGAGGTAGCAGCTCATGATAGATGAGCGGAGGATGTAGTAGCTCATGGTAGAGCAGCGGAGGAGATAGCAGCTCATGATAAAGCAGCGGAAGAGATAGCAGCTCATGATAGAGCAGCGGAGGAGACAGCAGCTCATGATAGAGCAGCGGAGGAGATAGAAGCTCATGATAGAGCAGCGAAGGATTTAGCATCTCAGAGCAGCGGATGAGGTACCAGCTCATGATAGACCAGCGGAGGAGATGCACTTCATGATAGAGCAGCGGAAGAGATAGCAGCTCATGATAGAGGAGCGGAAGAGATAGCAGCTCATGAAAGAGCGGCAGAGGTGATAACAGCTCATTTTACAGCAACGGAGGAGATAGCAGCTCATGATAGAGCGGAGGAGGAGGTAGCAGCTCATGATAGAGCAGAGGAGGAGATAGCAGCTCTTGATAGAGCAGCGGAGGATTTAGCATCTCTGAGCAGTGGATGAGATAGCAGCTCATGATACAGCAGCGGAGGAGAGAGCAGCTCATGATAGAGCAACGGATTATTTAGCAGCTCAGAGGAGAGGAGGAGGAAGCAGCTTATGATAGAGCAGCGGAAGAGATAGCAGCTCATGATAGAGCAGGGGAGGTGATAGCAGCTCATGATAGAGCAGGGGAGGTGATAGCAGCTCATGATAGAGCAGGGGAGGTGATAACAGCTTATTCTACAGCAGCGGAGGAGATAGCAGCTCATGATAGAGCAGCGGAGGAGATAGCAGTCATAAAAGAGCAGCGGAGGAGATACAAGCTCATAATAGAGCAGCGGAGGAGATAGCAGCTCATGGTAGAGCAGCGGAAGAGATCGTAGCTCATGATAGATCTTCGGAGGAGGTAGCATCTCAGAGCAGCGGATGAGGTAGCAGCTCATGATTGACCAGCGGAGGAGATGCAGCGCATGATAGAGAAGCGGAAGATATAGCAGCTCATTATAGAGCAGCGGATGAGATAGCAGATCATTTTAAAGCAGCGGAGGAGATAGCAGCTCATGATAAAGCAGCGGAGGAGATAGCAGCTCATGATAGACCAGGGGAGGTGATAACAGCTCATTCTACAGCAGCGGAGGAGATAGTAGCTCATGATAGAGCAGTGGAGGAGATAGCAGCTCATAAAAGAGCAGCGGAGGAGATAGAAGCTCACAATAGAGCAGCGGAGGAGATAGCAGCTCATGGTAGAGCAGCGGAAGAGATAGCAGCTCATGATAGAGCAGCGGAGGTGATAACAGCTCATTCTACAGCAGCGGAGGAGAGAGCAGCTCATGATAGAGCAGCGGACGAGATAGCAGCTCATGATAGAGCAGCGGAGGAGATAGCAGCTCATGATAGAGCAGCGGAGGATGTAGCATCTCAGAGCAGCGGATGAGGTAGCAGCTCATAATAGACTAGCGGAGTAGATGCAGGTCATAGTAGAGCAGCGGAAGAGATAGCAGCTCATGAAAGAGCAGCGGAGGTGATAACAGCTCATGATAGAGCAGCGGAGGAGATAGCAGCTCATGTTAGAGCAGCGGAGGAGATAGCAGCTCTTGATAGATCTTCGGAGGAGATAGCAGCTCTTGATAGAGCAGCGGAGGAGATAGCAGCTCATGATAGAGCAGCGGAGGAGATAGCAGCTCATGGTAGAGCAGCGGAGGTGATAACAGCTCATCCTACAGCAGCGGAGGAGATAGCAGCTCATGATAGAGCAGCGGAGGGGATAGCAGCTCATAATAGAGCAGCGGAGGAGATAGCAGCTCATGATAGAGCAGCGGAGGAGATAGCAGCTCATGGTAGAGCAGCGGAGGTGATAACAGCTCATCCTACAGCAGCGGAGGAGATAGCAGTTCATTATAGAGCAGCGGTGGAGGTAGCAGCTCATGATACAGCAGCGGAGGAGATAGCAGCTCATGATAGAGCAGAGGAGGATTTAGCATCTTAGAGCAGCGGAGGAGGTAGCAGCTCATGATAGACCAGCGGAATAGATGCAGCTCATGATAGAGTAGTGGAAGAGATAGCAGCTCATAAAAGAGCAGCGGAGGTGATAACATGTCGTTTTACAGCAGAGGAGGAGATAGCAGCTCATGATAGAGCAGCGGAGGAGATAACAGCTCATAATAGAGCAGAGGAGGAGATAGCAGTTCATAATAGAGCAGCGGAGGAGATAGCCGCTCACAATAGAGCAACGGAGGACAAAGCAGCTCATGGTAGAGCAGCGGAGGATTTAGCATCTCAGAGCAGCGGATGAGGTAGCAGCTCATGATAAAGCAGCGGAAGAGATAGCAGCTCATGATAGAGCAGCGGAGGAGATAGCAGCTCATGATAGAGCAGCGGAGGAGATAGCAGCTCATGATAGAGCAGCGAAGGATTTAGCATCTCAGAGCAGCGGATGAGGTAGCAGCTCATGATCGACCAGCGGAGGAGATGCAGCTCATGATAGAGCAGCGGAGGAGATTGCAGGTCATGGTAGAGCAGCGGAGGTGATAACAGCTCATCCTACAGCAGCGGAGGAGATAGCAGCTCATGCTAGAGCAGTGCAGGAGATAGCAGCTCATAATAGAGCAGCGGAGCAGATAGCAGCTCATAATAGAGCAGCGGAGGAGATAGCAGCTCATGGTAGAGCAGCGGAAGTATCAGTTCATGATAGAGCAGCGGTGGAGGTAGCAGCTTATGATACAGCAGCGGAGGAGATAGCAGCTCATGATAGAGCAGCGGAGGAGATAGCAGCTCATGATAGAGCAGCGGAGGAGATAGCAGCTCATGATAGAGCAACGAAGGATTTAGCATCTCAGAGCAGCGGATGAGGTAGCAGCTCATGATAGACGAGCGGAGGAGATGCAGCTCATGATAGAGCAGCGGAGGAGATTGCAGGTCATGGTAGAGCAGCGGAGGTGATAACAGCTCATCCTACAGCAGCGGAGGAGATAGCAGCTCATGCTAGAGCAGCGCAGGAGATAGCAGCTCATAATACAGCAGCGGAGCAGATAGCAGCTCATAATAGAGCAGCGGAGGAGATAGCAGCTCATGGTAGAGCAGCGGAAGTATCAGTTCATGATAGAGCAGCGGTGGAGGTAGCAGCTTATGATACAGCAGCGGAGGAGATAGCAGCTCATGATAGAGCAGCGGAGGAGATAGCAGCTCATAATAGAGCAGCGGAGGAGATAGCAGCTCACAATAGAGCAGCGGAGGAGATAGCAGCTCATGGTAGAGCAGCGGAGGTATAACTGCTCATCCTACAGCAGCGGAGGAGGTTGCAGCTCATGGTAGAGCAGCGGAGGATTTAGCATCTCAGTGCAGCGGAGGAGGTAGCAGCTCATGATAGACCAGCGGAATAGATGCAGCTCATGATAGAGCAGCGGAAGAGATAGCAGCTCATGATAGAGCAGCGGAAGAGATAGCAGCTCATGAAAGAGCAGCGGAGGTTATAACAGCTCATTTTACAGCAGCTGAGTTGATAACAGCTCATTTTACAGCAGTGGAGGGGATAGCAGCTCATGATAGAGCAGCGGAGGAGATAGCAGCTCATAATAGAGCAGCGGAGGAGATAGCAGCTCACAATAGAGCAGCGGAGGAGATGGTAGCTCATGGTAGAGCAGCGGAGGTATAACTGCTCATCCTACAGCAGCGGAGGAGATAGCAGCTCATGGTAGAGCAGCGGAGGATTTAGCATCTCAGAGCAGGGTATGAGGTAGCAGCTCATGATAGACCAGCGGAGGAGATGCAGCTCATGATAGAGCAGCGGAGGAGATAGCAGCTCATGGTAGAGCAGCGGAAGAGATAGCAACTCATGGTAGAGCAGCGGAAGAGATAGCAACTCATGGTAGAGCATGATAGAGCAGCGGAGGAGATAGCAGCTCATGATAGAGCAGCGAAGGTGAAACCAGCTCATGATAGAGCAGGATGGAGTGGTTATAAGAATTTAAGAAAAATGATATTGAGACAAATCTTCAGTTTTCATATACGGTTCCAACAACCAAACAGTTTGCAAATTTTTGTAGAGTTTCTATCAACATTGTACACCTTAAAACAAAGAAGTAGGTTGATGAATGTGGAAGTTCTTTTATTTTAGTGTAATGAATTAGCTTCGTTGTTAAACAGCTTGGTAGTTGACACCTACATTACGGCAAGAGTCAAAATTTTCAACCATTATATTACTCTATATAAGCTTAATTTTTTATCGTTTGGAAGATGCTCTGCCTTTGCAATCCACTTCCAGAACAGACTCATTGATCAAAACATCGGATAGAATAACTCTGTAAAAGTATATAATGCTGATCAGCAATCCTAGGTTAGGTTAAAAAAACATATATGTATCTACATAGAAATCCTTGAACTGCTGATCAGCGTTTACAGCAATGTATCAATATTAAATTATTCTGCCAGTTTTGATTTCTATCTATATCCTAGAATAGTAATATTCATGGAATAATTTCGTATTACTATATACGCAAACTTATTGGAGTAATTATAACAAGGTACAGAACAGTGCTATCAGAACATAAATTCATTAGCTCAGTCTTTAGGTAATCTCTGAGTATAACCTAGAATGTATAGTTATTTGACTGTCATCTTAGCATCCTCGCCATTTTAATATTCCCTCTCTACATTCCGAGTATTCAGACATTAAGTCACCCCTTTTATTGCTAATAATTTGTATACGGTTCGTGGCCTACTGTGCCCTATGGAACATTGCGTAAGAGGCAGTTATAAATAAACTTACAAAGTATAAAATAGTGGTGTTAAACGGGCATGCACTACCCTGTGTGATGAGAATAATGTTATTAATTAAGATGCATTTACAACGCTAGTTAGGTGATGTAATGCTTTGGATTGAAAATTAACAGACTCGGCACTCGATATCCCGGCAGCTCGGATTACTCGGCAACCAAGATGGGAAAAGTAAAATCAAGTAAACTGATGTAAGCATGTGCCAGAATGGTTTTCTTTAATCAGTGACGATTGCAATTATAATATGCATAAAATAAGTTATTTTTGTAATCGATTTCCGAATTAACCCCTACACCGATTCATTAAGCAGGGCTTACGGAAAAACAAAGGTCTGAAGATTGATAAGCATTTGTGAAGGAATGTATGGAGAGTGTTATTTGTCAAACTTACCTGTATTGCAACTACCAAAGCCGTGTATGAACACTGTAAAACAATATGCTGCCATGAGAACTGATTTGCATTTGATAAATTCTTTCTAATATATTACCATAAAACAGGCACTAAATTGGGCACTACTCCGGTACAGGTTAACCTCTATGGTCCCATGTCAATAGGCTTCTTCCCATGGACGTTTTAAATGCGTATACCAAGTTTCATGAAAAACCGATAAAGCGTATTTGAGTTATTGCGCGTGCAGACACACGGACGGACGGACGGACAGACAGACAAACACACAGAGGGACAGACATTTTCCCGATCTGGAGGTTAACTCGGAAATCGATTACAACAATGATCACTGAATAAACAAATGCATTCTGGCACTTGGTTACATCAGTTTTCCTGATTTTATTAATTATTATCATTATTATTTATTGCTATTACTCAAAATTGTGTTTATTTGTTGAATACGAATACGATCTTCTCTTGTTCCGATTCCCTCACGATAATTTGAAATCGTTCCACAATTACGTCTGTCAGTGCAGTTTCCACAGCCACCGCTGTTCTAAAGACTTAACGAGAGAAAAGCTACATTTATTAAGTGCCAGTATGGTACTTTATGAGATTGTGTGTGGGGACGAAAAATGTCTGTCTGTCCGTCCGTGTGTCTGTACGCGCGATAACTCAAATACGCTTTGTCGAATTTTAATGAAACTTGGTATACACGTTTATAATGTCCATGGGAAGAACCCTATTGATATTGAACCAAATCGGTTCACCGGTACCGGTGTAATGCCCAATTTAGTGCCTATTTTAATAGATTATGGCGCCTTTCTAATAGAAAGGCGCCATAACTCAAATACGCTGTATCGGATTTCCATGAAACTTGGTATACTCATTTATGACGTTCATGAGAAGTGCCCTATTGAATTTGAACCTAATCTGTTGACCGGTACCGGAGTAAACCCCAATTTAATGTCTACTTTAAAGGCGCAATAACTCAAATACGCTTTATCGTATATTTATGAAACTTCGTATACGCATTTATAATGTCCATGGGAAGACTTCTATTTATAATAGATAAAATCGGTTGACCTGTTTCGGAGTAATGCTCAATTTAGTGCCTATTTTATGGTAATATACGTATTCGAAAGAATTTATATAAAAAAAGGAAAATCAATTATCTTGACAACACTGCCTATTGTTTTACTGTTATCTTATAAGGCCTTGGAAATTAAAATACAGGTAGCTATGACAAAAAACACTATCGATTTACAAGCGCTTATCCAACTAGACCGTTAAAATGACCCCGGTGGCCGAGATGGTAAAGCTTTGGCCTCACATTCTGGAGTCCATGGTTCAAAACCCGAAACCGGCCAATTTGAATTTTTTTTGACATTTTTATGTGAGTGTGCGATTGTCATGATATCACATATCTGTACACTTCAGGTGATGCTGGAAGATTTTAATCTCATTAAAAAAAAAACTAGACCTTTGTTCTTCCGTAAGCCCTGCTTAATGAATAAATCTGGAGCTTAACTTGGAAATCAATTTAAAAAAAAAAACATATTCTGCATATCATAATTGCAGTCATAACTGTTTAAACAAAAACATACTGGCACTTTGTTACATCAGTTTACCTGATTTTATAATTTAGACGAAGCTTGTCAGAAAAAAAAACACACACAGGAAGGCCATTAATGGATAAGGCAAAAAATTGTGATATAAGACAAAAGTGTGGACATTGGTAACTGGTTAAAAAGAAAGAATGGATGGAACATGTAGAAAGAATGAATTAAAAAAGTCAACGAGGGACAATAAACCACGAAAAAGATAGTGTGATCGGGGAGAATAGACTCCTGCTCTAAAGAAAGGCGAAGAAGATAGTTTACTCCATTGAGGAGAAACTCATTTTGGAACACGCCATGCTACGCAATTATTTTGTTTTAGTCCCTAAAACAAAAAAGGTTTATAATACAACACTATTAATTTTAAAGGATTTCCATTAACTAGGCTACACAAATCTTTTTTTGGCGGTTGAATTACATTGGTTGTTATTTATTATTACTAACAAAGACATCGTTTCTTACCCAATTCTATATTTATCCGAATTATCATATAAGTCCATTTCATGAATCAAATAAGGGGTGGGAGTATGAAAATTTGAAAATCTTTGAGCCCACTCAATGTTTTTCAAAAGTTGGCGCCACTGTATGCAGATGTCTCTGTTGCACATTACATGATAATATTGTAGGAGAAAAATCAAATCCCCATTTCAGAGGAATTTTTATCCCATAATATTATCATATAACTGCTTGGTCTACTTTAGATTATGCTTACTTAATAGCAACATTCAGTGAAGAGAACAGATGAAGCTGTCATTGTGCAGTTTTCTCCAGTCCCTGTTTTGCATATCTCTTAGGCCCGAATATTTATCTAAGCACCCCGTTTTCGAACACTCTCAGATTATGATCTTCCCGAAGAATAAGGGACGATATCTCACATCCATATAACACAATCGGCAGGATCATTGTCTTATGCATTTTTATTTTTAGATTTCTGTACAGAAGATAAACGTTTCTGAACTGCATAAAAAAAGCAAGCATCTCCTCATTTCAGTCGGCATTTAACTTCTGATTTAATATTATTTGTATAAGAAATTTATTATTGCTCCCAGATATTTTAATTTCTCCACTTCTTCGAATACTTTTTCTGCTATTCTAACATTTTGTAGCGTATTACTTTGATGTTTCATGACCATATGCTTAGCGTAGTTTTTTTCTGTATTAATCTCCAATCCAACATTCCTTCAGACACTTTAGATTATGCTACTTCTGAGAAGTGCTCGTCCGCTGGATCAGTAGGAAATATATATAAGTTATATAGTCTACATATAGTGTAATATTCAGAGTAATTCATGAGTTTTGAGGCAACTAGAGGTAACTGAAAAAATGATAACAAAATGCATCATATTTCATACAAGTATGCAATAAATGGTGATCAAATTAACTGATTTATACACTAATATTTTCAGATGAACTCTCTTTAACTTAACAAGCTGTGTTACACATTCTGCAAACAAGTTCCTCTGATTCTTCCATACTTTTTTCTGACTCTAAAAGTGGTGTACTCGCTGTTCGAAATAATTCCTCAACCCATGTTTTTGTAAAAGAAGTTCAGCTTTTAATCCATAACATACAAAAATACAGGGAAATATGTAGTGAGTACTTTCACACAGTGGAATCTGTGACAATGAATCTGCAGATCGGGCTGCGAAGGAAGCAACAAAACTTTCTTAAGTGACGAAACAATAGCCATTTCGCATACCGACGATTCCACATAAATTATACTAATCGGAAGCTGTGGCAGGAGTGGAGGACTAATTAGTACGCTATATAAAAAACGAACTTCATGAAATAACTGCAAAATCTATGAAACAGTACTGAATTAAGGACCATAAACAGAGTGATTAGGAAAACATTTGGGCCTAAAAGAGATGAAAATAGGGACTGGAGAAGACTGCATTACGACGAGCTTCATAACCTGTACTCTCCACCGGATATAGTAAGGGTAATTAAATCACGGAGGATGAAATGGGCTGATCATGTTGCGCGCATGGGGGAAGAAAGACATATCTAAAAAATATTGACGGGGAGACCCGAAGGGAAAAGGCCATTTGGAAGACCTAGATGTAGGTTGGGAGGGCAATATTAGGATAGATTTAACGGAAGTGGGATTTTTGCGAGGGATGGATGGATGGATGGATGGAGTTAGCACAGAATAGGGTTGAATGGCGGACTCAGGTAAGTGCGGCAATGAACCTCCAGGTTCCATAAAATAGATAATATTCCTTTAGCTTGCTTAGGAATTGTCTATTGCCATTGAGAAAGTAAGTACACAATTAAGAATTTATTTAGGAAAAATCAAACTTGATATCTCGGTTCAGCTACGAAAATTCAGAGCTATCTCCTGAAAAAAGAAAAAAACCCTATTGGCAATCCATGTAAGCAGATGTTAACAATTAAACATAGCCTATCACTCTGAAATGTCCACAGTACTACCGACTAACAGAATTCCAAATGATCTACAAGCGGCACTGAACTCACCATAATTTTGTCTTCAAGTTATAGTTCGTTTTTGAAAGACTCAAAACTCAGGGGTTAAGACGCAAACTGCGTCATTGAAATTTCTGGGGGGGGGGGGGGGCAAAATATTATCGTTTTATGAATTTTCTGGGGGGGTTGAAAATTGTTGCAAAATTAGCGTTTTATATGTTAAAAATAAAAACGGTCAAGTTCTATAACTTCAAAAGGTACTTCTAATTCTTTATAATGATAAAGATGAAGAATATCGACAGCCATGGGCGCCCATACCTGGGGGCGGGGGGGGGGCGCAAGGAAAAAATGTATATTAATAATTATTATAGTCAGGTGTTTTTCTTTTAAGACAATTATTTGAATTGCAGAAATTTTACAAAATCGACAACATGGAAGCAGATCCACAGTGGCTTGGACCCCCAAAAGTCAAAACCTAAAATTCTATATTTGTATTTAAAAAAATATTTATTTATTTAAACAAGATTTGTTGGTGTGTCAAATAAGATATAACAGTTATTTTCTTTTCATAACATAATGAGTAGGCATATTATGTCCACTGTTCCATGTGTTATTCAACTTTTCTTATAAATAAGTTAGTAATAAGTATTATAACTTAGGTAACAATTTCTTGTTTAAGTTGCCATGTCTTAGAGTATAGTAAACAAATTTGCTAACTAGTTTTCAGTGCTAAAATAGCGTAAAATGTTATTTTCATCAGTTCAACATTTAAAAATTTCCCAAGGGTGGACACCCGACTTAAGTAACATTTTCTTATTTACATTGGCATGTCATAGAGTATGGTAAACAAATTTCCTAACTACTTTTTTAGTCCTAAAATAGCATCAAATGTGATTTTTATTAATTCAATATTTAAAAATTTTCCGGGGGTGGGCCCCCACTTAGGTAATGATTTAAGTTAATTGGCATGTCTTAGAGTATGGTAAATAAATTTCCTAGCTAGTTTTTGAGTGCTAAAATAGCGTAAAATGTGATTTTCATTAGTTCAGTATTTAAAAATTTTCCGGGGGTGGACCCCCCACTTAGGTAATGATTTCTTATTTATATTGGCATGTCTTCAAGTATGGTAAACAAATTTCCTAACTAGTTTTTTCTGTGCTAAAATAGCGTAAAATGTGATTTTCGTTAGTTCAATAGGCTATTAAAATTTTTCTGGGAATGGAACCCGACCCTCCCCGCAATTATTCTCTGGCTATGTCATTGTTGCTCTTATTATAATATTAATATAATGTTACAAAGTGGCCCAAGAAGTTAAAGCGACAAAAAATTAATTAATTTAAAAAATTGCCCCCCCTAGAAAATATCATATGGGCGCCCTTGTCGACAGCCAATTGGGTTGGGGGGTTGAGCAATGAAGTTTGGAGGGTGAGCAATGAAGTTTGGAGGGTGAGCAATGAAGTTTGGGGGGTGAGCAATGAAGTTTGGGGGGGGGTGAGCAATGAAGTTTGGGGGTTGAGTCATGACTTTGGGGGGTGGGCACCCCTGCAAAACTCCACAGTTAACTCTAAAATCTGAAAACAATACGAAGTTCTTGCGATATGACCAGTTAGATTAAAGCGACTTTAATTTCCTTGAATAAAAACATGTTCAGGATATCATTAGACTATAGATAACAAAAAATTAGAACATTAACATCACACAGCCGGATGGCTCTTTCGGTGGCAATGATCTGTCAGTCACCAGGTGTAGTATGAAAACAAACCCACTGTATGGCAAATATAGGCTACTTATCTTAATGCTGTGTCATGTTTCATGGAGTATGTGGTCCACATATGAATAATTGTAAGACTATTTAATTTGCACGAAAACTGTAAGTGGAAAAAAATTATAACAGTATTGATGAGAACTTACGTATCAAGTAAATCACGGTTAAAGTTCAAGGACAAGTTCTCACTTGGGACAAGTATGGTATTGGAATTTTGTGTTCGTTTCAACCGGAGGAACACCTTGTGAACTCCTGTTCATTCTGCTTTTTTAAAAGTGTAATAGACTCTCCGTAGTCCGGCATTTCGCTAATCCGACCCTCTAGTAGTCCGGTGTTGTTTTTAGACGGGTGGAGGGGGAAGCAAGAGCAAGTCGAGAGACATGTTACTGAAGACCGCTGTTTTAACACATTTTAAAAGACAATTGAAAAGTATTTGATTTTAATGCAGTATTATTACATCGAAATTATTTTTTTTTAAATCTTTTTATATAATACTATTTGCAATAAAACAGAACTTTTGTGCATTTCAAGTGGTTTTACTAACGACCTTCCAAGTAATCCAGAGTTTTCAATAATACGGTACTACCCGATCTGATATCTGTCAACTGTATAGTAGGAATGAAATGGTAATTATGTCCGAGGTCAATTTATTAAATATATTTACAAGAGATTGTATGTGCAATATTTCTAGCTTTATAACCGAGGGAAATAATTATACTGCCCCTTCTTTAATGTCGTATAGGGATGAGCAGGGCCGTAGCTAGGCGGTGGCGAGATGAGCCTCCGCCAAGAGCGCAGATACAAAGAGGGCGCAAAATTAACCATGAAAAATCCCGCCTTTTTTAGACTGGTGCAATTTATAAATAAATACTATGCATTTTTCATTTTCTCACTGTATGTTGCAGAAGCTGTTTTAAAAAGTTTCTATTCGAAAAAAAAATACTTTTACCCATATTAATGTGTTAAAACATTTTAGTAGGCCTCAGGCCTATTATGTACTTTACTTTTGATACTAGATTTTATGATTTAATAATTTTTTTCAGAAGTTCAATCGTCTGAAAATAAGGTTTTAGTACCTTGAAAGTCCAACAGTTAGTTCATTTTCAAATTGAGGTTGAGGTTTTCTTTGATAATAACATTGTTTTTACGTTCAAATAATAAACAATTTTACAGAAATTTAAAAAAATTGTTCAGGGAGGGCGCAGATTTGTCAAACTCGCCAAGGCCGCAGAAGGACCTTGCTACGGCCCTGGGGATGAGAAAATACAGAATGTAAGCCTACCCGTAATTGTCGTGAAAGAGGTTTATTACATTGTTGCAAAAAGAGCCACTTCCTTTGATATAAGTTTGTAAGGCTTCGTCAAATCGAAAAGAGGAACGTACATAGACAGGATTAAATACAACCAGCAGCAAGAACTATTAGCACTGATGAAGTACATTTTATCACGCACTTCTTAGTGAACGACCTTAATTTACCGTAGCCGATCAGGGCTGTGACAGAAACTAGATCACATCAGGTCGCATTCACTGAGCAACTAATGCGATACTGGAATGACAATATTGATTCTATATGAGAACATTTTCTTGCTGTATAATGGTTTCATAATTCTGATATTTTGTATAAATTAGGATTCTAATACAAAAGAGCAAGTATTCTAACTGAGACATCTATAAAACTGACACAAAAACGGAGGAAAGTAAACATAAATACGAAGGTAGGGCTATTTCAGATTATCCACGCCACAGATAAGGTAATGTCTTATGACTATGAGAAAATGGTTGGCCCATTCATTCTCAGATTTGTGGGCAGTATGAATTGGTCAACCAGCAATTATGTTAATATTCATTTTGTTTGCTTAGGAATTGTCTATTGCCATTCATTAAGTATTAAGTTAAGTTAAAAAGAAGTAAAACTATATTCCAATCTAGCATTTTTCTGTGTAAGTGGGGGAAATCTCGAAAACACTAGTCAGATTTATGAGACACAGGTGTAAAACCCACGACCCAAATGAGTACGCGACGTTATGGTCTCCATAAACCCATTTGGTAGTTCAGAATATACAAATATCTACAAATGGTCTAAAGATTGTAGACCAGACTACCGGAATTTATAACCACAAAATAGGTGGAATTAGCCTATTACAGGGTTACAGATTACTTTTAAAAGCTGCAAATCGGGTTTTTATATTTTATCATAATATAATGTAATTTGCGATTTTACATGTGGAAGCTCTACTAGACCTGTATGTTACATAGGAACTGCAAATTTTCGGAACATTTCTCGGAATTACTACCAACAGTTCTCAGAATTTCAAAGGGGGACTTACAATTTTGGGTGAAATTCATAGGTGAGAAATAGGTGAAATTAATTTTTTCCACAGCAATGAATTGCTCTACAACCTCGCAATCTGACATACTCTTTTTTAACTACTTCTACGATTACATACTATTTTCAAAATCAATCAAACTATTACAGTACGGGTAATTATCGATACAAAATGGCAGCCTTGATGACTTCCACAAATGTCATTATTTCTGAGTGATTATTTTATATATATACACATACATTTTTGTGAAAAAGAGCATCTAAAAAGATTTTTAAAAATACTTGTAATGCAGATGTTCCAAAGATTGTAGATGATATTCGTATGATGTTTATAAATAGAAAAAAATCACTCAAAAATATTGTGGAAATTATCACGGAAACGGCATTTCAGTGCACGAAACGTGGCTGCCATTTTGTAACAATAATTACCAATAATTGTAACAGTTTAATTAATTTTGAAAATAGTATGCAATTGTATAGATAGTCAATAAAGAACATGCCATATTACAAGGTTACAGGACAATTCATTGTTGAGAAAAACAAATATTGAATTCCACCTATTTCTCACCTATTCACTCAAAGCTGTGTCCCCCCACCCCTTAATAAGTTTCTAGGCAGAGACGAGAAGTAGCTAGGAGTTACTAGCAGTTCAGCTTGAACCCTAATGCCGACATAAGTAGCTATGGTTGCTGGAGAAAGAAACATTTCCGGGAAATGTTCATAAGAATAACAGAAGTAATCAATTAGCTGTGCACACACAGTACTCAGTTTCAATGCGCTCTGAATCACACAAAATACTCCTGTAACAAACATGGCTCGTAGCTCACATCACTTCCTGAGTATAACATCAAGTTCACCATCATATCATATTATACAGTATTTTTATTAGTACATTACGCAACGAGCCTGTAATGGCATTTAATAAGATACGAGTATTTTCATCTACGAGTATCTTAATTGCCACTATAGGCAAGTTACATACGAACGTATTTGTTCGACCATAATTAAATGTTTAAGTTTTGGGCTTTTACAGTATTTCCTAATTGATAAAACAAACTACCCTCGGAGAGTAGCTCTTAGTAGTTCTCTCTTTTTTTTTTTTTTAATAGAAGGCAGGGTACAAGGCACGCAGGCCGCAGGGCGTCTCTTGACGCTTTAATGTCAAACAACGCACGTTAAAATCACACAAAATAAACTCAATGTAGTATAATATTAAAATTAACCCTTTCCATAATCAAAGACGAATCACTCACATTCTCAATATATAACCATTCAGTGAACCACCTAACTTACCAGTCCTTTCGATTGTAAGAAAACCGCTTTATAACATGGTAGTTTACTACTCATGGTTACAATATTTGGTGAAACAAATAACTATTTTTCTCCACTTTTGGGGGAGGGGGCTGATGTCGCCGTAACAGTAACAAAAAGACTACCGGTAACTTACAAACGTGAGAACAGAAACCAAACATACGTAATCACAAGAATAGAAGGTAGTTGAGACCCTGTGCAACAATCCGGTAGATTGCAGGTGCGATTTATAGTGATACTTTTTGATTTTCAATCATTTAATCTTTCTGGTGGCACCAGGAGGACATCTCATCCACTAACAGGTACCAGGAGAGATTTTTTAGTAATTCTGTAACAACTGGACATCTGGAAAATCTTGCTTAAGTCTCCTTCATGTACCGATTAACAAATTATTTGGGAGACTCCATGGACCTTTATGTAGAGTTCTTCACTGTTGCTAAAGTTCTACCGGTAGGAATATTCATTTACTACTTGAAGGATATATTTATATAAATATATAAATTTTATATAGGCCTATATATTAATAATATAATATAATTTATAAATATAAATTGTATTATATAAATATGATAAATATTGTATTAAAAATACAATAAATATAAATTGTATTATAATGTATTGTTTTTTTAAAAAATACATACCTTTCTGACGTGACGACGCCTTCCAGATCGAACAGTTCCCGCATGTGAACGTTTACGTCGATGTGAATGCGAAGTCGCGAAGAAGTCACGTAGCATCTTCATGAGTGAACAGTTCACAGTTCGATTCAGAGGATCAAACAACACTGATTCTAACTTTCGTATTAAAATAATAGTAACTGTCTTATTCTGATATAATGTATTTCAAAATTAAAGTTCAAGTTAATTTTTTTAGAATAAACACAGCCATCAACTATTTTCAGGTTAACCTATTTAATTAAGGAGTTAGTGGATAATGTTTCGCCTTATACCCTAAAAATAATATCGATAAACCAAGATCAGCAGTAGCCTCAGATATTTATTGTTAATAATATGACCAGTTCTGAGCTAACACCATTAATTCAAAATTCAAAATATGTTTCTAATGTAACAAAAAGCATTTTGACACATAATTTTATACAGATCTATTCTGTAGATTGAATTAGCTATTTTCTTTCGTGTTAGTAAATTAACGATAGCAGCCTAATATTAATTATAACTAATTCAATTCAAGGAACATTTTAAATATATGTTATTTTAATATTCTACATGTATTTTGTTCAGTAAACACCAGCTCTTTAATACATTAGCCCTCAGTAATGATCCAAGCCGTACTAGTATGATAATTCTTGAGTATCTAACTTCTTGTACAGTAAGATGTGATGTCACATGTGATATTTGTGCACAGGCGATCTCTGAATTGGTTTGTCATTATTCCATCATACTATGATACCTATGATTTGAAGTATTGAGCGTGATAAGGACTGAGCTAAAAGAAATTAAAAAAATATTTTTAAAAAGCAAAATTACGCGTAACAGGGGATGCAAAAATAAAATTTAAGAAATTCCGTAAGTCAAACTTATAAGTTTGTAATATTTGAGGACTCAAGTTTTGCGTGACCTGTACCTAGCATGAAATCGCTATGTTCGACCAGTCTCTTTACAGCAAACCCACAGCGTGCCTCGAGTGAATCTACTGCAGTATATATAAACGTTATAAAAAAAGGCATTTCATTTTTATTCGTAAACATCTGCCTATTGTATCATATTTCGTAATAAAATAAATTTGAAATGTAGTCACTTTTTATCTTTATCCGATTATACCTGAGTGTATTATTGACCTCGCGTGACAAACTCACCCAGCATCCTCCTATAGGTACGTGCTTAGTGAACCTAACCGTTCGCTATACAAACATTGCAAGCCTGATCATTATATCCTCATTATCACGACAATTCAACGTTCACATTCTCTCTAAAGTGTAAAAATACAGACTACATAAAAAAATTAACGTGTATCGGTAACTCTATATTAATCAATTATAAACTAATTTCAATTAGTATATGTGATATAATTTTATTATTCATTCTAGGTATTAGTCTATAGCTTAGAAATAGCAATTGCAGTGCATACGAAATATATTGATTTCCATTTAGATGAACATCTAACCTGGAGACATCACAATTTTACGGAAGGCAAGGAAGCCAAACTCAAGTTTCAGGAGTTTTACTGGTTATTAAATAAGCATTCCCAGCTATCCCTGTATAGTATTATACTTTAAAAGATCGTAATAGGGCCAGTATGGACATAGGGACTTCAGCTTTGGGGCACTACCAATAATTCCAATAAAGAAATTTCCTTGTTAGATTTTAATCTAGGCTAAATCTCTTCGCAGACTTGCTAACGCACCGCAGTATGTTTCCAACGACACATTACACCATAACTTGGACATCTCTATCATTAAATAAGAAATCACTTCATACAGTATTCGATATCAGGAACACCTAAGCAATCATCCAAATTACCTAGCAATCAATCTATTGGATAACAAATCAACTGTTTGGATGGACATGAAGTTATCGACTTAGCATTCGGATTCAGTGACTTTCGTTTCACAGCTCTCAGATCGTTAATGTCTCATTCACGAATGTTCTTATTTTAACACATTGTACACCTATAGAATAATATCTTTAAAAAGAAAAAAACTCTTTTCAATGAGTTCAGGATGGAAATTTATCCGTAAATAATTATTTAATAATATTAAATAATATCGAATTACTATGGAAACGAACTCTCAAGTTTACTTCATATGTATCTGACGGGGTGTGCTCCCACATAGGACGTGTCGGAATTCTGTCCCACAGAAATTTTTACGTCTGTAAATTCACTCATAAATAGCACCAATCTCGCGATTGTGGGCACAGAAAACCACTGCCCCACTCAGGCTGCGTGTTTTCACAAGAGATGACACCAGTAAGCTTAGAGATCCAAACTTAGTGCAAATGTTACTTATTGGAAACTAAATTTTATGAATGGTAAGGTGAATATGAAACTACAAGATGAATACAGAACCTGGAGATGAATACAGTAAATACCGAACGGATAATGTAATAGAGATAACTTACTCCAATCGGAATCATACCAACGCGTGCATGTATTTCAAGGTAGAGTAGGATTACCTCCACAACGTCTCTGGGTTTTTACGTATATACCTTAGGAGCGAGTCTCACCGCTCGTAGAGTTCCTGCGTAGGGGAGGTAGCTGCACCCTGATTGGCTGTCCCACTCCACGTGTTGTCTGTCTCTGTATCTCCGGCATTATCCCTCCACTCAACTATTATAGTATTTTCTACGACTGGCGACATGCTGCATGATGTTCACTCTCTGCCCAGCGGTAGCTTACTGATCTTACGCGCACCGAATTCGCGCATCTTGGTAACGAGACGTAACGAGAAGCTCGCTGGCTGGGTTAGTCTTCAAGGCCAGAGACTTTGTGGGAATAATCCAACTCTACTGTACGATGACGATATTTTTATAAATGAACATCACTTCAGATTTAAATCCCTTGGCCGGCCAATCTGAGGGCACAGTGGTTTTAGGGTTTCTCGACTCAAATTGTGAATATAAGCTACTTACAATTCAACCTAACCGTTAACCTAGAGTTGTCTTTAAGTGGAGGACTACAGTCAAATTCTTTGTTATTTAAAAGGTTGTAAAATATTCTTCAACCAACATGAATGTTATTCTGGCCAAGAAAACATAAAAATATAACTTCTAAATTATCCAACTTTTGTAGGAGTAAGTAGGACTTCTCGCTTGAGGACCTGATGTCTAAGAATAGTTAACGTAACCCCCATGAAAGTTTTACGTATTAATATAAGGATGAAAATTAATACATCTACATTTTTTTAGAATCCTTCATCAGCTTCTCTGAATATGATGACTCAACTTCCTGGTGTCTAGGATTTCAGTGATTACTCACTGAGTATTACAATTCGATTCCATTATACAAACACATGGGATATTAATCTTGTAATTGTACTTACGACCAAAAAGCTGAATAATAATGGCTAAAAGAAACAAATAATTTTAAAACCGTGGCAATATTAATTATCTATGATTTGGCCTACTTTGAGATAAAGGATGTAATATGTTATCAACAAAATTAATTAATTGCTTATTCGTATAAGGTCATTTGTTTTTTAAATTTAATGAGATTCCACAGAGCTTTTAGGGTTAGAAAAAGTGGTTTTTAATAGAGTAGGCCTACTAATAGCTAAATAACAGAAGAATAAACTCCGTCTTTACTTGTAGAGAAAAGAATTGGTAGAGCTTACAGCGAGTTGAACAGTTTAAAGAAAAATAATCCTTAATAAAGCGACGGTGCAGTGATAACATGCATCATTTGCAAACCGCCTGCTACTAGCATTGGTTTGAATCCAATAAGGTCTGGATAAGGATTTTTAAATCAAAGCTAAATACGAGAAATTTTCGGTTCCGTCGCCAAAATTTCAAGTTACGTTTAGGTATGAAGGCTTTTATGCCAGTGCCTTGTAAGAATGATTTTACACGAGAGTAATAAGTTATTCTTTATGGAATAGTTAAAGAAGAGATTTTGCTTCAGTTATTTGTTATGCTTAATGATAGGCTATGTTTTCTTTAATACTTCACTGGATACTTTACTCAACGTTCTAAAAAGCAAAAAGAAGTGTTCTGGACTAATAACAGATGGGTTCCAACGGTCTTTGGTGTTATCTATTATTTTTCACTTAAGTTACCATGATCTTACATTTGGAAGATGACACTATTTTCTTCAACATAGTATCTAGACTCCCGAAGTATCTAATACGTCAAAATTTCTGTTAGAGACTACACATAAGATTCTTGGAATAATCATCCTCACATACGATGTGTAGGCTATATTGAAAGAAGAAAGAATAAAAAAAACGTAGCTTTGGAACTACTCTCAGATGAATTTAAATCTCATGAGTAAGTTGGGAATATGAAACTCAATTTTGAAACGATTTTTCATTTTCCATTTAAGGCTGTTCAGATACACTCAGACACATACACACGCACAAGGTGCCTCAAAACATGAGTTCACTACGAAGTATTTAAGTCAAGTACAATACTTTCTCTACCTTGGGCAAGAAGTAAAAATGAGATCTCCCTAAACCTGAAATTTTTGATGGTATCGTGGATGCTGGCAGCGGCAGTAACCTGGTCACTCACATTTGGGATATCACGAGTTCAAATCCCATGGATATTCAATCTGATTTTAGAATATAAGTTCTCTTGTGGACTAGTAGTCACACTTAAAAGCTGTTCACAGGTAAGCAATATTGTCCGTACATAGAACATGAATGTGTGACTTGCATTCACTTCTGATATTTCCTGTCAAGTGAAGCACAGAAAAAGTCCCATGATAGTAGGATTCCGTGAATAAGTCACAGTCACTGCCAGTAGTCGTTAACCTACAATAGTGAGACCTTCTCCCTCTTCAAGGGATTTGCCTAGCCATCATCCTAACAAGCCATAACGAAAAAAAAAGAGAGCATAGGTTTTTATGAAGAATAGAATTAGGCCCGTAAAGCGACATTAATGAATAATAAATAATTAATTATAATGATAAACAATAACAATGAAATATACGATTAAAGAAAAAATCCTCTCAATATAAACAAGTTTATTCAGTTAGTAGGCTTATCGTTCCATTTAAAATGCCTTCTTTCGTATTATATTAACCTGACTCTAGAATGGAGAGCTAAAGGCGTCAAAATCTAATAATTTAATCCAGTTTGTACGCATCAAAAATAGCTTTCCTAAGCAATACTGTAATGCTCCTACAGCAGTTCCCCCCTAACGTCAACTGACAGCAAGATACAAACCGCGGCTGAAGTTTGATAAAGAGCCTTTGTCAAATCCCCAACTTGTGTGATAGGTTGTCCCGTGTTCCATTGTCCATAAGACTTTGTGATAATTTATCTCGTGTCCGTCCACTTCATTTCCTGCCTCGGAGAATTTTGTCAATATACCTCTGTGAATAGGCATCATATCTGAAAGCATTTACTGCATGCTGCTGTAGTTATTTATTTTTAAATAGTGCAAAATATTATTATTAGAGCTGCTATACGAATTTTAGTTTTGTTGAACTCATGTTAAGCGCAAATTAAATAGCACTCTTTATATAAATTTAAAAAAATAATCATAACTACAATACGAGAAAAGATAATTCTTTTTCACTTGACAGGGCGAGGATATTTAATGACCGGTCCTATGAAACCACACAGCGTCAGAAGCGACAGCGCCAAAACCAACGTAATAGAATGTTCTATCCGTGAATTGAAAAAAGTGTGAGAAATGGAATAAAAATGTTCATGAGGGGTATTAACAGCGGATCCCTTTAAATATGACATTGTACCAGCTCCAATAATTGTTGTATAATTTTAAAATTTCTTCACCGCATATGTTAATTATCACGGATTTATTTAACAGACAAAATATATAAATAGCTATGCTTATCTTCCTCTTAATGATTTAATCAGTTTTGTGTTTGGAAGCGAATGATTTTTAATGTTTTTTCTTCTGTATTGTAAATGCTTTCTAATCAGGGACAAATAGATTGTTTTTATCTAAGTATTTGCATTATCAATTTAATTAGTTATGATTATTGAAATAAATCAATATCTGTCTTACTGAAGAGATATGAGTAGAGCCCGGATTTATAAGAAAAATAAAACAGTAAAATATGCAAGTCAATAGGCAAGAAAAATGAAAGAAATAAGTACCAAAATAAGCAAAACCAAATTATTGGTTTAGTACTTTAGTAGAAATCTTATCTTATTCACGGCTGTAGCAATACATATGGAACTTCATCCGCAAATTTTCTTGTGTGACGCTCCTGCATCTGTCGAAGAACGATTTTTAACCTTTTCACTGCTCCTGGCGTGTAAATCGTCACTTAAACCGTAGAAAAATAATAAATATAAGGTTTATAAAGTAATTGAAATGTATGTAAAATATGAGATTTTTATTCTTCTTTTAGGATCGTTATTTACAGAAACCAGCTATACTACTGAAATTACCCCCATTGACTTCAAACTTAAATCCCACTGATGATTTCACTTGACGATTGCTTATATTCAGCATTTTAAAGGTTAAATTAAAAATAATTTCGTATTCTATGATTCCATGAACAAGTGGGAAAAGTAACACAGTTCTTTTTCAATATCCGTTTCTTCACTGGAAAGCTTTTTAGAAATCTGATCGAGTTTTGTGACCTCTTCTTTCAGAATTTTGTAGCCGACAAAAGAAAGGAAACAGGTGATAATGACGTCCAGGTGTGAAATAAGCACTTTTAGTGTGGCAGTTTTCAGAAAAATGCGCTATTTAAGATAAACTAGCAACATCTTTTTCTCTCAGAATAAGCAAAATAAAGACTATCGAAGTTAAAAGTGCTTGTCAAGGAGGGTCTTAAGAAGTACTATTAATATTTATACTTATGTTGAGGAGTATGGAAATAAATATGCATTTCGATTATAAATCCAGGCTCTAGTTATGAGTCATTAATGCATGAACTTCTTTGGAGGAAAAATTAGTCCGACAGACAAACTTACCCGGGTTTTCAGCTTAACCTTACATTAATAACATATACTATACGGTACATTATTTTGTCTCAAATTTATAACAAAACGGTAAAAGAGAAGTAGGCTAAGTATTGAAAGAGAGGATAATTTAATAGGTTTATTAAACCTTTCAGAGCTGAACTTATATTTTGATTTAAGCAATCATCAACTAAAGTCACTAGTGGGGTATAGGCTAAGTCTAAAATCAACAAAGGAACATTTTAATGGAGTAGCTGGTTTCCATGGATAGAAGTTTTAATACGTGGATAATTATTTTCAAATTTAAGGTAAATCAATATTCTATTATGCTTTAAGTCGGTTGTCGACCAAGAGCAAAGCTATGCCTTACTAAGCTAAGCTAACTGCAGCTAAGCTAGGCTAAAGTTGGATGCCCACCAAAAACTAAGTGAATGCTAATCAGTTGTTAGTGATTTGTTGAGTAGGGCGGACGCTACAACGAAAATGATCAGTACTGAGGGAGAAGGCAAATGTCTTGTGGAAGGGGAAACCTGGCTTAGCTTACCCAGCGTGGGATCACGTGCACAGCTAACCCAGTTGGCATAGCTCACTTAGTTTCCTTAGCTTAGCTTTGTTTAGTTTGCGGTCGGCACAACTACATATGAAATCCCGCGCAGCAATGTGAAATAAACTAAGCTAACTTAGCTTAGCTTAGCTCACATACAGTGAGGGATTTCATATATAGTTGTGCCAGATTTCATATGTAGTTTTGTCGGCAAAACTACATATGAAGTCCCACACTGTATGTGAGCTAAGCTAAACTAACTTAGCTTAGCTCTAGGTCGACAACCGGCATTATGCAATTTTTGCGGTGACGCATATGTATATCAGAAGCAGCGAAAAGGTTAAATATAATGTAACCATAATAATAGATGTGTGATGTTTATGAACACTTCAGTCTTTCTAATCCTACGTCAATTATTTTAAACTGTTTATCAAGGCCAAATTTCTTACAAAATGTGAGAAAATAATTAGTGATAGCACCTATCATGAACCCTATCACTTCATTGTTTGTCAGTCTGCATTTATCATTCTAATATCTGACTGTTGGGTCGTAAATTGCTTTCTTTTCACTGTTCAATAGGGTACAGGAAATAGCCTTATGATTGTGTTAAGGGTAACTGTCTTCTTTGCAGTCCGGGACAGTCTCGCTTATTTAAGACTAACAACTCAGAGACCTACCTCCAGAATTATTAATAAACGGAAAAGCCATCCCATGGAAAGCTGAAGTCAAGTACTTGGACGTAATATTGGACCAAAAGTTAATATTTAGTAAACATATTGACTCATTACGAGCTTAGCCGCCCACTTAAGGAATCTATTCCCAGTGTTGAACAACACTTCCAAACCAAACAATCTAGAAAGCACTGGTTAGAAGCATCACAACATATACTAGTTCAGTGTGGGGCTACGCCAGCAAAATTCATATGAGTAAACAGGAGAAACTAGAAAACAAAGTATTATACATTATTACTAAACTTCCGCGAGTCATTCCAATCTGGACCCTCCATAAAGAAACCAACATGGACATCATCCAGGAATAGGCTATATCGCGACAACCGTGGCAACGAAAGCTGCAACGGGAATGAAAATTCCAAATCGCGGAGCTGGACCGTTATGACATACAATAACACACGACAAATACAAGAGGCCGAAGTCACTCCTTCCAGATGACTGAAGCACTAGGACTCTACAGTAGCCTACACACTACTCTGATTTAAAACATACAAAAGACCTTACTTAAGGCGGATAACTGGTAATTCAGACTGGCAATACTCTGAACACGAGCCAAAGAGCAGGGGGAATTTTTAAATTTGGTTCCCCGAGTAAAAATTAATATGCATTTTGTGTCATTACAGGAAATGGATCTCCAGCCTGGAAGTCAACAACATTACACTAAATAAAATCGGGTCATGTTGCTTAATCACTAAAGTCAAGCTATTCTGCCAAGGTTTTTTTTTGCGGTTTTCCAAGGCCTTGCATCGAATGTTGGAATAGTCCCCTTACAAAAGACGGGCCGCAACCAGCATAAAAAAAATGGAGCGAGAAATGGGACATACAAAATTACAATAGGCTATCTTCTCGTCAACAACAATAGAGTGGAGTACCCACTGACCTCTACCGGTTCTATAGTTAATTTTCAGCTCAATGGGAATACCGCACACCATACCCAGGAGCGCCAGAACCATCCCAACCGGACAAGCTATGACGGGGCAAATGGGCTTTGCCTAGATACCCATTGCCTGCTACATATAGTGGCCATAAAAGAGGAAGGAGCCACGTACAAAAAGTACATTGCAGATAAACTCAATTCGATTCTCGATAACAAGATCACTAGTAAAAGTAAAGTGTTCCCTGTACAGGCCATGGAGTCCCAGAGGGTCCAGGAGGTTGAGGCTCCCAGATTTTAGGCATTCGAAACGTGAAGATGGTAAGGTTGTCAGCCTTACGCAACGACCGCCAGGGTTGCTCCTGGTACTTACTTCTGTTAGAGGCTGAGTCGACCCCAGGGCCATCAAGATCACTATGCTTACCGTTAATAACATTTTCTACATTCCTACAGACTTCGTTACAGGTGCTATTATTTTAAATGAGGGAAGAAGCATCCATCTCCGATGCTAAGCTTATTATTATATTTTAATTTATATCCTGTTAAACGTCTCATGTAAGCCCCTGTAGATATTGACATTTTTTTTATCATTCACAGCTTTCCAAAATGACCGAAGTATATTTAAAATACTTCGTCAAAAATAGCCTATATTTGCAAAGAAATCTCCTTGTAAAATGGAATACAAGCTTCCAGTTACTAGTTAAATAAGAGGATTCAGAAGAGCTTTTATAATATAACTTACGACAAAGAAGAAATTTAACAATGATTCATTAATTTATGTCAATGAAATCAACCACTCACACTCAACCATCCGTCTATCCGATCATCGAAACATTTAGAACTGACAAATATCAAGACAATGGTATGGACATACAGTAAGCAGCCTAACACAGAGCTGATGGAATAACGACAATACCTTATCTATCACATTTTGCCCAATCTGAGCGTTATTAAAATCCCGGGCCGACTAAATAATATATATAAAAACCCTAACAATTTTCAGGAAGAATGAGTAAAACTAAACTCCGTGGCGCAAGAATCCCTCTGAGGGACTAGGCCGTCCACCAGACCGCTGGGTCATTAAAAATAAGCACAAAATATAAATAAGTATATATTATACATGCAACCACCATTTAAACAGACCTGTCTGATCTTATTGTAACGCAATGATAATAGATAAATCCATTAACATTCTTCGGACACTAGAATAAATGACTTTTCACCATACAATGTGACTGAATTTATTTTGACACTCCCACTTTCGACACAATCGTAATACCGCGTAAACCGATGTTAAAAAGTGTGAACTGGTTAATGACACTTCACACACTGAGTGTTGAGCTTCCACACCAGAACAGGGGGGCGGCTTCGGGATGAAACCTTACACATTCACATGCTGTGAGCAAGACCATTGTATATCGATATGATATTTCTGGTATGTTTCAAATTGGATAAGTGGAGATTAAATTCGAATTCTGCAGAAAATACAATTGTTTTACTACTTGATTGGATTAACAATTAACTTAAAAATAAATATTTGTTACCATAAACTAATAAATACTTCGTTAGAAGTTACGGAAGGATTCAAAATACGTTTTTGCGTTTATTATGTATTAGGCTATGTAAGATAATTCACGGAATAGTAGTATACATGTATTTTACAATGAAGTATAATAGGTTCTTTTGTTTTCATTCCTCATGCTCATTCTTTTTTTTCATTAATAACGCTTAGCCTAATTTTTAGTATAATACATTGTATTACGAGGCGTGTTTTAAAGTGCCGATAGTTAAAAAATAACAGAACATTATTTTCAAAGTACTTTATTATCAATCATTACCTTACACTACTTCTCCACATAGTCACCGGCGTTATTCAGGCACTTGTAACGGGAAACGAGTTTTTGTATGCCTTCGTAAAAGAATGACGCCGCCTGTGATGAAAGCCAAGTCTGCACTTCTTGTTTCACTACGTCCTCGTCGTTGAAATGTTTTCCACCAAGGAATTTCTTCACATGAAGAAACAGATGAAAATCTGCTTGGTGCCAAATCCGGACTGTAGGAAGGTGGTCGAATTGTTCCCAACCAAATGATGCGATCAAATCTTGAGTTTGTTTAGGCGTGGAATGCATTCGCTTGGAATTCTTTTGGTTCATGGCCACATGGCTACACAGCCAAGCGATTTTCATCTGTTTCTTCATTTGAAGAAATTCCTTGGTGGAAAAACGTTACAACGACGATGAGGTTGTGAAACAAGAAGTGCAGACTTGGCTTTCATCACAGGCGGCATCATACAAAACCTGGTTTCCCGTTACGACAAGTGCCTGAATAACCGCGGTAGGTGTAGAGAAGTAGTGTAAGATGTAAGACAATTAATGGTAATAAAGTATTTGGAAAACAATGTTTCGCTATAAAAGAAATATATCGGTAATTACTTTAAAGCTCGCCTCGTATTTTAATATGAAATATTTTCAAAGTCTTTGGTAGCGTCGAATTCATTTTTATCAGTGATATTACGTCTAGTACTTTAAAGCTCTTGAGATTTATGGCAGCGAAATAATCTTGTAGCATTAAGTTTCTGTAATTAGCACGGGTGCAGTTAATGACATCCCTAAGAAAAGTCATAAGGTTGTGCACTGCCATTTCGTCGTTAACTTCCCTGAATTCTTAATTATAATTAAAGTAGCAGGTCTGAAGGGTGTGTTTGAACTGTATGGTAACAATTTCTAATTCAGCACGGAACTCATTTCACGGATATTTATCGTAAATTGCAGTCACTTTAATAACAAACGTTTACGACTATAACAATTAGAAGTCCAGTCATAAAACAGGTACATTTGACATCCTATTGGCTATGTGGAAAGATGCTATGGAGAGTTCAGGTAAGCTGTATCCAGTTGCAACATATAACTTGCGCCGTGTACACCCATGACGCAGCCCATAGCGAGAAGCGCATCGCATCTGGGCTACACAACTACTATACTGGGTTCTTGTCCCTACATTTCTATTTCTCTCGACACGTCCAGTTTTTAGGAGTATACTAGGGGTTATTACTAAATACTAGGGGTTAAATACTAGGGGTTATTACTAAATACTAGGGGTTAAATACTAGGGGTTATTACCGTATTTACTCGAATATAATAAGTGTTCCCTATACAGGCCATGGAGGCCCAGATGGTTCCAGGAGGTTGAGGTTCCTAGATTTTAGACATTTGGCCCGCGAAGGTGGTAAGGTTTCAGCCCTACGCACCGGCCGCCTTTACCCCCAGGATTGCTCCTGGTACCAGGGGCGGATCCAGAGAGACATTTGGGGGGGGGGGAACCAAAGTAGAGAGGGAAGTTTTTACTCATAAAAATTAATTATTCCCAGTACACAATTGAAAACAAAATGAACATTTCAGCATTTTCTTACAAAGGTATTTCAAAATAATGAATGTCATTGCTTTAATTTAAGTATTTGGGTTATGTTCTAATAAATTTTGAATAATTTGTGCTTAATGTTACAAATTTTTTTGGGGGGGGGGGGGAATTTCCCCCATTCCCCCCCCCCCGTGGATCCGCCCCTGCCTGGTACTCATTTCTGTTAGATGCTGAGTCGATCCCAGGGCCATAGTGTCACCAGAAGGATTAGGTCAATTGAAAAACTCCAAAGACCTCATCGGGGATCGAACCCGCGACCTTCCGATTTGTAGCACAGCGACTTGAATAAAATGGGCCCTCAAATTTAATGCGCACCCCGATTTTGAAACTTGAAATCATAAAAAAAAAAGGAATTTGTTGGCGAATGTAATGCGCATCAATGGTAGGATAGGTATTTTATTTGGAATTTTGTCATAGTATTAAGGGAATAATGAACCACCACGTAAACATTTGAAATTACCATTAAATTTAACTGCCAGTTTTAGGCCTACAAGTATATTCACTGACACTTTACGCTTGAAAGAAGCATCATAAGATATTTTTCTCTTCTTGCCCTCCATTTCGTGACTAACTACTATTTTTATACGCTCTATGTAATGCTAGTAATAAGCCAACGATAAAATTAATGAAGTCGAGAATTACAGCAATGCATTGTTACGCAAATAGAAGTTACCGGTAATGCCAACCTACGAAACGGATCTGTACTCGAATTTAACGCTCACCTCAGGTTTGAAAGCTACAAATGGACAAAAAAAGGTGCGCGTTATATTCGAGTAAATTCGGTAACACCCATAAACATCCGTACGCGACTGCATCGTGCCAATCTAATGTACTGCGGTAGTTTGGAAGCATGAAAGTACACACACCCACTCCATGATCCCTTAAAGTTCAGTATGGATGAACATTATTCCCCAAAGCTTCCATCAGCTCCTTGTGGTATTCTCTGGCATTTCTCACTCGGATAGTGACAATTATAACTTAAAGTACTCTGTTCACATCTTGTCACATCCATTCTGTATGGAAGATGGCTCATAGCTAAATTAGCATCGCCTCTATTTGTATAACCGTACATCACATTGCTACCAAATTATGTTCCATATACTAGAGATGCCACACTCTCCCGTGATACACATCATCTCTTGCTGGCATCGCCTTCCTTTGATAAGTAAAAATAGTTGCCATGATTTATATTCCATCCCCGTATATTTCTAGTGAAAACGCGAAATCTAAGCAGCTTATTGAAACTATACATTGAAATGAGTAAGTAGTATTAATTAGAGCAGCGATTTTCTTTTTCTCAGAAGTTTTCATAACCTCAGATTGTAACAGGTAACTAACTAACCTTAGCTAACTTCTGGCACAGAACATAACGCTCTAAATCCTTGACCAAGGGTGGGCATGCTTTCATTTCGTCCCTATCCTAATTCCCACTTTCTTATTTCGCAATAAAAGAACACAAATTGGGAAGCAATTGTTCACATTCCTCATGCCGTTAATAGTGGGTTTGTCGTGAACTGTCCTTAAATTCTTCCGTCATTCCATGTTCGTGATTTTCATGGTGGAGATATGGCTTTAACTTCGTTTGTGACTGCTTACTTATGAATTTTTATGTAGAATGATATTGTTTTCAAAGCTATACAGAGTGCTTCAGAAAAATGTATACACACTTTGAAGTGTCATAGAAAATCTATTTTCCGTTTTACGAGGTTAAATTTCTGGAAATGGAAAGCTTAAAGTCCAATTTGAAAAATAAATTGCTTTCTAATGGAAATGTGATTGTTCAAATGTTCAAAATGGTGGCCTTCAGCATCAATACATTTCTGAGTACGAGTCACCACTGATTCCGTACATCGTACCAAAGTGTCCAATGAGATTTCTGCGCACACCGCTTGAATCTCATTCCAAAGTATGTCTAAGTTACATTGTTTACGTTTGTACACATCTTTTATTGGGCCCCATAAGAAGAAATCCAGCGGCGTTTGGTCTGGAGAGCATACAGGAAACTCGATTGGCTCCCTGCGTCCTATCCATTGCCTTGGCAAATTTTGATCCAGGTATGCTCGTACGTCCTTTGGCAGTGCGGCGGAGCGCCATCTTGTTGGTAATAAAACCGTATAATGCACGAATGGCAGGGAATATGGAATGAGCAAGCATTGTTTAGTACTTTTCATTGTTGGATGATTATGGCACGTTTGTTGGACGATTGTTGAATATATTCTACTGCCATCTGTTGAAGAAATATAACATTACTTTCTCCCAGAAATTTAACCTTGTAGAACGGGAAATAAATGTTCTATAACAGTTTAAAGTGTATACATTTTTCTGAAACACTCTGTATTTTATAAAGGTTTCCCAATAAATGATTATTTCATTTCAAAGGACGGTGCACTAAAAGATTGGAAAACGCTGATCTAGACAGTTTATTTAAATTATACAGGATGCTATATTATCGCTCCTTAACTGGTACTTAATCCACTTTCCTTTTCAGAGTATCTGAAATGTAATGTGAGAAGGTGACTCCCCTCTGCTAGAATCTGTCATAGATCTGGTCAGCGCGATAGTGGCGTAAGGTCATCGCCATCGTCAGTTTAATGTGTTTACACTTGTCATACATCTGATACTGACCAGGAAAACACACTAAACAACATAAATACTCAAAATCTATAACCTAAATAATAATAATAAGATAAATTTAACATTTAAGTACGTTATTTAAAAATTTAAGGTATATGGTAGTATTATGTTCACACTGAATAACGAATCCAGTTCATGCACTAGTAATCTAGAAGTAGAACATGCTTGTAATTTAGTAATACAACACGAACACCTACCAATTCAGAACGAAAAAATTGAAAAAAAAAGTGTTTATTTCATTTAAAATCTCTTCTCTCTATATGGGTGATTCTTCAAATACGGGAAAATTTGCGTTCCGGAGTGATATTTCCCTTCAAATTCAACTTAAAAAAAAAATTAAAATAAAAGTTTGTTTCTACTACTTCCATACTACAACTATCAGTTTGAAATGTCACTAACTTTAAATTCTGATATTCCAAAATCGAATTTAATTCAATGAAATGTCATCCACATGCCCTGTCCCAAACCTCGGTTTTGTATAGGCCTATTCTAATGCATTTTTCCACAAAACAAAATGTTATTTCCTTTTCAACTTTTTTCCTGTCAATGAGTATGGATGGGTGAAGAATATGAACCAGTAAAAATAAAATGAAATAAAATTGTCACCCCCACCTAATGAACATAAAGAATGTCCCAAGGGTTTTTGGTCATCCACATGGCTGAAAAGAATGGAATTTTTTCTGCAGAAATGAGAAATTTGTAAACTGGCAACAGTGTTAGAAAGCCAACAAGGCAGCTTGTGGTTGAATTGTAAGGTTGAATTTTGCTTGCTAACAAACAGTTTGGGATTAACAAAGGACTTTGTATCATTTTCAAGGAAAACGTTTTTATTCCCCGTCATTAACATGGCTTCTAGAAAGTAGGCAGAAAGTGAATATTAATTAATTTTGATTATGCACTATGATAAACCTTCCAATTCAAAGTACCTGACTGAAGTTGAGCCTACAGAGGTTTAGAAATGGCTTGCTGAGACCACTTAAACTCCTTTTTTGTCATCCACATGCCTGATTTTTGTGTCATCCACATGTCTCATGAAGGGGTATGTGGATGACTCTCAAGTCATGTAGATGATAAATGTAGGATACTATTGTGTTTGCGGTGTCTGTGACCTGTACTTAAGATCTTAAAACTGATTAAATGAATTTCTGCTTGATTCCCCCCATAAAAACACAGTCTCGTTAAAATTACATCAATTCCGGAGTATGCACACAAATTTGCAAATTTGATGCAAAATCAACTGAAGTATGCTGAGAAAAATATGAAATCACATAAAGAAAAGCAGATTGTTGCCAAAGTTAGTCATTAATGTGGCCTTCTGCCATCCACATGTACACGGATGTCATCCACATGGCTTTAAAAAAATAAAGAAATTAAATTAAATAAATAAATAAACATTTAAGCTCTGCTAGTGTCATATTATAATCAAGTAACCCCTTTAGTATTTTTGTGATTTTTTTTGAGATTTTTTAAACAAAGTAAAAAATTTGGATTTTACACACTCCAAATTTTCCCGTATTTGAAGAATCACCCTTATACAAAAGGCTTTGTCCTGACTGACAGGAATCAACGTAGAGCCTAAACTATAATAGGTAGAGACTTGAAATTTTGACAGTACCTTCGTTTCATAATGTAAGTGCTCACTAAGAAAGGATTTTGCAAAATTCTGATTTTAAATAAAAAAATTATGTTTTTGAGATTACTTAATCCCTTCTTACACAGAATTATCGAATCCGAATCACATTTGACATTCAAACATAGTGTTGCCAGTTGGTTTCAGATGGGTTTGGAATTAAATTAAATAGAAGTTTGACAATTACAGTTGGCTTTGGCTATTTTTGTCATACCTTGGAAATATTCTTTCGCTATCGCTTGAATGTTGTAAGCACTAATATGGTCAAACATTGTTTTATTTGGACGAAACTCACTATACAGGGGTTTTCTGGACCAAGGAACTCGAATCTGAGGTAGCTTTTACCAGGTGACGCTATCTAATCGTGGTATGTAGTCCACGTGATTTAGGTGTTAATAAATATAATGATTTAACTATTATGCTCTTAATTTTTAATTTTTGAAACAATTATCGCGGGCGAAGCCGCGGGCACATGCTAGTACGAGTATATAATTTTTACGTTCGGAAGTGACAGTGATATTTTAAAATGAAAATTCACTGTGCATAAAGAATCAGTTCAGAAAAAATACAAGGAATAATACAAGTTGGAGACAATAAGCTCTGTAAATCTATTATGTCATTTTGAATCGTAGATCAGATTAGATTAATGAGGGGTAGTTTAAGCCCTTCGGCTTCTCAACTCTGCGACCTTAATAGATCTATTGTGAATACCCTATACCCTACTCTAGCAGTCACCACTTTGATTTAAGGCTTTTTAATATAGCCTATAATTTTCTTTGGTGATGACCAGTCCTGAACCCGGGAATTTTTCGTTATTCAAAAACCCACTATCTGGCCGGGAAATCGAATCCGGACCTCCAGGGTGGAAAGCAAGTATGCTACCTATACTCCTATGGCGGTGAACTTTTGAATCGTAAGTTTTGTAAGAAAATAATTTCAGTTCGCTTGTGGTTAAAATACAAATGAAAAAACTTTCTGGTAACTTCATATGTAGCGGAATTCAGGGTCTTTTGGTACGCAACAATTATTTGGTTGAGACAACGTATGGAAACAGTTGAACATAGCAGAAACATTTGCTGAAAATACTAAATCGTTATCTATTCGAAACTAAATTTATATATCTCTCGAAGTTATTGAAAAGGAAATAAAATCAGGTAAACTGATGTAACAAAGTGCCAGTAGGTTTTTGTTTAATCAGTTATGATTGCAGTTATGATATGCAGAATACAAGAAAAAGTCAAATTGGCCGGATTCGGGATTTGAACCATGCAACTCCAGAATGTGAGGCCAAGACGTTACCATCTCGGCCACCTGCGCATGTAAAGCAATAGGAACTGTATTTTAATTGCCAAAGCCTTATAAGATCACAGTAAAACAATAGGCTATGTTGTCATGATTACTGATGTGCATTTCATAAATTCTTTCGAATACGTATATTACCATAAAATAGGCACTAAATTGAGCATTACTCCGAAAAAGGTCAACCGATTTTATCCAATATCAATAGACGTCTTCCCATGGGCATTATAAATGTGTATACCAAGTTTCATAAAAATCCGGTAAAGCGTATTTGAGTTACCGCGTCTTTAAAATAGACACTAAATTGGGTTTTACTCCGGTACCGGTCTACAGATTTGGTCCAATATCAGTAAATGTCTTCCCATGTACATTATAAATGAGTATACAAAGTTTCGGGAAAATCCAATAAAGCATATCTGAGTTATCGCGACTTCTTATATATTAACAAAGAAGGCACTAAATTGAGCATTATTCCGGTACTGACCAACCGATTTGGTCGAATATCAATAGACGTCTTCCCATGGACATTATAAACGTGTATACGAAGTTTCATAAAAATCCGTTAAAGCATAGCCTATTTGAGTTATTGCGCTTTTAAAAAATACACTAAATTTGGTTTACCCCGGTACTGGTCAACAGATTAGGTTCAAATTCAATAGGGTACTTTTCATGGGTTTCATAAATGCGTATATCAAGTTTCATGGAAATCTGATTCAGCGTATTTGAGCTATGGTGCCTTTCTAATATAATCTATTAAAATAGGCACTAAATTGGGAATTACTCCGGCACCGTTGAACCGACTTGGTTCAATATCAATAGGGTTCTTCCCATGGACATTATAAATGTGTTTTCCAAGTTTCATGAAAATCCGAAAAAGCGTATTTGAGTTATAGTGCGTACAGGCCCACAGACAGACAGACAGACAGACAGACAGACAGAAAGACGGGCAGACGTTTTTTCGTCCCCCACACAATTTCATAAAGTACCATACTGGCACTTAATAACGAACTTATATTGACAAATCCTTTGCAATTGTAAGGAGTTGCAGACATTTAATGCACGGTTAGACATGAAGTTAGCAAGAAATGTTTTGAGGGAAACTGAATATTGTGTTGGCTTATGTTTGTGTTTTATCAAAATCTTCTACTGTTGTTAATCACCAAATTCTCGAAGCTGAAATAGTTATTTACACTATTTTGAATTTAAGCGATTAATGAAACACCGTAACAGTAGTAGTAGTAGTAGGAATAATAGTATTTGCAGTGGTTTAAACGAAGGAAATGGATAATTTTTTATTTGTACGAAAGGGAAGAGAACGACAGGAACATCTAGTGGTATCTACAATAATTTCTGTAACGTGCTAGCACATTTTTCTTTGCCCTTAAGGGGCTCACACTTTTTTTTAAAAGCCCAGCCCGTAAAATGGAATTTACGTAGACGGAGAGAGTTCTATTGAACAATTTACGATTCAAAATAACATAAAATCTAAGAGTCGCCAAAGTAGCAGAATATAGTAGCTCTTAGTAATCAAGAAATATGATAGAAATGTATTGCGTATGCTTATCCTATACAAGGTTGTCAGAAAGAGCCAAGCAGTTTTGACATACCCTGGAGAGAAATGATCATCACGGCTTCATACTTGTCCAAATAATGACACTATTTTATATTTCAACATTGAGTACAACGTGCTGTTTACATATTTCCTTAGGGTACGACAAAGTGTTAGATAGCTCTATCTCGGACAATAAAATGTTCAGCGGCTGCAGCAATGGCTCATTTGAAAGAGGGGAGATAACGGGACATGGCAGTGGCACCAACTCTCTCGTCCGACGTTGTGATCTTGGGCTCGAGTGTTGGAGACCTTACTTATTACTTGGCGGAGACGGAAATTGGGAGATCCATTTCAAACAGCTCTACCTCGGGCAATAAAAGGTTCAGGGGGTTCAGCAATGGCTCGTTTGAAAGAGGAGAGATAGCTGAACATGGCAGTGGTGCCATATCTCTCGTCCGACGTTGTGAGCTTGGGCTAGAGTGTTGGAGACCTTACTTATTGACCAACCCTCGTATAAGCATTCATGAATCACAGATTATTATCTCTGTTGTACATGCGAATATTATAGGAGAAAAATTCCTCCGACACTGGGACTTGAAGGCAGGACCTTTGGCTATTCGCACTAATGCTCTACCAGCTGAGCTAAGCCGGAGTTCAATTCACAGCGCCAAAGAGAGAGAGAGAGAAAGAGAGAGAAAGAGAGAGAGAGAGAGAGAGAGAAAGAGAGAGAAAGAGAGAGAAAGAGAGAGAGAGAGAGAGAAAGAGAGAGAGGTTCCATCTGGCGCTGTAAATTGAACTCCGGCTTAGCTCAGTTGGTAGAGCATTGGCGCGAACAAGTCCCAGTGTCGGAGGAATTTTTCTCCAAAATATTCACAAGGTGTTAGCCTAAAATTGATTATTTTCTATTTACTTCTTAGCCCTGTACCAGCCACGATTTATTTATGCCAAATAATCCTTTCTTGAGTAGCTAGCAATTTTTTTTCATACATACACAATATCCGCGCCACACATATGCATACTGGAAAGTTGTCATGCAGTGACTTTTCCGTATAAAGTAATATGCTGAAAATAATAGGATTATGGGACCAACATAGGGTCGTGTACAATGTATGGTATTGGTTCAATACCAATAGTGACATTACTCACAGTGGGAAAATGTCAGGACTTGACAACCAATGTTGCATCCTCATAGAGACAATGGCAACTAAAATCAGTATAGTTCTGATTATATCACTTGATTATGTTGTAAAACATAGTGGTTCTCAGAGAAAGTGATACACTGAACATTGTAATTAAAATATTAAAATTCTGCAAACATTTAAATGCAAATTAATTAAATGTTCACGACTAAAAGAAGGAAGTCTTTTTTGAATAATAAAAAGACACAACCATATAACCACTGAAATAAAGCTGTTAAACATTTCAAAATAAGAAAGGTAGCTTATTAATTCTACCCAACACGAAAATGATGTTACTTAAGAGTTATGATAGATAACATTCCAGGAAACAACTGAATGTTTATACTAATAAAGACCTGGCACTCGATTACCGATAACTAGTCTAGAACTCTAGATAGATTCCACAGTTAACTCGTATACTTTCCCCCATTTCGATGAGATTTATTTTATGAAATGTTACAATTTTAGAGTTCTGTTGCTAAGTATTGGTTGCTCATTCTTGTAATATATAATAAAAATAAACTTTTATTGCTAAGAGATGTTTCACTAAATTTAATATCACGGGTTCAACATAAGTTATTGCAATTTAGACAATAATTAGGGAAAAACTACTTTTTCATTAGCTTCAAATGAAACGAATGATATAAAAAGAATTTGTGTGGAGGAGGTAAGAGAAATAAATTTCGCTTGAAGAAAACACATAAATACAAGTCTCGGAAGTACCTAAGTGCTATATCGCTAATATTGTGACTGAGCATTTGGACAAACTATATTTCCGAAAGGCTTTTTAATATTAATAACAACCAATGAATTTACTGTAAATCTTATATATTTGCATTGCATTGCTACGAACTTGAGGGTAAATTGGCTCGTACAAACGCTAATACTTTCTTTTGGAGCTCCAAGTGTTAATTGGCTCGTACAAACGCTAATACTTTCTTTTGGAGCTCCACCACCCACGGAGCACTCTTTTCCCAACAACTTTTCGGCGCATTTGTTCTATACTCCATTTTCCGTTTTTAGATGCCCCAAATAAATGGGGAAATGTATGTTGAGTGGCTATTACTTCAGAACTAACATAATTATGTATAAATATTTTCGCTTTCTTTAGTCATCTGTCTCCGATCCGGTATTCACCTGATAGTGTGAGGGAAGCCCCGAGAAATCCTCTGCCTTAGGGACCCAGGCACTTATGACAATTTCCCACTTTGCACTCTATTTTCACAGACTGTATAACTGATCAGTTGAGACATAACCTGCGCTACAAATCCTCTTCGAAGCCACTCCAGATCATTTTAGCAATGGATATTATCCTGACTGAAGATCCGTAGTCAATAATAGATCCACTTAGCGGCGTGCTTAAGATAACATATACATATTTTTGTAAAAAAGTACTGAACTTCGAGAGTTTTATTAATATAAATAACATATCTCCCTCATTAACATCTCAGTGATTAATATTAGGACTGGACTTACATGACCGAGAAAAGAATAGCAGTTTATTTGCACTGAATCTACATAGGCTTACAGTACCAAGAAATCGCAGTGACAATGTCGAAAATATTATGTGCTCAGTTAAATTGCGTTGTAATGACATAGTACGATTTCACGTTAGATACAAAGCGGTTGCTTTACTCACAAATTAATTATTTGCAAACCTGTTGATTAACGCTCCAGTTTTGCCTTATTTTAGTATACCTTATTGCTTACTTAATATATGCTTTCTTTAAAATGTACCGTTAACGTCAAGATAATACAGTGTAAGCATAATTATTGTATTTTATTTGACATTTTACTATCTGATCTTTAGTTTTTATAAGGTTTTTGTTTAAGTATATATTGAGTAAAATGGTTCATTACAATAGATCTCTGAAAATAAAAGTTTTGACCAGCAAATCGTGATGAATCGTGAACCCCTCTTGTAATAAAACGAGTACGACGATTGGGAGGAATATGATCAATTTCCAGTAGAAGATATCTTTATTATTCCCTTGTTCATTCTTACACATTGCATATAGTATTTATATGGGGACGTTCAAAAAATAAAGATTCGCAAGAGCTAAAATTCTTCAACTATACGAAATATTTTATGTTGTCATTATTTAACACCATTTAAAACTTGATACAGTAAAGTCCCGCAAACTCGTCCTAATATGGACCGAAGGGGCACATAGTTTCCGAAATTACGAGTTATCGGGACTAAGGGCTTAAAAATAAATCTGTTATTGCAAAAAAAAAATTAAATTTGGCAATTATCCTCAAATATAACAAACACCGTTGAAAATCTTTATAAAACATGTAAATCCGAATATAGTTACTATTCTATGAGTCCGTATGTTACAACAAAATAGTTTATTTGTCAAAATTGTTTGAAACTCCCGTCAGGGTTGCCGAATAATTCGAACTGCCGGATTATCGAGTGCCGAGATTGTGATACTCTATTGTTTGAACAATCAGGAATTCATCCAATGGAGTTATTGTTTGAACAATCAGGAATTCTTCCAATGGAGTTATTGTTCGAACAATCAGGAATTCTTCCAATGGAGTTATTGTTTGAACAATCAGGAATTCTTCCAATGAGTTATTGTTCGAACAATCAGGAATTCTTCCAATGGAGTTATTGTTTGAACAATCAGGAATTCTTCCATTGGAGTTAGTTATAAAGTACAGTGCTGCAGCCTGCAATCTTTATATAAAATAAAATAGTAAACAAACACTTCTTTATTATTCTTCCTTGAAGATGGGCATTCCTAGAGCACAAGACACAAATCAAACATTTTTTGTAACTGATTCACTATGAGTTATTAATGAACTGAGGAGTCTAAAAAATTATATGGCAAAGGTTTTTAATGAAATTCTATAAGAAATTAGGACTGTGAAATATATAAATACTTTCAAGACAGTTTTAGATATTTCCGTTGACCGAATGATGTAAATAATGTTTGTGACAAATAAATATTTCAAAACAATATCTAATTCTATTGTATATTTCAAAACAATATCTAATTCTATTGTAATTAACTATTTACATTCTTGTAAACTGTTGTAACTACCTTATTATAACTTCAAAGCATATAATTCACTCTTTGTAATAGTGTCCCTTAATGTGAGTCTTTGACTTGTTGGAATTTTTGTTCTTAATAAATTTAAAAAAAACAGTTTGCATAAAACAAATAAAGTATTAAAGTAAAACAGTCAACAAAATTCAAAGGTTTGAAATTGGAGTAAACAAAACGAAGCAAGCACATGACCAAATGTCACAGTTGCATTAAAACTAAATAAATATTGTGTAACCTATGCTGTGTTGGATCCCATCCAATTTTTTGATTGATGTCATACATGCCTACAGGCAGTAGAGATATCAGAGTTGACATAAACGCAATTTTATGACACCGATTTAACGGCCTCTTTTAATTGAAGCTCTCGGTCGGAACTGATAAATATAGTACTTTATTGGCTACTAAAAGCTGTGTTCGTATCGATTATTTCATTTGGTACACCCGGATGATAAAAGCTAAAGCCGAGCTTATGTTTCCGTGTCTGTGATGCAAACGGAAGTTTTATAACAGATGGATAGTGGTTGGAAACAGTGCATACATATGGTGATAAAGAATATAAGTTATGTACCGATAAGCATAACACATGTCAAACTTTAAAAATTACAACAGAATAACAATGCGTGTGAAACAACGTAAACTTAATGGAGAAGATATATGGCCAATAAATATTAGACTATAAATAATGACAGGATTTCCAATGCATGTTTTTATATAAAATTGTTAACAAACTTGCCAAACTTTCCAAATATCCATTTCATGGCTTACTGATTCCAAATAAGGATACTTTTCCGTGCATGTTTGCACGTTTTGGCCTCTTCATGGACAATTTCATGCATAATACTTTTTTTACCGGTAGTATTAGATTAAAAAAACATAATTTGACGATCACGCATATTAAGATAATTTCTTCTTCTTCTTTTTTCTTGGCTTGATTGCATATTAAATTGCATAATACTGTATTTAGGATCTGCATTTGGGGATAGGCCTATGGATATTTTAGCTGAAGATAAACTAGACAAAGTTATCAATGGGAATTCTGAGTATAGGTTTATGTATTTCATAAAAAAAAGTAATTTGCAGTGAAAATGTTGAAGACTAATATCATTTAACTTTGCACCTATCACTTCTATTCCTATTCCTGGCCTACGTGAACGACCTACCTAACAATATTTCATCTGTAGTTAAATTATTTGCTGATGATTGTATCGTGTATAAAGAAATTAAAAATCACGCTGATACCGTCCTCCTGCAGGTACACCTAAATAGGATAAACAATTGGGCTACAGAAAACAAAATGAAAATAAATTCTTTAAAGGCCAAAGCCGTCCATTTTAGAAGGAAAATAAATAAAATTGCCTGCAACGTACAACTTAGGGGGTCAAATCGCACCAGAGGTAAAAAACTACAAATATTGTATCTCAGAACATATTTCAGCAGCGATCTTGGGTGGGGGGAACATGCTACAGTAACAGCGGGAAAGGCCTGGATAGCGTTACATTTTGCGATGAGGGTACTAAGGAAAGGGACCAATAACTCCGAAAAATATAGCTTACAAGTAATTAGCCCGACCAATACTGGAGTATGGTGCCGCATGTTGGGATCCGTATAGACTAGGAAATATAAAGGCATTAGATAAAATTTAAAAAAACGGGCGAATAAATTATGTCGAAGTAATAATTCATCTCAATGGGACATACTTGCGAAAAGCATACAGAGGTGAGCCTGCCTGGAAGGGAGGAAATAAATTGTAAAACAGTCACCCACATATTTATAAAAAAAATGATCATTCATATAAAATAATTCAAAGAAAAAAAGAGAACAGACGTAGACAAATTTGATGGTATCTCTCTTGGGTTTCATACAATAAATAAAATGAAGTAAGTACTACAGTAGTAAGTAGTATCTAGCGCATAGCTTTGGCTATGTAACGACCACCAGGTGGGAACCCAATTGTAGTTAATAAATATTCATTCATTCATTCATTCATTCATTCTTGTGACAGAACAGTCATTTTCCGCATACAGAAACATTTTGATAGATAAACGAATGAACTTGACTATTGAAAATTGGAAAGGCCTGTTGGTAGTAGACCTACGTTGTGCTCTCGAAAATAAAATGTAATTTTGAATTTTGATAGGGCATATTTATAGTATTTTTTCCCTTCACCCTGCATATTTCGTCATTTGCAGGGCCGGGTTTTTGTTTTGTTTTTAACGATAAACGCGAAATGTAACGGAGAGATGCGGCAAGAAGTACATGCACGATTTATTACAAATGTGACTGATTCATGAATGTATTTTGTCACAAAATTTCCCAAAAAAATTACCGTTTTAGAGGTGTCAAAAACGCGTAGATGGACATAGGCGAATAATGAACAATATTTTATCAATGGACGTTCACTAAACATTCCTTGAAATCCCTATAAGGAACTTGAAGTTTGAAAAACGGCATTACTAGCAAAACAGTAACAAATAGGTAAATTTATGTCGTGGCCATTGGTGGCTCGGTAGACGGCATCTGAACCCAAATTCTGGCTTCAAATTTGGGCAAGGGGTATAAAGTTATTCAGTTTGAGAGAACCATGGACCTCAGGCTCCTTGAAGAACTTCTCAATCCAGTAATATTTGAAATTACGATAGTTGCTAGGTATTAACATGGAGAAAGGTTACTTTTATGATATCAATGATATTTATGACATTCTTTTTGAACCTTTATAACCTTGACAATGATAAATACATCCAATGTGAATGCAGCTAATAAATCTAATATAAAATTATCATGTCTCGGTCACATTTTCATTTTATCTATGAAAATCGTAATGGTGAATGGGTTCAACCTTCAACAGAAAAACAGTGTATAGATAGATGCAAGCATTTCTATAAATTATACCGAAAATAGATTTGAAATTGAGAAGTTGCATGCAAATCAAAACCATTTTGGAGGTTAAAATTCTAAAAATTCCACTTTGAAAAATTTGATTATAATATTTTGTTGCATTTTAATAATGGTTTAAATGTTAACATATCAAATAAAAAAATGAATGCAATAAACAGGAGAACCAGTATTTAGCCTACTTGTTCGTTAGTTTGTCATTTTTAGGGGAATTATGTAGGCTATATTCATATATTTCTTAGTGTATAACTAGCCTAATAAGGTCCAATATGAAGCAGAAAAAAATTGTTTCTTGTTACAATAAAGTAGTTTGTTTAATAGTTTTTAAATTATTATTAATATAGAAATTATTATTATTATTATTATTATTATTATTATTATTAAGTAAGACGTCTGCTCTACCCCAAATTTGATTTGCTATTCTTAACGAAGAGCCAAACACAAACTTGAGAAAGATATAAGCATATTTTATCGTCTTCTTTGAAAAGGAAAACTAATTTATTTAAATGCATACTTCTAAATATCAAATTATTGTAATATTTTTGTGGACTTTTATGACAAAAGTCACATTTTTAGTTGAGAGAAAAGTCAGGTGACGCCCTTCCTGAAATATTTTTTCCCTATTTTTTAAAGTTCGATTTTGAAAATAATGTATACGATGCCGATTCTTTTCAATCCATAGCTTGTCAGAAGTAACACTCTACATAGAACGCTACGATATTTGTTTATGAGGTTAATAACAAGAATAATTTATTATCCATTGCCCCAGGCCTATGTAATAAAAATATTAGTTAGGCTAAAAGCAAAAAAAAAACTCGCGTCACGAATTTAATTTTAAACAAAACAAGATTTCAGAACCAAACAGTTTAACTCCTACTATTTGAGTGTAACGTAGCGATAAAGAAAACTAAATTGTAGGCAGCCTCCCTTAAAAAAAATAACACGCGAAAAGCTTTCGACGTGGATGTCCTGTAATCTAGTGTCGACGGATCGAACTACATACTCCATTCTCCATTCTCGGCGAGTGGTTCCAGAAACCGCCACTGGCAGCACAAATGGAGTTATACTCATTTAAAGTCCTGGTAATGACATGCGTAATATCATTGCAGTTTTCCTCAACGTAACCCTTAATGACCTAGCCCTAATGTATGGTCACACGAAAAAAAAGGCCTATAAATTTATTCTGTAAGCTTCACCCTCTTCCCTCCAGAGTACAGATTATACCCCCGACGACACCAGTGGCTCTGTGGACTGGGGTAATAAAGCGGCCCGGGAATTAGAATTAAAACTTGGCAAATAAATAAATAAATAAAAATAATAATAACACCTATCTCTCTCTTTTTCCCGTTGTAGAGACTTTATGCAACACAAGCCTCCCGGGCCTTACAGGACAGTGACCTGTCGGGAGAGTGATTATCTTTGGATCAGAAAACTTTTTTTTTTAACCAGAAGGAACTCCCCGGATGGGTGATCATCCCAATGCCGGGGTCACCTTAAAGACAACACGACAGGTCGAAATACACACATGCCGAAAAAATGCACAGACGGGATGAAGATGACAATGACGGTCAGAGAATCCTGTGACCACATTCATCTCGCAGTTAAGGGGAAAATCCCGGAAAAACTCCACCTAGATAACTTGTCCCGACCAGGAATCGAACCTAGGCTCGTTGCTTGAGAGCAATGCCACAGTGACGGACCATTTAACAATAGGCCTAATATTAAGGATAATACACTTATATGTTTGTATAATTTACAGCTTTAAGAGAGTGAAAGCTGAAATAGATGATACTGAAGAAGGTCTAAATAGGCTACTTTCTTAAGAGCTGTATCTTTAGATCACCGATGAGTCTCCCCTCTTTACCGTTACTGCAATACAACATTTCTGCCTTGGCTGTAAAGGTGTTGGCAATAATTAATTAAGGTTTAATTGCGATACAAGCATATGCATATCGGCACTGTGTACTAACATTAACTGCCTTAACATTTCAGAATCATTATATCACCAGTTCCATTTCCGGTAGATTCTGATTACCATAAATAACGCTACGAGAGGTTTGGAATTTATCTTGAGAAAATTCGGACCTCGAGTTAGATTTATTGTGAATATTTAGCGAATACTCACAGAATTAAGCATGCAATGAATATTATTAAAACCACAAAAATTAATAAAGCACATCGCTATTTGTGTCATTTTACACGAGGTAGCCTATGGCGGGACAATCGATATTTTATAATATATCGATCGTTTCGCCATCGGAGATAGTCGCGCTTGGTACGACTTTTCATCAGCTGTTTTATTGTCTGATGAACCTGATTGGTGTAAATAATAATATCGTCTGATTAGCCTTATATTTTATGAATATACGAGAATTAAATCAATTCTTCACCACACATTTAATTACACATTATTTAAACATCTTCTTTTGTTCATTTGCTGCTTGTATAGGCCTAACTTATACCAAATCATATTAAATGATTTTGATTAAAAAAGGTACAGACATAAAAATATTTCAGTGTTTTTGTCATTGCGAATTTATATAAAAATTGCATGGAGGTGTGATAAAAAGAAAGTGATAAAAATAATTCGATAAAATTATTGGTTGGAATTCCACATATTCTTGTACGGGATTGCTCACTGATTCATGAGCAGAATAGTCTATGCAAAATATTGCTGGCATTCAAGTCGGAATCTAATCCAAAACAACTAGTCTAATAGCCTACTGGTAAAAATTAGTAGAAATAAATACAGAATTATGCACTTGTTTCATTTGGCTGTGAAAGTGAAGATCCTACAGACGTAATGGTGTCATAAGTAAATTTAAAGTATCTCATGCAGATGACTCACCTTCTCTTCCACTTGCTCTTCCAACACCTCCGTGTTGGGTGGATGGTACAGCAGTTGTCCGGAAACGAGTGACGAGCACCTCGACGAGGGGGTCAGTGTGCCGGCAATACTACCCACATCAGCGGATTCTCTGCAAAATAATAATAATAATTAGTAGTAGTTTATGATAAAATAGTATTTTTAGGAAAAAAGCACTCTTTCACATGCTAGTGTTTAAATATATGCAAGGCATAAAATAAATACCGTAATAGAAAATTGATGGTTTCATTTTGCATATTGCTGCATATTTTGTTAGTTTTGCGATAATGCATCATATTTACTTGATAAAATATTGTTTCATGTTTTATTAATTTGTCACATTTCTATCGGCATATTTATGACAAATTTTTCATCTTGTGCGCACCTCTGGCAACTGAAATATTTATAGCTTATTAAATATATTATAATAAAGTTCCGCCTTAACCCTCAACACACAACTTGTCTGGATCCACTCAAAAACAGCATTTATAAGAGAGAGACAAATAAAATATTGTCGTCCCATATAAAGGTCATATAATATGTAGATGAAATATATAGACGCATCGTGGTTCCACGCAGAAGAAACCAGCTTTCATGTACATATTATTACCACGTTTACATGCGGGATTCAAATCTATCTGAATCCGATCCCAAATCAATACGTTCCCTGTTTACATGGCAAGTTCTAGGAGTGGATTTGTTGGACTATTGGGTAACTTGGTTATGTATAGCTATTTTTGTGGCTAACCGGTTTAAACAATTGCAGTGTTTATTTCATGATTAAAATTATAAAATGTGTTCTATCAATAATTTCTAGTCACCATAAACAAATTATGGCATAAGAGTAACAATAATATTAATATTATAGTGTGTGTTTAAAAAAAAATTAAATTGACGATCAGCTGACAAAACAAAATCACGAACGCCTTGTGAGTGTATGCGCGCGCAGCAGGATTGAGTTCGCTAGCGTTTACATGGAAATGAATACGACTTGAATCAGATCCGTTCCTCCATTTGCACAGGATCGGATCGAAACTTCATTCCGAACAGAGTCCGCGTTTACATGACGACTTCAACACTGGGATCGGACTCAGATCGATCTGATTCCTGCATGTAAACGTACTATATGTAACCTTTATAATGTGACAATATTTTATTTGTGTCTGTCTTATAAATGCTGTTTTTGAGTGGACCCAGATAAGTTGTATGTTAAGGGTTAAGGCGGAACTTTATTATAATATATTTAATATTATAAACCTTAACTGGAGAAAATGAAATTTATTAATTTACAGCTTATTTGCCTGAGTGAATATTTTGAGAACAGACTTACAATAATTGACAATATACGGCCTAATGCTTTCCGAAGTGACTGTATAATATTAAAGCGACGTTTCACTACTCATAATTCTAAATTTACTGAATTTGTTGCATTTATTTTATTTTTTAAAAGTTTGGTAATGTAATTTATACAACTCATGCTATTTTTGTAATTTATAATGTAATTCAGCTAGCAAAAGAACGTAAAGTATTAAAACTACTTAAATTGTAGAACAAACTTTATTGGTTAAGGAGCATACTTTACAAAATTTAAAGCATATTTGCATGCGATTCCCATTTGTCTTCTGATAGAACATTAACTTCCGAGTTTTAATAATAATAATAATAATAATAATAATAATAATAATAATAATAATAATAATAATAATAATAATAATAATAATAATAATAAATATCGAGCAACTATAACACAATCTCTCTTAAAATATATTTTCACTTTCAGAGCCATGCGATTTGCATTTCAAGAAACAATGGGATTTTTTGTACGCTCATACGAGATATTGTAACTATGGTTTTGATCGTAGAATTTCTCCCCTTTTCATATTTTATTCATACTGGATTAGCCTGAAACTATTATACAATATAGTTATATTGAATGTTTATTATATTTTACTTCGTATTTTTGTATCCTTTGCATCTTGATTATTGTAATTTTGCAAGTCTTTTGTATTTTGCAGTTTGTATTTTTGTAACTTTTTTTGTATTTCGTATTTTTGTAACATTCTGTAGTTTGTTTTTTTCCTAGTTGAGTAAGAGAAGAATGGCCTATTCATAGCTACTCACACGAGTGCAATAAGGATAACTATTTTTCACTCTGATAAAATATAGAAAATTAATCGTGATTCCTGCTATTAAAATTAGCCTGTGTAAAGTCTTGTTTTCGAGCTATGTTACTTACATAGACAAACAAAATACAAATTTTTACTCAAGGGACTTCAAAATGCTGAAAAATTCGACTTTGAATAGAAAGTAGTAAGTATGCCAACAAGGTGTGTTGCATATATCTTATAAGCAGGGTTCGGATGTTTATGACCTGTAAAAGTGGAAAATATGACTGCAAATATGACCTTAAAAATGACAAAATATGACCCAAAAATCCTAAATATGATCTCTTAAAAGGACATATTTTCTAAAAATAAATGTTCCAATTTAAAAGTTTAATGACACTAACTTATTACATCACCTTAATTAAATCAGATAATCAGTTTTTAACAATTTTACAGGTGATTTATAATTAAACTTGTAAAGAACTAATCTGTTAATGTTTCCAGATACCATTGCAAATGTGAACTGAAAATATTTTAAAGACATGTCTACTGGAAGTTGTTAACAACAAGGAGGAAGAGGTAATTGTGCTATTACTTGTTATTGTCCCGTCACATTTCAATTACAGTAACACCAAAATATTCGTGACTTCTTCGAAAAGATAAATGAAGTTGACAATTTAGTGCACATACAGCATACTTGTGCTCTTTTACCAAATTTATAAAGTCAAAATATGACTTTGTATGAAAAATAAAAACCGTCCAATTAGGATAACAAATGTGCAATTCATGTTTAATTTGTGTTTGCGGCGAGAATGGAGATCAGGATAAAAATATGATATGCCATAAACATCCGAACCCTACTTATAAGTAAGTATGTTTTTCCATAACCTCGTTCAATATTTCCCAGAAACGAGCCAAAACTCACTATTAATACACATAAGCAAACGTAATGAGAAACATATTACACAGTAGGCTACTTTAAAACGACCTCTTCCTATGCCATCGTTGGGTGGTTGGTATGTAGTTATTTAACGACGGGGATATGCTGGAACTTAGGCCTGTGACCGTCGCCGGTATGCTGGAATTTTGTCCCACAGGAGTTCTTTTACATGCCAGTAAACTTACTGAATTGGGCCTGTCACATTTATGCACACATAAATGCCATCGACCTGGGCCGGGATCGAACCATCAACCTTGGCCTCAGAAAACCAGACGATACTAACTGCACCACCCAGGCCGACCATGCCATCGTATTTCTATAAAAGAATGCAATGGCAATGTTCCCCAATCGGAAAACTATTATGATTATGTAACTTACAATAACATTGGAGCTAATTCTTTTCTTTGCGATTTCTGAGTGAACCAAATATGAATAGCTCGAAGTCTGACGCATTAGATTTTTTTTTATTAATATTATAGTCGCTTAAACAGAAAATTCATCACGAGACTACTTTTAAAATAAGAAAATAATAAAATAACATAAGAATGATACTAGAAAAAAGAATAACAGTGCATGTAGTGAGATTATGTAGTGTTTGTTCGTAAAAAAACAAGCTATACAGTTAATCATTGCTGACCTAATTCACGTAAGTTACTCTTGAACAACTCCTAATTTTAGTATTAACTCGCACACTGGGATCTCAAATTACTAAGTTACACAAGTTTAACCACAACATCATTATTTAAATTTCGTCAGAACTGAAACTGCATGCTACATCTGCTTCTGGTTTTGACATTTCAACTTGGATCTCCAAAAATCAAGCCGTCTGTGATATTCAATTTTTCTTTATTGTTTAGGGCTAGATATCTCGCCGGTTTTGCTGGCATAAAATTAATATGCTGATAATTTTGAATGGGTTTCTATAGCTCATATCTGGGCTTCTACACGAGGCGTTCCAAGGGGTTAAGCGGGCCCTACGTTGCATATCAACACTCCCATTGATTTCTAACGAACTTTATTCTAATTGGTCCTTTACTGCTTATTCATGCGCCAATACTAGCACCACGTTGTATTTGGCCCATTTTCCCCGCTCAGACTATGTTCAAGGATTCTAGGTAAGTGGCAGTTAGATTAGGAATAGTGATATCATTGTAGTGATATGTAGAATCAGATTGGTGGCAGTTAGGTTAGTAATGTTGATATTAGTGTTGGTGACATGTAGACAGAGCTAGATTGGTGGCAATTAGGTTAGGGGCAGCAAATACTATAGAGGACAATACCGGACACTCACTGCTTTGACAATGGACAAATGGGGACAGATTTTGCAGCACTCCTGGTGGCACAACCTGCAAACTTGGGGGCAAATTAAAATATTCAAAACACATATAAACAGCAATGTTTTATCGTTTCACCAAACACTAAGGACCAAAACACTGTTTAAGTAATCATAAGAATAATAATGAGCAAACAAAACACAGAACTTCCGAAATAGTTATCAAAATATCAATGAAAACACAAATATTTCAATTTAGCGGTTGCTAACAACAACTTTCTCTTTTTTTCCAATGTTGCTTTTTGTTTAATATTTTTAGGTCATTTATTTCCAAACCAGCATTTTTTTCTGGACCACAGATAGATAGAAAAATCATATCCCTTATACATAACATTCCGAGGTTGGCTACTTCGGCTCCTCTAATAAAAATTGGTTGATATCTTTGTATCCAGTTACTGCATCTGTATTCAGTAGTAGCAGGTTGGGCCGCTAGATGTGCTCAAGATATTGTCCCTCGATATATCGCAAAGTGTCCGGTATTGTCCTCTATAGTATTTGGGAACAGTGATATTAGTGTCGATAGGCATAAAATTTACAGCCCTATTTCTGGAACAAGTGACCCAACGACTCCCTCCCCTCCCTCAGCTGAGTAGACGATTCTCGAGAATACGCATCTCTTCATAGCGCCATTTAGATTAATTTTGTGTGATCTTAGTGATTTTACTTATATTCAGAATATTTCTACATGAGAAAGATGCTTAGGCCTATAGATATGGATTCTTCAGATTTTGAAGAGCAAAATAGAGTGAAATTATTCTTGATCCACAATAAAATGCAAGAGTTAACTGTTCCAAGATTGGTTGACAAAATTTACTCCTTATGATGAACGATTGAGTGTAACGCATGACTGAACCTCCGCCGGATGGAAGTGAAGAACAAGTGACAGGATTTGACCCATCTTGCTCCTTTTCGGTATGGAATTATTGTGAATCAAGAATAACTTTAAGGTAGTGAATTATTTTTATTTATTGACTTTCTGTCAGATCCAAAATTCATTTTAGACCGGTTGATAGAGCCAGCTCAATTTCTTCTGATTACTATGAAGGCATTCATAGTGATAGAAGTCTTCTATTTGCTCTGAAGTATGCTGGATATCCAACCAACCTCCAACAAAAGCGATTTTAACTTTCTGCAATTCATCTTGATTTTATAGATGTGTTGCCACTATGAATCTTTCAACCCTCGTATTAACTTACAGGCGCAAATAATCCACCTTATACTCTCGTTAATATAAGCCTATGCTGGACCTAAGAAGTCTAGGAACTGATAATGCACAAGTAAATAAATTTCCAGATAGTGAGAGTTATTTCTAGTTTATTTGTGAACCAAGTGAAAATTATATAAGCTAAAATACAACATCAGAGGTATGTTAAAAATTAAAATTAAAATTAGTCAAACATTAAAAACACTTTTTGCTCCACTTACTCAGCTGATGGTTGACTCAACCATCAGCTGAGGATGAGGGAGCTCCTTCCCTGGAAACCGGTTCTGCATAAATAATGTAAATGGAGCAAAAAGTGTGTTCAATGTTAGACTAATTTTAATTTTAATTGAACATGCTAAAGACTTCACACTGATTTTTATATTCAGAGGTATGTGTCTAACAACATTTAGTGTGTGTAATATAACAAGGTATAGCATGAAATAAGAACACTTAATAAGTAGTAAAAATTAGTATACATAACCCAATTAATATTTTATAAGTTATCAGCCTACAGATTAGATCTGGTTTCATGCTATGTCTCGTTATATTTCACATTTTAGATGTTGTGAGAGACATATACGCACCTCTCATTAAAAAAATATCATTTTCACATGATTAAAACTAGAAATAACTCTCACAAGTATTTACTTGTAGAGGTAGGGGGAAAAAAAGCGGACCGACTAAAACATCTAAGTTGCCGATATGAGCCACTGCGCATGCCTAGCGGCATTCACAGGATAGCAGGAATGTATTGAAATTTGTTCTAGTGTCGACTGTTGACTTAGCCCATTTCGAAACCCAGAATATGGTTTCTAATCGTATTGTTTTATAACTGAATAGGCTATATTAATTATTAATATTATTATAAAATACTAACACCAATTATATTCAGCTACAAGAGTCGGTCCGCTTTTTCCCCCTACCTGTACATTATAAGTTCCTAAACCTCTCAGGTTGAGCATGAACCCATATTAATGAGGGTATAAGGTGGATTCTTTACGTCTGTAAGTTATATTTCTGCGTATGTAAGGAGTCTGAAAATAAATATGCATTTGCTTAGAAATCCAGGCTCTTGATCTTCTGTTTGAAACAATCATTTTCAGTACTGAGAACTTGAACTTGAACTTGAACCTGAGACTAGGATCCTCCTGTTATTCCATAGTATGTTCTCCCCGGAAACTGTCACTCTGAATGAAATCCGTGACGTCACCAGCGATTATCTTAGGCAATATGCGTCCTGATTGGTACAGAAACGGGAGGTATATATCCGATCTGGCTTGGGAGCTTTGCTCCTAGGAAGCAGCTAATGAAATAATCGTCTATTAATTTGAGCTTACACCCATGTGACAGGTCTGGCAAGAGAACAACTGCTACATAATTGTCACTAGTGCATGAAAACGTTAGTAGAAACTGTTGCACACTCAATAACTGGTATATACGAGGGATGGGGCATAAGTCATGACAACTATTTTTTCTTTTGAAAACCTGGGACCATTTTAAAATTTGGAAATATACAAATGAAAGGGAAGGTTTGGAATGTATGTAAAAATGCAGATTATGGATAGGCCTACTAGATGTAGGATAGTAAAGGAAAGATACACCCATAAACATCCATACGCGACTGCACCGCATTATTCCCCGAAGTTTCCATCAGCTTTTTGTGGTATACTCTGGCATTTCTCCTTCAGCTAGTGACTATTTTGACGTAAGAATTCTGATCACATCTTGTCATATCCATTCTGCACGGCGGGTAACTCACATCTAAATTACCTTCGCCTCTATTCGTATAACCGAACCGTACATCACAATGCTATCTAACGATGTGACCATATCAGGGGTGCCCATGCCCCCAAAGGCTATGGCTCATTCCCCTCAAAAACCCATCGCCCTTAGCCCACTTTTACTGAGTGCTCAATTTTAATTATTTTTTTAATGCAGCTGGAAAGTTTCACAAAGCAAAGCAAGTACAAAGCAATTAGAAAATCATAATATATGTAGTTAAAAAATAAAATAAAATATTTGGCACGTGGTATATTTTAACATTTATAAGTTATTTGTAAGTCAATGTATCCTATTGACTATTGTAGCAGTTTAAATACACTAATAGACTATAATGTAGTACGCTATACGCTATGAACATAAACATAGTGCAATACATATTTATTTTTCCTTTTATACACCCCAGAAAATTATCCTTCGATAGGCCACATTCTATAGCCCTATGAATTGTATTTAAAATTAGTTTTTGTGATCCAACACATTAAATTAAACAGAGTTAAAATTATGGTACTCAATTAAAATTGTAGGCCTAATAAATGTGTTTAGATTACCGTTATAACAGTGTAATTGCATATTTCAACATAGGCCTACCATACATTAGTAGGCCAATAGCTGATTTATAAACATAAAAATAATTAAAAAATACAAGAATATATTTACATGTAAAAGTAGTGGTGATGTTCAGTGTATAGGCCTTCTCTTTGCACACTTGTTAAAGAAATTTTATCAGCAACTTCAATGTTCGGGATTTACTTTAAAATGTAATTTTCTGAATACAAGACGAGCGTATAGAAAAGCATCTCCCATGCTGCTTTCAGCCTATCTGCAGAGCAACTTGCTGCTGGCAAAGAAAGAATGAACTGTATTCATATCCGTGCATATATTTTTGTATGTCGTTATTTATGTTTGGGAAGCCTGATACATTTATTAAACATATGCAAGATCTAATAAAATCTTTCTTTGTCCAATGATCGTAAAATCTTTCTTTTGACAAGACATTCGAGTCAAAATGACGTCCAAAGGGACTGAAAAAGTAATTACAGTGGTCCTTAACATTCTCTGCAAAATATAACTCTGATTTTACAATATACTCTTCCTTTACAAACTCAAATATTTCGAAATGCACAGTGAATTTTTATTTCCAAAACTTCAACATTTTTGTGTCCATTTTTGTTTTCCAATGGCGCGCGCAACTTGCGCCATAATTCCCCCTTTGGGCGGCCCTTGTCCATATTTTACATATTTCACTCTCTCCTGTCACATACAATATAAGTGGCTAGTACCATCGCCTTACTTTGAGAAAATAAATAGTTGACATGTCAATCGCCTCGAAGAGTTAAGGGAAACTGTGAAATTGCTGAGGATTTTAGGTTTCATTACCGTACTAATTTAGATATGCTTGTTTTCCATAGAGAGGCAAACCTTAAGCCAAATCGCCTCGACGAGCTGGGGGGAAACTAAAGTAACTTACAACTTGGACATGAAAGGGCCAGGAGTTTAGACTTTCACCTAGGATTGAAGTTCTTGAACGTGCCGTAAATCTACAACAGGCCTTCCCGAAAAACTTTGTACCCAAGATTTTTTCGTCCTGAAAATCTATCGACCTCGGGAAGGTTTGATCCCACGACCCCCGGATCCAGAGGCATGCGCTCTACCTCTGCTTTGAAGATATCATGATTATGTCGATAATATGTACGCTATATTAAATTAAGTCAAGCTGTATAAAAAAACACATGAACAATTTATTTCTGAATCTTAGAAACCTAATGTCTCTAGGGGAGAGGCCATTTCAGTGATCACAAAGGCCATAAGCTATATACAGTACAGACATTATATCGAGGTGCCCCCTGGTGAGTATATAACACAAAGCAAAGTCACCTTACAGATCCCATACAAGGGTCAGGAAACTTTCGAGAGATGGATAGTAAATTCCAATACGGCATCCGCCTTTAGAAGTTAGGAAACCTTCGAAGAAGCCCATATTCAGACTGGTCGGTCCATAGGCGTAACCAGGCCGACCATATGGCGGGGGGGTTAAAACATCCTTTGGGTCTGAGGGGTATGGAATACCCCCCAGGGAGAGGGGGGTTCGGGGGTCCTCCCCCGGAAAATTTTAAAAATTAAGATGCACAATAACGAGTTTTAAGCTTCCCACGCTTTATACTCGTATTAAGTAATTTATAAGCAGACTTAAAAAAATTGTACAATTTTCATTTTTTTAATCAAGGGGTTCAAACCCCCCCCCCCCTCGTTACGCCTATGGGTCGGTCGCAGGATTTGAATCTGCGATCTCCCTACAGGGAAACTTCGACCAAACGGCCACGGTGTAACCTACTCGGTGACATGTACGATGTAAACATGTGCCTAAATCAATGCTTGAAAACAATTTCCTAGTTAAATCTAATTTACGTTACCCTTGACAATGAAGAGCTGGAAACTCCCTCGGTGTTATGAATCACACTTAGTGAGACCCCTCTTTCCTAGTTGAGGGTTAATTAACGTAAATCACCCCAACATGCCTCGCGGGAGAAACGAGAGCTGAAAAATAATTTGCCATGTACAGAAATAGATAAGTCTAAAGTCTCGTCAAGTTATCACTTCACGCGGCCTACTAAATGTACTCATACATTGCACCTTGTTTCCGGTTATACGAAATCATATACTGTAGGTCTATATCTTACACTGTATGTCGATTTTCTGTTAAAATGTGTTGTAATTTAATTTTTATTTATTTTAACTTATGCACCAGGTATTTTTGCTTACTTTATATTATAAAATACATTTCCAATTTTATATGAAAGTAGCCTAAGAATTCAGTATTTAACAATCTAATTTTGTTTCCCTACGAGGAGTGATCTGGGTGGAACAGTTGGTAACGCACTGGCTTTCTGTTCTCAACTTCAATCCAGCTCAGGTCGGTGGCATTTATGTACAAGTGCGAAAATCTCATGTCTTTACGTATTTACAGACTTGTAAAATAACTCTTCTGGGACAACATTCCGGCTAGATAAAACAACAGCATACAATTTTCGTTCGATTTCCTTAACCTTGACAAAGAAACAATTTTATTCAGTGAACTATCTTACAGAACCTAAAGGAAAATGCCACATGGCATAGAGTCCTAGGCCTATTTCCTCGTAGGCCTATACAATATCCTAAAAGCTATTTCGCATGTTAAAGTTATTAGCATTTATGAAACAAAGCCATGTTAGACTCAAAAAAGATAATTCAGGCATTTGGAATTACTTACATGGTAGGTCACGACCGTGAATCGTGATATTTAAGAAGTAATTGAATTTACTTTATCTTTGACTGTACTGTACGCTACATACCATGATCCAACATTGGAAAGATGTACGGTTTAAAGACAGTTTTTTACTTTGTTAATTCAAAATTAATTTGAAAGAAAACTGAAGGCACTGAACGTTATCCTAATGTCTAAACGAATATTTCCGTTCAGAAGGCTTACTTAGGTATTTTCTGTGCGTAAGCTTGCGTGTAAGTTATGTAGACCTATTACCGGTATGCATTTATACGTAAGCTAACGGAACTTTAGGGAGTCATAAAAGTCAGTGTTAACATACTGTTTTACCTATTGTAGGCTCCTTTAACGTTTTCAAAATAAAAATATCCTTGAAATAAAGTTCGTGCTAATACACATTCTAATCTAACCTTTCGAGGGAAGAGAATAATAAAAAAAGGTAGTCTGCAAGAGTAACAATACTGCAGCAGGTTAATGTGTATAATATTAACGAAACCTCCTAGTTGAGATTTTACATTTCAATTTTGATTCTCTACTTGATACGTGTACGTCATGTGTATATTCGATACGCATAATTGCAGAATACAGACTGATACGATGTGATGTGCATAAACTTGAACGTACCGACGACCCTTATGTCACTGGCAGTCTCCTTTTCAAAGCTGCCTTAACGTAGAAGGTTATTCAGATCCATAGGTCATTTTTATGAGTCTGTCTTCAGCACAAGTCCTGTAATCTCCCTTAGGAGTAGTGTAGGATGTTGCTGACATCTGCCTATTTTAATATGTTATAAAATAAAAAGCATTCTTGAAGTAAGAGTTCGTTAATACAGTATTTGCACTATCCAACCTCTCGAGCAAGGAACTAGAAACCCCCCCCCCCAAAGAAAAATTAATCTTTAGTCAAAGATACTGGACAAAGTGTTTTAATATGCATTTTAATACTGAACCCTTGCAACATGCATTTTGGTTGTGCATATTTCGTCCTGTACAACCTATATTAAGCGAAACTGAAAGATATGTTTATAGGTTTTGTATGTATCAAGAACACATCAAATCAAAATATAGCCTACATGCATGTTATAATAACTTAGAATCACTTAACCAGCCTCCTGTTATTGTTAGCTTTTACTTCTAGATTACCTATTAATTTCTTATTATTCTACTCGAGAGGTTAGGTTTAGAGCATATAATAAAATTAGCCATACTTCAAGTATATTTTTATTACTTCCTCTGCTCGTACCGTAAGTACTATAGGTAGAGTAAGTAGCCTATTGTTTTTGACCCCAAATTCGAACTTGAGTTTTAACATAAATACACGCTTTGAGGTCCCTTGAATCCAAAAATGCTACTTTAAGAACATGTCTGTGTGTGTGTGTCTGTGAACAGCCTAGCCCAGAACAGAAAATCGTTTGAAAACAAAATATGTTTGGGTTAGGTGCCTTCTGAGACTGACACTAAGATTGGCAATTTTCTCGAAAACGGTTCAAACTATTTTCTTTAAATTTTGTGCGTGCGGTGATTATATCAAGAGCTAAAGCTTTTATTTGAAACATTTTTCGAATTATCTGAAGGGTAGTTATAAGCCTGTTTTGTAGAAACACAGTCTTGCCTGATGAACAATAAAGCTTTGCACCAGGTTCAAACATCTGAATACGTGATCTTTGTAATATGACCTCTTATTCTATTTCAGAATATGAAGTGAGAAAGATGTATTGGCCATTATGTATCCTCTGAGGATGCGACGATGTGGTAATGACGTTCTCCTTATTTTTACAACCAATTTACGTGAAGAGAATGTCATAATACTATATTATACTACAAGGCAAACTTTATTTAGGAAGAGAAAGTTATGTGAATTCCACATAAGATTTTGTTTGTTTGTTAAACATTACACTAGCATAGCATGAGAAACAATTATCATCAACTTCATGTACCGCTTCCGAAAGCTTCAATAATCATAACAATAATGCAAGACCGACATACTGCAAAGCCCGACCGACGCCTCTTGTATAGTTTTTAAAAACGGCAATTTAAAGAATACAGAAAAAGCCACCCCCTAGAAAAATGCAACCTAACCTAAATTTGCCTCTGATGGATCAGGTTAGTAGCGGCCCATATTGTTAACTATAGCAATACTTATGTTAAATGTATATCATTCTGACAGATAAATGAATTAAGAGATACATATCGGTTCCTGTACTGCAGTGACAATCTCAGTCTGAATGAGCACTGTTAACATAGGCTTCGTAACTGTGACGTTAGATTCTTACACAAATGTTATGTTGTAAACTCGATCCCTTGAATGCGACTGTATACAAATTCCACAACTTTGAACACTGGACTGATCCACTCAGACGAAACAGACAACCAAAGAAACGAAAGAAGAGTATATACATGACTCATCTTCTGAGCCGTGCTTTACCAACACATTGTTTAGAGGGCTTGTTTCATCCTATTTCTAGAAAGCGTTACTGATAAGTTTACTGAATACAGTATGTGATTATGCACCAAAAAATTGGCATGCATTTAATAACTTATTTCATATACATATATCACATACATCAAAGGTATAATGATTATTAAATGTTAGACACAAACACGGTGTAGAAAGAGTCGAGAAGGCCCTTTCCCATATTTTAAATCCAGATATTATTTAAAAAATTCGCTCTAGTCGAGTGTTACCTTCATCCTTCATTGCTATAGCCTACACAGTACATGCAATTGAACTCAATTTATCATAGCCATCATTAGTAAAACGGGATTAATGAACTTTCAAACAAACATTACAAACCCAATATAAAAAAAAAGTCAGTACATCGTATAAATGATAAGACTAACTTCCAGTCGCTCTATGTCTCAAAATAGCGGTGGCGGCGGGTCGTCTGCCAAATTGACGTCAGTATACTCGTTTAATGACGTTCACTTACCGTGAGAAAGCATAAAGTCCCTGACACACGTGGAGTGGCACGAAATAGCCCACCTGAGGCCATATCGAAGCGTTGTCACAATCCATGGAACAACACTTTTCATCAGTTTCCGAACTCGCAAGATCCACACTTTTCTCACAGCGCGCCATTAACCTATAACAGTAGCGAGTAACTGATAGAATGCGCCACTAGGAGAGTTGGCATAGAGCCATCTAGTGACGTTCAAGTGAATATACAAACTTCAAAATTAGAGTTCGCGATTTTGACTAACACAAGTGACAACGGAGATACATAATCAAAAGTCTAAAATTGAAAACACATGTACACTTCGAACATGGGAGTTCAATAACTGAAAACTTAAAAAAAAAAAATTAGAACTGTCTGTGAAATTTTAATGTAAAATGTTTATGCACAAATATTTCAGATTTTCAGCAACCAAAAAAAGCAGTCTACAAAAAGAATGCTGTTTGAGACAATGAGCTGTTTCAAACAAAGAGATAAAAAAAAAAGAAGCATGGGATTCAACAATAAGCTTATATACCCAAAGCTCTTGAGATACACACACTCACTTTGAGGTGATTATTTCAGGCATACTTTTTAAAATTAATATATCAAGATGTATATATCAAGATCTGTCACACTCTTGCATGCCAAACCCCATTATTTCTATAAAGCAAGGAAGGGGGAAAAAAAAAGAACACTTCACACCCACATATTAAATTGCCTTTGTACCATGTTTGTTCATTCTCATTTTTTTCTTTCCTCAACTTTTTAAGTTACTGAGGGCGTACTGAACTCTTTTATGTTTTTCACTCATTCCTAATAGGAAAATGCCTCTTTAATATGCTCTCCAATGTCTGTCAAGTTTTAGCAGGTATTTACACAAGAGAACGGTAAGTTAAATTTTACTTTACCTTACTTTAATTTCTTCAATTCCTTGAAGAACATAAGACTTCAAGAAAAATTTGGGGAGCTGTGACCAGCATTGACCCACTGCCTCCATTTCTCATCGTATCAGTATCGAACAATACCACACATCTCCAGTCTTCCTCGTCAGCATATGAACTAAGGTACATTGCTAACTCTTTTGAAAAATCAGACATGTGCTGGAAACCAAATTTTACATGAGGAACAAAAAAGTGCAATAACTCAAACACGTACTGAGCAGTGGCGGCTCATAGCTAAAATTAGTGGGGGTGCTGCTCCAGAAGATTTTTAGCCTTTGTATTAAAAGTGTGCAAAAGGAAGCATCTAATATATAAAGTCGAATGTGTGTTTGTGGGTATGTATGTATGTTTGTTCCTTATACAAATCCACATTTCTTCACCAATTTGTACGAAATTTTGCACACATACCCAGTTAAGCCCGGGAAGTTACGCGGTCAACATTAAAATTGAAATAAATCAGTCCTTCCCTTGAAAATTATATAATTTCTGAGAATTTTATACTGAAAAAAAAAGAAATGCTGTTTAGTTCACATGGCAACAATGAATTGTTTACTATGATTACATAGGGCCTTGGCAAGTATATAGCCTAATGCTGGAATTTAATGTAATACGAGTATATTGGCGAAAATAATTACTGAAAATGAAATCCACGAAAATAAAGCACAGTGTGATGTAGTCACGTAACTTTCTCTACCCTCGACATAAGAAATATTTACTCACTTCACATTTTGATGTAGAATAAGAGGGACAACTTAAGTGTGTGAGTATGCTATATCAAAAGTCTGTAAATAATCCTTTCCGCTGATAAGTTATCCATACCTGTAGGCTTTGTATTAGTTGAGAAATAGGGATGTTTATCAAAGGCCCTAAGCATGGGATGGAACATTTTGACTCGCAGTATATTATGTTTCGGGTTCTAGGGGAGGAAAGTATGAAAGTGATACTGCATTTCTCTTTTATTTCAGCTCCGAAACGATTGTATAGTAACATGAGAATGAGAAATATTATTTTCCGTCAAGTCAGTACAATCTTATGTAATTTGTGTTTCTTCTTATTTCGACCCCTCCCAAGCATGATGTGTAGAAGCAACGGAATGCAGCATTCCACATCCTCTATGAGCCATAAAAATTTATATCCAGCGTTTTCTGATGGAATAGTTTGAGTGTGATAAATCTTTTTCTTCATTTCAAGTTCTACATACATAAAGTCCTTCATAAGTTAATTTCAAATTAAAAAATACAAAGCCCGGGCGACGCCGGGCCTTTTCAGCTAGTCTAAAGGCTCGTGTCCACATGAGAGCTGAGAGTGCGAGAAACTCTCGAGAGTACTCTCAGGTGATGTGTCCACTAGAGAGCGCTAGTCCAATCCTGAGAGTAGCTGAGAGTAAAACTCGCGACATTACTCTCAGGACCGTGTCCACTTGAAACAAAATCGCGCGAGTTTTCGTCTCGCATTTACGGACAAGATGGACGCACAACAATGTATTATTCGTTGTTAATATTAATCACCGCCGTCTCGAGATTAATACAGTTTAGAAGGCAGTGATATTAATGTAAGCATTTTATGAGGGCCTGCTGAATGCTTTTAAGGGAGTACATTCATTTAATTACTAAGCGTTTAGAAGAATTTAACAATCTAATATTGTCAGAATATCATGAGAACATCATGAAGTATTAGTGAATTCGATAGGCCCACAGATTAACTAAAAAGACATTGAAATGTGATATGAGATTCTTGTTAAATATAAACTAATTGTGACTCTGTGCTTTTCCGGCATCAAGCATGTGATTTTTAATTTATAGCATGTCAAGTCGAGTTGAGTGATCCTATCAAACTGTGAATCTAAACTCCGTGCATCTACATGAACGGATAGGTCGACTATTTTATCCTCTGCGTCCACGAAGACCAAGAGCCAACAAATGTTCCTTGTTGATTGGTCCTTTAGCACTAGAGCAAAAGCATTTTGTGCGTCGCTGTTACATGTCTACTTTTATACGCAATAGACTCGTGTACGTCATCTTGGTCCCCTCAAAAGAATACAAAGACAACCACCAAGACTGATTACGCTATAGGCGCCGTGTTTCTAAACTTCGATCTGCAGAATATTTGGAATCGTATGTAGTCTACACTAATATTGTGTTCGTTTATATGATTATTTAACGATTGCAACTTAGGCCTATGACGGTCACCGCTGTTCCGGAATTTTATCCCGCAGGAGATCCCTACATTCCTCTAATCTACAGACATGAGGGTTACTGCACCCGTTACAGTCTTCTTCGCCTCAGAATATTCTGTAGAGGAATCTATGATCGCCGTAGTGAACCATGGAGATTATCAGTGTTTCATTATGTTTCATAAATGAATGTAATGCAAAAAAATTATTATTGTTCAGTTATTCCCTTATAAACTTACATTTTTTTCATGATGATCATATGAACATTAAACGATACCGTAGGCTATTATAATCTATTATCATTGAGTATTATTCTATTTAGATTTCGTTTTTAGAAAATATAAATAAATATTGAAAGCAAATTGAATAATTTTATCATATGGCTTGTTGGGCATAAAATACATATTATCCACTCTCAGAGAACTCTCAGCTATACGAAACAGATTGGTATAGTGCGAGCTGCTCTCGGAGATTGATTGCAAAGGCGTGTCCACCTGCGAGTTGACTCTCTGAATGCCACTCTCAGCTACCTCTCAGACAGTGCTCTCAGACGCGTGTCCACATACCGAAATGGAACTCTCGAGAGTTCCTCGCACTCGCAGCTCTCGTGTGGACACGAGCCTTTATATATAAAGTCGAATGTGTGTTTGTGGGTATGTATGTATGTTTGTTCCTTATACAAATCCACATTTCTTCACCAATTTGTACGAAATTTTGCACACATACCCAGTTAAGCCCGGGAAGTTACGCGGTCAACATTAAAATTGAAATAAATCAGTCCTTCCCTTGAAAATTATATAATTTCTGAGAATTTTGTACTGAAAAAGAAAGAAATGCTGTTTAGTTCACATGGCAACAATGAATTGTTTACTATGATTACATAGGGCCTTGGCAAGTATATAGCCTAATGCTGGAATTTAACGATTTATGATTCCATCGATGTAATATATTGGCGAAAATAATTACTGAAAATAAAATCCACGAAAATAAAGCACAGTGTGATGTAGTCACGTAACTTTCTCTACCCTCGACATAAGAAATATTTACTCACTTCACATTTTGATGTAGAATAAGAGGGACAACTTAAGTGTGTGAGTATGCTATATCAAAAGTCTGTAAATAATCCTTTCCGCTGATAAGTTATCCATACCTGTAGGCTTTGTATTAGTTGAGAAATAGGGATGTTTATCATAGGCCCTAAGCATGGGATGGAACATTTTGACTCGCAGTATAAAACTCAAGATCTATATTTTAATCTTAGTAACATGAACACACTGGCCTCAAATAACCCTTCTAGTGTTAAATTTCTTGGTATCTATGTCGACAATAAGTTAACATGGGAACAGCATATAACATATATTAGCGGTAAACTTTCAAGAGTTATTTATTTGTTACGACACCTTAAATACTACGTTCCAGATAATCACATTAGATCTTCATACTTCGCATTTTTTCATAGTGTTATTGCATATGGAATAATACTCTGGGGAAACTCCTGTCATGTAAATAGAATTCTGTTACTACAGAAAAAAGCTATTAGAATTATCACTAATAGCTCACACAGGGAACACTGCAAACCTTTATTTCTACAACACAAAATATTAACAGTGATAAATCTATATATATTTACTGTTTTAATTTACATAAAGAATAGACAGTCAGAGTTGCAGTATAGAAATAATATTCACTCCCACGATACTAGATCCAGTAGTCATATATACATTCCGTTCCAACGATTATCCAAATCTCTGAATAGTCATGAAATCATAGGACATAAACTGTTTAATAAACTATCTGTATCTACTCAACATACTCATATCATTGTATTTAGAAAAAGATTACATAATTGGTTAGTTTGTAACCCTTTTTATACCTTGGATGAATACTTCAATTGTAATAGTGTAATTTAGCTTAAAATATGTGTTATTTGTAACTTAGAACTTAGTAATTTAGCTGTAGTTTAATATTAATTCTATTTTTAGAACTTTGTCTATTGCTGTAATGGCCTAACGACAATTAAATTATTATTATTATTATTATGTCTCGGGTTCTAGGGGAGGAAAGTATGAAAGTGATACTGCATTTCTCTTTTATTTCAGCTCCGAAACGATTGTATAGTAACATGAGAATGAGAAATATTATTTTCCGTCAAGTCAGTACAATCTTATGTAATTTGTGTTTCTTCTTATTTCAACCCCTCCCAAGCATGATGTGTAGAAGCAACGGAATGCAGCATTCCACATCCTCTATGAGCCATAAAAATTTATATCCAGCGTTTTCTGATGGAATAGTTTGAGTGTGATAAATCTTTTTCTTCATTTCAAGTTCTACATACATAAAGTCCTTCATAAGTTAATTTCAAATTAAAAAATACAAAGCCCGGGCGAAGCCGGGCCTTTTCAGCTAGTAGATATATAAAAATAAAATTTATTCAGAAACTTGACAAAGCCCTAAAAGAACAAAATCATATACTTTAAATTCCAAATCTCACATTTTAGCACCCATTCTTCATCTATTGAACTTATTTTAGGCATCAAGATACTTTTAAACACTAAAATAACAATCCAATTTATTAAATGGATGAGAATGCTAACCTACTTCTCATTTTATCCTACTTTTAGAATTGCTTCAAGTTCCAATTTACACAAGACGAACATAATGAGAATAAATCATAAACTTCACATAGTAAGAATTTTCCAAATGTATTTATTTTTACATCAAGTTTCTCAGATAATCAAGCGTTACAGAATACTTCTATAAATTAAATCTAAAATTTCATTTAAAAAACATTACACAGGTATTATTATGCAAGAGTACGTCCATCTGCCGTAAAAAGTGTGTATAGGATTTGTAATTAAATTACGGGATTAGCTAGGAATAACTGATGAAAAAAATAATGCCAATGTATACAATATATGAAATTATTAGCACATAACTGAAACCTTAATATATTCTATTTGTAATCATAGGTACCAAAATGTTTAATGATTTATTTAAAATTATTATCAGAACTGAATTTACTTAATTCATCTGTGTTCACACATGTGTTGAAAGCTAGTGGAACTGTAAATTATGTAATCTTCAAGAAATAAATTACTGATGACTATACTTGAGAGTAAATTCTGGTCAGAAGCACTTTATTTGAACTAGTAATCAATTCATTTATTGCTGTAACTAGCCTACTGTTAATTTTTCTATAACAACACTCAGGTCTATTTTTGACAGAGCGCTTTTAACTGAAGTGGTAGCCATATTCAGCAACTGAATCCCATGCTGCTAACTTTATGATCACAATCACTGCAAGGTAAAATCGTTGGAACATGGGAGTCAGTTGCTGAAGCCATATGCCATTGAAAGCGCTCTAACAAAGTAATTCAGATTACAAAAAATAATACCAGTAGTGTGTTATATTTTTAACAATAGTTAATAAATTAATTTCAAACATACCACAAAATGGACAAGATTTGAAAATTTAGTATTCAATGGTATGCAGAATCAAGAAATACTTATAATAAATCATACAAGTGTGCCAGAAAAATAAACTGAGTGTACAAATTGAGAATTATAAGTATATAGCAATAAGCATAAGCTGAAATGTTGGTGAGATCATATGAAACTTTGAGAATTATGATATCAACACTGAGGCATTGAATTTATTTTAAAGTACAAATATAATTGTAGCATTACAATAAATTATTCCTTATTATATTTAATTAATTTCAAAAGAGATGTAGACATTCAAAATTGGAAAGATGAGAGCAGCAAAGGATAAATTTATGTAGACAGAGACATGCATTGCCAATATGATGAAACTTTGTTTATTTAAAGAACGTTATTATGTTCTGTATAAAAAACTTTTTCCATTTGTGAGAATATTTTAGTGAAACAATTCCTCTGACACTGGGATTGTAACCCATATTTTTTGGCTTTCCATGCCGTTACTCTATCAAATTAGCTAGCCAGAGTTCCAATTCAGAGTGCCAGAAGGAACCTCTCTCCAATGACTGATTACCCTTAATGATCTTACCTTACTGAAAGATATATTCTCATATAATGTTCAACAGAAAATATAGTCTGCAACGTCATGAATATGTATGATAACACTGGAAACCTGGTTACAAATTCACTAATTAGTATGCTTTACAAGTTACAATACTGTATATGACGTAAATGTCTTTCAGTGAGGTAGACCATTAAGATTCAAACAAAGGAGAGAGATTCCATCTGGTGCTGTGAATTAAACTCCGGCTAGCTCATTTGGTAGAGCACTGGCATGTTAAGTCAAAGATCATGGGTTTTAATCTGTATCAAAGAAATTTTTCTCCTAAAATATTCTCAAGTAATGTTCAACAGGAACTGTATTCTATGGTTTCAGAATACATTTCTATGTCTTCTTTGTAAATAAAACTAAACTAATAATAAAATAAATGTATTAATAATGATCAGCACCGAGAAAGTCTCAAGACTTAAGTAAAATATATGCTCATACAAGAAATATTTAATTTGTATTTTAAAATTATAATTTAGTTATAGTATTTTAATAAAATTAAAATATATAACATAAGTGAAGTACCGGTAACTTAAATAATCAGGGAATTCAGAAAATACCTACAATTGTATGGAATGTTTAAGTGATCGTAGGTTTGTTAAGATCTGAGGAGGAATTTTATTTTAGTCACAGCCCTTCACACAGCCAAAAATTTAAATTAAACTTAATTTAAAATGAAAGCATTCCATTGCTTATTAATACTAAGGAAAGGAAATGATATAATGAGGATTACAGAATACTTCAATGTGTCATTATCTCTAAATCATGAATTTTAATTAGTAGGCCTAATTACAAGGCACCAGATCATTTTCAAAAGCTAGAAATGATTATAATTACATAATTAATCTGGGCGTTTACACAGTGAAATTATACAAATATGAAAACATAATTGAGGGGAGGGTATTATACACAGAACTTTGCTAAAACTGTAAGATAGTTGGAATACTGTTTGCTGAGGATGAGAAAGAATTTCTCAAAACAATTGTCCAGGTCAGTTTCACAATTTTAGTGTAGTTTTGTGTATAACTTCTCCACTCACTCATGTTTTCACAAGTGACTATAATATTAAAAAAAAAAAAAATCCTTGTTGGCTGAGAAGCACTTCTATTCACAGTCTGCAAAGATATTTAACTTTTTTCTTTTTTTTCTTTTTTTTAGTTCTGCCCGAAGGCAGGTTCAGACCTGGGACAGAGCCATGGGGTGATGACCACGACTCGTCCGAGGAGATTCAGGCAAGGGTGATTTAACATATAACAAAAAGCATTAATATATATATATATATATATATATTGTATAACAGTTGAAACAAATCAATATAATTTGAAAAGAAAGTAGAAAAAAAATATTAAAAATGGATACTGGTTTCCTAAAAAATTGTATTTTTTTGCTCGTAATCTAAATAATGTATTCATCTCAGATAAGGTATAAGTCAAAACTAAAAGCATCAATTTGATGTATTTGTTTAAAAAAAAAGTCTGGAACTGACATAACATAGCCTATATCTGCCATGTACTTGCAAAATACCTAACAAAAATTATTGTAAGATTCTCTCAAGAAGCGTAACTTCAATAGAACTTCAGTTAAGTATCTGCAATTTCGTTTTGGTTTGTTCAGAGTTAATGGTTGATTAGTTACGACCAGAATTTTAACACAGAGATACAAACAACAAAAGATCTACAAATATTGTTTATTGTTCAAAAACTGATTTTTATTAAAGACAAGATTGACGATACAGCACACTTGAAATGAGTAGAGATTCTAGTTCATCGAGGAAATATTTATTGGCAGGTAGTATTTATTTAGTCTGTGTGTATAGTAAATCACAAAAGGAGAGTTCTTACATACCAAAAAGTTTTCATGAATTATATTATTAATAAAGGCATTAAGAAAGCAAATGTTGAACTGAGTTAAATATTACTTATTTTTGTCAACAAATTAATAAATATTTACATACAGCACTTCAATGATCAATAATATTTTTGGGTTATCTGATAAAAAAAATAATATAATTGAAGAAGAATGTTTTTGATTACCAGGTATGTATCACATGAATTATTAAGATCATTTTTCTTATTGTAATATGAACTGCCTCTGCCAGTGTCCTTATCGCATTTCGAAGAACCAAATCAAGATTCACACAACACTCCCTACCTTGGAAACCCATTAAAAATAGTAGAGGCAGAACATATTCCAATATAAATATGGAGAAGTGAGATAATGTGATAGATACATTTTGTTTTCAGATAAACAGTGATTTTCCTGATAATTTTTTTATAGTTTAATTTCATGGTTACAAACAAGCCTGAATTCAATATGGAAATCTTAGTGTTTTTTAATTGCTTTTTTTTTACCTCTTATAGATTGGAACATTATATGTTCCAATCTATAAGAGGTGAACATAACATGTCTTTCAAGTGAGAATGAATAGAATTTGTTCTGAAATAAATAAATATCAAATTTAAAGAAATAAAATCATAAATATATTATCTGTTCAAAATAAAAAATACTTTATTAATGATTCTTCTCTTGGTCCATTGTTTCAACAACTTGATTGCCAGTAAAGACTTAAATGGTGTAATTAATTTATTATTTTAATTGCAGATAATCTATGGTTAATCTCTTAATTTTAATGCAAGAAAACTCTTTACTCTGACACACAATACAAAAACCAAACTTAGTACAGAGTTAGAGATATTTATATGCTAATCAAACACATTAAAAATGAGATACATACTGGAGTAAAATTAATTGAATGTTAATGGTGTGCTTAAATGTACGTAGCATGTAAACCTTTTGAAATTATTACAAACCCAGATATTTCCTTCAAAAATGAGGATGGTGGGATCAAATCAGTATCGGTATTACTGATTTTGAATGACTAATATTTGAATCAGTGGCATAACTTACACCCTGCAAACCCCACAATGCATGGGGGGGAGGGGAGCAACACCTAGAAGGGGCCCGAATGTTAAAAATAATTTTTGAGTATTTTAAAGCGAACATATAAATCTGGTATATATTCACATCGGACATTCTTCACAATGTTTTACCAGTAAATATGGGAAACCATAGTGATGCCAACTGTAACAACAGAAGACTAGGCTTTGTGAATGTAGAAACAATCTTGCAGTTAGTGTATTCTCATGCTGCAATATTGTTTACCATGTTCTTGCTGAAATTCAATGTTAGAATAGAAATAAGTGGCATGTTTACAATACTGTTTCATTTGCAGTGTTAATTCATAGCCTCCGCTGCACACTGTTATTGGTGTTATGACTGAAAGAGAAACTTTTTTGTAAGTCTAAAAATGAATATATGAGTGGTGTAGTGACATTTTGTTTGGAATTTTTCTGTAATTTTTATTTTATTTTGTTGAATTGTAAATCTTGGCTTTAAAAATCCTGGGCATGGAGTCCTCGGGGAGAGACTTTAAGCTGGGGGGACCTGTGTTGTAGATTTATGGTATGTAAAATAACTCCAAGCCTAAATTGGAGCCTTTGGACAAAATTCCTCAGCCCTTTCACATCCAAATAATAGCTTAGTATCCAGAGGGGGGGTTTGTGAGGTCCCTCTGTCCTCTCTCGGCAAGTAAGCATAACAATAAGCATAACATTGGTACTCCAATTGGAGATTTCAGTAATCTAGGTACCAAAGCCGCACTGTACAGGTTACAGAATAAAAAACATTAAAACAAAAATATAAATACAAATACTGTGACTGGTGGGATAAAATACAAGTACAAGATTATTAGCTTTTAAAAGTACAGTAATCTACTTCTATAAACACATATTGAATAATATTATCGGTATTTTATGTCTGCAAGCTTAAAATATTTTTATTGGGGTGCCCAGCTGCAAAAGTCATGCCACTGATTTGAATATATTATAATATACCGATACTGGTCTACCAGATGGCCCAATCAAGTCAAGCATTGTTAGAAATAACTTTATCTACAACACACTGAGGCAAGAAAGTTTGAAGTGGAATATGCAGGGCTAAAGCCATTTGGACTACTGCTTGCTGTTAACTTTTATTCACAAAGAACAGCAGCATAGAAACATTTAATCATCAGATGACTAAAAGCAAGTAATTGTGAATTTCATCCGAGGGAATTTTGCTTTCCTTGCTATAAGGCTGCAAATCTGTATTGGCCTTTGTCTTTCCAGATATACTTCCTTCCCATAAGTCTGCACTCTGTGCCAATTGAAATAGGTTATGCTCAAATAGGTTCTCTGTTTGTTTATGGTGCATGGGTGATTTTGTCACCCAGTATAGTTGCAATGTGTTTTTTCCTGGCATATTGATTTTCAGTGTTTTTAATAATTACATTAAAGTATTTTAAAGATGATTATGTCAAACTACTATGCAGGGTAAAGAAATTACATCAGATGAATTGGTAGAGATTGTTAATAACTGCAAAATTGACGATGTCTCTGATATTTATGAGTCAGAGCAGGAAGATTTGTGTAAGGAGGACAAGGTTTATGATATTGTGGAGTGTGACTGTGACCTGTAGATGTTTAATTGGAAGTCTTAAGTATTTGTATTTCCTCTCAAAGTAAAACTTTCTTTAAAAGAACAAATAAATATAACAGGAAAATAGACAAATATTTAGTGGGGGTGAAAAGTTTACCCAATGCTGCATTGGCATGAGTTCAAATAAGTGTATCCTTTAAGGGTTAAATGTTTATAATATGAGATACAATAATGTGAGATAATGCAATTTGAAAGAACAGTCACGCAGTTATGGCCATCAACATAGGGGGCATTGATTTTCAGTCGATCATAATAAAATATCATTCATATCACTTCAACGTGGAGTAACTTCAGTTAGGAATTAGCTCACAGTACACTTATTTATATTATTGTAATAGGCCTTCTACTCAGTGGCGTCTCCTGCATAGGATCACATGAGCACGTGAACCCCCTAATAATTCTTGTCTTACCTAATTTTGTCAGTATTATTGAATAAATAATAATTCTTGTATGGTTTGCCGTCTCGCTGTATAGAAAGATGTGTATTTAGTTCCCTTTTGCGGGCTTCCTCGAGGTGGTTCACTAGCTAAGGGGTGACCCTCTTAGTATTGCGTTTTGCATTACCTAAAGTTAGCAGGGGCTCCGCAGCTAGCAAGTGTGACAGGATCACACGTCATTCGTGCACCCGACCTAAGAGGGCAGCATCGGGCAACGCATCTGATTTTTTCCTACCACCCCTCCATCTCATCCAACTTGCGAGCTGCCAGAGGGAACTTGTTTTATGGCCCATCCATCTTCCCTTATTATATAGGTGTGAACAGTGTTGTCACATTGTCCCAATTCACAGTGAAGCTTTGATTTGCTGTTTATTTCCTCTACATTCCGTCGTTTATGTCACAATTACCTACATCAATATGCCATTATTATAATTATTCATAAATAAATAAATCTTTACTTTAGCACATTGATACATAGCCGAACAGTGATTTCTCTTTCATCCTCAGCTGGAAGGTATAAGTTGCAACACAGTCTTCTATCCCTGTCTATACCATGTGTTTTGCTAAAAACTTCAAAATATAATTTTTTTTCTGGCCAGCAAAGATTAACCAGCGGGTGATAGGTGGTCTGCTGTTCCTGTTTGTAGTAAAGGGTGCGAAGTTTACAGTTACATTCTCTCCCAAACAGGAATTCCGTATCAGTTCAATTGGAATTCTCACAGCGTGAAGTAGTAGTTTCTTTGTGATGTCGCGATTGTTTGTTTAGTGTAGTAGTGTATATAATATTAATAATTCTAGCCTAGTTTAAAGAATAGTTATAGTAGTTAAAGAGTAGAACAGTATATATAGTCCACTACTATAACCATTTGGGAAATGCATTCAATAGGCTAGTTCGTTTTCTACCAGTGAACTTAAAAGTTATTTTGTTTATTAATGTGTGAATACCATGCAGCACTTGCAATGCTGGCAATAGAGAAACGTCTAATGCGTGAGAAGAAAGACTTCAACTTTAAAGTTATCGAGAAGTTCGCTGCACAGAAAGAAAGAAGAGTACATTTTCTCTACAAGTGATGAGATTCGTAAGTCCTGTATTTTGTTTTTTCTATTTTTAGCCCCATGTGAACACCCAAATATTTTACCCACGTGACGCCACTGCTTCTACTATTTGTTCACTAATTCTTATTATTATTTAGATTACTGCATACTTTAGCTTAATAAATAAAACTGTGTTTTGGAATGATGTTGATCAGTGGCGGACACAGAATTTTTTTTCGGGGGGGGGGATTTGAATAGGTAGAAAGAATACTAAAAAAAATAAACTTATATACTTGCATTTTTTCAAATTTCGGGGGGGGGGGATATATCCCCCCTATCCCCCCCGCATCCGCCACTGATGTTGATGTTGATTCCTGGCGATGCCCCTTGAGCAACCCTTCTTACTCCAGTGTTAACAGAAAGCATAATACTGTAGAGCACTGCTTAATTGGGCCTTATAGTAGGCTATAGATTCAAACAGTTTTCAAATGCACATGTACAAGTCATATGTTTTGAATAACAAAAGGTGAAAATCAGCTTCTTCATAAGAGGGAAGCATCAGTTGCTAAAATTCTCCATTGTGCTCTGTAATTTCAGAAGTAAATACCATCTCATTATATAAATGAAAGCTCAATCTTGGTTTGTAACAGCCTCAAGTCACACATAATGTTGGAATTTTTGCACACTGTACTAGCACTTGCCACTTTGTATGTTGTGTACTATAACAAAACAATAGCAAAACATCGATAGGTATCATTATTACTGGTGGCAGTAATGACGAGACTTGCAGATCCTGGCATTAGTCAATAGGCCTAATTATTAATTTGATTTACAGGTTACGGCAAGAAAGAGGGAGAATAACTTTCCCTTACAGGAACAAATATTGCTGGCATGTGCCAAGGAATTCTCCCCTTCCCCCACTGATTCCAGGGTTGCCAGGTGTCTCAGATTTCATGGGTCAGTCCCTAGTATGAGTAAAATGTTCCTTGCCCCCTTAACATTCACTATATTGTCCCATATTTCAAAACTACATTTTTCTTCTGACTGTATCCAAGTTTTAACATTACAGCCAAACCGTGGAAATAGGCAGTGCTTGGGACTGCTTTGCTTCACTCGAACTACATTCTTCCCATTTTCTTTAGCAATTGTTGAGTTCGGATGTGGTATTACATTTAAGATTAGCGCTGAACAGGCCAGAAATCCTGCATTACTGTGGCTTAAGAACAGTACAAATAAATTTAAAGCAGCTTGTAGATACAGTAACAATGAGCTTTTAATAGCAAGTGGTGATCACAGTGATGTATTGCATCATGCTCTATAATTTTGTATCTGCAGCACCAATTTTTTAAAAATTAATAATTATAAATTTATAAAACTTTCAAGCCTGGATTTAAATTTCACTATTTATCAACATATATGTGACCTCAAAACTCAAACACTGTTTTGAATATATTTGAGTATGTTATAATTTTACTTAGTTTTCAAGTTTGCGATTGCATCTTCAGGGTTACTGTGATCATTGTCCCTTATTTTCATCTTGAATACCTGGCAACCCTGGTTGATTCCCACATTGCAGGTATATACAGGTATAAGGGATTTAATAATAATATATAGTATGCACCTTCAAGAAACAGTAAATTTTCCCTCAGTGATGTAAAACATTTAAACATTTAATTGTTCTGTTATCCAAAAATCAATCATGTTCAAGTGAATAAAAACAACAAAATTTATCAATGCTGACATCCTAATATGAACAAGAGTGAGAATTACCTCATAAGTGCATAAAAGGATAAAGGAATACTGCTATGCAGTACTTGTAGTTAATATTTTAGAATAAATCGAATAATTTTACTTTCATTTGTTTAAAGAATTTTAACTTTAATAATCACTTCAGAAATATATTATTCAGATTAATATAAAATTTCTTCTCAGAAAGACATTTTTTAATAATTTCTATTTAGAAGCAGATAGCTTTAAAGGGAAAATAGATCATACCGCACATAAGAACAAAAAAATGTAGAGCTTATTATAAATCTTTCCATACAAGTGCTACAAGTTTTAAATATTTACCCTTATCAATATGAAAGGTAATAATGAATAGGTTTTTGCCTTATAGAATATATATTTTAAATAAAATAGAATAGATATTTTAAATATAAATTAAATAGAAAGAATCTGGAATTTGGCATCAGCATAGGATCAGAAAATGTGTCAATTTCAGCTGATTAGGGATGGCTATGACTGTTTTGCCCATTTCCTTTGTTGCTGATACCTATGTCATTGCCAGAAAATGAGGTATACGGGTTTTAATAGCAATATAATAGTATTCACCTTCAAGAAACAGTTAATTTTCCTACACTGATGTTAAACGTTTTAAACATTCCTATAACCTATTTTTTAATTACCAGCTCACTTAGCCATAAAATACGATCATGGTTCCCTTCAATCTGTTGGACAATATTGGAAAATAAGGATGTGTTGTGCTAATATTTGAGGTATTATTTATACCCATATCTTTCTTTCTTCTTAAAAATGTTTATAATTTGTTGACTCAAGTAAAATGAAGCCTTACTTTAACTCGAACATTTAGCATTTAGCATTTGTAGATATTTTTGTAATGCAGTGATGACCAAACACATTTTTCAAAATGAATCTGGAAAGAGGAAAGTTTACTCTAACTTTTCTATACGTTTCATTTAAATCTATTACCCGATTTAGTTATTGCACTTATTTTTAATATTTTAGTGCAGAAAAGAATTGACAGCAGGACAAAAAAGAAAATCGGGATATTATACTGTTATGAGCGCATCACTATTGGACAGTACCTCAAGTCAATGGATATACTGAGAAGCATCATGACTCAGCAAGTAAAGGAGTGTGAAAAAGAATGTGATCTAGAACGGGACAAATGCAGCTAGCTCCTATGTTTTCAGGGTCGGACACAAAGGTAATGGGACATGCAACTTGCCTCCACGATCAGGAACGCTGGTGGAAAACCCAGACTATGATATCTATGTGGAAAGGCAGGAGTGCAGATTCGTGGAACTGCTGCCCTCTAGGTTTCCCTCATACACAAATAACAACCACTAGCATGGAGGCAGCCACAATTTCCTTCCCGGAGGCAGACATGGTGGAGGAGACAACTACTTATCCAGAGATAAATTCAATTCAAACAGCTCCACAGAGCAGGATCTGGGCACAGATTGCAGATTTAAGAATATAGTGGCATTTCTACTGCGACAAAAGCAGCCAAGGAAACTCAAACTTATCTGGATCAAGGACTGTCATACAAGATAACGTTAAAAAAGTTGGATGAACTTTCCTACAGGGGAAAGATATTGAAGAGTGTGATTTGAACCTGGTTTCATGAGAGTCTCCTTACAGCATATGGAGCGTGAACAAATTGTTGCTTGGAAAGCATCTCGACTTGGGAAGAGGAGAACATTTCCCTCTTATATGGAATCTTTGTACAGGATCAGTATTTGCTCATTGAGTCCTCACAGAATTTAGATCAAAGAAACAAAGAGGAACTAAGGGAAATCCACTTAGAATTCAAGTGGAGACCTATTTGAAAGATGATGGGAACTCAAAGATACTGCTTGCTGCAGCATGTCAAATTAAAGTCTATTCGGTTAGACGAGCAGACCAAAAGCATAAAGTTGAACGAAAAAAGGTAATTAAGAGTCTTCCTTTGGAAGAAAAGAGGTTTCAGTCTTTTCATGACTGCAGAGTACTCAGTGATATACCCCCAGAGTCTATCAATAACACACCACCTGTTGACATCTCCCCGAGTCCCACAGCCAACTTCCCTACACAGATTCTCGCAGGAATCAGCCAAGAGGTGGCCATGGTACTCCTACAAGTAAACCAGAAGTTGCACCTGTTGCCATTGTAACTGCTGAAGAGGAGTGCAGCAACCCATCTGTAGTTCCCAATTTGGTTACACTGCTGCATGCATCATCTCAAATGTGTCAGATTTACTGTGGTAATTCTCACTCTCAAGTATGCAACAAAATAGGCAGATGTGACGTTTTTTCTTACTCTCTGCATATTGAAGCTGCTGTTAATACTGATTTAGCTTGTGTTTAACCCAAGAAAATAAAAAATCTCTTGTACCATATTGCAACGTCCCAGTGTCCGTATTACAAAACACTTTTGTTCATACTGTGATATACTGAAACCACACGCGTACAAAAGCATTGTTGAAGCACTGGAATGTACGATTGTCTGTGTGGCCAGATGAGTCTTTGACTCTGCTTGTTTCTTGTTTTGACAGGGAGGCACACTTTGAGCAGCGGTGGCAGCAACAACAAACAAACAACAATTAACAACACAAATATCACAGTAAACTTTTGCACTTTAGCTGGAGGTAATATGAAGAAATTTGTTGGAGCTCTTCATACCACTTCCGGGAAGGACCTTCCTCTCTCTTGTTTATATGTCCCTCTTCTCAGATGTGTGGTGCTGTCTATCTCAGAACCTGGAATAAATAATTTAGAATTATTGCAATTCTTATTCTCAGGAATAAGGGTAGTCAAATCGGAACTCCTTCAGAATAGCGTAGCCAGCCATGCTCAGCCATTAGCGACCATGCCCCTCTGAGCCATGGGGAACACAAGAGAAATGATTGGTGCAAGGGTAAAATTTCCCATCACAGAAAAGATTTAATGTGAGACATAATAAACCCAGTGCTATTCAGTATATTGCTCCTAAACTAATACAAATGTTCCTACCCTAACATAACCTGTCACTGACCTAGAATTTGGCTGTCACTACTTCTAGAAGCCTTATTACCCTTCCACGTCTTTTGCAAAACATTGTTACATGGCACGAACCCCGCGCTATGCAGAATACTGCTGCTAAACTAACATGACTGTTTCTAAACTAACATAACCTGTCATGGACCTATAATTCTTAATACAGAAGCTTTTTTACCCTTCCAAATCTTTCATAAAACATCGCTACAACAGTCGTTTATCTGCCAAATCCATTCAGTATTGAATCATGTTTGTAATATTGGCGAAATTGTAGACTTGGCCCTAGGGTGGCCATTTCTAAAATGTCAGAAAGGAGGACACACTTCTTCGGTAATCTAGCATAGTATGAAACTTCGGACATGGACGGCTGGACAGCAGATATTACATGGTATAACCCTGACAAATTTTACTTAATAACTGCATTTATATAAAATAAATGATAGTACGCTACCATCGTATGGACAAGCGTGCCAACCTTAGGAATAGATTAAGATTTTTCCGCGGCACCAACTAAACAATTAATAGTATCGACAAGCGTGCCAACCTTAGGATTGGCAGGAACATACGGGAAAATACAAATTTTATTAATAACCGATCCATCAGAGTCTCGAAAAGGGGGACAAATCAACGTCCGGCATAAAGCCGCGCTGGATGGAGGACTGCTTAGCAAAAAGCCTTACAGTCCGGCCAAAAGCCGGACGTCTGGCCACCCTACTTGGCCCTGTTGTGACGGCAGTCACCTTATTCTCAAGTTTAGTGGTCAAATCATCCTTGTAACTGCTATAGCTGTGACGGTGAGAAAAATTCACTTAAATGTGACCACATAGATTTGATAATTAATTATAATATGTAAGTATATAGTAAAACTCCACCACTGCCGATCCTAAGCCCAGATGGAAAGGAGACTGGGAGGAGGAACCCCTCATTAAAAAAACTTGGTTCTGCTGGCCAGGCTGATAGCACCTCATTAAGGGCCCAATGGTGTAGTTGCAAATTTTCCAGTATGGGATCGCTAAAAGTTCTAATATATATAATATACTAATTTATTTAAGAATATCCTGTAAAATAGCTATAAAAACATTTATGACTTCTGTCCTATTTCACACACATTACCTTGTATGTTCGATTGAGCATAGCTCACAGTTGCAATAAAATAAAACGCACTTTTCAGTAAATGTGCTAGTATATTTATTTATTTTTTTGTAATTTCCTTTTATTTTTTAAAGATTATTGCCAAAACTCATAAATATACTTTTTATTCAAAAAAATTTTCAAAAAATTCTAAATTCTAAATTATTTAAATATTTATCAAAGAAACAGCGTTCCCCTCAAGAATTAAAAAAAAAATTCAAAATTATAAATTATTTAAATATTTATCAAAGAAACAGCGTTCCCCCTGTTTCCATTCCACTACACCCCTGTTAGTGCCCCTGCCCTCAATGGCAGTAGTGGTGGGGAAGGAGTCCTTTCAGTACAGCTCAACAAGAGGCAGAGCCTGCTGCCTTGTGGAGAGGTTGGAACCTCAAAGGCTAAGGGAAGAAAACCCTGAAAGAAAATTACTCGACATACAGCAGTGGTTGTTGCTGCAGGCCAGCTCCCCGCACAAAGTATAAATTCAAATAGTTAAAATATCTCAAGGACTGAAAGCCAAACAGTCTAATGGATGCATACTGAAGCAATGTTTAAGATATAAAAATGCTCGAAATAAAGAACTGGCCAAATGAATCCAGAACAGAACTCAAATGCCAACAGAATTCGAGAATCACTCTTTCCTAGTAATAGACAGGACTGGGAACACAGATTCATATGCACTGTACCTAGTTGGTACAGCTCCAACAATTATAGAGAGTACCACGCATTTCTTTTTCAAAATTTCTATGAACTTGTGAAGCCTAGAAAGTGCAGAAAGTGCAGATTATTATCTTTGTGTTACAAACAACACTTGTAAAACACAGCTATTTTATTTTAATGTTTTCCAAAGTGATTTAAAAATTATCTTCAGTTGTCACAGTGGCTGATTATTATTCATGTAGTCCAAAATCAGATTGTATATAGAAATACAAATTTCCATAATAGAGGTGGGAACATAAGTTATCTTTTACGTATGTTAACAAAACCCTTTCATCTAGACACAGGAGTTAATTATTGGGTGGCCCATCAATCCCAGTGGCCACACCAGCTTGAGAGTAGTGGTGCATTAATGTTATTCTAGAGACACATCATTATGAGAGCTCTAACCCTCAAATAAGGAAGAACAAATAGATGCATCACCTCAGTCTGACTTCTGTGGAACTGGAGATGTAGCAGGAGATGGTGGCTCTTGCTTCAGAAGCACAATGGGTGTGGACGGTGCCTTATCAACTCCAGGAACAGCATCAGCCGGTGTTATGGCAGGAGACATGGAGAGAGCAGGGTTTGCCACGGCAATGATGTTCCCGCCACTTGATGATATCACCTGTGACACATGATCATTTGATACTTATATCTCCAACACTTCATTATCGTTGCAGGCTTTATTTAATTTGCTATTTTTTTAAACACAAGTATGATTAAGATTTTAATGACCTGAAAAAGGTCATATTACAGCGAGCACCACACAATTCTTTTTCAATATTTCTATGAACTTGTGGATCCTAGAGAAGAAGAAGAAGTATGTGTAGTAATGCTGTAAAAAGTGTAGATTATTATCTTTGTGTTACGAACATAACTTGTAAAACACAGCTATTTTATTTTAATGTTTTCCACAGTGATAAAATAGGTTGAAGGGCTCAAAAAATAAAATAATAAAAGACTTTTAAAAAGACAAACAGCTTACAAAAAACTAGAATACACATGCATAATGGAATGTTACAAGACGACTAATGTTAGCTACAGTAGGTCGCTAGCAGACCAGTGCTTTTGCCTGCATCCTCACACTCTCTTTTCTTTCTCAGGTCGTCAATAGAAATGACAACTTACTGTCGACCAGTATTATATAGGGGTGGGTTACAACAGAATCCAAAATGTGATGTTGGGTAATTATGAAGTTCTGATCTAGTTTGGTAACTGATTACATTCTTTTTAATGTGTAGTAGACAATGATATATATAAATGTTTATAACAGTCAATATTTTCTGATCTATGAAGAGGGGTCTACAATGAGCATCATAACAGGATCCTGATAAAAGCCTAATAGCCTTCTTTTGCAGTCCTAGAATATTGGCTACGCCTACTCCATTGCCCCATAAGCAAATACCATAAACCAGTATGCTATTAAAAAAGGCATAGTATGCGTTTTTCAAGTAATCATATGGTATAAGACGTTTTAGACGTCTTATAAATAGATCACCCGAGACAATTTAACACAGATATTATCAATAAGTGGAGCCCAGGCCAGTCTACTGCCCAATGTAATGCTTTTTGATCATCAATTGACTTGTAAACGTAATTTCTATTAATTTTTTGCATGGATATATAAAGCCGTAACTTCCTTAGTCATTTACCATATCACAAAGACCATTCCAGGAGATTATGCAGAGACTTAACAGTATTTCTCAACGACCTAAGCTCATTATTAAACCAATTAACCTGTAGTTTTAATTCAAGTTTTAGCACAATTTCTCTTAATTTTCTTAACTGGGAAACAAATGTTAAAATATTTATAAAAAATTGACATAAATGTATCAAAAATACAAAAGTTAGGATTTAATATTAAATCCCACTCAAGAGTAGATAAATAATTTATAAAAGCACTAAAATTATGTACATTAAAATGATGAGAATTATCCATTTTACAGTGTTTACTACTAGAAGTATTCCCATTGAAAGCAACAGTTGTTGACAATGCATTATGATCAGATAATGGAAATTTTATTACTTCACTATATATATCATCACGCTATATACTAGTAATAACATAGTCCAAACATGAGTTGCCACTGGTAGGAGCACTATTAGTGTAATAGCAGTTTGTTATCCCAGTGTATTTTCAAATTGGGTCGTAATGGTTGACTTGTTGTTGACATCAAGGTTAATGTCACCACTTAATATAACTTGCAGATTAAATGATTCAAGGTACATAAGAAGTTTCTCAAGATGATTAAGAAACATATTCATATCTCCACTTGGCACTCTGTAGATAGAAATAAGGAGAACCTTAAAAGTTATAATGATTCCAACTGTAACTTCAAAATGTTTTTCATGGCAAATACATTCAAGTTTCAATGCATGATATTTGATATTATCCCTGAGGTATAACCCTCCACCTCCATGTAAAAATATACTTCTACAGAAAATTGAGACACAATTAAAACCATTTATTTTGGCAACTGGATGCATGCACGAAGCTCTCCAGGCAGGGTTGTTTTTATAAATCAAAATATATCTGTGTGTTAAAACTGATTCTGCAACGTACTAACCTGCACTTTATTTTCATTGTGGAAATTGTCACCGAATGAATTATCACTGCCAGTGCTGGAATCCTTGTTCTGACTTGCGACCATTTCCTTCACAACTCTGAGTCCCTCATCCAGAAGTGTTTCATGGACCAGCTGAAACATTTTAAAGCACTTTGAGGCTTAATCACTCTGACCACACCCCAACACGAGCATTCCAACGATGTAATTCCTGCTCGCGACAAGAAGGTGTGGCCTGTATTCCTTGCAGCAACCTCCACCAACCCCTCTAATAGTGCTCCTCAAATTCAATCATTACAATGCTTTGAAGCCATAAATGAAATCTATTGCCAGTAAATAGTACATTATTATAATGAACTTAATCTTTTCTAATCGGAATTTGGTGCTAGCAAAATTTAGAGTTAAATATTTGAAGAGCACCAAACTATGCTACAACTAGCTACAGATCTACCTTTACTCTATTCTACATAGTGGTTCTATCTAGAGACATTATGCTAGATGAACTACTGATCACAATATTGCAAGACAAACAAAAATACAGGTATAGAACTATGAGACTTGGATTGTTGCATACAGCATTCCCGTATATTAACCTCACAATTCTATTTAAAGAAAGAAAGAAACAGTATACAGTGGCAAGAAGATAATTCAAAATAATTCAGTATGATATGCAAGTTACATTATAGATGTTAAGGTGTGCATGACTCACACGTCCACAAATGTGGAACATGGTCTCATTACTGAAGAGAATGAAAGTTCTGAAAGTGCAACCTCACAGAAATTTAACACAAAGCAGCATTTCCTCAGCTTTCAACTTGTGCACTGCTGTACCTGGATGTGACTTGCTTTCCTTTTCAGAGTATAGTGCAACCAGTGCTGTAGTCCCAAAATTTTTACAGGGTATACTATAAAGTTTTGGGGAAATTTTAGTAGAAATCATATTAATTTAACTGGATTCTTGGAGTACATAAAAGGAGTTAATACGAGAACATTATTAATAAAAATAATTAATTTATATAAAAAATTCAAAATATTTCACTGATTTCAAAATGAGGCAGCAGCAACACACTTACACCCATAATTGACATTCAATATGCATATCAGTACAGATTTGCAGTTTTGAGATTTCAAAATATGAAATACGGTACGTTTTATCGATCAGATTTATATTTTTGACCACACTATTTTGATTCAAAAATAAAATCTTCATGATTTGGTTTTAAAAAATCCATAGAACTTCTTTTAATGGGCTACCAGAACTTTTTGTTCACAGGCTACCCTCGCTTTGGTCTCTTGAATCAATGGCAGAATTGTCAAATATGAAAACAAATAAATAAATTAATAAAACCAAAATAGAAGAAATAGACATTAAAACAGAAGTTGCTAATGATTGTTACAATGAGGGTAGAAGGCATATACTCTCGACTACACCACTGAGTGCAACACTTTCCAGACAGCCAACTGTGGCATCCCAAGTTCACTACTAAGACAGGATATGATTCTGATTATCCCTCTCCAAAGAAAGAATTCTGATAACTATCTCAGCTGAGCGGGTGTTGCTGTTCTGGTATCGGTAAGCCAACATTTCCACAGGCATGCTGCTGTCTTCTTCATTGTTGGAAAGCGAATGTAACCATCTGAGGAAGTTCTGGCTTGTATACCTTAGATGGTCAGGAGTCAAATTATTGGGCGGCCCACTGATTTCAGTGGCAATACCAGCTCTAGAACTGTGAATTATTGGTTGGTGGGAGTGGGTGGTGAGTTTTGTATTCTCTGTCACTCCGCAGTATGGTGATTAATTCTGTTGTACCGTATATTGTATTTTGTTACATGTATGTATAACCCATTGACGTTGTCTATAGCTGATAAGCTCCATGGCAATAAAATATTATTATTATTATTATTATTATTATTATTATTATTATTATTATTATTATTATCCATATTTTAGGCTGATGTTCTGGGAAATACATAAGAGACCTCCCCTCCAATTTACTCTGGAACCATTAATGGCCTTTAAGTAGAGGTTTTACTGTACTTTAATTCTTTATGTTTTGGTTTACCATTAGGTTGCGACCTATGTCCAGCTGTCTATAATGATATAATTATTAACAATGTGTTACATAATCTTTGCATATAAAATAACTCTGTAATTACACAAAAATGCATTCCCCCACATGGCTTAGCAGATATCATTTTAACAGATATTAAATTTTAATGATTATGATATGAGTTGAAATAGCAGAGATAAGGATCAAAATCAAATCAGACAGGACAATTTTTATATAAGTATATATGATATGAATGTCAGCTGCCCGCAGTGATGTAGAGGTAGTGTGGCTGCCTCTAGATCCGAAAGTCATGCGTTCAAACCTGGTCATGGACACAGAGTCTTCGGGGAGGGAGTTTAAGCTGGGGAGCCCATTTTGTAGATTTGTAGGACATTAAAGAACTCCAAGCCTAAATTAGAGCCTCAACATTTAGAGATTAAGAGCTCATATTGTGCTTGTTTGTAACACTCAGGGACAAGTATGTATGAAATATTAAGTAATACATCATACCAAACCTGCTCAAGCATTATAAGCACATAATTGTAATTTGTACTGTCAAGAATAGCTACTTAACTGAGGAATGCATGTTATTTTACGTAACTAGAGCTTAAAGTTTTACAATTTTACTGAGCATAATGTCTCTGGATCTACTAGAAGATGACACCAGCTTGTTGAATACTGCTACAGTAGGCACTACACCCTCTCCATCTAGGAATGAACAACATACTACATTATTTCTAACTAGAAATTTGCTGCAAATGAAGTAACAGTTGTAACAGAGATATCCAAGAGGGTATGGAGGTGCTGGGATAATAAAACATGCTGTACTTCACTGAGATCTTCCACTTGCTGCAAACAGCACCGTGTTCTTAAGAATCCTGCACACAAATAATTATGTTAATGATTAAAACACAGACCAGATATAACACTGAAATATATGGCTTATACAAGGAGCTGAAAGTATCTGATTTTATTAAATTAAGACGACTGCAATGGGCAGGACATGTTGTAAGAATGGGAGAGGAGAGAATTCCGAAAAAAGCCATGACACACCAATTGCATGGAGTGAGAAGAGTTGGAAGACCAAGGGAAAGATGGGAGGATGAAGTTAGACGGGATGCTGATAAAATGCTTGGAATACGTGCATGGAAAACTAAAGCAAAGGACAGACAGTTCTGGAGGCGAAGAATAGAGGAGGCCAAGGCTCAAATTGGGCTGTAGCGCCATTGCAGAGAGAGAGAGATTAAAACACATTAACAGCTTAATTTATAGGAAGATAAATGCCAAATATTTAGTAAAGGAAACAGTACTAGTTTAATTTAGCTATACAACTCACGCTATACAAAGGAAAATCGGGTGGGGCTTAGGGGGACCAGCCTATGCGAGTAGCGAATAATAGTGAGGCAAGGTTGCTTGGTTCACGTAACTCCCTGCCTAACAGAAGAAATATTGTTGTGCATGTTCAATTGCGCGCTAAGAAACTATACACACGCTTTTACGAATTGTGGTTTTTAATAATAAGTAATATTGGTGGGCAATCATGTGCCTCAGAAAATCTATGCTCTTTCTACTGACAAGTGTGGCAACAGTGCACAAAGAGTCAGCAGGGACTTGACACACACCATTTTCCTTCGTATAGTGCGAGCTGTAGTTACTATTTAAATATCTCCCACATTCAGTGCATGTGCAGAGCATGTGGCAGTTTTAAAGTATATTGTTTAGCCAGTTAACACTATTCCTGAAAATAAATCATTTACAGGACCACAAAATAATCAAATGAAAGTTCCTTAAATTCTGGGACAAATAAGGGAACATTCTTGCAGAAAGATATTTACTACTGCTGATTTAAATAGCAAAATTTAAAAAGGCTTACATTAACTTTCATTATTTTGCAATAAAAATGGGATTTTATCCTTGTGGAATGATGAAACAAAATTGTTTTTCGAGCATTTAAACAACCCCTTTTAAAGATAATTATTTAGTTTAAAGATAATTTATTATTATTTAATGGTAATAAAAGATTTAAATTAAATTACAAAACAGATCATGCAAATTAGCAAATACAAGTTAACACGCATGAATGTGCACATGTTTAAAGAAAAATCTTGAATAAAGCTTGAGTCGAAGTTAACAGTAGGCATGTTTCACACTAGATGATTTTTTTTTTGCGATTCTCCAAGACAAAAAAAGTCTAAATCAGTACTTATACTCCTCCTCCCACTTAAATCTCCATATCACTCCCTAACAATTTAAAAGAATGAAAGTTCTACACAACTTCTTAAGAACAATTAATCTGTAATTAAAGCTTCATATGTTTTGTTGTAGATGGTTAAAATTTCATTTACCTGCACAGAATTAATGTGAAAGTTTATAATGCTCTGTATGGAAAATTAAATAAAAAATGTAAGGTATTAGTTTGCTTTCTTATTTTTTTTACACCATGTTCAGCAGAGGAAATAGTTTGGTATTATACGATACATGTGTGACTTGATGTGGGAGTTATCCATTCAATTATATATATTTTTCTGTTGTAGCTTTTTAAAAATCAGACATGCAGTAGAAATCAAATTTTACAAGTGGTATAAAAAAGGGTACGAACTCAAGCATTTAGATGGAAATCTCCACACAAATTTACTGACATAGCACATAGTGAAATCCTTAAAACCATATATTTGGGTTTTCAAAATGTTTTTTTCACATAGCTGACAGATTATATAGATGTGCAATTAAATTCAATCATATGGTGTAAAAATCTACTTTTTTTTTATAAGTATTGCACATGGCAGCAATGACACACACACTCAAAAGAAATGTTTTTTCAAGTTAAAAAACTCCAAAAAAGTTTAGTGGCAAAGCACATAGCAGGATTTTTAAACCAGTATTTTCTGGTCTTTAAAATTTACTTTTCTTTTAAATCGTATAATATAATGTAGATGCAAAGTTAAATTAAGAGTAGTTTAATATAAAAATATAATTATTTATAAAAATTGCACACAGCAGGTTTTTCAGGAGCACTGATAAAAATACCCCATTCTCATTCCTATTACTTCATAAGCACTTAATCTATTGTCAAAAACTAGTGAGGAGATAATCACAAAAGCCCATGTATATTTATGGATTTCAAAGCATCCAAAGAAATATTGATAAATAAATACATAAAGAAAGGATGGGTTGGAATATATAAACATTAAATCTTTTTTGTATCTTTATCTCTCTTCTCTTCTACAATATAAGGCCAAACAATTTTGTAATTCAACCACTATAAAAACATCTAGACTATTCATGTAACCTTTTTTAATATAGCTAGCAATCTAATAAGCTAATTAATTTACGTACGATGAAACCCTGCAGTTCATTAATAATATGGTTATAACTACGATGAGGGTTTCTGCCCAAAGGCAGGTCCAGACCCGGAACCCAAGGCTCTTTCAGGCAAGGGTGATATCACAGAGATTTGCCATTCCCTCTTGTAGGATTTGGATGAACTTACAACACAAAACCCGTCCTGAACCCAGGAAGGAAATTTTCCACCAACGAAAACTCCAACTCGGCTGGGAACTGAAATCAGATCAACATAGTGGAAGACAGCCACACCACCAACTCCCCCACGACTGCAGAAATTAATGATGTATAGAAATTAAATCAAACTGAAGGACCTATATAGAATCAGTGAGTGTCTCATAACCTATATATTATAAACTTAAAAGCTTTTTGCATTATATTGTTCTCAACTAAAAACATAAATAATGTTACAAAATACATGGGTGCAATATTTGGATATCCACATCTCTCCTTTACAATATGGAAAAACCTGCCTACAGTATAGTATGATGTTATACTGTGTAAGAAGTTTTTATTGTAATTGCTCAGTGAATTTTCTTATAATTCTTTTTTGTGTGGAGTAGACAGGTAATTTTTGAAAGGCACCTTTAGAGTTCGATGTTTGGAAGAAATAGTCTAAAAGTAATATTGCACAAGATCAGACCATGTCCAGCCTGAATCTTCCATAGTACAGGTTTGCAGTACTTTTAACTAAATCTATAGAAAAAGAGATTCTGCGAGTATTGTCTCTGAAATGGCATTTCGGTCAAAATGAGTTGTCTACATCAAAACTTTCATGTTTCTCAATGTACTTTAAGAAGGATACAGCTGTATCTTTAAAAATAACAAAAAAACTAATCATTTTGGAATAAGCAAAAGGGAACCATTTATCATTTGCAGTATGAATAAATTGTACTTTTCTCCATTTTATATATTGCTTCCATTGATGTTTCTTCTTCGTAAAATTTGTTTTTTGTAGGTTGCCTTTTATTTATACAAAAGAGGGGAAAATTTAATATCTGCTCTTTAAATTATTTTAATAGCCTAATATTTTGCTTTAAATAACAAAAGAAAGGTATCAACTAAATTTAGGCAAATGAAACTCTAAAGCGTTGCTTTCATATAACTCCAAAAGGTTGAGAGCAGTCAAAATTCTCAATAATACAGATATTATGTAGTGGTAGTGTCTAGCAAAATCTCTTTCCACATTTTTTTGGACTGGAATATCATTTTTAAACTATATAACTGTTGTGAGAGAGGAACTATGTACTTCAATTATCACTGATTCGAAAAAAGAGTGATAGTGAAATTTAGCTAGTTGTACACCAAATTTCTGTTCTTTTTTTTCTCCATCATGCAACGAGCCCACGCCATTCTCCTGTAGGAGGAAGGAGCAACTAGTGCAACATCTGTACTTATAAAAAGGAAACTTATTATATAAGACCTGACAAAGAGTTCACATCACAAATGAAGCAGATTACTGCTGATGTTTCCGATAGCTGGAAAACAGATAAACATATTAGCAATAAAATCCAAACATTGATGACATTAACTCTCTGCATTCTGAAGATCACAGCATCAGATGTAGCAGAAGTATTCCTTACTTTATGAAAAGAAAAGTAATTGTTTGAACAGAGTAGTGTTCCAATACAAACAATCTGTTCCAACCTGGAAAGTAAATTTTGTTCTTTGATATTTACAAATGAGCGAGCTTTGAATTACAATTACACAGCCATTTATTGAATTATTGCTGGGCTACGCTATGCTTTCCTTTGCTTTGCTATGCCTCATTTTATAACTAAGCCAAATTATGTCATAACTTGTGCATCAAAATGTAAAGCTGAATTTTAAATTTTCGTACTAGTTAAAATTTATTGATGCTGGGGCTAACATCTTCATGAACAGTGACATCCATAATAAAATACATCTATGGTTAAGACTGACTTTGATACTGAGCTCAGTGGTAATCTGTTAAGCAGAGTTTAAGATATAAATAACAAAGGACCTATTTTGAAAAAAGAGCTTCCCTTCACTCACTAGCTCAAGTTTTAAGACTTTTTAACAACACATTTAGACTTCACTGAAAAAATATCACTGATGGTATATATATCATATCACATTATATCACAACTTGTTTTAAAGTCGCAAAGCTCAATGAAAGAAACTGCTGCTAGGCAGGACCTTCATGAAGAATTCATTTATTTAAAAGAGTTAACTTAGACATAAAGTAAGGAATACTGTTACTTCATCCATATCTAACCTAAAACAAAAGCATAAAATTGACAAAATAAATAAAATATTATAGTACAATTTTATTTTTATTAAATTTATTTAGAACAACTAATCTCTTATTTTTCAATAATGACTTCAATAAAAAACATTTAAAAAACAAATTGATAACCAGGTGTCATGATTTGTAACTACTACTGAGTTTAAAAATTTCTAAACTATGCAGTGTTTATTGCCAATTCACCTAATGCAAAAATAAAAAGTACAAACATTAATTTTAACTGGTATGCCTATTAAATGATCGCAACAGATCGGCATCTTACATTTCTTACATCTCCATCAATGGCCTATAGAATAACCATGACACAGTTACTAGAAGGATTAAGTACTTAAATTCAGAATGTACTGAAGTAATTATATGAAAACAAATTTGTATTACAGAATAAGGTGCAAGAAATAAACTATGGGGTATCATTATATTAATTATTTTTTTTGCAAATCCAGCACGAGAAATTGAGTCTTGCACATTTAAGGCCCAGGACAATAAATCAAATGCAGAATCAGTGATTTTTTAAATTGCTAATCAATGTTCCACCAGGAATTTTTTTACTGGAATAGCACATCTCTATTTATTTGTAATGTTTACAGGCAAGTAAATTTATTTATATACTATATTAACAGTTAATAGGTAGGCAATCATCAGGAAGTTATCCTTATCTTCTTTCATCTAATGGTTTGGTTCTTCAGTCTGAAAGAAAAACTTAAAGAGACTTTTAAACACTTTATTATTTCTATTATATTTACATTATATGCTGCAGTTTTTAATACGAATATTAGCTATAATAAATTAATAACACTAAAATGAAAGATAACTCTTTGTTTTAATGAAGCACTGATTAAGTTTAAAAAAAAAAAACTTACCCTGCCAGAATGAGGGGAAAGAATGTTAGTTATTTACAATTAAATGCTAAATTCAATTATATATAACCGAACTTAAGATCACTTAAGAACTTAAGAACTTAAGATCACTTAAGATCATAGTAATACTTTTCCAGAAGACATGCAAAAACAGTTTGATCTTTACATGTAGATTAAATAATTTATACTATCTAAATTGGTGGATGAAGCTTTAAGTCTGTTAAAAAGTTAACAGCTGTTAAAGTTATTTAAGGTTGTGTAACTCTCAGTTTAGTGGTTAATATTATAGCTAATATTTATGTTATAAAATGCAAGAAATTACACAGCAGTTATGAAAATGTACATATAGTGCATCAGAATTTTCAATTGACATAATTGTTCTTAACTAATTACAGTATAGGATAATTCGTTTAGCTAGAGATAAAATAAAAATTCAAGTGAAATTAATTTGATTGATTAGTTGTATTTTTAATTTATATTCTTGGAACTTTTTAATTGCAGGAATAGCTGTCAGTAGACACATTTGGTGGATGAAGAAAGAAGTATTATACACTTGACTGGGGAAAAACTGTTACTCTAAGAAATTCCAATTTGTTCCTTGTAGTTTTTTATACCCTGATTGATCGGGATTTCTCCTAGGGTTGAGACTAGTTTAACTGCCTAGCCACAGTGCATATTAACAATTAACTGTGAACTAAATCAGCAAAAGACTAAGTGTGTTACCAAAATAAACCGGTAAGAATAATTTTATACATTAAAATTTAAGACATTCAACTTCACATAATTATTTTAAGTCAAATCTTATCAAAATAGAATATATGTTTTGAAGGGATCCCCTTCATTTTCAAATGAGATCTACTGATGAGTATTGTTTCTCTTTCCACTAGATGTCCTTCAGATTGTATGAATTTTGAAATGAGGCCATTGTCCATAGACATATCAAAATTTGTAAGTCTATCTTTGTTTTATTGGATGTATACTTTTCTCAAACGGCAAAATCAAGTGTTTTCTGAAAACATATTAGAAATTTGGCCTCACTACTGAAACCATGAGCTTGTAGACCAGAAATGATGAGCCACTGTAGATTCTTCTATCTAATGATTGATAAAATGATGTGCCTTTGGAAGTTACATGATAATCTATTTGCTTTACCCAAATGGCAGTCACAGTTTTTATAGTCTAAATGAGTTCTTTGAGTGTGTGGATGTTATAATGATAATTTGTTCAACGAATGTTTCTAGTGCAAGATTCTGTATAATATATGTATAATTTTTGCAATTTTATTCTAACCGTAAGTCTATAATTCTACACTGCTTATTCACTGTTATTCATATTGTAAAACTCCTCATTGAATGTTGCAATCAATCTATTTTTAGCTACCTAGTTTTAGTCCAGTACATTCATGTACAATTTAATATCCACACTTAGTCTTAAGGTTTTGAAGTTGCCTATTGCCACATATTGGCCTAATGACAATAAAATTCATATTATTTTGAAACGATTCCCCACGAATTTAGAACTCTTGAAAAAATTGAGAATATGCAAAATTTGAAAATATGATCATGTTCCATGTATAATGTGGTAAGAACATATTTTATCTCTTGCCAAACGAATCATTCTGTATTTTAGACTAGCAACATATTTATTAATAATATTTGATTTTCAACTCACTGCGAGGGACTCCCAGTTTCCACTTCAACTTACCTGTTTTGATATTTTACAGGGACTGCGACCACCCTTGATTTCTATGGTGCCATTCCCTTCAGTGCCATCACGAGTTGCAGTGGAGTCTCGAGAATCTCCCACCTCCTGAAATAATTGATGAAATCATAACTCTCTCAAAGTTAAGATCCAAATGTGGTACTGTATCTTTGCAACTGGGCTTTATGCATTGTACATGTTTATCTTAGTTATGATTGAAACTAAAATAAGCTTTATATTGAACTTCTTTTTTACTTGTTTCAATCTCAATGGCTAATTTTCCATTCTGTGATAAACAGAACACATAGTTACTGGTATTACATTCCACATTCAGTGGCGTAGGAAGGGGGGTGCGGGCCGCCCAGGGTACCATCACCCGGGGGGGTGACAAAATAAAAACATGTCTTTGTAAGTAAAAAATTGCTCAAGGGAATTTAAAGAAAATTATAATATTATTTAAAACAATTAAATAAGCTTAACAACTTTCTACAAGTCAACATGCGTATTGAAACTTCTTTTAGTTTTAAATTCAGTCAACAAAGATAATAAAACACGGCTGAACTGGCCGCTGTGTTGACACGAACAATAATATTATGGTTAGGGGAGGGGTGTTTCTTTCTGCCGATGCTTGTCTCTGCAGTTTTATTAATTTAAATGAGACTTCAACAATCGGTGATGTTTACATCACTCAAGCCGCAACCAATTCTACCCACTGCGGCAGTCATGACTGACGAAAATAAACTTTGAATGTGAGTTAACTCCGAAGTCTCCGGCAATCTAAATTTTGAATTGGTATTGCGCATATTTAAGAATAGATTATTAGTAATACAGTTCCGTAAAATACTTACATTACTTGTTTATGAAATTTATTAGGATCAACCTATAAAAAAATCAGATGTATAATTCGCATAACTTCCTCTGCCCAAATAAAAGTTAGCAACCCCTTAAAAATAAAAATAAAATTACAAAATTTTGTTTTTGTACGATTTTCCGTTGCAAGAGGCCGTATTGCAAAGAGCGCGTATTCAGAGTGGGTGGCTTATAACTACCCTTCAGATAATTATTTCGAAAAAGTGTTTCAAGTGTTTTAGCTCTTAGTATAAGCAACCCACGTACAAAATTTAAAGAAAATCGTTGGAACCGTTTTCGAGAAAACTTTCTTTATGTAAAAATAAGGAAAACTTAACTCCAATCTTCGGTTCACATCTTCAAAGGTACCTGACGTAAATAAAAAATGTTGTCCTTTTGTCAAAATTAATCTTTCCAAAATTCGAGATTTCGCTTGGAAAACAAAATATAAAAATATAAAAAAATCACTCCAAAAATAAAACTTTGCACAATTTCGGGAGTGTATTTTGGCCTAGATGTTCTTTTAATTAACGGTAACACCCACAATTCGTAAATCTGTCGCTCATGAAAACAATGTAGGTATATCTGTCTGTCTATAACGTACTTTATATTAATAATAATACAGTGAGTCCCACGCAAGAGTTGGCCAATGACGCGGGTTTCTGCGTCGCGGCTGGCACAGCTCCAACTCCCGGGCGATCGGGTGAAATATCTACGCAAATAATGCCGCGGTCGGTGTAATGATTCAGGTTTTCACATTTATAGTTAAAATTACAATGAAAATAAACAAGTACCTCATCACAGGAGGTGTTGGAAATGTTCTCCTCTTGCATCCACCCAACACTGGCACCTTTTTAGGAAATTTTCTTTCACGCGCATAAGTTCGGCTTCCGAGATAGAGTTAATTTATTTTGTGATATTGTCTTTAAGTTCTTCTTATGTATGGGAAATTGACCTATACACTTTATTTTCAAGTTTCCCAATAAATAATATTTACATACTGTTAGAAGAACTTAAAGACAATATCACATAGGCCTATCACAAGAGAAAGTAACTCTGTCTCGAAAGATGAACTTATGCGCGTGAAAGAAAATTTTCTAAAAAAGTGCCAGTGTTGGGTGGATGCAAGAGGAGAACATTTCCAACACCTCCTGTGATGAGGTACGTGTTTATTTTCATTGTAATTTTAACTGTAAATGTGAGAACCTGAATCATTACAACGATCGCGGCATTATTTGCGTAGATATTTCACCCGATCACTCGGGAGTTGGAGCTGTGCCAACCGCGACGCAGAAATCCGCGTCATTGGCCAACTCTTGCGTGGGACTCACTGTAGTAATAGTAATAATATTAATAATAATAGTAGCATTTATTGTCGTTTAACAGTACAATGTACAATGTGCTTGATATGTATGTCTTTCGTTAATCCTAACAAAATTGACTGAATTAGGCTAACTATGTCTTATATGCACCATTGGTAGCACTGGTTACAAGATGGCGACAACATGTTAACTGGAATCGGTTTATGGATGGTTGATTCATAGTATGCCATGATTTCGGAGCTTAGTTTTGTTTTTATATAACAAAGTAATTATTACTAATTTTGCATAATCTGTTGAGTTTACGAGTTACATCAGATAAATTCGTTGCAGCTGCATCTATCGATAAACTCTTAAACTCTCGTGGGATTACCTTTGACTATCCAAAAAATAACACTTGGAACTGTCCCAACTTTTAATAATTTAAATGGGGGGGGGGGGGTGACAAGAAATTTTCCGCACCGGGTACCACCTAAGCTTGCTACGCCACTGTCCACATTTATCTTAATTGTTTTGTAAAATCACTTTTTATTGAATGATGGATATATTGATAAATCTTGCTGAGTGTTTTGGCATTACAAATATCTTATATCTGGTATTAAAAAAAATTTCTTACCTCAACATGGATAATATAAATTAAATAAATTTTTATAAATTTTAGTTTGGAGACTGTATCCACAGTATACGTATTAATACAGTAAAGAAACTCAGGCCATTTTTCTGCCATACGGACATGCGCGCGCAGATTCCATGCGATCCTACCGGCCATTGAGTAATACTACAATCACAACTGCGGGAAGAATGGAAATAAATAGGAGTCTTAAATTTTTATAGCAATGCGTGTTTGGAAAGGATGTTATTGTTCTGCTATAAATTGCAGTAACAATAAAGGAAGAAATCCTGAATTGCATTTCTTCACTTTCCCAAAAGATCCAGAAAGGTAAGAAGAAAAATACGTAATATTTATTGTATGCCTGCTGGCTTACTCTTGACACATGTTCTGGTGTGGTTATGTTTACATTTACTTTAATGTAATATTTTTATCTTTAATTATGTTGTAATTTCTAACAATAGATACTAATGAAATGAAAATGTCAGCAGTCTATATCACGGTTAAAGATAACAATATTTAGGATGTCGTATTGTGATCGCTTAAGATAACACAATATTTGCTGCGGTGCAGCTTATTTCCTATGTGCATTGTAATGTATATGTCAGGGCCGGTTATGTATACAAACATGTGTGCCGTGTTGGCAGTCAAGAATGGCTATGTGAGCTCTAATGCACATGGCCATTTTGCAGCATGTAGCCGATTTTTTTTCTTTGCTTGCACAAACCTGACAATCAAAGATTCACATGCCCGGTTGTAAGGATCAATGCTAAGGAATATCAGTGCACATAACTCAATTTCGTAAAAAAGTGCACATAGCCGATTTTACAGGCGGTACGATATTTATTTTCTCGAACACGATGTAGGCGTAAAGATGACGAAAACATAATCTTACATCATAAATTCTCGGATACATGTGCCATTAAGGTGTTTGCGACAGTAAACTAACATGACATCATTATCCAAACCCAGGCAAGCAATAGGCTTACCTAAAATAGGCTACTGTTAAGAAGCGTATCTAGTCCAAGGTTTTTCCCACCTTTAAAATCAACGTTTAAGTTATAAATTATATTAAAGAGTGACCTTTGAATATAGGTTTGTCACACTGCTCGTCCTCAACTTCAATGTTGAGATTGTATTTTGTTTCTGTATCTTACGGCTTCGATCTACCTTCAATTGTTGTAATGATTTCAGGTGTAAAAAATGCGTCATCAATAGTCGGCGAGAAGACATACTAACAAAAACTGTAAAATATTTAAATGTAAATTGCCGCCTATGTTTGGAACACTTCGAAAACAGCCAGTTTATGAATTCCAATAAGAACTCTTTAATTAAAACTGCTGTACCGACTGTATACTAAAAGCAGTTTTGGAGTATTAGAAATTGAGAAATATTGATAGAAACCTATATTTTTATTTGAATTTTGTATTGTATCTTATGGCGGTGGAATAGCCCTAGGAACTGCAGTGCAAGTTACAGGTAAGTGGCATTTAAAAATTGTGCCTGATCTTAACTAAAATATAATACATGCTTCATTGTTTCTTAAATTTAAAATTCAGTTTTGAAAGAAGATTTTTTTCTCTTATTATAACATATTTTGTTATGTGTTTATGCATTTTCCCAAGTTATTTTATATGGTGAGAATGCAGTTTTACTCAACCGCCGCATGGAGCGCTAGTGTCGCCCAGCTAACAAGTTGTCATAGGACTTTTAACACACAGTTTCCTTACTGTATTAATACTTATACTGTGCTGTATCCAAACAGTGCCAAATGCAGCAAACTCAACAACTGAGAAATGGAAACACACAAACAAAATGACTGAGACACCGAAGACCCATCAAATGCAGTGAAGAATACATGATGAAACGGGGCAACTTTTGTTTATTTCTGTTCATTTCCAGTTAAATGCAAATTCCTTTTGTAAAAAATATGCATATTGTCTAAAGAAAGGTGCAATAAATGATACTACAAAATTTTATGACACTGTTATGTATGTAGAACCTTTTTTTTTTTGCTTGTTCATTTACTATTGAATTCTAAAAAAAAAAAAATAATAAAAATAAATAAATAAATAAAAATCCTAAATGTTACCTTTTTTGCCCAGCAGTGTATGCAAGAGAGATTTCTCATATTCTACCACATCTACATTAATGTAGATTTAATTTTAAAACTGACATTGCCAATTTACCCTGCTCAAGCTTTCTAATTCTGCATTGTTAGATATTGTATATTAGTCCCCTTAGGCCAGTCAGTAGGGAATCGAAACAGGGGTGTATGTTGCAAAAGGTGGGGTAGATGATTTTATTTTTTTAACTTGTATATATGGATACAAACATGTAAAAAAACAAAAATGCTAACATGGGCGACCTCGGGAAAACTTTTGGCGGCAAAAAACCTCGAAATGTTAGGACTTTTTTTGGTTTTACGCCTATAACTCCTAAACGGTGCATCCTAGCGAAATGTTACGATATAACTATAACTATAAGAACATTAAATGCTGTGTCGAATGAGTACCGTAACGTAATAATTCGGTCATGTAATATGGTCGAAAACCACGGTCAAAGAAAGACGATTTTTTCCAACTTTGCCAAAAACTGAGATATAGTATTATATATGAGTCTGCAGCTTGGAAATGAGTACTCTGAGAGAAAAACTCGTGAAATAAAAGTTGTAGAGCATCAAATTCTGCGTCCACTGAGTACCAAAATTGTCAGTTTCGGTGAAGTACACCACTCGAAATTGGCGATCTCCCGATGTATGGTAATTGGCATAAGAATCCCATGAAGGTACCTGTGAGTTGCAACTCTAGCCAACCAAACCGAAAGTATCTTTCTATTACATTTCTTAATAATAACAGTAATAATAATAATAATAACAATAATATTATTTAACAATAATTTAAGTATAATTATATTTAGTGAATGTCTAGTGTATAGTGTCTATGTACGCAGCATTCACCCCGCTTCTCTCCAATGCTGCAGAAGAGTGACAATATTTCCCCGTATTGGATGGAGGCTATCTGCTTCATAAAGTTGTTTGCCCGCCCAACGCCTCCTTCGACACCACCGCCAAGAGTTAATCCTTTTTTTAAAAAAAATACACTATGGGTCCATGAAAGTTGCCGTTGTGTTCGACAGAAAGGCCTACCCTGCTCAGAGTGGCACCAAAAGATCTGAGTTATTGCGGCGGATGAAGATTCGCCATTCCCCCGAAGTAATCTTTGATGTAAATACAATTAACCAAGTCGCTCAGGAAAAGTTTTTGGTCAATGAGTTTAATAAAAGTCTTCTCATTAAAGTCCTGAAAAGTCACTTCGAAGATTGTGACATTAAAGACAATCAGGCCCATGCTGACTTGCTCATTTCCAAGGCCAAGGAGCATGAAAATGTCCCAATAATTGGAGAGGACATAGACCTTCTTGTGCTTATGATAGGGCTTGGCCAGCCATGCATCAACTTGGTCTTTCTGAAGCTGCTGATGTGCAATATTTGAGAACATCCTTCAAAATCGACCAATCCATATCCAGCCACATCCTTTTCATCCACGCGTTTAGTGGATGTGATACGACATCTGCTATTTTTGGTCGAGGAAAGAAGAAGCTGAGCAGCATGGTCACCTTTTCGAAAGAACTTCAGGACATTTCCCGATGCTTCGTCGACGCATTCACCAGCCATGATTAGATTGATGAGGCTGGTGATCTCTACACCGGAGATCCCACCAAAGTAGCTCTGGACGAACTGCACCAATCCACGTTCACACGAGCAGTGGCCAAGAGTAAAGTGGACCTCGCAAGACTACCACCTGATTATGATGCTGCACACCACCATTCATATCGGTGTTTCCATCAAATACAGACGTGATTGGGTAAAACAAGAAACCTTGAAGAAAGAGGATGGGTGCGTAGTAATGCAGGTCTAGTGCCACTAAAAACCAACAGATACGTGACTCCCTTGTCTCTACTCAAGAGTGTCATGCCCTTGCAAGATAGCGTGTAGTAGAGCCTGCTCTTGCTGTAAGGCTCTTGCTTGTGTTCAACAACGTGAGAACACTTTATCCACTGGTAGTTGATGATGATGATGACGACAAAGATCACTTCAACCAGCTATTGGATACCGAGGAACAACCAGAGGAGGATGATGAGAGCTTCCTACCACTTCCACAGATGCTGGGCTCCTTGGTTTATTTAAATTATACACATTTTTAAACAGATGCTGGGCTCCTTGGTTTATTTAAATTATACACATTTTTAAACATATATTTATTGACTAATGGTTTTTCAGGTACAGTCGGTCAAATAAAAAACGTCGGGACTCGTATGAAGTTGAAAATTAAAGTTTTAAAGCATTAGTTCACAAGTTTCCTATAAAAAACATAAAATACAGGACATTCTCGGAACATATGAGGCCATGCGACAGGAGGAAAAAAATGAACGAGGGAAAAAATGAACTACGCGGAAAGCGCAACACACGATATTCAACTTAATGTATTGTCATAATTCATTTTGCTGTGTGTCATCGCGCCACATAGGCCTACAAATGTTATCTTGAAAGAAAGTGTAGTTAGGGCTGTAACTGACCTGCATTTTTCGGCCTCTGAAGCATCGGGAAGGTTCCATATTTCTTAAAGACCATATTTCTTAATGCGACCGGAAGTTTTCATAGGAATCGTGTGTTCTGTGATCGTGGATCTGGCCGGCCGCGTATTTCGATGCTAGATTGGTTGCAGAAGTTGAACGTAAGTTATTGGTTTTGCACTACAAGTACCGGTATTATAAAATAAAATCTTTAAAAAATGCTCCTTGAATAATCATATTCCTTGCGAATTTATTAATTATTAATATTATAAGAATTTGCAACCAAGAATATGGCGGATGTGAGACATATAGCCACAGCCTTCTATACATGTTTGTTTTGGAACAAAACTGACTAAATAATCAAGAAAATACATGGATAGACAAGAGGCGTGTGTGAACCTAACCTTAAGTCTTCCTGTACATGCGCATATGCTCGTTCGCGATACTTAATCAAATACCGCCCGACGTTTTTTATTTGACCGACTGTACTTAGAATGGCTTTATTTGGTGACAGGTTTCGGGCTTAGCCATGCTATCCTTGATCAGGCTTATTAACACATCATTTCTATTATTAACAGTTTTTTTATAGATTTACATCATGGTAAATTAATAAAATAACGGTATGGTGTATAATTCTTATGCGTTTTTAAATCACATTCATGTTTTCTTATTTAATCATGTGTTTTCATATTTGTTTTCTCCTTATTCACATTTTAAAATGATTATTTGAAGATACTAAAGCAAGAACAACTCTGTAGGATATACACCTGTACTGTTGAAGCGTTCTAACTCATAGGTACCTTCATATGCCAATTGCCAGACACCGGGAGATTGCCAATTTCGAGAGGTGTACTTGACCGAAACTAAAAATGTTGGTACTCAATAGACGCAGAATTTGATGCTCTACAACTTTTATTCCATGAGTGTTTCTCTCAGAGTACTCATTTCCAAGCTGCAGACTCATTATACCTAGTACCATATCTCAGTTTTTAGCAAAGTTGGAAAAAAATCGTAATTCTTTGTCCGTGGTTTTCGACCATACTACTTGACCGAATTATTACGTTGTGGTATTCATTCAACGCATAATTTAATGCTCTTTAATTAGTTATATCGTAACTTTTTCGCTAGGGTGCACCGTTTAGGTGTTAAGAGGCAGAAAACAAAAAACAAAAAAACTAAAATTTCGAGGTTTTTTTGCCGCCAAAAGTTTTCCCGAGGTCGCCCGTGTTAGCATTTTTGTTTTTTTACATGCTTGTATTTATGTATACAAGTTAAAAAAATAAAAGCTTCTACCCCACCTTTTGCATCATCGTACAATACCTCTACTGACTGGCCTACCTGTTGGACCAGAAAAAATCTGGTCAGTCTAGGGTAGATATGGATTAGCTTATAATTTTCTGGGAAAATGTTGAGGAGTGGCTACTGTATTGTCCCCATATGGCATCTCACCTACTCCTACCTAAAGGATACATACCTGTGATGGTGAACTGGCATTGCTAAAGGAAAACTGAGAGTCTGTGTCGTCTGTATCAGGCCGTTCTGAATCAAAGCACGAGGACCCTCGGCCTCTTCTATAATACCTAAGAAACAAGATTCATATTATACAGCACAAATACTCTAACATATCTTATTACAATAAGAGGTTTATAAATATTAATAAGATGTTGCAATATGTGTATTGTACAATATTTTATTATTTTGATGAAACAAAAATAAATTGTATCAATTTTACGAGGGAAAATATTACAGTAGAAAAATTCCTCTGACACTGAGGTAGACCATTAAGGGCAGTCAGTCATAGGAGAGAGGTTCTATCTGTCGCTGTGAATTGAACTCTGGCATAGTTCAGTTGGTAAGAGCATTGGCATGGATAGCCAAAGGTCCTGGGTTCAAGTCCCAGTGTCAGAGGAATTTTTCTCCTATAATAATATCATATAATGTCCAACAGAGAAAATAATCTGTGGTACATGAATGCATATGCATATATCTATCTTGAATTTTACTAGATGTGACAGTCTCACATATTCTGGCCATGTCTCGGAGCTATAGTTCCAGCTGAAGTGAACTCAGTACTTGACTAAATAATCAAATCTGATGTCAGGAGTTATGATCCAAAGGTGTGTAGTTCATAGAAATCAAGTCTTTAACAGCCAGTGATAAAAATAAAAAATGCCTGCTTGATTGATGACTTGTAGACAAGACCATAACACCATGTAATCTACAGACAAACAACAAGCACAGGCACACTGTCTAAACACCTAGTCTGTAATTATTAAGTGCCTGTCTGTTTGTGTCTGTGTCTGTGTCTGTTCGTACATCCATGTGTCTGTACACACGATAACTCTAATATGCTTTAACAGCTGTTCATGAAACTTTGTATACACATTTATAACATCTATGGGAAGAAGCCTATTGATTTTGGACCAAATCGATTTACCGGTACCGGAGTAATGGCTATTTAACGGTGACATGCTTTTTAAATAGCAAATCATTGCTATACTACAATAAAGTCGCATTGACAGCCATAATCACGGCTTCCCAGTTAAGTTAAAACGTCATATACACATCATTCATAGCAGGCCGAATGCATGAGTCAGCCAATACAATATGTTGGATGAAAATTGTCTTTTTATGCAGAAATACAGAAAATGTCTAATAAGTGTTGTGTTCCTGGCTGTACTATGGCAATAACAACGCGGAGAGTCTGTCGAAGTGTTTAAATTTCAAAAAAATGAATCTGTCTGGACAGCGTACATGGATATCTGCAATTTACAGAAAAAATGTTATACCTTCAGATAACTCGAGGTAAGTTAACACATTAATGATAAATATTTGTCAGTATTTTGTGGTAATAATTGTGGTAGTAATTGTGATCTATAGTTTGTCAAGGGTATTTATTTACATTACTTCCTATGAATTGCTTATGAAATGTATTATTATAATATTTAAATAAGGTACCGGTACCCTATTGTTAATAAACATTTATGTTTTAGATGGGCCTACATAACAATATTCATAGTACAAAGTCAGTGCTATGTATATCAGAAGTATGTAAAATATGGCCTATTAACTCAATCTGACACTTTGTTATATCAGTTTAATAAAATCTATCCAACCTTAGAACCAGACTACAAATAAATAAAACAATTGTATCACTCTGTGATTTCTCATGTCTTTCATTCATAAAACAAAGGGAAAAACATAGGCTATGCTGACTCTGTCATGCTTGTTGATTCATAGTTAAAACAAGACAAAATAATAATGGTACCCTATGCTGAGTACTGTAATAATAACTAATAATAATCTACTCGTTCTACTGCTATAATACAACAATTTTCAAATGAACTCACTTTATTTTGTGTCACTATCAGGAAGTGGGATGACTTGTAAATTGGAATCTTTGTTGGAATCACCACCCATGTTGATCAGAAGATCGCATGCATTTTCCTTCTAATGGCACACTTCTTAAAATCATCTGCTTTATCCAGTTCAGGCTTAGGTCTCTTTTTTCTTTAATGGTGATCACACTATGCCAATTTCGTTCATTTCTTTCCTTGCATTCACAATGCTCCACTCAGACATGCTGGTGTATTGTGATGTTAATTTAACAATTTCACTTACAAGAACAGTTGGTTGTTCTTGCATAAGTTTACTGAAAATATTAAACACTATATTGCTTTCTCACCACTTCTTAATGGCTTACCTTTACGTTATTTATCACTGTCCTTACAACACGTAGCTGTAGAGGCCACCATGTTTATTAGCGTTAATGACAAACATGCAAACATATGACTGTTCCAAATTCAACAGAAGAAAACAAAAACCTAGATACTGGAACACATTTATCTTTTCAATCTATCTTATATTAAGTAATACTAATCTAAAACTATTTTAATTTCATTTAACAAAGCAAAACATTAAATTAAAATAATATGTTCACGGTACAACATTTCATAACATGTTCAAGTCTCCAAGCAATAATGTCACAGGTACTATATTTCATAACAGTTATTTACTTGAAGTCTGGTTCGTACATTGGCTAGATAATAGTATTGCTATTGTTTTTATCTAAGAGTGTACCTTCTTAACCACCAACTAGCCGAAGACTAAAAACTCATCTCTTAATAGACAGTCAAATGACTTACTTACCTAGGTGGTGGTTGTTGTTGCTTCATGAGATCACTTTGCTCTAGCAAGAGCTGGGACTGTTTGCCTTGTAGCAATTCCAATTGTTGCTGTAACGTGTGCAGGGCAGGATAGTCATTCATATCTCTAACTTGTTGTGCCGCCAGCACTAGCTCCTCTGTTCTCTCTGCCAGGGTGCGCAACTCATCAGCTATTTGCTCCAAACGCTCCTGCAAAAGTATGAATATAACTTTAAATTTATTACCTGCTTATCTTTTTGTTTTTGCTTTCTACAAATAAAAGATTGCCTAAGGACAAAGCTTATCAATTCAATTCAGTTTTTTATATATGTTTATGATAATGTATCATAATCATAATCTTCATAGTTACATAATTAATGTGGAAGTTTACAAATTGAAGTTACATAAACAGAAACCATAAGTGAGAGGAGATTTTATACTCAGAACTTCACTAAATTATAAAACTTACCTGGACAATGACAATTGTTTCGAGAAAATTATTCTTATCCTCAACACACTCTAACCAACTAACACTCACCAAATAACACGTGGAGTACATTGAGGGTGAGAATGTTTTTCTTGAAACAATTGTCCAGGTTAGATTTATAATTTAGTGAAGTTCTGTGTATAAAATCTCCACTCGCTTATGGTTTCTGACATTCATAGTTACTGTATGATAATTCACTTAAAGGTGTCCTTTCATGTCCCTTTGTATGACTTAAAATTTTGTTAGAAAACTATAAATAAATAAACACAAGTCAGTTGTAATATAGCCTACAAAGAAAAAAAATTGTAGGACTTATGCAATGCTGTAGTTCTAAAATTTTCTTAGGATTAGGTTAGCTTTTGTTGGAGTCATGTTTCTATTTCATATTTGGACTGAAGAGAAGCAGTTATTATAAGACCTTTTATGCCTAAAATAATTTAATTTCTGCAACAACAAACGATTATAAAATGCTTTCCTGATTTCAAATAGGCCTAGGGGTAGTATATAAGAAACATACACAAAAACGCATTTTAAGACAAAAAATTTAAGATTCAGCTACATTTTAGCTATCAATAGATAGTACAGATAGATAATATTTTGAACACCATAGTCTTTTTATTTCACAATAAAATTTTCTATAATAGCTGGCATATCATATATGCACCCAAGTGTCCCCTTTAATGTGCATTATTAACGAAAGTTATTTAATAACAGTCCTACTAATACCAAATAAATAGGTACTAATGTATATAATTTACAGTATTATAGTCAAACTTTTACATACAGTAACACTAACTATAAGTCAAGTATTAGGCTGAAATCTCTCAATGCCTCGAAAATACAAATAAAACTTAATTCAACTTGTTTTGAAAACAGAAATCAACATGTATGCGAGATAGTGGTAAATGGTGATGCTAATATTAAATGTCCCTCTCAATGTAACACTGGAACTGACCTTGAGCACGAGCTCCTACACCTACTGGGTTACAGCACCAACCTACGTATCATTTACATAAACAGGCCTATGAAATAAATAAATATGAACAAAAATAATGAAGTCAGAACGAAGTCTCAAGGCAGAACGAACCAATAAATATGATAGATGATTACTTCAGTAAATAAAGCAGAAGGTGTAAGCAATGAAGCAGAAGGCATATGCTAAAGAGTATGATTAAACTCCATGGCGCTACATCCCTGGAGGGACTTGGCCTACCACCCGACCACTGTGTCATCTATCACAGGCAGATGACAGGATTGGAGGGCATGTGGTCAGCATGCTGACACCCATGGCCGTTAACGGTGGTTTCCATGACCAGAAAGATTATGACTAAGCAAAGGATATACGAGGGTCATTTAACTCGAAGTGGCAACATAGTTGTGAAATTGAATGTAGTGAAGCACTCGCTGCAAGAAGCTTACAGTTCTTCGATGTAGTCTCCGCCTGTTGAACCCTTCGCCAGATGTTTGGTAACCATTGAATACCTGTCAAAGCCCCACTTTGGGAGACGGTGTTGACAGTGTGCCCTAAGGCATGAACAATGCTGGGAATGTCTCTGAAACGTTTGCTCCTGAGAGGTTCTTTCATTTTTGGGAAAAAATCAAAATCGCAGTGGCTCATATCCGGGGAATATGGCTGTTCTGAATGTGTGAACATTGTGTTAGGGCGGTATTTCACACAACCCTCACTTTAACACTGTCTACTCACCACACACACCGTACTATGGGACCGCAGCAGCGTTGCACTGATTCATACACATCCATGGAACACACTACGTGAGTCATTTGTCTCCTGCCGCACGACATTCCCATCGTAGGAGTGTTGCCAGTTCAAGTTAAATGACCTTCGTATATATTACACATACTTGGGTATATCAACTACACCGCTGCTTCCATGTCGTATTTGAAGTCTGTATAAATTAATTTCACAATAAAAGTGAAATGGAAAATGAAACTAACATTTTAGAGACACTGATTTCTTTCATTTATATTGGCCTAATATTTCCTTTCATCTGCTAAGAGTACGTTTCAGCAAGATACAAATTTTGGCTGAAAAGTATGATAAAGCAGGATTACTGAAAACTCACTTAAAGGATGTCGACAAGCTGAACACTTAAAGGAATATAAAGTAAATAACTTACTTAAAGGATGTCAACAAGCTGAATACTTAAAGGAATCTAAAGTAAATAACTTACTTCCATTTCAAGGTTGTCACAGTGATAACATACCTCCCAAAATGTTTCCCTTTTTTCTATGAAGTTCTGTAAACTTAATGGATTGCTCTATTCTTTCAACAAACAAAGAAGAAATGTACAACCTTATGCCTTAATGGTTATGCAGTTATTGCTTGGAAGGTTTAAAGGACCAACATTTATTACATTAAGAAACAGAAGGGCGCTTACATTAAAATTCCCCATTATTGTTCCACTTTTCCTATAAATTTATACAGACCTGTCTACGGTGTCGTTGATGTGGGTCACCATCCAGGAAGTCACTTGATGGAGATAAGGATGGAGGAACTCCTTCGAGCCGAGGCCTTTTGCTTCCACTATCATCTCCATTGTTGTAATGCCCTCGTCCTGAACCTGAGTGAGATCGGAAACAAGTCGACAAACTGTCGACACACAAAATATTAGAAGTACTTCTTTATGGTAATTTTATTTTTAGAGTATAAAATAGTACATTTCAATTATCGGTAACTTTTGACATGACTTTACGGTAAGTACAACTGAATTCAAACAAAGTGCTTCTATTAATTATCTGTATTATTCCTATTTTAAGGAGCAGCATTGGCTTAGGGTTGAAAAGACATTTGAAGAGATGGGAAATAATAAATTAGAACTTATTACTGGTTGCTATACATGTCCCTACAAATCCCATAACATGCGAACATGGCAATAAATAATTGTTATTAAATAAAAAATTTCACATCATTAATGGAAAAGAAAATTAAAAAGAGTTAAATAAGTGGTGTATAAACTATCCTACTTTTCAATTTTTTGGTCTTTTAATTTGTCAAATTTGTCAAAGGAAGGATAGATTCCATTAAGTTGATAAGAATCTATTTTCAGGGAAGGAAATGCTTGCTATGATGACCAGAGGTGCAGAATTGAAAAAAATTTAAATTAAAATTTGTTGGGGGCGGGGGGGGGGGGGGAGGTAAGAATTGGATTTTTAGTAGTCATACATAGGGCTCATATGAGAAACAGTTAAATGTTGGAGGGGCAGGAATTACCAAAAGTAGGCACCTATGATGATGACAGCCTAGCCTAAGCCAGTGTATTCTATTCAGTCTTTTCAGACAGGCAAAGGTCCTTTCAACTGATTCGTACGCCTGGCAAATACAAGTTAAAGCTCTGGGCCGCTGGTGCTGTCTCCAGCAGGGTATGTACAAATTACGACAGAAAGGTATTCCCATGTGTGCATAGGGCAGTAAGGTGTTGCCAGATTGCCGATTCTGAACACAAATGAGCACAGTAGATGAACCAGAATTCTTTTCTTGAGGATCTTTACTCTGTGAACGCTTGTAGTGGAATGCAAATCATGCATATCTGGCAGTGCTGTATGAAACTAACTACTGTTGGTTGCTGGTATGCAGTGTAGAGGAAGACACACCCATTGCAGGAACAAATAGCTGTAGATCTTGTAATATAATGGCCTGAGCGGCAAGGGTGGCTTCCAGTTTCACATATTTCACGGTCCAGAGGTAAAGTTGCCGAGCTATACATATGACTGTAATTTTCTGATAACCAGTTATCTTCTATCACAAATTAAATAGTAAGAATGGATTCAAATGCCTATGAACATGTACCATATTTGTAATTTCTCTACACATTAGAGCCAAATAGACATTAACCACTGTTTTCTTTTTCATGAGATTTTTCTTTTGAAGCTCTCCTGATTTGGAATTATTCACTGGATGCATAATTTTGTCTATTTTTATTAACTAGTTCCTAAAGCTCAACTGCAGGATCATAAATATTGCTACAAAAATGTCTTTACCAAGTAATAAAAAATAAAAAAAAAAATGATGGTTCATTACAGCGATGTTCTAACAATTGCTCTTCTTATACAAAATAACTGAGGCAACCACTCAACAAAGTAAGATTCTTTTCAGGATATCATCAATGGTTTCCAATTGGGGTAAGCTTAAAAGGGTTTCTAATTAATTCTTTCCCCATTTGAGATTCAATTTTTATTTTTACAATGTTGTATTATTTATTGTTTTATGTAAATATATTTTAAAACAAAAATGTAGTATTAAATACCGATATTTCTTTTTAACAACACAGGATGAAATTACTGTTCACGAGTGGAACGACGCGATTCACATTTTTTTTTTTCCCTTCACCAACCTGTGCAAGCAACCGTATTAACGAAATTTCGAAATAGGTGGTGATCCTTCTTGGAAGGCGTGTAAACAGAAAAAAACATATTAACGTTATGTTTCATCTAATTTCCACCGTTTTTTTTTTTTTCATGATGCGACCTATTATGCACGCGCGCGCGAGCAAACACACACACATAGGCCTACACGCGTGAAATAAAACAAATATTGATTAAATTAGACATTAATGATGATTAAAATATGGACCATGAAAGTATATAATGGTAGCACCAATACCTCTGAAATAATTGGTTAACAATATACTACTATAAAATACGTATCAAGTTGGCACAACTGTAGGGATGTACCTGGAGTGACCCTTGGAATAATGGTAGCCGGAGTCGCGCACCACCTGTCGGGCAAGCGGGAACAACTCGTCGCGCCGCGTGAGAAGCGCGGGCATGAATCTGCAGATCTGGGCAGCCGCCTCATTTACAGACACCTGAAACAAAAAAACAAGGAATGAGCACTGTCTTAACATTTCGACAAGTGAAGCCGTGTGAAAACCGCGCTTTCTTTCGAACCACATTTTTGTGTAGAAACCTGATTGATTCCGATTGCAATTCACTTTCTTGTCGTGGAATTATTTCGTCCACAAAATACTGTTTTTATTTCTTTGTTTACTTGTACATTCTTAGTCATTTCTGTTTGTTGTTGCATTGTTACAAAACTCAATTAATACCACCTATTTTAACTTAATTTTAGTAATTTCATAGAAGTTGAAATTGTAAAATTGTAATTGTTTATTGTGTTAGTCCTAATACATTTAAAATTATTAATTATAAGCAAATTATGGTATGAGTAAAAGTCAGGCCTATAAATTTAACTAGACGTTAAAAATTTGACTAAGAAGTTCTGTTGTTTGCAGTGGACAGAAAGAAGAACATGAAGGATACAACAAAATTCTATTTGACGATGGGGAACAACAGTACAGAAAACCCCCGATTATCCGTGGTAATTGGGACCGTGACATGCATAATCCAAATGTTAGAATTAACAGGGTGGAAGATTTTGAAATTTCCGCACTTTTTAGTCATATTGTGCATATGTCAAAATTAGGTGCGGGGAATAAAACAAATTAACGAAATCACGTGAGGAAAATCGAAATGAAGTGCGAGAAATTCTAATTTTCGCATATGGATAATCCGCAAAGCGGATAGTCGGGAGTTTGATGTACTTGCTAAGAAAATCAAATTAGCGCTGAAACTTGCCTAAAAGATAAGGTTTTAGGAAAGGACCTCTGCTATTTTGTACATTAACAGTGTATTATTTTATATGTTTTTTTAAATTAATTGTAGACAATTATTTGTAGCCTACTAATCTGTCTATAAGCTATAGCCTATGTTAAGGTAATATCTACAATTTTAAAAACAAATAGGCTAGTTCTGTTAACAGTAGAGCTCGCGTCCAAAAATATCCAAGATCGCAGTCTTTCAGTCAATGTTTTCATTTATTGCGAGTCAAAATTGTTTCTAGGGGGAACACTTTGACTAGAATCGTTGAAAGAAGCTGAATATTGCAAATAAAGGAAACACTAAAACGATTCCCATCGTGAAACTGAATACAAAACATAAAAATCCTTTCACACAGGTCTTTTTAATTACTTGAAGGAACACTCATGAAAAATGGAAGAAACGCGTTTGACGGAGACTGCTTAACAAACAAATTTAAATCAAAATAGAGAATGCTGAATGGTCGAGTTAAAACACGGTCCTCGCTTTGCTCGGACAATTACAAAATAATTAAAATTATTAACTGAACACAGGTGGCAACAATGTGCATATACAGTGAGTCCCACGCAAGAATTGGCCAATGACGCGGGTTTCTGCGTTGCGGCGGGCACAGCCCCAACCCCGGAGCGATCGGATGAAATATCTACGCAAATAAAGCCGTGATCGGTGCAATGGTTCAGGTTCTCAGAGTTACAGTTGGAATTACAATGAAAATAACCTCCTCTTGCATCCACACAACACTGGCATTTTTTAAGGAAATTTTCTTTCACGCGCTTCCGAGATAGAGTTCATTTATCTTGTGATGTTGTCTTTAAGTTCTTCCAATGTATGGAAAATTGACCTATACACTTTATTTTTCAAGTTTCCCCATAAATAATAGTCACATACTGTTAGAAGTACTTAAAAACATCGCAAGAGACAATTAACTCTGTCTCGGAAGCTGAACTTATGAGCGTGAAAGAAAATATCTTGAAAAGGAATATTGTGTGGATGCAAGAGGAGGACATTTCCAACAACTCTTGTGATGAGGTACGTGGTTATTTCCATTGTAATTCCAACTGTAACTGTGAGAACCTGAATCATTACACCGATCGCAGCTTTATTTGCGTAGATATTTCACCCGATCGCTCGGGAGTTGGAGCTGTGCTCGCCGCGACGCAGAAACCCGCGTCATTGGCCAACTCTTGCGTGGGACTCACTGTACTAGCTCAACTGAAAAATGAAAAAGCCAAAATTAGTACTGCTTGCCTGTTTTTAAATTTTAACTTTTTAATTTTAATTTTTTAGGCTAAACTAAACTAAAAGTAAACTCCATGGTGCTACATCCCTGAAGGGATAAGGCCTACCATCCGACCGATGCATCATCTACCATAGGCAGATAGCAGGATTGGGGGCATGTGGTCAGAATGCCGACCCCACAGTTGTTAATGGTGGTTTCCATGACAGGAGCCGCTACTTCTAGTGTATAGGCCTAGGCTGCTGACAGGAAAAGCTGACAACAGAACGCAGAGTAATAATCAGTGCGGGATTAAACCCTGATCAATCCAGTAACATTAGCTGGAGTTCCTACAAAACTGCCTGCTAATATGTTAAAATTGCTAACTAACAATTATAACGAACAGAATTTTAAGAAAGTAAGAATTTATACTTTTAATATTTACAACTGATTTAATAAACTGCCATGATAGTGATGCAACGGTGCGATTAGTGCGGTAAGTTAGGTTACCGGCACTGAGAATAGAACTCCAGTTTCCAACATGACAGCATGAACAGGAAATGGATGACAAAATACTATCGTAGAAAAAATCTGTATAATTAATAATTTATTTGCATTCAGATTTGTATGAACTTTCGCTTAAGATAACGCGTAATGTTCAAAGTTATTACAGGCTAATCGTAACTATTCCTTCTATTTATACCCACTCGACTTGTACGTTAGGAAAGAAGACTCAGAATGGTATCGATGAACTTTCCGAAAAAAGTTATATTTTATGCTGTACCGTATGTCTACTGGCATTGTTTCTAAATTCTTAAATATTCGCATATGACGGCAACCACAGGGCATCCTAAACATTAGGTATACTACAAAATTCCGTGTACCACGTTTTTTATTTTTTTTATAAACACAAGACCTTATACAGCTCACTGTTAAATTAACTATTGATGTAAATATCTATACTTTTAACTATATTCATCGTATTCAGAATTGGCAATATCGTGCTTTTGTTAGGGCCCACAAATTTATTTCAGGGTGTAATATCGAGTTAGCGTAAGTACTATGAATTTTCGAAATGGATTCCTTCCTAAATTGTAAGACGTTGGCAGTGTGGGAGTAGAAATAATAATAAAAAACATTGTATTTGTTAATTGAACAACTTGGGTAGCCCCATGCGGATTAATGTGAACCAATCTAACCTTATAAACACGAATTTAACTTATTCGAGGTTAGCCACAAAGGATTGTAAATACATTACACACGTTGCATTACAAAATTAAATGTGATTAGAAAACTATATAAAACAAATACTGAGCAAATTTTGCTGTTTGTTTTATTTATATTTAAAACATTATTTATATGTACGTGAACTCTCGATAAACCGGACTAAAGTGGGCGGGGGTCTGTCCGAGTTATGAAATTTCCGGCTTATGGAGAGTAAATTAGGAAATCGTATTTAAGCAATGAAATTTCGTGTTTAAGCTGCAATAACAAAATGAATGAGGCAGAACATAATATTAACACTTACAATTAGAACAAAAAAAGAATAACACTTCAGTTCAATATTGAAATTTATAGTCAGAGTCTGAAATACACAGTTACATTATTTGTACAAGATTATGATTGATATGGCACTGTGAGCATATTTTTCTGAGAAGATTTAGGCCGAAAAACTGTAAATGTTCTTCTAAGCACATATTTTTTTCTGTTGCTTCTGAATAATTACTTCTCTTGCAGTTCTGAAGTGGCCGTGGAATGGCTGTAGACCTGCGTCTGGATCGCCAAGAATCGTGTCCGAGTTATCCGAAGTCCGGCATACTGAGGTCCGAATTATTGAGAGTTCACTGTATATATTGTACATCAATTAAATTGTTTTAATACTTCTTTTACTATTGATTAATATTTTGTTAATTGTAGATTATCAAACATCTTAATGATTCATCTTAATGCATCTTAACAAGCATCTTACTGATGCTATCATATACCAAGTGAATGCATAAAAAATAAGTCACAGATAAAACAAGTGGGAAGGTAAAAAGAGAGAGACCGCCAACACGCACAGACACATCACAGATAATTATTCGCGTTTCATTTCTTAAAACAAGAATCATAATTTCGGAGGACAGGACCTATATTTGAGTGGTTAAAAACACTCCCCTTCCACCAACGTGATCCGAAATCTCTCTGGAGAATTTACGTGAAGTTTGTAAAATAAAATGGATCTATTGGTCAGATTTTCCAGGGATAAGTTACTGCTATAGGCTATTCTCTTACTATGTTCATTTCATTACCTGCTCATAAAAAAAACATGATCTTTAGCAAGGAATAATGGAAATAAAGTGAAAACTGTTTATAGGATATTTCTTCTACTGCTATTGTTTCACAGTCTTATGGTTAGGATACGAAAATGAAAACACGCTTTCATAAAATTGCAATACTAATATTTATGATTTATCTGACATGCTTCAAGACACTTTCAAGTCAGGTCTGGTAGAAATATGGGCAGCCAGATGAATGCCGGTATTTCACGTATTAGTTCCAGTATAAAAAAATATAATTGTTTTAGAAATATAAAGCTAGATTATTATAAAACAGATTTTTATTAATTCTCCTTTTGTCGAGTTATGACAAAGGAAACGAGAGCATATAAGGGTTGCCGCACGTTTCAATTCCGACCGACAAGAATGAGATGAAAGAAGCTGTCTGCAACCAAGACAGGACACTTTACCACCTGGGAAGCAGTCCTCACAAGAATTTCTTTATCAGAACAACTTAAGGTTCTTATGCATTCAATAAAGTTCTTTCACTTTAAATATTAAGTGCACATGTTCCGACGACGAAAGAAAATGGATGAATACTTCTAATTTTTTTACGGAAAAATTTTATGAGGCTCCTGGAAAATAAGATTTAATGAAAAGACGCGATACTAAAGAGGAGTTTTTATATCGAAAAGCGTACTTAGACACGCATACAGTTGTGTCTGTATTGCGGTGCACGGAGAGAATGCAGTCGCTGCATAGCTAGCTAGACTGGCTACTTTTTGTACAAGAGTACTTATGTCATTTATGCGTGGAATTGCAATGAGCTGCACTAGCCGCCATTGTCTGTCTGTCCGCGTTTTTACTCGGCCAAAAAAAACACGCATCTTGAAGGACCGCAGGTGTGTCCAAACAAATGTAGCATTTACGCGCACCGCTCCCACCCGAGACTAGATTCGATCCCACGGTCTTTCCCGTCCGGTCGCAATTGTAGATAGAGTTCCCCGCCTCTTACATGCCGGTAGAAAAAACTTCAAGAGCTGCAGGTGTGTGCAGGCAATCCTACTGCGAAACGCTGATTAAATGTCAATCATATAAAATACATTGCTGAGAGTACAAAATGGTTTTTAGTTTTAATCTTAGGACAGTATACTACGGGATATGATTACTGATATTTGGTTTTAATAGCAACTATAGGAGGATGACTGTAAGGGTCTTGATTTCTTTTTTGGTAGAATCAAATGACTGATTTAATTAGTAAAAGTTACTACTGTTAAGATTGATATTTTCCAAAATAAGTTACTATATTGAACTACATTTCAAGTCAAAATTTAGGGTCGCTGAAAATTCCTACAAAAATCGCAGGAGATAAACATTTTTTGGGAAATGAGGATAAATGAATTACTACAATCTATGAAAAATGACAACGTGTTTTTCTAAAATTTTTCTTCACAGTACCAATACCTCTGAAGCTTTCCACACAGACCTTAATGCTAATTTTTATAATCAATTTTTTAGAGGTGATAAAGAGAATTCAAAATAAATACATAAAATACACCCATACGTAATACCACGCAGTGAAGTAAATAAAATTTTATTAGAAAAAGACAAGAAGACTTTGACGAAAGAAACAAGGAAGTCGATGAATGAATATTTATGTGGGCGCACCACAAGATTTAATTACGCGAACAAAACGTCTTACAGAAATAAAATATTTAAGAATTTGTAATAGTTGTTTATTTATTATTTACTTTAAACGATGTTCAGACAAAGGATTTATTACCTAGTTTTCACAGTGTTACAATATAATATGTTATAATTTTAAACAAAGAACAAAGATAAAACATTTAACCCATCAACCTTCATTAAAGTTGTTCAATCCCAAGTTTGTGTTAAGTGGGGGGGGGGGGGTGATTGTGGCTCTATAGTAATTCACAGAACTTGTCCTTGTAGGAATTCGCTTATCAAATTGTAGGAATTCACAAATAAAAATTCTACAAACAGCAACTTTGTAGGAGTTCATGTAACACGAAATTTTAACAGTCATGCATCACCAAAATAGACCTCAAGTATACATTCAAAATTACATAAAAACACAATTTCAACACTGTATGAAAAAAACCGTTCGCCCCAGTCTGTAACTACCTGGTGTACGCGGAAAAGTACTCTCGCTGTCCACATATGACGTTATTTTTGTTATGTTTATGATTTAACGATAGTTGTGTATTGGCACTTATGTCTGTAACTTTAAAAGGTATGCCGGAATTTTGTCCTGCAGGAGTTCGTTTACATGCCTGTAAAATATTAGGGATAAATACGTACTTCTTAAAGGGAGAATCAATAAATAAGAGACACTAATTTATACCATGGATGATCTGCCTAGTACATCGTGTAAACGAAGCTTAATAATCACGAAAAGCTCAAGTACATAGGTATTATATATAGCTGGACAAACATATACGACTAAATGAATCAAAGCAGAAAAGGGGGTTGCAATTAGCCACTATAACCTAACAATGGGAAGGCAGGGATAATTTACAATAATACAAGTAATATAATAATACAGTTGAAGTGTAACACTATTAAATTGACTAAATATTATACTAAATATTGACCAGATATTGCTTATAGAGTAATCGTAAATAATGCTTATAGAGCAAACGTAAATAACGTCTCGGTATATTAATCAGGCTTGTACTTTAGAAGACTGAAAATACTCTAGTCAGCGTTCGATCAATTTATAACGACGGGTCACAATTTTAATACAAGAAAACACATGCTAATAATGATGCCACATGCCTAAAGAGAAACGGGAATCTTATGGACACGAAGGACCAGAAATAACTTTACAATCAGTAGTAACGAAACATCAACATGACACTGTTACGGCTTTGAAACATAATCGGCCAAAATAACCTTGTATACAATATGCGATTAGACAAGAGTTCCCACACGAAACAAATACAGAACAAAATTTAACATTAAACCCTAATAAATGGCTCATTTGCAGTACTAGAAATCACTAATAAAGGGCGTGAAACACAAAACATAGTTGAAGAAAACTAACTTTATATGATAGTTTTCATTTACCAGAAGAAAATACCAGCCAGAAGGGCTGATACCCAAAATTCAGGAAAGGATGAAATATGACTTACATAGTAAATGCGCGGAGACGGCTCGAAGCCCTGGGGCAGTGAAATCACACCAACACACCGTCTGGTAACCAACTGTCAACTCCAGAACCACGGAATAGCCGGTACCAAGCACTCGGCCTACGGAAAACGCATGTGCAAAGCACGTCCAAAATTTAAACACGCATAGAAGACATAAAACTGGATGAAAACAAACGACAGGTGAGCGTGTAACGAATACAAATCGCTACAGGGCTACAATAATGTTGACAAATACCACAGAAATTTTTAACAATATACCGGTAGCATAAACATTTCCTTATATATTTGAACATTATGCTGCATAATTTTTGTGTGTTATTTAGGTACCAATACGGATGATAAATTGAGAGTATAAGGCGGAAAAAAAATTAATGCTATATACATACACACACATTTATAGCCTATGCATATATATACAAATATATACAAATATATACATACATATATACATACATATACATATATACATACATATACATATGTGTGTATATATATATAATATGTATATATATATATATCTAGTCCCGTAGATCCTGTGTTCAGCGAGGCTCCCCCCTCCTCTCTCTATGGGAACCTTTCTGTCAGCGACTCCCGATAGGTGGCAGCAGGGTCAAAAGAGGTCCAAGCATGTCGTCTGCTGTCCATTGAACATAATGGAACAGACTATTTAAACATCAGTCAGAATGCCAGAAAACATGTTGTGGCGATCCTCTGTGTAAAACAGAGGGGTACACATATGCTTTACGAAATATATTGTTATAAAATATAAAGAAGATTAAACGGATGCTAATAGTTAATAGTCTATGAGTTCCTTCAAATCTCCTCGCTCAACACATTTAGATCCTCAGAATTGACTCATTATCTTAATCATTTTTACAAAGAATAAAACTTAACAAGAAGTAGTATTTTCATTATTTACAACAGAAGGTCATGTTTCCAATATCTTCATCAAATGGACAAGATTCACATACGTACTGTTGCTATAAACAGGAAGTTCGCCCAGCAGGAAACTCAACCATTTATTCTCTTTCAAACTGTGATACAAAATTGCTTCTTAAAAAGGTAATATAGCATTTGATAAATACAACTTACTTAATTTATTAACTTCATAACAAAAATTCACATATTTCTGTTTCACATTTATTATAATTTGTATAATAAAATTATGAATATTTTGTTTAAACGGAATTTGTAAGTTTTTTCATTGCAAATATTAAAACAAATCGTAAAATTGAAACACTTGCAAAACTAAATTATTCTTACAGGCATTGGTGGTTCTTGTAAATTGAAGATTAAAAAAAAATAATAATTATAAAGAAGACGTCAAAGCATATTTTTCCTTTCTATACTGGCAATTGGCACTGGCTATTTTTCCCCTCTAAATACAAAAAAATAAAAAGACAAATAAATCAACAATACTGTTATTATATACAACTCACTTTTATAATGCACATTAATGATATTAAAACACTATATTATAACTGGAATTCCGATGCACGTAGATATTTTAACTCGAATCGAAGAGAACATAGTATTTTGACTTATTAGCATATGAGAACCCAGTACGATGAATAACAATTCCCTGCGAGCCATAATTCTGAAACTTATGCAATATAATTCTAAAACAAAAAGTATGAACCTACATTATGGATGGGCGTTGACGTTAAAAATATTACGCATTTAGGCCTATAGTAATAACCACAAGAAAACCATTCCCTTATTACCTTATTTTGACATTCCAGCTTCTTTCAAATTACGTTGATTTCATGAAAAGAACATTCTACTACTTATATGATACACTATTCAAATACTATTATTTGTATTTGTTTTCCACACAAACACTTAATGACAGCTATAATTCTGGAGCATGTCTTATTCGTAAGCCTCTAAAGGATATTATTTAGAAGCAAGCAAACGTAACCTAAATTTATTTATAAAATATTAATGATAATAGAAACAAAATATTTACACATTTATATCCAAGTTCTTTACTTTCTATAACTACTGTGATATATTAATCAAATACTAGGATCTGTTTATCACACAGTAAATTCATAACCGAAAGCTGAAATATATTCAGAATATTGTGAAAGCAAACAACCATGAACCTAAATTACTTTTTAAAAATGATTTACAGTATAAAGAATTTTTTTAAACATATTTACGACTATGGTTATAAATCTAAAGAAGATTGGATGTTTTCTTTGTGAAGTACTCTACAACAAGTTTTAAATGTTTCATAAAATTTGAATTATTTCTTCACCATTTAACGAATACAAATGTCATCGCGATATACAGGAATAACTTTAATATTTTGAATTATTTGTCACTAAGCTACACATGTCTATTCCACTGCAAAATAATTATTGTTCCTGTTTTTGCTGACAAACCCCACGGGTTCTTTTCAACATAATAATTACAACCAATTATTACTTCAGACAGACATTAATTCTTTAATTCTTTTAACAAATCAATACTTTTTCTGGCGATCTCACACTCTCCTAGGCAGAATATAGGTATCTGATTTCTGGAATATAACTTAAACGTTATTAATCGCCAGTTTTTATAGGAGAGCCAACGCATAAGCATATGACAGAACGAGATGGCAGGACCTCCTCTGACCCTGCTGCGCTCTTGTGGACAAATTTTTAACTTCACGCAAAAGGTTCCCATTGAAACAACCAATTTTAATTGAAATTCATTTTTCGTAGAAACAGTTTGAAATCTAGTTGTAAGTTATCGCCCCGCGCACGATACTCATAAAATCCTGCCTCTTGAACAACTATGCCATGCGTAAGATGGAAGAAGTATGCACACTCTAGCTATATGCGGCCCCTTAACTCCATGCTGGAACGTAAAAAGAGAGAAACTCTCTTATGCCAATTGCAGAGAAGGGTAATATGAGTGCCTCCATCAAATCTATATCCACCAAATAGTAGCCTATCACTATTCCTCAAACAGAAACCCTTTAGTGGTCCTCGCTTTGATAAATCAAAGCCTAATTCAAACAGCTCTCACTTAGTCCAATATTATAGGCCTATTATCTGTAACAGGCATACGAATTGGTTTTAGACTGCTAGAATATTCGAGAGGTTAAACAAATGAAGCTAGCCTCATGAAATTCGAAGAACTTGAAACAAAACTTCTTAACAGAGGAGATGGAAAAACGGAATATGGGTCGAAATGACCCCCACATTCAAATTATAGCCTAGTGTTATCTTGTGGATAATAATGATATCACATAAATTAAAGATATAACTGTCTATCAAATTAGGAAAGTAGTGATTCCTTACATTTTCCAATGGGAAAGCTGTGGAAAGTGTTTACGTTTAGCAACAATAAATTTCTTTCTCGTAAGATACTAATCATATAAGTTATAATAAGGAATAAACGAAATATCGCCAGTTTAATTGTAAAATCCAAAATTATTATTAAAAAACAAAAACAATAACCAATAATGTTGTCACACATTTCAGTTTCTTTGCTTGCAATTGCGTTCTCACGAAATAACTTATATGATTATGCAGTAAAGACTATAAACTGGTGGTACTAAAAGTGTGATAAGTTAATTGAGCTTAAAGAGTGTTTCTTGCTACGGTAATATTATTACGAGAAACATACATGAAGTCTTAAGAATATGACATCCATTAACAAATTGTACAAAAAGTAATAAGACTTTTTCTTGCAATTTTTTTTTTACTTCATGGTTGAAGTTGGGAGAGGAAGTTATATACTTTTATTTTCTTTCATTACTTTTTAAGTATCCTTGCCGGCTTTGATGGCTGTTTTTATACTTTCTGGACAGGACAATGGAGTTCTGCTTCGTTTATTCTTGTAATAAAACAGAGCAGTAATATCGACTTTTTATTTACACGACAGACCTTATCTGAAGAATTATTTCGCGAACGAATGAGGGACATTCAGTTACGTAACACCTCAACTATTCTTTAAGACAAAAAATGCACAGTAATTTTTTGTGAACCTTCAGGTACCTCTTTCTTCACTGCTCCTGCTGAGAATGTGGCGAAGTTTGTTTGCTCATGGTCTGTATAAAACATGAAGTTTGTGGTGTGTGTGTTTTTTTTTTAATCAGTAGGCCTAATATGGCGTGACTTCACTTTGTTTTCCCAGTGGGATCTATTTTTGGTTCAACTTAATTGTAATCCTGAAAAAAAAGTATCTTGAATTAAATATACTAATTTCAGGGTTGCAACGCACTGATCTAGATATTCCGTGAAATTACCATTACTAATGGAATCATCACATTTACACAGTTCATGCTTACTTGAGTGTTTACAACAAAGGTAGGATCCCATATTATACAGAACAGCATAGTCAATAGATGAACTGTTTTAATTAGATTATTATTATTATTATTATTATTATTATTATTATTATTATTATTATTATTATTATTATTATAATTATTCCGTGGGGGAGTTGGCAATGTTGCTGCTTTCCACCTTGGTGGCTCTGATTTGATTCCTGGCAGGATCGGGAATATTTCAGTACTGGAAAATTTCAATCCTGATTTAGGAAGGGGATTTTTCAGTACGGAAGTGAAAAGTTTCCTTCTTGAGTTCAGAACTGGATGTTGTGATGACCTTCATCCCCATCCCGCGACAGGCAATAATAAATAGCCTACACCGGGGTATCACCCTTGCCTGAAAGAACTTTCGACGAGTCGTGGCCAACATCCCACGGCTTCGTTCCGGGCCTGGACCTGAATTCGGGAGGAACACTCATCATCATCATCATCATCATAACCATCATCTTCATCATAGTTTAGCACGGTGGCTCCTTAATTGTTGATAGTTTTTTGTACACGTGGATAACAGTTTTCATAAATTTGTAATCATAGGCCTAATTGTGATAACTAATAAATATATACAAATGATATGGCAAAAATTTGGTTGGACATGTGATATATGCTTTCCATGAAAATTTGGTACATGTTTTCCACGTCGACCCTCCTGAACACAAATATGAAAAAAAAAAAGTTCCTTCCCGATTTCAAGAAAATTCCGATTATAGGCCTACATTGATGTAAAACAATTTTCTGCATAATAGTAGTAACCTAATAAGACATATGGCAATAAAATCTGGTTGGATATGAGATACATGTTTTCCATATAAATCCATCATCCTGAACACGAATATGATAATAAAAAAAATGTTCGCTGAAGATTTCGAGGGGAAAATTCTAAATTTACAATAGATTTAAGAGAAGTAGGATTTGAGAGCGATGTTTCGATGGAGTTGAATGGGTTGAATGGCGGAGCCTTAGATAAGCGCGGCAATGAACCTTCGGGTTCCGTAAAAATTGATAATGTTCCTTTAGCTTGTTTAGGAATTGTCTACTGCCATTGAGTAAGTAAGTATAATTTATATTTATTATATTGTTACTACTATTATGCAGAACATTTCTTTATATTAATGTAAAATCGAAATTTTATTGAAATCTGGAACGAATTCTTTTTGTCATATCGTATTCAGAGATGTCAAATTCATATGAAAATCCTATTTTCGTCTCTGTAAGATGCAGAAAGTAACATTTTTATGTAATTATTAGGGCAAGGCATTTAATGACCATAAAATAGTGAAAAAATGCAAAATAAAAAATGCGTTTATGACCTAAAAATAGTTAAAAAATTACCCGAAATCTTAAAATGATGACCAATAAATTTACCATTACTACTTATAATTAATTTTTTCTTAAGTAATGAATTGCTAAATACAGTTTATGACGATGCTTTATATATGAATTTACAATATAAAACACACTTATTTTGTTACTAAAGAAATCAGTAAATTTATACTACAGTACTTGGACACCCTTAGCGAAAAATAAATTCTTTCTGAACTGGCATGCCCATCAAATTGCCCCTAGCAAATATGTGCCATCTAAAAAGAAAGAAAAAATATTTATTGCTAAACTGCCGAAAATTACCTAAAATGCCAAAAATGACATAAAATGCTGAAAATGACCTAAAAATGCCGAAAATGACCTAAAAATTGCCAAAAAATGACCTATCTCTTGAAAACTGACGAAATATGCAAAATAAAGCAAAATAATGCAAAAACAAATTGCCCTTATTTAATTAATTATTTAATGATATACATTTATATACATTGGAGCTATCTTTTAACATTCATATAAAAAAGATGCAAAATCATCAAATGCCTTGCTCTAGTAATTATAATTAACTCCCATATTTATTATTAATTATAACAATTTATCATTTACACGTGTGCATATATTTCTTTTATGAGTAAAATGGAGGTGTAACTAAGTCGTGCCTGACAAAAGGTCTGAAAGTTAAAGCTACAAATTACTGATTTAATAACATGAGCTTTAATAAATACAATAATTAATTAACGTCAGCTACGGCAGTGCTACTTATAGGTCTGACTGTCCAGGAATTTTATATTTATATAGCCTATCTGTAAACCTAAATCTAACTCTCAGCTTTTCGGAAATATGTGATATAAGCTGTATGGATTATTTTTTTAGAAGACAAAACAGCCAGATTATAGAACTTTGATCTAAGTTAGCTACAGCATCTTTAAGCTCGATATCCCGTAATTTATATTTCTGAAACCTCGTGTAGGCTGGGGGCTCAGACGAAGTTCTACTAATACAAGCCACTCGCGAGCCAAATTGCTAGTCCATTTGATTATAAAATGACAGGAGAAATTATTACAAAGAAGCTTTAAAATTTTGGAAACCTGTCGTGGGACCTCAGGCTAAGAGCCTACTAGGTATTCGTTTTCTTCACACAGCCGAAACTCAAATCGCATTATAAGGCAGTGCCAAGAAAAAGAATACATTCCCATGTCACTGACAGACAAAGAAGAAGAACAAAAAAGCGAAGCCACTAAACATGCTCTGAAAGCTTCTCACGTGAAAACCAGAGATTACATAAAAAAGTATCATAGAATTTGCATGTGTTGAATTTTTTGCTCATTTCTGCACCCTATCGTACTAGATTTTTTTTGTTTTGTTTTAAATACCTTAATCCGCTGTCGGTATTGTACGGTCAACATTGGGGTTGCTACAAGTTCTCTTCGCATGTGAATTCCATTACTTAAGACACGAAGTTTAAATTTATTCAATAGATGTATGTATGTGTGTTTCTATGTATTTATCCTCAGTTCCCGGGTATCATCTATGATATCTCGAGTTTTGGATTTTTTTTCGCTCTAGGAACGACTTAAAGTGATGACAGCCGGTGGTATCATATTTGATACATTCTACACAGTATGCTCATATTTTTCTATCTGTCTGCTATGAATCGACGATTGAATTAAAAAACCATAAAAACATAAATATAGACCGGAGGTATCATATATGATATCACCCCTAAAATCTACGAGAACTCCCGTACAAGAATTGATGTCTTGAATATCCGTGTTGTTTTAGTCATTAATAACATACATTAATCCACAGAATAAAATTTATAGCTGTATAAAACTCATTTTAGGCCCCCAAAAAGCCCCTCACCCCCCAAATTAAAAATAAATTGTAAATGTGTTATATTTTGATCTCTATAAACTCGTTAAGCACAAAAATAAAAATACAACTGTCCTGATTTGATCATGGGACTGAAGATGGTATGTATGTATGTATGTATGTATGTATGTATGTATGTATGTATGTATGTATGTATGTATGTATGTATGTATGTATGTATGTATGTATGTATGTAAGTATGTATGTATTTTTTTCTTTCCTTTATTATACGCATGCCCCATTACTTTATGTAATACTACATGCCGATTCAACTAACTTATCACTATGTATTCTAAATTGTATCGATCGCCTAACTTACCTGATTCTTATGTGTGTTAATTATAACTATCTTAACCTTCTAAATGCTTAAAATCTATGTATGTATGTATGTATGTATGTATGTATGTATGTATGTATGTATGTATGTATGTATGTATGTATGTACGTATGTATGTATGTATGTTATGTATGTATGTATGATGTGTATGTTATGTAGCCTATGTTATGTATGTTATGTAGGCCTACGGTATGTATGGTATGTACGTAAGTGTGTTTGTATGTGTGTATGTATGTATGTATGTATGTATGTATGTATGTAGGCCTAGGCTATATTTCATTTCTGCAATTGGTTAAATACCCGGTGGCAGAAAAATAATTACAATAAGGATAACTTACAGAGAGAACAATTAGCACTACACTAACACTATCATGGTGCATTAGTTCCTTAATTCTCCAGCATATTAACTAACTATTAGTTAAAGGTTTTTAATCTTAGAGGACTGTCTTGAAAAACTGCTGCAGGTATGTTATTCCAATAAACCAATTGTACTATTTGGCAAGTAAACACTTTGCGACCCAAGCGGCTCCCCTTTCCATCGGCCCGGTCGCCTTCTCCGCCAGGCAGGCTTCCCCTCCGCCCGCTATTGCTCTTGCCGGCCGCTACTAAGCGCCGGTAATGCAGCTTCCTGTGTTAAGCCGCAGCTTACTCTAATGATTGCCTTGCACCATACATAATATTTCACAATGTTTAAAAACGATTATAAAAACAAAATAAAATTTCACGAATTATATTAAAACAATACCCTTGTACCAAACATCATATTTCACGATCTTTAAACACCGATTTGAAAGAAAAAAAAATTCACAATATATAAAAAATCGAAATTTACATAATATTTCCAAATTTAAAAAAACGCCGTGTTAATTGATGCAGAAAAATTCCCTTGAACCAACACTACTCTTTTCATAACAAACAAACCATCTCAAAATTAGAAAACCCGATTCTTGCGTTAACACTCGCTAGCGCCAACTAAATTAGATAACTAAAATATACCGGAACTTCCTTCACTGCTCAACTGTCCTTCGTAGCGTAATGGATAAGTCTCTTGGCTACGATGCTAAGGGTCATGCGTTCGATCCCCGTTCGATCCAAAATTTATTGTTAGGAATAGGTCTCGAATAGGTAGGTAGGGTGAAGAGGAGGTGGGAGGAAAGAGACGGGAAAGGAAGAGAAGAAGAGAATAAAGGAAAAGTAAATTATTTTTCTCTTTCACCATTTCCTTACTAGATGTCGCCACCGTCGCTACTTTCCTAGTAGTTCTAATGCCGCCGCTAGGTTTCTCGTAGTGGTGGGGGGCTTGGTCGGGTCGTAATGTGTTATTTTCCCCACGAAGTAGAGCTGTTCAATAGGATAAGCACCGCTAGCGCGGGACAGAACAGAATACATTAAAGGCAGGGAGATTAAAAACCCATTTTTTGCCAAAATTGAGTTAGGTTTGGATCGAGTTATTTAGTTTGCCTCGCATTTGTGGATGACAATAATACCCTAAGTCCATCATTTAACATCACACAGGATGTTTGTTACAAATCCGTGGAAGCCAAAACGCCTCCTATTCCATGGAATTAGAGAGTTCTTACTTTCCATGCTTAATTTTCCAGCGGAGCAGAAATTGAGAAGTTAAAATGGAGTGAGATTTACTCAGTTATGATAGAACCCAAACTCCAGTAGTGTTTAATTCACTGTCGCTTTATATAACGAAAGTTTTCTAATTTTGAAGCAATAAATTGATAAAGAATGTATTTTTACAGGATATGAAAAGATAAACGCACAATATTTAAAATCAATAAGACAGATGATAAGTTTTTCTCTCTTCTATAAAATTTTGTTTACTAGAATTAAGGATTTTTAAAAATTCCCCTGCTTAAGTACCGGTAATAAATTGCTGTCTTCACTTCTGATATTTCCTGTTAAGTAAAGCATACGGGAAGCCAAAAGTGGTTTAGAGACCTCGTAAATTTGTAGTCTCAGCTACTATAATAAAAACTTCAGTAGTCGTTAACCCATAAAGGTGGGATCTTCTCCCTCCTCTAGGATCCAACCCCGAGAGCAATCGTAAAAAAGGCTCATACAGCGCTACGTCAAGTGGCGAAGAGAACATGCAATTGACCTAAAATTAGGATTTTCGCTGTGGCTCAGGGGATGCGTTCGCTCCTCTCACGCAACGGGCCCGAGTTCGATTCCTGGTCGTGAGGTTTTTTCCGGGTTTTACCCTCACCTGTGAGACAAATGTCAGGTAACTTTAGGCCCTTGTGGTCCCCGGATTTCATCTGGCCGTCATTATCATCTTCATTCCCATCCTCGCCTTGTTCGGAGTGAGTGTGTGTGAATGGCGTGTCTCGTCCTCTGTGTTCGTATTGTCTCGGAGGTGGCCCTGGCATTGGGCTGATCACTCATCCGGGGAGGCCCTCCATGTCCTTGTCAGGTCAAAATGTATGTCTGTGAAGTGATCCATAGGTCATTCCTCACCCTACAGGTCGCGGCCCGGTAAGGCCCAATCGGCGCGGGCCGCATAAAGGTCCCTACAAGGGAGAGGTAAAACTACGAAAGAGAGAGAGAGATTTAAACACGTCACTGTTCATATGATTGCCATAATGGATAGAATATATCAAGATATATCTTATGTGACGTCACGGAAGTAGGAAAAGTTAAACTCATGCTTCTGCTGAATTTCAAGATTTGTGCGTAGCCTATAAGAAATTATGCATCAATATTGAGACGAACGAGTAACTGATTTATTCACTAATGCATTCGAAGTTAACACAAGATTCGAGGTTTTAAAAATACTTGAACCTTTTCCTACGGGTATATGCCTATGCCGTAGAGGCGTATTCAAATTATTAGAAACGAAAGAACTACATAATTAGTAATTGAGGAATTTCAGATCCCTAAAAACAATTATAATAATATATTTTAATTTCTCTGGGGCATATCATTTTGAAGAAGGCTATGTAATTATAGAACGGAGTCGTGATTGTAATCGCACGAATGGCTTCCAGCTCACACCCTGACATGCACAAGGTATGTAGTGCAACTATGACCAAATTTGTTCCAGTTATAGGCCGATTAAAACACGTGTGGCTTTCATCCCAGTCACTTACGTCCGTTGGCAGTATGTAGAAGTGCGAAGGAATCAACAGCATGTATTGGGCGACTAGCTGCCGCAATGTACCTTCGTACGGATTACAATTAAATGCTACTGTATGTAATAACTTATGGATCAGTGCTATTTTTATAGACTCTTGAGAGAGAGAGAGAGAGAGAGAGAGAGAGAGAGAGGGAGAGAGAGAGGGAGGGAGAGAGGGAGAGAGAGGGAGAGAAAGAAAGAAAGAAAGAGAGAAAGAGGAGAGAAAGAGAGAGAAAGAGGAGAGAAAGAGAGAGAAAGAGAAAGAAAGAGGGAGAAAGAGAGAGAGAAAGAGAGAGAGAGAGAAAGGGAGAGAGCCGAATTTACCTTTAGAGAATCCGGAACTCGAGTTATATGTGACTATTTAGCGAATAATTACAGAATTAGGCACGTAAAGAATAACTAAAACAACAACAAAATGAATAAAACGCAATGCTAGTTGTGTCACTGTAAGCGAGAATGCGAGATCCGATGACGAGTCAATCGATATATTAGCGATGGTCGCGCTGCGTGCAGTTATTACGAACGCTTTTGATCTTGGGAAACAGCTGGTTTATATAACACAAGTGTACATAGGTGCGATGAAATGAAAGTAGTACCTATAAAACGCTAAAATTGTGACGATAGACACTTGTGATTGATTGAATTTGAATATTCTTAGGCTGGATTGGCCACCGATTCTTGAGCTGATTCATGCTAAATTAAAAAAAAGTCTTCGTTCAACATCCTTAATGGTGAAGTGTTCAGCGTAGCTTCTTTTAGAAGAGTTACGGCTGACTTTTTTCAAATCTACAATTTCGACTAATGTACGTTTACATAGACCTACTGAGCCTACGACGGTCATTTGGCCACTACTCCAGTCCGAACGAGGTTTTCGAGGGGTTTCCCTCGTTCTTAGGCGAATGCCGGACTGGTCAATAATCCCCCCAAACAGATACACGCACTACAAATCTCTAGAATACATAACTATAAGTCACTAAAAAAACACACTCGGGAAATATTGCACATAAGACATATCCGCACTTAGGTCTATCCTGCGCCAAAATACAAAGACACAAGTACACAGCCCAAACACGTCACACCATCGACATCCCCTACGGATGTACATAAGGGCACAATAGGTATACACACATCACATATGATTACCAAAATTTGGTTTGACCGGAGGTTTAGGCTTAATTACTTGGCACTCCGGGGGTGGTGGGCACACAAAAAATACTATTATTTATACTTCGTAAGCAGTAACGATAGATTTTTATAACCACATCCCAGACGAAATAGCATTTGTTTTATGTCATGAATATTGAATATTTTAAAAAAATACAGTACTATAAAATCTACTTCCTCCTGTCTACGCCTACCACCACACAGCATTCTAACTTCTACGAGGGCTAATTTTTTCAAATTCCAATGGGCCATAAAATGTAGACAAGTGTGAATCACAACATGATTTTATAACCAGGAGTCAAATACAATCACAGTTACATTTCCACATAGTCACGTGAAGATTAACAACTTTGTCATATCGGTGGACGAGCTTCCCAATACCCTCTTCATAAAAGGTTTCCGCCAGCGTATTGAGATATGTCTTCACGACGTTCTTCGTTGGTGTGGAAGCGCTGTCATACCAGATTTTGGATTTGTTTAGGGAGTTTGTGTGCATCCATTGTTTGGACTGTTCCTTTGATTTTGGATTGTCGTAACGAATCCACGTTTCATCCCATGTCACGATGGATTGCAAAACTCGTCCCCATGCCAAGAGACTTTCATCTCTCTAGACACCTGAAGAAAGATCTGGTAGGACAGCTCTTCCACACCAACGAAGAACTTCACAACGCTATGAAGACCTAACTCAATACGCTGCCTGAAACCTTCTGTGAAGAGGGTATTGGGAAGCTCGTCCACTGATATGACAAATGTCTCGATTTTCACGGTGACTATGTGGAAAAGTGACACCTGTCTTCATATTATGCCTCATCGGAGGTTGAAAAATAGCCCACGTATGATCATATCTTTAATTTGCATGAGCAAAATTATTTTAAAACGACTACGAGTTTTTTTTAATATGAAAAACTATATTAAGCCATCTCAATTATGAAAGTATTATTAAAGCATTATATCCTGTACATACTGGAATATACGATACGTCGATGCGCGTCTCGTCCTCGGCTCAAATATGTTTCGTTAATCCAGGAATCCGTCTCGTCCCAATTATTCTCATGCATCGACTGATCATCACGAGCTAAACCAACTCTCATGCACAGATTATTGGCGAATTGGTGGACTCTAAAAGGCTATTCATAATAATGTTAAAAAAAGTAGGCCTGGCCTTATCCAAAAGAAGGGGCTGTAGGTTTCATTTTGCTAAGGCTTGTGGGCGAAAATTCAGATTCTTGGAACGTCAAATGATCATAAAGAAAATAATAAAATTGGGGCCTGACTGAGCTGATGTTTTGGCTTTGTACATCTGAGGCAGAAAATAGTATCTCTTCGATATACCGCCAACCGCACTGAATGATCAACGACTGGCGAAATTTGAAAAGTATTTGACAGATACTTGTTTGCTTTTTCCCCCCTTCATTCCCACCGACAATATGGCCTGATATTTCTTCTGCACTGACCAAAACTACAAATGCTCGTGAAAATCCTTTCATTCACGCCTTGCCAATACTTTCTACTCTCCCCCATTTTTCCATAACTAGTCTACTGTCATAAAAGCTGTACTTGACTTTCAATCAGACACCTAAGTTAGGCGTCCACAAAAAGTTGCATTTATCAGAAAAGCACCTTGTTATGTTTAAGAAAGAATACTCACATTGGAATTTTGTACGGATGTCGCATAATTACACTTAAAATGAGACTTTGTTCTCATAAACATGTTACTTTTGTCAATTTTTAAGTCATAAAATGAACATTATTTTACTTACGAAATACAAGATTTTTCAAACACACCAACCTGCAAAATGGTTGCGCAGCCCAAATTGGGAGGGAATATTTTGTCTTTGTCTTATCTTATAACCTATTACCCCTTCTTAAACACCAGGGACGAGATGGGATTAACGCGCTGAAAATTTGATGGGTACGAACTGGGCTAAAGGAATAAAGCATCGAAATTTACGTTGGGACGGGCGATTCTGGGACGAGACAGGCTAAGCCCATACGATAGTCTGCAATTTATTTTTAAGTCTTCGGAAAAATGTTATCTAAAGAAACATGTTATAGGAAAAGAATTAAATTTACTCTTTAAAAAACGCACTTATACAGTATTTCAACCCGTTTATAAAAGAATGGGATGCAATTAGGGACTATGTCTACCTTTTTTCCATTTTAAAATCACGCAAACAGACATAGATCGGCTGAGCTTAATTTGTTTTCAATGTACTGTTTATAATATAAGTAGCCTATCGACATGAACATTATTACAGTATGTTCTACTCATATATTTTAAACAAAGATTTTAAAGGAGATAAGATAATACATTAGCTTATTGTTCGTAGCGGGATGTCGATTGATAAAACACATTAGACAGAACATTATACGGGTATATAGAACATTTGTTGATACAGTGGGTTTATATGAATGGCTAAACTAGCACAGAAGTTATAATTTTTCTGTATTTCTATTTTTTTTCCTTATCTACGTTGTGGCAACGATAATGTATATTTTATTGTGCACATTGGACTTCAAATGAAAATCTAGAACGCATGCAACAAAGTTAGTTTACTGCACGACAGTTCCACCATTGGAATTTATTCCTGGCGAAACATTTATCACGAATTGTGGTCCCTTTTTATGTTAAAGAGAGAAAAGTTTAAATAAAATCAGAGAGGATATTCACGAACACAAAATTTAATTGAAAGCAGGTGCGTATTCAGAGAGGGGCTGAGGGGGCTGCAGCCCCCCCCGAAACGTTAAGTAATGCTAATATGTTGCACATAATGACATTTTAATTTAACAAATATAAACATCCTGACTCATGAAATCCGTGAAATAGAACTGCTTTGTCTAAGTATTTACAAAATTCAGCCTAAAATAGAATTTTTACCTGAAATTTTTAAATATGCTACTAAAAAATGAGGTATGTTCTATCATTTAAGTAAGTTATTACTAGGGCCCGGGGGTTTAGCCACAAAAACATTGCATCAGGTTAGTGGTGACTGGGTTATAGCTCTACGCTACCTATCTTGTAAACATGAGGAAGGGGTGACTCGTCTTCAGTGGCGGACTTAATACTTACATCCAAGTTCAAGGACATGTGGTAACTTAGAGGAGTGTAGCTAGTCTAGTGAAATGATGGGCACAGCGTCATAGAATAGTTTGCACATTTAATCGTAAATCACCTAAACAAAATATATTTTCTAGTAAAACGAACATAAATATACACAACATATGCATTAATATATTTAGTAACATTATTCACAGCAAACGAAATATGCAGTAGTAAAACGAAAAAGAAATTGTCTGTGCATACACTTTGTTGCAGTGAATCAAAATATACATTTTGAAGTTTTCAAAAGAAAAAGATCTTCTATTTTCCTCCAAACAAGATCTGTATTGGGAAAACCTTCTCTTTACGTCGCATGACGTAACGGGGGTAAATTTAAATCAAGTTGAGGTATTAGTGTTTCCTTTGTGTGGGTTAATATCATATTCTCCTGTAGAACTTTCTAACGCATCTCGAAAGGTACAAAGAGTAGAAAATCCTGCATTTTTCTGGTAGAATACTTTTTAATTTCAGCTGTACCTGTAAGAAGTATTCCATCTTCAGGTTGACTCTTAGCTATAGACAATTCATCCACGAGTTTGATCGCTTGTACCATTTACATATTTCGTCTCTCTAGAAGAGTGACAGGCTACATCTAGTAGTTCCCCGAAATTATTCGCAATGAACTTGATATTAGGCCTACTTAATAGCTTTTCTGATGCAAAGTCTTTTGCTTGTTTTAATTAACGCATTTTTTTCGTCGTCAAGAATATTTAATATTTCAACAATCTCAAGGTAGTATTTTGCATAGTAGGCCTATAGGACAGCATCCAATCAAGTACACCATCTGGTCACAAAGGATTTCGGTGATAAAGGGATGTCTGGTTCAGCTTCTCTAAAGGTTCTTAGTCTCGCAGCCGATTTCAGAGAAATTTTCTTTACATGAGAAATGAAACTGTCTACATCTGAAAATAAGGATTGTACAATTTCAGCGACAATGGGGAATGCACGTCACATGCACCAGTCTCGGGTACAGCTTCTGTATTTCCTTAGCAGCTTTTTGCATATAGAGACCCCATCAGTAACGAGGAGGACATTTTCACGTTAACACCATCTGGCCATAACAGTAACATTCACTGCTCAAACAAGTTTAAAATGGTTAAATGGTTTATTCCTTCTATTAATTCTGATGTTAAAAGGCATCTTTCTCTCAGATGGTTTTCACTTAGCGTACCAACAATTACATGCGCTACACTCCTCACAACACAATCTGTCTTTTCGTCTATGGAAACCCATACTAGCCTATACTGTCGGACATGGTGTTTCTAATATCTTTCAGTACATTTTCGTATAGTCCATTTGAAACGTCGGAGGAGCAAACATAAACACGGGAGGGAAGAAGCGAAAAGCGTAGTTTACAAGATGTCGAACAAAGAAGGTATGGCAGTGTTTAAATTTAGTTGTCCTTACTTACGCCATTTTCCCACGCAATTATTGAGATTCTGCTAGCCTACTTAACTCCTCCATGCCCAATGTTTATTACCCTCCTCAACTCACAATATTTCGCAGTAACATTTCAATCACTTTAATTAAAATCTTTTTTGTGCATTATAAGTCTACGTATTAGTTGTACAAATTAAGCAGTATTTTTAGTATAGTAATTTTAAAACAGAATTTACACTTGGACAGCACGAAAATATGAAGATAATAATTATAATAATAATAACCATAATACGCAATAATAATAAACAATAAAAATAATAATAAGCATGATACGCTGTAATAATAATAATAATAATAATAATAATAATAATAATAATAATGAAAAGAATAGAACAGTACCATTGCCGAAATTAAGTTTAAAAGATTCATGAAGGTGGTAGTATTAGAACGCCTGTACGCATAAGGTCGATGATGAAACTTTATTTCCTATATCTCTAATCGATGTATGTGGATTATCATGCAGTACAGTTCTGTACATATTGATTATTTGAATTTTTTCACCACTACTTAATGCTTTACCTCGTGGATTTTTTTTTCACCGGTGACTGCATCTTTGAGCTGCCAGGTTAAAGATTATCCTCCATTTTGCAAAGTAGCACAAGTAAACTTAACTCCATGGCGCTAACATCCCAACCGCTGCGTCATCTACCATAGGCAGACGACAGACGGCAGGATTGGGGGCATATGGTCAGCATGCCGTCACCTACGGCCGTTAATGGTGGTTTCCATGACTGGAGCCGCTATTTCTCTATCAAGTAGATCCTCATTTTGAATCACGAACGAGGCTGAGTGCACCCCTACCAAACCTCCCTACCTCAGAAAAATCCGAGCAGGTACCGCGGATCGAACCCGGGCCGACGGATCTGTAGTGAGCGACGCTAACCACAAGACCACGCCGGCGGCCTAGCAGAACAAGTAAACTACTTAATTTCTAGTTCACTCACTACTCCTAATAGTGATAAATATAACACTACCACATTAACAGTACCGTAAAAAACAATAACGATGGCGATAATAATAATAAAATAGGAATAACGATGACAATAATAATAACAACAACAATAATAATAATAATAATAATAATAATAATAATAATAATAATAATAATAATAATAATAATAATAATAATAATAATAATAATATAATAACGGGTAAGAAGCAAAGATTCACTTCTGAAAGAAAACAAGACGTCGCAAATATACTATCACCAGACTCTGCGTTTACTTCAAACTAATACAAGAACAAGCGAAAGGTTGTAAACCGTGCTGGCAGGGGTGTGTTACTGTCTCAACCAATGAGAGCCAGGAAGAAAAGGTTACTGTCACAGAGAGGGTGTTTATGTTTGCTCCTCCGACGTTTCAAATGGAGTTATAGCACCGTTTCAAATATTCTTTGCGTAATCTGTTTCAGATGGCAACATTTTACCAGGAACTGTTTGAAATACTGATTTTCACAGTTTCCAGAAAAAAATGTTAGTGCTTACCATCATGTAGATCACTAAAAAGGTATTGTGTCTGTCTGATCTAAAATTTGATGTTGAAGGTATATTTCCTGCCTCTCTTTCTCTCTGTTTATACAATTCAACATTTTTAATGCTTCTTAGGCTACTTGCGAAATGCCTATGTTGTTTTATAAATTTATGGTAGCCACCTCTTATGTTTGTTGCACATAATTTACAAACAATATTCCGATCAACAGAGGAAAAATAATCACTGCCATCTTCAACCATAATTGCATCTGTTGTGTTTTCGGACGTCCTCGTTTATGCAGGTATGACTTCAGTCCTGGATTTGTCAATAGGCCTTATAGGCCGCGGCATAGGGGTGGCAGATTTAAGAGGTCGCTCACTTACTTTTACTTTATGACTGATTAATTCGTTTATTTCATTTTTCAATACCTACGTAACCTATGTTTAAATACTTAAAATTGTTTATTACCTACTAAAGGCCTACAAATGAGTGATTATGATAGGTGGGAACTTCTAGGAAGGAGGAAGGGGCGGTGCAAATAAAGTGGCCTGTACTTATGAAAAGTATAAATCCGACACTGCTTCATTCACAGCAGTATTCCTTGCCTGCTCTCCCCACCTAATGCCGCGTGTCGCGCGAGTTGTTTACTAACACAGAAATCTTGCTATGCCTTGTGCACCACTAACTTGATGAATTACTGGCTAAACCCCCGGGCCCTAGTTATTACTAAACGTTCTGTTGTTGACTGAATGGCATAATTAGTTTTTTTTTTAAATAGTAAGTTATAAGTTGTATAAATTACTTAATAAAAGTTTAAAAAAATCCCTTTAGGCAGGCCTAAAGGCTGAGGTAGATTTCGAAGTGCTTTTGGTTTAATTTATTGTCGCTGCGCAGCACTCTTCTTCTTTAGCCATGGCATGACCACACCCGTAATAATAACTGCAAAAAAGAGGAAAGAGCACTTTTTCAAACATTCAAATCTCGCCTTATATGACAGCTATCGAGAAACTAGTTATTGATTTGTAGATTACTCAGCAAGAGCTTTTCAACGATACCCCAAAAGACGTGGTTTCAAAAATTTCTTCAAAATCTACCTAAAAAGTAAAATGTTCCCTATACAGGCCATGGAGGCTCAGAGAGATCCTGAATGTTGAGGCTCCTAGTTTCTAGACATTCGTCACGTGAAGGTGGTAAGGTTGTCAGCCTTACGCACCGGCCGCCTTTACCCCCAGGATTGCTTCTGGTATTCATTTCTGTTGGAGGCTGAGGGCTATAGGGCCACCATAAGGATTATGCCAATTGAAAAACTCCAGCTACCTCATTGGGAAACGAACCCACGACCTTCCGGTTTGTAACGCAGCGCCTCAACCACTACGCTATGGCGTACCACATATTTAACTTGCTAGGTGCTTAAAATATCAGTATTAAGTCAAATGCACGAAATATCACGAAACTTGTTGGATTTCACGAATTGGACGAATTTATTGAGAAATGTGTGACAATGTTATTTAAAATTGTAAATAGGCCTATCAATGTTTGCTATTTCTTTCCATTTTTTAGTAGTCTGTTCCTTTAGGTTGATGGCAACTCTTTATTAACAAAAATTTCCCTTTAACTTCACATATGAGACAAATTAGAGAACTTATGGACATAAATGCATTCATGAACCACAGCTTTTTGTCTATGTTGAACATTACATGAGAATATTATAGGAGAAAAACTCCTTTGACACTGGAATTTGAACCCAGGATCTTTGGTAGCCCGTGCCACTGCTCTACCAACTGAGCTAAGCCAGAGTTCAATTCACAGCGCCAGCTGGAACCTCTCTCCTATGACCGACTGCCCTTAATGGTCTACCTCACTGACAGACAAGTTATGTCATATGCAGTACTGTGAGGCACACTAATTAGTGATTTTTGTGACCGGGCTCCCACTGTTATAGCACAGTAGATAGATATATAAGCATTCATGAACCACAGATTATTGTCTCTGTTGGACATTACATGAGAATATTATAGGAGAAAAATTCCTCTGATGTGGAAGCCCTAATAAAGTTGCTTGGCTATGTCCCCTCTATACACAGGTAAAATATTTCTGTGTTATTCATTAACACCCTATATAAAAAAGCTTATTTAGTATCTCCATTCACATCAGATATTAATCACAGTCCACCATAAGTGCAGTAGCTTAACTTAGAAATGAGACATACAGTCATTCTCTCAAAACATTCACTGCAAAATTTCATCAAAACTGTCATCACGTAGTCTTAAAACTCTCGGACTAACAGTTTTTTATGTTATTCACAAGCTAATAAACTGAAAGAAAGAAAGAAATGAAAGCTTAGCACAGGGGGGCGATTTGGAATATTTCAAAATGATCGAGAATTGATAAATACACTTGAACTATCCACGGTAACAGATTGGAACAATAGGAACGTATCCATGGATATTTTATATCTTTACTTCTTTTATATTCTTTACGTTTATTTTGATAGCATTTATGCATATTAGTTTTTCTTTATATTTATTCTTTTGAGAGCGTTTATGCGTTTTTTATATTGTGTTTTTTTTTTTTTTTTAGTTTTTTAGCTTATATGCACGTTTTTATTTTTTTTATTCAGAAGAAGTCACTTGTTGGGTCGCACACAGGCCAAAAACTATTGACTTGGACACCTTTAAGAAGTATGTTGAAGATCCGGCATCATCAAAAAAGATGAATGCAGATGAATTGTATAACAAACTGACACCTCGCTCTACAGTGGAGAGATTTGATGCTGCTGGTAAAGACAAGGGAATTGAAGGTCGTGCGGATGTGGCTGACAATTCTGGCTATGTATCTGGGTACAAGGAAAAGGATTCATATGATAGAAACATGGCCCAGACTCCAGGAAAGGATGGGAAGCCAACATTCAAATGAAAGTGTAATGAATTCTGTACCAAAAGGCACATCAGTAAAAGAAGAAGAAGAAGAAGAAGAAGAAGAAGAAGAAGAAGAAGAAGAAGAAGAGGAAGTTGGGAGGAGCCAGGCAAATTGCCTCTCTATGCAACTAAATAACTAGGAAGTATATATGGTGAAACGGAATGTACCTGTGGATCAACAGGTATACACAGAAGATACCGTTGGTATCTGCAACTCAAGAAACAACACAAGATGGTGGTGCTTCAAGAAAGTCTGGGTTCGAGACTACGGACTCAGCAATGCCGTGATGGCAAAAAGGTCTCTAAACAGATAGCTGTATCTGTTAAAAGCAGAATTTTACCGAAGAGGTATATATTAAAATGAAGACTGGGTAAGGAATAAGAAGAAAACGGCCTTCCAGTTCGTGTACAGAAGACGCAAGCCTTCAAATGAAGACACTGACTGGTTAATGGATACCCAGCCCAAGTCAAGGAGATGACGATCTTCCGGCTCCTAAGTCGCTCCGCGATGGTTCGACGTCGTCTGATTTACTACAAAGCACGTAGTAGCCTACCTGATATAACTGACTGAAGTTGTAACATGATGAAGAAATAAAAGTAATCGATTGTGTATTTCATCTTTTCTTCCTGTCTATACTACAGTAAAGTTGTCTGTAGATTTGTGTGTTTGGCCGGTATGACATTATAAAAGCTATTTTACTGATAACAGTCTAAAAGCTCAACTTTTATAAATGCCATTTTATCATAGTCAGAATAGTTCATGCAATTGTATAATGATGGCCACGATATGACGTCCGTGATTTCAAAAATCGAAACAAACAAATTAACCATCTAGACTCAAAATCCCGTAAACGCCAAATTATATTTTCTTTCTCTTGTACATCGCCAGATTTGTATGGATGGCTTAAATTGGTTTATTTATATGTGAGATTCAAAACCCCCTAAAGTACTATATAATGCCATGTTGAAAATCAGAGTTAAGTTCAAAAACCCCTCTATCCCACTCCTTTAAACTTCAAAAACACCTCTATTTTTGAATGGCGTTTAGGGGGTTTTGCATTTAATGCATTGCTGTTCTCTCCGGTAGCTAGATTGAGTTTCGTAAATGGGTCATTGGCCGTGATACTAAAGGTCCATATTAAGGGCTAAGAATTTGAAGGGCGTTTTGCCCATACTAAAAAAATTAACATGAAACATAAGAATATTATAGGAGAAAAATTCCTCTGACACTGGGATTTGAACCCAGGAGCTTTTGCTATTCGCGCCAATACTCTACCAACTGAGCTAAGCCAGAGTTCACTTCACAGCGCCAGATGGAACCTCTCTCCTGTGACTGATTGCCCTTAATGGTTAATGTACAGTAACATTCAAGGTAGATAATTATATATATATATATATGCATTCATGAACCACAGATTACTGTCTCTGTTGAACACTTATCTTGATACCTATTAATTGTATAAAGAAATATGTTTAACAAAAAATGTTCTTTTTAATTTTCTCTACGTCTTGACTATGCTAAGTTTCGATGTATCGCCTAATGTAATGGAGATAGCCGAGAAAAATTGAAAAATCCCTTTAGGCAGGCCTACAGGCTGAGGTAGATTTCAAAGTGCTTTTGGTTTAATTTATTATCGCTGTGCAGCACTTTTCTTTTTTAGCCTTGGCATGGCAAACCGGCAGTAATAAGAACTGAATTCGGTAAAGAGGAAGAGCCTACAATCATTTGATTTGACAACAAGAATAGGATATAATATTCTGGGAGGCCGTGCGCAAGATCAGCAATGAATAAAATTAGCAAAGCCGCTAAACAAGACAAAATTATGATATTAATTCTTTTAAGTGTTATTATTTTCAAACATTAAAATCTCGCGTCATATGATAGGTATCAAGAAACTATTTATTGATTTGTAGAGTACTCATCAAGAGCTTTTCAACGATACCCCACAAGACGTGGTTTCAAAAGTTTCGAATTTTCATCCCCCCACCCCCACCCTCACTCGAACCCCCGAATCGTTGGTGTCACTGTGAACTCCATAGGGAGTACTCTAATTTATTCAAACAAAGTTTCCCTCTATACTTCATATGGGCCGAGATAGGCCTATACATTTTTAAAAATTTCAACCCCTCCCCCGACCACCTCCTTGGGCCAATTTTGCTCATTAACGAACTTGTCCGAACTATTGGGCCTAGAAATGACATAATCAAATTTGGTTCAAATATCTTCAAAATTACGGCCGCTAGCGTGCCCTGGCTGAGTGGTAGAGAAGGCCTTATGGCCTTAACTCCGCCAGGTTAAATAAATAAATAAATAAATAATAAATAAATAAATAAATAAATAAATATATATATATAAATATCACAATTTTTTTCGAACGGGCGGTGGTTTCGTACTTAGGGAAGCATGAATTGTAAAGATATGAAAGAATTTTTTGAAAATCATGACATGGTATCGATCGCAATAGGTAGATTTCGAAGAAAAATCTACCTAAAAAAAACAAGGTTATTGCAATAAATTTTAGTAAATTGAAAACTATCGAATAAAACGTTGCTTTAATATTATACAATCGGTTACAAAAAATAGGCTATGTACTATCAACAACTTGTATAGTCGGTTCCCAAAACATTCACTTACCCAAATAGCTGAACATTTTTGAATTAACAGGCATATGCACAATATCTAAAATATGACATAATATAGGCCTACTGTTAGAAATGTAAGAAACTGGTTAAATATGCTCGAATATTTTAATATCGAGCAAATATGATGCATTATTGCAAAACTAACAAAATATGCAGCATTAAACCATCAATTTCGTGTTATTTCTTTGATACCTTGTACATTCCAACTCTAGCATGTGATAGGTTGCTTTATTTAAAATATTATTTTCATAAACTTCCGGGGCCTAATGATAACAGTGATAGACTTATAGCCCCTCCCGAAAAAATATCTAGTAATCATTTTAAGCTATGGCAATGAAACAACGAAGTATATATTTTTAACGTAATTTGTATCATTTGTACATGGATAATGTATCGGGGAAGACAGACGTAACACATTCCCAATCAAATAAGTGTTACGGGCGGAATGATACAAATGCAATGTTTACTTGCACTGGAACATCGATAAGGAATAGACGAAGAATGGGTAATCGTATTACATAAACCGTGAATGAATGAGTTTTACAAATTAATAATTAATATTTTATGGGCAAAACCAAAATTTGAGGGAGCAAATTAGTAATTAATATTTTATGGACAAAATATGCGGGAGCAATTACGTTGGCCCACTGGTAACTTAAGTCAAGAAAAATGGACAAGGTAGAAATATTTAAATTGAAAAATTATAAAATTGGAAATTGCCTTAATTCCGGGGCCCGCGGAACAGAAGTTGCAAAACACGAAACCTATTGATACGTGCCGACCTGGCGGTATCGGAACTGGGACGCAGGGTGCTGGCAGACAGAATATCGATTCCCCGCCACAGCAGCTGATGGGCGCGGCGGGGCGCGTCTGGAATCGATTCCGTTGGGGTTTTTCTCAGGATCTCTCACCTCATGCAACGTGAGCGGTTTCTCTGGTTTCCGCTTGCAGTCGAAGCGTCCGTAGATAGCGGCGTACTTGCGGATCTCATCCATACGCCGGGGGTCGTCCTCGGACATGTTCATCACCATCTGTAACCAAAAAATGACAAATCATTCAATGGACAAAGACTACAAAGTTTACACTACATTGATAGGCCTCCTGGTACAAAATGTTAATGTACTGATATCTTCAATTCCAATTCTTATAAGTGTTTTACCCGAGTTTAGCTACGATTTTCGAGAATTCAAATCTATAAATAAAGAAAATGCATGCACCGAGATAATATAATGCTATTATTAAAAAATAACCATATTTTTTTCTAAAATATTAAAGGAATTTACATTATTCTGTATGAGATTTTTCTTCATTTAAAATTATTTTCTTTTATTTTGCGGATATTTTATTTTTATTATTTTGATTATTCATATTATTTTATTATTTATTTTATTGTCTCGGTCCTGTAAGGCCCCGAGCGGCGTGTGCCGCACAAACGACCCTACAGGGGTGGAAAAACGTAATTTTTTTTGTTAATGCTACTCTTCTTGTTTATTATGTCGTTTGGTATTATATTATTTTAATTATTAATTTATAAAAATTATAACTTTTACAATATTTTATTTATAATAACTTATTAATATTATATTACTTTTTATCATTCAACAGTATTAATTTATTAATAAATTATTTATTTATTTATTTTTTAATAGTTGTTAATTGTACGTGTGAAAGTAAAGTAACTTACGTTAGACTTACAGGAAGAAGTTTTATAAAAAAAATCTGGAGCAATAATAGTAACAGTGGAGGAAAAAAACGTTGGTCTACTGTTCCGAATCGAACTTCAAATAACACGAATTGATAGGCTACATTTTTTACTACCTCTTGAAACTTTTGTGTACACTGTATATTACGCCTACGTACGAATAGACTATATGATTACTCGGATAAAAACGCTCGCTGCCTCCCTATCATTCTTTTAAGGGGTTTAAAAATTAATTTCGCTTACAGCTCCGGAAAATAATATCTCGTATGTGTTTTCATGTTTCACCGGAATTAATTAAGAATAACAGGAAATAAATTGATAAAAACGGAGATATATGAACATTTCCACGCGAATTTAATAAAATAATTACCGCTCTGAGACATAAAGGTGATCACATGCGATATAATTATGGTATGTACAAAACGAAGTATAACGTTTACATCTGGGTAGGAAAAAAAACTGTATTGTACAGCCTGGAGCCCGGAATATGGAGGAAATATTGCTCGTATGCTCTCTAAATATTGTTATTGCACATGCGCCAATATTATGATTTATCATAGAATTTGTATGCTCGCTCGGAGCTAGTGACATGTCCTGCAGCTCCACAAACAACGATTCTGATACAGATATTTTTCTGCTATGGAAGGGGGGGGGGGAAATATCAAAGTATGCAAACATAGGCAAATTACGGTACTAAAATAACTCTTACGTATCTGACTATTTTTTAATTCAAGAGAAGGCGTTTAATTTCTAGAAATGTATATCAATGAAAATAGTTAAAAGGAATCAATGGTTACTGTATTTTCTTAAAATGTAACAAGAACAATTTAGCAAAATAAATCCTCTTTGTCAGTGTTACTGCACAGAATATCGCATTTGAACTTATTTTGGCCAGTATTATTTCCAGTACTTTGTCAGATTTTGTAATTAACTCATTATAATAAGACCAAATTATTATTATTATTTTGTAATATGTATAAACTTTACTGATGGAGTGAAAGAGATGACCTTATGACCTTGCATTCGCCAGCATAAATAAATAACTTAAAACTCATAGCAAAATCAGGTTCTACTTGGTTTTTTTTCCCCCTGCTTTCGTAGCATCTGGGGTACGCCGTAGCGTAGTGGTTGAGGCGCTGTGCTACAAACCGGAAGATCGCGGGTTCGATTCCCGATGAGGTCGTTGAGATTTTTCAATTGGCCTAATCCTTGTGGTGGCACTATGGCCCTGGGGTCAACTCAGCCTCTAACAGAAATGAGTACCAGGAGCACAGATATAGAGGAATAGATCGGCAGCGTCGTATCCTTAACTGCAGGTAGCAGTGAAGCCGAGTCAGGGGCGAAGAGGGGCAAGGGAAGCAGTGCCGACGCCATATTGGTATCACCAACGTGTCCGCTTAAATACCACGTATTCATTACGGAAAATTGTTTTTCTTCCTACATAATCCCGAATTTATAGTGAAATGGTGAACCACAGTGTTGTTTGGGAATCCCTGTAATTTGAAATACATACTATACCACTATATTGGCGGTCAAATTAACATTCACTTATAAATTTTTCCAAATTACTATTGTTAAACTGGGCCTATTACATCTATTTTCATTCAATACTGGTTTGAGGAATATTTGTCTGGGGAATCTTCAGCGAACGGGAAAGCAACTTTAAAAAACAAAATAAAAAAATATATAGAAATATAAAAAAACATACGAATTTTGACCCATTCATTTTACAGGGAATCATGAAGGCCACTCTTTAGAAATCTACATATATTAACGTTTCTTTCAATATATTTACTAGAGCTTCTAACTCATGTACACATTAATTTTGACCAATACAACACACAACATACTCACGAACACAACACCAGAAACAGAGTTGTTAAAATTCTGTTCCCATAGATTAACCCTCCTAGAGCATACACCACAATACATGGGCATAAAAACGTACAATAAAATTTCAAACGAAACAAAAGCATTACATAGCCGACTATTCAAAAATAACAATAAAACTGGATTTGCAAAGACCATATTACTCAATCAGAGAATTCCTTGAATATGAGGTTAACATATAATTATAATAAATAAAAAAAAGTGTGCGTGGAACGCCACGCGACAGAAGTGAAACTAGTTTTAATTTTTGGATTTTTTTCAATTTTGGATTATTAGATTTTTTGAATTTTGAAATGCTGAACTTTTTTAATATTGGGTTTTTGGACTTTTTAAATTTTGGATTGTTGGACTTTATTAATATTTGGTTTTTGGACTTTTTAATATTGGATTTTTTCGAATTTTTAAATTTTTGATCTTTTACTTCTTTAAATTTGAAATTTGGGATTTTTTATTTTTGGATCTATTTTATTTTTTGAATATTTTAATTTTGGATTTTTAGATTTTTTAATTTTCGATTGTTTAGTTTTAATGTTTTGATTTTTTAAATTTTGGATTTTTAAATTCTGCGTTTTTTGAAATTTTGGATTTTTTTATTTTTAAAATTTAATTTTTTTAATTTTAGAATTTTGGATTTTTTAATTTTGGATCTTTTAATTTTTAATTTCTTGCATTTTTAATTTTGGATTTTCGATTTTTAGTTTTTGGATTTCTAAATTTTGAATTTTCGATTTTTTATTTTTTTAATTTTGGATTTTTAGGTTTCTAATTTTGGATTTTGTAAATTTTGGATAAGCCTAATCATTGAGTTGATTGTTTTCTGTCCAGTCTATTCCGTCACAGACCCACTAATTTCGTGACGATTTTGAGCGGAACAATTCCGTGACGATTTTGTCCGTAACGCAACTTTGGGTTAGCTCTCGATTTACTCCCACCGCGGCTAAAGAAGTTTCACTTCAAAATATAGTAAAAGAAATCATTCCATTTTCAAGCAGTCATTAATAGCATTAGAAAAATAATTACATTAGTGTTAGATTTTCCTTATTTGTAATCGTGATTTACAAGTAACATAGTGTAGGCCTAAGCTAGAATATTCCTAGTTAGTAACTTTAGCAAGTAAGCTCAAATTTACGAGTCACCAGTTTACCAGCCAAAGCTGAATAATTGTAAAAGATATGTGACTATTAATTAACATTAACATCAATCCTATAGAAGCTTCTTCTGTATACAGATTTAAGACTAGGTATTACTTGCACTTTGGCACGTTTGTTACATCAGTTTACATGATTTTATTATAAGTTAGTACATAAGGGTGACGTCTACTGCTGTAATGGCACTGGATTGTGAAGTTCAAATTTAAACAGCTTTAAAAAACATTTCTTGTTTGATTCCCGCGCCCGCTTCCCTTCCTTTCGTCAGATTGTTGGTGATCGCAATATGGCGACGCAGCGAACGCGTTGGCTTCAGTCCCTCCCCTTACGCTGCCGATCTATTCCTCTATATCTGTGACCAGGAGCAATCCTGGGGGTAAAGGCGGCCGGTGCGTAAGGCTGACAACCTTACCACCTTCATGTGCCGGATGTCCAAAATCTGGGAGCCTCAACCTACTGGAACCCTCTGGGCCTCCATGGCCTGTATAGGGATCACTTTACTTTTACTTCATAGCATCTATAATCATATTCATTTATTGCCCAATCATATATGGCATGGAAATGTGAAATGAAATTAGTCTATACACAAATACAGTAAGAACTGGTCCGGAACTCATCAGAAATCTATATTTTCCCTATTTTGAGGGGTTTAGCGCTTAGTGTGGAATTGCAAGCAGTACCGTCAGCTAAATGAAATTTCACCAGTCATATTATTATTATTATTATTAGTATTATTGTAAAAATAGATGAATATAATGAATATAAGGGTGGTTAAGAGATTGAATTTCCTCCACCAAGAATACGGCCCTAGTCTAACTGATATTCGAACTTATTTCCCAAGCCCGCGCATTAACACTTTCCTGATTAAAGTCTATGTATAGAACTTAAGAAAATTTGGGTAAAATGGGATTAGAATCCGGATTATGATTTTCTCTATTCCGGGAATAAAGGCGGTTGGTGCGTACATGTGCCAGGCTACATGTGCCTGATTTAAAAAAATACGGAAACTTCAATTTCCTGCAAACCTAAGGACTTATGTCACCTGTATAAACCTGTATGAACACTTTACTAGCAATTTATATAAACTTAACTTAACTCCGCGGCGCTACATCCCTGGAGGGACTTGGCCTACCACCCGACCGCTGCGTCATCTCCCGTAGGCAGACGGCAGGATTGGGGGGCATGTGGTCAGCATGCCGACACCCACGGCCGTTAATGGTGGTTTTCTTGACCGGAGTCGCTACTTCTCTATCAAGTAGCTCAAACATAGAAAAGCGGAAAAGGAAATGAAATAAAAAAGGAAATAAAGACAGAAAAATAAGAAATATTATATTATATATGACACATTGTATATTATATATAAATAATACATGTTTTATTTTTCTATCTTAATTTCTTTTCCCTTTCCCCTTTTCTGTATTTATTTTTATTCATTTACCAATCCTATTTCGTTCCTTTCTTCTTTCAGTCTTTGCTAATTATTTTCTTTTTCCCTATAGGCCTATTACTGACTTAACCAACTTTGAAAATATAATTACTTTGGTGACAAAAAACGATATACTGAATTTGTATTTTCATTAAATTAACGGTATAATAAACTATACAGTGCAAACTGTAGCCTACTTCGAAGTATACGAATCTATATTGAACTCATAACGAAACTATCTTTTTTCAAGAATAAGCTAATTAAGAGTCTCCAAAAAAGTATGGCTTACTTGGAGACATTGGGTTTTGCTAGTAAATTGTAATTGTCACTTAATCATAATTTTGTTACGTTGGATATAAGAGTAAGTTAGCAAAAAGCTCAGCCTCCTAAGAGAAGGTCTGTATATCCCATCTTGACTTTCCACCACTCCAATATGCATTTATTCTTTGGTTTTGAAGCCATATATCAATATAATTGTACTTATTCAGAAAGGACTGCCGAAATTACAAACTTCGAGATGCATAGGTTCATGTGATTTGTATGCACATTCGTTCAATGGAAGGACATGTTTTATGCATGAAGAGTATTTATTTATGTATTTGTAGGTCTATGAACCTATCAAAGATGTAATAGTTACTATTTCATACTACAAACTGATAACATTAATAACTGATATACCCCGTAACCAGAAAAGTCAAAACTAGGTAATTTGTTTTTGCTTTGAATTGCTTGCTATCCATTGTATTTGTTTCTTGTGAGAATTTATTATATGTACTATGAAATGCTGTCTGAACATGTGAACGTTTAATGGAAATTGATTTTATAGCATATCATTTACATCTTTCTCAATTTAGCAATTGCTCAGAAACAAAACTTATTCGGCACGGAGAGCCGAAGATCCTGGTTCAAATCCCGGCTATGGCATTGAATTTTTCATTCTGACTTCACGTGTCCAAAACTTATTCAACTTCACAAGTTTAGAAATAGAAGAAACAGAAGGAAATAATACAAGATGGAAACATAAAATATATGAAGATTGCATTATTACAGTTTATGGGTGGCTGGTGGCATAATACGTATACCTTTTTACAGATCTGTGGACTAATGTTAGGCCTATAATTATTGTTGGGCACGTAGATGGTGTCTACAAATGGAAATGGACTCTGTTATTGCTGTTTGTTCACTTAGGCCTACTAGCTGTGCTTTTTAAAAATCAAGACTACAATCTTAACTCATTCAGTTTATTCTGTAGCATAAGGGGGTTAATATATAAAACTACATCATTTACTAATATCAAACTTCTATAATTTGATAGTCTTGTTTGTTTGTTAGTTTATAGGCCCATGCATGTATCTGTAAAAAAATATGTATTTTATTTTGGTTGCTTGTTCGTACCAGTATGCATGACAGTTATAGATTATGAGAGTTAATTATTTAATATTTTTGTAAAAGTTTTTAAACATTACCTATGGTAGTATTTAGGAGCCTTCTACTCATGGTCAAATTTTTCTGTTAAATGTATTGTGTGCCTCTATTGTATATATTTCACAACATCATGCTACCTAATGATAGATTCTTATATGCTATCTATCGAGCGATTTATAGCATTCATGCTGCTGATAGACCATTGTGCTGTATGCAAAGAAAAAAAAAATTCTCTTAAGTTGTTTAGCATGTCTCTTACAAATAATGCTAAACTTATGACTGTGGTAGCTGCAATATTTTGTTGTCCACAAGAGAGGGGAGGGAGAGAGAGAGAGACAGAGAGAGGGAGGCACATTTTGCTAGTTTATTTCATGAAATAAAATCAAGCAGTAATTTAATTTAAGTTAATTGTACAAATACATATTTAATTAAATCGTAGTTACAGTATGTTAAAGTATAGGCAGGGCCATTTCTTTCAATAGGCTATAACAGGCTGCATCTTAGGGTGGTAAATTTTGAAGAGTGGCAGTTTTATATTTCTAGAATAAGGGGGCATACAATAACTTGAACAAATATATGCCTGACGAACGAATACTCCCTTCTTTCTCATACTGATGTTGCAATTAGATGGGCAACAAGTGTTCATCACTCTTGGGATATAGTACTCTTTACTTGCCTCAATATTTTCTGGCAACTCATTTTCTGTAATGCTGGCCAAGCAATATTGTGGAAACTTGCTTTTCGATATGTAGATTAACTGAATAGATGGGCAACAAGGTATTTAGATGAACAAGAAATTCTCACTGGTTTACAACTTGGCTATCACAGTTGCAGTTGTAATAATTCACAAAATGATCATCAACTGATGGAAAAGGCATCTGTGGGTAGATCTTATTAAGAATAAAAGACTCTGGACTTATAACGTGTAATGAGAATTACTTTACCATGGTGCAAGAAACGATATTGAATTGTTGTATAACCTACACACAGGCCCACGGAATCTACTGTACCAGCTGAGCCATCGATTTTGGACTTTACAAGGACTGAAGTTGAAAGAAAGAATACCAATATCCCTGCTGCTATGTGATTAGCCATTTCAATTAATTTTTCTTTACTCCAAGATATTTGTCTTGAAAATCACAAAACGGAATAGCACATTCATGTATATAGCATCCGTAAACTCAGACTAATCTAGCAATATTGTCATGTTTCCCATTTCAGTTGGAAAATCTGGTAACCCTCAGCAATTCTTAAGGCAACACGAAGCTTGTCAGTGCAGCAGCGTTGGATAGCAAGCAAGTAAAGGCAATATACAGCCAAACTTACTGGTATTCAAAACATATTGCTCCACATTTTCTGACCACGCTTGGCAAATATATTTTCAATAATAATTTCAAGAGAATTGTTGTGCCTTTGAATCATGTATTTACACTCAGATGTTAGTTGTGAGTTTACGGTGCGGAGGTGCATATATGTCTGAAAGCTGAATGGTTCACAAGCTGCTTGTGAATTGTTCGTTGAAATTACTTTTGCAGCGAACCTCTAGCAATCCATGACCCAATATGAACCGAGAAATCCTTCGTGTTCAGCAGAAAACACATAGGAAATGGTTCGAAGTGACTGGTTTAAGCTTAAAACACCATCCCAACCATGCGAACTTCAGGCTCGCATGCGGTTCATGAATGGTTCGGCTCGCAGATGTGTAAGTATCTTAACCTAAACCTACCAAAAAGAGGCCATATTCATCTAGTATGTAAGTTAGTAATAATAACTATTACAAAATAGTTTAGAATAGCGGCAGATACAGATAGACTGCAGGTGGGAAATTTCCAAAAACAGCCGTGAGTTTAGTCATTTAATGTCAAATTGCATAAAATGGGGCAGTTTTTTACCTTCATATCTTCGATCTAATAAACTAACACAGGTGCATTTCTTTCCATTTAAGCTCTTAAGTTTCGGAATTTTGAATTCATTAAAATGATGCATGCAAATGTTTTTTCACATAATGCATCTAAAAGCTCGAAATGCAATATTTTGTAAGTTATTCGTTTGGTGAATTGAATTATTATTATTATTATTATATTACTTTTTTATGAATCAAATATTGAAAGTTATATATCAATACAAAATCAATGTTTTAAAAATCTGAAAAAAATCCTGGCAAGTGTTCTCAATAACCTCATAAGTCAGAATAGGAATTCTAATAGTTCAGTGGTGATTAAAATACTTTCAAATCAATGCAGCGATTTGGAATAGCGGCAGTAACTGCAGAATCCTTGATCCAGCACCGACGGCTTCCACGTTGACTCTGGCTGAATGTTGCAATAGTATAATGTAAGGGAAGCACAGCTAGCTTACAATTTTAGTCACACAATAAAATGTCTTCAAAATATTTTTAAATTATGCACTTTAAATGAATGTTTCCATTCACACTTACTTTAAATTGTTACTTGTCTACCTTCTTTCTCGGAAGAAAATTATTTGACTAGATCTTTGTTTTTTTAAAACAAAATGAAAGAATTTAACTTTCAAGTAGCAGTTACTAGTTTTTGATCTTGACATTGCTAAATTTTGTGCTGATTCAAGGGAATAAATGAAACTGATATATTAGAAATGGTTTCGTGCCCCAATCAAACAGTTTTTTTCAGTGCTCGACCAGGTTGTAGGCTGGCTCTAGAAGGAAGACTTTTTAACAGTTCCTCCTTCCCATCACTGGACCTTATATTTTAGTATATTTTTATCCAAGTTTTGAGCATCATTCACAAAGTAAGTATTTAGATTTTGAGATATTTATACTGGGTCCTTGATGGATTTATTATCTACCACTAGTTTGACCAAGGAAATGTTTTTGGAATTTCAGTAACTCGTTAACAATTTTCTATTACTGTCGGGTACCTTTAATACTCAAAAAAATGTTTGTATAATATTCTCAATTATTTTTTTAATACTGTAACTACATTACGAAATCATTTATATTCTATTAATGTACTCCCTGAAGAATGTAATGACTTGGTTTTCTTGTACCATTGATCTTTACTTGAATCATTTCTATAAGCTCAAAAGTTACAATCTGATTACAAGAAGAGCAAGATGTCTCCTTAGATGGTATCTTTGTTTGTTTTTTAAATACCGGTAATCTAAAAATTCATTATAATAAATATCTGGATCTTCGGATGAACATACATAAAAGTGTATTATTAAAATAATATGATAGTTTTGTGTTATCAAATCTACCTGAATCTAGTTTGAATATGGTAACTTGAAACAAGATCTAAAATTAGTGTATTGCGATCAACAAAGTCTGACATTATATTACCTATTTTTACTATTGGTATCGAATTTACACACTTATTCATACAATAACGATTTATTTCCTTCCATTCTAGTTGGTCATTTATTATAATGCATTAAACTAGTTTTCTGTTAATGCAAAACATAGTGCAGTCAGTTTCTTTACTGGAAGAATATACACTGAACCTCTCTTTTATTAAAATTGATTCCAGATCATTTAAGAAGTTTTCATACACTGATTCATAAGGATTATAGACTCTATTTAGTGAAGGGAGTTCTCGCATGAAAACATTCTTGAAAGTTCTTGAGTTATCAAGAGTCATGTACAGCACAACAAACTTAAAAAGTTGAAGTCAGCCTATATTAAAACTTGTTAAATGATAACCACATGCTAGACAGCTTAGAAAACACACTTGAAATTTTTCACAGAAAAACAAAGGGCATTTGGTTAATACCTTAGAATCCTTGGAAATTTATATAAATAAGAACCTAATAGTGAATATGCTAACGTTGGATAACATGCTGATCAAAGGTTGGTAATAGCTGTTAAGATGTTACATTTACATTCATCTCTAATATTTATTTTACTAGGACTGAAGACGACGGATTAATTGTTGAAATGCATATTCACAGAACAAAATATTAATAACTCCAGGGTTTACATAATAGCATTGGATCTTCTCTACTGTATCTAAAAGAATATTTAGATTTCATATAGGTTAAAGAACCTGGGATTTTATGTTTTTATAATAATAATAATAATAATAATAATAATAATAATAATATTAATAATAATAATTGGCCATACACACCAACAAGATACACTGTACAGCCAAATTTTTCTTTCAATATTTTAACTAAACTTCAGAATTTTAGAATAATTTCATTGCTTTTAACAAGAGTGTAGAAAATACTTCTGAAATGTTTTACTAGAGTAAGTTTCAAAATTGCAGGCCTGATTTTAATATGTTCTACAAGACTGTATTATATTAATTATCTAATATTGTAATAAAATTACTGTAAGCTATTATGTAACACACCTAGTATATCTAAATTATTATTTGAGAGTATATGGTGGAATAATATACCAATGTATAAAATCCCCTCCTCTCAAAGAACATTATGAAACTCATTAACACATAAAAAGTATTTGATTGATCATTTCAATTATTTGGAATTATAATGGAATATGACACATTTATGAAATGAGAGAAATCAGAATGCCCTACTAAACTAATATCACTATTCATAAACCAACAAACCTGTCACTAATATTACCATTACTAACTTAACTGCCAGCAATGTACAAGAAGCATAGCCGGTCATCCTGCTTCAGTGAAAAACAAAAAGCAACACACTGTGCATGCAAACCTGCATATTGCAAGAAGGGGTCCTTTAAATTGTGACTTTGTTGTCTTTTGAGGCTATCTTTCAAAGTGCATGGCAAAATATAGTTTGAGGTTGCACAGCAGCAAAGCTCCACCCAGTCTCGCTCGGTTCTCCTACTTCCCCTGGCCACCTAGCCTTTCATGCACCTTTACCCTGGCTATGAACCTGCTCAATGCAGCTCACTGTTACAATAAGATGTTACAAAAACGACCTTTGCACTAGATAAAAAATACGATCACCAGAACCTCTTTAGTGTTAAGGGGCTGTCACACTGGATCGATCAAGCGACAGCGACCGACCGACCGATATAACAAACCTATAGTCAGCAGTGGTACCAGTCATATAACAATGATCGCCAGCGATCAACAACGAGCGAGAGGAATCAACTGGTCTGTGTAATGAAACCTGTCCGTTTTTCAAGCGACAGTCGATGGCAAATGGTGGCAGCACTCTGAAGCTTCGTACCCACCTGGATTTCAGAATTGATGCTGGAAGATTTAACTTACACAATAATGTCATTTTAGACTCATATTTGAATGAAATAGAATTGTGCGATTCATTTAAGGCACTTAAAACGATATCTTCTTATGTAATTTAATTGTACAAATACAAATTTACAGCACCTAGCGGTAGCCGATCGAACTACAACAAACCTCTTCGCTCGGCCGACTGATGAAGCTTGAAGTAAACAGATGTAGCCTGAGATAGTAGGCATAGTATTAACCCTACATCCCAACACATGTAATATGATATTGTGCAGGAGATAGGCAGACGTAGGCCTAATAAGGTAATATACTTTACCTCTAATATATAGTGATGAGTAGACATAGTAAAATCACATAGGTACATAACCTATAATATTTCCGATGATCGATGACGCTCGATGCAGTGTAACAAGGAACATAAATTTATTCGAGAGCGCTTGATGGCAGTCGGTTGCTCTTGATCGATCGATGCTCAGTGTGACAGGCCGCTTACTCAGGACCTGCCACATGACAAAATGGCTATTTTTCATTTCATTTCATGAATTAAAGCTCTCTAAACTTAAATAGATGAGCTTTCACTTCATCGCTTAGCAATTACTCATGGCATACTGGTTAAAATGCTGTTTCGAAGGTAGCAACTCGGGTTCAAATATTGCTCAATCCAAAATTTACAGTTACAAATAGGTAGATAGGGTGAAGAGGAAGTGAGAGAAAGGGAAGAAAAGGTAGACACAAAAAGAAGGAATAAATTATTTAAGTTTTCCCCATTGCATCTTCTGATTACTAGATGGTGTTGCTAGTAGTACAAAAGGCGGCTGTTACCTTCCCAGCCAGGTCCCATTAATGAGTTGGGCAAGGGCCCTATCTCCTTGACATTACAATTTTCCTTTTTTGGAAATCAACATGTCATTAAATGTACTTACTTTTGTTAAAATGATTTATTAAAAGGCGAAACTAGTCGTATTTTAAACTTTTTCACCTATAATTACCTACTTTCAATTCATTTTTATTACGCATAAAACACGCCAGCCATATTCTGGTTCTGAGCGAAGCAGGATACCAACTGACCTCGTATAATGCCGCAGCAGGGGGCCTTGTACCCACCTCTGTATTAAGATAAGTTAAGATAAGATAATCTAAATGATGCATTATACTAACCGCGCGAAGCAGAGGCGGCAGGTTTCCAAAATGTGCCATATATCCGGGGTGGGTGTGCAAAGAGAGTTAAGTCCACTTTCTTGTTACTGAGAATTAGAGTGACTTAACACACTATACCAGCCCAACATAGCTGGTATAGTGTGGATAAAAAGATGGATAAACCCATGAGGCACACATCCATAACTACCCGAAACGTTAAGGGTATATATACGTGAACAACCACAAAAAGATAAAAAAAAAGCAGGTTCTAAAATATTAAAATTTTACAAGAAAATGAACTCAGAAGTGGACAAAAATTACAGGATCCTATAACAACCCTTACTAGAACATAACTAGCAGAAAAAAGTATAAAAAATTGACCAAGTTTATTTTGAATTACACGTTTTATAGGAGCATGAAAAAAATTAATTCAGATGCACTTGTCACTTCCTTATAGGCATAACATTTTTCTGGTTTCTCTGACGCCTTTTATTTTTTAATGCATATAATGAACATATTTTTCTACAAAGTAGACTACTTTTATACAGCTAAAGTTATTATTTTTAATGCAATTAATTGTTATATATCGCATATAAAATATTTTGAAATTTGATCAATATTTCATTACACATTTTCTTTAATTTTATACCTATGGGCATTATTGTAGTCTACTTTATGCATATATGCATGTAAAATTAGTGTAAAAAATGTCAGCCTTCTATCTCTAATGGTTGTGGAGCTACCTAACAATATGTGTGTAAAATAAGAGTTACCGAGAAATTCAATTTTAAGTTAATAGAGAATTTCTCATCTGACCTTTCTAAGGGTGTGGCTCAGAGCGTGTAAACATATTTAAATGTCCATTTAAATGGCACAAATAATTTCTAAACCTATATAAACTATATATCAATGGATGCAGAAAATTCAGCACAATTTTTTAGTGCTATAAACAAAAAAAGATAAATTTCAAAATAATTCACGTACCGGTACATATACCCTTAAGTCATGCTAATATGTTGCACATAAGGGCACTTTAATTTCTCAGAAAGTAGAGAGTTCAATTGCACATTTTGACTTATAAAAGATGAAATGCGTTATTCTAACGTGTTCAGTATAATTGTGTGCGATAATTAGGGCTCAGAGGTTGATGATATGTCATCTCTTTTCTGAGACATCACAGACAATGCAGGATGTAGTATAAGTTCGTCTTCCGTCAAAACAAACAATAATACCTTACTCATATTTTGCATTTTATTTTTTACCAGTCATTTTTAGGAAATTTTCATTTGTTCGTTACATTTTTTTCCTATTTTGTCTTCAGAATGAACTTTTCCACCCTTGTATACAAAGCAATCTCGTAATTCATTAATATAGTAAACATAATATTAAAGTAGCCAAATAACATACTTAAAATATTGTCCTTTGTTTATTATTATATCAATATGCTACTGTATATTCCCTTTTTTAGATATATATTTAGAAATATTGTCATATTTTAAATTTTTCATGTCATATTTTCATAAATTTAAGGTAATTTATAGGTCATTTTTAGGCGTTTTTAGATCATCAACTTCTGAACCCTAGTGACAGTAAAGTTAGGATTATCACAGCCCCTCCCGAAAATAAATCTTGGATACGCCCCTGTACCATACAATTTTGAATATGACTTACTGGATATGTAGGGAACATTTTTATCTATAACTCTATGGACATATCTCAATTTTTTTGGATGGTGGACTTAACTCTCTTTGCCCGCACACCCCGGATATATCTCCATGGTTTGTCGTATTGATCAACCTGATACCCAGAATTCTAAGTCAAGTCGGAAACATGGTTGTCAGTTATATGTTATCATTAGACTTCGGATTTTAGGTAAAAACCTATTTTAATCCTTAAGTGATATATGAACGAAAACTTGTATACGCATGTTTCATAAGTGACTATGCCTAAAACTGATAATTTTATAGGACCTAAAACAGCCTATTTTTACGTTAGAGCCTAATATTGCCTTTTTTGGTTGTTTTTCCACTAAAGTTCAAAATAAGTTATTTTTTGTTGTAAATTCTAGCATTTATTTTCAGTTCGTACTAATTTTTTAGCTCGGAATGTGCAGTACATGACACATTTATGACGTGGTTAAATAGTAAGGAATGTTGACTCTAAAAAATATAATATTCTGCACTGCAATTGAGATATTTCAGAAAATTGGCAACTTAACGATTTTATAAGAGACTATTTTACGATTTTTAGAACCTATTTTCCAATTTTTAGAGCCTATTTTAGGCACCTAAAACAGCATTTTTAGCGACCTAAAAGTCCGAAGTCTAGTTATCATGAATTACGTATTTTAAGGTAAGACAATTACAGGATGTTTTCTTATATATTAACAAATTATGCACCTAATTATAATCCTTACACCTAGGGACACATTTTTAACGTTTCGTTTTGTAAAAATTAAAACTGTAATGTTGATGAGATAGGGCTCTACCCAATGAGTTGATGGGTGGGGGTACTGAATGACAAACTATTTTCCCCAGAGTGTATTTTTATCATGTATGAAAAATCATAATATGTTTTTTTAAATCTCCTTTAAGAAAAAATGCCTTGGTACAGACATCACACATGAAATTTTTCTCTTCCCTATGAGTAAGCTCATGTATTAAGAGAGCATTTTTCCGAGAAAATGCCTTGTTACAGATGTCACATGAGAAAAATTTCTCTATTGTATGAGTACGCTTATGTTTTTGGAGATGACATCTCTGAGAAAATGTTTCGTTACAAATATCACACGAGAAAAATGTTGCATGAGAATACCGCACATGCTGCTGGAAACTATTTTTCATTGCAAAAGCCTTGCCACAAGTATCACATGAGAACAATTTTTCTTGTGTATGAACAAGCATAATATGATTTTTTAAATGACATTTCCGAGAATATGACTTGGTACAGACTTCACACGAGAAGCGTTTCTCTAATGTATGAGTAAGTAGATGTGTTTGAAGATTGTATTTCTGAGAAAATGTCTTGGCACAGAAAACACACGAGAACTTGTTCTCTCCTGTATGAGTAAGCTGATGGATTTCGAAATCTCTTTCCTGAGAAAATGCCTTGGTACATATATCACACGAGAAATACTTCTCTCCTACATGAGTAAGTTGATGTTTTTTGTAATTATTTCTCTGGAAAAATATCTTGCTGCAGAGATTACACGTGAAATATTTACTTCCGGTATGAGTAAGCTGATGTACTTTTAGTTGGTATCTGAAAGTATATGACTTTGTACAAACATCACATGAAAAAACTTTCTCTCTTTTACGAGTTAGCTTATGTATTTCGAAATCACTTCTTTGAGAAAAGGAAGTATCGGTAACTAATGACGTATGTTCATTCCTTACCGGTTCACTAACACTATTTTCTCGAGGGTAATTCGTTGTTTCGACGAGAGCATAATTGTGTTCTGTATATACCACAGATTTTAAGAAAATGGAAGTACTCTCTTGTTTACGTTTTCTTTCCTCGCATTCAGATCTTACTGTATCCTCAAGAATGGAGTCTTCAGACGCGTCTGTAATCTGGGTATTGATTTGGTACTTAGGGATTAAATCAGCAACCAATAATCCAGGTTTAGTAACAGCATATCTGTCTTCTGTACATTCAGATTTCACTATATCTTCAAAAATAGCTTCAGAACAGCTTGTCTTCTGCGTGCAGATTTCATTTGAACCATAAACTAGTGATGTAGGGCAACTATTTAGTTCAGTGACCGTGTATTCGTCTTCTGTATATTTAGATTTTAAATAAACTGAATGCATCACTTGCATATCTTCTACCTCATCACATTCGGTTTTTACCTTTACTTGTTCCATTTCTCTACAGAAAGATGGGCTTACGAAGGAAAGCAAGCCGGAAAGCAGTCTCTCTCCTTGTAGTATACATTACAGGCGATGATCATCAAGGGGGCAGTGAAACGATGTAGCCAACAAAACAAATGAAATACACTACATAGCCAACGAAACAGAATGGAATACACTAAAAATCCTAACACACGGTTTGATCTCCTCTAACAGTACCACTCACATGGTATTCTCTACTCTAATTATAGTTTTTACAACATTAACTCGCCTGAGATGCTAGATTTTACTTTCTTTGCCATTACTATAATTTTTAGTTAAGCTAACACCAAAGGTCTGTTTCGATACTTAGCGTAACACTCAAACGGCTTTCTCAACCTTAAGGATTTTTTTTTTAAATTTTCTACCGTGTAATTCTAGATTCTAGCACACACGGGTTTCTCTACTCTATGCATTTTTCACCATTTCCTCGCCTGTCACTCTAGCATTATAAACACTCACACGGTTTTCTCCTCTACCCGATGTATTTTTTACACTTCTTGCCTGTGATCCTAGCATTATGAACACTTACATGGCTTTCTCACCAAATTTACTTTTTACATTTTTCCCGCCTGTGAAATGTGAACACTCAGATGGTTTCCCTACTCTATGTATTCTTTTTTTTTTAATTTCCTCGCCTGTGATCCTAGCGTTATAAACACACACGGCTTTCTCCAATGTATTTTTTCCCCATTTTTTTACGCATAATATTTTAACGTTATGAAGACTAAAAACGTGTGAGTGTATATAATACGTAGATCACAGTCGAAAAACTATTTTAAAAAACACATTGGCCACAGAAGGCATGGCCCATGTGACTTTTTATATTGAATGACAGGTAGGAAAACAGTAGAGAAAGCCAAGTATTTATAACACTAAAATTACAGGCGAGAAAACTGTAAAAAAAAAAATACATTGGACATAAAACGCAGTGTCAGTACTTATAACGCCAGAATGACAGGCCAAGTAATGGTAAAAAAATCTGATGTGAAACACAGAACTTCCTCTGCTCAAATAATTGTTTGCCTCTTAGTATAATATAATATATATGCCATTCTCTTCATGTAAATTGGTCGTAAAAGTCAAGAAAATGTCGTTATCACATCGCATCACATTACCGAAGGATCCACAACCCAAATAAGATATTATCAATGCACTTACGTAACTTTCTTTGCCCTAAACATGGCAAATGCACCTTTCTCACTTCACATTCTGATATAGAATAAGATGCCACATTGCAGAGAGTGCGTATTCAGTTGTTCAAACTTTATGCAAAGCGTCATTGTTCATCAGACAAAACAGAGTTTCTAGAAGCAGTGGGTGTGGCTTATACCTTCAGAAAAAAATTTCGAGGAAAAAAGTTTCAAATAGGACAAGCACCTCATGTACAAAATTTATACAAAATCGTTAAAGCCGTTTTCGAGAAAATCGCCTTAGATAATTTGCATTCAAAATGCTATTCGAAGATTCCTAAGAAAATTATTTATTGGAAGGTTATTAATCGCTATCGTTAAGCACATTGCTGAGGCCTTCTGCAAGTATAAGAGTTTTAGCTATCGGATCGTTGAATGTAGAACGTAGGCCTAACACCATCTGTTTTATCATCTGCAACATTTCCCGAAAAATCTTGGTAGTCATGGCGCTGTCATCGTGTTACGTGATGGCTCAGAAACCCTTGGATGGCCTTAGAAATAGAGTTTCAGGAAATTCCGATGGCTCAATTTAGGTACTGTAGCATATATATGACTTTCCACCGTTAGGCCTACTTGTGGTTTCCGTCCATTCCTATTAGCAAGAAACGTTTCGTATTGTCGATAGCTAGCTGGATGCTCTTTTTTACATGCGCACTTTGGAGGTTCTGCAGGAATCTTTAGGCAGTCTTTTGAGTTGTGGATTTTACCACACCATACACACTTCGCAGCAATAAAGCTGCCCTCAGCTTTGTGGTCGAAACCTTGATAGTGAAAGCACTGTAAAGGACCTCTTCGTCCTATGTAGTCTGAAAAATTCACTTTACGGTTATTTAGTCCTGTGAGTAGTTTAATGTTCGGTGCAATCTGAATGTCATAATTACTTACTTACTCAATGGCAATAGACATTTCCTAAGCAAGCTGAAGGAATATCATCTATTTTACGGAAAGGTTCACTGCCGCGCTTACCTGAGCCCGCCATCCAACCCTAATTCTGTGCGAACTACATCCAACCATCCCTCGCAAATCCGACTTCCTTTAAATCCATCCTAATATTATCCTCCTACCTGCGTGTAGGTCTTCCAAGTGGTCTTTTCCCTTCGGGTCTCCCCGTCAATATTTTTCAGATATGTCTTTCCTCCCCCATGCGTGCAGCATGTCCAGCCCATTTCATCCTCCGTGATTTAATTAACCTTACTATATCCGGTGGCGAGTACAGGTTATGAAGCTCGTCGTTATGCAGTTTTCTCCATTCCCAATTTTCATCTCTCTTAGGCCCAAATATTTTCCTAAGCACCCTGTTTTCGAACACTCTCAGATTATTTTCTTCCTGAAGAGTAAGCGACCATATCTCACATCCATATAATACCACCGACAGGATAATTGTCTTATAAGTTTGTATTTTTAGATTTCTGTACAGAAGACGAGAAGATAAGAGTTTCTGAACTGCAAAAAAGCAGGCATTTCCTGATTTGAGTCTACACTTAACTTCGGCCTTAATATTATTTTTATATCAGAATGTCTTACACTGATATTATCCACAACTTCCACACTTTTTGTCCCGTTCGGCTATCCTCAACATGACGTCTTAATTACCGAACTCTCTGAAGTGGGTACTGCAGCTCCTGGAGCTGACGTTCTATATCCGCTGTTGGCATGTCTACTGGAAGATTTCTGAGTACGGCTTTTTTGTTTTTATGTACTCTGCTTGGGAAAGTGTAGAATTCCATCTTCTAACAAAACTAATCTCCATGACGTTGCATCCCTAAAGGGACTAGGCCTACTACCATCCGACCGCTGCATCATCTACCATAGGCAGATGGCAAGATATCTCCCATTTCATAAATGTGCCATATTCCATATTATATCTCCTGTGAGGTTTTTTGTGTTAGTCAGCTTCTTTACCCAGAATTCTAGCTATTCTGGCGGTGTAATGTCACACCTCTAACGTCCAATCACGAGTTTCTTCATTATTCGGCGAAATAAATATGTTGGGAATTTCACTACTTTTTGCTGGATCGTGGTATAAAAGCAGTGTACGACACCCCCGTTAATTATGATTTCAGTGACCAGATCCACAACTTCTTGACCAAGTAGCTCCTCAGTTTGAATCACGTGGATGAGTGCACCCCGTTCCAGACCTCCCTACCTCAGAAAAATCCGAGGAGGTATCGGGGATCGAACCCGCAGCCAGCGACACTGACGACGAGACTACGCAGTTGGTCATTCCATTTACTGTTCTCGAAAATAGTTGATTTTCTTCGCGACACCTTCGTTTGACGGCATAATTTTAAAGCCTATAGACACTGTATTTTCATGAAGCTTGTTTCGGTATTCCCGACTTCACAATTTGAGAACTTTCCTCGACAGGTTTTTTATTTTTTATTTTATTTTTTATTTTTTTTAAATATTTTTTTTAAATACTGGCCAGCAACGTTCGTATATATTTCATAAGCGGTATTTCGCTAACATCTTTTGATGATTTAAGATTTCAACGTTTATGCTATTATTAAGTGTACTAAATACGTACTCCCTCACTGTGGTCAATATGAGAAGCGAGAAAATAGCGAGATAGTGGGAAAAGTAATACGAATGATTTGGATCTCATTTACTTTTCTGAGCAAGGAGATATTATGGTTTTGAAGAAGATAGAGAACAATGATTCAAATGATCCAAATCACAGGCTACTACAAACGCCACTTAAACTGAATCAATACATGTTCATACACTTTTGTGCAAAATGCGTTGTGTAAGTAATTAAAATTATTTTATTGTGATTATTTCCATTTTTCAGTTAAAGATTTACTTCTAAAGTGTCTTTTTCCCCGCGAAATCAAACGTTCACAAAAAAAGGAATTCAAATTAACTTACTGTAATTTTAAGATACAAAATGATTTTTGGCAGGTGCCTTCTCTATCCACTGAAAAAATAAAGATGTAGGTAAAAAGATTACAGACCTATAGCAAAAGAAACTGAGGAATCTGGGTGCATACGGTGTCGCCTCTGCTATAGAATTTCGATAACAGGGCAGCAAGCTAAACTCTTATGTTAAAAAGAATAGTATGGAACAGGCAGTGCATATTAGATTATGCGGCGTTACGGATACTGTAATTAGATTCCACTAGAGAGCCCTATTTTGATAGTACTTTAAACTGCAAAGCACATGCAGATTTCACTATAGGCCCTAGTCAGATATAATGAGGATAACAATGACTAATAATAATAATAATAATAATAATAATAATAATAATAATAATAATAATAATAATAATAATAATAATAATAATAATAATAATAATAATAATAATAATAATAATAATACATGCCAATCTACTCTTAAGCCTAGTGAACAGATAGAAGTAATTTGAACTACCTGTAAGTCAAAAGCTAAATAATACCAATAATAGGTTTTACAATACCGCTATCTATGGACTTCAGAGGCAAGAGATCTGATAATTTACACGAATTTTAAACCATTTCACTTCTAATGACGTGACGTGCGTCACCGCAAAAACTGCATAAAGGCCGAGGAATAGGCATAACAGATTAATGCTTTATCTTAAAATATGAAGATATTTAATCAAGCAGTAAAATTCTTATCTACGAAAACCATCTAGTCCTACTTCAATAAAATTTTCTTGGTTTATTTCAAACTTATAACCCACTAATGACTTTAGTTGATGAATGCTTATATCAAAAGATAAATCAGGACTAATAAGGACATTAGGTTAAATCACCTTTCCCAGAAAATGCATTGGCACAGAAATCACAAGATAATTTTTTCTCTCCTGTATGAATACCACATGTAATTTGAGATTTCTCTGGGGGGAAAAAAAATCTTGATGCAGGCATTACACGAGAAATATTTATTTCCTGTATGAGTAAGCTGACGTCCTTTTAGCCTACATCTCCAGGTAAACGACGTGGTACACACTTCACACGAGAATTTTTCTCTCTTTTATGAAGAAGCTGATGTATTTTTGAAAATAACTTTTTTGGGAAAATGAATTAATACACACATCACATGAAAGCTTCTCAGCCTGATGAGTCTTGAAACAATTTCTTTCGGAAGCTTGGTCTATAATCCGAGTGTTCATTTGACATGACTAGGAATTGCATCAACTAATGAAGTACGTATGCTCATTCATTAGTTCAGTGACATTCAGTGTATTCAAACGTGAAGAAATTCTTGCTTACGTCCAATTTCATCATAGTCAGATTTTTTAATACGGTCAAAAACGTAGTTCTCAGACGAATCTGTATTCTGTGTGTCAATATGAATTGAATCGGATACGATTGTTATAATATTTTTAGAGGGTACTTTTAATTCGCCAAGCGCTAATAGTTTGACAATTTATCTATGCTTATAACCAGGGCCCGGATTTTGATGACATGTCATCTTTTAACTGGTACATCATGGACGTTGCCCAGTATTGCAGGTATTCTGATCATGAATCCTAGATTACAAAAATGACAATTTTTAGGGTCTTTTTTGGTAATTTTTTTAAATTTTTCATTTTTAGGTCATTCTTAGAATTCAAGTCATTATTTGGTTATTTTTTTACCATTTCATGGTCTTTTATTCCCACATTTCATATTTTTTCAGTTTACAAATTTTTAAAGTCATTATTAATTGAATTAAATTAATTAAATAGTTCTTGTTATAATTTTAAATTTGATACTGAAAGACGGAGTTTACTGTTTGCATTTAACCGTATGTGCCAATTAACTAATTGCAAGCCTACATAATGGGGTCAAAAACATTAATGTAGAATAGACACAAATCTGATGAATAAACTAGCATTTTCACATACATTTTTGGGTCATTTTTCTGTAATTTTGGGTACATTTTCTGCATTTTTCCAGTCATTTTATAGCTCATTTTAAAATTAATTTTACGTCATCAAAATCCGGGCCCTGCTTATAACTTTATAAACTTCGCATAGGCCTACTATTTTAAGGATCTCCTTTGTTGTTTGTAACCATATTCTCCAAATGAAAGGAAACAGCACATGACGCACTGAATTTTAAAGTTACACAGATTATTTAGAACAACGAATAATAACTGCGAACGCCTATGCCTATTTGATAAACCGTCGGTGTAAGTCAAATGTGACATAGGCCTACATAACCAAAGATAGCTGTTACTGAGGCGGTTCAAGTTATATTTCTAACTTATATATTTTAACCTACATATTCTCACTATCGGCATGAAGTTTACCAATATCAGCGAGTCGTCTTTTTGAAACGTTTAAATTAATAATTACCACACTATTAAACTATCGTATAACAGTATTTTTACATCAGTGCCATTAACGTAGAGATATAGGCTATTACTTCGAAGAAGGATATAACAGATAATAAAACAGAAGCCGCACCCCGTATTTGCAAACTTAGTTCTAGCAAATACCCAGACTTGAAAATATTGTTTAGGGGGCAAGAATTGGATTTTTAGAGTTAAACATAGAAACTGGGGGGGGGCAGAAAGTACCTTACACCTCCCCGAAAGTCGGCGCCTATGCAAATACCATTTGATAAAGAGTTTGAGCAAAGCGATTGTACCGTGAGCAGCAGTCTAAATTTTAACTGCAATCCATCTCTGATAAGGGTACACAAAAGTAAGCCATTAATGATTCAGGTGCAACATCATGCTGGTCATAAAAACGTAATAATATTATTATAAAGTAATAATTAAGCCATTTCATTATCATTTAGGTAGTGAGGGATCGTTAAGGAAAGGAGTTCATGGCCGAAGACGGGAACGTACTGGTTGCATACCTCAAGGCGATTGATGCATAAGGAATAGTGAATGATGAGAAGCAGAGGAAATCGCAGTAACGTACAGTCTGATTTAAACAACATGCGGCTTGTGACAGTTGGTGGAGACTGGAGAGGTATTTTTCTATGGTTCTGCTAAAGATATGCGGAAAGTTTAAAAATTTGGAGCACTGCTAAACACCTGATAGACGCTCAAATAGGCTACAAGTAATACAACGCAATGCAGCGCAGTTCTCCCACTTCTTTGCTTCGAGTGATCTGTCTCAAGTCGCAGGTTGTTTAAATCAGACTGTAAGCTTTGTGTACCAAAATCCTATCATATGATGATAATCTTTACCCTCCGCTGTGAGAAGGCGACGTGTAAGCATCTGAGCCAGGGCAAAGGATAGTTTTAAAAATATATAAATCCAGATATATAAAATTTGTCAAGAAAGCAAAAGGGTTATGTGAAGGCAGATAGATGAAATCAGACACATTTTACATTCTATCACCAAACATGAATCAAGGACTCGGACAGAAAAGGGAGGGCGATATACGCAACTTCTGCCTACTGCACAAGTATCTTCTGGGGATTAAATATGCAGATTGTCGACGACTTTCTCATACTTATAAGCCACTTTATTTTAGGAAATTTCATTTTTGGAGTTTTCCTCGAATCCGGCTCCAAAGATTTTGTTTAAATTTTGTATACGAAGTGCTTACACTAAAAGATAAAATACTTATTTGAAACATTTTATTGCAAAAGTTTTCTATTTGCCAGCCACCATTCGTAGAAAATGTTCTTGCCTGAACGATAAATCTTTGCATCAGGCTGAAACAACTGAATACCCACTCCTAGCACTACAACCTCTTATCCTATCAGAATGTGAAGTGAAAAAATTGTGAGTGTATTGCATCAGATTTTATTTGGTTGTGTATCTTCGGAGATGCGGTACGAAGCGTGGTAACGAGTTTCTCTTCATTTTTACAACCACTTTACATGAAGAGAATTTCATTTTTCAGATTTCCTCGAAAATGGTTCTAACGATTCTGTTTAAAATTTCTACTTGATTTGCTGTAATATGCATATTGTATTGGAATTTGTGGTGTATTACATTATAATACGAGGCGAGTCCATAAAGTAACTTTCCCAGGGGCCGTTTACAGTAACTAAAACACACTTCATAGACATATTTATTGCAACAGATGCAGCAAGTGTTCAGCTATTTTTCAACACATTCGTCACCGGAATTGAAACATTTGTCATACCGTGGGACCAACTTTTGAATGCCTGGATCGTAGAAGTTTGCTGCTAAGAAAATTTGAACCACTGTGTGACTACCACCTCCGCCTCTCTGTCATTCTCTGTTTTTTTTTTTGTTTTTGAGGTGTAGGGAAAGATGGAAAAAGATGGAGGCGTTTAAACATCTCCCAGTCGAACTTCTGCAGGATACTTTGGGAGTCTTCAAACATCGACCCTACAGCCCAGAAGAACCCGCTCCCACACCTCAAGATAATATGTTAGAGAATGAAAGAGAGCGGAGATGGTTGTCGAACAGTGGTTCGTTCCAATCCCAGGCGGCAGACTTCTATGACACAGGCACTCAAAAGTTGGTCCCACGGTATGACAGATATCTCAGTTCCGGTGGCGAATGTGTTGAAAAATAGCTGAATACTAGCTGTATCTATTGCAATTAATATTTCCATGAAATTTTAGTTTCTGTAAACGGCCCCTGGGAAAGTTACTTTATGGACGCGCCTCGTATATTATAGTATGAGCTACAACTTTTATTTGAAACATTTTGCTCAATAAATTCGTTGAAGGGTAGTTACAAACTACTCATTTCAAACAGAAATTTAGGCTTTAAGTATTGTCTCGCGTGTAATTTGACAGCGAATGGGGCTGAGATAGCTAAATCCCCTCCAATGCAATTTAGCACTGTATAGACCTATTAAGGGTAGAGATGTCTTGTTTTCACATAATTTTTTTTATATAATTTCCATCAACAAATTATTGAAAATATTTACTTATATAAAATTTTATTGAAGGCCTAAACATTACTACTATGTAACGAAGCAAATTCAGTATTTGGAATAATTGTAGTAATGCTAATATAGGCTATCATTAAAAGGAAAATATGTTTTACTAAATTAGTCTTCCGTAAAAATCCTGGGCGCGGAGTCCTCCAAGAGGGATTTTAAGCTTGGGGAGGGCGTGTCGTAGATTTACGGCATGCTAAAGAATTCCAAGCCTAAATTAGAGCCGCTGGGCAAAATTCCTCGGCCCTTTCACGTCCAAGTAAAACCTTAGTTTCCTGGGGGGGGGGTTATGAGGCGATGGGCTTACCACCTGTCCCTCTGCTCGCTCTTTCAGAAAATAAGCGTAACTAAATTAATCTGGGTACCGACATCTCCACTGGAGGCCCTATGCCCCCCATCTGGGGGGGCTACAAGAATGTACGAGATTACGACGAAAATTGAAACTTCTCCCAGGAGACCACGATGTTCGCGCACGAAGTATGAGCTGATTGACAAAGTGAAGGAAGAAAGGGAAGGTGGAAGAGTGAAGATGTTGGTGGAATAGAATTAGAAATGGTCCATAAATACGGCTACAGCTTACCTCCAAGTCCTTGCATATCTTCTTCTTGGTGTTATGGGGCTTGGGTTCGAACTGAGGCAAACTCCTCACCAGCTGATCTGCAGCTTCGGCCAGCCTCTGGATCTGCGCGTCCACCAGCACGGGCGTGAGTTGAAGCGGTGATCCGGGGCAACAGGGTCCAGGACTCGTACTGGTACTGGGGCCTCTTCCCGGACTGGGGCATAACGACGGTTGCACCTGCCCTGGAGACGCCACTTCTTTGCCTGGACTCACATGATTGTGAGCAGGGGGACTGGGCCCCATAGGGGCCACCACGGGGAGGGGTTGAGGAGATAGGTTGATGGGGGGCCTAGCGCCTGGAGGAAACCCCACGGGTCCGCTGCCGGGCAGACTCGACAGGAGCGGCGTCTGGAACATAGCTGTAACATGCAAGAAGCACAAGTTTTTTGTGACACTCGGGATAAAAAAGAAGCAGCATAGCGAGTAGTAGCAGAGCGGAGAGCCAGTTTTTATACGTGGCCGGGCTCACAGCCCAGATGCCAGGGTCACAACCTCTCTAGTGCAATGACGCTATGCTTCACCCTTCCATACCTTGCTTATTATTAATGTAAAATAATAATTTGTTTAAAAAAGTGTATAAACAAAGTATTCCCTTCCAAACCTGAACATATAATGTAAGTTTTTTTAAAAAATAAGTCAGACAAGTTTGACAGAGACAGTATAGGCCTATATAACTTATTTCGTTTTGATATTATTTTTAGTTTTGAAGCTTAGACAGACTCATAAACAAATTGATAGAAAACATAGTTTGGGACTCACTCATAGGACCGTAAAGCATAGCCTATATTTCTGGGGGAAGTTCAGGATGGAATACAGTATTTCCGAGACTTATGGTACGAGAAGAGAAATTCAAAATAGAGTTTGGAAAGAGTATATTGGAATTAAGCAAGTAAATAATACAATGAAAGGTGAAACAAATGTACGAGTAGTTTTAAGTTAATTATATATCGAAACACATAGGTATAGATGAAACAGCATACACAAACTATGATAAAAATAGGGTCTTTCATATGTAACTGATCACTCCAAAATAATTAATACTAGTTTGGCAGTGTTGTCCATCTCCTCTAGTAAGAATCTCTTCCGTGCCCTACACTCGATTTGATTACGCGTTTTACCGCTGGTGCATAATCGTTTCCATCAATTCTGAGATGGTGTGAGACTAATGTGCAAACACACGATCCATAATAAATCCCCATAAAACAAGTCCAGGCGAGTTAAGTCAGGAGATCGCGGCGGCCAAGCAATAGGACCTTCGAAATGTTTCTTCGTTGAAACTGAGATAAAACGCTTTCATGGAATTTTTCAATTACGTTCGTTCCACGCCAACGATGTATGCACGTCGCTTGTTTTGTTATAGGCCTACTAATAGTCTAAAGTGGCATGTTCTGGTGGGCACATTTATGACTAGATCGACAGATTGTGGTTTTTTCATAACAGTCCATAACGTTTTCGTGTGATCAGTTATATAGCCTAATAAATACTGTAAACTTTTAGAGTTATCTGTTACTATGTAAGACCCTACATAATAATAAATATGGTAAGTTACGGAAATACTTTGATAAAGGGTAGGCCTAAGTAGAGTAGAATAAAGTAAAGTAATGTAGAGCAAAGTAAAGTGAAATATAGTAAAGTAATGTAATGTAAAGCAACGTATAAGTGACATGGAGGCACGAAATTGAGGTGGCTAGATTTTTTTAGACATTTTTGTAATAATGTTTAAGGTTGTCAGCCTTAAACATCTTCCTCCTTTACGCCCAGAATGGCTCCTGGTACTGATTTCTGTTGGAAGTTGAGTAAACTTGGGTCATAGTGCCCACATAAATATTAGGAAAACTTCACATGCCAATCGAACCCGCGACTTTCCCATTGCAGCGCGATGACTCAACCAACTACATTACGGCGTATCTCTTCAAGAAATGGTACTCGATGCAGAGTAAGGATTCAAGTAAACATATAGGATGGAATATATAAGTTATGGAGTTGGAAGAAGATGAACAGAGGAAAAGAGAGGGTTGACTGAGATGCGCAAGTAGTGGCAAGTAGGAGAGGAGAAAAGAGGACAGTCGGACGTGGGAACTGCAAAAACAGCTGGTTTTTGTATCACCGCCGCAGCTCGCTCCAGGGACCAATAAAACAGTTGACGTCACTCGTCTCCAAGGAGATGCTGTTTTTGTTCAGGTTTTTAATAAACCCAAGAAGAAAGAAAGAAGGAGCCAACTAAAGCTCTGGCAGTAACAGCGCTGAAAAGATTCCAGCCAATAATCAATACATAGCAAATGATTTGTATACTTATTCTGAAAGTGTAAGCCAATGGAACATCAGAATTCTCTATATAAACCATGATCAAACACTTCATATTCATCCTATGGCTTCTTGCTTACTGGTAATTTAATCGTTTCATGAAAACTTCGGCATTTATCGTCTACCAGCGAGACCCCTGCGAAGTTTCGTCTAAGATATTTACTATTTACTATAACAGGGTTGCTAATGGTTTCTTCTGATAATGTCCTGCATCATGGTGATCCTTCACTCAGTAGTCCCTCTATGTCTTCTTTTAGTAGAACGATTTATCAATTGAGATTTCGTCTACGTACAATGGAATTTAAAAAATCCACAAAAATGAAGGATATACACGACATGATAAAATATATAGCCTACTAGGCTACGTAAAATAATTATATTATTGAATTTAAATCTAAATTTGTGTGTTAAAATGAACAAAACTCAAAGTTCGTGGAAGACTAAATAAAACGATATCGTGTAGTTCAAGAGGGATTCTACTATCAACAACATAGCCTAACACAAAGAGAACCAAAAAGCCATGGAAATTAGGTACAACAAACATGCATGGTACAACACACGAATTGCAGAATTAAAAAGAGACTAAGAGAATGTCTGGAAATAAGATGAAGACATAGATTACGAAACGCTAAAATGAATGAAAAATACAAATACGAAGAAATAAGAATTAAAAATCTCTTGGTTAGTTTTCTTAAGATTCCTTTTTTTGTGTTAACATATATAGTACATTGCAGCCTTTATGATGAATGGTATATCACTAATTCTGTTTGATAACCAGATGCATTATTCGGCATCATCTTTTTTTATTTATGTAGGCCTACAGTTTTATACGGTAATTATCTTAAAATGAGATCGTTATATTGGAACTTATGGTAGTTATAAGAAAAAATCATACAGTTGGATTGAATAATGAATGAATGAATGAATGAATTAATTAATTAATTAATGTCCACCGCTCTGGCTCAGGGGATACGTTCGCTCCTCTCATGCAGCGGGCCCGGGTTCGATCCCTGGTCGGGACAAGTTACCTAGGTGAGGTATTTTCCGGGATTTTCCCTCACCTGTGAGACAAATGTCAGGTAACTTTAGGCCCTTGTGGTCCCCGGATATCATCTGGCCGCCATTATCATCTTCATCCCCATCCTCGCCTTGTTCGGAGTGAGTGTGTTTGTGAATGGTATGTCTCGTCCTTTGTGTTCGTGTTGTTGGGCTGATCACTCATCCGGGGAGGCCCTCCATGTCCTTGCCTGGTCAAAAAAGTATGTGATCCAAAGATAATCCCTCTCCCGACAGGTCGCGGCCCTGTAAGGCCCGGGCGGCTTGGGTCGCTTAAATCCTAAAGGGGAGAGGTAAAACTACGATAAAGAAATAAGAAAGAATTAATTAATTTGGAGAAGACCTGTAGGAACACTGAGACAAAGGTAATAGTTGACAGTTTATTTATTTGATTACACAGTACAGTGTTCATGTAGTAATACAACAATTTTAGCGAAAGGACTATAAAACTAATGTTCAGATTGAAGGTGGATTATGTGCAATATAATTTTAGTACAATTTAAAAAGGCCTATCCTATCACTATTATGCATTAAATATTCTGGTAGCAAGAGCATTAATAGCAGAGGGAGTAGAAAGAAAAGAGGACTGTTTGATGCTGCAGTGCTGAATTCTAGAGATTCTGGTTGACAGTGAGTTAGGCGTCCAAGTAACTCCATGCTACTGCATAGATTCACGGTAACCAAGGAATTCAATTAGAATCTCAGTGAGGATGAAATCGTACTTGCGGTAGTCCTTTATTTTTATCACCTTTCTCTTCTATTCCGAACTTATCCTATAGGCCTAACAGCGATCTCCCTCTTATCCCCTTTCTTATCATCCAATTCCTCGTTATTTCAATGAACAGCTAGCAACCACAGACGAAACTTTGGCTGGAATCCACATACAAATTACATTTCATTGAAAGGCTTGTTCTCACAATAGGTGATTCTTATGTTTTATTCCTTGCTACCAAACTGTGATATTTGAACATAATTATTCATTTCGTAGTCATGGCAGTCATATAGTCCAATCTTGTAAAACCTAAAAATGGCTAAATAAGGCGTTATAAACGAAAAATGGCTAAAACTGCTCTTCAAGTAAAATACGATAAAATAACAATAATAATTAATCTAATAAAGATTACTTTTTAAAAATCTGCCTACATTTTGCATCTTGCTCACTGTTGCCAGTATATTATTTTGTAAGATAAGATATAGCAATGCGTTTTGTAATTTTGTCATTTTGTAATCCCATTGTCCCGAGAAAGGAAATCTTAAGTGAACCGAAACCCCCGGTTTCTTTAGAAACAAATTAAAGTCATTCTTAAGAAGTTTACACTTGCAGCTGTCTATTCACAGTGTTTGCTCCAGCAGGATGCCGAAAATAAAGTATTCTAAAAGTTGATTAATTGAAAAACGTTCTTGTTGAGTTTGTGGTGGCAAGGGTAGTTCTAAAACTAAGCAAAACGTATTCCTAAAGTTTTGTGGATCAGAATCACGGCAACTTAAATAAAAATCAAATTAATAGATATATTTTTTAATGTGTTCATTGTAGGCCATACTTATTAAAGTGAAACTAAAAACAATCGTCTGAAAATTGTAAAAAAATAAAATAAAACTATGTTCAGAAAACTAAAACAGGGTTTATAAAAACCTACAAACCCGGCCAGATAGGGCTTGAAATATAACCGGACAATTTTTATGTTTACTAACTTTGCTTTGGAAATTCCTAGAAGGAAAAATATTATCCAGGTGAGAGAGAATTTGGAAGATCCTTGCGGTCTTTCTTTTCTCAGTAATGTGTTCTGGACACAAACACAAATAGGTGTATTAACAATTTTAGTCAGTTTTTAAAATTAATTTTAAAATCAAATGGCCTCAAAAATACTACATCTACAGAGAAAACTTCAAAACTCTTTGTTCTTACGATGTACCCTTAAGTTGCACCATAGTACAATAATGTTATTCAACATTGGAACATTCAGCTTAGGCTACAAATTTTTCCCCCGGTGCATTCATCAAGTTTAATTTGTAAAATATTAATTTAAGTGTCAATGAAAATTAACTTTCTAATTATTCTAAGACGTAGGAAAATCAACGCGGGCCTGCTAATATGGCATTCTGGTAATTTTCCGCTTTTAAATGACAGTTGGGTGCTATGATATGCTCAGGGGAGTCCGAGAAGGAGAAGTCTTGCGCAATATGAATGTTTTGTTTGAAAGACTTCGGCGTCCATTCCCTTCAGGTTTCTTTTGTTGTGAATTGGAAGTTCGTCGTTGCTATTGTACCTCTTAAATATAGGATTAAATTTCCACAGGAAAGTGTGTTAAAAAAATAATAACTAGGGATGGGTCGATACCAGATTTTCTCGATACTCGATACTCGATACCGATACATGATTTTTTCCTCGATACTCGATACTTCGATACTCGATACCTTCAACATTTCCAGTTTCAATAAATAGGTACATTAAAAATTAAAATTTGAGAGAACTGTGTAACACCAACTAAATTAATTAAGTCTGCATATTTAATGAGACAAAATTTAATATCATCAGTAGCCTATAATTATTTTACACTCTACATTAAAACTAAAATTAGTTTTCTAAACAGTCCACTTACAAGTGTTTGTTAAAAAATACTAGCATTCTCACTTAATTGCAGAATTGCAGAATTACAAAAGTATCGAAAAAGTATCGAGCGAATTTTCTGAAGTATCGTTCGATGCCGATACCATGCAAGTATCGAGAGTATCGAGGTATCGAAAGTATCGAGGACCCATCCCTAATAATAACTAATGATAAAATGGTAACAGCAGCAGCAATAATAATAATAATAATAATAATAATAATAATAATAATAATAAATAATAACGACTACTGCAAAAGAATTGTGGCCTGTTGGTTTGATGTTCTTATGCAAGCGTAAAGGCTTTCTATCATCATTATGTTTTGTTATTTAGATCTCTATCCCCGTCAACAATGTGCGAAATTTTGTTCCGCAGGACTACTTTTAGGCCTGGAAATACATAAATCTCTACAGGCACACATAATTGCTACTGATCCTCACCGAAATCGAATTCTCCACAGGCCTATGAGATGAAATGGGGTTTGCATGACCAAAACCCAACCGTCTTATCTCTTAAGGTTATATTTAGCTACTTATGATAGCTTCCCGTTTTCACTTTTTAAAAATTAAGCTGCTTTTGTACTCTTTTTAGCTGTGAGACCATATCAGGAGTTCGGGAGCTATGTACATACAGTAGGGTAGGCCATGGAACTATTGATTGTCAATTATTTTCTATTGTTAGTGTATTTTATGGAGTAAATTTAAACTGATATTAATTTAAATGGATATGATACAGAATGAAATGATGAAGATGATTCATGGTATGTAAATATCCAATTCACATTCGTTTCAAATTGGCTGGCAACGGGATTTGAAGTTTTCATGTTGTTAAATACTGTTGGAAGAACATTAGATATTTACATGCTACTTTGGGGCATGGTTAATAAAATAGTTTAAAGTTATGTTTTATGACTTATTTTTTTTATTTTAGTTAAAGAAATATACCATAACAAAATTTACATGAAATCATTTTATCAGAGATATGTTTTGTTGTACAAAATAAGTAATACCGCTCCCTTTAAGAAGATGGAATGCAAGCAATCGTACTGTATTAGTTATTTTGGAAACAAGTTATTTCATTGCACCCTCAAATTATTCACACAGACTTTTTATTCCAATTTTATAACTTACAACCTATCATTGCCTACATATATGGCAATTTATAATTTTAAAGGCATGGATTATTTCTTTTACAAACAGAACCAAATTCGAATTTTTAAAATTATTTCATTATACCCTCAACTTATTCACATAGATAGTTTCCCCAAATTTTACAACTTACATCCTATCATTGCTCACAGATGGGGCAAATTATAATTTTAAAATTATGGATTATTTTTTTAGAAACAGAAAAAAAAAATATTTCTAGGTCGAAAGTTATTAAAGAACGCTTTGTTATTTAGCTAGTCAGCGGACCATGGTTACTAGATTCCGTCCCTTATAGACCTAAAACGAAGAGCCCATGCTTCCCCCCTTTTTTTATACAACCATATTTTGAGACAATTGAGTGATGTTCTAATCTTAACAGTTGTCCCAAATAGTGTTACTATAGGCTATGTCATGGAATTCAAGGGTAGTCTGCAACTTTGATGTGTTAAGAACTTATCCAGGCCGACTAGAATCCACTGTTCTGTTTTGATGTGACAGTTTTTGAAGTGAAACTTCTTTAGCCGCGCTAGGAGTAAATCGAGAGCTAACCCAAACTTGCGTTACGAACAAAACGCCCCACAAAGTGGGGCTGTTACGGAACGGACTGCACAGAAAACAATCAACTCAATGATTAGGCTTATCCAAAATTACAAAAAATCTAAAAATCCAAAATTAAAAAAATCCAAAATTCCAAAATTCAAAAATCCAAAAATCCAAAATTTAAAAATAAATAAATAAATAAAAAATACGGGAGCGCGCGGGGGGAGGGTATCAGGCATTGTGTGGGGGCTATTACTGCTTCAAGCTAGTGGCGTTGTGAGCCCGTCACCATTATAAAAAATCCAAAATTAAAAAATTAAAAAAATCAAAAAATTAAAACAAGTTTCACTTCTGTCGCGTGGCGTTCCACGCACACTTTTTTTAAAAATTCTGATCAATGTACATAATTGGTAAAAAAACACATTTCTTTTTTTTATTGTTACTAGAGTTTAAAAACCGAAGAATAAGAATATGCAAATATAATCTTTAACTCAGCTCTAATTAGCACTTTATAATGTAAGTCCTGACCCTTCGGACCCTTTTTCAAACGTTTAGCATATCTACCATAACTTCTATACCACTGGTTACAGATAGGCAATCTGAACTAAATTTTGTTTTGAAAGCCTTCTAATGTACTACTGTCAACCCTCAGCTTTCACGTGTCTCTGGCATGCAGCAGGAATGTTCTGGTTTAGGTATCACAGTAGATAATAATTATTATACAAACTTTATCACATTTTTTTCTCAACTTTCACTTTTTCATATTCTGGTACAATGGATGAAATTTTGTGTGTGTGCATTAAAGATACCCATATTATTAAAAATAATATGAGGTTCATACAACTTAAAGAAAGGAAATTCACTAACACTTCAGACAATTTTTTTGAAAACTTAAAAAAAATATCTCAATACCTATTAACGTAACATAATCGATAATAAGCATTATTTGAGATAGCAGGTTAAAAAAGGGGCCTTGAAAATGTCATACGTATATCTTTAGCAGTTCTTTTGTAATGTGTACCCGAAGTTCACGAATTTAACATTGTCGAAGTAGGCAGTACCTTCTCACTTTAACTAGCCGTACATATTTTAAAATATTTCCTGTTCAAGTCCAGTAATCTGATTTTAAGAAAGGAGTTAAAATGAAACTTAATCTAATGAATATGTCTATGATAATAATTCCTAGTACCGGTACTGTATTATAATACGAGTATATTATCGTGTTTCAGAATATGGAATTAGTATAGAGTACAGATTAGATGAATTATGGCAACCAAGTACCAAATAATTTAGTTTTTCGTTTTGAACCGATTTACAATAACACTCTGCTGAAATAATTCTCTATTAATTATGCAACCATAAAAACACATGACTGAATATCTCACTCACTCTCACTCATATTAATGTTCACCCACTTCCAGATGAGCTAGAAACTTAAAATTTGGCAAACTTGTACATTTAGCCTCTAACCGACGGGGATTAAAATATATACCCACAGTAATGTTTACCCACTTCCACATGAGCCAGAAACTTTAAATTTGCTCAACTTGAAGGTTTTAGCCTCTAACAGAATGATTTTTTTTTTTACAAAAGTTCAATTTTGTTTTATAATTACTTCCGAAAAGAACTTCTAAGACGGTAAGACGGTGAAGACTTTTTTTAGGTTAAGTTTACGACTGTCTAAATGCACGGACACTATCTCCAATACAGTTCATAGAAAAGTCTTCTCGTAAACCTCACTGGGATTTTGAGGACAGAGCCTCCAACGAGCGGAGTATTAGTCCAAATCGCGATAAAGCTTTGTGAAAATGTAATGAAGACCGCAGATATGATGACGTTAATGAAGATAAAACGGCACATTGTGGTTATTATGTATGAAATACTTCACATTGTGTACAAACAGTGCAACATTTCTTTGGCATCCACACAAATTATGCTTGAAAGATGCTAAATCAGAATCGCGTAACAAAACGAGTTACCGCACGATAACATGATACATTGAAAGCTCATTTGAAATTGTAACGTCCTATACTATGAGTGCGCAAGGATCATTACTTATGTTACAAGGTCTTATTACTTGTAGTTCCTCATTCTGCCGCGCCGGGACTCTGTCTTTGCCATATAGAGGAGTTGAATGTTAATGTTTATAAATCATGAAACAATGAAGGTAATTAAATAAAGATAGGAAAAATAAATACACGAGTAAATAATTAATAAAAAATAAAGTAAGATGGACATAGATCCTTTTTGTTTTGACGCATCGAGTCACGAGCGACTGGCTGTAATGCACCGGCAGAGATATGAGAAAAAATGCTAACATTGTCAATACAATTTATGTCCATTTTGCTATGTACAGAATGATGATTGCGCGCGGCATTACCGTCCTCATAAGGAAAAGTTTCCACAGACCAGTTGCAAGCCAGACGAAGTGCATGCAATTCGCGCTCCTTATCGTAATTTTATATTTACTAATAACCCCGTCATCCTCGGCACATTTTCGAATGGAAACAAATTTATTCACCCTGAAGTTACAGATCCGACGCTGCGAATTCAATTTTCCTGAGTTAGATTCAAAGCTACCCATCTATAATATAATATAATATAAAATAGTATAATATAGTATAATATAATATAATATAATACAATACAATATAATATAATATAATACAATACATGTTCATTTGCTTAAATTCGCTATTGAATTGTTATAATGAAAAATCGCAATAGAAGATAAATCAGTAAGAGTATGAATTCTGTGAAATATCACCCAGAAAAAAAATTCCCAATACACAATACTACACGTTGTAATAAACAGGGGCAAAAAACTAATATGAAACACAGAATTAAAAGAATTGTGCTAACTAAACCGACGATGATCAAGATGGCTCTGTAGATCATACGAGTACATTCCATGAAATATGTAGTTACAATTTAAAATACTGGCATTGCAGGTTAATATAAAGTATTTGTTTAATACTGTACAGAAAAAAGCTTATAATAAACTGCAAAATGAATTTTCTTTAGCAATTAGGTACAGCGATTTACTTGCCTTTTTAAACCTGTGGTTTACTCATGCTCTGACAATATGTTAATACAACTTAGGCACAAATGTTAAAGGAAACAATTTACTGCATATAACTTGTAATAAAATGGTATCGTATTTTTCGGTCACACATGTTCAGGATTCTTTCTTTGCATGTGGCATCAGATGTCGACATTTTGATTAATTATATGTAATTAACTGTAATGTCTTTTGATTAAGGTGGTCGTGTTGTATATCAAATTGTCCGTGTGAATGTCTTCTGTCTCGTCTTATACTTTGTTTTATGGTCACTCCAGTCGTCTAGGCGTAATGCTTGTTTTATTAGTCACTGAAGTCGCGGGAAATTCAAGTTTTGTCCTTAGATGTATTTTATTGACTCCCATTCCATATTGTAGGGGCCTATCTGAACTGATCTGTCACAAACTGATCTGTCACAAGTTTTACAAGCTAGAATAGTTAATATACACTTTTTGTGAGAAAGTACGAATTTCCACATCTGTTCAGAAAATAACTGAAACTTTTCAAATATGAATGACGATTAGCGGATTATTTTTCTTTATCAAGAGCTAAGAATTTAATACGAGGGAACATAAGTCAAGGAAACGTTTTTTTTTCCCCTCAAAGTAAGGCGATGGTACCATAATATGTCGTATGTCACAAGGCAATATGGCATCTCTATTATATTATGGACATATAATTTGGTTGCATTGTAATGTACGATTGTATGAATAGAGGCGATAGTAATTTAATTGTGTTACCCGCCGTGCAGAATGGATATGACAAGATGTGAACACCATTCTTACGTCAAAATAGTCACTATCAGAGGGAGAAATTCCAGAGAATACCATAAGGAGCTGATTGAAGCTTTAGGGCATAATGCCCACCCGTACCGAAATTTAAGGGATCATGAAGAAGCTTTAGTTTTAGTATGTGTGCTTTCATGATTTCAACTATCGCAATACATTAGAGTGGCACGATTTAGTCGCGTATGGATGCTTATGAGTGTCTATTTCCTTCACTATCCTACATGTAATAGGCCTACCCATAATCTGCATTATAGGAGAGTCGTCCAGGAAGTAAAGAACGACTGCGCATCACGCTCGGCGCCGGTCCCCCAAAACCACGATTGCATGCGCGCTAGTTAACTCCTTACCCCACCCCAGTATGAGTCGAGTTTTGTTACTGTGAGGTAATGCCTGTTTGTTCTATAACGTATCCAAATGACGGCGCCAATTAAAAATCCCCCAAATGTGAAGAGCCTAGTGTGATTCGTTTTTGAATGCACAAGATGTCTGGCAAATCGAAATTTACCGGCAAATAACGCAAGTGTATGGTGATAATTCAATGAACGAATCTTCAGTGAGGAAATGGTGCATAATGTTTACTCAAGGAAAAACCAGTGTGCACGACGAAGACCGGAGTGGGAGGCCATCACCCGCTACGGATGAGTTGAAAGGCAATGTTGATGCGTTTCACTTTGGACACCTTACACAAATTTCGAAACTAATGGAATTTTTGGGTGGAAAAGAGTTCTTAACCGATGAAGACCTCAAAGCAACAGTGACATCCTGGCTCAGGTATTCGGCGGTAGAAGTGTATAACATCAGCATTGAAAAACTAGTATCACGTTGCAATATTGCCTTGACAGCAATGGCGATTACGATGAGAAGTAGAGTAAGGGACTGTATCTTTGTAGTAAAGTTTTGTGGTGATATTTTTCGTTACTATTTAGTTATGCCAAATCTTTTTTACGAGGGTTGGAAGTTTAATTATGGCAACACATCTATAAAATCAAGGTGAATTACAGGAAGTTCAAATAGCTTTTGTTGGATGTTGGTTGGATATCCAGTATACTTCAGAGCTAATAGGAGCCTTCTATCACTACGAATGTCTTTACAGTAACCAGAAGACATAGAGCTGGCTCTATCAACCGGTCTAAAATGAATTTTGGATTTTACAGAAAGCAAATGATTAAAAATAATTCAATACCTAAAAATTAATTCTTGATTCACAATAATATGCAGTAACATAATGAACTGTTTCAAGATTGGTTAAAACAATTTTCTCATTATGATGAATGATTGCGTGTAACGCATGACTGAACCTCCGCCGGAAGTGAAGAACAAGTGACAGGCTTAGACCCATCTTGCTCCATTATGTCACCTAATGTTCCTGTGCTAAAACTGTACACAAATTTTGACGCATTCGATTTGTTGCCTTTCTTTGCAGCATGCGACTAAACCTATTTAATTGGCTGGTTAAGAGTCAACCAGCATAGCTGCATCACCACATTAATTATGTTGGTTCGACGCATCTGTGTTTTAATTCGCGGGTGCGCGGGCAAAGAGAGTTAAGTCCACTTTCTAGTTACTGAGAATTAGAGTGACTTAACACGCTTTACCCTCCCAACATCGCTTTAGAGATGGATAAACCCATGAAGCACACATCCATAACTACCTACGTTTTTGAATATGACTTACTGGACTTAACACAAATGTAGAGAACATTTTTATCTATAACTTTATGGACATATCTCAATTTTTGAGGATGGTGGACTTAACTTTCTTTGCCCGCGCACCCGCAAATTTTTACTTTACTGAGGATGACTACAAGTTGGCCGAAATAAGTTATATCTGATGTTTAACATTTATATGTCATATTGACAAGGCGGAGTTTCCGCATTTTAAACTTATAGGACTGCCAATATGGCACTATTTTATCAACATTGTGACTTGATTGTTTTAAATCCAAACATTGTGACTTGATTGTTTTAAACCCAGTCATATAATAATAACTGATTTTCTTTTCAAAGTTACTTACCCGGATTGCTGACCCATTCCTGCAGCGCCTTCTGCAGACGACGCACATGGAGAGGTTTGGACGCCATGCCGACCAGCGCCATGATCTCCAGGAACTCCTCCTCCCCCGCGTCACAAAGCTGCTGCACATCGTCACCACCTCAACAAAGAGAATAAAATCAAGTAAACTGATAAAACAAAGTGCCAGATGGAGTTAATTCGCTATATTTAAAAAACTTATGAGTTTTAGACTGCGGTGTCTTGATCAGCATATGTGAAGGAGTAAGTGGGATAACTAGAATATAAACAGAACGGATTTACAACAAATTCCTCACGTCAACAATATTCCTTTATTTTAGCGAACATATCTGAAGATGTATAAATAATCAGTCAATGCCCTCTGAAGAATTTTGGAGGATAACGAACTAAAAATTTGAACTTATGGAATTTTCTCATCGTTTATAGGCTAAAGGCTGTAAGTTTGCCAAATTCAAGTTCCTAGCTGATGTGGAAGTGGGTAAATATTAATGTTAATGAGTGGATATCTAGAGCCAGACTGTTGTAGATGTGAATGACGTTACGGATATCCAGACAGTTTTTCCAACCATACAGGGCAGTTATAAACACCAGATTTCGCACGCTTATGGCAGTTAGATGTGCCAATATTCCCGCCAAATTTTAAGATTCTAGCTGTTCCATATGTGTGAGAAAATTACATTATGTGAGAAAAGTAGGCTTAAAATAAAGTAAAAAATTTAACTCTATCTAAGGTATATGGATAATCGATGGAGATATGACAAAAAGTCGTTATAGAACCAAACTTTTAGGTCTCTAAAATCCGTTACTGTTGGCGTAATCGATTTTTTATACGGCTTACCGTTTAGCTACTACAGTAGGCCTATAAGCCTATCCGCCATTTTGAATTTTTTTTCGGGGGTAAAAATAAAGACAATCTGAACTTTTTGGAATATTTCCGTCGGTTACAGGTTATAGGATACAAGTTATGCCAAATTTCAAGTTTCTGGCTTAGCTGGAAGTAGGCAAACAATTATATCAGTGAGTGAGTTAGCCACGCGGCTTTGTAGTATAGTGATGATTTGCTATTTAAAAAGCATGTGGCCAGTCATTGGTCATTACCCCGGTACCGGTCAACCGATTTGGTCCAAAACTAATAAGGATGTATACTAAGTTTCATAAAAATCCGATAAAGCGTATTCGATTTATTGCGCGGAAGACATCTAGACAGACGGACAGACATTAGCATTCTGTCAGTTAATAACAACCGGAACTAAAACAAACATAGGTCGTTATTAACACTGTTTTCCAATGGCATTCCCAAAGCCTTCTGTTTTACTAACTGCATTCTCCATCTAATAATTCAAAATGAAGATAATAGGCTTATTCCTATATTGCATTAGTTTGCATTTAGCTGCTCCTACTTTCGTTTTTCTGTCCATCTTTTAAAAGTTTTGCAGGGAGATTTCCTTCTCAAATATTGAACATGTACAGGTAGGGGGAAATAAAAGCGGACCGACTAAAATATGTAATTTGCCGATATGAGCCACTGGACATGCAGGGAATGTATTGAAATTTGTTCTACAGCCGATAAATTGCTTGAATTGAGAAATAATTTTACGTAATTTGCATTGCTTGTGAAAACAAACGTTTCCGTTACATCTCTTACATTTATTTACGTATCACAAGGCTCTGAAATCAGCTACAAGAGTCGGTCCGCTTTTTTTCCCCCCTACCTGTACATACTTCAAGAATGCGTAGTACTTTTGTGTGCACTTCATATTTCCTTATTTATTAGGATTCTGTAGATGTAGGCATAATACATCGGAATCTTGTTGCACCTACTAAGGTGTTAGCCTGTCTGTAGTCTATGTCAGGACTAAGTCACTAGAAACCTTTCCACTGCTACTGACAGGTAAATTCGTCACTTTGAAAATTTATAAAAAATTTAACTTCATTCTTTCATTTATTCACATCAGTTGACCTACAATTTCGTATATAACTTATAAAAAATGAATCGCAAATATCACTTAATTTTACATGTGTTAGTCCAGCAACTATTTAAATGTCATATTTAAGATTGGAACAACAAAATCTGATTTGATTACCTATAATATTTCCTACGGAACCCTCGACGTGTGAAAGGAATCGTGCTTTATTTGTTTTCTTTCAAGTTATATCATACAACTGTATTTCAAATGGCACATACTTTTTCTAATAGAATGAAAGGTTCATTTATTTGGTATAAGGCAACAATTAGATTTGAACTTGAACTCACAGCAGCTGTTAGAGGATGAGGTTACAGGAGTAAACCTAGTCTCCTTCGCAATTGACTGCATGCCTGTGTGTAGACTTAATCTCATTGTTCCCCTTCAAAATGTGCAATCCTGAAATTGACGTCATTCCCTTACATGAATCAAATAGGCCTACAATACTCAAGGTAATGCGCGACATCTTGCTTTTTACACTATCTTTGGTTGGAAAATTAAAATTACCGGTACTTACCTGACTCACTGACGTGTTTCTGTAACCCCTATGGTGGGGCATAGGGCCTCCAAGTGAAGGTTTCATTACCGATACTAATTTTGTTACCCTTATTTTCCGAGAGAGGGCAGAGGGACATCCACCTCCGGAAACTAAGGTATTAGGCCTACTTGGACGTGAAAGGGCCGAGAAATTTTGTTCTTTTATGAGCCGTAAATCTACGACTCCGTGCCCAGGATTTTTCTGAAAAATTCATCGACCGCGGCCGGGTTTGATCCCGCGACCTTCGGATCTAAAGGTCTACCTCTAGACCATTACGGCCGACGGTAGGCCCTACAACATAACTCTTTAAAATTTTCCACACTGGAAGTGATGTTGTTCTGCAGTCGTTTTTATTTTACGACAGGAGTCAGAGGTAACTACTGCATCATCCACCTACTGCATTTTTTTTCATAGTCAGGTCTTTTCACTCCATCTTTAGCTTTGTCACTATATTTATATCAAATTTACCTAAAAGTTGTGCAATATTACTTTCACCCTCACCATACTGTTTCGTTTTAGCCGTTTCAGTAAACTCATTTTACTAGTTAGCTTAACTTAGATCACGTACATACGAAGTAATTTTTAACAAGTGATAACACCAACTACGCCGCGGCAGAAACAAATATCTATCTTCAATATTATCGGCTAGCGTCATTAGTAGACCTGGGATTTTAGGCTCTAAAAAAATAGATTTAGGCACCTAAAATAGGCTTTTAAAACAAGTAAATAGGCTTTTAAAAGAGAAAATAATCACGTAAAATATGCTTTAAAAATGTGTAAATAGATAGAAAATACACTTTAAAATACTACAATATGCTCTTAAACTGTAACGTGATTTTTTTTACTGTAAAAAGCGTGGTATACCTATTCTTAACAGAAATAACTGCAAAATTAAGACAGAATTAAAAAAACATTTATCAAAAACAGTTTTGGATTATATGAAAAATTAGAACACTACAGGCCTTCAAGGGCCTTGGCTTTCAGTAACGGCTGCTGTCCAGTTCATGGCCTGGAGATATTGGCGACAATTGTTTGGAAAAATAAAGTTTCTGTGAAAACCCCCACCCTCTGCTGTTCTTCTCTTCATTCGGGGATGCCCATTAAACGATTGTAAAAGTTACAGAAGTAGAATTTTATTTTAAATGAACAAAATAGGCATTTTAGGCACTAAAAGAGTAAAAACAGGCTCCAAAGGTCCAAATAGGCATTTTAGGGCATTATAAAACTCTATAAATGTAAGTGATTTATCATGAAACGTCAACATATTTTTAAAAATTTCACGTTATTTCATAAGGAACAAAATATGCATTTGCCTTAAAATCCCAGGTCTAGTCATTAGGTATTATGAGGTTATTTTCTGTTCAGTAATTTATTAGAACTTTATCCAAACAAGCAAACAAAACAACGTTGGTGTTGAAAATGCCGGTGCGTATTGCAAGTTTCAGAAGTTCCGGCACTCTCTTCGGACAATTCTACAACTACGTACCGGTACTGAGTACCAGCCCAACTGAAGCCCTGAATCACTTGCCTACGTTACTGTCCTTTTGTCAAAGTTCGCTTCTTCAAAAACATAGTTCCTCAAGTTACAATTTTTCTAAGGTTAAATTTAACAAAATATAATTACTATTTTATATAACTATAACTATTCGCATAATAAAGGCAGGTCGAAATAACTATTCGAGTAGGCGGTGTAGGCCTACAAGTATAACGCTACGAATTTAAAACAGATTTTTATCTTCTGAATTCATTTCTCCAGCAACGGACTCGACTGTATTATCTGCACTAATAACAATCTGTCAAGTTTAGTAACATTAACATTTTTTTTTATTCTCAAGACCTACAATCAGACACCAGTTCCATTGTCCAGTAGCTGGCAGCCCTTCAATATAAGAAGTTTCCCTTAACCCGCATTTTTTAAAGCTAAAGAAAGAGTGGCTGGACTAATACAGTACTACTATCTGCAAGACACTTGCAGTGGCAATAGAGGTATTGAAATGTGTTTGTCCTTTTGGTTTTGTCCTTTTGCATTCTAGACAAAGACAATGAGACAGGCAGACAGAGAGAGAGAGAGAGAGAGAGAGAGAGAGAGAGAGAGAGAGAGAGAGAGAGAGAGAGAAAGAGAGAGAGATGATAACTGGGCGCTGGGAGAAAAATTGGTTCCCAAATTCGAAGGAAATAGCACAAAAAATGGGAAACATGTGTGCAAAAAAAAAAAAAAGACTATGTGGAAAAGTGAAAGAAAGGTCTGTAGGTTGAGATGATATACTTGGTTTCACTTACAAATAAAGATTAAGGTTGTGAAAAAAATGTTGCTCACGACTTTCAGTATGCCCCTCGTATAATGCCCCGTACGTGAAATAGCGTATCTAAACTGTCTTGACCCCAATGTGAAATCTTCCAGATAATTATAAAACCAGAGGTTTTATTGGCAGTCGTCGTACAGACTTCTAGGTTTAAACAACTCACCCATTTCGAGCAGAGTGTCGTAGTACGCCAACAAACTAGCTCTCTGCATCACCCTGTACAACTGCAGTTCCGCTTCGTTACTTGGCGCTGATGTCACCACCACTGAAACAATTCATAATAACAACAATTAATGACAATTGAAGTACACAATAAAATAATACAATACATTACATTATATTAATTCAATATAGTAGTTCTAATACCTATTACCAGAGCATCTAACTTCAGCGATATCAGTTAACCAAGGATTCGAACTCCAGTAAGGAGAATGTCAACACTTGAAACAGTGGTTGGGCGTTAAATTTTAATTTAATGTAACTTAATGCATCTGTAGACAAATAACAACAATAGATTAGAGCTATACCTTCGTTACTTACGACACTTGAGCATAGACAAAATTATCGCTTGCAATTTTACAAAGAGTTTAAATCATACCTAAAAATCATTCAGTCAATAGTAACGGAATTTTTGTTGTTTGTAAGCTCAGCCTTTGAACAAGTGCTAGATTTCTTTGGTAGCCCATCTAGATTACTGTTTTTGAAAATGTCTCAGGTTTCACTGCAGGTATCTTGCATAAAAAAATTAATAAAAAAATTTAAAAACTAATTTTCTTGAAGATTAGTGGAGACTAATCGTACTCCTTTTGATTTTGCTGAAGGTGAATCTGAATTAGTATCTGGATTTAATGTGGAATATAGTAGAAGAGGATTTACCTTGAATTTTTTGGCTGAATATGCTAGAATTCTATTTATGAGTATGTTGTTTGTAGTTATTTTTAAAGGCGGGGATGTAAATTCATTATTTTTATGTTAAATTGTTTTTTATTTAATTTATGTTTATTTGGGTGCGTGGTACTATACCACGTTTTCGTTATGATAGGTTAATGTATTTGGCATGAAGGGGATTTTTACCTTTATCTTTGAATTATTTATTGTTTTTTGGGATTAAGGATTTTATTCCTTTCTTTTTTCGTTTAGTGAATTGTAATGAGGATCGTAAGTTAATAGGAGAATTTAATCCCATGATTTATATTTTCAAAATATAAGACTTTCAATAAGTGCTTAACTATTTAATTAAATTGTCTCATAGTTTTGTAATAATTGGTATTATAATATAATATGTGAAGTATATAATAGTTAGGATTTGTCCAGTGATGATATAATGATCTTCTACTGGTCGTGCTCCAATTCATACATACATGGAAAACATACCCTATAAAAGCTGAAAATATTGCTGTGGATTTGGGTATTACCAGTAATTAAAATAAAGATTTATTAAATATTAAAAACGTGTGCTAGCATGCATTGGTGCAAACAATTAATGCAAACACATAAATAATTTTAAAGAATTAAACATATATAAATTACGTCATAACATAGATCAAGTGCCAACTACACATACCAAATTTTATTCTAACAGGTTGGCAAGAATCTGAAGTGTACATAATTTGTCTGCTTTTATAAGATGATATTATTAGTAAACTGTATCTTCCCTTACACAATGAACATCTGACCAATCGTTGACCTGTGCAGCAATTCAGACGTCGGGTTTAGAAGGCAGCAATTTACTTTCTGCTGGATCCATGTAAAATAATTTGCGATGGATAGATCAGCATCAAGGCAGCTCTCTCCAAGTATCTTTTGCTTATTAATCCAACAATACCAAAATGTAATCCTAGCAATTTCGTGCCACGTGGTGAACTCAGCAGGGGGTTTTGTACAAAGGTACAAGTAACTTACTTATGGTCTCTAGGGGTTTGGAAATATAACTAATTAATTATTTTATATTTTGACCTGGCCAATTGTACTGTACTTAACGGCTCAATAAACATTATTATTATTATTATTATTATTATTAGGAGAAAAATTTCTCTAACACCGGGACTCGAACCCAGAACCTTCGGCTATCCATGTCGCCGCTATACCAACTGAGCTAGCCGGAGATCGATTCACAGCACCAGATGGAACCTCTCTCCTAGGACTAATTGCACTTAATGGTCTACCTCACAACTAGACAAGTTATGTCATATGTAATACTCTGAGGAACTCTAACTAGTGATTTTTGTAACCAGGCTTACATTGTTATTGTACAGTAACATTTAAGATGGATATATTGCATTCATGTACCACATATTATAGTCTCTGTTGGACACTTCAAGATAATATTATAGGAGAAAAATTCCTCTGGCACTGGGACTCGAACCTAGGCGACACGGATAGCCGAAGGTCCTTGGTTCGAATCCCTGTGTCGGAAGTATTTTTCTCCTATAATAAAAAACGATAATTTTACTAAATTAGAATGTACTTCTTATTTAGTATTCTTAAATAAAGTGTTTTATTACCCATATCACATTTTATATTAGACTAATAGTACTTATTAACAGTGTTGTAAAATTAAGCGTTCAAATTTTATTTTAATGTTTTTTTTTTTTCAAAATTATATTAGGCCTATCTTGGAACAGTAAAAAGGATGGTATGTGTGTTTAAAAAATGTGTTTTGTTGTCATTGAAAAAGCCTTTAAAATTAAATTTGAAGGCATAATTTTACAACAAAAAATGGGGTAGTAACCCTTAGTCCCTACCATGGGCCCCTCCCGAACCAAAATCCTGGCTATGTCAATATATGCTATGCTGACTTATGTATCACTACAGTTTAAAAAATAGGTCTACTATTTCAAAATTAATAAAGTTTAGGCTAAATTATCCTGAGGAAAGTGCTAATCAATAGCAATGCATACAATGGGCAGCTACCCTATTTAGGATAATAAAGGTAAAGTGATCCCTGTTACAGGCCATGGAGGCCCAGAGGGTTCCAGGAGGTTGAGGCTCCCAGATTTTGGACATTCGGCACGTGAAGGTGGTAAGGTTGTCAGCCTTACGCACCGGCCGCCTTTACCCCCAGGATTGCTCCTGGTACTCATTTCTGTTAGAGGCTGAGTCGACCCCAGGGCCATAGTGCCACCAGAAGGATTAGGCAAGTTGAAAAACTTCGACCTCATCGGGAAATGAACCCGTGACCTTCCGGTTTGTAGCGCAGCGCCTCAACCACTACGCTACGGCGTACCCCCATTTAGGATAATAATAACAATAATTATGAGCTAGATAACCTGTACTCTTCACAGAATATAGTAAGGTAATTAAATAACGGACATGAAATGGGCTGGACATATTGCAAACATGGTGGAGGAAATATAGGCCTATATCTAAAAAAATATTGACTGGAAGACCCGAAGGGAAGAGACCTCTTGGAAGAGCTAGATGTAGGTTGGAGGGCAATATCAGATAGATTTAAAAGAAGTAGGATTTGCAGGGGATGGTTGGATGGAGTTAGCACAGAATAGAGTTGAATGGTGGGCTTATGTTTAGCGTGGCAATGATCCTTCGGGTTCCATAAAATATATATTATTTTTTATCTTGCTTAAGAATTGTCTATTGCCAATGAGTAAGTAAGTGAGTGAGTGAGTGAGTGAGTAAGTAAGTAAGTAAGTAAATAAGTAAGTAAGTAAGTAAGTAAGTAAGTAAGTAAGTAAGTAAGTAAGTAAGTAAGTAAGTAAGTAAGTAAGTAAGTAATAAGTAAGCAAATAAGTAAGTAAGTAATAAGTAAGCAAATAAGTAAGTAAGTAAGTAAGTAGGTAAGTAATAATAATAATAATAATAATAATAATAATAATAATAATAATAATAATAATGACAAAAATATATTTTTTAAATAAATTATAGCAAGATTTATTATTTTGGTTAGGCTTAGTTATATCATTCTTTTTCTTAAAATAAATTCTACTTCTCAGAGATTATTTTGTACACCACAATCGTGACTTCTCAAAGATATCGATCACTTCCTTGGTTAAGTAGATCCGGAATTTTACGCATGCGTACAGGTGGGATCGTTAACTTTCCTGGAAACTGCTGTTATATCCCGATCGAAACTAACAGTGACCGGGTCATACTTCCTAGTGACTGACTCATCCAAACCGCAGCAACTGGACCTGTGCTGGTACATATGATTGTCTACATTGACCGGCGAATGTGCATAATGCGCACTGACTCAGAACACGTAGGGCAGCAAAACAGTCATGAGAAATTGCCGGCCGACTAGCGCTCTGTGCTCTTTTTTGTACCCTCCAGTGACTCAATCACTTTTGCTTTTTGTGCTTCAGACCCCTGCCTAGCCTCGTGTTTTAACTTAATTTGCGGTAAACCTAACTGAACTAAAAACTCTGATAAACACGTCATGATTCACATCTTCGCGATTTCTGGCAAAGGGACATTTTCTGTTATCGTTAGAGAAAGGTCCTAACTGTTCAAGTCTATAATTAAGAGTAGGCCTACACTATTTCCATCCAAAAATAACGACAAAATACTTGTATCACATAAGTTTTATTCATGAATTAGACATGAATGTAACATTTAAGTAATATATAAAGGTAAACAAAAACGTAAAACTTATGGCTTATCTATCAGCTGACAAATTAGAGTTTACCAACTAATTGGTCAACTGATAAAAAATACGTTTACGTTTTTCTGTACCTTTGTATAATATTTAATTGAGTCATTCATTATGTCATATTGTTATGCATAAAACCTATGTGATACAAGTAATGTGTCTTTTTTGGAAACTGTGTACTCTTACTTAGCCTATCGATTAAATTTAAATTTAATTTAATTTCTTAATTAGTCGTTAGCAACACTGTGCTGCTATAGACATCGTCAAGTAAATAAATGTATACAGTATAGAAATAGTTAAAACAATAAATCAGGAAACCCAGACTAGAATGTTATATTGATTTGAGCCTCAAAAAACTCTTGCACACCATAAAATGAGTTGTCAAGCAGCCAACGATGTAAATGAAACTTAAAATGCTTAAAATCTACATTGTGAGCCACTTGGGGCAACTTATTAAACATGGAGACTCCTAAATTTTTACACCAGTTTTTCGATTTGGAAGTATCACCTGAGGCACCTCAAGAAAATAATTAAATCTCGGAGAGTAATGGTGCTTCTCTGACCTACAACCATACTCGGCCGGGTTTAACTTAATCATAATCTCTATATATAAAAGCCAAAACCCACTCACTCACTGACTGATCACGGTTTCTCAAAAACTATACAGCCTAGGAACGTGAAACTTGGTACACATATTGCTACTAGGCTCTAGATGCGCACTAAGAAAGGATTTCAAAATCTTTGGCCTCTAAGGGCCTATAAGGGCCAAAATAGGGTTGTAAAGTTATGAAATTCACCAAAAGGAATTCATACTGCATGCATACAATCCCCATGACAACATAATTTTTTTAAACTACACAGGGGGCTTGGCATGACACTGGGATTTCATGTAGACCTAATGGATATAAAATTATGAGAAAGGCTATCAATAGAATTCCTATAAATTATTATTAACTATTTTTTGGCACGAAGTAAATTTAGAAGGTCCTGGGTTCTATTCTTAAGAGTTGAACTCTTTTCTTATAGCCAGCCTAGGACTGCATTGCAAAAGATAGTAAGTAAAGTGTTCCCTATTACAGGCCATGCGGGCCCAGAGGGTTCCAAGAAGTTGAGGCTCCCGGATTTTTAGACAATAGGACGTGAAGTTGGTAAGGTTGTCAGCGGTACGCACCGGCCGCCTTTACCACCAGGTAGTTCATACAATATCAATAGATATAATTTCCTGATTAATTTCTATTTACCATATCATCTATCTATCTTTTACCTTAGTTTTTATCCAAACTTTTGGGGTCATTTAAGCGACCCATGTTGCCCGGGCCTTACAGGGCCGCGACCTGTCGGGAGAGGGATTATCTATGGCTCACATACATACTTTCTTGACCAGACAAGGACATGGAGGGCCTCCCGGATGAGTGATCAGCCAAATGCCGGGGCCACCTCTGAGACAACACAAACATATAGGACGAGATACATCATTCACACACTCACTCTGAACAAGGCGAGGATGGGATGATGATGATGATACTGGCTGCCAGATGATATCCGGAGACCACTAGGGCCTAAAGTTACCAGAGCCTAAAGTTACCAGACATTTGTCTCACAGGTGAGGAAAAATCCCGGGAAAAGCTCTACCTAGGTAACTTGTCCCGACCAGTATTCGAATCGGAGCCCGCTGCGTGAGACGAGCGAACGCATCCCCTACGCCCAACTATTTACTGTATGTTTGCCAAAATTGAAATAGAAAGATTAAATTTTTTAAGACATAATCAGAGTAAACTACGGGTGAAGGAGTAAGTTATGTGGAATATAAATACGTCCACCGTGTTGGCTGGACGGCTGATGATTTATAGAAGTACATCGAATCGACTTTAAATTGTGTTCACTTAACCTATATATACATCAATCTAACAATGCGAAGCATTGATGGGTCAGCTAGTAAGAGTATAAAATATATACATATTAATTACTCTTAAAATTCTTTCTTTTCTAAATAAAGGCCTACAATGGTCATCATCGATGGTGGTTAATTAGGCGGAAACTATAACATCCATTTTCTATATATGGAAATGAAATTTATCAATGTTCAAGTCAATCAATGCAGAAAGTGTCCTGCTTAGGCCTACATTAAAATATTATTTATATTGATACTGAATTATCCTTGAATTATATATCACTGAATCGTCCCACAGAAGAAAGTGTCATGCATTGTTGATTTTAATACATAAATAAATGATACTAGCATTCTCGAATAAGTAATTCTTGTTTCATGTTATTGATCTTATAAATTGAAGGGCTTGGAAATATATAGTCATGAGCCACTGAAATGTACACTCATGAGCAGCAATTACTTAGTTTGATAAATAAAAATTTAATGAAAATTATTAAATACTCAGACAAAACTGTTGTGGTTTCTTTTATATCAAATGATACTTCAGTATGTTATTAAACATGCTTTGTGAGCACCTATCATATTTTCAAAAGCTTTTATTCTGTTGCAATTGTAACATTAATCTCTAAAAAATAAGTAAGGGTGGCTTATGACTATATCTCCCCAAGCCCTTCAATTAAATAAACCTTCTCCATCCCACAAGCAAAGACTGATTCCCACTATATATCTCCTCTGTATAATGTACTCAGTGTAGGCATATACAATAAATTGCTTAAAAAGAGTAATATAGATCTACGTACTTAACACGAACAATAAATGGTTTAAAAGCACCTTGAATATTTTAAAAAATGATGATCTAAAAGAGGTAGCACAATTATACACTATTGATGAATTTCATTGCAGTTGACGATTGGCACCGTACTGTTATTGTCTCATATATAACTCGATCGGTAAGACCTGAGCCAAACACGCGCAGATAGCTTATCATCCGCCGGTAGCAATGGAGTAAGAGCAGAAAAGAATGCATATACTGTACTATTCATTCCAAACTTTGCGATTCATAAAAGCCCGTAACTATTGAAAACAAAAATAAAATCAGGTAAACTGATATAACAAAGTGCCAGTATGTTTTTGTTGAATCAATTATAATTGCAATTATGATATGCAGAAAATAAGCTTTTCTAATCAGATTAAAATCGACCAGCGTCAGCAGAACTACAGATTTGTGATACCTTGACAATCGCGCACTCACATAAAAATAAAATTTAAAAAATCCATGTTAAATCGGGCGGCTCCGGGAATTGATCCGGGGACCTCCAGAATAAGAGTCCAAGACGTTACCATTTGGCCAACTCAGTCAGTTTGACGGAGTTGTTTGATAAGCATATGTGAAAGAATAGTGTTAACTGTCAAATTATACCGGTAGACAAAAATTAAAAAAACATGTGACCTTTAATTAGTCGTTACTCTGGTATCGGTCAATCGATTAGGTCCAAAATTAATAGGCTTCTTGCCATGGACGTTATAAATGCTTATACCAAGTTTCATGAAAATCCGATAAAGCATATTTGAGTTATGGGGCCTTTTGTTATATAATGCCATAAAAATGCACTAAATTTGGCATTATTCCGGTACCGGTCAACCGATTTGGTCCAATATCAACAGACGACTTCCCATGGACATTATAAATGTGTATACCAAGTTTCATGAAAATCCGATAAAGCGTATTTGAGTTATGGCGCTTTTAAATAAAAACACTAAATTGGGTTTGACGCCTGTACCGGTTAACCGATTTGGTTCAATATCAATAGGATTCTTCCCACGGACATTATAAATGCGTATACCAAGTTTCATGAAAATCCGATAAAGCGTATTTGAGTTATGTCGCGTACAGACACACGGACAGACAGACAGACAGTCAGACGGACAGACATTTTTCCGTCCCCCACACACAATCTCATAACGTACCATACTGGCACTTAATAAAATCAATAAAGTATTTGTTTTTTTAGTTAAGAATATTATTTAAGTAATGGTATGTAACTCACAGAATATCGCTGTTGGGTCTTCACTATTGAATGCTTGTGAGGCCACCTAAGATGTTTTTACACGATCTGTACAGTATGAACTAGCAAAGAACATCACGTGTTATAAAGGTCAGGCAGGTTTAGATTACGTTATCGTAGACTACTGCGCAGCCGTTTGTTTAGCTGAGGTCTTACCGATCGAGATTTACAACCCTGCAAGTGAATACAACGAGAGACCAACGATTTTAATACTTTTAACTATCTTAGGCTACTTGTAGTTCTTACTGACGCCAGAAGCTAATTTTAGTTAAGTTCTTGACATTTTATACTCCTTTCCTATTGACTATATACGAAAACTATTGTACTGTATAATATAATGTAGTAAGTTATATGTAATATAAAAGTAGATTTTATTAACTTAGGCAATTTCTTTGTACGAGGATATAATAAGGTTATATATGAAAACAATAATAATCATACTGAAAGATTGAGTGTGTAAATTCTATAGGCTAAGCGGTAACTGAAATCCACTTCTTGCATTTTTTTATTTAAATCTTTTCTTGTTACATGTTCCTCCATAATCAACATAATGTACTTTTTGAATGTAAAGATCTGTTGCTCTCATTATGCACTTTCTATATTGTGTGTTTTCTATTTTTAGTATTAGGAAGCTTTAGTATTAGTTTAAATATTTATTATTAATATCGTAAGAATGTTTAATAATAACCTAATATAATTTTTGAACTTGTGTGTCCATGTAGACCCAACGCCAGCTCTTGACAAGACCGTATGAAATTGTAAAATTAATTGAAGTGGTCTTGACTCGGTTGCCATAGTAACCGGGAAAAAAAAGCATAGCTGAAATCAATTTTTGCAATTTAACAAATCAATTTGTCAACCGCTTCGATTTTGTTAATCCGATCAACTTGATCCAATTGTTTACGACACGCAGAGATCTAATTTTTTAAAAATACATAGATGGACGGAAAGGGTATCATGAATGCACCCCCAAATGGGAAAACACTGAATGATTCGGACAAAACTCACAACCTCACAAACTCTATGTTTGTTTGTTTGTTTGTTTTTATTTGTTTTTTTTTTCTAGGGAACTCAAATCTGAGGTCTTTTTTCGCCGGGCGGCACACTTTAATGGTGAAATGCACCTCGAAGCCGGGTTTAGCGTTTTTATTATCAATAGTTTTAATTGTTTATGCATGATTTTGGTAAGGTTCATGATTCTGTGGTATGTATTAATCGATTCATTTTGAATCTGTATGCCAATATGGCAGCACAAGAACCGTTTAATTCGTTTAATGACGTATCTTTTATTATTATTTAATTAAGAATATTATGTAATTCATGCAATTTATGTAAAAAAGATGTCAATGTTGATAAAAGTAATGTTTAATTATTTTTCTTTAATTAAATTATTTAAATAAAATATCTAGCAGTTGAGTAAATAATTGCCGGCGACCCATAGTAGGCCTACCTGCTAATACTGGACAATTGTGCCTGTCATGCTATCAAGACAAATAAATAAATACTGATATTGAAGACAGGGATGGATGCATCGTTTTATCAGATATCATTCACCACACAAATTCTGTTGACTGTATTTATCCCAAACTTCCAATTAAATTATTTTAATTGGGTTGGTCAGTTACAGGGCACATTTTTTTTTTTTTTTTTTTTTTTTTACATTTCTATAAATGGCTTTTAACAATTATTCGTACTAGGCCTGACACTGACCACAATTTGTCATAACTTCCTGTCCAATTCCTAATTCCGTCACTTACAATAAATTATTTGTTATACATCTACATAATCATTGGACATGCGCTTAGAAGTAAGTTTACGTGGTCTCTGATCGTATTTATTTCTTGCCTCAGCTGCTCTGTAAATTACCCAACCGCAACTGTTTGAAAGAGGTCAATTAAGTTATGATTCTTTGGCGTTTACTTGAGTAAACAAGAGTTTTACACATGTTCATCTATAGTGTCAGAATTATCTTTCTCAGTTCAACTGCATGTAGTGTTTCATTATATAGTATGTAGTATCGTATTTCAGATTTATAAACTCTCGTATATGCGTCAATGTCTCTTGTATTTTAGAAATGGCAGAGGAATTCATTTCAGAACAGGTTTCCTTCCTTCCGTCTTTCTCCCTTTCTTTCTTTCTTTCTTTCTTTCTTTCTTTCTTTCTTTCTTTCTTTCTTTCTTTCTTTCTTTCTTTCTTTCTTTCTTTCTTTCTTTCTTTCTTTCTTTCTTTCTTTCTTTCTTTCTTTCTTTCTTTCTTCATTTCTTCTTTTCTATCATTATTTATTTAGTAATTTATTTATTTAAATATTTCTTATTGTCTTGCCGTTTGTTTCCAGTTCTTTCATTTCTTTCCATTTAAGTCGACTGCACCTTAAATATTATTTCTGTTCCTTTACAGTTATCTTTTTTCTCATTTTTCTTCATTTTATGAATTTTATATTTTCATCTCAAAGAGATTTTGGCAATAAAGCACAATTCATCATGCTATGGAAATTATGTTTGACTCTAAAAACATTCGCAATCACCATTGAGATACATTTTATTATATTGGAAACGTGTCGTGTATTTTGAAAAAAAAAAAAATCTGCCAATTCAATGTGACTTTAAAACTGTTAAGTATGAAATATGAAATGCATATTACTTCTAGAATTAATTTAGTGCTAAAAGCTAGACACTGCAATCTACTACCAAAGTAATACTAGTGTATTCCGTTAGAGGCGCCCAAGTCGGGAATCGAATCATACGCACGGAATCAACGTTATCATACAACTATAGCCGTTCTGACAACTTGAGTAGGAATAATATTTTTGTTATTAATTAAGCAGTGTCTCAAACCGAAACATAATATATAATCCTGTAATTCTTAGGGACCAAATTATTTTGAGTTAACTAATACAGCTGATTCTAAAATAAATAAAAAATGAGGATTAACCAAAGTAACAAATAAATTGCGATGGCTCTTTCATCTTATATAGACCTATTAGTTCAATTGCTATGAATGAAAATAAAATAATTCTACCATTTCTTCTTTCGGACTGCTCAAAGTTAAACAAACACTAAAATTAAGATGGTAAGTTATATATATTTTAAATCTGATGTGAACCACACAACTTCCTCTATCCTTTATATTCCAGTGTAAAGTAAACGGATATACAGTACTGCAGTAGTGCGCACTGAGCTGTCTCAGCCTCGTTCAAAGCCGCATTATTCGTGAAGCGAGTTTGTGTATGAAAGTAGTATCTCATAACTAGCATTCAGAGAATTTTTACGAAAAAATGTCTCAAATAAAAGCTTTAGCCCTTGCTGTAAGCAACTCACATACAAAATTTAAACAAAATCGTAAGCACCAATTTCGAGAAAATCACGAAAAACGAAACTTACTTCAAGTAAAGTAGTATAAAATATAAGTTAAGAGAAATCGTCGCCAATCTTTGTGTCAAATCCTTTAGAAGGTACCTAATGCAAATTAAAAAAAAATTGTTTTTATACGATTTTTCTTCCTCTCGCTAGGCTGTTCACAGACAAACCATCTCTTCTGAAGATAGAATTTTTGGATTCAAGGGACATCAAAACGTATGTTTAGGTTAAAAACTCAACTTCGAATTTCGGGGTCAAACACAATACTTCTTCTTAATATAGTACGGGCAGAGGAAATCATAAATTTCTTCGAAAAATTCTATTAAAAATAGAAGCAATTGAGAGGTGTGGAAATCCAAGTGAAAAAATCTGAAGAAATAAATAAGAAGTATTTATGAGAGAATAAATATACTTGGCGTTACTACAAACTGCAGATGGTTGGTCATAGTCGTTTAAGTGAATCTAGGGCGAAAAGATAAAAAGAAGCCTTTGGGAAAACCAAAACTTCGGCCGGAAATCAGTATTGGGCAATTCAGATAGAAAATTAACCGTAAACGTAACGTAAACATAGAAGTTTGGAGCCATGTTTTTCAATGTGACCATTCACAATGCATCACGTAAACGTGAAACTTAAACGTAAATGTAAACGTAACGTAGAAGCTTGCAAACACCAAGCTTCTGCGTTACGTTTATGCGAAAAATAACTATACAACCAATCAGAGAACAGAACAGGAGACGGAAGTGGAAGTAGCCAAGAAGTATTCTATGAATGAGAAACTCCTCGTTATGATAAATGGCCTCCATTATATAAAGATGCGGTGTTGAAGGAAAATATATGAAAATTAGTTCCCCAAGAAATGAACAACAATATTAAATACAGCCCATATAATATTCTGTTAATTTTTATGTACCTGCATACGCTTGTATGATTTCAATTTTTAATGGCCTACATATGTTTTTTCCAAAAAAAGAGAAGAAATATTTAGAAAGTTTTGAAATGTGGTGCTGGAGACAGATAGAAAATATAAAGTGGATGGACATGGTGACAAACGAAGAGGTTCTGAGTAGAGTGGGTGAGAAGAAGTCAATCATACACACAATTCGTCAGAGGAAAGCAAACTGGGTTGGGCACATTCTCAGAAGGAACTGCTTATTACATGATGTCGTAGAAGGAAGATTGGAGGGTACAACTAGACTTGGAAGAAGAAGAATTCAGCTGTTGGACGATTTAAGGGAAAAGCGGAAATATTGGATGCTGAAGGAGGAAGCAGAGGATAGACAGTTTTGGAAAACAAAATTCGCGTACCAAGTTTGAAAACCTGCCGGAAGGCAGAATACTTACTACTACTTACTACTACTACTACTACATATGTTTAATAGAAACATGAAAGTATTTTCGTCTGCTGCAGCCATTTTATCAGTTGTTCACGTTCTCGTTTGTGATTGGTTGTTACCTACGTTTATGTTTTCATTGCGAATGCTCAATGCCGTGCTAAAGTTTGCGTTTAAGTTTACGTTCTTACGTTTACGGTTAAGTTTCTATCTGAATGGCCCATAAGTCTAGAAAATTGGACGAATCGAAGAAAACCACGGACAAATCTAAAATCATCTGTGTGTTGAGCCTGGTGTATGTGTGTGTGATATTACAGAACTAATCTTAATTGCTTTCCATTCAGAATTAAAGATAAAATTACTTATCAAATCTTGAAAGTAGTGATTCCTTACATTATCCAATGCCTAATTGGACAAATATGAAGAATATTTGAAAATTCTTGTAACTCGTGCAGCTTCAATAATTCTATCAGCTTCTTAGCTTAATAACTGAATGGCCAAAAGAAAAAAAAATGAAATTCGTAGCCGATGCAGATGTTAATGCTGACATATCATTTTCCCGTTTCTTTACTCGAAACCATTTATGGTTTTCTCAAGGCATATGGTTTACGTTGCGTGCTGACTGCTCCATTAATGTTACCACTACAGTAATTAAAGTAATTTATGTATAATTTTGTGGTGCTAAGAGGCACGAGAGAAATGAAATCTTATGGCGGCTATTTTATTACGTACATTTGGTGGTTTATTCACAAGAATACCTCACATGCCATACATAATATGAGTGCGCAGTAAAACCCACCACAACATCGTTAAGGTAATATTAAATACGCTATCAAATGCGAGAGCCAAGAATGTATTTTTCATTATATGGAATGTTACCTCATATTTATACCAGTTCTATTAAAAGATTTTAAGGGTTAGAGTTACAAATCTTAACATGACCAGTATCATTTTCTACTTTAAAAATAAAAAGTAACTTAGTTTTCGAAGTATGAAAACGTTGCACCAATAAACAGATTCTTATAATCCAGCAACCAAGTGAAAAAAAAAAATGTATGCTGTGGATAATACATTATGAAACGAGTCTAGAATTACTTTTATTAAGTTACGAATACGTTTACGAAACGAGCGCAGCGAGTGTCTTAATTACTATAATAGACAAGCTGCTAATGACTGTTTTTGTTCGATCATTAAATGTCTAAGTTCTGAATGTTTAGAATATCTTGAAATTCATAAGAAACAAAGTATTCGGCTCTTTTAAAATTTCTTAAAACTAATAAGATGCAACCATATCTTCATAAAAATGTATGTTCTATGTTAAAATTATATTGTAGAAGTAGTCTTTACGACGCGTTTCGGCGATAATTCGCCATCTCCAGGGGTACAGTCTTTTATTTTGCGTGGAATGAAATCATGTATTATTATTAACACTACTTATTGTTAATATACATAAGTTAACATTTTAGACAATAAATTTTTGTTATGTTTTAATAGGGGGATTGCATTTTAGAATTTTAAAGAAAATTGAACTGGTTCTTAGTCTACTTATTGTTAATACACATAAGTTAATATTTTTTAGGCAATTAATTTATATTACAATTTTTGTTTAGGTCTACAATAATTTTATAACAAAATAATATTAGAATAACTTGTATAATTATTATATTGTAATTGAGCACTCGTGACAACACAGACAACAGACAAATTGACAACACAGATATACAATTGCTCAAATGGAAAATGAAAATGATTAAAATTCACATACTTGAAATCCAACATACATGAAATGAACTTGACTGCGCTATTAAACATATATGCCTACTAAAACTATTTTCTGAGTCGCGGAGTGTGCTTAATTCACCAGACTGCAGTAAAAGAGACTCGTCTGGAAGCAGGACCAGTTGTAATGGTGTGTTTTGTTTTATTCTTATTGAAATAATTCGGATGAATACGGCGTTGGGTTACTGAGCGACGCACTTGCAAAGGATCGATATAGCGCAGGTCAGGACGTCGAGAAGCGAGATTTGGCATAGGTCATGTAGCGCAAGGCACGCCAGGGCTGTACAAAGCAATCCAAAACCACAGACAAGCAAATTCCTTAACAACAGCCAGAGGGGAGTTGAAATCGGTGTGAAATAATATTTTATGAATAATAATAATAACAATAATAACAAACATAGGCCTAATAATAAAATCATTAAGTCAATAATTTTATAATTGTAAATATATTAATTAATAAATAAACAACAATTATAAGAATAAACAACATACTACCTACGCCCTGATCAACGATCAGTCTAAATAAAAATTGATAGTTTGAAAGAATGTATACAGTAATAAACCATAAAAGGCCAGTGGGTAGAAAGAGACACAACCAAGAAAGTAGAAACATAGAAGCAGAAAAGGAGAAGGAAAGAAAAAAAGACAAGAGGGAAGAAATCAATAAAGAAAAGTAGGAAAAAGTATAAATAAAAAGGAAGAAAAAGCAAAGTAAGAAGGAAAGGAAAATGAACAGAAAGAAAATAATGAATTGCAAGAATTAATGAAAGGAAGAAAAGAAAATATAACTAAAACAGAAAGAAAAAGAAACATTAGATGAGTGATATGTTCAATGTAAAGTTGTGTTGCATGTTCAGTTTTAACTAAAAAAAAAAAACTTTATTGCATGCCTTTCTAGATTTTGATGAAGCTCCGGAATGTTTAGACTATCGGTTCATTAAGTTTACCAACTCTACCCACCGGCTGCCTTCAGCCCAGGATTGCTTCTGCTACTGTGTTTGAGTCCACCCCAGGGTTGTGGTATCATTAGAGGGATGAAGTCAATTTAAAAATTACAATGAACTCTTCGGACTCAAACCCGCGACCTTCCGATTTTTTCATCTTCGGGTCTGTTTAATAATAGATAATAAAAAAAACTATACCTTCATCTGGTGAATGACATTAAACGTAGGTTTGGTCGCGTGGACCAACAAACGATCAGAATATATTTACAAATCCCCTTCTGTAAACCCTTTCACGGTAGGCAGGTATAAAAAATCAACATGTTACATCAAGATCACAATAGCAGGTCTATAATGGAACACTGAATCACCTGGGCAAAGGAAGAACGAGCAAGTTCTAGGAACCTAATTTCGAAGTAATTTTAGTGTATCTTACCGCAACATTTGTGACCATCACAGCACATCTTACCTCATAGTCTCACATAGCTAAGAGTCTGGGTTACAATTTGGACGAGACACTTTTCAGGAGGGCTAGAATTTATAATCCGTAAAAATAAACAAAAATTGCTCAAACGTATGCAGACATTTTCCTTGAAATATGTACTTAAATATGCATTTGAAATGGCAGGATAAATAAGGTGGGAGTACAATTTTGTCAAATATAAGCTACGTCTATATATTTAGTTATTTTATTTTATTATTTATTTTTCATACTGTAGGTTAAAATGCAATTGTTTGATACAAAATATGGTATATTTCTTGTTTTCTTTTAAATATCAAAATTCGTATAAAAACACAGAATTATATAAATAGTTTTTTTGGAAATTAAAATATTTAAAATGAGATTTTCTGTTTTTTTTTTTACTTTTTTATTATTTCAAAATTTTTTGCTTGGGGTGTCTGCATTAGTAATGGACTATAAAATACTGCCTTAAGTTCTGAAAAGTAAAACTCCTGCAATTGTTCCTTAACATTAAGTTTTACTGACTGAAACTTATTTCTATGTTATAAGAAGTGATTGGAGAATGTTTAAATTTGGAATACCTACTGAGATAGTTCTGATCCTCACTCAATTCATAGCCTGGGTTCTTTGCTAAGCAGGGTTCAATTTAATTTTCACAACATTCGCCATTTTTCCTTTTTCACGGTGCAACTCTTCAGCGGTCTTTTCCACAATAACAACTACCATCAGATCATCCGCTTTTACTGAAAGTAGCTCATCGTATCTTAAGGGGAGTAGGTACAACCTTGAGATTGATCAGAACATTAATTTTTATTTTATTGCTTAATTTCATAGTTTGAAGCGTGCTTTATGACAATATAAATGTCTTTTGAACCACAAGCCTACTTAAAGGTCCTAAATGACAGCTTATGTGACAGATTATTTATAGGCCGATAATCCACTTAAGCCTATATCTTACATTATAGGCATATTTTATTCTATTCTGAGTTATGTACTTGTATATTCCTTCTTCTGTAACTCAGGTAAATTAACATAGAATTGAACTGAACTGAATTAAATCGAATGTAGATTACATATTGCAAGCCCTGCAGTGAACGGTGGATCGACAAACAGTGACCTAAAACTTTGAAGTCGTTTTCCCGTAATATTTATTGCTTTTAGCCTTAAGTACCTTTTCTCTGAAACTATCCATCACAGTTCATTGAAAGTTTTACAGTCTATTTACGTGTTGTATGAGCACAATTATTATTATTATTATTATTATTATTATTATTATTATTTTAGTTACTTCTTGGTAACTTATCAATATTAGGATTATTAATTTAACGAATTTTAAAAAATAAGGGTAGGCCTAATTATTAAAAAATCTAGAAACTACATTTTTAAGATACCTCTAAAAATATCTCTTCGTTGTTAAGGAGTGTAAATGTAAGTGGAAAATTTTATTTATTTTGTCTACTATTTATAGTTCTTGAGAATAGGTACATTGAAATTGACAAATTTAACAGGCGGAGACAGAAGGTACCTTCTTCCCTTAAAATATTAGTGGATGCTCTTAATTATTTAAAAAACTAAACTCCATGGCGCTACATATCTTTGAGGGATTAGGCCTGCCATCCGACGGCTGCTATGGAGACGCTACTTCTTGATCAAGTAGCCCCTCAATTTGTTCAGGAGGCTGAGAGCATCCCATTCCAGGCCTCTCTACGTAAAAAACCCCAAGGAGGTATCAGGAATCGAACCCAGACCTGCACATCCATAGTCAGCAACTCTGACCACCAGACCATGCAGGTGTTCCTTTCAAATACTACGAAAATATAACAAATGCATGCAATTTCTAACAAGACACAATAAAATCTTTACAAAAATATGCAACTTAAAAACCATCAACTCTAAATTCTGTATCTTGCAAAGTTGTTATGAAATACTGCCAAATGAAACCTACAGCAATTTATTTTCTCTTAAAGCCATATCTATTAACAGCATTATGTATAGTCTTTTCAAAATCTACCAATCTGCCAATAGTTGGTGGATGAAAATTGGTTTAGCTGTGAAAATTTGTCTAGGCCTATGCATAAGAATACCGGGGACGAGACGGGCTCCTGGATAAGCTAAGCATTTAGCGGGAGACGGAGACGGATTATTGGATTGACGAAACATAATTTGGACAGGGGGTGTATGTAATCTGCGCCACGGTTGACACCTAATTTGAAATAGAATAAAAATGAGATATGTAAACTGCGGCACACAGATATGTAAACTGCGCCACGGAGATATGTAGGTTGCGGCAGTACTTGTCTGTAGGTTGGTACCGTTCTGCCGCAGGTACAAAGAGGACTCAAAATTAATCATGAAAAATACCACCTTTTTTTTTAGACTGGTGCAATTTAACAACCAATAAAAATTCTAGATTTTATGATTTAATTATTTTTAAGTAGTTCAATCGTCTGAAAATAAGGTTTTAGTACCTTGAAAGTCCAACACTTGGTTCATTTTCAAATTGAGGTTTAGGTTTTCTTTGATAATAACAGTGTTTTTATAGTAAAATAATAAACAATTTTACATAAAATTACAAAAAAAAATGTTTAGACTCCCCAGTATTGGAGGGCGCAGATTTGTCAAACTCGCCTAGGGCACGAAGGAACTTCCTACGGCCCTGCCTTCAACGACAATCATAACAAGATGGGGGAAAATCTCATATTTTACTTTGTTTTTAGTCTACTAATCTTATATCTCTGCTTTTATAGAATGTTTTTACTCAACGAATTCATACGTAAGTATACGGATCTAGAGACGGTACCTTAAATAAGAAGACCTAAAATATATACTTTTCAAAAATCCTCACCTATTATCGGCATTTGAGTTTTTTTTCTGGGCTAGGTTTCATTATTATTGCTATTATTATTGTAAGTGTAAGAAAGGTGTTGTGACTGTTTCTATGAATAGCATAGTACCAGAACGAAAACCAACCCCCCAAAAAAGCCATAGACCTATTTAAGATTATGATATTCTGTTCTCTTAACCACAATATTAGCCTACTTGTTCTGAGTTTTCGTAAACTGTGAATTTAATTCAAATATAGCTAGTCCCAGTTCAAATGTATTTTAATTCTACACCCTAACACCCTTTAACATTTTCACTGCTACTGAAGTAGGGTACATATGAGTCTCCACATAAAAAAAAAATCATAAAAGCAGAGATATTGAATTAATAAGAGTATTGTTTTATGTTAGAATATGAGAAATTTCATCCACGTGTTAGGATTGCCATTCATGAAAACCAGGTTTTCCATTAAAATTTGCTTTACTGATTTCAAAGTTATAAACCCGCTGACATCGCTTGATGAATGTTTATATTAATATAAATATTCAGCTCTGAAGTGGTTCATAGTCTTCAAGTCTTCTGCTCTTTATATTTGCGTGAAACATTTTAAAATATTTCATTACACATACATTATTAATAGTTTGATTGTATACACACTGTGGTTTCTAAAAGCATTTTGTCAATGGTAAATTAAATAGTGTATGAGAAAACCTTTGCCAATTTTAACATTCCAAAGGTGATAAATGATAATGCTACATAATTGTAATGAGAATCATGAATATTTAAAATCAATATTTTGAAATTTTTAAATACGTGCATGATGTTAAAGAGAAGTTTAAGTGTCGACAGAAATCAGGAAATGCTTGTTTTTATGTACTTCAGTAACTTTTATCTTCTTCTGTTCTGTCCAAAAATCTTTAAAAAAATAATAAATAATAATAATAATAATAATAAAACAAATAAATAAATGGATGTGAGACATGGTCGCTTACTCTTCGGGAAGAACATAATCTGTGAGCGTTCGAAAACAGGGTGCTTATAAAAATATTTGGTCCTAAGAGAGATGAAAATGGGGACTGGAGAAAACTACATAACGACGAGCTTCATAACCTGTACTCTTCACCGAATGTAGTAATAATAATAATAATAATAATAATAATAATAATAATAATAATAATAATAATTAAAACACGGAAGATGAAATGGGCTGGACATATTGCGCGCATGGGAGAGGAAAGACATATCTCAAAAATATTGACCGGGAGATCCGAAGGGAAGAGACCACTTGGAAGACCTAGACGTAGGTGGAAGGACAATATTGGGATAGATTTAAGGGAAGTAGGATTTACTAGGGATGGTTGGATGGAGTTAGCACAGAATAAGGTTGAATAGCTGGCTCAGGTAAGCGCGGCAATGGACCTTCGGGTTCCATAGAATAAATAATATTCCTTTAGCTTGCTTAAGAATTGCCTTTTGCCATTGAGTAAGTTAAGTTTAATCACAAATTTGATTTCACCGTTACATACGAGAAACTGAATCTTTTTGTACAACTTCCAACTTTATTTAAAACCTCTGCAGTCAAAACGTAGCCTATTGGTTACTCAATGTCTCATTAATAAGAAGAAAATTATTGCAATTAATTTTGACTTCTTTTTGATAATAACTTAACTCCTCCATATGTAACCTGCCAGAGAAACCCGACCATAAATCTGAAAAATGAATTTTCTGATATGATGGATTGAACTTCAGCCTAAAATTCTCCGAGTTTTAAAAAAGCTGAAACGTTTTTGTTTAAAGCGTATTATTTATGGCTATTGATTTCCAAAAGTAAGGAACTGTTCCATTCCATGTCTTAAACATCAGTTTCACAATAGGGCTACTGTAATAGAACTACCATGCTCGAAGTCTGGTCACACACTAACAGAATGTTCAACTGCAGCATGACAAATGTTTCTCTTGGCCGAAAAATAACAAAGAAAACATTAGGGACCATATTAAATTCCCAAGGCGACTTATGACTCGGTTTCCAAAAGTGCAGACCTCTTTTCAAACCGAAAATACTATGGTTGGCAATGCTGTATTTATGTTTGTCGTAATCAGATAATGTAGTAGACTACAATAATGAAACCAATAGATGGCGTCAAAATCCAAAAATCGACATTTTACACCCTCATAGTTGTTTTCTACTGTTACGCGGGAACTTGTTTACCCACTTATAATCGGGTTTCCCTGGCACGATCACATATTTTAAATAAAACTAAAATATAGTTATATTAATGTTAATATAATAAAAATACTATATTCCAGTTAAGGAATAAGTTCGTACAAAGATGAGCTAAAAGCAATATTCATAATAGACAGATGCCTTCTATCAACCAAAGAGTATTTAAACCTTTGGAAACGCTTTTCTGCGAGAACTGTGTATGTTTCACTGATGTGGTGAACTCGTTCGTTCTAAAAATATATAGTTAGTTTATTTACACCGCATGTGTATACAGTATATCACTGTGAAGACCGAAAATTTGGTAAATCCTAGGTTATTACGGTTAAAACACGGTTCTTGCGAACAGGTTAGAGGAATCCCGCTTTCGTTGTTACAGAAATACTAATTAATATTCCTGGAAATCTAACTTAAATTATGGAAATTCGCAGCAGTGGCGTAACTAGACCACTTGGGGCCCGGGGCGGATTTATTTTTGAAGCCCCCTCCCCCTAGCAAAAGCTACCAACACGGCCATTTTTAACTTCTTTTTCTATGGCTATCTTTTTTGTCTTTCAGTTCGTCTCCATGGGCTAATCTATACGAAAAAGTAATAGACAGAATAAGGGAGCGAACTCATGCAGTATTTAATTTAGGCCTATTTATTTATTATTATATTAGTACAATAATGTTAAGTTAACTGATTAGCAAAATATAAATGTGTGCATAATTACAAAGTAATGAAATGGAAAAAAAGTTAAGTTTAAATATGACAAAAGTTAACGAAATTTTAAGGTAACAAACGACAGTTTTAATTTATTCGGAGAATCAGATAATAAATTAGCAAAATCTGGATTATATTAATTCAGAATATGTAATAGTCACGTTTAAAATAGTCTTTTTACAGCTTTTACATTAGAAAATTGTCTAATTGTCTCATGAAAGTTTATTTCAATAGCCAAATTTTTTTCGATGTATAATATTGATAGTCCATTTAAGTAGTATATGACCACTTTTGAATGGATGGAGGGGAAATGGGGTGGGGGTAATGACGTCATAGGAGTGGGGGGAGGGGTGGTTACGTCATCACTTCCCCTCCAAGATGGCGGCACTTCCGGTTCCGGAACAAGATGGCGGCACTTCCTGTTCCGGAACAATATGGCGGATCTTCCTGTTCCGGAACAATATGGCGGATCTTCCTGTTCCGGAACAATATGGCGGCTAGCGCGAAATTCAAAATTTTATAAATGCAAGAGTGTGCTAAGTCGAAATTAATGCAAAAGTGAGCTAAGTCGAAATTTTATGGAGGGATATTTGAAAATTCAAAATTGTTATCAAGATGGTGACTAGCGCCGACGGCTAGCGCGAAATTCAAAATTTTAAAAATGCAAGAATGTGCTAAGTCTTAATATTATTTTTACCAAATAGTTAAGCCCTTATGCCAAGGACGTCTGGATATACACTCTTACGCTAGGTTTATTTTTACCAAATAGTTAAGCCCTTATGCCAAGGACGTCTGGATATGCACTCTTACGCTAGGTTTATTTTTACCAAATAGTTAAGCCCTTATGCCAAGGACGTCTGGATATACACTCTTACGCTAGGTTTATTTTTACCAAATAGTTAAGCCCTTATGCCAAGGACGTCTGGATATGCACTCTTACGCTAGGTTTATTTTTACCAAATAGTTAAGCCCTTATGCCAAGGACGTCTGGATATGCACTCTTACGCTAGGTTTATTTTTACCAATTAGTTAAGCCCTTATGCCAAGGACGTCTGGATATACACTCTTACGCTAGGTTTATTTTTACCAAATAGTTAAGCCCTTATGCCAAGGACGTCTGGATATGCACTCTTACGCTAGGTTTATTTTTACCAAATAGTTAAGCCCTTATGCCAAGGACGTCTGGATATGCACTCTTACGCTAGGTTTATTTTTACCAATTAGTTAAGCCCTTATGCCAAGGACGTCTGGATATGCACTCTTACGCTAGGTTTATTTTTACCAATTAGTTAAGCCCTTATGCCAAGGACGTCTGGATATGCACTCTTACGCTAGGTTTATTTTTACCAAATAGTTAAGCCCTTATGCCAGGGACGTCTGGATATGCACTCTTACGCTAGGTTTATTTTTACCAATTAGTTAAGCCCTTATGCCAGGGACGTCTGGATATGCACTCTTACGCAAGGCTTTTTACCAATTAGTTAAGCCCTTATGCCAAGGACGTCTGGATGCCCTCCCCTCTTATGCAAGCCTTTTACCAATTAGTTACGCCCTTATGCCATAGACGCCATGGACGCAATCTTACGCGAGGTTTTTTCTCGGGACGTTTGCAGTTGGGTCCTTTGGCTATCACATATGAAGAAACTACACTTTGAACTTTTTTATCCCGCAAACGTTATGACCTTTTGACAGTTGTAGTCGCTATCCCAGGACCTCCATATGACGTCATCATTACGGTAGGCCAACTTCTTTTTATGGATGCAGAGCCAAAACTGTTAACCAACTCCCCTTACGAATACAGTGACTACTTTTTAAATTCAGAATTTTGTGTACGGTAGGCCACCTTTTTATGGATGCAGCGCCAAAACTGTTAACCAACTCCCATTACGAATACAACACCTACTTTTTAAATTCAGAATTTAAAATATTGTCTTCAAATTAGATTTCAGTATAAAATGGCATTAAATAATACTAGACACCATTAGATCTAATTGCATATTTTAGCCTTTAGGATAGGAGCTGATGATGAAAGGTTGAAATAAAACTTACATTTTTCAGAAAAATAATTATTTATTTTCACACGAAATATTATGGTACCAGTATGGGAAGGTTCCCTTGCAGTTATATACAGAAAGAATTCTATTATAGATAACATCTACGCAAACATCCTGGTCTAGTTTATTTTCATAACACCTCTAGCAATAACAATCAGCCGGACACAATATAAATAGTACATAAATATGTAGGTCATCTCACTTTCACCACATCTCACTTTCACCACATCCGTTAACATCCGTATTGAACTTATGTTTAAGTCCGCATTGATGACACAGATCTTAAAACTATTCTAGAACATAACCAAATTAGCACAAGGAAATGATTGCAACACACACACACACACACAAACATCCTGGATGCTAATTGTAACTCCTCTACAGGACATGTTCCTCAGGCTATAAAGAGATGCGTTTTTAGCAAACGTTCTCACATACTGTGTATAATCGTAAGTGGCTGTATCTCTACAACTGATTGAAACTGTTAGTGCCGTCATGTTATTCAATGTGTGCTTTCATAATTGTCTACTAGATCGCACTAGTTAACAGTCATTACTTTCAGAATTATCTACTAGATGGCAGTTGTGTACCATGCTATAAGATGGCGACTACCGCTAAAATCAAAATTCAAAACATTGTATCATATAATATTCAGTTTTTCTCAGTGCCGTCATGTTATTCAATCTTGTGCTTTCATAATATTGTCTACTAGATAGCACTAGTTAACAGTCATTACTTTCAGAATTATCTACTAGATGGCAGTTGTGTACCACGCTATAAGATGGCGACTACCGCTAAATTCAAAATTCAAAACGTTGTCTCATATAATATTCAGTTTTTCTCAATGAGTCATGTTATTCAATCTTGTGCTTTCATAAATGTTTACTAGATCGCACTAGTTAACAGTCAATACTTTCAGATTTGTCTACTAGAAGGCAGTTGTGTACCATGCTATAAGAGGGCGACTCGCACTAAGCTATCCATATTCATCCCAAAGGCTTCAATTTGGCCATTTGGACCGACGAAACGTTATGAGCGTCATGGTAGTCGTTTCGAACAATTGAGTTACGCCTTTTAACACTATACTTTCCTCGATTCATACCGATGGCTGTAATTAAGCCATTTGGACCAAAGAGAGGTTTTGGACGTCATGGTAGTCGATTCGAACAAATGAGTTATGTCTTTTAACAATAAGCTATTCATATTCATCCCAACGGGTGTAATTAGGCCATTTGGACCAAAGAGAGGTTTTGGACGTCATGGTAGTCGATTCGAACAAATGAGTTATGCCTTTTAACAATAAGCTATCCATATTCATCCCAACGGGTGTAATTAAGCCATTTGGACCAAAGAGAGGTTTTGGACGTCATGGTAGTCGATTCGAACAAATGAGTTATGCCTTTTAACAATAAGCTATCCATATTCATCCCAACGGGTGTAATTAGGCCATTTGGACCAAAGAGAGGTTTTGGACGTCATGGTAGTCGATTCGAACAAATGAGTTATGCCTTTTAACAATAAGCTATCCATATTCATCCCAACGGGTGTAATTAGGCCATTAGGACCAAAGAGAGGTTTTGGACGTCATGGTAGTCGATTCGAACAAATGAGTTATGTCTTTTAACAATAAGCTATTCATATTCATCCCAACGGGTGTAATTAGGCCATTTGGACCAAAGAGAGGTTTTGGACGTCATGGTAGTCGATTCGAACAAATGAGTTATGCCTTTTAACAATAAGCTATCCATATTCATCCCAACGGGTGTAATTAAGCCATTTGGACCAAAGAGAGGTTTTGGACGTCATGGTAGTCGATTCGAACAAATGAGTTATGCCTTTTAACAATAAGCTATCCATATTCATCCCAACGGGTGTAATTAGGCCATTTGGACCAAAGAGAGGTTTTGGACGTCATGGTAGTCGTTTCGAACAAATGAGTTACGCCTTTTAACAATAAGCTATCCATATTCATCCCAACGGTTGTAATTAAGCCCTTTGGACCGAGGAGACGTTATGGGCGTCATGGTAATCGATTAGAACAATTGAGTTACGCCTTTTAACACTATGATATCCCCGATTCCTCCCGACGCCTGTTGTTAGGCCGTTTGGACCAAGAGGTGTTTGTGGTATCGTGGGAATCTTTTCGAACCAAAAAGTTACACCTTTTAACAATAAGCTATCCATATTAATCCCAACGGTTGTAATTAAGCCCTTTGGACCGAGGAGACGTTATGGGCGTCATGGTAATCGATTAGAACAATTGAGTTACGCCTTTTAACACTATGATATCCCCGATTCCTCCCGACGCCTGTTGTTAGGCCGTTTGGACCAAGAAGTGTTTGTGGTATCGTGGGAATCTTTTCGAACCAAAAAGTTACACCTTTCATACTATGCTATCCCTAAAGACCTAGATGTCCAGTAATAAAGGGAATATAATTATCCAGGAGTTTAGGTATTCCTTATAGGAACAGATGAAGGGTAATTCCGTCTTCATTAAAACTGGGAAATACCACCTTTGCAAAAGTATGTCATTGTTTTTTAAAATAAACAGAATAGACTTCTAATAATAATGAAAAGTTTTCTCCTCTACATTAACACCAAGGTCGAATTTATTTTCAACAACAACAAGCCCTAGGCTAAAGACATAACAGTTACAGGTAGAGATCAGCATGCATTATGAAACTATATTTGGTAAACAAGATCTCAAATATAGACAACTTTCTCCTAAACAATATTACAGAGGTCATCAAAATATGTTTATCTCTACACAACCCTAAGCTATGTGAATGTCAGTACTGAAAATGATAATAATAAAAAAGTTACAGAATTACTTATACCATTTGCGAAAACTGATTATGTTTTCCCACTGCATAGAAATTGAAAGATAAATAAGATTATACTTACATAACTTTTTTCTTCTATACAGCATCTTTTCTCCTTCCAGATGAACACTGTTAGTATTACTATCAACTAATTGAAACGACTGTGTAAGGATTAGGAAAACGGTTAAGGTTAATTTTCATATCAGAACGTCACAACTTTATTCTGTATCATAAGATTGTCACGTTCCCATGAAATAATGTGTATAAACAAAGGGCTTCACTGTAGTAGAACTGGATGATTTATTTCATAGGTAACGATGTCATATAATGATAGATTTTTCCCAACTTGTACGAACAACATCTTTGTTTATATAATTAAACACTTCCCCCTTGCATGAGTACAAATTTACTCGTGATGTCAATTTATAATAGTAGGGGAATTCAACACGAGGTAAGTAATCTCCTCATTACGTAAAATAATGCGAGCACTATCGTATTGTATCACACATTCTTTCAAATCCTTACATGTCTGTAATTGAAAGAGTCTTCTCTAAACAGTAACATTGTTATATGCAACTTGTTTTACTTCAGGTTTGTTTAAAAACATGTAATGAATATTGTCTATGATCCATGACTTTAAACTTAAAACAATTTGTTGTGCACATTTTGCTTCAGGAAAAGTATGAAATTTACAGACAGTAATACATTTAGGTAGAATATTTAAATTAGGACAATTGAAATCAAACAGATCGTAGACCTCAACAGACGGAATAATGTTTTGTAGAAATTGTTTCTCACCTCCGCCTCCTTTCCGCGTTCCAAGGAATTTGCGGAAGACGTGGACTACCTCTGTGTTAGGAGACGTTGTAAACATGTTTTCAAACTCCTGCGTCATCCAACCCTTGATCATGAAGTAGATGAACATGTAGACATAATGTCCACAAACTCCTGCGTCATCCAACCCTTGATCATGAAGTAGATGAACATGTAGACATAATGTCCACAAACTCCTGCGTCATCCAACCCTTGATCATGAAGTAGATAAACATGTAGACATAATGTACACATACTGCCATTGTCAGTCCTTGCTGTACAGCCATTGTACAGAGTTTTGTTTTTTTACAAAAATCTGTTATTCCTCGTTAAGCCTGTGCTATTCCCGGAGACTAGTTTTAATTCCAGACCCTTTTAATCAGTTCGGTGCTTCATCCTTGGAGAGGACATAGCTTACCACTCATGAACAAGATGGCGGGGACTAGTGCTAAATTCAGTCATCTTACACTCTTATGCTATCCCAGGACTGTTATATGGTTTCATCATAATATGCATGTTAATTTAATGGTGTTGTTGATATTAGAAGTTTCAAAAAAGTCGCAAGAGCTAGGAGATATTTATTTTTTTAAAAAGGGGCCTGATATTAGAAGTCTCAAAAATGTTGTATGACCTAACATCCCTACAGGAGTTGAGGATATGCAATGTGTATTTTCTAAATTGACGGAAATTCTGGATCAAGATGATTGTAAACTATTATTTTTCAAACATTCAAATCACACCATATATGAGAGCTATCGAGAAAAATAGTTAATGATTTTGTAGAGTACTCCTCAAGAGCACGGAAAGATTGAAATACAGTAGGATATACCCATGTAATGAAACCCTACTAACAGATCTATAGCTATGTTTTATCATGATTACTGATTAATGATGACGTCTATGAATAAATATAATAATAGAATTCTACATGCGATGAGATAATTATCAGAATACATAATAAACACTTATGTAATACACGGAAGCAGTACGAAGTTAGAATAAACACTTAGGAATGTGGTCAGATTGTAGTAGCGAAACAATCAAAGAACGAAGATGTTTACTATATTGCTTGAGCTCAATATAAATACCCATGTGATGCTGGCGATATTTAAAGCAATCAGTTTGTGTAATCATTGTGGTTAACGACTCAAGGTAAGTAATTATTTAAGGCAGGACCTATACCTGTTAAATGCGACTTCGATAAATAAATACGATATAAGCATGTTGTGAAATATTACAGAAAGTTGACACCATACAATTAAATAAAATACTACTATAGTTATCTAAAGACAGATCCATGGTAATATTATAATTAAAATAAAGACATCACAGTGAAGTGTAATCACATAACTTTCTCGAACCTAGACACTGACAATAGTGGCCACCTAGGGTTATGACAACACTGAACTTTAACGAGATATGATTTCATCACTGCAATATTATGGTGCAAATAAATACATCAGAGTGATATGTATGTACATAACGGTAATAAATAATTTAGTTTTCATAGCGAATGAAGTAGAAACAATACATTTCCTAAATAACTAGGAGCAAGTTAGTAATATTTGCAACATTTAAAACAATAATTTACACTTTCTTTTTTTATACACAAACCATGCCTTGTAATGTCTTCCTTGTACACTTTAGGAAACTAAATTATTTATACAAGTAATGGATGAAAACTGATACTGTATAAAACACAACTTGTGATTAATGTAGAAATGATTACTAACATGAACCAAATTAATTTGAAAATGTTTTACATGTGCACTTCAATCGCTATGAAAACTATTATTTCATACAGGTCAAGGTTGAAAACTGACAAAGCGTGTCTTTTCATACTGTAAAACACAACTTGTGATTAAAAACTATACTATTATTATTACTAACATGTACCAAATTAATTTAAAAATGTCGACATGTAAACTTAAGTCGATATGAAAACTAAATTATTTATACAAATGTCTTACATGTACAGTACAACTGCTATGAAAACTAAAATATTATACAGCTCTTGGTTGAAAACTGATAACACGTGCCACTTCATACTGTATAAAACACAACTTGTGATTAAAAAACTGTATACTATTAATTAATTCTAGAAATTATTACTAACATGTAATAATTAACTTGAAAATGTTGTCCTTGTACAGTTCAACCGCTATGAAAACTAAATTATCTATACAACTCGCTGTTGAAAACTGACAAAGAATGCCTTTTCATATTGTATAAAACACAACCTGTGATAAAAAAACTGAATAAAGTATTTAAATGTAGAAACTATTACTAACATGTACCGAATTAATTTGAAAATGTCGCTATGAAACTAAATTAATTATACAAGTCACGGTTTAAAACCGACAAAGCTTGCCTTTTCATACTGTAAAACACAATTTGTGATTGAAAATGTACAATTGTATTCAGATGTTGGCAATAATAATGTTATTACAACACATCTCGTGATTAAAAAAACCTATAATACTATTTAAATGTAGAAAATATTACTAACATGTACCTAATTAATTTGAAAATGTCTTCTTTTTACACTTCAGTCGTAATATAAACTAAATTATTTATACAAGTCAAGGTTGAAAAACTAACAGAATGTTATTTAAATCAAAAAAGTATTCACAAAAATGTCTAACTTGTTGTTAATTAGAAGCAAACGTACTACTTCTACACTCACACTAATACGAAAACAAAATTATTTTACACAACTTGTGATTAAAGACTTTTAATATTATTTAATGTAGAGAATATTACTAACTTGAACCTAATTATTTTGAAAATATCTTCTTTCTACACATCAGTGGCTATGAAAACTAAATTAGTTATACAAGTCTTGGTTGAAAACTAAGGAAATGTTATTTAAATCAAAAATATATATACAACAATGTCTAACTTGTTGTTATTTAGAAGAAAACTTACTACTTCTTCACTCATAAATATTATAGTTTTATTAGCGATTTTTATCACAAGTTGTGTTTTATACAGTATGAAAAGGCACGCATTGTAAGTTTTCAACCTTGACCTGTATGAAATAATAGCTTTCATAGCAAGTGAAGTGCACATGTATGACATTTTCAATTTATTTGGCACATGTTAGTAATCATTTCTACATTTAAATAATGTTATACGTTTTTTATCACAAGCTGTGTTGTAATAACAGTATTATTTCCAACATCTGAATACAATTGCACGTTTTCAATCACAAGTTGTGAATTATACAGTATGAAGAGACATGTTTTGTCAGTTTTCAAACTAGACTTGTATAAATATTATAGTTTTATTAGCGATTTTAATCACAAGTTGTGTTTTATACAGTATGAAAAGGCATGCGTTGTAAGTTTTCAACCGTGAGTTGTATAAATATTTTAGCTTTCATAGCAAGTGAAGTGCACATGTATGACATTTTCAAATTAATTTGGCACATCTTGGGTTGTAATAACATTATTATTTCCATCATCTGAATACAATTGTACGTTTTCAATCACAAGTTGTGTTTTACAGTATGAAAAGACACGCTTTGTCAGTTTTCAACCTTGACCTGTATGAAATAATAGTTTTCATAGCGATTGAAGTGCACATGTAAAACATTTTCAAATTAATTTGGTTCATGTTAGTAATCATTTCTACATTAATCACAAGTTGTGTTTTATACAGTATCAGTTTTCATCCATTACTTGTATAAATAATTTAGTTTCCTAAAGTGTACAAGGAAGACATTACAAGGCATGGTTTGTGTATAAAAAAAGAAAGTGTAAATTATTGTTTTAAATGTTGCAAATATTACTAACTTGCTCCTAGTTATTTAGGAAATGTATTGTTTCTACTTCATTCGCTATGAAAACTAAATTATTTATTACCGTTATGTACATACATATCACTCTGATGTATTTATTTGCACCATAATATTGCAGTGATGAAATCATATCTCGTTAAAGTTCAGTGTTGTCATAACCCTAGGTGGCCACTATTGTCAGTGTCTAGGTTCGAGAAAGTTATGTGATTACACTTCACTGTGATGTCTTTATTTTAATTATAATATTACCATGGATCTGTCTTTAGATAACTATAGTAGTATTTTATTTAATTGTATGGTGTCAACTTTCTGTAATATTTCACAACATGCTTATATCGTATTTATTTATCGAAGTCGCATTTAACAGGTATAGGTCCTGCCTTAAATAATTACTTACCTTGAGTCGTTAACCACAATGATTACACAAACTGATTGCTTTAAATATCGCCAGCATCACATGGGTATTTATATTGAGCTCAAGCAATATAGTAAACATCTTCGTTCTTTGATTGTTTCGCTACTACAATCTGACCACATTCCTAAGTGTTTATTCTAACTTCGTACTGCTTCCGTGTATTACATAAGTGTTTATTATGTATTCTGATAATTATCTCATCGCATGTAGAATTCTATTATTATATTTATTCATAGACGTCATCATTAATCAGTAATCATGATAAAACATAGCTATAGATCTGTTAGTAGGGTTTCATTACATGGGTATATCCTACTGTATTTCAATCTTTCCGTGCTCTTGAGGAGTACTCTACAAAATCATTAACTATTTTTCTCGATAGCTCTCATATATGGTGTGATTTGAATGTTTGAAAAATAATAGTTTACAATCATCTTGATCCAGAATTTCCGTCAATTTAGAAAATACACATTGCATATCCTCAACTCCTGTAGGGATGTTAGGTCATACAACATTTTTGAGACTTCTAATATCAGGCCCCTTTTTAAAAAAATAAATATCTCCTAGCTCTTGCGACTTTTTTGAAACTTCTAATATCAACAACACCATTAAATTAACATGCATATTATGATGAAACCATATAACAGTCCTGGGATAGCATAAGAGTGTAAGATGACTGAATTTAGCACTAGTCCCCGCCATCTTGTTCATGAGTGGTAAGCTATGTCCTCTCCAAGGATGAAGCACCGAACTGATTAAAAGGGTCTGGAATTAAAACTAGTCTCCGGGAATAGCACAGGCTTAACGAGGAATAACAGATTTTTGTAAAAAAACAAAACTCTGTACAATGGCTGTACAGCAAGGACTGACAATGGCAGTATGTGTACATTATGTCTACATGTTTATCTACTTCATGATCAAGGGTTGGATGACGCAGGAGTTTGTGGACATTATGTCTACATGTTCATCTACTTCATGATCAAGGGTTGGATGACGCAGGAGTTTGTGGACATTATGTCTACATGTTCATCTACTTCATGATCAAGGGTTGGATGACGCAGGAGTTTGAAAACATGTTTACAACGTCTCCTAACACAGAGGTAGTCCACGTCTTCCGCAAATTCCTTGGAACGCGGAAAGGAGGCGGAGGTGAGAAACAATTTCTACAAAACATTATTCCGTCTGTTGAGGTCTACGATCTGTTTGATTTCAATTGTCCTAATTTAAATATTCTACCTAAATGTATTACTGTCTGTAAATTTCATACTTTTCCTGAAGCAAAATGTGCACAACAAATTGTTTTAAGTTTAAAGTCATGGATCATAGACAATATTCATTACATGTTTTTAAACAAACCTGAAGTAAAACAAGTTGCATATAACAATGTTACTGTTTAGAGAAGACTCTTTCAATTACAGACATGTAAGGATTTGAAAGAATGTGTGATACAATACGATAGTGCTCGCATTATTTTACGTAATGAGGAGATTACTTACCTCGTGTTGAATTCCCCTACTATTATAAATTGACATCACGAGTAAATTTGTACTCATGCAAGGGGGAAGTGTTTAATTATATAAACAAAGATGTTGTTCGTACAAGTTGGGAAAAATCTATCATTATATGACATCGTTACCTATGAAATAAATCATCCAGTTCTACTACAGTGAAGCCCTTTGTTTATACACATTATTTCATGGGAACGTGACAATCTTATGATACAGAATAAAGTTGTGACGTTCTGATATGAAAATTAACCTTAACCGTTTTCCTAATCCTTACACAGTCGTTTCAATTAGTTGATAGTAATACTAACAGTGTTCATCTGGAAGGAGAAAAGATGCTGTATAGAAGAAAAAAGTTATGTAAGTATAATCTTATTTATCTTTCAATTTCTATGCAGTGGGAAAACATAATCAGTTTTCGCAAATGGTATAAGTAATTCTGTAACTTTTTTATTATTATCATTTTCAGTACTGACATTCACATAGCTTAGGGTTGTGTAGAGATAAACATATTTTGATGACCTCTGTAATATTGTTTAGGAGAAAGTTGTCTATATTTGAGATCTTGTTTACCAAATATAGTTTCATAATGCATGCTGATCTCTACCTGTAACTGTTATGTCTTTAGCCTAGGGCTTGTTGTTGTTGAAAATAAATTCGACCTTGGTGTTAATGTAGAGGAGAAAACTTTTCATTATTATTAGAAGTCTATTCTGTTTATTTTAAAAAACAATGACATACTTTTGCAAAGGTGGTATTTCCCAGTTTTAATGAAGACGGAATTACCCTTCATCTGTTCCTATAAGGAATACCTAAACTCCTGGATAATTATATTCCCTTTATTACTGGACATCTAGGTCTTTAGGGATAGCATAGTATGAAAGGTGTAACTTTTTGGTTCGAAAAGATTCCCACGATACCACAAACACTTCTTGGTCCAAACGGCCTAACAACAGGCGTCGGGAGGAATCGGGGATATCATAGTGTTAAAAGGCGTAACTCAATTGTTCTAATCGATTACCATGACGCCCATAACGTCTCCTCGGTCCAAAGGGCTTAATTACAACCGTTGGGATTAATATGGATAGCTTATTGTTAAAAGGTGTAACTTTTTGGTTCGAAAAGATTCCCACGATACCACAAACACCTCTTGGTCCAAACGGCCTAACAACAGGCGTCGGGAGGAATCGGGGATATCATAGTGTTAAAAGGCGTAACTCAATTGTTCTAATCGATTACCATGACGCCCATAACGTCTCCTCGGTCCAAAGGGCTTAATTACAACCGTTGGGATGAATATGGATAGCTTATTGTTAAAAGGCGTAACTCATTTGTTCGAAACGACTACCATGACGTCCAAAACCTCTCCTTGGTCCAAATGGCTTAATTACACCCGTTGGGATGAATATGGATAGCTTATTGTTAAAAGGCATAACTCATTTGTTCGAATCGACTACCATGACGTCCAAAACCTCTCTTTGGTCCAAATGGCCTAATTACACCCGTTGGGATGAATATGAATAGCTTATTGTTAAAAGACATAACTCATTTGTTCGAATCGACTACCATGACGTCCAAAACCTCTCTTTGGTCCAAATGGCCTAATTACACCCGTTGGGATGAATATGGATAGCTTATTGTTAAAAGGCATAACTCATTTGTTCGAATCGACTACCATGACGTCCAAAACCTCTCTTTGGTCCAAATGGCCTAATTACACCCGTTGGGATGAATATGAATAGCTTATTGTTAAAAGACATAACTCATTTGTTCGAATCGACTACCATGACGTCCAAAACCTCTCTTTGGTCCAAATGGCTTAATTACAGCCATCGGTATGAATCGAGGAAAGTATAGTGTTAAAAGGCGTAACTCAATTGTTCGAAACGACTACCATGACGCTCATAACGTTTCGTCGGTCCAAATGGCCAAATTGAAGCCTTTGGGATGAATATGGATAGCTTAGTGCGAGTTGCCCTCTTATAGCATGGTACACAACTGCCTTCTAGTAGACAAATCTGAAAGTATTGACTGTTAACTAGTGCGATCTAGTAAACATTTATGAAAGCACAAGATTGAATAACATGACTCATTGAGAAAAACTGAATATTATATGAGACAACGTTTTGAATTTTGAATTTAGCGGTAGTCGCCATCTTATAGCGTGGTACACAACTGCCATCTAGTAGATAATTCTGAAAGTAATGACTGTTAACTAGTGCTATCTAGTAGACAATATTATGAAAGCACAAGATTGAATAACATGACGGCACTGAGAAAAACTGAATATTATATGATACAATGTTTTGAATTTTGATTTTAGCGGTAGTCGCCATCTTATAGCATGGTACACAACTGCCATCTAGTAGATAATTCTGAAAGTAATGACTGTTAACTAGTGCGATCTAGTAGACAATTATGAAAGCACACATTGAATAACATGACGGCACTAACAGTTTCAATCAGTTGTAGAGATACAGCCACTTACGATTATACACAGTATGTGAGAACGTTTGCTAAAAACGCATCTCTTTATAGCCTGAGGAACATGTCCTGTAGAGGAGTTACAATTAGCATCCAGGATGTTTGTGTGTGTGTGTGTGTGTGTGTTGCAATCATTTCCTTGTGCTAATTTGGTTATGTTCTAGAATAGTTTTAAGATCTGTGTCATCAATGCGGACTTAAACATAAGTTCAATACGGATGTTAACGGATGTGGTGAAAGTGAGATGTGGTGAAAGTGAGATGACCTACATATTTATGTACTATTTATATTGTGTCCGGCTGATTGTTATTGCTAGAGGTGTTATGAAAATAAACTAGACCAGGATGTTTGCGTAGATGTTATCTATAATAGAATTCTTTCTGTATATAACTGCAAGGGAACCTTCCCATACTGGTACCATAATATTTCGTGTGAAAATAAATAATTATTTTTCTGAAAAATGTAAGTTTTATTTCAACCTTTCATCATCAGCTCCTATCCTAAAGGCTAAAATATGCAATTAGATCTAATGGTGTCTAGTATTATTTAATGCCATTTTATACTGAAATCTAATTTGAAGACAATATTTTAAATTCTGAATTTAAAAAGTAGGTGTTGTATTCGTAATGGGAGTTGGTTAACAGTTTTGGCGCTGCATCCATAAAAAGGTGGCCTACCGTACACAAAATTCTGAATTTAAAAAGTAGTCACTGTATTCGTAAGGGGAGTTGGTTAACAGTTTTGGCGCTGCATCCATAAAAAGAAGTTGGCCTACCGTAATGATGACGTCATATGGAGGTCCTGGGATAGCGACTACAACTGTCAAAAGGTCATAACGTTTGCGGGATAAAAAAGTTCAAAGTGTAGTTTCTTCATATGTGATAGCCAAAGGACCCAACTGCAAACGTCCCGAGAAAAAACCTCGCGTAAGATTGCGTCCATGGCGTCTATGGCATAAGGGCGTAACTAATTGGTAAAAGGCTTGCATAAGAGGGGAGGGCATCCAGACGTCCTTGGCATAAGGGCTTAACTAATTGGTAAAAAGCCTTGCGTAAGAGTGCATATCCAGACGTCCCTGGCATAAGGGCTTAACTAATTGGTAAAAATAAACCTAGCGTAAGAGTGCATATCCAGACGTCCCTGGCATAAGGGCTTAACTATTTGGTAAAAATAAACCTAGCGTAAGAGTGCATATCCAGACGTCCTTGGCATAAGGGCTTAACTAATTGGTAAAAATAAACCTAGCGTAAGAGTGCATATCCAGACGTCCTTGGCATAAGGGCTTAACTAATTGGTAAAAATAAACCTAGCGTAAGAGTGCATATCCAGACGTCCTTGGCATAAGGGCTTAACTATTTGGTAAAAATAAACCTAGCGTAAGAGTGCATATCCAGACGTCCTTGGCATAAGGGCTTAACTATTTGGTAAAAATAAACCTAGCGTAAGAGTGTATATCCAGACGTCCTTGGCATAAGGGCTTAACTATTTGGTAAAAATAAACCTAGCGTAAGAGTGCATATCCAGACGTCCTTGGCATAAGGGCTTAACTATTTGGTAAAAATAAACCTAGCGTAAGAGTGCATATCCAGACGTCCTTGGCATAAGGGCTTAACTATTTGGTAAAAATAAACCTAGCGTAAGAGTGTATATCCAGACGTCCTTGGCATAAGGGCTTAACTATTTGGTAAAAATAAACCTAGCGTAAGAGTGCATATCCAGACGTCCTTGGCATAAGGGCTTAACTATTTGGTAAAAATAAACCTAGCGTAAGAGTGTATATCCAGACGTCCTAGGCATAAGGGCTTAACTATTTGGTAAAAATAATATTAAGACTTAGCACATTCTTGCATTTTTAAAATTTTGAATTTCGCGCTAGCCGTCGGCGCTAGTCACCATCTTGATAACAATTTTGAATTTTCAAATATCCCTCCATAAAATTTCGACTTAGCTCACTTTTGCATTAATTTCGACTTAGCACACTCTTGCATTTATAAAATTTTGAATTTCGCGCTAGCCGCCATATTGTTCCGGAACAGGAAGATCCGCCATATTGTTCCGGAACAGGAAGATCCGCCATATTGTTCCGGAACAGGAAGTGCCGCCATCTTGTTCCGGAACCGGAAGTGCCGCCATCTTGGAGGGGAAGTGATGACGTAACCACCCCTCCCCCCACTCCTATGACGTCATTACCCCCACCCCATTTCCCCTCCATCCATTCAAAAGTGGTCATATACTACTCATTTAGTCTGATTTGGCTCATTGTTGATCGCAAATAGTTTTTGATTAATTTCAGTTTTGAAAAACTTCTTTCACAAGTTTCAAGTGAAATGTAAATATAGATATTTAAGCATTCATGAACCACAGATCATTGTCTCTGATGGACATTACATGAGAATATTATAGGAGAAAAATTCCTCCGGCACTGGGACTTGAACCCAGGACCTTTGGCTATTCGCGCCAATGCTCTACCAACTGAGCTAAGCCGGAGTTCAATTCACAGCGCCAGATGGAATCTCTCTCCTATGACTGATTGCCCTGATGGTCTACCTCACAGAAAGACAAGTTATGTCATATGCAGCACTGTGAGGCACACTAAGTAGTGATTTTTGTGACCGGGCACCCACTGTTATTGTACAGTTAACATTCAAGATAATAATAATAATAATATAATAATAATAATATTTTTATTTGTCTATGCACATGATTACATGTAAGATTCGTCAGTATAATTAAAAAAAGAACATATATTATAATTGCAGATATATACAGTATTAACATGTAAAATAGTTACAGGTATATACAATAATTAAAAACACAAATCATTCTTATTACATTGGTAAAATTCTTCATAGTGATAGAAGGATTTATTGATTAGCCACTTCTTTAGAATATTTTTAAATCTATTCATACTGCAATTCCTTGCATCATTAGGCAATTCGTTGAACATAGTAATGGCTAAATGTTTATAAGATGTTGCCGTTTTATTCAGTCTAACATAGGGAGTATCAATTTTCTGTCTATTTCTGGTATCATATGAATGGATATTTCTGCGTAATTGATAGTGTTGAAGATTCTCTTTAGCAAATATTAGATTACTATATATATACATACCAGGCAGTGTCATTATATTTAAGTATCTAAATACATGTTTACAAGAATCATTAGGTTTCATAGCCATCATAGTCCTGATAGCCTTCTTTTGCCACCTAAAAACAATTTTTGCTGACACACTACCACCCCACAAAAGTACGCCATACATCAACTGAGAGTGGAAAAATGCATAATATGCGTTAGTAATTTTGGTAATACTCATACAAGATCTTAACTTACGTAGTAGATATATTATGTTTGCTAGCTTTTTACATAAATTATTGGCATGAGATTCCCAATTTAATTTATTATCCAGGTATATTCCTAATAATTTAACGGTCTTATTTTCATCTTCTTGTGTTTGTAAATTAAATGTAATAGTTTCTGTTTTTTGTGTATTAATTATCAAGTTATTTGCTTCGAACCATTGACTTGCTTGTTGCATCACATCTTTTTGTTTGCGTTTCAATGTATCTATGGTATCGCCTGTTGTTATGAACGTAGTATCATCGGCATAAAGAACTGTTTTACTAGTAGTATTTACTGGTAGGTCATTGACCATGATGAGAAAGAGAAATGGACCCAATAGATATTTAAGCATTCATGAACCACAGATCATTGTCTCTGTTGGACATTACATGAGAATATTATAGGAGAAAAATTCCTCCTGGGTTCAAGTCCCAGTGCCGGAGGAATTTTTCTCCTATAATATTCTCATGAAATGTAAATAGTTAAAAAACAACTTTTCCCATAGTAAGTGGGGCCCGGGGCGAACCGCCCCCACCGCCCCACCCTAGGAACGCCACTGATTCGCAGAAACTTATGCCAACCTGTTCAGTAAAAACACACTGACAGAGATTATGTATTTTAGGTTTTGTGAGTGGAAATATAGGGAAATGAGATTGATAAGGCCTTAAGAAGATAATGAAATCGAAAGTTGCAAATAAAGAAATAAATCTGCAATAACAGCTTAACAATCTTTCACCTACGAGAATGCGTAAAAAAGTGCAACCAAAAAGAAAGTTTTATGCAGAAAAATATATGACAATAATATGTAAATTTACATGTCACTATTTCACTGTAATGTGTCCTTAGAATTGTTAAGAGAATTTTATCTCTTGTCAGATACGTAACAGTTTTTGGGGAGGGGGAGATCGACGCCATGACGCCACGACGCCGACGCAATATCGAGGTCAAGTGTACCGAGTCTAGTCCGACCGTCCAGCCCTAATACATCGATACAGTGTTTTATGTGTTTGTTGTCTGCTGGAGGACATGTGTGCTTGTTCCGCGAAACCGGGCAGACGAGAGTTTTTGTTGCGAGGGTCGCAGACCCCTGAGGACCATATGCAAATACAACAACCCCTTCATAATACATTCCAGAAAAGAAAAAAATTAAGGAGAAAAAACAAGAAAATAAAAAGACAAGAGTATGAAAGCAAAAGGACCGGTCATGTTTTAAGCAGGGGAGTGTATGTAGAGACATGTGCTGGTCTGTAAGATAAGAAAAAGACAGGCGAAAAATAAAAGAACGGAGGAATAAGGGAAGAAAAAAGAAGTACTAAGAAGGAACTAAAGGAAGGGGAGATAAGAGAGAAAAAAATTACAACAAAGAATAGAAGAAGGAAAAAACAGGGACATAATGGGCCCTGTCCGCGTTCTGGCCACTACACATCTTCTGTAGGCTACATGACAAGTTTGATTACTACGGATGCTACTTTTTATATACTTCATACTATTCACTGACCTTAGAAAGAAGGAATGGCGTCTATTGTTTCAGCACGGAAGTAGAGACTAACACAAACCTTAAGAAGAGTTAAAAAATCGGGCATAGTGAAGCAAAAACTATGAAAGGGGGAATATATGTATATCGAGATTATTTCCCAGGCTCATTTACAGCTGGCCCTTGAAGACATGACTATGCATAATAATTACTTAAGACAGAAATAATAAACACTGCATGGAAATCATTACTGAATAGATTAGATATGTATCTACTTAACATATTATTTATCTCGCTATTAAGAATTCCTCACGAAATGAGCTACAGGAAGAATTGTCATGGATTCAGTACAGGCATCTACTTTGGATGCAGGTTTTTCTCATTGCCCTGGAAATTATTAGGCCTATTGAAGAAGTGTATGAACTTAATACTAGCACCTGATGTTATATATCTAGAAGTCTGTAAGTAAATCCATACTCGACAGTTATTAGGGCCCTTGGCGTGAGTAGACCATTTTATTTGGGGTGCCTCAAGACAGGTTAATAAAGGTGATTTTTCATCATTTTGTTAACTTACATTTTTGTGAACCCATGTGTCAAAATTACCCTTGGATATTTTTGTATAGGCCTATATAGGCTTATATGTATAGGCCTAGTTAAAAACATAAAATCGTTCGAGTCCTAAATTAAATCGACATTGAATGGGTTAAGTCATAATAAAATATTAAAATGTCATTTTGAGGGTATAAGGCGAAAATGTTTTAGTTGATCAATGTGAATTTCCTCCAAAGAAAAAGATTAAATTTATCAATAAATATTAAAATGTTAAAATGAATAAATACACCAACACTAGTGTTAATGACTTCACTATGAGCATATTTAGAACCCTTAAAATATGAGCTGTTCTGGTAGTAGTATAGTTCTAAAGTTCATGTGCAGATATCCACGTAGTTTTTTCTCCCAGAAAGTAGATCAGGGAGAGTTTATGTTACGCGAAAAATGCATTTCGACATGTGCTCATGTCATCTTCAGTTCTTACTCATTAAGAATATGATATAAGAGGAAGTTATGAGAGATAAACCAATGATAGGAAATTGATGAACCGAAACTCGTGAGTGCTCTAACTGAAGGTTTTGAACTTATGTCCTTTGTCCTGTTTGTATATGATTCCTATATACTTGTTCTATATAGGGTGTAAAAAAAAATCCGTATACAAACATGGAGGGTTTTTAGAGGTGATGAAATGAAACTTTTTTTTGTGACAAATATCTGACAGGTTCTCCGTTGGGAGGGGTGGGCCAGTACATTGGCCACCACGTTCTCCTGATCTCAGTCCTATGGATTTCTTTTTGTGAGTGTAGAAACACCAGTAGATACTCCAGAAGAGCTGGTTGTCCATGTTGCTGAAGCTGCAGCAATTATTCGTGAGACACCTGGTTGTTTTGAACGTGTGAGAGAATCATTTGCAGGCAGATGCCAGCTGTGCATTAATGTAATGGGACGACATTTTCAACAAAATCTGTAAAACATTAATCACACGGCAGGTTGAATAGTCACACCATCCAGTGTCAAATCCTTTAAGAACCCCTAGCGGGGAAACGGAGAACCTGTCAGATCTTTGTCACATAAAAAAGTTTCATTTTATCTCCTCTATAAACTCTCTAAGTTTGTATACGGAAGTTTTTTACACCCTGTATAGTTTTCATTTAGTATTCAATGTTTATGTTTATATATTTCAAGCTGTTCAAGTGTTTAACTTTGTCCTTTGTCCTGTTTGTATATGATCTCCATATATTTGTATATGAGAAGATTAAGTTTACTAACCTCTAGTATCAACGATCAGAAAATTAATTATAATATAGAATGGAAGGTATAAGCTAGGAGACCTTAGAAATGGTGGCTGAAGAGAAGATGACTCGGGAGCACACCCCTGTTTGAGAATTGCATCTTTGCATAGAAATAGCGTACACTGCGCTCCGAGACGCGTCGCGGGACACATGCCAAGAAGATGCAGTGCTGACCTACTTAAAACATTTCATTTCGCCTTTATATTTCGCGTTGGCGCGGTTACCACTTCCCACAACCAGCTTCTCAATCAGTCGCCCCGTCCGGTTCGATTAGCTCTCAGGGCACGGAACATCGATTTTGGAAACGCCTGGCTGCTGCAGGAAGTTCTCACGCTGAAGGAATGCTCCTTATCTACTGGCAAGACTGCTTCACATGTGATTCCTGTTTGTAAACTTGCCTCCTTAACGCCTCCCCTCCATAGTTCTGATCAATTAGAGAAATCTGCCAAAATGGAATCATCTATTTACGGGAGCGATTCCCAACCATTTTATCATAACCCACTTCAAATACTTCTTCATTTTTGGAGGTTCCTCGTAACATATTTGCACAGTGGGTCTTTAGACACTGCCTGAAACAAGTGATAGTTTTATCACTGAAAAGTTTCAAACTAGCTTGGCGACAGGATTTCGGGCTTCTAGATTAAATGCCAATTCTCTTATGTTCTAAATATATATATTTTTTTTAGTTTTTAATAATTTATTGTATTGTGTTGTATTGTATTTGTTATTATTACGTTTTTATTCTATCTGTTCTATGTTCGGCTAATAGATAATAAAGATCTATATATCCATCTATCCGTCAATCCGTCCGTCCGTCAATCAATCCATCCATCTATGAAAATAGAGGTCCCTGCTAATTCACGTTCGTTTGTTCTGTGTAACTGTTTAATCCAAAGGGCATATTTGAAAACGAGCACATGCTCATTCATTCTATTTTCTTTTCTCCTTGACTGCTTTGCCATACGCCGCTTCTCATTTTCATCTTGCATTACAATATCTTTACTTCAGCATAGTTCTTCTCTCGTCCGTTTTGATGCATTTTCATCAGGAGTGTTCGTTTATTTTTTTATTTGGATTCTCCATATTTCCAGTTTTACTAACTTACCCATTTTAGCGATGCTCTTCTTACCCATTTTCCTATGGCAACAGAGCAAAGCCACCTTCAATTAATTAAAAAATTGAATACGGTCTACACGGAAACACCAGCTCAAATATAATAGGTTTTTTTCAACAGTAGTTTTTTTCCATCCATTTCTCGTTCATGCTGTCATAATGGAACCCCGAAATTCCTACATTTAGTGCCTGTAACTTAAAGTACCTGCGTCACACTATTTACCTCACAAGTGCGTCATTATGTCAAAACCAGTAACTTTTGATTCAGTCCTATTTAATATATAAAAATACAGTTTTAGCTAGTTGAAGTTTACGATTTCGATCTTCCTGTGTCTTAACTTCCGTTTTATTTCTTATTACTGAGTTATATTACTGAGTATAATTTAATTGACAGTAGCTAACTATGACCCGACTACTTGCGCATGCGTACAATAATCCATGTATCATTCGCCATAAATATTAAGAGCTTATAACTCGATCGGTAAGACCTGAGTCAAAAAAACGGCTGCGCAGTAGTCTACGATGATGTAATCTAGACCTGCCTGACCTTTATAGCATGTGATGTTCTTTGCTAGTTCATACTGTGCAGACCGTGTAAAAACATCTTAGTTAGCCTCACAGCATTCAATAGTGAAGACCCAACAGCGATATTCTGTGAGTTACATACCATTACTTAAATAATTTTTCATAACTAAAAAAACAAATACTTTATTCATTTTTTTTCAATAGTTACGGGCTATTATGAACCGCATAGTTTGGAATGAATAGTACATTATATGCATTCTCTTCTGCCCTTACTCCATTGCTACGGGCAGACGATAAGCTATCTGCGCGTGTTTAGCTCAGGTCTTACCCATCGAGTTATATCTAAGTATTAAGAGTTGAGACTCGTGTAACTTCACTCACCATCTAGCATGTAGGTATTTGCACGCATTTTTCCTTATTTGTAGAAAACATCGTACGCTTTATTCATTCGTTAAGTGCATCGGAGGATTTCAGAAATTTTGTTTCTCCAATGATGCCTTCGCTACATTTTCTAAAATATAATGAAGGCTTACTTTATTTTTAAAACTCAAACTTTATTGTAAAAAAAGTACGCCTAAATCACAGTTTTAATCATTATCGAAATAACAGTGATCTGGACGTGTTTTTGGGTGATGCCCATCAGCAATCCCAAAATTATCTTTTAAAATAGATGTGGAGAAAAGTGATATTTTATAATCTCATATCATTGTGTCGTTTTCTCTTGAGTCCTATGTAAGCTGGATCTTTTGGTGGATTAGTTGCAACTTCTCTGAGCAGTGGATTCTTGCGATTCAAGAATGAATGGTGCAGACTGATGTGACTTCTACCGCGTTACTTTACTTGAAGCAGTCAATGTAACAGACCTGTAATTATATCCTACTGCCATGGTTCAATGGAAGATACTATTAAGTCGTAATGAGACTTAACTGCTTCTGTGCATTTTATTCAGGAATTCGATAACTGGACTTTCCTAAAAAAATGTGGACGCGAAAGGCCTTTATAAAACTCATCGAAACTTATTTTATTCATCAATACATATTTCATTCCAACTTGGAAAATCACGAACACCTAAAGACAGAGCAGTTTAACCCCAGTTCGACAAAACGCTTAACTTATCACGACATGGAGAAGGTAATATATATATCAAATGTTAAATGAAGATCCTTCGCAGAAAACCTTTTCATCGCACCCACGGACTCCAGTGTCTGTAAATTGCCCTGCCTCTCTCCCCCAAAGAGTGTAGGGGTCCTGTAATTAAGCGTCGTAAAGTTAGGTTCAACGGCGTCAAGAATTCGAGAGCTGAATTTTCCTAATAAACTCATCAAAACTTATTTTATCCATCAATACACATTTCTCCCTCGTGGAGGAAGTCTTCACATGGGTTTTGACGAACACATGTGACCTCGCTAGGGTTAGAAACTGAATGTCATAAAGCCTTGATGTTTGAACTTCCTCATTCTTCGGTCTCCGGTCTTCAGTGTCGAATGGACAGTCTCCAGTCTTCATTCTCGAATCGCTGCCTCCAGGTTCGAGCTTTTATCTTCAGTCCACAGAAGACAGTCTGGCTTTCTGTTTCCAACTTCGCGTATTCGGTCCCAGCCTATGTGTAGGTTACGTAAATGCGATATCTACGTATTTGTAGATAGGCTATACAGAACGAAGCAGAACGCCATTTATCCATAACTCCTACAGAACAGAATTCCGACACGACAATGGATACAGGCCAAAGTAGTAGTAGTACATATCGTCGCCAAGTAACCAAACAAACATCTTTTCCGTCCTTTCATTCCCCTCCCTTTTCCCAGATATTTTGGTTTCACTCTTTTTCTGACTTCAATTCTGCCTATTGCCTATTGCCTATTGCCTATAATTGCCTATTATATCTGTGGCTGGTTGTAATTCTACGATTCTTGATTATATTTAATTTGTGATTTTTCTTCTGTGTATATGTTTTCCACTGTTTTTGTTTATCTATAGCCTACATACTTTCATATTTTATTTTTATTTTCCATTACGCGGAGAATATATTCCTTTTTTACAATTGTTAATAGGCTGTAGGTTAAAGAAATAGGTTGATTGTAAATTAAATTTTCGACGGAGACTATTAGTTTTGTGAATTCTCCTATCGTGTTTACAGAAATACGTCTCGTGTTTTATTGCCGTAGGACTAATAATATTTAAAAAATTATGACACAAAGTTCAAAACCTTCTACCAATTCGTCAATTGGAAGTGTAATAAATGAGTGGTCCCTATACATTCCCATGGATGCCCTAAAGGTTCCATGATGTTAAGGCTCCCAGATCTTTTTTTTTCATTCGACATATTAAGGTGGTAAGTAGTACGTTAGTACCGGTAGGTTACTAAAAAATTTAAATTCTTCTGTGCATTTTCCTAGAACCTAGTTCAGCGATTTAGTTCAAACTTCGTAGGTCTATCTATAGTCTACCGCAACTTTTTAGGGCTAAAGTTTTCATTTTGAACTTTTTTTGGTTTTACCATACATGAGTGGTCTTAGCAGTGAATATATTTTCATGGTGTTTATACTGTATATACTTCGCTTGATGTGTACAAAGAGGTGAAAAAGCGTGTTGCACTTAGCGTGTACATCCTTTTGCTGTCAGTTCTGTGTCGCGAGAATCCCAAGCACAACTCCGCCCTAGAGTTAGACCAAACTAAATAAAGTAACTGTGCGGTAAAGCTGAGTCCCGATTCATTAGGCTAATATCAACGATTCCTAACTATCATCCATTGACGATATAGGCTAATTAAGATTACCAAAGCTTCCATGACAATGTGATACAGTAATTTCATTTTCATTTAATTTTGCTTCTACTACTGTTACTTTCAGCCTACCACATTAGCTATTAGTTGTACAAAGAGACCGGATTTTAAAATTCCCTTCTTGCTGGTGTCGCAAGTGCTTGGTCTTTTCAGCAGAAGTGTAGATACAGCGACTTGTACTAGTGTTCGGAAAGACAGGTTACTAATAAAGTCAGTGCACATTTCACAGACCTTAAGTACTGTAATATCCTAATAAGAACAGTATTTTATGCCATTTTAAACTGTCTTACAAAAGTTGCAAAACATATTAAATTACTACATCATTAGGCTATCGTTAATTAATTTAAGACTATACACGGTGTTAGGACTATATAACTCAACTGGATATAGTATATTTTCGACTAATATTACGCAGCGACAAATAACGCAAACACGAGTAGGCCGTTTTATTATAATGTCTGTCACATACGTACCAAGAACAACTCAAAGTCGTAATTATCAAAATTAAATATCTTAATTATATTACTTTGTATTACTGTCAGTATTATTATTATTATTATTATTATTATTATTATTATTATAACTTACTATAAGTATCATTCCTGGATAGGAACACCCATATGAAGGTTCTTGTTCAAGTCCTAACCTTTAACATCGTTATTGTAATTTACGACCTTCGGTGACTGTTATTAATAAGCCTATTGGGCCTATTATTGTTATTATTATTATTGTTAATATATTTCCTATATAATATATATTATAGATAATATATAATAACGGATTATCAGACTATCAGTTCTCTGTCAATCAGCAGTATTAAACAGATTCTTCAGTTATCAAAATGCTAACAAATATACTACGATTGACAACGAAATAAATTCTGCTTACCCATAATGGACTCGTAGTTATTAGACTCAAGACTTAAGACAGAAGACTGAACACTAGAACACTGAACACTGAGCAGTGGCTGACTGAAGGCTCATCCATATGGGGGGAAGTAGGAACATAAAACGGTACAAAACATGAAAATAAAAGAAAGAAAAAAAAAAGTATTTAAGACATAGGAGAAAAAGAAACGAAGGAAGGAGAGGAAAAAAGCGAGAAAAGGGAAAGAAAAGTACGAATTGAAGAAAAAAGAAAGAAAGTAAATATATTTTTATGTGTATAGACCTATAGTGTAATAAAATGAGATCTTTCAGCAATGACCTGGCTTCATTATTCTTCACAACATTTCTACCAGAATTTCGTGAAGTTAATGAGTTTTTGAACTACATTTTTTTAGTTAAATAAATTTGAAACATACGAATGAACACTTTACAAGGACAACAAATACGTCGATAAGCTTATACATAGACTATGCCTATGAGGTGAGAGAAGAGATTAAATACACGTATGAGAGAAAACATACCAGCAAAGCAATTAGCAACTTGCTTAGGTACTTTAATAATAATTAAATTACAACATGGCCCAGTATAAAAAGAAGTTGTATATACCTAGTAGTAGCAAACAGCTACATTAAAGGTCACTCCAAACCTGTATAACGAGATCAAAATTATTGTATGCAAGTTACGTCAGGGAAGAAGAGGTTCGGGAAACAGTAGCCCAAATTATCAATTGTAATTCACTCGGTGCAATTTAGGAAACTAGAGGCTACCTTTCAAGAAGGAAAGTTCAACTAGGCCTGTATGTTCAGACCAACTAGAACTGACTTACTTAGGAAACAATTTTAGAAATACATGTGCTATGTGCATTCATGTGGTATGGAACAATCCTACAAATTTTAAGAATATAGTAGATACTTAATCTTGGTGGCGATTCATAGATTAATTGTAATCCACAAGTCTTAGAAGGCATAAATGAACTGAGCCAATGCGTGCATTACAATTAAAAATTTCCAGTAGTAGGCCTATTATAGAATGCCACCGCTATGGCGTAGGGGATGCGTTCGCTCCTATCATACAACGGGCCCGGGTTGAATCCTGGTCGGGACAAGTTACCTACGTGGGGGGTTTTCCGGGGGTTTTCCTCACCTGTGAGACAAATGTCGGGTAACTATAGGCCCTTGTGGTCCCCGGATATCTTCTGGCAGTCAATATCATGTTCATCCCATCCTCGCCTTGTTCGGAGTGATTGTGTATGTGAATGGTATGTCTCGTTCTGTGTGTTCGTGTTGTCTCGGAGGTGGCCCCGGCATTGGGCTGGTCACTCATCCGGGGAGGCCCTCCATCTCCTTCTCTGGTCAAAAAGTATGTATGTGATCCATAGATAATCCGTCTCCAGACAGGTCCCGGCCCTGGATCGCTTAAATGCCCCTAAAAAGGAGAGGTAAAACTAAAGTAAAGGTAGATAGAGAGGCCTGTTATAGAAGTCCTGTTGCGTAGTTCAACAGAGTTTCCTATTTTTCATCCACCCCCAAATAAAAACCCAAAATACTGTTGGAAATTCGTCGCTTTAATGCACGCATGCCTTCTAAAACCATGCGGACTATTTAATTATTATAATTATAAAATTAGCGGTGAAGACCCTTATGGTTCCAGGAGGTTGATTGGAGGTTGAGACTCCCAGAATTTTAGAGATTCGGCACATGAATGTGCCCTACGTACTGGCCATCTTTCCCCTAGATTTCTGCTCGTACTCATTTCTCTTAGAAGCTGAGGCGTCCCTATGGTGGTGCCAGCAGAAGGATTCGGTCATCACTCATCAGGAATCGAACCCGCAACCTTCCGGTTTATTGCGCAGTGCCTCAACCAACTGCGCCACGGAATACTCCAGCCCTTATACTACTCACAGTTTATAACTTCATACTATTCATGTACTTCAAATAAAACCATACTATTCATGCAATGATTAAGCATTCAGGTGACTAGTCTTATGATCGGTCCGCCTGCGTGGTTTGGCAGCCCGAGTTCGATCCCCGGATTTGCTGAGGTAGGGAGGTCTGGAAAGGGGTGCACTCAGCTTCATGATCCAAACTGAGGAGCAATTTGGTGGAGAAGTAGAGCTCTGGTCACGGAAACCTCATTATCGGCCGTGGGTGTTGGCACGCTGACCACATGTGCCTCAACCTGGACACCTGCCTACGGTAGATGACGCAGCGGTTGGGTGACAGGCCAAGTCCTTCCAGGGATGTAACGCCACGGAGTTTAGTTTTAGTCTTATGATAGGGGTAAGGGGCCCGATTCACAAGTTTATGCCAACGTTTGCAGGTAGCTGTATTTAAATTCTGAATTCATCCAATAGAAATAGCCATATCGACACTGAAGTGCTCAATGCTTATAGTGCACAATAATTTATTTATATATTGCACAATAACATTCTACTTAATTTGTAAAATTGAATATTATCATCACAAAATGTAACAAAATTTGATGGATATTCTGGGTCCAAGAGGCATAAATTTGTTTAAAAAAAAACATTCTGTAATTTTCCATGAAATTGAACATTTTCCACTAATTTCTTTTCTGTTATTTTATTAAAAACGTAGGATAAACTGCTGTACAAATTAGGATACGAAATTAACTTGACTGACAAAATAATGCACCTATGTAACATGTTATAGTTTTCTATTATTCAATTGGTAAATAGTCATAACAGTAGGATTAATACAGTACATCCTGTTATAAGGTAAAAATAGGTAATACGATCTAGTACTTAGTAGTAATAACTGACACTTATATTTAAATAATTTAGATCTAAAATTAAAGCATTTACTTTGTTTTACCCCTAGTGAAACGCAAATGAAATGAGTCAATTTAATAAAAATGACCAAACTTAAGAAAAAGATAGTATAAGTTATATCCTCTTGTGTGATAAAGAAGTACAAAATAAACTGGCTATAAAGTATATGATAGTCATAAATGTTGACGTTAAAAATGTAATTCCAGTAACTGACAGATCTCTAACTTTGCTCTAACTTCGCTATCGTTACAAAATCTTTATCTTCCTGTTTTTCTAATGTCTTAAACATTCACTCGAGTACGGAGTAGTCTACAGCCTTCAATTTAAAAATGACCGGACTAATTTAGTTACACTTATTTTCACACGGTGGACAGAGGGAAATGTGATTAGCCCATTACTTGGGGGAACTAAAATGTTAGGTTATTAGGAGGGAGAGGGAGGGAACATTTTGTGCAGAGGTTCTAATTTTGGTTTGGAGTATTAATATGCTGAAGATTACGACACGGGACCCATGGTTTGTAGTCCTACAAGACTTCGTGCTAACGATTTTTACGCCATGAAAAATGCAGGGACTTTGGCCAGGTTTGAACCCGTGACCTTAGATCCCGGGACGGTCATGCTACTTCTAACCTCTATAGTCTACACCAGCGTTTCTCAACCTTTTTGAACCCGAGGACCTCTAAAATACCTAAAAAAATTTACGGACCCCTATTTTACATCCCATTTTTAAAAGTAGGCCTATATTCTTAATATTTGGAGAATTACTTATAGGTCATTATGACGAAATATGTGAAAAATATTTTACTTCTTTACTTTCCACTTGCTTTATATTTCTTAATTATGTCTGCGGACCATCTCCACCATATTCGCGGACCACCAGTGGTCCGCGGACCATAGGTTGAGAAACGCTGGTCTACACCACCGTGGCCGACAAAATAGAGACTCAACTAAGAACAATAGCCTGTATGGATAAAGTTTACGTAAAATAAATCAATAGACATAGTTCATACCAGTCTTAAGTTTTACTTACACCTAATTGCCCCGTAATTTATTCAGAACTTAGTCCTTGCACGCCAGTAGCTAATTGATTTAATTACTATAATTTTGGGTTCTTGTTCTCTTAATTGATTTAGTAAAGGCACTCTGTAGCAAATTTTAAATCATTAACCTGTGTTATGGAAAAGAGTTCGTTAGAAAGATCTAAACGAGGAAAACATACGGTACTTAATATTTGTTATTTACATTAAATATAAATTCAACTTATATCTTCTACTTAGTTTAAATCTGTGTAAACCAGATAATTTAAATAACTGCTTTTATAGAAAGAACCAGGACAACTTAGGACAACCAGGACAATTTAGGACAACCAGAACAATTTAGGACAACTTAGAACAACTTAATCGAATCTAAGGATTCTTTCTTCGGATTTTTCCATAGGCATATTAACAGTAATAGTTCTATAAGTCCTATAAGTCCTTTTTACGGCAGTGAGTCATAAATAGATATATGCAAGATTGAAAAGTTGTGTAATTCGATAAGGGGAGTAGACCTATCAATTTCACAATTATTATGTTATATTATTTTCAAAATTATATTTGGTAGTTTTAGCGCATTAGGATATATAGTCTACATATAACTTATATATAAAAGAGTAGAACCTATTTAAATAATTAGATGAATTGGTTGGAAGTCCCATGAGTCTTATGGCAAAAATGGAAAATAATATTGTACGGAATGTTACTTTCGTTTTAATTTAACTGTAATAATAATATTACTAATAATTAGTAAACTCTTTATTACTGTTTGATGGCGACAATATGCAATGAGTTGCAAAATTATCTTAGAAGAGAAATTGCATTTTATAAACCTTAGTAACTGTTATTCAACGAGCGAGAAGTACAAGTAAGTAGTTCTCGGCTCGCCGGAAGCTCAATATAACTATTAGATTTACAATGTGATCATGCAATATCATAACAAATTAGTACAAAGAAACATAGGCTATGTCTGTAATGATTTAAGTGAGAAACAGTATGAAACCATGTTGAAAATAAATGTAGGATAATAAAAATATTTGACAAATACTGTTAGATTTTTTTTTTAGAAAGAATATGGAAATTTAAATAATTTTGCCTAGAGTATTATTAAAATTATACGGGTAGGCCTATGGTTTTTTTTATTGCCTATGGTTCCGTAACTTTGATTTATGTGGGAAAGCACATGACAACATGATCATAGATGATGCAAATGTAGAGGGACTGAAGTAACTCACTGCTTATTATATAGCCAATGTTAGTTTCGGATTTTTTTTTAATTATACGGAAGAACCTGAAGAAAGTTTGGAAAAAGTGGTATCGCCGGCAAGTGTGGTGACCGTTATGAAGCAGATGCAAGCGTTGTTTCTGTGGGAAGCAGATCACTGGGACAATCACTAAGCTGGAGGCCACTTGCAAGAAATTAATTGAAAGGATCTCTCTACATAAAATTGCAAAAAAATGACCCTTCCTTAGTTTAACTTATGCATAGAGACGACCCATCTTAATCCCACGAACACTCGTATGTGTTTTTTTCTGACCACTATGAGTGTTTTTGCCCCAGTTCAAGATACAGCGAGAAAGGACCTTTTATACCTCCCCCAAGTAAAAAAATTAAGGGAAAATACTTGCATTGAATTAGAGGATGACTAAAAAACAAAACGACAAAAGCGTTATTAACGCGTTCCCAGGCCGGGAGATGTGCTCGCGAATACTAATTACCTGATGGTAACCCAACCACCGCGCTCCTTTGCTGCACGCTGCAGCCTCCAGACGTCAAAAAACTCGCAGTAGAAACAAAATAAAAACGCTCGACATCATCTCTTCCAGTTTTTAGCGCCTCGGCCTTGAATGCAAGTGTTTTTGCTGTCATTAGCCCAGCCAGTTTTTCAGTTCTCAGGGACGCCTGCCTTCCCGGTCGATGCGATGGCCTCCCCTCTTCAACTAGGTCATCCCCCTCGTGTTTTTTAATACAAAATCTCCCCTACCCTCAAGTCTTGCTATTCGTTAGGGGTTGGAACCCCTCGAACTAAGCATTGCCAATAGGATGGCAAAGATTCGCTACCTTCTCCCAATCGGGGTGGAGTGCTATTCGCAATCATGGCTGTTGTTGAGGAGTCCAGACGTTTTTCTTGTCTTTCATTAATAAAAAATAATATTTCCCAACAATTATTGTGTTTAGTAACACTTAACAAGGACTATAACTCGTAAGAATACATAGCTTCCGGTAAGAATGTTGTCAATAGGCCTGGTCTTAAGACTGACCACCATCCACTCGCTTTACAATACATCCCGCTTCGTCCACCTCAATCCTTTGAGGACAGGAAAGCCATATGGCTACAAACGGGACAAAGAGGACTAAAAAGGGGTAACCGCCATGGGTATCGATATGTATGAAAACATTTTTTTTTTCATCTAACGTACAGCGTAACCGTTTACTTGCCAACCAGAAGTATCATAACTGAGAGTATAATTATCATATGTTACGTTACGCTATTGTATTGAACTATGATCTCACCCTATGTCATGAGAGGAAAGTTTCATAGTTTTAAACTGAACTTTCTTTCAACTTGAAATATTCCAATATGTCATCCATTAAAACAAAAACATACATGTATTATAACTTCTGGGGGGGGGGGGGACGCCATAAGTGTGAAACGGCGGGAAATACACAAGGGTTGTGAACATTAACATACTGAAGTTTTTTGGTAAACTTTATTACCTTGTGTCTTTCTACTTGTTGCAAGAAGGGATTAAAAAAATTTAAATCTACTTGGCCCAAAATACTTTAAGCCAGTGTGGCTCAGCGAACTGAACTCGAGGAAGGTAGTAGGCCTAATGTTTTATGTTGTACAAAAACTCGAAAGCTTGCTTAGGAATTGTCTACCGCCATTGGGTAAGTAGGTATTATTATTGATGAAGACATTATGATTATACTCAACGGTTAAGTAATCATTACTTTAAAGATCCCTTTTCTTTCTTTCTTTCTTTATCTTAGGTTTACCTCTCTCTTTTTAGGATTTAAACGAGCCAAGCCGCCCGGGCCTTAAAGGCCCCTATGGTAAGTTAATCTACATTATTCTTAAAGTATAAAATAGAAATATGAAAATGATGAATTTCATACTATTCGACTGTAACCTCTTAATTTTAGCGTAAATTTGCATTGAATTCAAAATGAAAATTCTGAAAATATGAATGCAATATTGCTGAAACTTGGATATTTAATTGCAACTTTTATTATTGTTATTAATTTCATCTTGTTCAACAAAATATTTACATTTCTTAAAATGTAGTTGTATGTTTAAATAATAATAAATGTTTGTTACAAAAATAGCACGACTGCATTCCTGTAGGCTAAATAAACACGACTTTTGTTAGTGTCTACCAGTAAATAATATACTAAGATAACAATAAAAATGATAATAACAAGATTAACAACCAAATAATTTAGCAAATTATAACAATGGTATAGGATATGTCATTAAAAATCGGCCCGTGACTACAAAGAATGTGACCACCCTGCTCTAGAGTAGGCCTATAGACCGTATGTTTCGCTTAACTTAATTAGCTTTTCTTCAATTAAATGAAATTAGAACTATTGAATGTAAGGGGGGAATAGGTCCAAAAGGAAATAACTTTTTTGTGCAGTATATTGAATGTAGGCCTTGGTCTATAGAATGGGTATTTTCAGAAGAAAACATGAAAAGTTAATAAAATATTATCGGTATCTTACGTTATCTTACTAATAAACCATTTACGAAATAAAACTACTTCTACCGTACTATTTTAGGTAACGAAATAGTTTAGTTCACTTAAACTCTATTTGATAATGGTTTTCTCTATCAGCGGTAGGAAGGAACATTCTAGTTTTCTAACTAGCAAATGGATTATTTTTCAGATTGGGAGAAATGCAGTAAGTACTAATTTTTTTACCTTTTTCATTCACGAATACAGCATTTACATGTTCTCATATAGGCCTAAGGATTTTCAGTAAGCTTAAGCTACACCCAGGTTACCTTCCTTCACGGATTTTTCAGCCGCTGTTACGGATTTACGCCACTGTTGTTAAGTCCGAAATGTCATGCTTTATTTTTACAGTTTTAACTGCTACTGACGCATAGGCCTTAAAAAGTGATATAAACACAGAGATGTAAGATCAATAAACTCTGCTTTATACAACACGTGAGGATATTATTCAACCAAATTTCTGTGTAGAATTTTAGAAAGTGTGATTTAAAGACTAAGTTTAATTTGATTTAATTTTATTTAATATATAATTTAATTTAATATATATTATATATACCACCCCAAAGAGCAAAGCTCATGTGAGGGGTGACACACATACATTGGTTCAAAAGGAAAAAGTGCATAAGTTACGGTACTACAATTATCTTAAGGCTATAACAAAAACTAAACAAACATATCTAGGTATATAGCCTACCAGAAGAAGAAAGAAAGAAAGAAAGAAGAAAAAACACTTGAAATATAGGCTACTAACCGATTTTGAAATATACAGATTTTTTATGACTTAACAGAAATATATAGCCTATTATATCTATCCTACTGATTAAAATAGGCCTAAACATCTAAAAAATATAATGCTTTTAGTTTAAAATTTATAAGAGAACCCGACACACTTTTAGGTAACATGCTGTACAAAATTATAGTATGAGGTAATATTACTTTTAGGCCATATAAAGTGGATTCGCTAATGAGTTAAAAGTTACATTTTCAGAAGAAAAAAAACTGTAACTTATCTGGGCACAGTACTGCTCAAATACGAAAATCATAAGCCAAAATTTTATATTTGGGAGTCTCCCCGAAAATGACAATAAATATTCTGTAAAATTTTTATAAATTAAGTCTGTTTACAGCCCTGCTCAAGTTTAGGTCTAAGCTTATACATTTTATTTGAATTTTTCGAAGTAGTCTAATGATATGAAGGGTAAGCTATAAGCTAGGGATCTCTTTCAAAGGTTTTGTACTGGCTCGGAAAATAAGTCTATATTGCGATACAAGAGTGGTAGGCTAAGTGCATCATTGGATAATACAGGAAGAGTTTGACACACGAGCCATGGAGAGTATTTTTATATCTCCAAGATTCTCTAAGACCCTTAGGGGGAAGGTACACCTGTTGCTAGCGTATAATTAGACAACTGTAAAAAATTATATTTTAGGATCATACAGATTTGTGGATATTAAATTTCACATGATTAATCTGTATTATGTCTAAATTATTAAATTACTTTCTAAAATGTTTGAATGTCTTTTTGAACCATTTAAGAATATTCGAATGTTTAATTTTATCAAATCCAACAGCGTTTACAAGCTAGCATTCTTAATAATTTGAACTTTTATGTCGTAGGCCTACATAAAATTATTAATAATACCCACATCTACAGCATACACTAAGCTTTTGTGTTATCTCTAAAATAAATATATTTTGGATTTTTAAAGTAGGTACTGCCAATTTCAAATTTTTTCTGAGACAAATAATTTCCTTAAAAGAAGCTACACCAGCTATAAAAAAAAAGTTAGTTCCTTTTGTTGAGGTGACTGAACTACACGATCTTGCAAAATTACAAAACAATATATTGAACAGTTCTCGAGTTATGATATAAATTGCTTTGAGAAATTACTAGTTACGAAAAAAAGGCGACAAAAGTATCTACTCACCAGCTTAAGTAAGTCACGTTATCGAACGTTTATCGCCATAACTCAGTAGGTTCATTTACTTTCACCAAATTTAAAGAGAAAAATCCATATAGCCTAACCCAGCGTTTCTCAACCTATGGTCCGCGGACCACCAGTGGTTCGCGAAGATGGTGTATATGTCCGCAGACATAATTAAAAAATATCATAAAGCAAGTGGAAAGTAAAGAACTAAAATTTTTTCACATATTTCGTTATAATGACCTATAATTAATACCCCAAATATTAATACCCCAAATATTAATACCCCAAATATTAAGAATATAAGGCTTCTTTTAAAAATGGGATGTAAAAATAGGGGACCGTAAATTTTTTTTAGACATTTTAGTGGTCCTCGGGTTCAAAAAGGTTGTGAAACGCTGGCCTAACCTATAAAATAATTTAAAATAGCATTTTCTTTAACTTGAACAGTAAACCTTCCTTTAATGCACGTGTATTGCATAAGCTTACTATTGTTCGACAATTGTGAACAATACAAATATTACGTAAAAATAACAATCACTAACAGCTGGAAATGAACGTGCTGACAAGTTGGCAAAATCGGCAGCTTCCATGGACTCGAGCTATGTGTATGCTAAGTGTCCAATATCATTTGTCAAAAATCAAATAAGGAAATATATTACATCTTGTTGGAATTTTGAATGGGAACACTCGGATAAAGGAGCTGTTACAAGAGAACTTTATTTTCCAACAATATATCATAGACTACAGTCAACATTTTTTGTACCAAATTTTATATTAACTCAGTTTATATCAGGACATGGTAAATTTGGTAGCTATTTCCGAAGATTTAAAATAAAAATACAATGTGACTATACTTGCCCATGTGGAGAAATTGAACAAACAGTGAAACATCTTTTACTGGAATGTCCCAGATTTGAAAGACAACGTTTTCAATTAAGGTGTAAACTAAACTATTGTGACACTACACTTTCAGCACCACTGACAGTTTTTAGAAAAGAGTGTTGCAAACAAGATTTTGTACGTTTCGTAAATTATGTTCATTCCCATTTTTAATTATTACTTGTAAGATAGTTTGTAAATATTAATTTTGTTAATTTGTTATATTTAAAACCCTAACATACCTTCAAGATAAAATAGGGTCACATGTATTGGAGTATAAAAAAAAAAAAAAAAAAAAAAAAAAAAAAAAAAAAAAAACAGCTGTTTGAGATAGTGTCAAATTGCAAGAGAACCAACCTTAAAGAGTAGTGACTATTTTAATCTTGGTGGCAATTGACACATCGATTAATTCACGCAGGCGCAATTAGTCGCATCATACTTAGCTGCTGGATGAATTAAATCGTAAGTTAATAATCAGAAATAAGAAGGAAGTAAAGACACAGGTAAGATTGAATGGCAAAATTCAATGAGTAATGTCCGCAGTAATAGGCCTAAATTACTCGTATATGGACAGTTAGAGGGTTTGATATAATGACCAGGGCTAGGATTTATATGTAATTACATATTTCTTAATTTCACATATAGACACATTTTTTTCACTTATCTCCATCTATTATGTTGTCCTCTATTCAAATTAAACAAATTTATTTTACATATTTTTCCATATTTCTGACAATAGTACATATTTATATGTAAAATAAATATTTGTCCATATTTAGTGATTTTAATGTAATATTCGTACATATTTCATTCTTAAGAGTAAACCTATATAAAATTGTCGTTTTCAGTGACAGAAAATATGGCAGCACAGGATAAGTTTACAGTTTTGTACAGAAATTAATGTGTGAAAAATGATTAGTGTTACATTGAATCAAATTTTTGTAATAGGCCTATAACAAAAATAATTCAGAAACTACAAAATAGTAATCGGACATTACCTGGAAATATTGACATTGTGAAAAACATGATTCATGAACGCAAACGTATACGTGGACATTTAGCCGATCATATCAAATGTAAAGTGGACAATGTGTTTTCAAGAAATCCAGGCTTTGAAGAAATATGTAAAATCAGTGCAATCTTAAGTAGCTCGTCAAATGTAAAACTAGAATCAGTGAATTTTAAACACGCGCCAGTCATTTCATGTGCAGTAGAACGAAGCTTCAGCCAATACAAATCACTTTTGAAAATTTAAAACAACATTTTGTGGCATACTGCTATGGTAGCAGAAATAATCAATGAATGAATACAAATAAGGTAAGTGATCTGAAAAAAAATTGAGTAATTTAATTTATGAATCCAGTATTTGTAATGCATTTTTATAGGTTCTAAAAGTAACAAAATGTAGTGTCTAGTGGTTAAATTTGTTTTGATGTCCATATTTTACAAAATATGTTTGCATATATATATGTACGTATTTTGACATTTTTAGTAGGCTACATATATATGTACATATTTTGACATTTATAATACATATAAATCCTAGCCCTGATAATGACGCACATGGGCTACAAAGAAGGAAAAGACGCACTGATGCAGGGATTTCAAGTTCTCACCATAACATGAACAGAAAATGCATAAAAAGCACTACCGACCAAAAAAAGGGATTTGCTGGAGCCTGAAACAACTGACAATTTACTCTGCTGATAGGCCTACGTAGATCTATATCGAAAAATATTTCAAAATCTCTACAGATTTTCGTTTCCTCCAACCGTATCACATGCAACTTACATAGGCAAAGTAGGCCTATTGTGTTGAATCGTGAAATTGGATGCTGAATTTTTGCCAGAAATCAGTATTCTAGTATCTCCTAAGCTCTTCGAAAAAAACTTTTCCAGAAACATGTCTGCGTCATGATATGTCAATCAGTGTATAAATTATCAGCACAGCTCAGAAACCTAAAACAGTATCGAAATAAAGGCTAATTATTTTTAATTCTAGTTGGGCATCTTTCGGGCACGGTTGCCAGATATTAAAGGTGAGCATAGGACACATAATCGCAGTGATGCTAAAAGAGTAATCTCTAACATGAAAACAAAGTAAAATTACACCGTATTAAAATATATTCCAAATATATTGAGGTCACATATGTTGATAAACAGTGAAGTTAAATCCAGGCTTGAAACTTTCATAAATCTATAATTTATTATTAGGTCTAATTTAAAAAATAGTGCAGCAGATATAGAAATTATTTAGCTGTAGCCTATTATTCTTAAGAACCAGCCCAAGAGCATGATAGGCCTACAGTGGATTGCTGTCATCACCAGATACTATCGAAAACTCTGTTATGGTATATAAAACCTGCTTTAAATTTGTTTGTATTGTTCTTAAGCCACAGATAAAAATCTTCTTCCTGCAACATTCTTCTTGAAATATAGATATCTGTTAGAATTATTTATAAAGAGCTGCTTGTATATGCTTACTAGCCTGTTCAACTCTAATCTTAACACTTCTGCAAAAAAAGAAAAAAAAAGAAGGAATTATAAGTTCGAGTGAAACAAAATGGTAAAAAAGTGTGGAACCAGAAGCACTACCTATTTCCACAGTTTGGCGCCTACATCTGAAACGTGGATTCAGTCGGAAGAAATATGTAGTTTTGAAATATGAGACAATAAATGTGATGTTAAGGGACAAGGGGCATTTTACTCAAACAAGAAACTGTCCCTTGAAATCCGGGACCCCTGGCAGCCCTGCTTTCGGGGAAGTTACAAGAAGCACACAGAAGAACCAAATATGGGTCTAAATATGGAACTTAATGAAACGCAATTTCTTTATGTAATAAATCCTCACTGTCACTCTTTCATGCCTTTATTCAGCAGTTTTCTTATTTGTGATTCAGCCAATTATAGTAGCCTACAGTTATTAAGTTTATACTTCTTCGACTCTTACTGATTAATGAAGAATCTAGATAGAAGTGATTACGCCAAAGAAAACATTATAAAGACGATCCTATCATTGAGCAAACATACAATCAATTAATCGAACCTAATGCGATAATCTCATTTTTCTACCTAAGCATGGGCATTTTTTCCCCGTTTGATATACCAGAGAATAGTGAATGAGTGCATTGTGAGCAGTATTCAATTACCTCAGTTTCAAGTAACTTATAGCCATGTTTTATTCGTCAAACAGGACTTAATCCAACCTGTTGAAGAAATCCCTAACTTATATTAAACTACTGTTCAGTTAATTTATACGGAAAACGTGATAGGCCTCAAATGAAAGTTGAACCCTTCATTGAGGGAAGAAAGAAACTTAGGCCTAAATGTGCCTAATTTCGCGGTATCTTATTATTTAATTTACTACAAAATTGGGAACAGTAATGGAAAAATCATTTATCTTACTGACCAGAGAAGGCAACTTCCATTTTATCATATACTCCCTCCGTTCTATAATATGGTAAAGAAATAGGTCTTTTATGTTGTTTCACAATTTGGTACAGATTTGTTACACTTTAAATAATTAGATGGTTAGGCTATAGCAAGAACATGACAAGCACAAAGGAACACAATGCAATACAAAAAGTAATAATCTACAAGCAACACTAGAACTAGCCCATCTGGTGTTATGATCAGGGCTATACCCGCTATACCCTGCTGTACGCAGGAAGCCTTTGCCCTAAGGGCATTTATAGGCTGATTTATTTATAATTATTTACATGCCGGCTTACCTCAATAACAAATTTTGTGCAACATATTTTGCACTCATGCACTGTATATTTTAAAAGGTTATTTAATTAAAATAATATGCACTATGCAACCACGAGTATTGTTAAATGGTATATTGCCTCTGGTAATTGTATTTCCTCTGCCATATTTTAATCATATTTCGGAGAATCCCGTTAAGGAGTTTTCTGATATAATACATTTGCAAATAATTTATCATGTAAACATTTGAAGAGTAGTAATACATTTTAATGTAATATAATAATTAAGACCAAATAACATAAGAATATATGTTAATATTTAAACAAATCTCTCTATAACTTTATGGCAATACTAAGGTATTTCTTCGCGAACATTAAAAAAATGTATTAGTGTTCTTCATGTAACTCATTATAATAAGAAATAAATAAATATATACGAGGGTCGTTCCGAAAGTAATGCCTCCTATTTTTCCTACATGGAAACTACAGGAGAAACATAAATCACAATAGCACAGCTAAATAGAGCAATATTTCAGCTACAGACTGTCATTTTCCCACATAGTCACCACCATTCGTTATGCACTTTTGCCAACGATGAACCAGAGCCTGCTTGTAAAAAATCGGAACCAGTTGAATCTAACCACTTCCTTACAGCTTTGACAACAGCATCCGAGTCTTGAAAATGTTCGCCACGTAGTCCATCTTTCAGAGGGCCAAAGAGATGGAAGTCTGAAGGCGCTATTTGTTTATTATTTATGTACTTAAAACTAACTCCGTGGCGCTAACATCCCAGAAGGGACAAGGCCTACCACCGGACCACTGCGTCATCTTCCATAGGCAGACGGCAGGATTGGGGGGCATCTCTATAAAGTAGCTCCTCAATTTGAATCACGAGGCTGAGTGCACCCCTACCAGACCTCCCTATCTCAGAAAAATCCGAGGAGGTACCAGGGTTCGAACCCGGGCCGACGGATCTGTAGTCAGCGACGCGGTCATTTATGTATTTGAAGACCATTAATTCAGGTTTTGTAGAATCTATACTAAGTGTTGGGTTATCCTATTTATTAGAATTAAGAGCAATAATACTCAACTTGTATTTAGTGCGTATGGTAGGGTAAGGGTATGTTAATTCGTACACTGAATGGCATCAGACATACGTAAGTAGCACTCAGCACGTATCGCACTTTAATCCATTAATCTGAATATGATTGTAATGGATATGAAGAGATCTGAACTAACCATATTGCTCTATGATCTTAATGTAAACAACAGCACAAAGTATAACCAACCAGAGCTGCAACTAATACGTAACTTAGTCTAAAAAAGGCATGGCCGCTAACTAATATCTTACCCAGGTATCTTATATTAGTTCGGCCGCAACTCGTATCCATCCACACGCAGAACAGATTAATTGAAAACAGTTCGGTAAAAGGTGGCTATCAGACGAAAGTTAAACTTCCAAATAATCTATAATGTAGGCTTATTTAGTACATGCTATTGGGCTACTATCCAACAATCATAGGGACAATATAAGGTTATAATGTGTGTATATCGATATCGAAAAATCAAACTGAACTCCGCTGTAATATTTGTTCGTATTTTTCAAATAAAACTGACTGACGATTCCTTTGACAGTAAAATTCCGTTCGACATATACACGATTTTATGAACATATAGACAGCTGTAAAAGGAGAAATACGACATTTTTACACGCTGTCTCTAGAGCTGAAAAGTCTAGAAGATAAAAATAAGAAACAAGATAAAAATGCCAGAATCTGATGGATAAGACAGGTGAGTCTAAATGGCATAGACATTGCCTTATAGATTCACTTGCGCCGTACTTAGCTTCTTGTTTTTTCTCGCACTCACTAGGCCTGTTTTTACTACGATGTTACCGGTTACCATTCATTACCAACCGTGGAGGTCAAGACGCAGTTCTTCTCGTAGAGCAGACAGCAATGTTGTGTATTAGCCTTTATGTGTGGCATATTAGAAACTGCCTGTTTCTTTCACGATTTACCTTAAATATTCAGTAAAATAATTACTACAAATTAAACAGTACAACTTACTTAACCCAACTTATCTTATTTTAATATTAATAAACTTCATTTTTGTCCAATACGCGATTGATTAAGACCACCGTATACCCTCAATATAGGAAATGCTACAAAGAGTATGTCATAACTACTAACAAATTATTGTGTTAGAGTAGACATTGGCCTACATGTAGATGTGACACAAATATTAATTTTTTCAATAGACTTGTATGTATACTTGTATTAGACTTTGTCTAATAAAGAGGTATCGATAACAATCGACAAAAGGAATAAAATCATTCTTATAAAACTTTGCTGTCTTTGAGAATTCAGTTCCAAATTCACAGTTAAAAACAGCTTGAATAGTTTTTAATGATGCCCAATCTGATTCAATTCAGTAACAATCGGTAAAAGAACTAAAATCATGGCCTAAATAACCTGGAATTGGTTTCTCAAAGAAGGAAACAAAAATATATAAGGAAAATGTATGAGGCCATGATTTTAGGTCTTTTACCGGTTGTTAATGAATTGAAACAGTTTCTTAAACCTGACGGACCTCTTTATTAGACCAAGGAGTACTGAAAATATTGAAGACTTGAGTAACATTTACATTTATGACTACTTTAACACAATAAATTGTTGGTATTAATGACATAGGCCTACTCTATGTGGTACTTCCGATAGAAGACAGGCTATAAGGTGATTTTCTTCTGTACTATATTATAGGCTACACTCTATTTTAGTTTAGCTATAGGCTCAACAATAGTGAATGCAAAGACAAATGATCAAAAACATGCGAGGGACCTATCACGATTGATATGTAGGCTTGCAAAGACTATTTCATTAAACTGCTAATAACAAAGCAAAAAAAAAAAAAAGAAATTAAGAATAGTCCAATTTACATCTCTTCTGTAGCAACTTCATAGCTAAGAGCAGCAAATAAGCACAGGGTTGCGTTAGAAAGTCAAACTTACATATTCTTTGACAAGAGACAATTCCTAAGCAAGCTAAAGGAATATTATCTATTTTATGAAACCCAGAGGTTCATTGCCGCGCTTACATGAGCTCGCCATTCACCCTATTCTGTGCTAACTCCATTCAACCATCCCTCGCAAACCCTACTTTCTTTAAATCTATTCTAATGTTGTCCTCCCACCTACGTCTAGGTCTTGCAAGTGTTCTCTTCCCTTCGTGTCTCCCACTTAATATTTTTGAGATATGTCCTTTCCTCCCTTATGCGTGCAACATGTCCAGCCCATTTCGTTAAAACGTGGTAGCCTACACAAAATACATTATTTTATGCTTCTGCCCACCTGCAGATCTACAGTGAAATGCCTTATGGCGCTCTCAGTGATCGAGCAGTTAGCAGTCAAGGCATGGGATTTTAAGGCACAACTTTCAGAAACTATAATGACCTATTATAGTCTTCAATGATCACTTATTTACATCATATTGTCAGTCCTAGGAATTTTCTTATAAATTCACCTGCTTATTTCCTTTCACTCTAAAGGATAAACGACACTAAAATGAATAAATAATAAAATACATTAACGTAATTTGTCTGTCTCCATTGTAAAGGGCCTACTAGACGTAGAGGAATTTTTTTAAAATAATTATATTTATATTGGTTAACTAATGCTGAACTAACTTTTTTCATTCATTTTAATAGTTTTATACCAGAATTAATCTATTTTGCTACGCAGTTATAAAGTTTGATGCAAACTTTTTAATTTATTATTTAAGTCAGCTATAGTAGGTCTATAGCAAATAATTTTGCTAAAACTTTTACTTCAGAATGTTTAATATTTTATCTTAATGAATTAAGGAATGGATACTCCTGAACTTTCCGGGTCACTGTTCATTCCACAGCAAGTTAATGACTATTACTTCCTCTGCCCGTACCATAGGTACTATAGGTAGAGGAAGTATTGTTTTCGACCCTAAAATTCGAAGTTGAGTTTTTAGCATATATACACGTTTCAAAGCCCCCTGAATCCAAAAATATTATTTTTGGAAACATGTCTGCGTGTGTGTCTGTGTGTGTGTCTGTCTGTGTGGAAGTTTGTGAACAGGCTAGCTCCAAAACGGAGAATCGTATGGAAACAAAATTTCGTATTTGTGTCAGGTACCTTCTGAAGATGTGATTCGAAGATTGGCGAAAAATTTCCCTTATTTTTAAGGGGACTTTACATGAAGAAATTTTCGTTTTTCGCGATTTTCTCGAAAACGGCTCTAACGATTTTCTTTAAATTTTGCGCATGGATTGCTTGTACCAAGAGCTAAAACTTTTATTTGAAACATTTTTTCGAACAAATTCTCTGAAGGGTAGTTATAAGCAACCCACTGTGAATACGTGCTTTTTGCAATACGGCTTCTTGTAAATCGTACGAAAACAAAATTTTGTATTTGGGTTAGGTACCTTCTGAGGCTGTGAAGATTGGCGACAACCTTCTCTTATAATTAAGGAGACTTTACATGAAGAATATTTTGTTTTTTGCTATTTTCTCATAAACGGCTCTTACAGATTCCTTTAAATTTTGTACATGGATTGCTTATACCATTTCAAAAACATTCTCTGAATGGTGGTTGTAACCTACCAACTTGCTTGGTGAACAACTCAATACACGGACATTTAAGGCATTTTATTCTATAGGCCTATAAGCACGTGAAGTGAGAAAAATGTACTATTGGCCTTGCTTACAGTAAAGAAATGTCTGAGGGGAATATTTGATAAATTTCGGAAATTATTCTTAACAGCGGAAAGTTCAATAAACGTTTGCAGTCACTTGTTTTTTTCCCCATAGCCTGCGTTTTTAGTCGCAACATTCAAAGAAGGGGCTATAAGATATTTATAGCATAATTAGCGTAAATGCTGCAAACTTTTATTTGGGCAGAGGAAGTTATGTGACTTTCACATCAGATTTTTTTTAGTTTCGAATTATAGGCTAATACCAGAACATTTTAAAATCCATAGTAATCTTACAATAAAACTATACTATGAACACTCATTTTGACTTAGGAGTGAAGTAGATAATATAGGCCTACAATCGGTGGACATATAACCACATAACCAAAGTCAGTGTTCACTATGAAGGTCCACTATCTAATACAGTCTTACTCCACATCTTTATTTGTACGTTAAATTTATTCACACATTAATATCCGAATCAATGCATTGATAACAGTACACATGCATGGAGTACGTTATTTGAGAAATTAAAAACATTGCAATTTTTTCAAATATGGAATATTCTCATGCGCAGTTTAACATACAAGATGAGTCACCCGGCGGCATGGGGTTTTGTGATCCCTTTCCTCTTGCATTAATGACCCTTCATATAATTCAACCCTTCTTAGACCATACACAAACTGCTTCCGACATCACAGTTTCAAAAGATACGACATGAACACTAAACCTCAAACTCTTTCTAAGCCCAATGAAAACGAAACGATCCAGGGTATTGCTTCCATTCCCCGTACTTTTAGGCTATGTTATTACCTTCTATAGGCTTATTGATAAATACAGGTAATTTGAGCCTGTTGCCAATATAGGCTATATATATAACTTTTCCTGTTACTTAAGTTATTGGTTTAACAACTATAGAATGGTGATATGATAATAATAATAGTCTAATACTACTAATAATAATGTTTTATTTTACCTGGAGTAGTCAAGCCCGAAAGGCATAATCTTCCCTAAAACCAGGACAAAAAATTCATAATATATCTTACAAATTGATTATAAATTAAGTGATCTTATAAGGTAGACGATAATACACAACAATAAAAAGAATGTCAAGATGCAATAGCAATTATTTACATAAATAAACATCTTAACTAAGTCTTCTGACAATTGTAATTAAAAATCAAATAAAACCTAATAATAACGTGACGAAAGAAATATACTGCAGCAGAATTTAAAGGTATGTAGGAATTTTTTTGATATTGAAGTTATTTTACAAGATTGTTGAGATATACAAATTGATAACACTGTTATAAAGGATAATAAAAAAGAAAGCTAAAAATTTTAAGATCATGCAAATAACTTAGTAATTTAGATTTGAACGAAGACAAATGTAGTCGTTCAAGCTCTGATATCGCGAAGGAGGGCATTTCATTATCGCGAGATGGTGATGGTGAAGGTGATGGTGATGGTGATGGTGATGGTGAAGGTGAAGGATAACGATTGCAGGGTTGTTCTGTGTTGAGGGATTAGAATTGGTACTAAGATGTGAACGAATGTGTGATTCCCTCATAATTTATGGCAACGAATAGCGAGATGAGCTGAAGATGATGCAGCCTACGGAATATTCGGTAGAATCACAAAGCTATAGTTTCGGTCCTCTTCTATATAATTCTAAAACCATATTACATACAGTTTTAGCAAAATGTAGTTATGGAGTCTTTAAATCTAAAATTAAAAAAACCGATATTACTTAGATTTTCATCCCTTTTAAAATAGGTTTATCTTTTGGTACCTACTACTATCATCATAATTTATTTTTCATTATTATAATTATTTTTTATATCAATTGAGTCATGACTTTACTCTCAGCTTTTGTCTTTTCTCCTAGTAGGCCTACTATTTCACAATATTTTGTATATATAGTTTTAAGGTAATTTTAAGTTAAGATTATATTTCAATAATGCAAAAAATATAAATATAAGCATGGAACTGGGCCTGAGCACGAGCTCCTGCTCTTTCGGGGTTTCAGGACCTTATATATTATCTATGTTTTGATGTACTTAAAAAAAAAGTTGTTATTGAGCATCGAGGCCATACCAGGAGTAGAGTTCTGTGTGTATACCAGTAGTCAAACTTTTTTCTATTGTTGATGTCAGTATGGCGTCAGTAAATTTCAACTGATATTAATTTTAGCTATTATGTCCCAAAATGAAATAGTGAGAATGAGTCATGTGGTAAGGAAATATCCATTTCGGCATTTGTCTTTACGACTGGCGAAACCATGAAAAAAACCCAAGTCAAATTGGCCGGCAACGGGATTTGAACCTGGGATCTCCCAAATGCGACGCTACCATCTCGGCCATCTAGCACGGTTAATGTAGATTGATTTTGTTCGTAAATATGTAAAACTTATAATGCACGTAAATAAACTTATAGTACGTGGTCCGTCTGGAAAAGATATGTAAAGAGGCACATTCTTGATGTAACTTATTTATTGCTTGAACAAAATAAACGCCTAGTTTAGGGTAGTTGGTCATAAATAAAAATATAAAATAATTATATGCCTAAATCTTTTCAGTGAGAAAAGTGTAAAAACATGTCATGAACTAATTCCAGTGAAGTAGTTACCCAGATATATTAATCAGAATTCATATAATTAACCAGCCTAATATTTACTCAAATAAAACAGGTTTGTGCGTGAATATTTATTATTTTTGCATTGATTTCCTTTAAACCCTAAACCCATAAAAAAGAGCATCAGATTTAGGTGCATCCTCGCTACGCAGTAAATTTGACAACTTCAATAGAGATGTCATTGGGGTCTACGGAGTATTCTATTTGAAACGGGACTGGGTAGGCCTAGGTTTACACGAAGTCTAATGGTATCAGCGTCAGTGTAACGAGCTGAAATCGGAGTTCAATTCCTGCCCAGAACGAAGATTCCTTTTACAGATTTCAATAATGAAGTTGATACCGGTACTACTTTCATTTTCGAGTTACGCTGTTCTCACACACAGTCTCTAAAAATTACTTGAAGATTCATAATTATAAGATAGATTACTCTATATTTTTTTCTGGCAATATAACCTAAAGATTGCCTACATTCTAAAGCTACAAAAATGATGGGGTTGTTATCCTTTCTTTCTTTCTTTACCGTATTTTCACCTCTCCCTTTTAGGATTTAAGCGACCCAAGCCGCCCGGGCCTTACAGGGCCGCGACCTGTCGGGAGAGGGATTATCTTTGGATCACATACATACTTTTTTGACCAGACAAGGACATGAAGGGCCTCCCCGGGGCCACCTCCGAGACAACACGAACATATAGGACGAGACACACCATTCACACACACACACACACACTCACTCCAAACAAGGCGAGGATGGGATGAAGATGATAATGACGGTCAGATGATATCTGGGGACATTTGTCTCAAAGGTGAGGAAAACCCCATAAAAAAACCCCACCTAGGTAACTTGTCCCGACCAGGAATCGAACCCGGGCCCGCTGCGTGAGAGGATTGAACGCATCACCTGAGCCACAGCGGTACCACATATACTTACGTTTAACGCAAATAAAAAAACATCCGTTGATTGAAATGAAAGACTTTTTTTCCACTACTGGAGATGAAGTATCGTATTTTATAAATTTAATTGCATAAAATTCACTTTTAACTGCAAGTGACTAGACGTGGGAAAATGAACTCAACATTCGTACCCAAGTAGAGAGTTAAAAGCAGGAAAAAATAGCGAAACGCGGCTAATTTATAGCTTAATAAACTTAACCGCTATACCGTTCATACACAATCACAAGAAGTAACTTAAAATAATCAGAACCAATGGATTCAGTGCTGCTCTTCTTTTAGTAAGTTCTTTGTAATTATATTATCTCTTTATGCACTCATGTAAGCCTTTATTCTTTTTAACTAAAAAATTGTTTGGGTTAAATTTCATTGACTTATAAACATTATATGAGATCAAAAATTTCTGTTGTAGATTGAGTTGAATCAATCGAAATCGTCGTTTGCATTTAGATTTTTATTTAATATCTTCACATTTGACGTTTACATTTCTTTTCCATGATTGCAAATTTTTAATTAGTCCACATATATAATAAATGTATGATAATTTTCATCCAAAACAACAGAGGTTAAAAATAATATACAGTAGTTTCACAGAATGCGGTAAAATTGCATCAGACCAAGACATGGTAGATACGCCCTGGGTTACAAAGAGAAGATTAATTTGTCTCGCTTTATAGAGATGAATATATTTGGATGTAATTAAGGTGGTGTTGGATTTAATAAGTTTATTTTTAATAGAATATAAGTGACTGACTGTAGCTGCATTTTCAGAAACAGAAAGTGTTATGATTCGAAAAATGTTAATATATATTGTCAGGATGAGTTCTAAAGAAAAAGTTTAACATAATCGTAATAACTCTATTTTGAATTATTCCTAGTTTAAATTGTTTGAATATTAAATATCTACACGTTATAGGGGAAACCCGCATAAAAAGTTTACACGATGATTCACTCGATAGTTTATCTCTTACAGATTTGTCATCGTGTTATAACTAACTGCGTAAAGACCCATTAAAACTGTTGTCAAATGTAACGCCACAATATTCACGAAAAAATGTTCAAACACAATTTTTTGCAGATGTTACACAACATAAAGACGAACACGTTCGGAATTGTGCACGTAATCTGTTGGTGTAACGGGAACACTTACATAAGAGAGGATATTCCCATGGAAATCAGTCACTAAAAAGCTGTCAGACATCCTCAGGTGAGCTTCCGTGTTGTGGCCAACATTACCTCACGGCCATTCCCAACGCTGTAAGATCCAGGGTTTTAGGCAACTGCCATATTCTTACGCTCTTTAACCCTATAGTCACCAAGTTTTGAACACGAAAATAAGGAAGATTGGGTTACGGCCAATTTTAGCAGAATTTTTGGAAGTAAATGTACGTTAATTGGTAGGATGGTTCATATTTGAAATATCAACATAATTAAAATTAAAGCCAATAAAACCATTTCATATAATTTGAAATACCGGTAATCATATAGATATCATGAGTGATGATAATACTAAATGCCGATACAATTACAATCAGAATGTCTATTTATTATTAGACTAAATTTACTTTTCCTGACAAGTAGCCTATTAACTTATGAATGACTTGAGGTTTTCCTGGCGTTTGGTCTGAGTATATGTTATCGGGTTGCTAGACAGGTGAGTGATTGGAAGAGCTCCGACATTTCAGAGGTAAACGCTTCCTCCATCTTCAGGAGACTTCAGGCTAGCAACCCGAGAACATTATACTCAAGTATTAACTTACTTAAGTTACTATATATATAACTTCGGAAGCGTTTTCCTCTGAAATGTTGGTGCTCTTCCAATCACTCACCTGGCTTGCAACCTGATAAACTTTATACTCAGACCAAACGCCAGGAAAACCTCATATATATGTGTTTATTTATATTTATTATACTGTCTTTAGGCACAAATAAAGGTATTGGCAGTTTACAAATGAAACACAAACAAGAAAATTACAACATATTTACAATGACTTTTAAATGTAAAAATTCTTCAAAGAGTATAGAAGTGATTTCTTACTGACCAACTGTGGAGTTTCTTTAAAAACCTCGGTTTGTTATAGTTTTTTTTATTTCATCAGGTATCATGTAGTAACATGCAGGACCAAGATATAAATATGAATATAGGCCTACTAAATCTAAATTTTGGAATGTTAATAAGCCTACAATGCCTAATCCAAATTAAAACAAATTTAAAAAATAAGCCTACAATAATTTCTTCTAGTGTTGTGTTGATAAACATCTTTTAAAAATTAAAATAATTAAAGTTGGTATGGACGCGTACTAAGAGATCTAAATAAATAAAGGTTTACTATTAGACTATTGCCAAAATGTCATGCTCAACGAAGACAGGTTTACAATGAGACCTACTGGGACAAGCTTTCAAGATTCTAATAATTATCTTTTGCAATACTTACATTTAACAACGTATACTGAGGAAGCTTTGATTTTCTTAGGTAAAACCTACTTCTGGGCATTTGAGCCGGGAATAACACAAAACCTAAAATTTATCAAAACCATCGAGATTAGTGTCAAATTTAATTTCGTTGTTATACCTAGGTAAATACATACAGTAGGCCTACTGAGATATTAATGACAAAGAATCACTATGAAAATTAGGGGAGTATTTGAAAACCAATACGGTAGTAGGGATGATAAAAAAAATGTGAACTGTTCATTAAAACGATCTGTAGTGACCCAAAACATCATAGGAGTTAATGTGTTAACCTTGTTAAAGAACTATAAACCTTAAACGAGAACCTTTGAGTAATGCTTCAATTCAATAGAGACCCACGTCATTGTTGAACTTTCCTCTGTCAAACTGTCCTAGTGTTATTGGTAGGAAAAAAAATTATGGTAAATATCCTTGTCAAAACAATATCTTAAATTTGTATATAAAAATATTATTTCTACATTACTTTTCTACGAACAGTAAAATTAATTTTCTAAAGCTCTTTAACAACACACAAAATGAAACTTACAGTAGGCCTGCAAATAAATTTACGTAAAATTAAAATTAATTTCTAACAATCAGAGTTCAAGTAACTGGATAGTTACAAACTACAATACGTATTACTTAGGAAAAGTTACGGTTTGTTAGTTTTGTGGTAATGCGTTCACGCCCTTGATTTAGACCTACACGAAGAAAAACTAGCGAAATTCTTAGAACATAATTTTTAAGTACCAGTAGTTTCCTAGTTTATATTTTTTACTTAGATGATAAAGAATATTATAACATGAATTTCACGTGACTAATAACAACTAATACAATAATATTTACAACATTAGCGACTTAATAAGCAACTAAGTAAGAAGACATCAATTCTTAGGACTGGTCTTTGGTTGAGCAGTTAGCATGCTTGCGAATGAACTGAGGGTTCGTAGGTTCAGACATAGATAAGTCTGTGAATTTAGAGCCAACATGCACAGAATGCATCTCTTTACTCATCATCGTTTACTACTTCAGTCATCCGAATGTGGAATTCTTTACCATCTCATATCAAGGACTGCCGGTCACTGTCAACCTTCAGATCGCAGTTAACAGCACATATACGTAGTACTTAATAATCTTTTTCATGTGCTATGTTAATTTCAGTTTCTATCACTGAATGCTTTTATATAACTAAATCATATTTGTAACAATTAATTTCTTTTTTATCATTTAATGTGTCTTAATGTAGGGGCCTATCTTAATGTATCTTAATTATTCAAGTATATATGTTCTAATTTTTTCTTTGTATTTAATGTTCGTTTCTTGTATTCATGTATATCAGTTCTTTTTTAATTTATTTTAATCATTATTATTGTTATCATTATGTATTTCATGTTTTTGCCCTGGCTGAGTGGTAGAGAAGGCCTTATGGCCTTAACTCCGCCAGGTTAAATAAATAAATAAATAAATGCAATGTCTTCCTCCGGAAGAAAAGTAAACTATTGTTTCGTATCATACAATCAGAGAGGGTTCGTTGGCAAAATTATCGATTCTTTTGCTCCTCCCAAAATTATATTTTAGGCCATACTCTAAGTAAACGGACTGAAAGACAATTATTCTAGAATCACTCTGATTAGAGGTTTCATTTAGAGGTCTGTGGGAAAGTATGTTTTTAAAGTGGCCATCCATAGTCTACAGTCCTAATCTTAGGACTTTGATATTGATTGTTACTGATTCGAAGATTATTTTTTTTACTTACTGTGCCAAGGAAAAGATCATACAGTTTATGAAACACTGAAGATCACTTACCTGAAAAAGAAAGATAAGATTAGAATCAGAATAGGAATATTCATACGTTTTTAGTTTAATAGTATTCATGGCTATTAGCCAACTTTAATCATTATTTTAAAACAAAATAATGTGAAGAAGAAATCAACTATATAATACTAATTTCAGAAATTATAATTATTATACTTCATTATATATCAGATCACAATTAGACTACGGCCGTGGTCACTTCTTCCACATATTTCGGATAATTCGGATATTTACTTCAAGTGATGAATTAATGCACTTGTAACTTGTGAAGAGACCAATTTAATACATTATAAGCCCGTAAGGAATTATTCTTAATCCGAGGAATGTAGAACTTTCCTTCTCTCGAATAATACAGAAATAGAAATCATCTAGAGGTCAGTTGAGTACAATTTATGACAATTTTAAGCTTCAGTGAATAGGCTATAAATAAGACTAATAACTTAATAAGTATAGGGTACACTCAGCCCTAGATCTATGATAGAAGGTTAGATGAAGACTTACACGGAGAAGTTACTTTCCAACAAAGTTCCAAAATGTAGACGGCGGTCGGAGAGAATTCTAGTCTCATATTAACAGAAAATACCTCCCTTAAGTGAACATTACTACAACGTCCTTCGACTATTTCATTTCTTGATGCCAGATGAAGACAATGACTTTGATAACTTGTTCTGAAAGATAGTAGGCCTACATGATGACTCTCTTCGGAATTTCAAACAAAATCGTTAGGGCCATTTAGAGAAAAACAGCAAAAAATAAAATTTGCTTCATCTAAAGCAAAATATAACAGTCTCCAATATTTGTGACTCATTCCCAGACGATATCTATTCCAAATATAATATTTTGTTTCTTTACAATATTTCCATCTTCACAAAAAGACAGATACCAGTTTATGAAAATTGTATTTTCGGATTCAGGGGACTTAAAAACGTGTATTAATGTTAAAAACACAGCATCGAATTTCAGGATCGAATACAATAGTCTATCTCTTGTATCTGTCTATAGTGGCTAACTTACGGTACGGATAGAGAAGCTAATAGGTCAAATACGTAATGTGTTGCTTAGAGTATAAAAAATTACGTGTGTCTCATCAAACTTTTCTTTCGCTAAGTTACACCGATGGGGATATTCCACCCACTTACATAATAAATGCAAAATTAGCATATACATTATAGTTAAAAGCGCTATGATCTGTTGTTTGAGGGCTGGACAGTGGATCAAGAACTATAGGATCCCCCAGTAGATAAAACTAGGAAATCTTAAAACAAATACTCTACAATGGCACCAAGAAAAGGCCTGCACATAGTAAAATATCGAATTATTTACGAGAAAGAATTCCAACGTTCTTTCTGGCAATGGACAAGAGGTACTTGCTTAAGCAAAACACCACTAATGCCCGAACGAGAAGGACTGTTGATAGGAAGACAATAATTTCCCGTGTTCGTTTTTTACTTTGTTTTAAAGTAAGGCACTGTTTTGTTTTGCACGAAAGTATGCACTTAGAAACACCTGCCTGTTTATTTTTGAACTGGCTTTGGAGATTGCCGTTAAAAGGAAGTTGTAAACATTTTAATACACCACTATGGGCACTGATTTAAATAAGCTATGTTCTTATTTCACTTGTTGGACTGTTCTGAAAACACGTTCCGTGTGAACAAGGAACCAGAGGTGCAAGTTTTCGTTTTCTCAATTTGCTTGCTAAGAAAGCGAAGCAAAAGTTGGCCCGTCAAATACTTCCAGGACTGGGAACCAGAAATGGCTCAAGTCTACCGTTTAATTTGTGGTTCTATTAAACATACCCTAATATTAAATTACTGACTTATTTGCAACACGTCGCATTAACTCGAACCTTTCTGAAGAAAGAAAAAAACTAACGAAACACTCGTTTTGATTACAGAGATCTACTTACCGCACACTGATTACATACTTTACACAAAACCCCTACACAGATATAACACAAACCCGTTAAAAGACAGAAGCGGTCTTACATTAAGGCGAAAATGCTCCGCCTAGGGCCTAGCACTTAAGGAGATGCCTTCAAGGCAGAAAGTTATGTTAGTTTTATATGAACTTTTAGCTTGATACCTGTGAAAGATTTTCTACTAAACTGTCCAAGTAATGTAATAAAAAATATTTTAAAGTGCAACCACAACTACACGAATCTTTTTAAGTTTAAATATAATTTTTCAAAAACACGTTATTCAGAACTATTTACAAGAATAACTTCCTCAATTAAAAAGATAATTACATGGAATTTTGCATCGCTCGTCTTTATTAAATGATAAACGAACTGTATATCCATTTTTATCTTACCTTTAACACAAATAAATTTAAAACAAATGTTTGAGAAAATATAAAAATCAAATATCTATGAATAGAGTTTTTCTTCATTTCACAGCGCAGATATTTTAACAATTTGTTTATTATATATGATCGTTATGTTTATAAATCTATTAAACCATATTGAAATTCGGATTTTTAAAGAGCAGTTTGGTTCGAAATTTCTCAACGAAAATTTTGAAAATTAAAAACATTGATAGCCTGCATTATATTTTTCTTCTTTTAGCGTGAAGAGCCCGTTATTAAAAGCATATAGAACCATACATAATAGGGCTTAGGGATCAGCTATGTGGAAGAATACAATTTATAATAAATATATTAAATGGTGTAAAAGGAGCTCTCTGTACATGGTCACAATTTTTAAAGCAATGGTGGCCGTTCTTCATAAAAGTATCAGCGATAGTTTACATTTGAGAGTTATAATGCTTTGTTCACTAATAAAAAGAAATACATTGTTCTAATATTTATAACTAGTTATTATATGTAATGTACAGTCGCGATTAGACTCCCATGAGTCAAAGCGACAAAAAATAAATCTTATTAAAAAAAATACGGACTTATTCCTCGTAACCAATGTCACATGTTACTACCGTACTTGCTTTACTTTAACCCAGAAGGAATGCATACTACGGGGGTTGAGCTCAAAACCCAAGGACTTGGCCTACAGGAGCATTCTAGTACGCGAAGTTTGGGGCTCAGGCAAAAACTTACCGAACACATCACCACTGAGTCTGCTTGTGAGAATATCGCTTGCTTAAAAGGTGAAATTGAAACCTCGTTGTAGGGTATGTTCATCTTCATGTACGACATTGACATCATTGCTATTACATCCCTGTACTTTGTGTATGCAAGCAAGTACAGTGTAATAAACTTGTTTCTTGAGTGTTGTATTGGAGTATTATGATTATGATTATGATTATAATTATTATTATTATTATTATTATTATTACTATTACTATTATTACTTTAATTGAGAGTATTCGAAAACAGGGTGCTGTGGGCCGAAGAGAGATGAATGGGAACTGGAGAAAACTGCATAACGACGAGCTTCATAACCTGTACTCGTCACCAGATATAGTAATGGTAATTAAATCACGGAGGATAAAATAGGCTGGACATGTTGCATGCATGGGGAGGAATATATTGACTGAGAGACCCGAAGGGAAAAGACCACTTGGAAGACCTAGACATAGATGGAAGGACAATGTTAGAATAGATTTAAGGGAAGTCGGATTTGAGAGGAATGGTTGGATGGAGTTAGCATAGATTAGGATTGAATGGCGGGCTCAGATAAGCGCGGCAACGAATCTTCGGGTTCCATAAAATAGATAATAATCCTTTAGCTTGCTTAGGAATTGTCTATTGCCATTGAGTAAGTAAGAGTAAGTACTACTTTAATAACTTTTATGGGTATCCAACTTCTTTAAGTAAATCTACGTTAAAATAAAAAGTTTCGGCAGATGCAGATGCCCAAGTCCTTACACACCCACAGTATCACATAGTCAGAAGCCCGTATGCTAAAGGTTTTTATAATAGTTCATACACAAACTAAGATGAGATCTCCAGATACATCAGAGTGGGGGAGAACAACAGATGGTTAAGGTAGGTAATATCATACAATAAAGGGGCGGATCCACGGGGGGGGGGAAGGGGGAAATCCCCCCCCCAATTTGTAGATTATTCAAACGGTCAGCCTTCTAATAAATTTTGTAAAGACAACATAACCCAAATACTTAAATTAAAGCAACGGCATTCATTATTTTGAAATACTGTACATTTGTAATAAAATGCTGAAATGTTCATTTTGATATCAACTGTATACTGGAATAATTAATTTTTATGAGTAAAAACTTCCCTTGCTACTTTGGTTCCACCCCCCAAAATGTCTCTCTGGATCCACCCCTGCAATAAAGGATAGGAACTGAATTTTACGTTGGCACTGAAAGATTATTGTAACTGTAATTACTATTATTATTGCCAGGCTACAGAGTTTATTATTATTACTATTATTATTATTATTATTATTATTATTCTGTATATTTATTCTGTCAGAGCTAAGGCCATTTGGCCTTCTCTTCCGCTCTACCAGTAAAAAAACTACATTACAATTGTATTATCATCATAATTATAATAATAATAATAATAATAATAATAATAATAATATTAATATTATTATTATTAATATTATAATCATCAATTGTCTTAAATATAGTCATATGAAACGAGGTGAGTAGATTGTAACTAACCTTCACAGTATTTATAAGATTTGTTATTTTAAATAAAAAAATGTTTTATTACTATTTGCCCACACATTTCGTGCCTGAACTCGTTGTTTGAGGCTTTAGCTATAACTTGACACTAATCAAATGCAATTTTAAGACCTTCGTGAAAAATGTTATGGTCGATATTTTATCAGTGACTTCAGAATATTTAAGCACGAATTCGTATTTCAATATTTCCATGTAGCCTAATCTTTTAACATAATCTGATGGTTTTCATGCTTCACGAACAATGATTCTGGAGTAAATAAATGGTAAATTTTATTTGCTTTAAAAATGAGATTTATTTTTAGATACAGTATAAGTCACTATTACTATTGCTTTATGACTCTAGAAAAAGTGTGTCTCGACAAAGTCGTTCATCATTTAAGAGGTAATTCCGAGTGAAACATTCACAAACACTCAAGATACTTTTTTAGGACACTCATTTCGCCAGAATGAGCTGTTTCGTATGCGACATTCCAAACATTACTCGAGGTACGCAACACTCTCACTGTAACTTTTAAGTTATTGAGTGCATACGTGTTACCATGACAGCATAATTTACATTAAAAGTTCAAAAATAGTAAACAGTTCAAAAAATATACTCTTCAATCAGATATTATGTAAAACGGATATTTAATAAATTCGTTAGCATGCCTTACATACAGCGATAAATGATAAAATACAGAAATAAAGGTTTCATACCCTTACAGTAGGAGAGAAAAGTCGATAACTAATCAATGTATAGGGCAAACAAATTAAAAAAAAAAAATGAAATTTCAATTGATATGGTAGGGTTTCCTATTTCCGTTAAGGTACAGTCATACATAGTATACTAAGAAATACAGTATGTCATCCTTGGACTGTATGAAATTATTAAAGTGTTGCCTACGTGTTCCATACGAGAAAGAATATATTGACATAGAAAATATTTATAAGACATTCAGAATTTTACAGCCAAGTATTTATGCAGTTTCCTCAAAAGCAAATATGACTGACAATATGAAATAGAAAGAGAATGTAAATAGAATGGCATAGGCTTCTCAGTGTCGCATACAGTCTCGCAAAAACTTAATTCTATGAAACTGAATAACCTCATTGATGCCGTAACATCTAAACATTAAAAAAAGAGCACCTACTCTCGTTTTCTCGCACAGCCCGAGGTATTGGATGTGTATGTGTTAGATTACTTTATATTCCTAATTCATAGACCATTTAAATGCACCAAGTTGTGAAGCATCCGCTATAAACATATTATTCCAATTTAGTCACGTAATTGAATGTGCAAATTACTTTAATAATTCCTCTGAAGGCAAAGAACCCTGCTTGATGTCTCAAAACATCTTATTTTACAAGCAACATTTTAAGAATTGCAACTAAAGATTGTGGCGGAAGAAATATCTGACACTAAGATGTTTTAAGTTTGGATTATCTTGGAAAAAATTAATCGAGTGGTACGAGTGAAATTTAGCTGCTATGGTTCTTGTGGTCAGTACGGCAACCAGAAAAATACACTCTTCGTACAGAAGAAGTTAACACAGACATCGAAACTGGATTTTTGTGAAGACACACAAAAAGTAGACACGGCAAACAGGGTTAATGAATTGTACAAAACACTGCTACGCAGAAAAATATAAAGATAACAAAATATTCAGGAGTATTGCTTAAATGGTAAGCTTTAATTGTACATTGCCGACAAATATCGACAATTTCTCATTTAAATTTATTTTCATTTAATTTATTATTTATTTCATTTCTCAAGTTCAAAAAATACTTCTCTGTTAAACCAGTATCTCTGTTTTTACAGAGTTTACAAAAATTTATACAAAACACTATCTTCCGAAAATAACTTTAAAGAGATTGGGACTTCCTCCATCAGTTATAACTGAAGTTGCTTTAGCAACCCTCAGAGGATCTGTTTCAATACTGAGGAATCACATATATAAATCCTAATCGTAACTGTTAATGATTTTCTATTTTGTATTAATTTTTCCTTAATTTTATTCTCTTTTTCTTATCAATGTTCTATGTTCAATTACCTTTTTGTTTTTCTTTTCTGGTACTCTTTGTCTGTGTAGGCAACCTATAACTATGGGAAGATTAAATAAATAAAACCTAAAATTAAACGAGGGTGAGGGCAAAGCTATTTATTACTGTGATTATTTAGCTCATGAATTAGTGACCAATCAAGTATAGGAATATGTGGAATTTCACCCTCTTTAGGATATACAAGGAAAGTTCCCCAAAGCTTTGGTCTAATTTTTTGGTACACTCCGTATAATGTAATTTGAGAATGGCAGGTGCAATCTTATGCAGAGGAAAACAATTTTGTCCAAAGCTCATAGAAATATCAATATTTTAACATAACTTTGATTATCATATATGGTAATGCTACATTTTTCACAGTTTTTGGTCAAGAAATATAAGTTTCCGATTTGCATTTTCGTAAAAAAAAAGTAACATAACTTTGATTAACATAAGTAAGGATACATTTTTCAGAGTTTTTGGTCAAGTAATGGAAGTTTCCGATTTTCATTTTCGTAGAAAAAGTAATACCTACTAAAAAAATATATTATCTACTTTACGGAACGTGGAGGTTCATTGCCGCGCTTACATGAGCCCGCCATTCAAACTTATTCTGTGCTAACTCTATCCTAGCAACCCTCGCAAGTCCTACTTCCCTTAAATCTATTCTAATAGGTCTTCCAAGTTGTATTTTCCCTTCTCTCAGTCAATATTTTTGAGACAAGTATTTCCTACCAGATACGCGCAATATGTCCAGCCCAATTCATCTTCTGTGATTTAATTACTCTTACTATAATCAGTGAAGAGTACACGTTATAAAGCTAGTCAGAAATTAAATTGAAATAAAGAAATCATAATATCCATATTTTTCTTTGATATGAAATACAGTTTCCTGAAAATTTTCATAAATTAATCTAAAGAAATTGTTGAAGTTTTGAGAAAATCAGTTTCAAAAAAGTAAGTTACGAATATTTAGCGATAATCTTACCGAAGAACTGATGGTAGTTAATTTAAAGATCCAATTGAATCGATACACGTCTACTCGGAAAGTAGACCTGTTGAAAATATTCTGGTATTCTTTTCACTAAATTAAAGAGAAAACACCTTTTATTAAAACAGAAAAATGAAAACTAATTAGTAATTACATTTTTTATCCTCTTAATATGGAAGGTAATTTGTAAATTTTCCTATACTTGGATATCTTCATAAGCATACATCTGAGTTCAATTTCAAATCTTCTACCTCTTAAATTTTATCTCCTCCGTTGTAGGGACGTTTTCGCTGCCCATATCGTCCGAGTCTTACAGGACCGCAATCTGTCGGGGGAGGGAGTTTCTATGTATCACATACATACATTTTGACCGAACAAGGACATGGGGGAGGCTCCCTGGATGAGTAATCAGCCCAATGCCGGGGCCATTAACGATATAATTATGATAGGCCAACAAAGGACGATACACACCAGTCGCACACACACTCATGCCGAATAAGGAGCGGATGGGATGAAGACAATGACGGTTAGACGATATTTGGGGACCACAAGGGCTGAAAGATTCTCGACATTCATTCTACAAGTGAGGAAAACCCCCAGAAAAGACCCACATAAGAAACTAATCGTACCCATGCCCGCTGCATGAGTTCAGCGAAAGCGGTGTAATATACTGTACTTTAAATAATATTACGCCAATTATTAAAAAAAGGTCTACTGTAAAAAAAAATCAAATCATTTATAGCAAATATTAGAGCTCCATAGGCCTATACTCTTTTGATGTTCCATCGCAATGAGCCTTTTAGGTAAAAAAAAAAAATAAAAAAAAAAAATAAAAAAAATAATAATAATAATAATAATAATAAAATTTAAAAAAAAGCTGGCACTCATGCAGAGCTTAATAGCCAAACTTGAAGTCTTATTTGAGATGTTGGTGTAGTAAATCACCTGTTTATGCTTACAAGTTAGTCGTTTTGCTGTGCTTCATTGCATGATTGACACATTTATAATATAGGCCTGGTTAACAACGAAACGTGTATTCTATACCTCTGACGCCTATCTTGAAAAAATTCCACTGGACATTAATCAAATTGCATGACTACGTTTATGGCAAGTTAGTTTGCAACAGGTATCTGAACATAGCCTTATTTAGGTACTTAGTATTAATTTCAGTCTCACTCCATCATTATTAACCTTGAACTAGTGTTATTGAAAGCGAGCTGCTATTTGTATATGGACTTACGATTTATTCCTCCTGAACATGATCGATCATTTGACACTATATTCCTTCGCCCTAGACCAATATTTCATCTGCATCTCTCATATATGTCACTCCAAAGCACTCCAAACCACATCGTCCAACAAGTAAGGAACCATACAGTCACAGCGCAGGCACTACTAATCTTTTACGTAATAGGCCTACTCGTATAATACTCCTATAAAGAAAAACATTTGTTCTTTATACAAACGAAAGTTTCATTCCGAACTTGATGAAATTTTGCAAATTTAGCATTCAAAGCAAGAGAGAAAACACGATCTACATTTCACTTGAAAAAAAAACATACATACCAGTTTTCCAGCCCCATGAGCAAAATATTAATGCGCATCTAAACAGTTTTTTACGAATGTCTAATAAAGGGTGGGGAAATTGAAAAAAGAAGAAGGTAATTTTCCGAAAGCCCATAGCATTTGATACAAAACCCAACTCGCCCGACTTTCATAGCGTTACTGGTAGCGAAGTAAGGTCAAAATCCAAAAGGAGGGTAAATTTAATTATGTATCCAAATTTCTCTGAACGATAAAAGAAATGATAATGCTTCTGATTATAAAACTTGTAGGTGTCTAAAAATACTTATAAAATAGGGCAAGAATCGTTCCCGTGCAGTAACCCTATAGGCCGGGGTTTCAGTCCCAGTACCAGAAATAATGCCCCAATCTTTTTTATATACACGAAACAGGTATTTAACTGAAGCCCCTTCACTCTAGCAAATGCATAAGATAGCCTAAGTGTCGACTACAATCAGGAAATGCTTGCTTTTATGCTATTCAGAAACTTATATCTCCTCTTCTTCTTTCCAGAAATCTATGAATAAAAATTTATAAGACAATAATTATCCTGCCGGTTGTATAATATGGATGTGAGACATGGCCACTTACTCTTCGTGAAGAACATAATCTGAGAGTGTTCGAAGACAGGGTGCTTAGGGAAATATTCGGACCCAAGAGAGATGAAAATGGGGACTGGAGAGAACTGCATAACGACGAGCTTCATAATCTGTACTCTGCACCGGATATAAGCCTAGTAGCCTAAGGGTAATGAAATCAAGGAGGATGAAATGAGCTGTACATGTTGTGCGCATGGGGGAGGAAAGATATCTAAAAATATTGACTGAGAGACCCGAAGGGAAGAGACCACTCGGAAGAACTAGAGGAAGGTGGGAGGGAAATATTAGATTTAAGGGAAGTATGATTTGCGAGGGATGGTTGGATGGAGTTAGCACAAAATATGGCTGAATGGCGGGTGCAGCAATGAACCTTCGGGTTCCATAAAATAGATAATATTCCTTTAGCTTGCTTAGGAACTACCTTTTTCCATTGAGTAAGTTCAGTTTAGTTTAGTTTAGTTTAGTTTAGTTTAGTTTATTGAATCAAAGCTCTACAGAAATATTGGTACAATACAATACAAAATTATCATAGCACTGGCCTCACCCAGCAGAAACTGTTAAAGTGAGTGAAGGTGATGTAAGCGAGGATCCGATGCAGTCACTACAAGCATACACAGACGGTAGCAAGAATGAACACGGTGTAGGATCAGGAATTGCCATATACACAGAAGGAAGCCTTATAGAAGAGCTCAGTTATAAACTAAATGATAAGTACTCCAACAATCAGGCCGAGCAATTTGCAATATTAATGGCCCTAAAGAAAATAAAAACACAAAGAACCAATAAAAGTAAAATTTTAATTCATACAGACAGCCGAGTAACTTTGGATGCTTTAAAAAACAGAAAGAACCACGCACATCTAATCGACGAAATTAGGAAGATGGTCTCGATAATGACAAGAGAAGCTAATTACGAAATAGTCTTTTATTGGGTGAAGGCGCACGTCGGAATTCAGGGAAATGAATTAGCAGACCAACTTGCTAAGAATGGAGCGGCTAGCACAGATAGTGTAAGCTACAGGAAGATCCCAAAAAAGCGCTATAGCACGAGAGTTGATAAAGGAGAGCTTGATGACTGGGACCAAACTAACAACGGTGCAATCACCAAGACATTCTTCCCAAATATACAAGACCGGCTAAAAGTGAAAATAAATGTATCAACAAATTTTACTACGATAGTTACTGGGCACGGAAAACTCAGAACATATCTTAAAAGGTTTAAAATTTCAGACGTTTCTGAATGTGTGTGCAATAAAGGTGAACAAACTGTGGAACATTTGTTATTTCAGTGCGAAATTTTAAAAATGGAAAGAGACTTATTAATAGCAGCAGTGTTAAAAAATGAAAACTGGCCGATAGAGAAACATGACCTTATAAACAAATACCTTAAGAACTTCTTAAAATTCACGAACTCCATACCATTTGACAAACTATAAGTATAAATGTACATATATGCATGAAACCACAGTAATACCTTAATTTGTTAAATGATTCAGATGTTATAGCTCGAGATTTCATATAATATTGAATGTAAATATGTTTAGACATTGCATGTAGTTTTACGAATGTAATGGGACATGCAGGAATTAAAGAAAATAGAAAAAAAATATAGGCCTACATCCAGTGACCCCTGGATACTCTACAGTTTTTCCGCAGGGTCAAAGCAAGTAATAGTAATGGTAAACATATACACACTACTAAATGTTTTACATAATATACTAACTAATTAACAAAAGGATTTAAACCCGGACATACTGTCATAATCACATTTTACCTGTTTTTTTTTTAAATAATTTTAACCTTGTATAAAATAGTATCCTACAAGTATATTCTTATTTAATTTAGTATGGAGTAAGTCTGTAAGTAATTATTTAACACTTAAGTTTATACTAAATTCTGCACAAAATAGGCTACTAATTTGGTGTACAAAGGATCTTGAACAGAAAAGAAATGCGATAGTATTAATAAGTACACATACTTTTGGTGTGTCTGAGAATATTAACGGTAGGTTACATCATACCGTTCGGTAGTCCGCACGTACTGGTAGCATGTTTCATCGTGGTAAGGAGCTAATCATTTAACACTCTCATGAAGTGGTCGGCGAAACGAGCTTCTAAACTGATTCTCCGGAAGGCATCTAGCCTCGATAAAGAACTAAAACTTGTCTATCCCAGATTAAAAAAAACAAGAAGTCCGGATATATTGACCCCTTCCATGTTATAACTTCGCTTCCATGTTACAACTTGCTATACCTCTTCAGAAGCTACCTACTAACATTAAAATTACGGAACAAACATATTCATAAGATGCATGAATAACAAGTACAAATAAAAAAATCGCAAGCAATTCTGAATAAAAGTTACGGGGGATTCGGGTTCATTTAAACAAAGCTAAAGAGACGTGTCCCAGCCGATAATTTAACGGTGAGAGTATATGTGTGTATGTGTGTGTGTGTGTGTGAGAGAGAGGGAGAAATGATTTTTCTATCTAAATAAATAAGTTAATTTCTAAAAAAAAGTTCCATACTTTCCACAATAAATTGTAATCTTAAGTAGGCCTACATACTACCTATATTTTGATGCAAGCTCACCACTTACGAAGTGAAAATCCTTTCCAATCCTTCCACGTCATTTTATCTAATATATTTTTATATTCTTTTTTCGCAATATCCATCCATAGCTGGTTCTCATAAACTGAGACCAGTGGAATCTTAAAAAGAAAAACCCTAAAATGATTGTTGTAGATTAGGAGGGTTTTGAAAGCTATAATGAAGAATTCATTTGTTTTTAAAAATTATTTATTGAATGCTATTTTTATACTACGTGCCATGTTTATGCTATTTGTATAAATGCAGCCCGATTTTGATATTTTTTCTCTTTAGTAGTTTTACTTCTCCCTTGTAGGAACCTTAATGCGGTCCGCGCCGCCCGGGCCATACAGATTTTGATATAAATAAGTAAAATGTAAATTTATGTCTCATGTAACACTTTAAGCTAAAACATAAAATATAGTAAGAAGATATTGCAATGAAAGATAAATAATCGTCACAGGATTGGGGGGCATGTGGTCAGCATGCCGACAAATCTAACCGTATAGTCGGCGCTATTTCTCAGTCACCCTCATCATTCCCAACTGGATTATCGCAGTTCCCAGTTTCATCAAGATGCGGGTATGGTACAAGTAAAATATACATTGTACTTATGTACCGGTGGATATCTAATGAGACAAATACTAACTACAGCCCCTGTATTAGATTGATGCTAACAACTAGAAAATCCAGGAAATTGGCCTAAGTAATTGAGAACCACAGAGATGAAGTTGATGGGAACGAGTAATCAGATGAAATTGTAGTCTAGATGCTCTGAACATTACCCGAAAATTTCTTCGAGGAGGAAGGAGGAAGAACTTAATCTCCAGCAAATATAATTTGTAGCATGCGGATTCCATCTAGATTTCGTGCTAAGCACGCTATCCATGTGATGCCAAAAATGGTGGACTGATACATGAATCATACAAGTAAGCATATAATCCTAATGTTCAAAAATGAATAGCTGTAAATTTCACACTTTCTAACAGAAGCTATTGTTTTTTTTTAAACATGTTAATGACACAATTCAAATGCAATTCAAAGACATCTCACGTTTCCTGACCTCTTAATGAGTCAGATGTTCATCTTCTACCGCTGAGACCCGTGATCGAATCTCGGGTGTTATCTATATTGAATTAGTGGTGGGCAAAACGGGACAGGTTTTCTCGGGGATCTCCCGTCTTTCCTGCCAATAAGTCCACCGTTGCTCCGTCCATCATAATATTACCATTCGGTTGCAATAAAGGATGTATTATTAATAAATAAGACGTGATGACTCGTCGAAAAATTATATCATACAATTTAATTCTCATTAAAAAATATGTGATTATTTCGCAATGAAGACGAAAAAACGATACTTTGTACATAAATAAAAAAAGAGCAAGCGTTTAAAAACCATGTTAATGTAGACCAATTTGGCTTATATAACTTGACTAAAGCAAGTGCTTTAAGTTTTTTGTTTGTTTACCAGAGTCAGTTACAAGGTTTCAAGTTGCATTATTTTCTCTTCACCGTTTTTCTCCTGCAGAATTCAGCAGTACATAAAACTCTATCCCTTACTGTTCTATTTCTCATATACGGCTTGTCTAACACATGAAAGGCTTTTCACAGTAACTGATTATAGCGGGACTAACACCAATGATCAAGAAAATAGGTTCCTGCTTCTCTTCGATTGTACATTAAGCTATAGGCCTACTCTTCGTTTTCTAGACATTCTTACTCTATCCACGTTGGCATATAATTCGGATATGTATGTATGTATGTATGTATGTATGTATGTATGTATGTATGTATGTATATATGTATATATGTATGTATGTATGTATTCATTGGATATGGGGGGGGGGAGGTTAACATTAGCCTGGACAAAGTCTTGCATAAATACTATAGTTAGTAGTATTACAAAATTAAAAAATTCTGGAGTCTGAAAAATTAATTTTCTGATTTGTATGGATTCAACTTCAGCCTAAAATTCTGCGCATTCTAAAAAAAGAAATTATACATCTAGCTCAAAAATTGGTGACCTTTGGAACTTTATTGTTCAAAAAGTATAATTAACTACTACTGATCTCCACTGATAAGGAAGTTTTCGACAGTATTTTAATACAATACTCAAAGTTTGTCAACATTTCTACAACATAGGAAGTGTTTCTATTGCTCGTATTTAATTTTTTTTCACGAGAAGTAGCAACTATTACATTAGGGACCATGTTAAATTTCCATTGCGACTTATGGATACATTTCAAACTGAATATACTATGGTTGGCATTGCTGTCTTTATGTTTGTTGTGATCAGAGAAACCAATAGATGGTGACAAAATCTAAAAATCGGCCTTTTATACCCTGGCAGCTGTTTTCTGCTGTTACGCGGAAATGTGTTTACCAACTTAGGTCGGGTTTCTCTGGCACCATCAACTAGATTAGTTTGAAAACAATCCAAAGAATTACAAATTTGTAATCTTACAGCAGCGTCTAGAATACAAAACTTCGCCACAGTGACCATTCAGAGTTCTTCATTGGTTTAAAAAGAAGAGCTTTATAATATTCCAATAATTCTGGTTTTGAATTCTTAATTGTTTTCTTAGTATATTTGTCTGACTGCTTGTTTCTTTCAATTTTTCTTTCTGTGCGATAACATAATGCCCAAGACCCATATGTTCAGTGTCAAGAAGCACGGAGCTGAGCAACGATTGGGTGGCTTGTTCCATATTATGTATTCCGGCAGTAAACCACAGAAACTGGCGATCAGTCCACATTGTTCGTACATTATTGACATTTAAATACAATTCATGCGCAAAAATTAAGTTAAGCATTCAATGATGGTATCCGCTATTTTTCTTTTATGAAGATGAGAAAATAGTTTAGTTTTCACGACAAAAGAAAATCACATTTAAACAAAACTAGAAGAACAATACTATTCATTTCATATAAAGTCGTATAATTTTATATGCAACTATGGGATTTTGCGTTTCCAAATGTTTGAAGTCAAGGATATAGCATTCAAAATACTTCTATTTGTGCATACCGTCGCCGTTAATAAATTATGACGTTATTCATCAAACTACGTACAACATAAGCGAGCCTTTAGTTTGTTAGGGGAAGTTATGACAATAGGTACCCTATACTGGACCCAAACAAAAGGAATCTACATAACAATATCGAGGTCATTGCTACATCAAAGTCTGCTTTTGAGTTTTTGTGTTTGGATTTCTTTTCACCCTCCTTGGTGACTACCCCTGGAACAACTTTTTCAACTCATCTTCAAATTCGAAGTAACCCCTTGATTTCGTCATCTGAAACTTCAGCTGTTATCCATTTATTTCAATTCTCTTCCTGTACTATAACGGGGGAACTATTGCACATCATCCTAAAAATCGGCAACAAGTTTGGTCAGTGGGCTAATATATGCTTTGGAGTTCATTCAATAAAAATGAATTTTCAGATAAAGATGTGGGTGTATGCGTTTATGTCTATCACAACTCAACAGCCACAATTGATAAAATAATAATAATAATAATAACAATAATAATAATAATAATAATAATAATAATAATAATAATAATAATAATAATAATAATAATAATATTCATGTTAGAGTCTTCAAAGGATAGCAAAGAACCATATCAACCCTTTCCTCTTACATTTCACATTTCTTATCACAAAGGAGGGGCTTTTAAAAACTCAAAACATCCAGAAAACCAGAAAAAGTTTTTGTTTGTCTATCACATATCAGACGATTAAAATATTTTCTATCTAACCCAAAAAAATCAGACAGAGTTCTCTTCAACCGGGTGAATTTCTGTGTAACGGTTTAATCAAAATCTAACATATCCTCATGTTGAAAACCACTATTGTGAATACATTATTTATAAATTGAAGATTTCTATTAATTTTCATTTTTAAATTTGTTGTGTGCAAATGTTATAGATTCAGGTTTCTTAGTTGGAAGCAGCGCAATTTAATCGCTATAAATTACATCTAGAATGTGTTGTAGCATTACATACTTATTTCACTGATATCTTTTTACAACCTTAAAGTTATATTTTAAATAGGTACATGTAAATTGAACATGCTTTGAAAATTCTGAAGTTGGGAATATTTTGTTGTTAGTCCAAACTTCCGGCAAAATGTTACCCTTAGCTCCAGTCACAACATTTATAATTTCGAATGACGCTAGAATAATCTGTCAAAGAAGTAAGGAGTTGGCTTGTTTTTGCGCATTTTTCTAGATGAACATCATTAGGTTTGTTAGAACTCAATAGAAATAGAATTCTTTTCGGCTTTTAAGACACCTGTTTGTAGAATAATTTTTATTTAATAACATATTTTACACAAAATTGGTCTGATGTAGCCTACTTAAAAAGCATGCATTCTGTTTTAGGATAGGCCAAGGCGTTTTCTGTTCTTAACTTTTGAGTGGAAAAAAAATACGGAAAAATCTTCTCGTTTCGTATAAGCCTACTTGTTTAAAACTCAGGAAAAGAACTTTATTCTTGTACGAGATTAATCAAGTTTCAGGTCAAATTATTATAAAGGTTATCAATAAATAACTCATTCTTTATTTAAAAAAAAAAAAAAAATTAAGAATTCAGGGACTAAACTTAGTTTACAATATGAGACGACATTCAAGTTTGTAACACAGCTCATTTGGATTTAATAAAGATATTTCAAACAATTTAGGGGGAAAATACTACTCCCCAACAAGTTACTTATATATTCTGAGTGTCGTGGATCCACATAGGAAATAAATTCACAACTTGTATATTCTTCTCATCCTATTTTTATAAACACTAAGGAACAATGATTTTAGTTTGTACAATTAGCCTATACGTAGCCATATGAAAAATTTAAATTTTTCTCGGCGAATGCTACTGATTAGTTTTTCACGGGCTATTAGCCAAGTCTTAGCTTAAGTTATAAAGTTTTCCGACTCCAGCTCTGAGCCAGTTTTCTCAATCAGGTCCCAGAAGATGAAGTCAGAGCTGGAGTCCGAAAGCTCGGAAACCTTTAAAACTTCGACTCGGCTGATAGCCCGTGAAGAGCTCTCAATACGTAGTCGTAGTTTTGCACTCTAAGGGGAAAATATTTTTTTATCAATCGGCTTCAGTTGTTGTCATACCCGTTTCCTTCTGAATATTACAATGAAGATACCAAGATTCTCTAGATTCATTCTCTTGTAACAACTAATGTACCATTGTAACAACTAATGTACCATTGTAACAACTAATGTACCATTGTAACAACTAATGTACTATTGTAGCAACTAATGTACTATTGTAGCAACTAATGTAAGTTACTATTAGTCCCTGGTGAAGTGGAAGAAAAGACCTTACGGTCATAACTTTCTCCAGGTTAAATAAACTATTATTATTATTATTATTATTATTATTATTATTATTACCTGAACAGAAATTATACAAAAAGAATATAAAAGTTGTGGCGACATGAAATGAGCTCTTACGAATCCCAGAAGGGAACGAGATGTATCAGTTTTGAAAACTGAATATAAATAGACATTGAAATCTAAGTTCGTCTTCTGGAATCCAGCTGTCAAATTATGAACAGTACCACTTTATCAAGGTACTTTGGCTTCTTTCCACTTTCGAGAGCGGAAGAATGTGTGTGCTTATTCAATGTTAGAGACACAATGACTTGCATGAATTGGATAGGAAAGGCTCTGGAATGATAATTCTTTCACCCTGGCCGTGTGTAGGCTAAGCTGGAAGGGTAGAGTCAATGCCATAGCCGGGATTTTAACCACAGATCTTCGGCTCTCTGTGCCGCTGTTCTGTCATTTGAGCTACCATAGCAACGTGCCGGTACAACATTAAATTTTTCAGTCCTTTACAATGAAAGGCTCTGCTTACCGATACCGTCAGCTCAAGCCCAACTTATTCTGTATTATTTGCGTTGTGCTCAAAGACAGAGGTTCCCTCACGCACATCCTTTGCTAACGTACACATTTCAATGTGAGGTATAACTATATTTCTTATAGTTTTCTTAGGGAATGTGCCTTGTAACTAAATCGTTAGTCAGATAAGATAAATCGTTAGTCAGATAAGATTTAAGAGTTAAATGATTATTTCATTATCATTTCGGCCTACCATGGGTACATAGTTAGTATGATCAACCCTGTAATTTGATGTTGAGTATTTAGCATTAATGCAAATTCTGCGGATACCAGAATCTAAAATTGTAACTATCGGAAACAATCTAAGTGTATCTGTCTTTCCATAACTATGTAGGCCTATGTGTATTTATATGCGTGAACAGCATGATCAGGAAAAGAAAAATCGTATAAAACAAATGTTTGTGTTTAGACACTGTGGGGCAGGGGATGCGTTCACTCCCCTCACGGAGCGGGCCCGGATTCGAATCTTAGTCGGGACAAGTTAAATACGTGGAGTTATTCCTCGCCTATGAGACAAATGTCGGGTAACTTTAGGCCCTTGTGGTCCCCGTGTATCATCTGGTCATCATTATCATCTTCATAAGATTACATCCTCGCCTTGTTCAGAGTGAATGTGTGTGTATCGTCCTATGTGTTCGTGTTGTCTCGGAGGTGATCCCGGCATTGGGCTAGTCACTCATCCGGAGAGTCCCTGTATGACCTTGTCTGGTCAGAAAAGTATGTATGTGATCCAATATATAATCCCTCTCCCGACAGGTCGCGGCACTGTAAGGCCCGGGCGGCCTAGTCATCATTTGCAAAAACTCACGCATTGAGTCTTGCCTAGCGACCAATAGGCCTACAAATTTACATGATGTTAGGCAATTGAATGCTCCCTGCAATGTGACCTCTTATTTTGCATCAGAATAAAAACCAAGAAGCATATATTTCCTATGATTATAGTATAGTCACTTATGTGACTGTGCTACCTAAAATTTTTTAAAAAGTTTTATTGCAGGAGCTGAACTTAGAGGGAGAGGGCACGTTAAGTAAAGGCATACTGCCATAGCTAATATAAGGAGTGAATTCATCTTGCCGAGATTTTCTATGCGCGAGAGCATAACTCGATCGGTAAGACCTGAGCCAAACACGCGCAGATAGCTTATCATCGGCCGGTCGCAATGGAAGGGCAGAAGAGAATGCATATACTGTACTATTCATTCTAAATTATACGGTTCATAATAGCCCGTAACTATTGAAAAAAAATAAAGTGAATAAAGCATTTTTTTTATGAAATATTATTTAAGTAATGGTACGTAACTCACAGAATATCGCTGTTGGGTCTTCATTATTGAATGCTGTGAGGCTAAGATGTTTTTACACGGTTTGTACAGTATAAACTGACAAAGAACATCACGTGCTATGAAGGTCAGGCAGGTCTAGATTACGTCATCGTAGACTACTGCGCAGCCATTTGTTTGGCTCAGGTCTTACCGATCGAGTTATACCTACCTTCGAAAGTAAATTTCCACTGGTATGTAATAAGGCATTATGTGATAGACAGAGGAATTATCGTAAAGTATTTGGCAAGACATGAAGCATGATTTTAATAACAAGAATTGCAGTAAAACAGCAAATAAGGGTCTACAGAACAATTTGTGCGCTAATGAGAGAAGTACAGAAAGTATTTTCCATGCCTGCAGGAATGTTGAACTAGAAATTAGAATGAAGGAATAATTACAATAATAATAATAATAATAATAATAATAATAATAATAATAATAATTACAGTGTCGAAATGCTTGTTTTTATCCGATTCTGAAACTTATATATTCTCGTCTTCTATCCAGAAATGTAAAAATACAAATTTATACAAGAAAATATCCTGCCGGCTATATCCCATGAATTTGAGCCATGGTTCCTTACTCTTCGGGAAGAATATAATCTGAGAATGTCCAAAAGCAAGGTGCTTAGACAAATATTTGGGTCTAACAGAGATGAAAATGGGGGCTGGAGAAAAATGCATAATGACGAGCTTCATAGCCCGTAACAGAATATAATAAGGACAATTAAATCACGAAGGATGAAGTGGGCTGGACATGTTGCGCGCATGGGGGAGGAAAACTATATCTAAAAAATATTGACTGGGATTCTCGAAGGGAAGAGACCACTTGAAAGACCTAGACGTAGGTGGGAGGACAATATTAGAATAGATTTAAGGGAAGTAGGATTTGCTAGGGATGGCTGGAGTTAGCACAGAATAGGGTTGAATGGCGGGTTCACTGTAAGCGTTGCAATGAACCTCTGGGTTCCATAAAATATATAATATTCCTATTGCTATTGAGTAAGGTAAGTATGTAAGTAAGGAGAGGATTTTCTTTTAAATTTTTAATGAATTAGTATTTATATTTACATTCATGAACTGATTTTTTTCTATGGTAGTTTCTACAATATTATAAACTTTTTTGTTCGTTACGATTCGTTTTCATATTTTAACATGGACTGTATGTAGCCTAGTGTTGTTGAGAAAGCTCTACTGACTTTTGATAACCTCATTCTATTATATGCAATCTTGTTTGCAAAGACGTTTTCGGTTCTTTCCTATCAGTAGCCATCGTGAACTACATTCAGCACTCGCGAGGGAGCAGAAAACTGGTTACAAACTACAGCTTATTCTGGTATAAGCAATTTGTTTCCCATTCCACAAACTCGCTACAGTAAAATTATAACTCATTGAGCTTTGTTATTGTTTTGTAGCGCTGTGATGCATTACTACGTAGCCTAAGCTGTGGTGCATGCTACAGACTGTATTGACGTTCAGATATTTGTCACGATTCGTTTAAGTTCCAGTCTCTACAACTTGTGCTTCGAACTATTAGGGTCTATGATCTGAATCTTCTTGTCTATGTAGCTATGGCGCAGTAAAACCACGTAACTGAAATTATTGCCATGATGAAAAGGGACGATAGTCTTAGGTTTTGAAGAATAATGTGCTAGCGATCTTATTTGGAATTTGGACTCGAACGAATTAAAAAAGTATGCGTGGAACGCCACGTGACAGAAGTGAAACTTGTTTTAATTTTTGGATTTGTTCAATTTTGGATTATAGGATTTTTTTCAATTTTGGATTATAGGCTTTTTCCAATTTTGGATTGTTGGACTTTTTTAATGTTGGGTTTTTGGACTTTTAAATGTTGGATTTTTAAATTTTTGATCTTTTATTTTTAATTTTGAAATTTTGGATTTTTAATTTTGGATTTTTAGATTTTTAAACTTTGGATTTTCGATTTTTAATTTTGGACTTTTTTATTTTTTAAATTTTGGATCTTTAAATTTTTTTAATTTTGAAATTTTTAATTTTGCATTTTTTAAATTTTGGATTCTTGAATTTTCATTTTTTTTATTTTTTAAATTTTGGATTTTTTAATTTTGGATTTTAGATTTTTTAAATTTGAATTTTTAATTTTTAATTTTTTAATTTTAAATTAATTTAATTTGTTTTTATTTATTTTTTACATTTTGGATTTTTTATAATGTTGAAGGGCTCACCACGCTACTAGCTCGAAGCAGTAATAGCCCCCCCTTCATTGCCTGATACATTTCCTCCGCGCGTTCCGGTAAATTTTTTTAATTCTTTGATTTTTTAATTTTGGATTTTTAATTTCGGACTTTTGGCTTTTTAAATTTTGGATTTTAATTTTTTTAAATTCTGGTTTTTTGTATTTTTTACTTTTTGGATTAGCCTAATCATTGCGTTGATTGTTTTCTGTGCAGTCCGTTCCGTCACAGCCCCACTAATTTCGTGACGATTTTGTTCGTAACGCAAGTTTGGGTTAGCTCTCTATTTACTCCTAGCGCGGCTAAGAAGTTTCACTTCAAAATCAAAATAAACCACGAAACGCAATATAGAACGTTCTCCATCTTAAATGTGCATCATAACAACGAGAAAGGTAATAAAACGCTACCTTGATCAGGTCGATAGCCATTAACGCCAATGTTGTTTATGTATGTACTTACGTACTATGTATGTATGTATGTATGTACTCCGGAAGTAAAGGACTCTGTGTCCGTTTTTTAACAAAATAGGATAATTATACACCAACATGTACTTTTTTTACTCTACCCAGTGGTACAGAACGTTTTTTCCTACATCAGTAATTGGGGAAGTTACATGCTTTAAAAAGAACACCAAGTCCATTTCCATTACAGGTATACAACACCATCTGGACATTTATTTTAAAAATTTCGGCTTATCGTGCGACAAAAGATAATCTCCAAACCTTCCTGTTGTTAATAGGAAGAAGCATGTTGATAAACAGCAAGTTCTTTTATCAACATTTCTACAATTATAAGTGCAACTAGGGGGAATGAGAATACTGTTCAAACTGCTCTCCTGCAAAGTTTTCTAAATGTAACGAATCCTTTGCCTCCGAGGTGCAGATAGGGTAATATATACGGTATATACTTTTTAACTATTGGTATATCCTAGTATTATAGGAACAATATTCGAAAATCAAATTAAAATTGCGTAGGCCTACGGTAGCTTATTCTTTGGTGCATTATTTAAGAAATATGCAAATACTAAAGATTTCGATTTACGGTTAAGTCTGGATCAGCGCTTTCGCTGCAGATCGAGTGACACGCTTGCAAGTGAAGCGATGAAGTAAAATGAAAGTTAAGGGTTGGAAGTTCCAACTTGGAACATAAAATGGAACAGAACTTACCAAGAATGGTCAACAATGACTTCTGGGTACTTGCCAAGACAGCAGGAATTCCTTAGGAAACGATATTAAGTTTGTAGAGGATCTGGAACAACCCTCCCGTCCGGTCTTTTTAGTACATTTACTTTTATACCATAATTTCTAGGTTTTTCTATCTCGCTATTGAAGAGGAAATTAACTACGCATAGCGTAATAATATATTTTTTCATTTACAACCGTATACTCTCTTACACCAGTTTAAAATTAATAATGTTGCAAAAGTAAAAAATATTGTCAATCCTCTACGGCATTGAAATCATTAATGATGATGATAAAACCAACCAGGCCAAGATAATCAATAGATATGCTACATCTACGCATAGCGTGTCCACAAGAGGAAGAGCGCCAACAGAAATACATACCCGACTAACATTTCCCGCCTTTTTCATGATGGGTCGGTAATTAAGAAATTGATTAATAAATAGGACATTAATATCTAACTTTTCTATGCTATCTAACCTTTCTTTACGTTTCTGTACCAAAACTGGAAAAAAGAGAATTAACTTTTCTAACATAACCTAACATCCTATCGCGTGAGAATAATGAAATTTATAAACGTTCATTGCATTTCTGTACCAAAATTTAAAAGAGAACAAACTATAAAAATCTAACTTTTGTCTATGCTAACCTATCACGAGTGGAAAATGAAAATTCATGGCAGTTCATTATATCTCTGTATTCGCACCTACGTAAGATTTTGTTTTTGTTTCTTCGTTGCATTTTTTCTATATAAGATTTTTTTTTTAATTTCAGATTTTCTACCCTGTTCATTTTCCTTTCATCTAACATTTGTAGCATGGTCAAAAACAGTTTCAAAGCAACAAAATAGTCCCAACAATGCCTATATTTCTACGTTACAGGTGAACTGAAAAAAGTTATCTTAAAGTGTAATTTAAAAACTTAACGTAGGCCTATAGTGTAAAATGTTTTGAGTTCGGTGTAAATAAAAAAAAGTGTACATCAACAATAAGTTGCGTAGTGAAACAAATTATGCTTGCTGTTTGTGACAGAGGTTTTAGAATACCCGGAAGGTGTGATGATTGCTAAGCGTTAGCTGAGATGATGCATGTTATCAAAATAAATCACTATAATTGATTGTTTTCGTGCAAATTCTTACACATTAGTAATCCAACATTTCTTTATAATTGGTAGGTCAATTACTTTTTCATGCGAATTCTATGTTGTTATGACAAGACCTAGTATTTTTTATGTATTAATATTGTCGTTTAGCAATATTGAATTGCAATAGACACAGTCACAAATTAAAGTAAATAAAGCTTACAGTCAGTACATTATAAATTACACAACATCGTCAAAAAACCATAAAAAAGGAGTCAGGAGGTATTCATTAATGTTATAAAAAGCATTTTCCACCAAACACTTCATAATAGTTTTTTGAAAGCACGCTGATTCAATTGGGATACATATTGAATCGGAAAATATGTAAGCATGCATAAATTAGTATTGAAAAATGATGGAATATTTTAAATAGTACCACAGTATATAGTACATTGTGCAACAAGCTTATAATAGCATTTATTACTATATAAATATGTTTATGAAATGAGCAACATGAGTACCTCAATTACCATTCCAAGCAAGTTGCATACGACTGTTTTTGTTCGACCATAATTAGTCTAAATGCTTTTCTTTCTTTTTTTCTTTATCACAGTTTTACCTCTCCATCTTAGAGACATTTATACGACCCACGCCGCCTGAACTTTACAGGACCAGACAAGGACTTGAATGACCCCCTGGATTACGGGGCCACTTCAGAGACAACACGAACACATAGGACGAGACACACCATTCACTCTGAACAAGGCGAGCATGGGATGAAGATAACGACGGCCAGATGATATCCGGGGACCACAAGGGCCTAAAGTTACCCGACACTTGTCTTATAGCTTAGGAAAAACCCCGGTAAAAACCCACCTAGGTAATTTGACACGACCAGGATTTGAACCCGGGCCAGCTGCGTGAGAGGAGCGAACGCATCCCCTAAGCCACAGCGAGAGTCTAAATGTTAAAATTGTGAGATTTTAGATTTACTCAAACAAACGGCAACGAGCCCACCATGCCCTTCGCGTCAGCTGATTGTCGTGGTTCTTGTCTTCTACGAGAGATAGCAGGCTGTGGTAGGTCATGGCGTCGGTGAAATCGAAGCTACCTTATGGGGTTGATTTCTTGAAACCAACGGATTTTTACTACAAGAATTGAATTCATTTTAGTATATTCAAATTAACAGAATTTATTTTATAAAAAAAAAAAACAGGCTATTTACACCTTAGTTTAGGCTACAGCTCCCACTCTTAAGATCGTAAGATTGTTTCGTGTTCGATTATAATCGATACTACACCGATGGCGAAATAAAAAGTTTCGAAATGAATGTCATTATGATACCGTTACGTCACACGTAATAAGCGTTTTATGGTATGGTCGAACCAAAAAATACGTAATATAACATATTTAATACCATTTACTTATTTAATATGTTTAAGAGAAATAATGCCTTAGATTTTTCAGGACAGCGAGCAATAACATATTTTTCTAAGTTCTCTAGAGCCATTGATTGACGTCTGTGAGGCAAGAAGTTCTTACAGGCGTAAAATGACATGTCAAAGTCACAAGAAGCAATAGAGGACACATTTTTATATTTCTCGCGAAATCTCCTCAGGAGGATAAATAATGCCTCCAGAATTTAAGAATTTGACACACACTGCGCAATCCGAATATGCAGGATTTCTTTTTAAAACCTCCATCACTTTTCATCCATTTGTAGACTGAAGAGGTAAATGACCTTTGACTATATTCAGTAAAACTTGCCCTGAACTAAGCTACCCATGTGTAGTAGTGTGAGAGATGGTCATGTCTTGTCAAAGACTTATATACAATAGTTTTGGAACCTTTGGTATAAACCATTTACTTATTGTGGGTCATGCTTTTAAAGAACTTCTTTAAAAGTGCAAAGACGAGAAATTACTACTCAATTTGATTATTGCCAAAATAGATGTCAACAGCCTTTGACAAATATTTTGCAAATAAATGCTGCAACAAGAAGTCACGTGACTTTACATAGTACTTTTAAGAAACTTTGGTTTGGTATTTGATTATTAATTAATTTTATTCATATATGCCATATTATTAATAAGGTCTAAGTAAGTCTATAAGTTAAGCAAACTGTAAATGAATGTAAATTGCATTAATTAGTAGGCTACTGTACTAAAACCCTAGCATACCGAAAGGTGAAATAGGGTTAATTGTGTTTTGAACTTCAATAATAAAATAATAAAAAATAATAATAAAATAAAATATAATAACAACAATAATAATGTGAAACTTCATTAATTAAATGAGTCATATGGTATACTGTGGACATTAGTTTTACGTAGTCTAAAGCTAATTACGAGGGCCCGTATTTCGATGACATGTCATCTTTTAATTGGAACATCAGGATGTTGCCCATTAGTGCAGATATTCTGATCATGACTCCTATATTATAAAAATGGTAATTTTTAGGGTCATTTTTCCAATTTTTTACTTTTAGATCATTTAAAATAAATTAATGTGAAAGTAAATTTGATCATTTTTTGTCCATGTTAAGGTCACTTTTCCTTCCATTCCATATTTTTAGGTATTAAAAAAAACTGAAGTCATTATCTTCTCATGTTCTGTTGTTTCTTGCATTTTATAGAAAATTGTGCGTTGAATATTATCGGAACTCTAAATAACCATAAATAAATAAATTTTTTTATAATTTTAATTTCGATAAAGAAAGACGCTGTTTGCATTTAACTGTATGTATTTAAATAATTACAAGCCTATAATTGAATCAACAACATAAATGTAGAATAGACACAAATCACAAATCTGATGAATAAACTAGCATTTTCATACACTTTTTACTTCCTCTGCCCGTACCATAGGTACTATAGGTAGAGGAAGTATTGTTTTCGACCCCAAAATTCGAAGTTGAGTTTTTAGCATATATACACGTTTCAAGGCCCCCTGGATCCAAAAATACTATTTTTGGAAACATATCTGTGTGTCAGTGTGTATGTGTGTGTGTCTGTGTGGAATATCTGTGAACAGGCTAGCTCAAAAACGGAAAATCGTATGAAAACAAAATTTCGTATTTGGGTCAGGTACTTTCTGAAGATGTGAGATGAAGATTGGCGACAAGTTGCTCTTATTTTTAAGGGGACTTTACATGAAGAATTTTTCGTTTTTCGCGATTTTCTCAAAAACGGCTCCAACGATTTTCTTTAAATTTTGCACATGGGTTGCTTAAACAAAGAGCTAAAACTTTTATTTGAAACTTTTTTTCGAAAAAATTCTCTGAAGGGTAGTTATAAGCCACCCACTGTGAATACACGCTCTTTGCAATACGGCTTCATGTAACGGAAAGTCGTACGAAAATAAAATTTTGTATTTGGGTTAGGTACCTTCTGAGGCTGTGACACGAAGAGTGGCGACAACTTTCCCTTACTTTAAGGGGACTTTACATGAATAAATTTTCGTTTGTCACGATTTTCTCAAAAACGGCTATAACGATTTCCTTTAAATTTCGTAGGCCTACATGGAGTCCTTATACCAAGAGCTAACACTTTTATTTGAAACTTTTTCCAAAAAAAAAATTCTCTGAAGGGTGGTTTTAAACTACCCATTGTTTGTAGATACTCTGTCTTGCCTGGTGAACAACTCAATACGCGGACATGCACGGCCTCTTATTCTATATAAGTACGTGAAGTGAGAAAGATGTATTGTTGGCCATGCTCACAGTAAAGAAATATCTTAGGGGAATATTCGATAAATTTCGGAAATTATTCTGAATGGCGGAAAGTTCAATAAACGTTTGCAGTCACTTGTTTTTTCTTATTTTTTTTAGTTTGTCCACAGCCTGTGTTTTTAGTCGCAACATTCAAATGAGGGTCTATAAGGTATTTACAGCATAATTAGCGTAAAATTGTGTCTTGCGATTCTGTACAAGGATATGTGAATACTGCTAACTTTTATTTGGGCAGAGGAAGTTATGTGACTTTCACATAAGATTTTTTTATATTTTTTTTATTTTTACGGTCATTTTTAAAGTACTTTTAGGTCATCAAAATCCGGGCCCTGGTAATTACATAGAAATCCCAGCTCTATTTACGATTTATAGAGTATATAATGAATATCACAGAGGCCTAGTTCCTTAACATAGGTATACTTATTATTTTAAAGCGAACGCCTTCTTGTGAATCCTGTGCGCCGTCGTTGCAATATAGAGGAACATTTACACGATGCAGTATGAAGTAACTTATAAGATAGTTCGCTATGAAACCTGATGTCTTGAGATAAGCATTTAATGTTTATGTTTTCGTTACGAAAAGGGCATAGTAAATACAGTAGAAGAAGAATGTTATAACAAATATAACAATGTTATTAATCTTAACATTATAGAAATATCCATGGAAATAATGACGAAGACTATATGGCAGTAGCTGCATAATCTTATTATTATTTGCCATGTTATTATTTTTTAATATTTTTCTATTTTCGTCTTTATATACCACTCTTGTAATACCCGAAGTAATGCTCATAGTAAAAACGTTCAGCATGAAGTGCTTTTGGTTTTGTATAGCATTTCATGAGCGAAGAGAAGTTTTCTTGCATGTGTATGTAATATGAAACGGAACTTCCTACACGATTCATGGACAGAAAGAAAAAAAATATATGGTCATGTTTTATACAGATGTTAGATGAACAACATTAAATTTTATATAAGAAAGAAATGTTTATGATACAAAAACTTCAGGTACAAAATTGCACATCCGCTACATCTAACAAAGTATCAAGTCGAGCTTTTTGAGGTTATGTTCAAAGGTGACATTGTGCAATAGCCAGAAACTCGAGGCTCAAGTACAATAACAACAACAATGGATTAAATATTCATATATTTTTAGTACCTCAACGGATTAATTATAAGTTACTATAAGAACAATCCCCATAAATTAAATGATAATTTCCACAAATATGTAGGCCTACATCGGTAGGTATAGGCTATATACATAATTTAATGGTCATCAAACATGACTAAGCGAACAAATATATATTAACAAATATATATATTAGCAAATAAATAAATAAATATATATATATATATTAGCACATATATAAATTATATATTATGTATTAACAAATATATATTAGATATGTTAATATATCTAATTTAACAGATATGCACTACATAGTTAAAAATATGAAGGTTAATAGAGAATGGTTATTTCTATATTTTCATAAAATAACATTTCGCTCGTCCTATTCTATTTGTCATTAAAAGACAACTACGAGACCAGTGGCGCCAACTTTCGGGTGGGCTCAAAGATTTAAACATTTTCGTACTCCCGTCCCTTGATTCATGAAATAGACTTATATAATATTGACATGACTGTGGTTAAATATAGAATTGTAGGCCTACATGAAATGATTTCATGTTTTCTGATGACAGACTTAGTAATAATTAATTGTCTTGTACTCCACACTCTTGTCTTAACCACAAGCATAATCTAAATTCTAAATTTAACTTTTCCGCACTCTCCTTATGCATATTTTGAACAGCATGTGATTAATTTTTTTCTGAACTTGGTGGAAGTGGAAACTGCGTTGACAGATTAAAATGTAAAAGTTTAATGAACTAATGAACAATCGTGAGAGAATTGGAACAAGAAGAGACAGTACTATGTGTGTCAACAATAGCCTGATTTTCGCTTTCCAGTGATTCAACAACGAAAACTAATTTTAGTAATGGTAATAAATAATTTAACAAAATAGGCCTACGGCAAATTATTGGGTGGGCTTCAGCCCCATGGGCCCATATAAATTGGCGTCTCTTTACGAGACACAAAAGCTCTTTGTTCCTGATTTCATTTCTCTAAATCTTATCCACCATCTACACAGTCTAATTTTCAACGTCTTCTATACCATTGCTTGATTTGACAACACAAACACTTTTATATTTGTATATTTTAAATGTCAGACCTCTTGTACAATAACATAACTTTTTATTTAAATAAAATCTTCAACTATCACTTGCATATTGCTTTCATTATACAATTTTACCTAGCTTGCAAAAGGTCGTGCCTTGTGACCTTTTTAAGGTTTTGTATATCCATACAAAAAAGTTTCGTTTTGTTTTTGTCGTTCCTGCTTTCTTATTAAGATGTAGTTTTATACTTTTTGTATTTAAGCAAACTGTTGTAGGCCTACATCATCATGGAAGCGCAATTGCAGAACCATTGTTACTATTCTCCAATAATTTTGTTTTATTAGATCTCTAGAGGTGGAAATCTCATTTCGCCACAAAGGCATGTTAGGGTTGTACTTAACGAACTATTCATAATTTCAAATATTATTAAATAATTAAATTATAGTTTAAAGTATAAGTTCTCTAATAATTTCTCTAAAACATCAGGTTTTCATAATAAATACTATAATAGCAGATCAATAATTAGTTGTAAAATTATATTAACGACATTATAAACAAAACAGTAGGTAAAAGACAGCAAAGCTGTTTAATCTTCATATTTACGCAAATAAACAATATAGAAACAATGTGTAAAAAGTGCGACAGTAGTTCTTTAATAATTATCTCAATTAAAACCACTTTCTCCCAATGGTTCGACATTGATGGTATTGCACAGCTCTATGTAAACAACGGGAGAGTACTGAAGATTGCTCTCTTTTAAATAATTCCATTTGTTAAGTAAAGTAAAGCAATCCGAATAATGTGGAAGTAATTTAGTTAATGACTTCATTTCTTTTTAATTATTCACATGTTCAATGTTTGGTTCGGAATGATTATAGTTTCGAATTATTTAGATCACTTGTTGAATGAATGGGTAATATGTTGGTATTCCGTTGTTTTAATAACTTTATTTATTAATTCGTTGGATAAACATGAGTTTATATAAAATTATTTAGGCTGAAGATTTATTTTTATAATCTCTTTTGTTCAATGCTCACTTGTCAGAGAAAGAGCTAATTTTTATAGTTGTAATTAAATCGTTTAATATGTTTCAAGAAACCACTTAGACTTCAATCTAATGCCTATATTATTTATACTGTATCTATATTGTTGTATCCACCTTTGTCCAATTGTACAATAAACATGTCATTTATTTCAAATTAACTGTTATTCATACGGAATTACTTTATTTAAATGTTTTAATAGTTCAGTTTTTTTCTAGATTATCGTATGGGATATAAATAAACCAGTTCATTGCTCGCTAACTGCATAAGCATGGTGTTTATTACGGTGACAACTTAATGGGTGGGTGGAGGTTAGGTTACTCACGTGTTCCGTTCACGTTGCGACTAACGATCTTGGTGGCGGGAACGGGGGACGTCAGGGGCGGCGGAGGAACCCCCACGACGACGGTGGCGGCGGCGGCGACTGAGGATGAGGGTCCTGGTATCGACGTGTGACTTCCTTGACTGCTGTTGGAAGAACTACCGCCTCCTGGAGGGACCTCCATGTGTTGCGGGTCCATGACATCATCACCTCCACGAACACCGCGCACTACACACACCCTGCCGTTTCATCTCCACAACTGCAAGCTCAAGTCTCACTCTTGCTATATTTGTACTGTCCACCCAGAGAGCCCGTCCGACTAGCACAGAGATCTACACTACACTGCGCCTCGCCGCCGACCAGCCGCAAAAAATATAAAAAAACGTAAAAATAAAAAACGCCCCCCTCTCCCTCCTCTCGAGTGTGGAATGCTGTCTGATTCATGGTTAGATACGAAGGGGGAGCGCGAACAGAAGTGGAGGGGAGAGCGATGGGGGTAAAAACTAGCTAGCAGCAGTCCATGTGCTGGAATAAAAAACAATATCGGGACTGCTGCAGGAAGCCAAGAAGAAGGAAGATGAAGATAAAGAGGAAAGGAAGAAGCCGAAAGAAAAAGGAAATAAAAAAAATCGAGCGGAGTGAGTGAGTGAGAGATAGCGTCGTAAAAAAGGCGCACTCGCTCGGTGGCGTTGAGACGCCGTCTACCGGTAGAAAAGCAGCACTGTCCGCTCCACCCCCTTCGTGTGTTGTGTGGTTCAAGTGACATGCCAAGGCGCCACATGCACCCCGTCACGGCATCTTCGATCACTTTCGCCACACTTCGCTCATTTATAAAATTACTTGCATAATATCAGCCAGTACTGTATAATTAAGGGCTTTAACCGACTTAAGTAAGAGAAAGTCATCGTCTATCGTGTCACATGCCCAGATTATATACCTAACCCGATTATTCTTTCTTTACATTAATTTTACCTCTCCCTTTTATTTATTTTATTATTTATTTATTTATACTGGCGCAGTTAAGGCCATAAGGCCTTTTCTTCCGGGACATTTAAGCGACCCACGCCGCCCGGGGCTTACAGGGTCGCGACCTCTCGGGAGAAGGATTATCTATGGATCACATACTTTTTTTTACCAGAAAGACATGGAGGGCCTCCCAGGATGAGTGATCAGCCCAATGCCGGGTCCACCTCCAAGACATAGGACGGGACACACCATTCACTCTGAACAAGGCGAGGATGGGATGAAGGTGATAATGATGGCCAGATGATATCCGGGGACTACAAGGGTCTAAAGTTACGCGACATTTGTCTCACAGGAGAGGAAAAAACCGACTTAGGTAACTTGTCCCTACAAGGACTCGAACCCGGGCCCGCTGCGTGAAAGGAGCGAACGCATCTCCTACTAACTAACCCGAATATAAAATTTAATTTTCATAGGACTTTTCGTTCTCGAGTTACCGTACCACAGACGCACAAACAACTTTCTCTTATTTTTAAAACACTTGATATAATTTTTCTCGATTTTCTCAAAATTGAGCTAATGATTTTGTTTAAATTTATACACCCAGATGCTGAAATGAAATAAAATTTTATTAGTGCTAAAAAAACATTACAGCAATACGGCGTTACTTAAGAGATCAACTGTTTCTGGCCCCGGCCATTATCACAGTGGACCTCTAACACATCTCATTGCTAGGTCCATAGTAAGGATTAGTAATTGGAGACTAAAATTTTATTTGAGATATTTCTTTTCGCAAAAATTATTTGTAAGGGTAGTTATATGCTGGCCACCATTCGTACAAACTCAGTCTTGCCTGATCTTTCCATCAGGCTGAAACAAATGAATACATGCTCCTTGCAAAACGCTCTCTTATATCAGAATGTGAAGTAAGAAAGGTGCACCGTCTATGCCTACATTAAAGGAAGTTTCGTGAGTGCATTATATCAGATTACTGTACGTGGATGAGACACAAAGCATGGCAACGACGTTTTCATTTTTAAAACCACAAAAAAGTCACTTGGTGGGTGAAAAGCGTTGTCACTCCACTCCATATGTTGGCAGTCGTGCACCACGAAATCAATAGCCTTTGTCTGCGCAAATGCATACTAGGTGGCAGGACAGCTGGAGGCCTCCCAAAATGACTGCACGCTGCACTGTATGCAATGAAATTATTATTGCATAAATATTAACGGCTGTCTAAAAAATAGTGACCGATACACATGGTAAACCGATTTTATTTTATTAGTAGGATTACTACATTTGGCCTTACGGGTTCGTTTCGCAAACATATCTCGCAGTTTAAAGTAATTTTTTTTTACCATTTTTTCATAAAGAGTTTTAAATGAAAACTGAAAGTACTAAATTCTATAAAGTTAAATGAATTTAAATGAAATCTTATCACAGATGTATCTTTTCCAATTATAATGAGTCCCATTATGAAAATTGGAACAATTATAAAATTCAAATAACTTACATTATTTCACTTTTATAACAATGTCCTTTAAAACGATGTATTTTTTTGAACTCCTACAAATTTCCATAAAAAATATTTGCAACTTTATTTTCGTAAAAAAAGTTCACATTAAAGAATAAATAAAACTAAAGCTCCAAAAAATGTTAGTGGTTAGTACAAAAGACTATACATGTCTATCTTGACCTTCCTCTTCAGAACTCACAAGGAAAATTTCAGAGATTGTATAAACACCCCATCTTATGGAACAGCCTAAGGCTTTAGTTTAAGCGATGAAAAACGGAGGAACAAAGATTGGGTGCAAGATGCCATTTAAATGTCGCTTAAAAATTATTTATCTATATTTTCGATTGATACAGTCGTGCATATATTCACGCATTTGACCGTTTTCACGTTGGCTTGTCCCAAGTTTCAATGAAACCGATCTCCCAATAACCAGCTTTTAGTAGCAGTCACTTCTGCAGACTGAAAGCTATTGCGGGTAGTATCACAACGAGCAAGGAGACCGAATCATATCACTGCTGTATTCTCAAGAACTTGTTATTTTCCATCATTTACTTGCAGAAAACATTCTATTAACCTTATATTTGTTCATTTATACAGACTAATCAACCATTATTTTTTAAAATGCCTTTGTTCTTGAATGCCAGATTTGGTCAAGTAATTATATGGAGATAATCATCCGGCTAATTGGTTTATCCGTATAAACCGTATTCTACGGCTAAAACCATACGGCCTACGAGATATGTAGACTCTGGACTCTATCCACTTACCCGTGTTTTACTTTCTCGCAAATACGTAGTAGGCCTATAGAGAAAGTATTGTGATCGTGACAAAATATCGAAATCGGGATAACACCGGAAATACATGTTTCACGATGCCTAGAAACCGAAAAAAGTGTTTTTGGAATGACGTCTGTCCGTGGACAAGCACAGCGGGTAAACGGTTCATTGTATTTACTTCAATTTTTTGAATTAAGAACTTTTTCGGAATTTTATCGAACCGCCCAGGATTTTAGTTTTATAAGTGAAATATTAAGCTTTTCATGAAATTTTTTTGAAAAATTTTGATTTTTGAAAAATTGGCTCAAACAATTTTAATAACAATTTTCATGAAATTTTTAAGCTTTTCATGAAATTTTTTTGAAAAATTTTGATTTTTGAAAAATTGGCTCAAACAATTTTAATAACAATTTTCATGAAATTTTTTGGAAAAAATTAATTTTTGAAAAATTGGCTCTAACAATTATAATAAAAAATTTAAAGTTGGAAACTCTTATCTATGACTAACAAAATGGCTATATCCGTTTTCCTGCAAAAATGACTTAGAGGGTACTTTACTCGTATCCATTAAAATTTTTTCTAGACTATCTCCATTACATTGGGCGAGACATGGAAACTTAGCACAGTCAAGTTGTAAAGAAAATTAAAAATAACATTTTTGAAGTAAAACTTCTTTTCTCGCGGTTGGGAGTATGAAAGTGACAAAGAAAAGGAAAACTGAAGAAAATACATAAATAAATAAAGTTTTACTTCTGTCGCGTGGCGTTCCACGCACTCTTTTTTTTAAATACATTTCTTTATAAAATTAAAAGGTATTAAGATAAAAACGAAATAACATGACTTAAATGCGAATTTCAGAACATACATTTTGATTAAAATGTGAATATTCTTCTGTTTCCCATAGGAACAAGAATACTATAATTATTGTTGTGAAATGTAGTCAGTTTACCACAGTCTAATGAACACACCAAAATCAATTCGAACGAGGTTGTATAAGGTAACAGGGAAGAGGTCCTGGGTTCAAATCAATTTTCGTGGCCACCCAAATTGACCAGTAGGCTCTTGTAATAAACTCATTCGTGCAGCATTTGCTTCTATTGTTCGGTTATATCTCAATGTATCCTGCTTTTTTGCCCTTGAGATTGAGAAAATCTTGCAACCCCCAAGTTATTATTATTATTATTATTATTATTATTATTATTATTATTATTATTATTATTATTATTATTGTTGTTGTTATTACACGGTAAAAGCTTTGAATATAAAGTTCGACCCTGATGCTTTCCGTTCTAGATACTTGTTAGTTTTATGAAAATGTAATAAGTAAACTTTGTTTCTATAATTTACTTTTTTCTGTGCTAGCCTTTAACACGTATATGCGAGAAAGTTTGTGCAACATATTTTTGCACCATTTATTTATTTTATTGCAGTAACAAGAGCAGTGTGACAGAGAGAAGGCCTGTCGCTACATGAGCCCTCAATAAAGAATTATGATATTTCTGAGGCTAGAAACACGACAAATTTTGCTAAAAGATTCCATGATTTGCTAAAGAGTCTTAATTCTCAAACTTGAGCCCGAGAGAATAAAGCTCCTCCCGGTGTAACCGTGCTGAATCTTCCTCCCGTTTATTATATTATTATTACTACTGCTGCATAAGACACTAATTAATATTGTGTTTCTGGAGCTGAAATAAAATTACTACATTAATTCATGCTCTATATCTTTAAGGCTCTACTGTATTATTTAAAAACAATAAAAAATGCTGTGCTGCTCGTGAAGTTACGAACTGCTGCTGTATTAGATTTTGATAACCAAAATTTCGAAGGACAAAAGTAATTCAATACCTGTAGACCCTAATTGCACAATCTTTGTAACAGTTACCGAAACCGGAATGTTCAATTATTCTTCAAGTCAATTATTACATTATGCCCTATGCGGGGAAGTTCACAATACTTTATACGGTTTTAATAACTTGTTATAGAAATTCATTTCCTCATTTCTTCGTTATTACTTCCTCTGTCCGTACCATAGGTACTATAGGTAGACGAAGTATTTTTTTCGACCCCAAATTTCGAAGTTGAGTTTTTAACATAAATACACGTTCTGAGGGCCCTGAATCCAAACATACTATTTTCGGAAACATGTCTGTGTGTCTGTGTGCCTGTGAACGGCCTAGCTCCAGAACGGAAAATCGTATAAAAACAAAATTTTGTAATTAGGTTAGGTACCTTTTCAGGATGTGACAGGAACTTTCTCTTATTTTTAAGGGGACTTTACATCAAGAAAATTTCGTTTTTCGCGATTTTATAGAAAATGGCTCTATCGATTTTCTTTAAATTTTGTATATGGTATGCTTACACCAAGAGCTAAAGCTTTTATTTGATTTTTTTCTTAAACATTCTCTGAAGCCACCCACTGTTTATAGTAACTCAACCTGGTGAACAATCAAGCTTTGAATCAGGTTGAAACAACTGAATACTCGCTCTTTCACGGTCTCTTATTTTATATCAGAATGTGAAGTGAGAAAGGTGGATGTTGGCCATAGAGGTGTACAAATCTCGATTTTAGCTTGCCCATACCCGCTTGAACGCCAGGCAAGCAAGTTGCCAGCGTCATAGCTAGGAAGCAGGCAGGTTTCTTGAAGCTTGGTGGGTCAGGTCAAACCCAGCCTAGGCAAGTCAGAATAAGCTTGCGACATTCCTATCAGCTAAACAACTGTAGTTGCTAAGTGTAGGTAATACTTTCTTGCTTTTCTACATGCTGGTAGAAGAAATTCACCATGCAGATAAATAAAAGGTGGATAAAGTATTAAAAATCGTTTTAGCGTCTTAGCACAATTATATTTTTATTATTAGGTAGATTTCGAAGAAAAATCTACCTAATGACTTTAAAAAAATTCGTTCATATCTTTACGTTTCATGCCTCCCTAAGTACGAAACCACCGCCTGTTAAAAAAATTGTGATATTTATATTTATATACAGTATATGTATATGCATATATATATATATATATATATATATATATATATATATGTATATATATATATATCTTTACACGCTAGCGGCCGTAATTTTCAAGATATTTGAATCAAATTTTATTATGTTATTTCTAGGCCCAATAGTTCAGACAAGTTCGTTAATGAGCAAAATTGGCGCAAGAGGGTGGTCGGGGGAAGGGGTTGAAATTTTAAAACATTTATATCTCGGCCCCTATGAAGTATAGAGGGAAACTTTGATTGAATAAATTAGAGTACTCCTTATGGAGTTCACAGTGACACCAACGATTCGGGGGTTTTGGGAGTACGAGTGGGGGTGGGATGGAAATTCGAAATTTTCGAAACTACGTCTTGTGGGGTATCGTTGAAAAGCTCTTGATGAGTACTCTACAAATCAATAACCAGTTTCTTGATAGTTCCCATATAAGGCGAGATTTGAATGTTTGAAAAAGTTATCTTTCCTCTTTTTTGCAGTTATTATTGCGGGTTTGTCATGCCAAGGCTAAAGAAGAAGAGTGCTACGCAGCGACAGTGAATTAAAACAAAATCACTTCGAAATCTACCTCAGCTTGTAGGCTTGCCTAAAGGGATTTTTGTTACTGTTATTAATGATTTTATGATGTTTTCTCGAAAATGTTTGATCATTTTTCCCATGCCGGACTAGTACCTTTGTTCATTGATAATTCAAACTGTCCACATTTTAGTTTCTCCTCGGCTTCCCTCAGGGTAAAATTCTCTAAACACATCTGAAGTTCCTCAACTACGTAACTGCACGACTTACCAGTGCACTGCTATACCCAGTTTCATATTCTTTCCGCCAGGCCTTGCAGTTTCCTTAGGTCCTGTGCAACCCACCAAGTTATGAAGAGCTTGTGACTCATAGCGACAGTATTTCTTATCATCGTTGTAATCTGGCTTGCTTTCAAGTCAAGCAAGTTAAAAGCTGTGACTGGTTGCAGAATTTCAAAGGGGGCAGGCAAGCTAAAATCAGAATATGTACACCTCTACTTGGCCATGCTTAGAGTACAGAAAGTTACGTGATTGCATTAATAAGATTTTATTTGGGTTAAGTATTCTTCGGGGATGCGATACGATGTGGCAACGACATTCTCTTCATTTTTATAACCAATTTACATGAAGAGAATGTCATACATATAATATTATACTAAGAGACAAACTTGATTTGGGCAGAGGAAGTTATAAATTTAACATAAGATTTTTTTTTTTTTTAATAATGTTATGTTTTCGTTATTTTATTTGGTAAGTAGGTCTACACCTAAAATGTCCAATGAACATTACCATCCAGCTAATATCGCTATTACAATGCCGGATTAAACCCTTTGAGGGCCATGGGAAGTGAAAATGACGTTTACTTGATAAAAAATTTGCTGATAATGCACTAATTTTCTTATATTTTGAAATAAGCTTTAAAACTGGATAATAGTTTTCGTTAAAATAACATGATTTTTATTTCCTTCTGTAAGGCCTCCAAGCGGTACGATAAAGAGGCCTGAGTCTGCTGTGACTAACGAAAAATTGGGCACTGATGCAAACATTAATGTATTTAATCTTTACGTCAAATCTATAGGCCTAAGTATAGTACACTGCCCATGTCTATGCTACAGTGGAACTCCAATTATCCGAACTCTAACTATCCGGATTGCTTTGAAGCCGTATCAAATGATTTTTTTACTGCAGCGAGCATTGGGAAACCCCTTTCAGGGCAGATTATTTGCGAAAAAGCATAACTTTCAACCGACAAAATCAACAGTTTGTTAGCAAAACAGTTTACTCTAACCAATATGTTCAAGATGTGATACTTTATGTAAGTACAGTAGCCTACTGTAGAATTTAGTACTACTCAAAAAGGTCCTCCTGGAGCTCAAGGGTTCGATCCGGACGGATACATTCCCAAAGGGCTCGGGACATAGGAAAGGAGACGGAGAGCCCGGGACCTCCCGAATGCGAGTCCAAGACAGTAATCCCTCAGCCTCAGCCTCAGATCGGTTGACTTATGGATAAGGTATCCATTTTGTGACGGGATATTCAACCATCGTATTACAGAACTTTCAACTGGCAGTGCATTGAAATACAGTTTTCACAATTACAAATAATAGACTTTTGACTAGCCTATATGTTAGAGTACGATTACTTCCACAAAGTCTCTGGGTTTTTACATATATACCTCAGGAGCGAGTGTCACCGTTCCTAGAGTTCTTATCTAGGGGAGGTAGCTGCACCCTGATTGGCTCAGCTCTTCTATCCCACTCTACGTGTTGTCTGTCTCTGTCTCGCTCCGGCATTATCCCTCCACTCAGCTACTCATATTATAGTATTTTCTATGACTGGCAACGTGCTGCATGATCTTCACTCTGTGTTCAACATTAGCAAAGTGATCTTAAGCGCATGCGCGTCTGCTCAAGCTGGTAACGAGACGTAACTAGAAGCTCGCTGGCTGGGTAAGTCTTCAAGGCCAGAGACTTTGTGGAAGTAATCGTACTCTACGAGTCGTGACTGATCATTTTGAACTCTCAAGAAAGATGATAATATTATAGCAGAAAAATCCTCTGATACTGGGACTTGAACTCAGGACCTTTGGCCATCCGTGTCAATGCTCTTACCAACTGAGCTACGCCAGAGTTCAATTCACAGCACCAGATAAAACCTCTCTCCTATGACTGACTGCCCTTAATGGTCTACCTCACTGACAGACAAGTTATGTCATATGCAGTACTGTGAGGCACATTAATTATTGATTTTGGACGGCCGGTCACAAAATCATTAATTAGCGTGCCTCACAGTACTGCATATGACATAACTTGTCTTTCAGTGAGGTAGATCATTAAGGGCAGTCAGTCATAGGAGAGAGGTTCTATCTGGCGCTGTGAATTGAAATCTGGCGTAGCTCAGTGGTAAGAGCATTGGCACGAATAGACAACGGTCCTGGGTTCAAGTCCCAGTGTTGGAGGAATTTCTCTCCTATAATATTATCATGTAATGTCCAACAGCGACAGTAATCTGTGGCGCATGAATGCAGAAGCATATATCTATCTCAAGAAAGGGTTTGATGTGCTAAGTGTGTGAAACCGCATTTCCCCCACCTCACGTATTTGAAATCAAAGTTAAGTTCTAAACTTCAAGTTTGGAGTGACTTAATGTTGAAATTAATAAACATTAAGGCCAACATTGCTGATATAATTGCTCGCAAGCAGCTTGGTTGCTCACATGAAATATTAAACTGTGTTTGTAATTGATATTGTAATTATAACTTTCAATTTAATACTTTTTTGTGTTTGCGTTTGATATTATTATAATAATATTGTATTTTGAAGGTAATACATTTTAATTGAAATATTAATGTTTGCACATAGGCCCTATTTATATTTAAACAGTTCGAAAAGGTGGTGATTGTGAGAATTGTGAAGATGATATTGATGATAGGGAATGAAATTCTTGCAAAAATAATAACAAAATTAGCTATTTAGTGTCAAGGAACTAAAGAATCCATTTGATTACAAAAGAAAGTGTATGATGAGATTCGAGCAATTCCATTTGGTATCTACATTGTATGAGTAGTTTAATGCTGTAACGGCCTGCCTTAAATTTGAAGGGGCCCAGTAACTGTACTTATGTGCTTTTACATAATAAGTACATATCTAATACGACTAATATAAGTAAGAATTTTTTTCTTGCCATAAGTTACACCGTCACGAGGTCATATATTGATTGACACTGTTTCTTCCTCTTTCAACACTGATTATTATGTTCACCGCAACATATAGAGTAAGTGCCTGCTTGTTAACTTGTCCAGCATGGAAAAGTAAGCGGATGGTTAAGTAGGTGTGAACGATATAAGGTGTCAGGTAGCCTATTCACTGTATTATGGACGAGACTGAATACTTGTCTGAATACTGAATTATCCTTCAGATAGTTTTCAGAACGATATCGTACAAAGTTTTAATCTGTCATTTTCAGATAATATATAAAAAAAAGTGTGCGTGGAACGACACGCGACAGAAGTGAAACTTGTTTTAATTTTTGGATTTTTTCAATTTTGGAATATTGGATTTTTAAATATTGGATTGTTGGACATTTTTAATATTGGGTTTTTTGATTTTTTAAATTTTGGATCTTTGATTTTTTAAATTTTGGATCTTTGATTTTTTAAATTTTTGATCTTTGATTTTTCAATTTTTGATCTTTTAATTTTTTATTTAGGAATTTTGAATTTTTAAAATTTCAAATATTTTTTATTTTGGATTTTTTAAATTTTGTGTTCTTGTATTTTTTAATTTTAATTTTTTATTTTCCAAATTTTGGATCTTTGATTTATTTTATTTTTTGGATTATTTAATTTTGGATTTTTTAATTTTGGTTTTTTAGATTTTTTAAATTTTGGATTGTTTATTTTTAATTTTTAATTTTTTAATTTTTTAATTTTAATTTTTTTAATTTTGAATTTTTTATTTTTTAAATTTTTGATAAGCCTAATAATTGAGTTGATTGTTTTCTGTGCAGTCCGTTCCGTCACTCCATACTAATTTCGTGACGATTTTGTCCGTAACGGAAGCTCTCGATTTACTCCTACCGCGGCTAAAGAAGTTTCACTTCAAAAAAGTTTTCAATTAAAGTGGTACTAAGGCTAAGTTAAATGTCAACACGATTCTTGTCACATCCAAGCTTGAAGTGATCCAAGTGATACCGGGAATTCTCCCTCCGCGTACAAGCACCCCCTCAGGATAAGAAACAAATAAATGATGATGATGATGATGGTGATAATAATAATAATAATAATAATAATAATAATAATAATAATAATAATAATTGTATTATTTTACCTGGCAGAGTTAAGGCCGTAAGACCTCATCTTCCACTCAACCAGGACCAAAAAAAAAATGCATACAACTTACAAAATAATTGATCATACGATAAGTGATCTTATAAGGTATTATTACACAAAAAGGAGCGTTAAGATACAATAACTTCCTCTTCTTCCTTTGGCGCTACGGTCCTCTAAGAACCTTGGCCTCCTTCATAACAACTGCTCATTTCTCTCTATTCTCAGCCTTCTGTCTCCATCTTTTAATCTTCACCTGTCTCAAATCTTGTTCAATCGTATCCAACCATCATAACTTCTGTCTTCCAACTTTCCTCCTTCCACCCGGGTTTCCTTCCAAAATCTTTTTTTGCTATTTTGTCTTGCTTCATCCGCCACACATGTCCAACCGATTCCAATCTCTTTCTTCTTATTTCTCCCACCAGGTCTGGGTCCTTATATAATTCTTTCAATTCCTGGTTTGTTCTAATTCTTCAAATATTCTGTTCCTGTACTGGTTCATATATCCTCATTATTTTCCTCTCCCAGGCATTTAATAGAAATTTGTCCTTACAATAAGTACTATTTACAGAAATAAACAACTTAGTAATGATTAAAAACTATGTCTTCTTAAATTATAATTTAAAAATAAAACCTACATTAAGGAAATGGAGGAAATAATCTGTATGGGACATTTAATTTTATTGGGGGAACCTTTTGGATTTGGAATATTAATTAAGGATTAAGGGTATACAAATCGACATCAACGTCATAAAGTAAAATAAAAAAGCTAAGCCTTTTAAGGGACTAATTTAGTAATGTACAGTTGAACGACGATATAGGCCTGGTCCTACAGGCTCTCATGTGTAGGAGGTCATTCCATTGTCGAGAGATATGGAAGTTAATCTTCTTCTTGACACCTTCTCTTTTCAATGACTCGTCCTGCGAAACTAAATTGTGTCCATTCTAAATCTCTACACTTTACAAAATGTGATATTACACTACAGAACTGTAGATTTTTATTTTAATTCGAAAAATATGTGATTTCGGCACCAAGTGTTATTCCAGGTACAGATGAATCACAAGAAACTTAACATAAAGTAGAGTCTTGATAATCTGAATTCCGATAATCCCAAGTAACCACCAGTAAAATGCATTTTACCTTATTTTTATGCATGGATTGGGTCAGGCAATTTAAAAAAAAAATTTCTTCCAATTTTATTTATTTTTCAAAATCTGCTTGATTTCTAGTTACTATATGAGACTTAAATTGATGGCTTTCATTGCCGCAAAATAACATGCCTTCCACTTTTATTGCTAATAGGATAATTCAACGAAATATAGCCTAAGGAAACCAGCTGCATTGAAACAGACAACGTATGTCATCATTCATCAATTGACTGTGTCTGTGAGCCGCGTTCGCGTAGGCCTATGTTAAAATGGGATTGGCTGAAACCGACAAGCAATCACTTTTGCTTAGGTCACACTCTAATTATGACAATTCCCCACTTCCATATTTTCCCAACAATAGTTATTTATGAAACAAGCGGTAAAAGCGAGATTTTATTTTGCGAGCAGATATGTTTGCAATACGGGCTGGTATGAACGAGTATAGCAATCCTAACAGGAAAATAAAATCATCTTACCTTGTGTATAATACGCTACTTTTTAGATAGCCGTTAATACTTTCGTGAAAAATAATTTTATTGCGTAACGTGCAGCCATTTTGGGAGTTTCCAGCTGTCCTGCCATCTAGTATGTACTTGCGCAGAAAGGCTATTAATTTTTTGGTTCATAGCTGCAAACATGGGATGGAGTGACAACGCTATTCAGCCACCAAGTGACTATTTTTTGCGACTAACATGAGAAATTTAACATTAGACGTAATGAATTTCAAGATTCTCGATATTCATTAAACTGAGTCTATTTAATAATCAATTTATTAAGCTGCCTCTATTTAACAATCATGGGGAAGGTCATGGGAACGAACTGGAAGGTCGCGGGTTCGATACCGATGAGGTCATTGACTTTTTTCAATTGGCCAAATCCTTTTGGTGGCACTATGGCCCTGGGGTCGACTCAGTATCTAACATTGAGTACCAGGAGCAATCCTGAGGGTAAAGGTGGCCGGTGCGTAAGGCTGACAACCTTACCACCTTCACCTTTACCTTCACCTTCACGTCCGAATGTCTAAAATCTGGGAAACTCAACCACCTTGAACCCTTTGGGCCTCCATGGCCTTTATAGGGAACACTTTAATTTTTTACTTAACAACCATATGCAGAACACTTTACTTTTTTACTTAACAACCATAGGTAAACTAGAAGAGTATTTTCCATGTGGCTGAAACCTTAGTTGGCAATCCTGGAGTGTTATAATTTTATACCACCCAGTGGCATAATTTTCCCCTTTTAATTAACATCATCTGTTGCTAAAAGTACTGCTTTTACCTTCGGCTGTAAAATATATATATATATATATATGATCTGTAAAATCTGTAAAGCGTGGGAAAGTTTCAATTTCCTTTTTACTTCATGGATCATTTGGTAGTTAGGTTCCACTGCAACATAGCAATAGGCATATACCCTTACGCTGTATTTACTTTTTTTTGTCATTAAATGTGATATCTGTTCCAAAATCAATGGGCTAGACAGATTTAAAGAGGGGGTATATATGCATGTGTGTGCAGGCAGATAATATAAATATGTAAAAACGGCATACTATAATTTGGAAAAATTATCAAATTTTCCTAAAAACGAGTACCAATTAAAAGGTCCACTAAAGCTGTTTAAGAACAATCGTACTGTACAATACCACCGATTGGTAATACCAAGTAAACGTGTTTAAATGATTTTTCACAGATGGACGCACAAGAATGAAGTGAAGAAACATAAATAAAAAAGAGAAATAGAAAGGAAAGTGAAAGATAAAATGAAAACACACGAAGAGAGGAAGAAGAAAGAGAAGAACGAGGGAAAATAAAGTAAAGAAGGTAGACCCTGTCAATGAATGACGGGAAGAAAGAAAGAATAAAAAGAGAGGTCAGAAAGAAAAGAAATGGGAAGAAAGGAGGAAATAAATAAAGTAAGCTAGTAAGTAGGGACAATAAAACAGCCATCCCTCTCAAATGTTGCACTTTTGCCCAGTCTTATTGGCCGTAAGCTAAATTCAAGCTCTGATCTTAGGATGCTGTATAATGATAGCAAAAAGAAATGATAAATAATATAATTCTCATCTGAAAGGCCAACACATTTTCTAACAACGATTTACAAAGCTACTCTTCCAGAATAGCCGCCGCTGATTCCCCCTCTCCCAAAGACCACACGGGCTGTGACAACTATGGCCATCTTGTGTCGATTCAAGACACTATGTGATACGCTCACAAAAATTATGTTGATATTACAGGTCTATGCTAATGTAAAGGGGATTTATTTTTTAAATAATCTGCCTTGTTCAGGATTTTTATATGTAAAGATAATGTCAATTAATTGATACAGAATGGTCACGAATGATCACTTGCGTTGACGCGGAAGAAGGCCGAGAGAAAGAATGTAAAGGAATAACAATTATGAGAGTGGAAGATGGAAAGAAGAGGAAATAAGGATTACTGAAACATTAGCTAATAAAAGCTTAAAAAAAATATTAAAAAACCTGAGCAAAAGGTGAAGATAAAACAGAGAATGGTAAATGTAAGTTAGAATTTATGTACATTGGCAGTCGTTCCACTATGCTCCGCTCTGTTGGTTTTTAGAAATCTGGACAGAAAATTGGATATAGCGACATAAGTTTCATCCAGTTCACCAAGTCAAACCAGAATATGAGAAAATATATATGTACAAGGGTGAATCGAAAAGTAACGCACAATATGTATATATTTTTTTTACAAAAAGTTTAATAGGTACAATTACAAATAAATGCACACATGAAGGGACATATTTTGTCTATTTTTCTATGTAGTCGCTAAGTTTATCAACACATTTCTCCCATCGGGATGCCAGTTTCAAAATACCTGTTCATAAAAGTTCGGTTGGAGTATAGCGATCTGCGGACTGCTGTTTTCACTTCTGCATCAGACGCAAAGCGTTTACCGGTCAGGAATTTCTTCATGGGACCAAACAAATGAAAGTCCGGTCTGAAGGTCTGCCCAACTAAATTTGATTTTCTCACGAACAGTTGCAGCAACATGGGGGCGAGCATTGTCGTGAAGAAGTTAGACTTTCATTTCTTTGGTCCCATGAAGAAATTCCTGGCCGGTAAACGCTTTGCGTCAGATGCAGAAGTGAAAACAGCAGTCCGCAGATGGCTATACTCCAACCGAACGGACTTCTATGAACAGGGCATTTAGAAACTGGAATCATGATGGGAGAAATGTGTTGAGAAACTTGGCAACTATATAGAATTATAAACAAAAGATGTCCCTTCATGTGTGCATTTGTTTGTAATTGTACCTATTAAACTTAAAAAAAAAAACTATTGTGCGTTAATTTTTTATACACCCTCGTATATAGGTCTAGGCTATATATAATAATAGTCGTCCTTTATTTCTTTTATCCTGGCGTCTTTAATAAAAGCCAGGACTTAATCGCATGGCTTTTATTAATTGCCTTTATACAAATATTTCATTTTACAATTATGTATTAAGGACTAATTTTGCTATGCTTTAACAGTATTCTATGTTTTCTACATGTCCTTTTATTAAGAAGAAAAACCTACTCTACTTGTTCCTTCTACTGGAGACCAATAGTCGAACTTACAAAAAGTGAAACTACACTATAAATGAAATAAAAAATAAAACTACTGCTTCTACTTCTAGAGCTATTTTACTAACACTACAGATGGAGCTCACCGGTATTCATTTAAATTCACATTTCAATGTTTGTTCATCGGTGTGTTCCAGCTTCTACTCTAGTTAGATGAAAATTTCTGCTCCTACTATAATATTGAAATTTCACATTATACACTCGAACATTGGAAATATTGTCTATCGTCTTCCTCTTTCCTCTCCCGAAGTCTTCTCGCCGCCTCCACTCTTCTCATCATATATATATATATTAAAGCGAATTGAGTTAGGGCTTTGAGTCTCAACAAGACGCTGACCAATAATTACAAATTAATGTTATTTTGACACTTTAGTTTCAATTCATAGATTACCGGATCCAAGAACCGGTTTCAAAATACTTGCAAACATATTATGCACTGGAATTACCTTCTTTATTTATGGCGAATGAATTAATTTGCGTAACTTGTTTCACTATCGTAACATATGAGTAAAGGAAAAATTTTCATGGCAAACCGCAAATGAAGACGTCTGAACGTGTTTAGCGATTAGTTATTCTGTTTATTTCAGCTGGCAGAGCTAAAATCAGGTAAACTGATGTAACAAAGTGCCAGAATGCTTTTGCTTAATCAGTGATAATTGCGATTATTATATGCAGAAAATAAGTTATTTTTTAAAAGATTTCCGAGTTAAGCTCCAGATCAATTAATTAAGCAGGGCTTTCGGAAGAACAAAGGTTTAAAGTTTGATAAGCATATGTGAAGGAATATGCAGGTAGTGTTATTTGTCAAAGCTAACTGTATTGCAACTTCTAAGCCGTATATGAACACTGTAAAACAATATGTTGTCATGAGAACTGATCTGCATTTGATAATTCTGTATCATATATTACCATAAAATAGGCGCTAAATTGGTCTTTACTCCGTCACCAGTCAACCGATTTGGTCCAAAATCACTAGACTTCTTCCCATGGCCGTTATAAAGGCGAATGCCAAGTTTCATGAAAATCTGATAAAGCGTATTTGAGTTATCGCGCGAACAGGCACACGGACAGGCATTTCCCGTCCACCATACAATCTCAAAATACTGACACTTAATAATTTAGTAGTTGTCAACTGTTATCTAAGTTATATGCTAACTTGTTGGATATCACCTGAAGTGTAATAAAATCATAACGTACAGGAGTTCAGAAAAAATTGAAAGTGTGGGATAGAAATTCTTGGAATTGTACGAAAGCATACAAAAATCAGTACCGGTACTTCGATTGTTTCGTCCCCTTCCTGAAACTCTTTCTGTTTATTGAGTGTTAGTATGGTACTTTAGAGCCATTCCATTGTTACGTATGTTACATTTGGATGCACTTTAGATCCCTACAGCGTTAAAATATGGCATTAACTGGAACTTTGTACATATCAGAAGATGGATTCAAAGATGTACTTTCAGAATATATGAAAGTTTTATTAATCAGTAATATACATTAAATATTATTAGGCCTATCAATAAAATGGGTGTGACGTATGTTACAGAAATTGGACACAGAATTTAACCTTATCTATCTTACATGGAAATCTCTGTGAATTATGTAACACAAGAACTCCAGGATATTTTTTTCTGGGTAGCCAAGATTACACTCATTAACCTAGTATCTTTGTTTCAATAGTTCAGGCTGATTTTCAGAAATTAAATTTTTTTTCTTCTGTTACGTATGTTACAGTACTTTGTTACGTATGTTACACTGTGCAAAATAATAAAGAAGAATAATGTTTTATTGTGCAATATTTAAGTTTTTATAGTCTCACATGTCATCTATTCGCGACTGTTTATTCAGCATATTCACAGCTACCCTCCATATCTGGCGACCATATCCTCTATCCGCAACCGTAGGATGCACCATGCTGTGGTGACTGAGACCCACCCCTTAGATATATTATATGTGTATATGTGTATATGTGCATTTGGCCGCCTGATTGGTCTCGTGGTTAGCGTCACTGGCCACGGATCCGTAGGCCCAGGTTCGATTCTCGGTACCTCCTTGAGGTAGGGAGGTCTGGAACAAGGTGCACTCAGCCTCGTGATACAAATTGAGGAGCTACTTGATAGAAATGTAGCGGCTCCGGTCAGACCACATGCCCCCCAATCCTGCCATCTGCCTATGGCTGATGACGCAGCGGTTGGGTGGTAGGTCAAGTCCCTTCAGGGATGTAGCGCCAAGAAGTTTAGTTTATATGTGTATTTACACATACATATTTACGAAGCAAGGTGTCTTCCCACACGCGTTAGTATAAATTTCCTTGGATTGTTAGTCAGATATTGTTTTCCAATTTCTCTTTGTTTTCCTCTTTCTCTTTCTTTCTCTAAATTGGCCGCAGATACCTCTTTATTTTGTTTTATCCTGTCTCTCTATTTCCTAACTCTTTAGAGCGTAGGCTACTGTATACCCCCCATCCCCCCCCCCCCGTGGGAATTTCCGACACATATATTTTTTTTTGTTGGTATTGCCATCTAGTTTCAGTTTTCAGTTGTTTGCCCCTTATCAATTACAGCAAATCCCCAGAAAACTCTGAAAAACACGGAAACCCGGAGAAAATGACTTTGTTTTAATATTTTTAATCTTTGTTCTTTGCTCCTAATATTCAAAGGGAATTGGTGACTAATATGGTTTTGTGTTGGTAATGCCATGTAGATTAAGGTTTCAGTTGTTTGGCCCTTATCAATTACAGCAAATCCCCAGAAAACTCCGAAAACCACGGAAGCTCGGAGATAATGACTTTGTTTTAATTTTTTAAATCTTAGTTCTTTGCTCCTAGTATTCAAAGGGAATTGGTGACTCATATGGTTTTGTGTTGGTATTGCCTTGTAGATTAAGGTTTCAGTTGTTTGGCCCTTATCAATTACAGCATATCCCCGGAAAACTCCGAAGACCTCAAAAATCCGAAGAAAATGAGTTCGTTTTATTTTTTTAAAAATCTTCGTTCTTTGATCCTAATATTCCCAGGGAACTTCTGACTTACATATTTTTTTTTGTTGGCATTGTAATCTAGATTAAGGTTTCAGCTGTTTGTCCATTATCAATTACAGCATATCCCCGTAAAAGCCGGAAAACCACGGAAATCCACAGAATTTCTAGAACTCGGAACTTATGATTTACGGTCACTGAAACCGTTATTGCGAAGAAATTCTTCTGCTTCAAGTGTGTCCCTTGCAGGTTCAAAAGGGTGAGTATATGGACTACGAGTTGTCATAATTGTGATGGTCATATGCAAAGAAAAGGGGAATCATATCTTCTAAACATGCCAAGTGTAAGTCAAAGTTGTTTTCTTTAGTTGCTCGCTGAAATCTCAAAATCAATGACACTTTGTCCATATTACCATTCCAAAATTGTGCTGTTTTACCTAGTGTCCCTTCTCTAACTCCAGTCAAGAAAGTTTGGTGTAACTGTGGAAGGTTTCGTAAGATAAATTATCATTCACAGATGTCAAATTAGAATATGAAGTGTGTTCTGCCAGGTTTTCAATTGCCTTCATCCCTTCAGCATCAGGATTTTTTCCAGTATTCTTTGTCATGCTGTAATTGGTAAGGGGAAAACAACTGAAAACTTAAACTATATGGCAATAACAACAACAATTATGTGATTCAGATATTCCCTGGGAATATTAGTATCAAAGAGCAACGATTAAAAAAAAAATTAAAACAATCTCATTTTCTGCGGATTTTTGTGGTTTTCAGGGTTTACGTGGATATGCTGTAATTGATAAGGGGAAAATAACTTAAACCTTAAACTAGATGGCAATACCAACAAAAAAACATATGAGTCAGAAATTCCCTGGGAATATTAGGAGCAAAGAACAAAGATTTTAAAGGAATTTTTAAAAATTCAATTCCTCCGGATTTCCGTGGTTTTCGGAGTTTTCTGGAGATATGCTATAATTCATAAGGGACAAACAACTGAAACCTTAATCTAGATGGCAATACCAACAAAAAAACATTCGAATCAGAAATTCCCTTTGAATATTAGGAGCAAAGAACAAAGATTTAAAAAATAATACATAGTAATTTTCTCCGTATAAACGTGGTTTTCCGGGGTTTCCGGGGATATGCTGTAATTGGTAAGGGGCAAACAACTGGAACCTTAATCTATATGGGAATACCAACACAAAAACATATGATTCACCAATTCCCTTTGAATACTAGGAGCAAAGAACAAAGATTTTAAAAAAATAAAACGAAGTCCCTTTCTCCGGATTTCCGTGGTTTTCGGTGTTTTCCGGGGATATGCTGTAATTGATAAGGGGCAAACAACTGAAGCCTTAATCTAGATGGTAATGCCAACAAAAAAACATATAAGCCAGAAATTCCCTTTGAATATTAGGTGCAAAGAACAAAGATTTAAAAAATAAAACATAGTAATTTTCTCCGTATATACGTGGTTTTCCGGGTTTTCCGGGGATATGTTGTAATTTGTAAGGGGCAAACAACTGAAACATTAAACTAGATGCCAATACCAACAAAAATGTGTGAGTCAGAAATTCCCTGGGAATATTAGGAGCAAAGAACAATGAAAAATTAAAACAAATTCATTTTCTCCGGATTTCCGGGGTTTTCGGCTAAATGCTGTAATTGATAAGGGGCAAACAACTAAAATCTTAAACTAGATGACAATACCAACAAAAAAATATATGTGTCGGAAATTCCCACGGGGGGGGGGGGAGGGTTTCATATTGGTAGCCCATGGTCTACTTTCCTTTGAACTCTTTTCAAACTACAAGCCAAATAGAATATCTTTCGTTTATGCGTAATTTTATGCAATTTTGATTAAATACAAGTAATAAATAATAAGGCCTATTTTAATTATATATTTATATTCTTGAGACAAACAATTATTTTATTAATTATTGAATTTTACATTTAGGCCTATACAGTGGTGCAGCCAGGATTTTAATCTGGGGTTGCTAAAACTTAAAATGCATATTAATAAAATTTAAAAAAGATAATTTATTATAAGCTGGGTGCATAGGACTAATTTTTCAGTTTTCTTTACAACCCATTCTTATTCAATGAAGTTACTATCCTATTGCAAACATCATTAACATTATTATTATCATCATTATCTTCATCATCATCAAATTGGATATCAACACATATTTCCATATCACCTGCTGTTTATAAAAAGTTTGATATTCCATTTTTAACACATCACAATTCAAAGCATTTCATTCAACTTTTGAAATTTATAGTTATCGTACCATTAGGTCTAATCAGAACTGAACCTGCTCCCCCATAGTATTTTATTATGTGTCTTTAAAGTGATCGTATAAAGCACTGTAAAAAGTGAGTGTTTTAAAAACAGCATTAAGACAATCTAGTCATTGAATGATGGATTGACGGAGAATATAGCACTGGTTGTTGTTACTGTAGTAATATACAGAACTAAACATACTTCCGGTAAATTGTTTCTACTTCTGTGATGACTTCAATTATTGCTATTATGGTACAGAAGATTTTAGCATACTCTGCCAGTATGAATTCTGTAGCAAACATGGTGCAGTGGGATTTGGACTTGATTCAGCAAACGTAAAGCGAGGCTGCAACTAGTCTCTGCTAGTTCTGGACAAGCTGTCTAGCCAACTAAAAAATACGTTTTTTAAAGATAACAGAGCAAGTTCAAAGAGAGCCAACTTTAACTCCATATTTCTTAAAGTAATTCTTCATATTATGTTTTGGGTACTTTGCATAATAAAATATAAATCTTCAAGAAATGTTTGCTGCAAAAATAAACATTATACACCAAATAATAAAAATTACCCCTCATGTCCACTTTCTCATGGAATGACCCTTTATGAGATTTTGTAAGGGGACGGGAAAATGTCTGCCCATCTGTCCGTCAGTGGCGGCTCGTGGCCGGAAAATTAGGTGAAGAGAAAAAAATGCCACATGCTTATGTTAACAACGGACTTCACCCAATAGCGGCTCGAGGCTCAAAACGAGGGTGTGCTGCAAATATCATTTCATACAGCGAACTTAAAATATTTTTTTATTATTAGTAGGCCTATCTAAACCGCTCGTCTCTTAATCCATCTCTGGGAACTCTCACGCGATCATTTGTTGTTAATTTCTCTCGTCTCGTCGAACGCTGTGTGAGTTGTGTGACGAGAGAAAATAGCACAAAAATAATAATAATAATAACAATAATAATAATGATAGTAATAATGATGATAATAATAGTAATAATAACAACAATAATAATAATAATTGGGGCAGGGCAAATCGCGTGAGAGTTCCCCGGAAATGGAATAAGAGACGAGAAAATAGTATTTTTAATGATCGAGGTAGAGGAAGTCGCTTAGTGTTCCCAGTGCGACAGAATACTTAATCGGGGTTGTGGAATCCGGGTTTTTCTGAATTTAACACATTCGAATTTGGCGGCGTTAGACCGTCAGACGGTGGAAGATCTAACGTGCCCACCTCTTTCTCCGAGCTGACAGTGTGGTGCTGGCGCGGCGAAGAAAATGCCTGAACAAGGGGGACTGCTTCATGGGTAGTCTGTTCTCGTCACCTAGCGGACGTGGGATAAGCGAGAAAACTGCTGCTTGCCATCCTAATTTTTTATTTGAACAGACTACCCATCAACGGAGGGCGTGGTTTCCAGTTCATCTTCACACGGCCGACTTGAAGCACGCTGCCCTCTCAGGATCTCAGTGTATCCTAGCTTTGGCACCAGATGGTGGCGTGGCGGGCAATTATAAAATACAGATACAATATTTTATACTAAAAACCAATTCGTGATATGGAAGATAAACTTTAAAAATACGTATTGTAAAGAGAAAATACTTCTCCTGAATAGCCGCCACTGCTGTCCGTGTATCTGTATGCGCGATAACTCAAATAAGCTTTATCGGATTTTCATGAAACTTGGTATACGCATTTATACGTCCATGGGAGGAAGTCTATTGATATTGGACCAAATCGGTTGACCGGTACCGGAGTAATGCACTATTTAGTGCCTATTTGTATGGTAACATATTAGAAAGGCGCGATAACTCAATTATGCTAATCGGATTTTCATGAAACGTGGTATATACATTTATGACGTCCATGGGTAGAAGCCTATTGAATTTGGACCAAATCGGTTGACCGGTACCGAAATAATGAGTACATAAATATTAATTGTGTAATGGATATAAGACGTTACAATATTATTGCATGGCCCACGGTATATTAAACATAACGTAACAAATTGCCAATCGTTTATTGATATTGTTAGCCCGCCTTGCTTGATTCATTTTTTCATAACGTCAGTGTAAATAATAATGTAAATAAAAGATTTAAAACACAACTAGCCGTTGAATATTGATATAATACTGTACATTCTATCGATACATAAGACTACCGGTATCTACATGATATTTTAATGTGAGTATTTTTTTCATTCGATCCTGTGCAAGCTATAGACCTAATGTAATTCCTGACAGATAGTTTTCAGATTGACTTTTCATTCATTCATAACCTACACGGCTGCTTTAAACTTGAAACAAACATGTCAGCGAATCATAGGCTTATTACATCATTAATATTATTGCTGAAGAATTTTGTTTTTGGAGTTTAACTCGGAGATCTGTTACAAAAATAACTTCTTTTCTGCATGGGCCTATCATAATTGCAATTATCACTGATTAAAAAATGCATATTGGCACTTTGTTGTATCAGTTTACCTGATTTTATTAAGTGCCACAATTAGGGTGGCAAGACGTCCGGCTTTTGGCCGGACTGTAGGCCTAAGGCTTTTTGCTAAGCAGTCCTCCATCCGGCGCGGTTTATGCCGGACGTTGATTTGTCCCCCTTTTCGAGACTCTGAGGGATCGGTAAAGCGTATTAATAAAATTGATTTGTTGTATCAGTTTACCTGATTTTATTAAGTGCCACAATTAGGGTGGCAAGACGTCCGGCTTTTGGCCGGACTGTAGGCCTAAGGCTTTTTGCTAAGCAGTCCTCCATCCGGCGCGGTTTATGCCGGACGTTGATTTGTCCCCCTTTTCGAGACTCTGAGGGATCGGTAAAGCGTATTAATATAATTGATTCTCGGAAGAGTGTAATTCCATGTATAAGGAATTCCTGACCAACAAAACCCTCCTGCGGATGGCAAAGAAAGGACAAAAATATAAATAGAGTTGAAAATCGCTTTTTTGCAGTGTATAATCATTTATCTATCTATATAAATAAAAATCAATTGCCAAAGTGTATGTTGCCACATCACCTGATGACCGATTTGGCTGATTGTTTGTTGTGTTCATAATTGTCAGGACAAGGTTTGTATGAAAGAACATTATTGGAAAATCCACGGGAAAAGTTGGAAATGTGAAATGAGGCACAGTTAGAGTAGGATTACTCCCACAACGTCTCTGGCCTTGAAGACTAACCCAGCCAGCGAGCTTCTCGTTACGTCTCGATATCAAGATGCGCGGATTCGCTGCGCGTAAGGTCAGTGAGCCACTGCTGGGCAGAGAGTAAAGATCATGCTGCTGAAATAGTTGAGTGGAGGGATAATGCCGCAGAGACAGACAGAGACAGACAACACGTGGAGTGGGATAGCCAATCAGGGTACAGCTACCTCCCCTAGAAGGAAGCTCTACGAACGGTGAGACTCGCTCCTAAGGTATATACGTAAAAACCCAGAGACTTTGTGGAGGTAATCCTACTCTAGAGCGTTCTGCTGTCACATGTTTTCATAACAAAACAAAAAAAGTGTGAGTCTTGGAACCAAACGAAATCAAAAGTGTGTATGTATGTATGTGTGTATGTATGTTCCGTATACAAATTTACATTTCTTGACCAATTTGCACGAAATTTTGCACACATACTCAGTTAAGCCCGGGAAGTAATGCGGTCAATATTAAAATTCAAACAAGTCACTCCTTCCCTTGAAAATTTATATAACTTCTGATAATATTATACTGAAAAATGAAATGCAATTCATTTATCATGACAACAGTGTATTGTTTACAGTGTTCACATAGGGATTTGGGATCTACATAATACTGGGCTTTAACAAATTCTTATGCTATCGTTTTAATTAATACATTTGTGAAAATAATTCTTGAAGAATGAAATCCAAGAAAATAAAGCATAATGTGAAGCAGTCACATAACTTTCTTTACACTCGACATGGAAAATATAATTTTCTCACTTCACATTTTGATGTAGAATAAGCGGTCGTATTGGAGGGACAGCTTAAGTGTGTGCCAGTGAGTATGCTATAACAGAAGTCGGTCCAAAAAATCCTATCCACTGATACGTCACTCATAGGTGTAGGCTTTGTATAGGGATGTTTATCATAGGCCCTAAACATCTACAAGAAGACAAAATAGGATGGAACATTTTCAGTCCTATGACCGCAGTATATTATGTCCCAGGTTTTGGGGGAAAAAAGTATAATTTTTTTTTTTAGTTAATTTCAGCTCCGAAACGGTTGTATGGTAACATGAGAGTGAGAAATAAAAGTTTCCATAAAGACAATACAATCTTATGCCATCGGAATTTATGTTTCTTCTTATTTCAACCCCTCCCAGGCATGGTGTGTAGAAAGAACGGAATGCAAAATTCGACATCCTCTGTGAGCCATAAAAAGCTATATCTAGCGTTTTCTGAGGGAATAGTTTGAGTGTGATAAGTCGTTCTTCCTCATTTCAAGTTCTATGTACATATTATTCAAGGCCCTAGAGTTTGAAAATCGAAAGTCCTTCATAAGTTAATTTCAAATTACAAAATAAAAACCCGGGTGACACTTTGCCTATTAAGCTAGTTTTATATAAATGTAGTTATTAAGTAAAATTAGTCAGGGTTATAGGCTACCATGTAATATCTGTTGTCCAGCCATCCATACCCGAAGTTTTATACTATGCTAGATTACCGAAGAAGTGTGTCCTCCTTTCTGACATCTTAGAAATGGCCACCCTAGCCACAATGGTACTTTATGAGATTTGTGGAGGACTGGAAAATGTCTGTCCATCCGTGTGTCTGTACGCGCGATAACTCAAATACGCTTTATCGGATTTTCATGAAACTTGGTAACACATTTATAACATCTATGGGAAGACGTCTATTGACATTGGATCAAATCGGTTGACCCAATAGGAGTAATGCCCAATTTAGCGCCTATTTTATGGTATTATATTAGAATGAATTTATCAAATAGAAATCAATTCTCATGACAAATTGTTTACACTGTTCATATACCGCTTTGGAAGTTGCAATACTGGTAGCTTTGACAAATAACACTACCCACATATTCCTTCACAAATCCCTATCAAACTAAACCTATGTTCTTCCGTAAGCCCTGCTTAACGAATCGATCTGGAGTTTAACTCGGAAATCGATAAAAAAAAACTTATTTTCTGCATATTATCACTGATTAAACAAAAGCATTCTGACACTTTGTTACAACAGTTTACCTGATTTTATTTGTAGATGAAAAATGAAATTATTTCCATAGTGAAAAGAAAACGTTAATTGGACACATTCATATTAATTTTACTACTGTTAAAATAACTTTTTCCGTACAGTGAAGCATTACAACTAGTAACAAATTTAAAAAAAACAATACGATATTTTATTACATCATATTTACACATTAAGTAGATTACTAACCATCTTAAAATATAATATCAAATAAAGTCATTAAATGTGAAGATAGTTTTTAAACCATGGCAACTGGAAGATCGAAAATATTAACTTGCTATAAGAGAAAGACCAAAACATATACATATGAGCGTACCGTGTTAGTTCAAACGCATGTTACTCCGTTTTGTGCTTCATTATTATTATCGATCCGGAAAAGTGTGTATACAATTTTCAGCATACAGTAGAGCCTCGGTAATTCGAGCCCCGGTATTTCGAGGTTCCGTGTAATTCGAGCTGGTCTTAAGAAAATTAAAATTTTCCATAAAACTAGAGTAAAATCCCGTTTTTATACGGTGTCCGCAAGTAAGTTTTACGCACTTACATTTTGAGCTTTCTTTCAATTTTTCCATGTACAAAAATGCAGGTAAAACTGTCCCACTTAGGGTTTTTGTTCATAATACACAGAAATAACCTTGGCTTCAGACTGCTAATGCATTTCTATTACAGATTGAGAGAAACCGTTAGGTTCGATCTTTCTTTGTCGGGACCTCGTGTCAATAAATTGTACAGTGCACATCATCCTTTCATAAAATAATACTTTATTGTTAATTATTGTGCCCATTAAACATTTATTTATGATTTACCCATTGATTTAGTGATATTTCCGTATAATCCGAGTTTTTTTGTAATTCGAGGTAGCCTCAGCCCCAATTAGCTCGAATTATCGGGGTTCTACTGTATTATGTCTCAACAGCTTTAGTGTGACAATATTTCAAATATGTAAATATATCTTAGTTAGTGTAAATTATTTTAGTAACTTGAAATTATAAGAAATTTTGAAAGTATCTTTCTAAAAACTAAATATGAAACAGTATAAATAAATTGACCCATAGTGAGAATAAAATTAACACAAACTATTTACAAAGTTCCTCAACTTCATCCTAAAATTGCTTCAAAAGTGTTATCGTTTGAAGGAAATGGAGTTTCGTTTTTCATTTAAAAAGCAATTATCTATCGTCATATTTCATAATTATCTGTTCTAAAGCCATTATACCCATTAACGAGATATGGAAGTGCATAATACGGTTTCCTTTATCATTTCTGTACAAATACCAAGTGTTATCCAGAATTACTGCCAAGGCCGAATTAACAGAACAGCATAGGCCTCGTTTCTTAACCTCCGATTTCGATGGAAAATTTATAATTAAGAATATGAAGTTTTCAAATGATTAATATTTACTAAGGTTTATAATAGACGTACGGATTGATAAAATTTACGGATGGGCGACGCCCATGGGCTCATAGGCATCGGTTACCCCTGAACTAGCAGCACTGATAATATTTTATCGAACGTACTGCAGCTACAGCTGGAATTACCCGGATAAAAGCTAACTGGTTAACTGATCAAATAATTGTTCAAATAACCATTAACTCTTGTCCAGTTAATCGAACAACAGTTAACCAGATAATTGGATAATGACCTCATTTTATCCAGTAATCCAGTTATTGTACAAATAATTGTTAAAATAGGCTAATTAACTGCAGTGGAATTGTCTGGACAATCGACATAAAATCCAGGTAATTGAAAATGGTATCCAGTTAACTGTTTTATCTTCTCTGCAATTAACTGTCTGTGCAGTTAACAGTTATCCATTTGTTTGTCTCAGCACTAACTGCAACCTAGCTTACTGACTGGTACAGAGTTGAAGGAGTAAAAAATTCTAAGCTCTGTGAATTCAGTAAAATTTGTAACGAAAAATTTTAAAATTCACTACGCCTTTTTAAATGTGAAATTTCTCACGGTGATTGAAAAAATCGTCATAGCCTACTTGGTGGGTGAAAAGCGTTGTCCTTAAGTTGGCAGCTGTGCACCAGAAAAATTACTTAGTACGTTTACATGCCGGATTCAGATCTATCTGAATCCCTTCCATATCGAGATCGTCATGTAAACGCGGACTCTATCCGGAGTGAATTTTCGGTCCGATGGAAATGGACGAATCGGATTAATTACTTGTAAACGCTAGCGAACTCAATCCTGGTGCTGCGCACACACTCACATGGTCGCTCGTCATTTGTTGTTCAGCTAATCAGTCGATTTAATCAAAGAACTCACAAAGAGTTGTATGATTTGCGACTTTCCTGGTGTAGAATGTGAATAAATGCTCTTTTATGCCATAATTTGTTTAAGGTGATTAGAAATTAAGAATAGAACACATAGCCTACTTAGTAATCATGGAATAAACTCAGCGACTGTTTACACAGGTTAGCCATACAAAAAGCCATAGATAACCAAGTTAGCCACTAGTACAAACAATTTCAACACTCTCCCAGAGGTTTCCAATGTAAACAGAGAACGTATTCCGTTGGCATCAGATTTAGATCGATTAAAATCCCGCACGTAAACGTGGTAAATAAGAGCTGTTTGCGCGCGTCAATATGGAAGGTTCCACGGCGCGTAATTTATTACAATGAATATAGCATTTATTATTATTATTATTACTATTATTATTATATTATTATTCGCTACGGCTGCCGCCTCCGCTTCGCGCACTTAACTATGAGGTTAGTGTTATGCATTATTTGGGCTATCTTTGGACAACTTTAATGCAGAGGTGGGTACAAGGCACTTGCAACAATATACACCCTGCTTCGCTCAGAAACGAAAAAATCACACAGTCTTTGCAAATGTAGGACTAAATATTGAGTGGGCGGAGGTGGGCGACCTGTTTTTGGATTTAGAAAATAGTGTATGATACACACGGTAAAATGACTTTATTTTGCTCATAGGATTGCTACACTCACCTTCATGGGCTCGTTTTGCAAACATACCTACTCACAAAATAAAATCCTGTATTTAATACTTGGATCATAAGTAACTATTATTACATTGACAATTATAATTTATATATGTTTGAACCAGGCAAATTATGCTGACGTAATTAGTAAGTAAGTTTTATAAACTTAGAATAACAGGTGTTTAGATGGATTTTATAACACACAAGTATACAACATATTTTCCTTGTAACTGGAAAATGAAATTTAACGTCACAACTCAATTAAAGCATATTATAGCTGTCTCTTTTTTCATCCATTGCAGAGTTTATTTACCAAATTAAACATGGTAATTTATGCTTATTCTTCACTATGTTTTAAGTAGTTTTATGTTTCTAGTTATTTAAAATTTTCAATCAGAGATAAGACAGCAAGGATAGCTGTAAAATTTGTCATGCTTTAAATATTTTTTGCGCGACGTAACTAATTAGTGGTACTTACGGATATTGTTGCCGTGGATCGTAACTTGACATTCCCGCACGCAATCTGGTTGCTATGAAAACAAAAGAAATCTCAGTGCAGTAAAAATGACAAAAAGCACACGTGCCGTAAGTAAAACCATCATAATACAAGCCTTTATCGAAGACCGGAACCAAGGCCGTCCAGTTTGTGGTGGCTTTAACAGGACAAATATTCAGTCCCCATAACAACCAACACACGTGAATCACTTTCTGAAATATAACATCTATCTTCAATAATGTACATACATAATATTTTCAGCTAATATCTACATTAATATAATTAAATTGATATATATAATCATCGTGCAAAAAAGAGCATGCAATACTCGTTCCGTAAGCGCATAAAGGATCTCGGAAATTGAAACTCTTTCCTCGATCCCTATGCACTGCTTACGGAACTAGTATCGCAATATACTATTTTTTTACGCTTCTCGGTTTCTATAGTAATAACTATCAGAATTTCAATTGCATTTGTACTACCATACCAAGAAAATGCGATCATAAAATAGCTTAACTAACTTTGTTGTTGATACGAATGTGAATTGTTTACATACCAATTTGAATGAACACCTAAAACATTCTCTTCGGTAAATTTAAATAGTTCCTTTTGCCCAGACAGCGGGCTAAAAATCAAACAAGTCTTTTTTATGGAATTTTCTCAATCGGAAAGAGCAATGCCATATTTGAATTTGTAATAGTTTTATTTCCTTAAATATGAATGATGTATATAAATTATACTAAGATTATATGAAAACTATGATTGTACCTTGTATAGGCCTACCTTTTGGTACGAAATTACTGCCCTTGTGTGACATGGAACGGTAGGAATGTTCTGAAGATATGATAAACTAGTTATTATTATTATTATTATTATTATTATTATTATTATTATTATTATTATTATTATTATTATTATTATTATTATTATTGTTGTTGTTATTGTTGTTATTTACTGTTTTGGTAAATATGTATGATTTTATACTACCGATCTTTACAAAATATTAAAATTAATGCGCGCATAACAAAGATAATCAAAGGATCTTTAATTCGTAAAATCCCTTTTTGCATGACTTAACTGATTAGTGGTACTTACGAATGTTGTTGCCGTGGATCGTAAGTTGACATTTCCACACGCAATCTTGTTGCTATGTGCGGTAAGTGTTTCCGTGCGGTTATGAATTTGCTTACGGCACATTATAATACAAGCCTTTATGGACAAGACCCCCCAGGACAAATATTCGGTTCGCATAACAACAAACACATGCGAATCACTTTCTGAAATAAACATCGATCTCCAAGAATGTACATACATAATATTTTCAGTTAATATCACAATTAATATAATTAAATTGATATAAATAATCATCGTGCAAAAAATAGCATGCAATACTCGTGCCATAAGCGCATAACGGATCTCGGAAATTGAAGAAAAAAAAAAAAACTCGGCGCAAGCGCCTCGTTTTTTCAAACTCTTTCCTCGATCCGTATGCATCGCTTACGGCACTTGTATCGCAATATACTATAGTGTCTATTGAATTATCTATTTGTTGATTAAATATGGCGAGAAAAATTTCATTAGCTACATGTTTACCAGTGATACGTGGATAATACTTACTATTAGGTATATAGTTAATTAATTATCTCAAATGACGTACATTACCCCAACGACTTACTTCTTAAGGGCTTATATAATAGGCATTAAATTATTAAATAGTTTCTACAAGTTCATACTAATCTCAAATCTGGTTACTTGGAAGCATATTCTTCAGTTCAGTGGGAAGAAAAATTACATTTCGTTAGGCATACAGTGATTGCATTTATTAAATATTTCCACTTATACCCAATATCATTGCAGTTCATTTTCCCCAATCAATAATTTCCATTGATATTTCCAAAAAAAATATGCACTTCCATTGTTACTCAATTTATAACCGGATATTCCCAATAATTCACGTTTTCTAATGCCTATAACCAAACATGCCTAATTTCGCAGTCTCCCTAATTTCGCAATAGCCTATCTTACTATTTCATTTATTGCGAAAACGGGAAGAGTAACGTAAAAAAAGGGGGAAACCCTATTAGACAGAGGAGAAGCTGCCTTCTCTGATGAGCAAAATGAACCATTTCCACTACTGTTCCCAATTTTGAAATTAATTAATTAATAATATACTGCGAAATTAGGCATGTTTGCTATATCTAAATCCATATTCCTCAACGTATCTCTCAATTCAGTTTCCCAAACCATCTCAAACTTTATGATACAGCCAATTAGAATGACAGTTTTGTTTTTAAGAGTGTGATAAATCTTGTCTAAAATGCCATAGGCAATAATACAAAAGTTTGCTTACTTGACCTCAAACAACCTATGCATCGAAGAATCCAAAGTGAAGGCCTTCACAGCAAGTGTACAATAGTCATGAGGACAGAACCATTAAAATATTAGCTAACATAATGTGCGAACTTTTGTTTTGTACCGTCACAGGATGTATTAATGCACTTCATGGCACTTATGAACGCAACTTCAGAAATTTCTGTGTCAATTGCAGAGCATTTTGGGAAAATGTATGTTCAAAATACTCCTGCTCGGGGAAAAATATGGACTTCCTCTCGAATTACGGAATCACTATGATTCTGTTTTGCAGGGTCTTTCGAGAACAAACTATAGACTATAGTCTCTACAAGGGATGGAATAATAGATATGAATATGTTCTTGGGCACCATGTCTCGAATGTCTATGACAATGAAACAATGCTACATTTTCTTCAATTTGGCCATGCGATAAGAAGATATCGACATTATCAACAAGATTTCGTTGAACAGAGTCTGGGCAAGCATCATGCAAAAATATGAATACAATGACAATTTAAACAAATTTTCAGTCACTTAGCTTGTAAAAGCTTCTTGTAGCTATTAATAATGAGCTATTGCAGAGTTCCTTAGTAGAATTGAAATTAAAAGCATTGGGAATATGGGATTAGGAAAACCGTGCTCCAACAGCGCAATACGAGTGTATCTTCTTATTTATACCTTACCTTGATTGCCTTAATAGGTTCCTGGACAGCAAAAATGAATCCAGAGAGTATACGAGAGAAAGGCAGATTTATTTTTACTTGCGAAGATCGAGAGAGGACAGTGAAGAGAACGCTAAGGAAAAATAACGTGTCCGGGCGGGACACTAGGCAGCAGAAGTCTAGCTAGAATTCTCAATGCGTAACTCCAGGTTGGTGTACGATTGTGTTTGTGGATGATCATATTGGGGTCCGGAGTTCGTGGTGGACGTCGAGATGGTAAAGGTGCTGGCTTGATCACACATCGAGGCACTTTCCTGTAGTGAGCGTATGGGTACCACTCAAACAATTCACCTTCTGCTGGTTTGTTTATATCTTCCATCACTTCTATTAATGCAACCATCATATTCAGTCTTGGCTAACAAACGTACTAATGACAGTAATTATCCTTGAACTTCTAAATGTTAAGCTTTTAAAAAATAAACGTCTGTATTACCATAATTTTGAGTTTTGCTTTTTCAAACATTGAATGTTGTCTAGTTACTTGCTAAGCAACGTCTTAATAATGCCAACAGTAGCATTACGCTGGTTCAAGTAGGCCTATACCTTATGAAAATAAGAAGCACGTTTTTTCCCATATGCGGCTAATTAGGTAGTATTTTACTGTGACAATACGAAAGATGCGGCAATATGAAGATAGTACAGCCAAGAATAGCCCGGGTTTCCATTTTAATTTCTCGCATATACGAAGTATAGAAAAAGTACTGTGATCGTGAGAAAATCGAAATCGAGATAACACCAGGAAAACATGTTTCACGATGCCTAGAAACCGAAAAAGTGTTTTTGGAATGACGCCTGTCTGTCTGTCTGTCTGTCCGTCCGTGTACACCTATAACAGCTCATTGTATTTACTTCATTTTTTTTTAATGAAGGGCTTTTCTAGAATTCTATCGAACCGCCCAGAGTTTGGCTTCTATAAATAAAATATTATGGGGACTTTTCATGAAAACTTTTTTCAAAATGTCGAATTTTGAAGAGATGGTTCTAATGATTTTATAAAAATTAAAATTTTGAAGATCTATCAATTATCGCCGTTTCTCTGTTAAAAAAAAAGTACTTAGAGGGTACTTCCTCGTGTCCATTTTTTTATTTTCCTAGGCTATCTCAATTACAGTAGGTGATACATAAAAACACAGCACAATAATTTGGAGTCGTAGAGGAAATTAAAATAAACATTTTTTTAAACATTTGTTTATAAGATTAATAGATACCAAGATAAACCCGAAATAAGAATTATTTAAATTAAGAATGTCAGAATATACATTGATTAAAATATGAATTATATTCTTTTTGTTTCCCATAGTAATAAGAAAACTATAATAAACTTAATTGTGAAATGTAATATACCTCAATCATTATGAACACAAACAAAGAGAGCGAGGTGGCCGAGGTAAGAAGACCTGGGTTCAAATCTCAAACCAAGTGGCCGGCCAATTTGACTTGGATTTTTCATTCGCAAAAATCTACTTAATTTTGAAGTTGCACATTTTGAATGGCACACACCTGTTTCTTCCGTCGACCTAAAAACCTCAGTAATTAAAATCTTAACACGACGTATAATGTACATATTTTGTACCGTTTATTAGGTAGATTTCGAAGAAAAATTTACCTATTGCAATCGATACCATGTCATGACTTTCGAAAAAATCTTTCATATCTTTACGTTTCATGCCTCCCTAAGTACGAAACCATCGCCCATTCAATATTTTTGTGTGTATATATCTTGTGTATGTATCTTTACAAGATAGCGGCCGTAATTTTGAAGACATTTGAACCAAATTTTATTGTTATTTCTAGGCCCAATAGTTCGGACAAGTTCGTTAATGAGCAAAATTGGCCCAAGGAGGGGGTCAGGGGAGGGAGTTGAAATTTTGAAAAATGTATATCTCGGCCCCTATGAAGTATAGAGGGAAACTTTGTTGGAATAAATTAGAGTACTTCCTATGGAGTTCACAGTGACACCAACGATTCGAGGGTTCTGGGGGTACAAGTGGGGTGGGGGGATGGAAATTCGAGATTTTTGAAACCACGTCTTGTGGGGTAAAGTTGAAAAGCTCTTGATGAGTACTCTGCAAATCAATAACTAGTTTCACGATAGTTCTCATATTATAAGGCGAGATTTGAATGTTTGAAAAAGTGCTCTATCCTCTATTTTGCAGTTATTATTGCGGGTTGCCAAGGCTAAAGAAGAAGAGTGCTGCGCAGCAACAATAAATTAAACCAAAAGCACTTCGAAATCTACCTCGGCCTATAGGCCTGCCTAAAGGGATTTTTTTACGTAGTGATATACTGCCCTCGCCCTTGCTCCATCGGCATAGTTTAGGCCTACTGTGAACCGTTTTGAACGAATCCAGTACAACTGCACAAACTTTTCAGGGTAGGCCTATTTTCTAAGTATGCTATGGAAAGTGTAAAATATTCCTACACCTTTTCTCTTATTCAACCTTCCACGTCGAATGACCGACACCACCACAAAAAATAACTTTTTTATTTATTTATGACGTGGCATAAATCATTAATGAAAAAGTGATTTAGGAATACAATAAATCGTCTTGCTCCTGCAGATTCTCTTCAACACGCAAGTATACGACTATATTTTATCGCACGTGGGGCCGGGACAAGATCGAAGCAGTAGTTTGAAAAAACAGTAACTGTAGCCAACCTGATTTATTGCAGAAAATTTGCAGTAAAGTACTGGGTTGAATGTGCGAAATTGTCCCTGAAGGGACAAGGCCTATCACCCGACTGCTGCATCATGGCAGATGGCAGGATTGGGGGCATGTGGTCAGCATGCCGACACCCACGGCCGTTTATGGTGGTTTTCATGACCGGAGCCGCTACTTCTCATTCAAGTAGTTCCTCAATTTGAATCACGAGGCTGAGTGCACCCCTACCAAACCTCCCTACCTCAGAAAAATCACAGGAGGTACCGGGGATCGAACTCGGGCCGACGGTAACCACAAGACCACGCCGGCGGTCAGGAAAAATACTACAAAATTATATTCTTACCGCTAATAAATATCTAATGGACATGGAAAACAAATAAATAAATCTTCCTAATTAAAACATTGATAAATAAGAATATATGTAACAAAAAGGGCCAAATTTATTGGGTTTCATAGATTTCGAAAATTACTTTGATGGCATAAATAGAGAACATTTATGATATAGGATGGAGACACTAGGAGTAAGTATTTAGTTTATAAGTTATTTTAAAGCAATTTATAGGACAGGATTTAGTATAACATTATCTTATTAGTTTCATTAGTTTCTAATTGCATCAGGAATAAAATCAGGTAAACTGATGTAACAAAGTGCCAGAATGCTTTTGTTTAATCAGTGATAATTGCAATTATGATATGCAGAAAATAAGTTTTTATTTTTTATTTAATTGATTTCCGAGTTAAGCTCCAGATTGATTCATTAAGTAGAGCTTACGGAAGAACAAAGGTCTAGTTTTAAAAAACAGATTAAAATCGTCCAGCATCAGCAGAACTATACAGAAATGTGATATCTTGACAATCGCACACTCACATAAAATTAAAAAATTAAATAAAAAATGTCGAAACGACCGGCTACCCGATTTGAACTAGGGACCTCGGGAATGAGAATCCAAGACGTTACCATCTCGGCCACCCTTCTCCGTTTAATGGTCTAGATTGATAAGCATATGTGAAAGAATATGTGGGTAGTGCTATTTGTCAAAGATAAATGTATTGCAACTTCCAAAGCCGTAAGCTTATCTGAACACTGTAAAACAATATGTTGTCATGAGAACTGATTTGCATTTGATAAATTCTAGAGTGATAAGGAACAAGCGAATAAGTCAAAATACCAAAGTTTCAGTAGTGACAAATAACGATTTATTTTCACAGCATTTTTACAATATTTAGACCAGTCCACCCATATATTTTTACATAGTATAAGATACTGTGTAAAAATATCTGGTGGACTGAACTAAATAGTGTAACAATGCTGAGGTGTAGGAAAAGATGGAAATCGCTGGGAGTGAGTTCCGGGCTATAGGGTGGATATTTAAACACCTCCTAGCAAGTCTCCTGCAGAAGTTCGACTGGGAGATGTTTAAACATTCACCCTAAAGTCCGGAACTCGCTCCCAGTGATTTCCATCGTTTCCTACACGTCACGAAATGACAAAGAATGACAGAGAGGCGGAGATGTTTGTTACACAGTGGTTCAAATCCCTGGCGGCAGACTTTTACGACACAGGTGTTCAAAAGTTGGTTCCACAGTACGACAAATGTTTCAGTTCCGGTGGCAATGTTGAAAAATAGCTAAACACTTGCTGTATCTGTTGGAATATATATGTCCATGAGATTGTGTTTTGTTTCTGTAATCGGCCCCAGGGATACTTACTTTATGGACACGCTCGTAAAAGAGGAGGCTGATGTTTTTCTTGGGAGTTTAATATTAGCTTAAGAGTGTTATAGTCCTTACCAGTAAGTTCTTTATACGAAGATATCAACATCTGCGTAATCGTATCATAACAATTCTAATGTTTACCTAATTTTACCGACAATAGTGTTAGGTGTTTGGATAACAAAGGAAATTAAATGAAACAAGCTATAGGCCTATGTCAGTCCGTTGTATTCATGTGAAGGTCAATGTTTAATCGCGCAATCTTGACAGCAATTGGTCACTTTGAAGCAATTCTAAAAGTGTTTCCAGTAACGCAAAGAAACAAGCCTAGAAATATGTGGCTAGTCCAATATACCCACATAATAAATTATAGGTCATAATTAGGGCCCGGATTTGAAGATATTAACCTATTTTCCCCCAACTTACTAATTAGAACATTTTAACATATTTCTCCGTTCCATGCCCCTTGTTTCCGAATATATAATTCTTATAGAACCTATAAAGGGCTAATTCGGACTGAAGGCCCTAAAAGGAGCTAAGGAGGACTTTTGCTGAAAAACTAGGGGCTAAAGAGCACTTTTCCATTTAATGCAAAGGAAAAAAAAAATGTGCATTTGTGCATTTTAAGAAAAGATATAATAAAAATAAATTTATACAACGCACTGAAATTAACAATGTATATATTGCTTTGTCGCTTGTTTTTGTAATTCGAAAATGTGCTGCCTCGCCATCGCAGGAAATGAAACTTGAGCTGTCTGCAATACTTAGAAATCTGCAACTAATCCATTGTCGTTTCAACTTTAAAATAACAAGTTGCCCGACCAAAGACAGATAAGTATATTAAAGCAACAAATTCGTGATACTGGAGTCTTTTTGTAGATTGGAAGCACTAACCTGAAAAAACCTTTTTCTTCTTATTTGTAGGTCTAAGGGTAGTTTATTTCGCCACACTTAAGGGCAATTATTTCACGAATGATCATACCCCTACTGCAATAAATTAGTATTCAACCCCTTGGAATCTAGCTCGCAAGGTTATGTTCAGTACAGCCGAAGATAGTCTATGCACAGGTGCCCAAAGTGTGGTCCGCGAACCTCTGGGGGACCACATACGATCAGGGGGTCCGCAGACACTTTTAAGGAAAACGTAAAGTACACCCATAATTGTTGGTTTTATGTTATATTCTATAATCTATGGGGAGTAATCATAGGAAAATGTTAATTCACTGTGAAGTGAAATGGATTTCCCGGGGGAGGTTACTGTTCAGGTAAGTTGAACTGACTGAATGATGAAGTCAAGTTCTTTTTATATGATTCCAAGTTCGAACTGAAAGACAGGTTTTATTGCTTTAATTGGATTTTGAAGCTATCATACTTTTTCTGACACCTTCAACCACCTGCAAGCTTGCAAGGCTATATTCCATAGGCTAATGCATGTCAGGGCCGCCACATGGGGGGGACTGCCGGACCCAAGGGACCCGGGCCCAGGCCCCAAAGGGGCCCGGCTCGGTTCTGGCGATGTGATATAAATTTATGGAAATTTCGGGTTGAAAACTGAAAAAGTTATTTTTTATTGTGTTTGGAAGTTATTATGTTTGTAACCTCTTTTAGCAAATAGGCCTACTTTTATTTTCATTTTGAACTATTGGTAGTCTATAATATAATACTAGTGTAATGTTCTATTTTTTTTTTTTCATTTTACGATATTTACAGTCCTTATTTACTTTATTCTTGGTTCCAGTAGACTAGTTCTTGAAATTGTTTTGATTGTAATAAAAACACAATACATTCATTTTAAAGCAGTGTCATGTTTTGTATTTAGACATTTCAACACAATGATTTATTAATCAGGATAAACATAATTTAGAACAAAAATGAATACAATTAAACCACCCCCGAACACAAGCTCTGCTTCTTCGGGTGGTGTATCAACTTTTTTGCACTCCTTAGCTAGTAAGTGTTTCTTACGACAGTTGTTTACATGGCTCGTAACTTGACATTACCACACGCAATCTTGTTGCTAGTGGCGACGGGCGGAAAGTGAATTGTTGCTAGGGGCGACGGGCGGAAAGTTACTTTACCGCCCGCAAATGCTTATTTGCGAGCAGAAATGACCAAGGCCTCCCCGCTTTATAAATATTCGGTTGCCATAAACAATAACAAATGCGAATCCCTTTCTGAAATAAGCACCATTCTTCAAGTCTGTATTTACATAATATTTTCAGGTAATATCACAATTAATATAATTAAATTGATATAAGTAACCGTCGTGCAAAAAATAGCATGCAACACACGGACCGTAAAGGCATTTACGGGTCTCGAAAACTTAAAAACCCTCGGCTGCGCCTCGGGTTTTCAATCTGTTTCCTCGACCCGTAAACGTGCCTTTCCGCCCTTGTGTCGCAATATACTAATGTATGTATTTTTCGTGTAATTTGGAACAATAAATTGTAAATTGTAAATGGCCTAGAAATAAAAAAAATGTTGGAAATATGGTTTCTGGTATCATTTGATAACTTACGATCAACGTAACATAAGTTTGGCCTGAGAAAACTATCCTTTTTTTTATTACATAAATCAGAAAGCTGAATAAGAATGGCCGGCGGTCAATGAGGGGCCCGCGACCAGTACGAAATAGTCCTGGGCCCGAACCCGAGATATGGCGGCCCTGATGCATGTTGTACATAACACCGAGGGGACGTTAAAGGAACTGAAGCTGTGGATTCAGAGATAAGACTGTGAAATATTCGAAAGGGACTTAATGTTGAAATTAACAAACATTAAACCCAGCACTGCTAACCTATTTGCTCATAACCAACTTCATTGCTTATATTAAAAATCAAACTGTATTTGCATTGGTACTGTAATTCTACCTTTTCAATTTGATATATTTTTTGGTATTATTATAAAACGTGGTCTTGTGGTTAGTGTCGCTGACTACGGATCCGTCGGCCCGGGTTCGATTCCCGGTACCTCCTCGGATTTTTCTGAGGAGGGAGGTTTGGTAGGGGTGCACTCAGCCTCGTGATTCAAATTGAGGAGCTACTTGATAGAGAAGTAGCGGCCCCGGTCATGGAAACCACCATTAACGGCCGTGGGTGTCAGCATGCTGACCACATGCCCCCCAATCCTGCCATCTGCCTATAGGTAGCGGTCGGGTGGTCGGCCTTGTTCCTTCGGGGATGTCGCGCCACGGAGTATTATTATAAAACATGTCTTTTAAATGTAATGCATTTTAATTAAAATATTAGTGTTTGCACATATTTATTGTTTAGTTCATGTCAAAAGTCAGAAGGGGTCCCTGAAATTTTCTTTTCTTTCAAGGTGTCCACAGACTGAAAAGTTTGGGAAGCACTGGTCTATAGCGTAAACCAGGCATATCAAACTGAGGTGCTCCGAGGGTCATTTGGGTTATGTTTGTTTAGTCGTTAGGGCCACAACTATTAAAAATTATTGCTGAATATTTTTACTAGTTGTGGTGTGTTATCTTTAAACTTGTGCGCACACGAATGCTTTAACGGCTAGTCACATTCATGAATGCAAGGCATGGAAGTAGTTTAACAAAAGAAAAGAAAACTAAATTTTAAACGGTAATATCCTTTTTTCGACAGCAACAATTACACTGCACAAAATGAACATTTATTTACGATTATTTTTGTGTTTTGTCCTGAGGTTGACACTTCTCTTTAATGGCAATTTTTGCTTCTTCTGACCGAAATGTCTGTTTAGTTTCGACCTTGGTCAGAGATGACATGACGTGTTGATCAGTTAAGGTATTATCAGGAAGGTATTTAAAAAAAAACAGGTATTATTTGTGAAGGCCGAAGGGCTGCACGTTCGCCATGCGTGGCATAATCGAACCTCCTGTAGTTAGTTCGGCGGGTCAGTTAGTGTCCGTTTGTGAGTGCATCATTGTCCTAGAGCAGCGTTTCTCAACCTATGGTCCGCAGACATAATTAATTTAAAAAAATATCATAAAGCAAGTGGGAAGTAAAGAAGTAAATATTTTTCACATAAAATGGACACTAGATTTCAAGGTTTTTTAAATCTTCGAAAATACAGATCATATTACAAGTTTCCTTACTTTTGCAGTTACGAACCATAGTTTCAAACCCCTGATGCACTGACGTCTATGGTTCCCTCTTTCATTCAAAACTTTGATAAGACTTTGTCGGAATTTGTTATTAGAGGCGCCATGCAGTTTTCAACAACCTATCTTTGTGAGAAGGGATTTTCATCGCTCGTTTAACTAAAACAAAATACAGAAACCGACTTAATGTATCTGCTGATCTTCGACTAAATTTGACTAATACTGAGCCAAATATCCAGGAACTCTGGAAGAGGCGACAAGCTCAACCGTCTCATTAAAAGTGAGTAATAACATAATTCCTAATTATATTATCAAATTGGCAATACTTATTAAAGTCTGTTCAAAATATAACTTTACTGTCAATAGTTTAATTCCAATTCAATAACTGTGTTTCCGTCGAATTAAAAAAATGTATTTCGTTATAACGACCTATAATTAATACCCTAAATATTAAGAATATAGGCCTACATATAGCCTACTTTTAAAAATGGGATGTAAAATTAGAGGTCCGTAATTTTTTTTAGACATTTTAGAGGTCCTCGGGTTCAAAAAGGTTGAGAAACGCTATCCTAAAGCACGGATTCTCAAACTGTGGGCAGGGGTTGCGGAACAATATCCGGGTGTGTTTTGTATTCTGATATGAGTGAAAGTGAACGTATGTTCAGATCTATATATAACAGCGCACATGTATGAATGGTCTACTGTATGTAACCTACAGCATGTAGTCACGATCGAAATATTTTGATATGTTATAGTTTTGAATGGGCAGAGATTGTTTGCTTGTGTTATTATTATGGGAATGGGTGCGTGTATCAGGGGTGGATCCAGAACTTAATGAAGGGGGGCCGGCATTAACAAAAGTTTGCAATTACTAGAGGTGTGGGGGGTATGGAATATCCCCAAAAAAGAGGGGGGTCCGTGAGTCCTCCCCTGGGAATTAAACCAAAAAATGAATTGCAAAATGTGTTTTTAGGTCCTCTGAGTCAGCGTTTCTCAGCCTATGGTCCGCGAAAATGGTACAGATAGTCCGCAGACATAATTTTAAAATATCATAAAGCAAGTGGAAAGTAAAAGTAAAATTTTTTCACATATTTCGTTATAATTAATACCCCAAATATTAAGAATATAGGCCTTTTAAAAGTGGGATGCAAAATTAGGGGTCCGTAAATTTTTTTAGACATTTTAGAGGTCCTCGGGTTCAAAAAGGTTGAGAAACGCTGCTCTAAGTGATTCCTTCAAATTTCTCAGCAGACTTCCTTTTTGCCCAGAGTTTTAGTTCTGTTGAGAAAATTGTCGGATTTACATATTACATAGAAATTAAAATCATGAAACAAATATCAAACTTGTTACCTCTTTAAGTGCTAGTCTGAAATAGTTCACGAGAAATCAATTAATCATATTTTATATCTTAATAACAATTAAAGATAAGGAATTCGAACTACTACCTTGGTGGGTTGTCACAACTAGCTCTACGCATTTGACACAAGGCGTCTAGAATATAAAATACTATTCAACTTGCATTTTACAATCCTTTTGTTCAAATAGGGCGAGTAAATAAATGCATTTTACAATCCTTTTGTTCAAATAGGGCGAGTAAATAAATGCTTTTATTTAATTTTTTTGTATTCATTTAAATTTGAATGTTATTTTGTTATACTTGTTATATTTGTATAATTACTTAAGACGAATAACAAATTAACAAGAAAAGCCAAGGGGAGGGCAGCCCTACGGCCCCTCCCCTGGATCCACCACTGCCGTGTCATTTTAACGTCGTTAATGTTAATGTTGTTAATGTTGTTTATTTACAACAATGCCACCGGATTGCTAGCCCACTTACACTGTAACATATAATAATAATAATAATAATAATAATAATAATAAAGTGTGTCAGTCTATGCAGCAGGAGAACTAGAGCTACGGAAGGATAAGGAATAGAAATAGATGATAGAGTTAGGTATAGGAATAGAGATAAAGATAGGGAAGGGCGAGGAATATATATAGGACTATAGCTAGGGAGAGGAAGAAAAACAGAAAGAGCAATAAAGATAGATGAGCTACATAGTTATAGAAACAGAGATAGAAAGATCCAAAGGAGAGAGAGAGAGAGAGAGAGAGAGAGACCACAAGAGAGATTCATTATCTGAAACGGAATGTACAATTTTTTATTGAATTACTTTTGAACTTATTTTTGGAATATGCTTATTTAAAAAAAAATGGAGGTGAAGATCCATTTCGCCTCGTGCAGACCTGACAAATTATGGCAAAACAAGTAGGCATACTTATAACAATTTGATTAGTTATCAATCCCACGTACAGTGAAATGCATTACTTACCGCTACATTATTCATTTCATGGTCATGCAGGTGTACATGAGAATGACAGAATTGACCAGGCCTTCGTACATAGTCACGTGGACAGTGTATTGTTCGGAGAAGAGAGAGCGAGAGAGTTCAGTGCAAACTGGTTAGTGATGTTAGGAGAGAGGAAGATCAGTTTTTCGCATACAATAGGCATGAGCTGATCTCAGCTAACTCATTCTCGCTTGTAAGATCGTTGCATTGTTTGTCCTAATCACTACTGTGTTATGATTGCCATCTTCCTGGATGGCCAAGGGCAAACTCTAACTCTCTCGGCAGACTGACTTAAAGTGAAGTCAGAGCAAGATGTTACTCCAGTGTCCAGGATTTATTCCAGCGAGGTGTCTACAGTTCCTGGCTGCATTATCAGGTGGGTTACGGATTGTTACTGAACACTGTAAGTTATTGACCTCTGTCCCAATTAACGGCACACTACATTACTCTTACGCAGAATATTATAGTATTCTTCTTGAGATAACTAAGAAATATACTCATAACCAAGGTTAGATTTGCACACAAATATACAAATGTTGTATATCAGTAGAGATCTATTAATTTGCAAATTGTGACAGTTAAAACATTTGTAATAACTAGGACCCAGATTAGAAGGTTTTAACATATTCTTTCCCCAGCTTCCGAATTAGTAAATATGACATACTTTTCCGTTTCATGCCCTTTGCTTCCGAATATATGAATCTTATAGAACCTAGAAAGGGCTAAATCGGACTGAAGGGCCTAAAAGGGGCTAAGGAGGACTTTTGCTGAAAAACTAGGGGCTAAAGAGGACTTTTGCTGAAAAACTAGGGGCTAAAGAGGACTTTTGCTGAAAAACTAGGGGCTAAAGAGGACTTTTGCAGAAAAACACGATTTTTAAATATATTTTCCAATTAATGCAAAGGAAAATAAATATGTGAATTTGTGAGTTTTAAGAAAGTGAATAATAAACTTATACATCACACTGAAATTAACAACGTATATATAACTTGTCTATGTAACTCGAAAATGTACAGTCTCGCCGTCGCAGGAAATGAAAGTTGAACCGTCCGCAATGCATTGAAATCTGCAACTAATCCATTGTCGTTTCAACTTTTTAAATACAAAATACAGAGAAATATATTAAAGGAACAAATTCGTGACACTCGAGTCTACATATTTTTATAGATCGGAAGTGAATTGAGTGGTGTATTGAATAATTGTAGGCCTATCATTAAAGGGTAAATATCTCAATTGTTGATGATATTTTTTGAGTGCCGATATAAGGAAATAGTTACTTGTTATTTTGTAAAAGGAACTAGAATAAATGTGTCAAAATTATAATACAATTTTCGGTGTTAATATTAGTGTACATTATATGTATTATTAAGACTGCTAAAATAGTTTGTTTGAAGCCTAAAAAGGACTATTCCACGAAAATAAAAGGCTAAAATACCTTTTATAAAAGCCTTAAAATCCGGGCCCTAGTAATAACTTACACAAATACAGAAAAATAAACAAAATTAAAATAAATTAGGCGCATATTAAAAACAATATAAATAAAAAAACACTTTAAAGGATGATACTAGTGTTAATTTAGCGTAGCCACTTTGATAAAAAGATGTGATGTATGGATTTTCTAATATATAAAGTCGAATGTGTGTTTGTGGGTATGTATGTATGTATGTATGTTTGTTCCTTATACAAATCTACATTTCTTTACCAATTTACACGGAATTTTGCACACATACCCAGTTAAGCCCGGAAAGTATAGCGGTCAACATTAAAATTGAAACAAATCAGTTCTTTCCTTGAAAATTATATAATTTCTGTGAACATTCTACTGAAAAAAATGAAATGTTGTTCAGTTCACATGGCAACAGTGAATTGTTTACTGTGATTACATAGGGCCTTGGCAACTATATAGCCTAATGCTAAAGTCGAATGTGTGTTTGTGGGTATGTATGTATGTATGTATGTTTGTTCCTTATACAAATCTACATTTCTTTACCAATTTACACGGAATTTTGCACACATACCCAGTTAAGCCCGGAAACTATAGCGGTCAACATTAAAATTGAAACAAATCAGTCCTTTCCTTGAAAATTATATAATTTCTGTGATTATTCTACTGAAAAAAATGAAATGTTGTTCAGTTCACATGGCAACAGTGAATTGTTTACTGTGATTACATAGGGCCTTGGCAACTATATAGCCTAATGCTGGACTTTAACGAATTATGATTCCATGTAATATATTGGCGAAAATAATTACTGAAAAATGAATTGCACGAAAATAAAGCACAGTGTGATGCAGTCACATAACTTTCTCTACCCTCGACATAAGAAATATTTTCTCACTTCACATTTTGATGTAGAATAAGAGGTCGTATTGCAGGAACAACTTAAGTGTGTGAGTATGCTATATCAGAAGTCGGTAAATAGTCAGTTATCCATAGCTGTAGGCTTTGTATTAGTTGAGATTTATCATAGGCCCTAAGCATGGGATGGAACATTTTGAGTCCTATACTCGCAGTATATTATGTCCCGGGTTTTAGGGGAGGAAAGTATGAAAGTGATACTGCATTTCTATTTTATTTCAGGCCCGAAACGGTTTAACATGAGAATGAGAAATAAAATTTTCCGTTAAGTCAATACAATCTTACGTAAATTATGTTTCTTCTTATTTCAACCCCTCCCAGGCATGATGAGTAGAAGCAACGGAATGCAGCATTCGACATCCTCTATGAACCATAAAAAGCCATATCTAGCGTTTTCTGAGGGAATAATCTGAGTGCCATATGTTGTTCTTCCTCATTTCGAATTCTACATACATTATTATATCAGGACCTAGAGTTTCAACATCGAAAGTCCTCCATAAGTTAATTTCAAATTACAAAATACAAAGCCCGGGCGACGCCGGGCCTTTTCAGCTAGTAGTATATATAAATCAAGAATACCCTAAATTATAACTGCGCAAAAGTTTATGTTTTTTGGACGCATGGAACAGATGGTGCTGACACGATTTTTAAACCTTATAGTGCGCTTCCAACTGCTAGTGCATGTAAACTTTGATCGCCTGTTTTCTTACTTTCTATTGGCATGTTATTTTGCAACATTCAATACCTACCATCTGTCACAAAAATAGAGATACAGCCGTGAATTCTTTTCACAACGTACTTTACAATTTGTGTAATAGAATTATTGATAAGATTTTTTGTAAAGACCTTAGTTCTTTTAAAATATATACATTCTGTAGTATTCGCCTTACATACTTCACGTTTTATACCGAGATAATTTGTTGAATTAAATATAGGCCTACCCCGTTTATTAAGTTATTTTTCAAGATACCTTCAAAATAGTCAGAATTGTTAAGACTACTTGGATTATTGTGGAATAATATTTTTTCGGATATAAGGGAGTTAACGTAATTTAAAAGACAGTATTTTAAAACAGATTATCTTAAATAATAATACAGTATAATTTACAAAGAATTAAATACATAATATATGAAGAATTTAAAATCCCTGTCAGTTTAACTTAGATAAAACTATTCACAAAAAATAAGTTGTACGGTTCTGGTATTATCTGATAAATAGAAATCTTTCCAGTGAATGTTCTTTAAATTCTTCGATGTTAAACATTCTCCAGTAAAAATAGCATTCGTTGGATAAAGATGTTTTTAAAGCTGACATAAATTCAAAATTTTACGAAGCTTACATTAACCTTCGTTAAAAAAAAAAATAAGTCCGTGTATAATTAAATTATTCAATAATTATGTACGAAGGAGAATCAAATGAAAACCGCATTAAATTTTTTCCCACTATTTTACTGCAGGAAGAATGTTTGCTTGTACATTCTTATTCTACATAGTCCCCTCCCAGTTCAATGCACTTATGCCATCAGATAGGAAGTGTTTCAATACCGCATGAGAAAAATTATTGAATTATTGAACTTCTGCCCTCCAAGGAGCTCCTTTAATGGACTAGAGATGTGGAAATCTGATGGTGCCAATCCTGGCAAATATGGCAAATGTGGGAGGAACTTGAAGCATATGTCATCGATGGTTTTCAAGGTTGCACGAGCAGAATGAGGACGGGCGTTATCATGTTGAAGCAAAACGCCTGCTCTCAGCAACCCCCTTCGCTTTGTCACCATCAGATTTCCAAATCTTTGGTCTGTCAAATGATCTCCTTGGAAAGCGAAGTTTAGATCTGATAAAGACATCCAATCGATGGTGCAGGAGTGACTGCAGCGTCAACCAAAATAATTTTTCTGATGCGGTATCGAAGCTCTTCCTATCCAATGGCGTCAGTGCATTGAACTGGAAGGGGACTGTGTAGAAAATAATGTACAAGCAAACGTTCTTCCTGCAGTAAAATAGTGGAAAAAATTCATTGCAGTTTTCATTTGATTCTCCCTCGTACATTGACGATATTTCAGTCTGAAATTCCTGTTAAACATGCAAACGTAAGTAGACAGTATAAGTTGGTTAAAATGTCATTTGAGCCTTAGTAAAAACGGAAGTTCAAAATAATGTTATTAAAATTCTATAAACAAAACGAGTTAAAATAATTATAGTAATAGTAATAGTAATAATAATAATAATAATAATAATAATAATAATAATAATAATTATTTCATCAGGCAAATGCCATCGGGGCAATAGTAAATCAAACCTGGGTTTTACGGGAAAGATCCACTTCGAGGTCTCATGCCAAGATACTACACATTTTATCCGAATATTCCCGAAACTGAAGCTATCTAAAAAGTCAACTTACATTACAAAAGCTTTTCACTTTAATTAAAACAGTTACATATGTAGAGTCCTTGAAATGTAAGGAAAATGGCTCCACTAGTTTTGTGCCAATTCTATGCTCTGATCAAGATCAGAACCCTCAAACCATTTAGCACAAGTCAAGTGTTTCTCAAATGACATATTATGTTAATTCTATCAATTCTATAAGAGTATTCGTTGGCCTACAGATAAATTAAATAAAGTGTGTTCATTCCTTAATAAGTGGTACTGGTCTAATTAATTTGATCACGTCCGTTCACATGTGTTCAACTTAGTTTTTAAAGTTCGTTCATTATTAATACACTACATGATTAAGCCCATTGCTTGGAATAAAATAAAATAAGATACGATTTGCTCAACTAAGATATATTTTTGTGATCTGTCGCCTAGGTCTTTCGGTGACTCTACATCAGTGGTTCCCAAACTTTTCAGTCCGCGGACCCCCTAAAAGAAAATTAAAATTTCGCGGCCCCCTCTGGGTTTTGAAATAAAAAACTAAATAAATACTTTTATTCAAATGTATTAAATTCAATAGACAAAATAACAATATCAATGGTAACAAACAGAGTTTGAACAGTGTGAACAGTGACCCTGCTTTTTATTAATTATCTCTGCAATGTTAGGTTTAATGTCTGATAATTTCAATATTAAGGCACTTTCAACTGCATGTTTATTTCTCAACTTTGATTTCAAGTATGTGAGGTGGAAGAATGCTGTTTCACATAGATAAGTAGTGGAGAACACAGTTAAGTACTTCAAAATTACGGGATATCCTATTTCTTCTTAAACCGCCTGCGGACCCCCTGAAACACCATCGCGGACCCCCATGGGTCCGCGGACCCCACTTTGAGAACCACTGCTCTACATCATCTTCAGGGCATCTTTTGCTGGTTTGGAGCTCCAATTATTAAAATAAAAACTGCATTTCGTCACCTTTATAAAATAAGATTTATAAAATCTTACAAAATCACTGTCACGGAATTATCTTCTGTGGCCTCTTCGCCGATTGTATCTTATTTATTTTATTACATTGATCGAGCTCAACGGTGTTTAACATGCATTTTAATAAAATGGGCTTGGAAAGTAACAATTTTCCTAATAAGTGAATTTTACCGATATAGTAGTAGAATTTTAAAACCGGAGTGTAAATAATTACATTGGAGTTCCGAAACATTATCGACGCGCTCACAACGCCACAATTTAGCGCTAGAGTAGGCCTACGTTGCATGGAGTCCATACCATGACTGCATAAAGCAAAACAAACAACCTTAACAGAATAGAAAATCGGGTGCGTGGAAAGCCACGCGACAGAAGTGAAACTTAGATTTTTTAATTTTTCGATTTGTTCAATTATGGATTATTGAATTTTTTAAATTTTGGATTGTTGGACTTTTTAAATTTTGGGTTTATGGACTTTCTTTATTTTTTATTTTTGAAGTTTGGATCTTTGAATTTTTTAATTTTGGATTTTTTCATTTTGAATTTTTGTTTTTTAAATTTTGGGATTTTTAAATTTTGGATCCTTGAATTTTTTAATTTTGGATTTTTTAATTTTTTAATTTAGGATTTTTAAATCTGGATCTTTGAATTTAATTTTTTAGATTTTTTAATTTTGGATTTTGGATTTTTTAATTTTGGTTTTTAGATTTTTTAAATTTTGGATTTTTTAAATTTTGGATTTTTTAATTTTGGATATTGATTTTTTAAATTTTGGGTTTTTTAATTTTTAAATTTTTTATTTCTTATAATGGTGAAGGGCTCACCACGCCACTAGCTCCAGGCAGTAATAGCTCCCCAATGAATGCCTGATACCTTTCCCCGCGCGCTTCTGTATTTTTTTATATTATTTTTGGATTTTTTAGTGTTGGATTTTTAGATTTTTTTATTTTGGCTTTTTTGGACTTTTTTAATTTTGGATTTTTGTTTTTTCTTTTTCAATTTTGGGTTTTTGGACTTTTTAAATTTAGGAATTTTGGATTTTTTATTTTTGAATTAGGATTTTTTAATTTTTAAAAATTTCATTGAGCTGATTGTTTTCTGTGCACTCCGTCACAGTCCCGCTACTTTCGTGACGAATTTGTTCGTAACGCAACTTTGGGTTAGCTCTCGATTTACTCCTAGCGCGCCTAAAGAAGTTTCACTTCAAAAATTATATTTCGACCGAACCGACTGTGCTATCAGGATGAGATTTTAGATTAACACTCCCCAGGTCATGAATGTATGGTGAAAATTTCATACATCTAGGTGAAAGGGTCTTCGGGGATTAAGTAAACATAGGTTAGGCCTAGTACACACATTTCATGGCACTTTTCAAATTGTACAGATAATAATATAATCAAATACTTACATTGTCTTCATAAGCAGGGTTCCCTTTGGGTGTTTACTCCGGACATCCGACGTAGCTTTGAATCAGGGGTGAGCTACGTCAAACATGGCCCCATGACTGCAGGTGACAGGAGGCTCTGTAAAAACACGCAGAAAGAAAAATTATAAAACTGACAAAACACTGTCTATACCGAAAGCACAATTAAATTTAAACCACAAAGCACAATTTAAACCAAAATTAAATTTTGATCGTACCGAGCGGAGAACGTATGATAAGTTTCATACCTCCAGGTCAAAGGGTCTAGGAGTAGTTGAGCGTACTTAGATACATTTTAGGGCTAATTTAATACAGTAAGGGCCAGTTGTATAAACATGTAAACTGTAGTTATCATGCAAAATTAACTTTCAGTTACATTTAACTACCTTTTTTTGTTGTATAAACATTAATCCAAGTTTATCTCATCTTAACCAACATTTTAATATAACTGGTGAATTTTTGCAAGTTAAAACATTAACTGATGATTTGGAAATTTTAAATACATTTCAAACAGTGAAAAAGACACTAGAAATCCATTTTATAAGTACAGTGTGAGTTATTATTATTTTCATATCATTTAGATTCAGTTTGCTTTCATTTTGTCTAATGACATTAAAAATACAGACACCGGTATTTGTTGGCTTTGTTGTTGGTTATGGTAGCCCCACATTACAAAATAGCAACATTTATTTCTAGATTTCTGATTATTCTGATACCCCATCTGGTGATGCAATGAAAACCCATCATGTATCTCTTGAATGTCATAATCTTTTATTAGTACTGCATGACATGCTACCAAAATTTGGGCAGAACAACTAGACAGAGGTTATGTCTCCTTCCCATTACAATCAAGTACAAAGCAAATTCATGATATGTTTATGATATTCAGGGTCACCCCTGAGGTCCTTTGCGAATTATTGTGATTGGAAGCTTACAAATAGTTACTGAGGCCAAAGGAACAGCCAGTAGAACCATTCATAAATTGACAAGGGAAAATTATACTTTAAGGCCTCGGTTTATTTCAATTCCAACTAAGGACAGTGTTTTAAGAAAACAATATTAGATATCTACAATATTTGTAACATTCCAGGCATTATAGGTACTGTAGGTTGCGTTTACACACCTAAACACCTCTATAGAAAGGTTAAAGCAGTTTGAAGCAAAAATATACATGGCCTCAATGAAATTATTTTTTAAAAAATAATAAAAAAAACTAATCTTTATTAAGCAATTGAAATAAATACCAAAGACATGTGTAACATGGTGCTTTGTCTTTAATTAAACAACTAAAATCAAAGACCAAAGATATAAGCATAATACTCCCTGCAAATTTCCCTCAACTTTTGCACTGTTGCCAGATGTTTTATTATTTTCTCCAGTTATTTAAAACTGTGAGTTACACAATCTACGGTTATTTTTATACAACATAAGTAGCTAGGTATTTTCAAACTTTCAGTTAAAAACAACCATCAGTTTGTGAGTTTAATACAACTGGCCCTAAGTATAGTATAGATAGATAGATTTTTTCCTTTTTTGTTATTCTTTCCCTCTTTTTAGAAGCTTAAGAATCTTGTTTCTAACTCTAGTCTTGTCTGAAAGTTTTGATTATTTCAAACTTTGTACAAGCCAGTTAAAATGTGCTTTGAATTTTTCCTGGTGCTAGTAATACAGGATATTTTCCCGGGCTACTAACCAGGTGGTTGACAATGGAGCCTCAGATTGGTTTCGAAACGTCGGAATTAATCCAATTCACCACCTGGTTAGTAGCCCGGGAAAATATCCTACATAAGCCAGTTAAAAGTTATCTTCATAACTAACTATTAAGTATAATTGCTTCTTTTCGAACACAAGTGTAAGTTACGAATGACAGTTTTTAAACTTATATATTAGTGTTAAATCAGGGGCACCGTTGCTTCATGACTCACCCCCCCCCCCTCATTTTTATAAAAAGTAACCCAACATCGTATCACACTGACTTTATGAAAAGTAACCCTCCTTACAAATACTTAACTTACTCAATGGCAATAGACAATTCTTAAGCAAGCTAAAGGAATATTATTTTTTTTATGGAACCCGAAGGTCCATTTGCCGCTCTTACCTGAGCCCGCCATTCAACCCTATTCTGCTAACTCCACCCAACCATCCCTCTCATATCCTACTTCTCTTAAATCAATCCTAATATTGTCCTCCCACCTACCTCTAGGTCTTCCAAGTGGTCTCCCAGTAAATACTTCTGAGAGATGACTTTCCTCCCCCGTACCAACATGTCTATCCTATTTCATCCTCCGTGATTGAATTATCCTTACTATATTCGGTGAAGAGTACTGGTTATGAAGCACGTCATTATGGAGTTTTCTCCAGCCCCATTTTCATCTTCCTTAGGTCCAAATATTTTCCAAAGCACCCCGTTTTCGAATACTTTCAGATTATGTACTTCCCGAAAAGTAAGGACCATATTTCATATCCATATAATGCAACTGGCAGGATAATTGTTTTATATATTTTTTAGTTTTTATATTTCTGGGCAGGAAACGAGAAGATAAAAGTTTCCAAACTGCACAAAAACAAGCATTTCCTGATTTCAGTTGACACCGAGAGTGGCAATGAACCTCCGGTTCCATAAAATAGATAACATCCCTTTAACTAGCATGGATATTAGCCGAGGTAACTAAGGGTACGCGCAAGACTCTAGGCAGACGTCGCATCGCTGTTTGCCCGCTGCTCCGATAGATGGCTTTCAATTTAGAATCTCTTATTTAACTTATTTAACTAATGTGACATATGTGATGAAGCTTCCTGTAATGAGTTTAAATTCATAAACTCATTCCCATTGTCTTCTGTGTCTTCAAAACCTTATGAATGAGAATATAATAACAAAGAAATGAAAATATAAAAGGAGATAATTCAGAAACTTAATCCATAACATGCGACCTGCCAGATAGCGACCAGGCTGCGTCTTGCGCATACACACTTCATGCCCGGCGCCTGGCTCAACAGTGTAGCGACCAGGAAGGGGACCAACCAAGCTGCGTCTTCTTCGTACCCTTAGGCATCTGCTTTGAAACCATATTGCAAGATGCCGTGGATTTGAGTCCCGCCGCGGCAAGGGTGTTTGTGTGCATTAATAAGAACAACAGACAACAAGACAATCAGAAAATTACAGAAAATGATTTCGAAAAATTGCCAATGTCCGGATAAAATTAAAGAAAAATGAGACCGTCTGTCTATCCCTTTTTTATCTTCATGACACAAATGTTTATCATATTCTTGTTGCTTGAAACTGAAAGAGCAGTAGATTATTTTAAATTTGATTCATAAATGGAAGGCTAAGGATTGTTTAAGTTGAATAGGTTATTGCCGTAAACTCGTATGAAAGCTTACTGCTTCATACTTGCTTGTCCATTATGTCCATTCGGCTTACTTTGTTGCGTGTGTTGTCAGATTATTTATTTAGTTCAAACCTTTCAAATTCACACAGACTGACAAATAACACATAGCTTCGTTAATGCTTCTTAGAATTATCTTGAAACCGTATCAACGTCCATTTGATAGTAATGCATGTGCTAGTTAGCCTTCAGAGCTTCAATAACCCTGCAATACCGTCTACCATTGAATCTACAGCTATTTCAAAATAGTTTAGACTTATGACTCAAGTGAGTTAGCAATAGATAAAAGTACTGTTTGCCACCAAGGGAAAATGTTCGATGTTACGGAATCACATTACACAATAATGTTAGGACAAAATGTAATGTACAAATATTTACATATGACTGTCTACAAGTCAATACAAAACCATAGTGTTATCTAATCTTCTCATTTAGAATAGCCTTTCTTAGACTACAGCAAAAACACATAATTAAGAGATTATGGAAATATTTTCTATTTATAAACTAAGGAGGGAATTGTATCTTTCTACAAACAGGTTTTTAAAATTCATATGAAAAGAAGCTATTAATAATTCAAACCAAACAATGGATATTGTTCTAGTATCAATGGCCCACATAAACAAAAGAGTAACTTATTATCGCTTACGTGAATAATTATGTCACATGTGTTGAACAATATAACTTAACCACCCACAGGTTTATCGAAAAAATAACTTTTTTTTTCATTAAATAGTAAGTCTACTTACGATTGCGTTCACACCTATAAATACAGATCGGGAAATAGGCACAAAAAGGACCCTAAAATATTGTAAATAAGCCCTCAAATAGGCACATTAAAATTAATTTCGAGTGTCTCAAAATGAATATCCACATTTTATGGTAATGTAGGACTACGGAGAGCGCAGCATTTTCGGAGGGAGGATATGTTTTTATTTTTAAATACTTGCTCGGCACCAAACCTTTAACAAGCTTTAAATAATCCTGAGAACGCATACAGTATACAAAAAATAAAAACGGTATTATGGACATAATTTGCATAAAATACCGGTCTTTGTGTGTTTTTTTCCTTTGTTTTTTTGTTTATCAGTAAGCTCCATTACAGTATAGCGTGCATGGGAATCCGGGAAAAACATACCCTACAATAACAAGTGATAGTACCACACATTCACTGATTCACTGAAATAGCAGTTACTTGTTATTTATCTTGTTCTAATGCAATGTAATACTGGATTAGACAATTAGAAGATAGACAATATACTGCATAAGTAAACAGGATAAAATAAGCAACATTACCTCTGCTGTACACAACCCTAATAGGCCGAAATTAACTTTATTAGGTAATTTTAAAGATACATGTAACAAGAAAATATAAGCTAACCATTTTGCTTAATGTCTGGTCTCCATTTAAAATAGTAATTTACTATAGGCTCTATATTATTTTATATTGACATACCCCTTTATCGATGCGAAAACTGAATCAATACGTATGAATGGGATATCAATCGAAATATTATTCCACTTCAGAATGGCAAACTTATATACAGTAACTTGCGCTGTTGTGTTTTATTAAACACATATTACCACTTTATTTATTACTTTTTTTTATTACCGGAGCCTTTTTTGTAGAAAATTTAATTTTAAATACTGCAAGTGGTCTTCGAATTGGATTTTGGCAATAGTTTATTCTTAGTCAAGTTGAACATCACCAAGGCATATAATCAGATTGTACTTGCAAGCTATTAAAATGGTCATCATCTTAAACTGTGAAACATTTCTAAACGGCTATAGACCTATGTTCTTTGCAGGTATAAAAACTATGCCATGCAAAATTTTAATTCTGTCAGTTGAAGAGTTTTTGCGCAAAAGAGTAACAGACTCTAGATACCACAAGATTTTTATAATAGAACGGTGTAGATTGATATTTCTGAATAAAGAGGGCTTTGTCACTATAAGCTACTTAAGTTAAGTCATATGTTTACTGACAGAATTCCACGGTTAGCATATTAGTATATAGATAGCGAAGGCTCTGTTAATTCAGTAACGGTATTCAGTTCCTCAGGAATGTATGGCTATGACAAATTGCTTTAATGAATCGCATAATTATGATATGATGAAAATCATAAATCTGTACAACTGAACACTGACTGTTTATTAAATCACACGGTGGCTCAGAGCCCCTTCAACACGAGGCACCATGGCGTTTTCATCTGGTGGCCCTACCATGGTGGCCTCGTGTAAATGGGCTCTTAAAATGAGGCTGGGGAGGTGCAGCATGCAGAGAGGGGTCAGCGAGCCCCTGCCCTGGGTAATAGAAGTAATTAGCCGACGTCTCTGTGACTGTAACCCGTTCTTGATTTATTCTTTAGTAAAAACTAGCGCTAATTAGTTACTTACAAAGAACTACGAAATCAAAGTCTTCAGAGTTCCTGTCCTTTATGCACTCCATTCACGTTTGAAACTTATCTGCTACAATTCTTAAACATCAACAGCCTTACTAATAAAAGCTGCTTATATCTGCGTTGAACGGTTGTCTGGTTGTTCATCGTGCAAGTTCTACATAAGCCGTATTACCAATAAACGTAGTGTAACTGCCGAGGTTTACACCGGGTTTGTACGTGCACGTCATCAAACACGTCACGCTTTTCATGACGTTACTAGCCTCTGGCTATGAAGGACTGCTGAAAGCCATCTATCGGAGCAGCGGGCAAACAGCGATGCGTCGTCTGCCTAGTTTCAGTATTTCATTATATTGTTTTCAGAAAGCTATAATCATGGGTACAAGTATGGAAATGTGTCCCGCAAACAAGGAACAATGTTTATAATTCCGCAAAAGCAGCTCAGAATATGCGTAGCCTCAAAATCCAATCTCAGACATCTACGAAACGACCGGCTGTTACGGATATCGGCCATCTTGATTATTTACGTCAAGTTTATACAAGCGTTGCACACATTCAGCCTTATGCAAGGATTATTAGTACACTTTTTCTCCTCAGCGGTGTATATTTCTGGTATAAATGTTACAACTGGATTATTAGTAAGACTGCAAATCTATAGCGAAACCAGGCTTTCACTAAATGCTATAATGAAATCGGAAGACGGAGTAGTCTAAGTCATGAAACTAGAGGTAGCTGCTATCTACACATGATATTACAACAGCGAAATACCTACTGAGCATTCACATGCCCAAGAGTTCGATAAAAGAATCGGTGAGAATTGCTACGTAGTAGAGAATGTAATCTTGACTGTTCAAAGTCTATTGTATACAACTAAGATAAGCATGTAAGTTCTATGATTTTCTTCAAATCAAGTAGTAAATCTTTATATCGCATTATTTTCCAATAATTTATTAAAAAGAAAATACGGGAACCAGCAAACTCCTAATACCGTACTGTGAATATTTTGTTTGATTAATCATTAGCTTTAGAAAATCAAATTAGTTACGAGAAAGAGTACTGTTATCTTTAAGATAATAGATTCAAAGCATCCCTACCTCCCGTAGAAATAACGATATTTCATCTTTTGCTCATAAAATAAATGTACAATAGGTCTAATAGAGTGAAACCTCCTTACAGCGATATTTGTGGGGCCTAGCAGATTATATGGTTATACGAGAGTTATTGTTATATTGAGGGACGATATCAAACTTGTAGAGGGTGGGGTGAAATTCAGCACATAGCTAAGGAAAATCATTTTCTTGACAGGGTGTTTTATCTAAACACGTTGTGCACTTTGAAGTATACTGAACATTCTCAAAGTATGTTTTTGCACTCGTAAGAGGGGGTTTTACCTTATATAACCCTATTTCCCATCCCTGTTGAACCTTTGCCTTCTGGAATTTCTAAGAAAAGTAACAGTTATCAATCCTGGGGGAAGCTAGGAAGGACACTACCAGCTACCATCCACAGAGGGAAGTTACTGTTTTGCAGTAACGATTGAATCTCGAAATATTGTTGAAAGTGGGTGTTTCCAAAATAGCTTCATCGCTGTACCGAATTACATTTAACATTATTAGGATATGAAATTTTCCAAGACCAAAGGAAAATATCGATAAATGCGGGTTCATCGATATATCGATCTACGTTATACAGATGTTTGACTGACTGACTGACTGACTGACTGACTGCAGACTGACTGTTTCATCATCGCCGAACCGAAACCATGAAGCTGTAAATATGAAATTTGGTCGATAGTTTATTTCATAAAGCACAGACTCACTCACTACACTAGGGTTCGAATTAACATGGAGGACGGGGGATTTCCCCCTGTAGTAAAAAAAAATTCCCCGGCTCGTCAAATAGAAATTCCTTCCTTGCCCGGGATTCACTTTTCTACATTTCAGTGACGAACAGTTTTAAATTCCAACGCAATTACCGGAAACATTCACTTAAATATGTTTCTTCATAAAGCCGTTTTTTAACGTAACGGTATCACCAGCACAACGAGTAGAAACAAAATTTATCTAACAAGCATTTGACGTGCACTGTGTAACAGAAGCGCAACATTAGACATTAAATAATATTTATGTATGTCCATTCAAAAAATTTTCAGCTTCTGGTATTACTACATTTATTTGTATATGAGGTTAAATAAAATTATGTTAGTGCATCGGACCCACATTGAATAACCCCCTCGTCAAAATGTTTGATTCGAACCCTGCAGTTCACTACTATAATAAGATCACGCTAATACTAAACAGTTGTTGTCTAGAACATCCGGAAACCTCTTTTTTTAATTGCAGCAAAGTAAGTACGATAAAGTCGTCGAGAAACTCTAGAGTCATAAGTAGGGGGCGGATTTCTATGACCTAAAAAATAGGAGATATGCATGCATTTATGACCTAAAAAACATTAAAATATGACCAATAACTTAAAATTTAAAATATGACTTTACCACTTACAAACTATGTATGTAAACTATGTATAATTTTAAAAAGTTTCATTACAATTCATTTCATTAAAATATAATGTTAATTATTTAAAATATCTGTAAATTCTCAAAACGTATCAGTATAATGCAAAATTTACAAAATATGATATGAAACTTCAAAATTTCTTTAATATGCACACAAATATGCCGAAAATATGACCTATATATGCATATTCATACTAAATATGCTACAATAGTTGAAAATTTCCTAAATATGCAGTTATATGCACAATAAAAGCCGTTCCATTTTCACCAGGATGCTTGGAATCGGGTTTAAATTAGTCGGAAACCTGAAATAATGCAAAGGGGAAAAATATGACATGTCATAGAAATCCGCCTCCTAGTCATAAGTCATTACCGACCTTCTTACATAATTATTTTTCTAGTCCCAAAACTTGCATTTCTGTTGAAAACGTGACATCGAATTTTAGACTTCAGGGCAATACTTCCTCTACCAAAAGAATAGAAAATAACATTAAGGCATCCAGTAAAACTATTACTGTATTCCTTCTGAAAACTTTATATGGAATTTCAGGCTGGAACACAATATTACTTTACAGGTAAAAATGTTACTGATCACAACACTAGGCTTAAGTGTGCGTGAGAGAAAGAAAAATAGAGAGATAGAGAGAAAGAGAGGGTGAAAGAGAAAAAGAAAGGTAATAGACACAAGACAAACATCCGAACAGGCAAGTACGCAGAGAGAAAGAGAGAGAGAGAGAGAATCTAAGAGGAAGTAAGGCTCTTTTCACACTGGGTCACTTGTGACGGTCACCGCTAGTATTGCCAATAGTAACTACACGATAAAAAAGAATTCGTAATCGCTTTTGACACCTCAAATGGCAGGTTGACATTCCACCTCACTTATAAAATCTTCAGTATTAATCAAATCTAAACTCATGGCTGGATAACTAGTTTCGCTGAGCTCGATTATACAACTGAATTATGTATATACAACTAGGTTGGTAATAATTAAATGCACAAGTGACCCAGTGTGAATGCTCCCATTTAAACCAATGCTTCTTCGCCGGTGGTTGGTCACCGGTGACGGTCACAAGTGTTCGGAGGAGACACTGCGCGTCACTTGTGTTTGGGTGGGTCACCGCGGTGACCCAGTGTGAATACTCCCATTTAAACCAATGCTTCTTCGCCGGTGACTGTCACCGATGACCGTCACAAGTGACCCAGTGTGAAAAGAGCCTAAAAGAAGCATTCTATCCTACAATACTTTGGCACTCTTAAGCGGTACTGGACATCAGTAATCCCACTAAATACAAAATAAATACTGAAAACGGAAAGTAGATTGTAACTTGGACTAAAAGAGTTGGCGGTTGATACCTGTATAAATGTGGCGAGAATTATTGCGATAAAATCACGTGTGGAAGTCACGTGTAGTCAACGAGAAGTAAATCATTGTCAAGTCACGAAACAAGCCATGCTTCACAGCACAACAATGAATAGTCAACAATTTGTGGAAACTACAAAGAGAATATCAGCGTTTGTCAAGGCTACAATTTCAATGGTTTTGATAAAGTAATTACAGGTACCTTTTATTTAGTCACATAGGGACTTCAGTTTTTTCTTAGCTTCACTCTTTTAGTACGGTACCTTCCTAGAAATGAAGCAGATAGCTCTTCGTTACTGTCACTGTTGTTTAGTCCAATGCTTCTTTCCAATAAAACTAAGGAATAGCTTAGTATGGTTCTCTCATTTCCATCATCCCCATTCGGCGAGTCAAACGTCAGCATTTCTTTTTACGGTCTGTCGAATTATATTATTGTTTATTGAGGGAAAACAGTCGTTTGAACTCTCAAATCCAAGCATATGGCAGACTCTGTTGCCAAGTCAATCTAATAACAATAGTAATATAATACAACATTTCGGCGTTTCTTTGAATCTCGTTTCCGACTGAGACATGACAACACTTCAACACGCTGCTATTAACGGGTGTGTCCTTCTTGCATTAAACAAACTACATTTCAAAGACAGCACCTCTAAGGGCGATGATAGTGAGACGACTATAAAGGGTAGGGTAATCATATTTCTGATTTCCCAAACCGAGATACGGTTCTTCGACGTGGCCTTTTCTACACATGCAATTAATGCTAAGTTAATTTTACGGTTTAAAAAAGCAACAATTTGGAAATGTAGTTTACATGAAAAAAGAAATGGCATCTAATCCAACTTACGCAACTTCACCTTTCTTTCGTACGAGGGTAGTCCAGAAAGCAAAGAACGATTGCGCATCACGCTCGGCGCCAGTCGCCCACCACCACGATCGCAGGCGCGCTAGTTAGCTCCTTACCCACCTCAGTGTGAGTCAAGTTTCGTTGCTGTGAGGTCACGTCTGTCTGTTCTACAACGTATCCAAATGGCGGTGCCAATTGAAAATCCCGCCAAATGTGAAGTGCGTAGTGTTATTGAATGCACAACATGTTCGGCCAATCGAAATTTATAGACAAATAACGCAAGTGTATGGTGATAATGCAACGAACGATAATTCAGGGAGAAAATTATGCATAATGTTTATTCAAGGAAGAACCAGTATGCACGATGAAGACCGGAATGGGAGAACATCACTCGTTAGCAAATGTTGACAGCAAAATAATGTTGATGCTTTTCACTTTGGACACATTACATGAACTTCCGAAACTAAAGGACTTTGTGGGCGGAAAAGAGTTCCCATCCGATTAAGCGCCAGTGGCATCCTGGCTCAGGTCTTTGGGGGTAGAAGAGTATAAAATGGGCATTGAAAAACTGGTTTCGCGTTATAATAAATGCCTTGACAGCAATGGCGATTAGGTTGAGAAATGGAGTAAGGTACTGTATCTTTGTAAATAAAGTTTTGTGTTGATATCTCTCGTTATTATTTAGCTATGCCAAAAGTCCTATACTTTCTGGACGACCGTCGTACCATTCATATTTTTCATTACAAACAATTTTCTTTGGAAATTTTGTATCAGTTTTGATGCTTTCAAAAAAATTCAGGGCAGGTTAAATTTATATTGGTCTTGCAAAACAGAAGACATTTGACATCAGTTTCAATGAGACGATTTCTCTCGTCAGACCACACATCTGTCGTAACTAAAACAGTCTCTCTCTGCAGATGCAGAAGACCCTGATAGAGTGAACAATTCCAGCAATTTAGATAGATTGCTCTCTGCCAACATTCAAGCTATTTACAAGCTAAATGGTTGTTACTATAAAATAATATCATATAGACTAGACTAGGCTAGACTGCCTAGACACCAACATTACATTTGCAAATACTGAAATACTGCAATAAAAAAGACCTCCGTAAACTGGTTCACATTGTAAACCGGCGGGATACCGGGACCAGAGCCTTCAAAAACGATCTGTCCCGGACAAAACGGGACATGTGGTAACCCCACTAAAGGGTCATATTGCCTCCCCCAATGCGAGCAAGGCTAGTAATTTTAGAGGCTATGTTTTCAGTTTTGATAGACCAAAGACTTAAGGGTTGTGAATTAATTCATTTTTGTTTTTGTCACAGGTCTTATTTACAATGTAATACACTCTTGTAATACCGTATATGCGTATGCATATCCTACGCACTGGGGTATTTGTTCACATTAATGTAGCATACAATCCTTGAGAAGTTATGGAGTTCGGTTTAGCATTGTATTATAAGTTTAGATTAACACATAACATGATTTATTAAGTCCATTGTTTAAGAGTTGGTTTTACCAGTAATATTTCTTTGCGGTTTATATGAGTAAGTTAAGTGATACGGAAGAAGCCATACATGAATAATGGAACAGTCATTTGCACGGATTCTGAAGAGATGACGCCATATTTTTCTTATGTGAGCATTCTACATTCGATATTAACTTTTAAGTACAAGCACCTATATATTTAACACAAGTACACGCGTGGTGTATTTCATACACGCTGGGCCGTGCTGGTCAGGGGGACATGTCCCCCGAAAATGTTACGGTATTTGTAACTAAATTACTGTATGCAAAAAAGAGATTAATAATTTTTAAATGGTACTAGTATTTCTCTTTACCTTCTCAATTGACTCTTACTTAATATATATATATATATATATATATATATATATATATATATATATATATATATATATATATGAATTAGCCTAAATTAGTGTGCAATTTTCTGTGGACTGCGAAAACGGAGTCCTTGAAAGGGAGAAAGTGTATGCTGTACATAGTGCAACATAAATAAAATCAGGTAAACTGATGTAACAAAGTGCCAGTATGTTTTTGTTTAATCAGTTATGATATGCAGAATACAAAAAAAAAAGAAGAAAAAAAGACAAATTGGCCGGTTTCGGGATTTGAAACATGGAACTCCAAGACGTTACCATCTCGGCCACCTGGGTCAGTTTAACGTTCTAGTTGGATAAGCGCATGTAAAGCAATAGTGTTATTTGTCATAGCTAACTGTATTTTAATTGCCAAAGCCTTATAAGATCACAGTAAAACAATAGGCTATGTTTTTTAGATTTTATTGCTAGGCTATGCTTTTTAGATTTTATTGTGTATTTATTATAATAAAATAAAATAAACAGGTACAAAAAACTGTCTAGAAATTCTCCGTCAGCATCCTATTATTGCAATATCAATATAAAATATACTAGTGCTTGAAGGTGGAAAATAATTCACAATTAAAATCGTATTACCAGCACTAGAGGAACAAAATGAAATTTATCAATGAATAGGCTATGTTGTCATGATAACTGATGTGCATTTCACAAATTCTTTCGAATACGTATATTACCATAAAATAGGCACTAAGTTGAGCATTACTCCGAAACAGGTTAACCGATTTTATCCAATATCAATAGACGTCTTCCCATGGACATTATAAATGTGTATACCAAGTTTCATAAAAATCCGGTAAAGCCTATTTGAGTTACCGCGTCTTTAAAATAGACACTAAATTGGGTTTTACTCCGGTACCAGTCTACCGATTTCGTCCAATATCAGTAGACGTCTTCCCATATACATTATAAATGGGTATACAAAGTTTCAGGAAAATCCAATAAAGCATATTTGAGTAATCGCAACTTCTTGTTTATTAACATAAAAAGGCACTAAATTGGGCATTATTCCGGTTCTGGCCAACCGATTTGGTCGAATATCAATAGACATCTTCCCATGGACATTATAAATGCGTATACGAAGTTTCATAAAAATCCGATAAAGCGTATTTGAGTTATTGCGCCTTTAAAATAGACACTAAATTGGATTTTACTCCGGTACCGGTCAACAGATTAGGTTCAAATTCAATAGGATACTTTTCATGGGCGTCATAAATGCGTATACCAAGTTTCATGGAAATCCGATACAGCGTATTTGAGCTATGTGCGCCTTTCTAATATAATCTATTAAAATAGGCACTAAATTGGTCATTACTCCGGTACCGGTGAACCGATTTGGTTCAATATCAATAGGGTTCTTCCTATGGACATTATAAATGTGTTTTCCAAGTTTCATAAAAATCCGAAAAAGCGTATTTGAGTTATGGTGCGTACAGACACACGACAGACGGGCAGACAGACGGAGATACATTTTTCGTCCCCCACACAATCTCATAAAGTACCATACTGGCACTTAATAACTCACCACGAGTATAAAGTTTTAATTTATTGGCCCTACTATTTTATTTAAAACTTTTTATGTAAAATAGCAAAAGTTTATTCGCTTTTTCCAATTACAAAATTATTGTAGTTGGTTTGTAATAGGAACTTAATCAGTAAAGTATTTAGTCTATTTTAAATTCAAATTAATGGTCGGACACTCGAAATTTGATACAGTACAGTACTCAGCAGAAGGCGAGCAGCAGGAATGCATTTCGCAGTGCTATAAGCGTAACATTATACCCCTTCTTCAGGCCCCGCTCGCCATCTCTAGATCTCGGTATTGTACAAGGATACCAGAGGTGCCGACTTGAAAATATGGTTGGGGGAGGTGGGCAAGAATTGGATTTTTAGCAGTTATACATAGGCCTCATATGATAACTTAAATACTGGGGGGGGGGAGAAAGTATTTTGTACTTTGTCCCCCCCCCAAGTCAGCGCCTATGGAGACAGACATAACATTTCAGTTATAAGGTTTCAGGAGTTCCAAGTCTTTAGAGAATTTCAAATTTCGAAATCGAGCTTTAATAACTGAGAATACAGGATTCGATCCATCTCTAATTCAAATACATCATGATTTGAACATGGTAAGTTTAATTTTAAATAAATTGTAATCGTTTCATTTGTTGGTTACTGAACGTTTCATAATTGTTGTACAAAAATATTATTAAGTACCATAAAAGCTTCATCCCCGTAATTCCGTGTGGGGGGGGGGTGTGTTTAGATATTACTCAGATGCCAGACTAACCCTCCCCAATGTGTGGGGCCCTCTTGAGCCGTACATCCACCGCCCTCGGATAGGGTCCAGCACGGGCCTGCATACACCTCACATAGAAGTGACCAAAACGAAAAACGATAGGGGATTCCCGCAATTTATGACACATACATTTACTGTAAACAGAAGCTGTTCTTTTCTATACATACAGTCTTTCCGATGCTTCTAGTTTCTTCTAGCGTTTTCTTTATTTAAAGTTGCCATTGAATTTTCAGTATCAACTGTGTTCCACACCAGATCTGGGTGAGTCAATCTCTTATTCGTTTGATTTGAAGTCCGAATATAAGCTTTAGCAACGCTCAGGCCTAGGTGAGCGGTGAAATGGGGGTGGAGTATGGGAATATTTCATTTGAGTGACTAAAAGGCATGTGTCTCAACGAATGTTCACACCTGCCCCTGAATGAGTCTGACTCGTATTGATTTGATGTCTAAAGTTCTGCACTTAAACATTAACCTATGAACACAGGTAGATTTCAGGCTCAGGAGCGAAGGAGGGAGGCAAATAATAAGTGGAGTGTTAGCTTCTGCTACACATCCTCCAACATGAAAGAAATAATGGGAGCAAGAGTGGGGAGTGGGCCTGGCAGAGCTGGTTATGTATTCCCTTACCAACATAAACCACTGCGGACTATATCGGAAAGATTCCATGCACTCCACTGTACAGGGCATAATTCAGTTAACTGATAATGCAGGCTATCTGCTTTAAAAATGTACACTTCTTCTTCATGTTCCTCATCACCTATTGCTTGAGCAAACAGTCTGATTTCTTCTTCAATCAGACAATTTGGATTTCTAACTTAAAATAATATAATTCCTAAAAAGTATTTACAGACTGTGAATGTCTTAAATTTGATTGAAATAGTACACAATCAAGAAAATACTAATGACTAATATTAATACATTTACATTACTGCACGCATGGTGTATTTTGTTCACCATATGACACAGCTTCATATGTCAAAGCACAATAGTCATATATAATGGTGCCGACAACAATGTCACTGCTTGCGATTGTTCTAGGTTTATGCACTTCAACAATGGGTTAGATGGCTCTACAATACAGGAAAAATTTACAGCTCAGAAAATGTAGCATTTTGTACACTCCCCTCCCCAAATGACAACTGACTCCCCTCCTTGGTTCCAACATTGCTAATTCAAGGCAGAAAACATACACCTCTATCTGATTCCCCAAGGCACAGATTCATTTGTTATACAGGCCCCCCACTACTGAAATAAGTTTGGCAAATCCTAGTAATATTTTGTTCCTGCTGCCTTCTAGTCGCTATAAAGTATACACTCTTCCTCCTTGTGGCAACCTTCTCATTTGCCAGGAAAAATAATTCTTAATACACAACCCACCTCTTATTGTCATTGATAATGTGCCATACCATAACGCTCTCTTGGAATGAATACCCAACTCTAACATTCAAAAGATAGAAATGATAAACTGAATTTCTTCCAAGGCATACCATTTACTGAACATTTGTGTAAACTAGTTATTTTCCAGTTAGTTCAAATTCCCAAGCTTTGTTCACAAAAGTGCACTGTTCACCTCATTTTCTCGTCACACGTACATACTGTTCCTTGCCTTCCTCCCTGATTTGAACTTAATCGAGATGATTTGGGCGTAAATAAAACAGTGGGTTTCTACAAAGAGTGTCACCTTCAAAATTGAGAATGTAAAATTGTGTAAACGAAAATTTAGTTCTATGGGAGAAAGTGAGTTGGGCCCTGTGTGTAATCATGCTAAGAAACTAGAGAAAGAATATATGGAGTGAGAAGGTGTTATCGACATAGAAATGGACAGATTAATTGTAACTCTAGGGACACTGCCAGTGATTTTTTAGATTCTTCTCATTCCGAAGGAGACTGTATCTGATGATCAGCTATTCGGAATTGAAGATCTCACATAAAACGGAATTCAAAGGTACAGTCAAAATAATTTATTCTAATCAATGCCAATAGTATAGTCAATGTTTTTTAAATTGGCAAAAACAACAGCTTGCAAAAATGAAAACTTTTCAAAACATTTGCATTTAAATTTCGTTTATGAGATCAGGCATAGGAAACCCTTCGTTTTCTTAAAACTGTAAATAACATATTTTTTAGATGTGTACTTTAGTCAGTAGGATAGTTATAATATATTTCTGTGAAGTCTTATAAAACAAATGCATATTTCAAAATTGCTTAGTATAATTAAAGTTTTTTTTTTGGTGGTTTGTAGTATGTTTGTCACAGTGAATTTGTTATAGCCTTAAGATAATTGTAGTATGTGTTGTAATTTTTTTTTCCCTTTGAACCAATGTATTTATGTCATCCCTCTCATGAGCTTTGCTCTTTGGGGTTGTATTATATTATATATTAAATTAAATTAAAAATTAGTTAAGTGGTGTATTTGACACACTAGCATATGTACTTAATGTTTAATTCACCTGTACTAAGAAATCAATAGATTTGATGAATTCCACAACTAATAATTGATTATGTCAGTTGAAGGCCAGGGCTTCAAAGATATAGGAAGATACAGGAAGACTACAGCCTACATCAAACCACTTAACTCACTCATATTAATATAATATGCTTTTACATAATCTTAATGAATTGCATGGCAATTGACAATGCCTGTGCTATCCTCCATGCCCAACTCACTCCAATATGTTCTCTGTAGAACATAAACATGATTACAACACTGCTCCAGCAAAGTATACGGTATTCAGTTGTTGGCCAGATAGTAAAACTGTTATATGATTTGAAGCTTTCACGGCGCTGATTACTCAGGATGGCTTCACGGGTTATCAGCCGTGTCAACATTATCAGATTCAAGCTTTCGGCCATCTTCCCTCTGTGGCCTGATAAGCTTAACCTGTGAAGCCATCCTGAGTAAAACTGTTGTTTTTGTTTGATAATGCTCAGGAACTTGGATTTCCTCCACTCTCCTCCGGGCGTTCCGACAGTAAAACTAAAGATACACATATAATACCCATAACCCAAGCACAATTAGTTGCATCGGAATAGAATATACATAACGAAGAGGTCAATTTTATGTATTGTAGCGACTGAAAAATTACGTTAAATTATGTTTGTTAGGTACATAATAATGTCAGTACAGTTTACTGCAAATACTGCATACTTATGTTCGGTGGCAGAAGACAAGTAACAATTACTTCATCCTTTCGTGCAACATAATATCCTTATGGGATATGGTGGAGAGAAGCTGGGAGAGGCTTAACTCTGACTTGAGGCATGCAATGATGAATCTCGCATCCATGACTTCCATGGGAAACTCTGTGCAAAAAAGAAGTAGCAAAGACAAGATTGTGTATGTGTTCTATGTGGATTTCGGTACGGGGTCTATCATTTCAAGTTGTGTGAGACTATGCTATGCTACTATGCGACTAAAAGACTATGCTACAGAATTCTAGATTATAACATGCTTGTTTGGGTGCCAATTTCTATTATTTATTTATTGAATATCCAAATTGAAATAAACCCTATTTCACCCGAAGGTATATTAGGGTTAGAGATATGATACACTTACAGGTTTACAATATACTATACAGTCTTAATCTGAGCACTGTCTTCAAAGAAATTCAATAATAATGATTAACATAAATTATTAGTCTATACATTAAAACAGAAGTGATGTGAAAGAAAATAGGGTGGGAGATAACAAGCATAACAATAATGTAAAAGTGAAAGCAGTGAATGTAAGTCATATTTTTGAATATATACTATTAACAAAAGATGTGAAAAATTTGTATCCTGCTTTATTAAAGAGTATGTTATGAAGGGGGATAGTGTACTGAATGTTCAGTTGGTTCAGGTAAGAGATGAGTGCAAATCTTTCTAATGTGTGGATCGGACAGAAGAATAATATGTGGTTAACTGATTGTTCACTTTCTCCACATCTACAGACAGCATTGTTACCTATGTGGAATCGGTGAAGATACTGTTGGAATTTCCCATGTCCTGTATAAAACTGTGTCGTAACATAACTTGGTACCAGTTGTTTACATTTCTATTAATATGGGAACTGTTCTATCACATCAGAAAAACCTAATGGTGGAATTTGATTTTGTGGACTTTCTTGAAATTACCTTTGCAGGAAAAATCTGTAACTCTCCAGAAAATGCAACCATCCTTTAAACTGATTATGTTGGTTATCCGGGTTGGGGTGTGTCGTTTTGTTAATATCTAACATTTTGGATATCATGTCATGTCCTTCTTCGGAGAGTGACTCAAATAAAACAACGGGGCCGAACTCAGATAGCCAATGCAATCAGTTTATATATGACACTGGCTGTGGAAGCCCACAAACTCACCGTCCATTAAGTTACTAATCCTAGGGCTTTAGTTGGGCTGGTACTCATCAGTACTCAGTACTAGTATTTACAGAATTGTCAGAAGAGATTACTGAGAGTTTTGAAATTTGCAATGTGCACTTGCTCTGACAGGACCAATGCTGTTTTATTTGTTTGTTTGGCTAAAATTCTAATCGATTACAGAACAAAAAATGATATAATATCTAATGAGAAGGAGACGATATTATTGAAGAGAATAATTTGTTTTCACCACACACTATGAAAGATTGAAAAGAATAATAATACGTTTCAATAATGAGTTAATTTGATTTACCTGACATTAACAACTGTTGACCATTTGAACCAAACCAAGTTAAATGTTATGTTGGTAGTAGTACACTATTGTACTGCTTAGCATAGAAATAAAGCAGGATCTAATCTTGGATTTATAGTTAACCATGCTCCTTGTATCTAGAATTAGAAATTCATATATACAAAATAAAGTTGTAACCATATTTATGATTTCGCTACAAATAGGTACCGGTACATCAGCAACTGATCACACTTCACAATTGAAACAAATCCATGTTCGCAGTGCAGTTAGTTGGTGTTTCGACTTGTTAGAAATTAGTTCATATGAATGTGGTTTTGAGTTAGGCTAACAAATAAAATGAGCTTACTGAAGAGGCTGAAACGAAAGTAGTATGGCATAGGAGAAAGTAATACTGCACTGGTTTCATACAAAGATAGTGATAAAGCTAAAGATGAATTGGAAAGAGCTGAAAATGAAACAAAAAATTGCAGAGGAAAGTGCATTAATGCATCAACTATAGTTCTGTCATAAAAAGAAAATGAGTACAGAACAACATTCCTTCCAGCCGGTCTGAAAAATTGTCACGAGTTGCGTGAGTACCAGCAATTTAAATTTTCCAACTAAAGCTCTGACTAATCCCATATAGTCTTATCATAATTGTCGAAGTAGGTTCTTTGGGAGGGGAAAATGTGTTATTTCATCGAAATCTAGAATTATAAAGCATATTATGTTGACTGTAACTTTTATGAACTGTAGCCTATAGCTTCTACATACCATATAGCGTACAAGGGAAATAATTTTAAAAAATCCAATCTCTTTAGTTTTTTTCAAAGAACTCATAAATATTTGCATTTTGTGTGCTTCAAAGTGTGTTTACTGTACATTCAGCTGTTTAATTTGTAAGTAAAAGAATAAAAATAAAACAGTAAATTTAGAATTTTAAATAAATGAACTTTAAATAAAAGAATAAATTAATAAATACGACAGGCACATTGCTCTAAAACACTAGTTGAAAGTTGTCTAAAATAAACAGTAGCTTTTCCTTTAAGTATTCAATGAAATGTACACTGACCATTCCTGGAGAATTACTAGATTTTCTATGTAAATTTTCTACTAAAAATACTTTTTTTTTTTAAATTAATTTCAAATGATCTGTTAACCTGGATCCCACAAGTTGAAGGCCACAGAAGTTTAATGCATTTTATTATCGAAATAAATAACATAATACAGCATTTACAGCAATCGTACAGCTAGTGACAAGGTAATACTAAAAACTCAGGCTATTTTTGTCAGGTAATGACAATGGTAATATACTAGGCTATGTCTAACCAAGGGTTTCCAACTTCAAGAGGTGCAACGACATGTTGCCTCCATTTGGATTTTTTAAGTTTATCACTAGCTTTGTTTAAAGTGTTTGTTTTGTGTGAATGCAAGGTTTCTTCCATGCATCACTGTGTTCTGTAAGTCAGTAGTTTTGGTGACATGCTATAAACTACCTTGAATTCTTTGGTAGCATGCCTTCGAGGCACCCACACTTTGGATTGCACACTGATGAGTAGATATACAATATTATAATTTATATTTAGAATCTTTCCTCACAAGTTTTTAGGCTCAAAATTTCCTATTCGGTTGTTGTATAAAATTTCCTATGGTTTTTGAAAAGTAAACATGATAAATTCAGTAAGCCGGTGATAAAGTTGCCTTCAACAGTTAGCATAGAGTGACTTAAATAAACTTAAGAACTATGCATTAATAAAAATTAATTGACTTATTATTTATTGGTGAATTAAGAGATGTTTTAAAGACTGTTTATTCTTATTATTTACATTCTAGTTCGTATTCTCTGTGGGCAGAGGATTTGATGTTTATTGTTAGTAGTGTTATTTGGAAATGTCCACGATAATTAGAGTTTTATGAATAGTTTCATGTTAAAAGTTATTAGATTAATTTTATGAGTCTATAAAGGATTTATAAGATATATTGTTGTTAGGACTGGCTTGTTAATTGTTGGATGTTTTGTACTTGTTTCTTGTTTCTTTAACTACAGATGAAGGTACTTGTCAATCCCCTGTAATGGATATAACCATCGGTATTCCACAAGTATCCATTCTAGGCCCCCTCTTGTTCATATTGTACATACACGACATTGAGAAAGTAATGCCCTATGATAATAAAATTATACTATATGCTGATGATACCACACTGACCTTTAAAAATAGAGATTTACTTGCAATGGAACTTCAGATAAATGAAACCACTGACCACATTGTAAAATACTTCACAAATTTAAATCTAAGTGCTAACCCCACAAAATGTGAACTTATATCTTTGGGACATAGGACTAATACAAATTACATGATACAACTTAACATAAATAATATCAGAGTTAAGGAATCAGATGTGGTAAAATTACTAGGATTAACAATTGACAGTAAATTAACATGGACCCAACATGTAGAAACACTAGCTGAAAAAATTTCTAAGGGTCTCTACATTCTTAGATACCTAGGTAACATGATCCCCAAAGCAACGGCAAAAATTATTTATTTCTCACTTATCCAATCACATATAACATATGGATTAGAACTGAGGGGTTCTACTTCCCTAACTAACTTTCAAAAAATTTTCGTCTTGCAGAAAAGAGCTATTAGATGCCTGACAAAACTCAAGCACAATGAGACATGCAGACACGCCTTTAGAGAATTAGAAATCATGAAGCTAGCCAGTCTATATATCTACAAAACCATAATTTTACTAAACAAATTCGAACAGCCTGCCAAAATTTCTGATACACACAACTACAATACAAGAAAGAGAGACAACTTTGCAGCTACCACTCATAAATTAAAGCTTTTTGAAAAGTTACCCAAATACACTGGTGCCAAGCTATTCAATATGCTGCCTAGAAAGATAAAAGAAAGTGAAAATCACAGCCAGTTTAAGAGCATGTTGGCCAAGTACCTGCTTAACAAAGTATACTACAGCATTGAAGAATTTATAGAAGATAACAAATAGGTTGCGACATGCTATGTTTCTCGTTTCTCTTCTCATTTCTCTCATTATTCTTGTATTATTAAATTGTGAAATTGTATTTGTGGAGAAACTCTCCAAATTGACAATGTTCCCTTGTGTTGGTATCCATGCTGGAGTTACGTAAACCAACAAATGAACATCTAATATTGTTTATTTTGTGTTTATTCTGTAACTATGTATGTATGGTGCTGCCACCACCAGTCCTTGTTGGTGAGTTAGTAGTTTGGAATGCTATTATAAATGAAGCTGCCATTTATATCAATTCTTCCACTGTGTTTAATATTTAGCATAACAACAGGTTATGGGCCCAGGAGCGCAGTGTTCGAGTGAATTGAGGAGACGTAATACAATATAGTGGAAAGTGTGGAGAATCTAGTAAACTACCATATTGTGTAACAGTGCAGCGACGAATTTTGCAACGGTCAAAATGGCGGAGATGGAAGAGAAAACCTTCTATATTCCAAAGCTAACAAGAAATAACTATGTGGCGTGGATGGCGCGCGTGAAATCTGAAATGTTGATTAAAGAGTGTTGGGAAGCAATCACGGGTTATAACGATGTTGATGGAGCTCATCTAAATCAAGCAGAAACCCGTCGGCGCGAGAAAGCCAACCTCATGGCGCTATCTCTTATTATGAGATCAGTTAGTGATGATCTCATTAACGACATAGTTGATTTCAACAAGGCGAGTGAAGCATGGACCAAACTCGAAACTATTTGCCACCAGAACACTCAGTATGGTGCTATGATGAAGTTACGAGAATTGGCGACCATGGTAAAGGGTGATATGACCATTCAAGAGTATAGCAATACAATGATGAATATGAATCGACTGTTGAGGAAGAATGATTTGGAGATATCTGATAAACAGTTGGCTCATTTGTGTTTGTCTGGCCTTCCCCCAGAATATGAAATAACAGTGAAGACTTTGGTGACTCAGCCGGATAAGATGGACATGTCCTACATAAAGCAAGTGTTACTGGAACAAGAGGAAGAAATGAGAAAACAAAGCCTATCATCACATCAAGCATTAAAGACAACTTGGAAACCGCCGAGCACTAAAGGTAAAAAGTATACCGATGGAAGGAATTCTACCAATCAGAATAACAGTATATCTCAACGGAAGCAGTACAAAGGGAGATACTTTTGCTATGCATGTGGTGGTGAAGGACACATTGCGAAAAATTGCCCCAAGACTCAGGAACTAGAAGAGAAGGAAAAAGGGAGTAGTGAACCCAAGAAAGCTTCTGCTTCAGTTACTACAAGGGAGCATGTGGTGTTGCATGCGAAGAAGTATTCTCAATGCAAACACGATGTATGGATATTAGATGGTGGTGCTTCTGACCACATGACAAATAGAAGAGATATTTTCAAGAATTTTAGAGAATGCTCAGGTACTGTTGAAGTCTGTGATGGGAGATCGCTGAAAATAAGTGGCTTGGGATCTGTTGTAATTCCTATGTCAGATGAATGTGGAGGAAAGAATGTAGAGCTTCAGGGTGTGCTCTATGTGCCTGAATTACATGATAATTTGATTTCTCAAGGTCAGATAGAGGAGAAAGGTCTTGAGTTCAGATCGAAGAATGGTTTGAATAAGTTATTAAAGGGAGAAAAATTAATCTTTCAAGCACATCGAATTGGAAGGTTATATTTTGTCACTACTGTTGGAGATGTATCAATAAAAGAGTTAAATGAGGAATATCTAAAGAATGTTAACATGAGAAAAGCTGCAAGAGTTTCTCAGATGACGTGGCATAAGAGACTAGGCCACCCTAACCTGCAAACTATGGGAAGAGTTGAAGCCCTCACAACGTCAGCTACAGCGAAGAAAAGTGATGCCCTACAAGAATTCATGAAATATAAAGAGAGAAATGAAGTTTTGCTAGGGATAAAAGGCTACCGCCTGGAGGATGAGAAACCAACTCTAATGGATATAATCCAGTTCCCTACAGGAGAGGTGCTGGACCCCAGTGCCACAGGAGAGGTGCTGGACCCCGGTGCCACAGGAGAGAAGCTGGAGCTCGGTGCCACAGGAGAGAAGCTGGAGCTCGGTGCCACAGGAGAGAAGCTGGAGCTCGGTGCCACAGGAGAGGTGCTGGATCCCGGTCCCACAGGAGAGAAGCTGGACTCTGGTGCCACAGGAGAGGTGCTAGACCCCGGTGACACAGGTGAGGTGCAGGACTCTGGTTCTATGAGAGAAGTGCCCTACAATGATGCCACTTCAGAGGAGGGACTTAGGAGTTCAAAACGCTTGAAGCAACCTAGAAGGATGTGCAATCTGTCGTGTTGCAATTATTGCTGCAAGGTAAGGGATGGTGTAATTGATGTTTTGGAGCCACCCAGGACCCCAGAAGAGATCATGTGTAGAGAGGATAGAGACACCTGGTTGAAAGCAATGGAGGTGGAGATGAAGAACCATGAAAGGAACCAGACTTGGATTTTAGTGAAGAAGCCAAAGTTTGGAAATATTGTTGTGTCTTTTGTGATTTATTGAATTTGTTGTTTTCCGAGGAGAGGTGTTGGTATCCATGCTGGAGTTACGTAAACCAACAAATGAACATCTAATATTGTTTATTTTGTGTTTATTCTGTAACTATGTATGTATGGTGCTGCCACCACCAGTCCTTGTTGGTGAGTTAGTAGTTTGGAATGCTATTATAAATGAAGCTGCCATTTATATCAATTCTTCCACTGTGTTTAATATTTAGCATAACAACACCTTGTGCTATATGTATTTATGTATGTATGTACTATATGGAACTGAATAAATATTATTATTATTATTATTATTATTATTTTACTTGGAAATGCCCAAAGGAGTTAGTGTCTTCATGAATAATTATCATATTTGAAGATATTAAAAGACCTTGAAGAACCTTTAAGTAAATTATATGACATTGTCAATTGAATTACCTGTAAGATAGGCAACACTGTATTCCAATGTGCGAGGTTTCACGTTATGTTCACTAGTGAACCTTGTTACTTAACTCTAGTTATCATAATATCACGCAAGCAGTATATCATTGTGCCATTTTGTGTACTACAAACATTACAGATTTAATACAATGTTTGAGCTAGAATACTAAAGACATTATACTTACTGAATTAATTTATTATTTGGTAGATATCTGCATCTAGTGCTCTGTATGACTGAGATTCTTTCCTCTTCCAGATGTGGTTCTGATTCATAGGCCTCTAAAGGGTATTATCTTAGCATGTTTCCAACACAATAATTCTTGATATTCAGACATAGGTGTGGATGTACTCCTACTTGCCTGAAACAAAAGAAATACACTGCGATTAATCTCTAAAATCCAAGCTGTGTAATTATATCCTTAATTATGTCCTTATTCCTTCAAAAAAGTAATAAAATAATTTATTTGCACCAAACTATATGTAGGTTAGTTAGTAAGCTTTATTATACACCGATTATATATGAGGAGCGTCGATTCAAAATGCATTTAGTCCACAAATAATGATTTTTCAGGAATGACAAAAAACTGTTTGTGGCCAAACTATCAAACGAATTTGCAATATTTTTTTTCTGATCAGAATCAGTAACGAATATATAGTTAAATGTATTGGGTGTGTCAAATCATTCTTTTCATTTACATCTTTTATTGACAGTTAAAAGTTTTGAAAGTAATGGACTTAACGCGTTTTGACCCAACACTATAATAATAATAATTTAAAAAGATGAAAGTTAGCATTTTATTTAAGGATTATAATCACATCTGATCGCACTAATACAAAGTGAACTATTGCCGAAGTACCAAATTGTCAAAATTTAAACAATTTCTGTTCTTTAAGCATGTTAAAGCATGGAAAATCCATGCTCCTCTTCTTTTATTATTGACTGCTAATGACATCTGTTTCAGCGTAAGGTGATTGCCGCTTTCATTAGAAGAACATCTGCAAACAATAGACGTCGTGAAGTTCAACGCACCACCTGTTTTGCACGTGATCGCATCTAAAATGTGGACTCAACGTAATTTGCACCGAACCAAGTTGTGGACTGAACGCGTTTTGCATCGAGACCCATATTTCAGGCTCAATTTTAACAGGGAAAGGTTGCGATTTGAAAAAAAAAAACATTATGTAGTATCATGCAGAACACCTCAGAGAATGCGAATCCGAAAAAAACTACATTACGATCGGAGGTGGACTTAACACGTTTTGAGCCGACACTCCTCATATAGTATATACTACATATTGGTTAGTAAGTAAGCTATAAAAAGATGATTTTAGAGGTCCAAAGGCCAATATGTCCATAAGTAATCTTATTTTACTTATTATTATGTACCATAATTTCACATGAGTTCCATACTTTAACTTGAACTAAGTTTCTAAAATTATTCAATAAAAGCAATGGAATTATAAATTAAAATTAGATACTTAAAATTTACTTCATTAAAATTAAATACTTATTGATGATAAAATATACAATTAATAAAAAGTATCGAGTATTAAATTAATAAATTTTTCAAACTGACTCTGTGGGCCGCAAGAAGTGGTCTTGAGAGCTGCCAGTTGGAAATCCCTGGACTAGACTGTGTTAAGTTCATAACTATTCACACAAGTGTGTGAGTTAAGCAATTTAGAGATGACAATGTGATAAGTGATTTTAATAGTGTAATGTAATATGTTTAAATAAGTTTAAATACATTGCCATCAAGAAGTTGCTTCGCAGTACTTCTGTAGGGGAGAATATGCTCAGTAACGGTATTCAGTTGGCAGCATTAGCATATAACTAGGTAGTTATAATGTTCTGCTATAATCATTTATTAATTAAGAAATAAAAGTACTATAAAACTCATATATTTACAGAAGATGTTGAAAATGTTTCCTATTTTCTTAAGAACACAAATTCACTCACTTTAATTTATTTTCAAAAACTTTAATTACAGATTTAATGTAATGCATTTATTCCTTTTTTTTGACTCATCAACAATAGCACATAGCTCATCAACAATAGCAAACAGATGCACATCAATAGTCAACATGACCTAGTCTGGTATAGTGCTATGAGTCTGAAAAGGAAGGTAGGGAGAAAAACCAACTTTCGCAAGGGTGATGAACATAACTAGAGGTGGGGAGAGAGTTTTGATGGCACTGTAGAATTTTATAATTTTATCTGCAATTTTAAACTTTTAGATGCCCTGATATACCTAGGTATATACCTAGGAAATACCTAGGTATATATAAAAAAATAAAGTTGGGTAAAAGAGGTGTATGATTCACATAAGTTTATTTTCTTTTGTGTATTCAACTAAAAACAGAATTTACTTTTATTAATAACATGTTAATTCTTTTTTCAGCCACTCTGTCATTCCTGATTCTGGGTACTTTTGCAACATGGCCTTCACCCACTTATCCCAAGCTGAAGGAGCAGCTGGAAACGATGGCTACTCCCAGTGAATGGGCTTGGGCAATCTCCCTCATGGGTCTGGGGGGAATAGTGACCCCATTGCCTGCGGGATACCTGATCAATAAATGGGGACGAAAACCCATGCTCCTCCTTTGTGTACCTTTCTTCTTTGCTTCCTGGTTACTGATTATATTCGCTAGGTATGAATAAATGTTTCCTTAGCTTGTTGTAACTAACTAGTCAAGAATCCTGGTATAGTTAGAGAAAACACTGAACCTAAGAGGGCTTTCAAGATATTAATAAAGCTCTTTTTACTTTAGTCAACATATTATGCATCTCTTCACACTGGGTTTAATATTCCAGATCTGCAACAGAACTGTTAATTTCGCGTGCCATTGGTGGATTTGGAGTTGGAATTGTTTTTGCTGCATGCCCTGTCTATGTGGCTGAGATAGCAGAAGATAAAATCCGTGGCATTTTAGGTATGTACAGAATGGTTTCGAGGGGAATGAAGATTTAGAGATCCGATGTGAAACACATTCTAACCTAACCATGAATCTTGCTCGCTTTTAAAAATGAGTGACCATGGCCACATTGAGAAAGTGCAGATTCAGTTGTCTCAGCTTCATGAAAAGCCATAATATATTTGTGAGACAAATATTAAAATCCTGAGTTCTGAAGGAGATAACATACTTCTAGCTACTCTTCAGAAAGTTCTATGAAAATATTTTTTCAAATAAAAGGATTTAACCCTAGTGCTAGCAGCAAGCCCACAGCAAGGGTCAAGTTTTTTAGGGGGCAAATCAAATTTCAGAAGGGGCCATCAGGTTTAGCATGTTTTTTTTATATATATCACACCCTGAAACAAAATGAACTGAATTGTAAGTAAGAAGGTAACCACTCTGTCAGATTAAATCATTTATTAATGCAAATTACAGACTCTGAATTAAGATATTGAAAATTACAACAAATTATCTACTTTTAAATAAGTTAGTGTGGAAGGTTTATTTACCAGTGAAAATTATGAATAGCGTAATACTTATAAAGCTAACTTTCTTGACTTTGATTTTGCAAACTGTAATACAAAATGATCCACATCAAGGGTCCTTGTAAAGTCATTGCTACAGCTCAAAAGCACAATAATGATAATGAAAATGATAATGGTAATAATAATAATAATAATAATAATAATAATAATAATAATAATAATAATAATAATAATAATTTAATTTATTTAAAGATGCTACAGACGATTTTTACAATTTATAAATAGTAGGCATCTTGAAAATGATATAACAATGCTGAAGAAGACTAATGATATAATAATTGATGATTAGTACAGAGGTGATAGTGATGATTATTTTGTGAGGCGGAAATAAGATTTACAAAAATTATGTATGAATATGGTAACAAACAAACAAACAAATTGTTCGTAGGTAGGCATTGTGACCAAAAAAATAAGAAATTTTTAGGTGCTGCCATTTGTAATTGTAATTTTATTTATTACTTTTTGAAAAAGCAATTTGTAATTGTAATTAAGTAAAATATATATCAGGTAAATTGTAAGTCAGCCCAATTACTTTTTTTTTAACTTTTCCCATTACTGTTAATATATAGGGCTAAATAAAAATAATGAATGAAAAAATTAAAGGGCAGTAAAAAGAATCACACTGAGGAAAATGTAATAGAAAAAAGTAGTAAATTATGAGAAAGAAACATCTGCTCCTTTTGCATCAAACTATTAAATTAGCTCTTATGCTAGTATTTAATATTACTATGTACTCTTCTGATGAAGAACTAGAGCACAGTTGAAAGGAAACTATTAATATTTTCCGAAAGCATTTGTTAAGATAAATAGGACTTCAGCATCTGTTATTTCTGTGCAACAGTTGGACATTGGGAAATGTGCCCCATAGTGTTCAACTGCAAAATGAACATATTGTAAAATTTGTACTGAAGATTAGACATTTTCTGCTTCAATACTCAGTGGTTAACTAGCCACCACAGAATTAAATTTTTACAAGATGCTGCTAATGAAGGTACGAACCCAACATAAGGATAGTGGAATGGGATAGGAAAGTGTAAAACTAATCATTCCTAGCAACAAGAGTTTGCAGTCCATCCTCTGGCTCTTTTATCAAAAGGGCTGTCTTTTACCCTGTTTTCCCTTATATCAGGTCTGGGAATCATGAACTGGAAATGCAAAGTGCTCTACCCTTATATTCGCTCCATTCCTTTTTCTTTCTACCTGCCATGCGACTAGTCCCAGAATGAATCTGTTTAGTTGTCTCTACCTGGCTATTGAAAGAGAGTAGTGGGAATGAGAGAGAGGGTAACTTTGCACTCCCAGTGCCATCCCTCCTGGGTCTGTCTTAAATGAATCCCAATCCCCATCAAAATATTCTAATAACTGTCTTACATTTGGTTGCAATAGTATAAATAAATGTTCTTTCTCTCATACCAACAGGGACATTAATGCAGCTGATGATGAACATTGGCTCACTGCTTGAGTTTAGCGTTGGGCCTTACGTGTCATATCAGATGTTGGGCTGGATATCAGGGATGTTTCCTGTGCTGTTACTTATCCTCATGACCTTTATGCCAGAGTCTCCATGTTTTCACATCATGAAGAATAGACGAGACAGGGCGGAGATGTCTCTCATGCAACTTAGAGGCAAATCATCCCAAGAAGTTCAGGTAAAAGATGTGCTTTAAGCTTAATTCCTCTCACTCCCACATATTTCATTTGACAAAAAAAATATTACAGATACCAGTAAATAATACAATTTAGCTCACGAATCATTGACCAATCCAGTTTAAGAATATGTGGGATTTCAACTAATTGCAAATGTCTTTCATCATAATTTTAGCATTTTATTTTTATCACTTTCATTTTATCGCATCTACGTGCAATTTTTTTTACATTAATTCACAAAGACTGAACACTGGATCATCTTCATACATTTAGCTTCTTTGATAAAAAATTATTTAATCACTGAACACAGACACATTTGAGCAAAAGGGCATATGAAAATAATGTGCAATTTTATGTGTGGTGAAGCATTATAAATCTCATATAATAACAACAACATTAATAACACTAGATATTATTAATGGAACCAATGAGTTTAATCTAAAAATAAAACAGCTCTGGTCTTAATGGAAAGTGTTGATAACGGTAATAACCGCACAAAGCCACTTGAAACAGAGTGACATATCAATATATTGTTCCCACCCCGTTAACTCACATATTTTTAAAGGTTTGTAGACTGTTACAAATACGTTTTTCTCAATTCATGTCGTTTATATGACTTAATTAATAGACTATTTATACCTGCTGCCTCCTGTTGAACTAGAACTTGTCAAAGAGTAAGGAAACTGTGTCAAGAATTTCTGAGTCCCACATTTTCAACTTGTTTCCCAATTATGATTATACTGTAAACAATTTGTAAATTAAAAACAGTAGCCTTGTTTCAGAAAGGAGAACATATGGTTTTTAGTAACACTATTTAATGTGTGAAGATAAAACCACCACAATGGGAAAGAAACTTTTGTTTTAAAAAACTATTACATTATTATTTCCGAATGAAAATTAATACTTTTACACCGATTGAGAAATACCATGTTGTAATATGGTATGATAATCATCTTGTGAAATTATATGGTCACGTCTGAAAGCTGCACTACACTGCTTATTGTACAAAAATTGTGTCTGAGTTACTTAATTTTGAAAACTAAAAGAATTTTTTTTTTTCGGATATAAAGCAATAAAGCAATTACTATAGCAATATATTATGCAAAATCCATATAAATGCCTAATAGGTGGCATATTTATTAAATTTACATTGATCAAACTGTTTTTTGAATGAAAAAATAGAACAATATTTTTTGTTTTCTTCTATTGTTGTAACTTATATAGATAAGTACAAAGATATTTAAAAATGTATTTTAAAGAAAACTGAATAGCTCGGACATTGTATGCTCAAAATACATGATGATTAAAAATTGTAAATTTTAGGAGGAGCTGAACCACATTGAGAAAGTAATTGAAGAAGAGATGTCAAAAAAGGGTACACCACGTGACCTGGTGGCTACCCGTGGTACACGTCGTGCCCTCGTCATCATGTTCGGACTTATCATCATACAACAGTTAGGAGGAATCAGTGCAATACTCAGCAATGCTCAAGAGATCTTCAGAACATCTGGTGGAAATGTGCTTTCTCCCAGCAGTTCAGCCATTGTCATTGGAGCCATCCAACTTATAGCAAGCTTTGTGACTTCTTTCCTGGTAGACCTAGTTGGACGTCGACCATTAATGATGATCTCTACCACCGGATGTGCCCTGACACTTTCCATCCTTGGAATATACCAATACCTATCATTAGAAACTGATATAGACACAACACCATTCAACTGGATCCCTCTAGCATGTCTAGTGCTCTATCTTGTAACTTATTGTTTTGGGGTTGGACCACTTCCAATTGCAATTTTCAGTGAGATATTTCCATCAAATGTAAGAGGACTGGCATTGTCTATCGCTTCTATGTCCTTGTCTTTATCCTTTATCGTGGTCACCAAACTGTATCAAGTTGTGGTCGACGAGGTGGGTGTGTACGCCACTATGTGGTTTTTCTCAATAGTGGCAATGTGTGGTACTATATTTGTGTACTTTTTTCTTGTAGAAACGAAAGGTAAGCCACTTGATAGCATTGTGGCGGAGCTGAATGGTGAAGTGAAAGAAGAAAGTCCTCCCATTTCAGTTTATACAATTAAACCACTGTCTTGATGCCCACAGGTAATTATCATCTGTAAACACAGATTAAGGAATAATTCCAAGGAATGGATCCAAATATGGAAATTAATGCAGATTGATTCCATGGCTTTCAATAAGACCTATTAAGATGACAGAGATAATTAATTAATATTATGAACAAGTTTCTTTAGTAACCGAAGCCCTGAGAATTTATCATTTGCGAGTTATAAGAATAGGCATATGTCTGGTAAGGAAAACTTTTTTTTTCTTTCTTTTTAATTTTCAGCTCTGAAATCTCCTTTCCAGCACTCAGTTAAAAAGGAATAAGTTTAATGAGCAAGAATTTAAATTGCCTGTGAACTTCTGAGAAACATGCCAGGGATCATGGAACAGGTGTGACAGTCAATGGTGACGATCAATACTACAGAAAAGTATCTATACCAATGAGAATCGATGATAAAGATTTCTGTAACTAGTATTTATATTTAATTTGTGATATCATATATGATGAAATTTTCCTAGTTTCTCTTTTGGCAAGTGTAGATAGACTTTTGTAATTTATTAAGTTTTCATCTGTTCTGTTATTTAAATATTTTATATATGCATTCTTCTTGCCTTTGATTTTTGTTGTTATGCTATCTTTCCATATTGTTAAACCTCGTTTTTTTCTTTTACCAAGAGCTTCTGTTGCCGCTGTTTGCAGGATCTTTTGAAGTAATTGCCATTCGCTGTTGATGTTTAAGCTTATGGCATAATGTGGTAGGATTTTATTAATTCTACTTTAATATAGTGTACATATGCTGGGATCATTTTATAAATTTACCTTATAGATTTCTTCTTTAGCCTTCTTGTTTTGATGGGTTTTGTGCCATTTTATAAGTAAATTTAATGTCCTGATTAGTAGGTAATGGTCTGAGCTGATATCATAGAAAAACAAAACGAAAAAAGAGAAACGAGGAAAATTCAAAGACAAACATGGGAAACATTTATCAGCAATAATATAGAATATGACGTACATGGACAACAAACCAAAGCATACAAAATATTAAAAGAATTAAATAAACCAACAAAGGAAAATTTAAATATAAATCCTATACCGATGAAGGAATGGCATAATTATTAACGACAACTATGTACGTCGCAAAATAATCACACAACCCACAACCATAACTCCTCCAATGATGAACATATTGATCCTATTGACATGGAAGAGTTAAAAACAGTATTAACTAAATGTAAATCCCGGAAATCACCAGGCTCAGTTGGTATTAATATAGAACTTCTCAAACATAGCTCATCTTGCTTTTTAGAAAAATTCTTAGATCTCATTAATATATGCTGGAAAATAGGACAAACACCAGATGAGTGATAGTGATACCCATTTATAAAAGAGGTAATTGAAAAGATTGCAACAACTATAAAGGTATTAGTCTATTAAACTCAGCCTACAAAATATACGTGAAAATAATAACTAACAGATTAAACATAATCACTGAAACTTGACTCTTAGAAGAACAAAATGGTTTCCGACAGAATGGATCCTGTATAGATGGTGTTTTGACCTTAGTGCAAATCATTGAGAAACACAGAGAATTCAGTATCCCAACATATATAGCATTCATTGATTACCAAAAAGCCTTCGACGTAGTAAACAGAACAAAACTATGGGAAACTTTAAAAAATATCGGAATACTTCAACATTTATCCTTTGCAATTGAGAGTATGTATAAAGATAGAAATATAAATATCAAAATTAATAGCAATATAAGCTCCGAACACAGAACAGTAAATAGAGATGTCAAACAGGCCTGCCCAATGTCCACCACTTTAATCAATATCTATATGAACGAAATGATTAAAATATGACAAAGAGCATTACCCACAAATTTCTTGATTGATAACTCACCACTAAACACGCTGATATATGCAGATGATCAAATTATATAAGCCAACTCCGAACATAATTTGCAAAGAGCAGTACATAACTCATCACTGATAGCAAACGAATGACCTAGAAATCTCAATAAATAAAATAAAAACAATGACTTTCAGAGGAAAGGACCACCTTAGATCTAAAATCTCCATCAACAACAATATTATTGAACAAGTCAATGCCTTTAGCTATCTGGGCTGCAACCTCTCTTACTTCAATCCGAGAGACACAGAAATTAAACTAGCCAAATTCCAACAACTCCTATATATACGATCAAGAAAACATTACTCAACAACAAAGTCAGACAGGAGACAATTCTGAAATTTTACAAAGTGATGGCAATCTCAATTTTACTCAATTTTACTTTATGGTTCAGAAACATGGGCTTTAACCACAAACCAACTTAGATTAAATGAAATTATTAAGACCTTTAGCAGGCTATATCATGTATGATCACAAAAAGAAACAAAGAAATTAGAGAAGAGCTACATGTCATACCCATAACGGAAACCATCAACACCTACAGAAACAATTGACATCAACGCATATTGCGAATGCCAGAAGACAGACTACCCCAACTACAGACCAAGAGGGAAAAGAGATCTTGGGAGACCAAAGAAATGCTGGAAAGACCAAATTCCAATCTGAAGCGGAACAGGCCAAAAGGCCTAATCCTCGAAATTTATTGATGATGATGATGATGATATATGATGAAATTAAAAGTTTATAACCATTGAGTGAAACATTATGTTGGGTTTCTTAGCCCTATGGTGAAACATTGAAGCTTGAAAGTCCCAAAAGATGCATTTCGACATGGGGTGAAGATTGTATTGATTATCTAGCCATGTGTGTAAAACTTGTGTTAAAGTAATGGAATCAAACTCAATGGTGACTGACATTTTCAGGTTTTTTATGTTCACTCATATTCTGTGGAATCGATGACGTGTTGTGTATTATTTTGTATTATGAAGTAAATAATAAGTACAATATTTCATCCAAAGAGCAATTTTTTTCCCATGACAGTGATAATCACAGAATAGGATTGTTGTTCATACTTGTGGACAATCAAATTCCATTCCTACAGCATGTGGCTTGGCAAAGCTTGAATGTCTCAAATGGAATGATCTTCAGTTTCACTTGACTGAAAAGTAGGTGGATGTACAGATGATGAATCCCTATTTTGAGTGTTCTTATATTTGGATGTACTGTATTTTAGTAATCATCCTCTGCAGCAGTCTTTCTCAACTTTTGTAGCCCAATGACGCAGCAAATTCTTTTTACGTAAGAAATTTACTCAACAATTAATTAATTACTGCATCATAAAAGAGCATGTTGACAAAATATAAAATCACTTTTAAAGACGTAATTAGTCATTGGTCTTGCTTAATGTAGTTCTCTCAGACCAATATAGTTATATTAATTTGTTTTGATATCCATTGAGTTCAGACATTCTGATAATACAGATTTGTACGCAAAAACAAATGTGAAAATGTATATGCAAATATGCACTAAAAACTCGTAAAATATGCATAAACAACATGCAAAATAAGAATGGTACATGGTCAGTCAGTGTAGGGAGTTTGCTTCAGATGACTAGCGTCTAATCTTCTTACCACAGCTGGTCTTGCAGCATTGATGCATAAACTAATTCACAACTATGCTCAGTGAAGTTTTTATCTTTGAGCAGATAACAAGGCCTGGTTCTACGCCAAGCATGTTGTTGATGGTGCTTCTCCATTATGCCAGAACCTAGTAGCAACATGACTTCTGCAACATAATGTTTATACAGGTACTCATATTTCTGTCTTGATTTGTGCTTTTCTTATATTTTACTGATGGTTTTTCTTTAAGTAATTCCTTATTCTCCGTTTAGTTTCATTTCTTTTAGCCCATTAGTTTTTCCAATTGGATTTAACCCTTCTGGTTTTGTTTCTAATTTCATTAATATAAATACTGCCTTTCTCTGGTTACCGAATTAATTCTGATTTTTCATGATCTATTATTATTACTTATTTCATCGTGTCAGACACCATTCTATCAATATCTCCGTTAAAAGAGGAGAGAAAGCATTGCCGTTTTAAGGTGCTTATATTTGTTATGTAGCCTACTTACTTATTTTACTGAAGCTACTTTTACAAGAACTCGGTATTCATTGTGGCCCTTATTTTATTGGGTATACGGTTAAGCGAATCTTAATATAACCCCACTTGTTCATTGTTTTTAAAAATAAAACAATAATTGTTAAATCTTACATTCCATAATTTTCTTGCAGTTTGGTAGGAGAAAGTGGAACCAATTCTTCCCTTCTCTTTTCCTTCCTCCAGTGTTTTATGCTTTCTGGACAAAATGTAGCCAGTTGCTCCTTGCAGTTCTTTTAATGTTTGGAAAATTGACCTATACACTTTATTTTTCAAGTTTCCCCATAAATAATATTCACATACTGTTAGAAGAATTTAAAAGACAATATCACATAGGCCTATCACAAGAGAAATTAACTCTGTCTCGGAAGCTGAACTTATGCGCATGAAAGAAAATTTCCTAAATAGGTGCCAGTATTGTGTGGATGCAAGAGGAGAACATTTCCGACATCTCTTGTGATGAGGTACATGGTTATTTTCATTGTAATTTTAACTGTAAATGTGAGAAGCTGAATCATTACACTGATCGTGGCTTTATTTGCATAGATATTTCACCCGATCGCTCGGGAGCTGGAGCTGTGCCCGCCGCGACGCAGAAACCCGCGTCATTGGCCAACTCTTGCGTGGGACTCACTGTATTAGAATCTCAATTACAGACCATTTATATCTCTTCTTGAAAGAAAACTCCACTAGATCACTATTTATAATATTAATGAATATTTTGACAATGCATATAATTACAAAGTTTAGGAATGAAGTTTTTTTGACAGTGAAACTATACTAATTATTCAAACGTTCGACTACTTTTGAATAAATGCATATAATATTTTGTGTAATTTATTGTATCTCTGTCACACGTTGGCCATATCCAATTTTAAGGCAGCTATCCTAAAAGAATTTCCTTTTTCTACAACAATAAACCATCTAATCTAATCTAGTCTATAAATTAAAATGTTAAACTCTTCACTTTATCACAATAATTTTGCTATTTAAAATATATTTTTTATTAAACTGAGTTTTTTAGGACTATTTTGTTACAGTTTTCTAGAGTAAAGTTATTCATTTTAAAGCGTAAATCTTACTTCAATACTTCTTCTTTTTCTTCTTCTTCATTCCATGGTTTAGGCTACTGCCTGTTCCGTCTTCACATTGTCTCCTTCCATCTCTTTCTTGGCCTTCCCATGTCTCTCTTTCCTTTAGGTGCATACTGGAAGGCTAATTTTGGCAGTCTGGCATCCTCCATTCTTCCAATATGTTCCAACCATATTGTTCTGTACCTGTCCATTGTTGAGTTTACCACTTCTACTTCTAATTCCTTTCTTATTTCTTCATTCTTAATTCTATCTTCTCTTGTACATCCTTTCGTTTTCCTCAAAAATCTCATTTCACAACTTTGAATTCTGCTAATTGTCCCCTGTATAGGTACCCAGCTTTCACATCCATATAGTAGCGTAGGAACTGCCATAGTTTTATAGAATTTCATCCATGTTTCGGGTCTTGTTTTATTCTTTAATTGTTCCACAAATTGTTTGAAATCTCATTAACTTTGTGTCAATATCTTTGCCCTTATCATTACTGATTTCACATCCTAAATATTTAAAGGAAGAGATTTGTTCAAGTAATTTGTCATCAACGACTATTTTCGACCTTATTGGTATTTTCCCCCAGTTTGCCATTATTTTTGTCTTCTTTCTTGATATTTCAATATTATAATTTTTACATATTTGATTAAGGTGATATATTGAATGTTGTAAATCATCTTCTGTTTCTTGTATTATAACATCATCTGTGTACAGTAAAATATTTAAAATGTTTCCTCTGGCTACTTCTATGCCTGTGTCAATTTTTTGTCTCCAAATCTTAATTATATTATGAGCATTACTTTAAAAATTATAAAATGAAACACTTGTGCCTTTATTCATGTTAAAAAAAAAGTACATATATTACTATATAAAGATTATGCATTCTGCTTACAAAACAATGCAACGTGAACTTTCAAAAACCATATTCAAGAATAAGTATTTAGTCTTTCACAGCCGGTGTCTATTGAAGTCAACTCTTCCAGGCTTATGGGCCATGGTCGGTCAGTTTTGCTGGCTGATGTTTTGCTGTGCGTCGGAAATCTTCAGAGCATGTCTATGGCTGTCTGGTGTCAACTGCTGCTGTTTTCCCCGTAGGACCAACAACCAATTATTAATAACAATATCTACTATCAAAAAAGAATAGACTGATTTTTCTAACGGATTAGAAACATTGCAAATAAATAGCAAGTGGTATAGAGCTTTTAACAATAGTACACGTGTGAATGTAATCAACAAAGGGTACACTTTACAACAGTGGTACATTAAGGAATTAGATTTTGATTTGTACAACATGGGTGTGTGCTGATATTAAAATTTTCCACTGCCTTACACTTTCGTGCTTATTTTTAACCAATATTCATAACACACGATTAAATATTCCTGTAAAGAAACCTAAGCTTTCCTTCATAAGTATATTTAGTTCTTTTTTCTTTTTTCTTTGGGTTGCCTTACACTTCCATGTTTATTTTTAACTAATATTCATAACAATTACTAAATGTTTGCTTAAAAAGATATCTCAATTTTCCTTCACATTTACAGAATATTTAGTATTGCTATTTTGGGGAAATGAGGATCAACACCATGTAATTACCCAGTTAATAATGTTTCATAGCTATAGGAGGATGTGCCACCAAGAGTGGCACAACTGAAAAGAAAGCATAGGCCTACATTTTTCCCCATAATGACCCAACAAGTTTTTCAGACTTTAAAAAAAATATTTTTATTTTGCATGAACCATTCTTCCATCTTGAGATATGCAATTTGATCCCTAATACTTTGTTACACAGATGTTTATGCATTTTAAGAATGTTTTTCTAATCAGAGTATTTTCAGCAAAAATCAAAATATTTATTCAAGAGAACTTTCTTAGACAAATTAAAATTTTAAACTCCACAAAAAACCTACTGCAGCCTGGTATAAAAGATACCCCAGCCCAGCACTGTGCAGTGATCCAGCAGTTGAGAAATGCTGCTCTACAGTATGTGTCTATGTAAATAAAGACCTAATATTGCCTATATGACTTTCATTTCAGCTTATTTTAAGTTTATGTACAAGTTCCATTCCAATGTACGTGGAAATGACACGAACGTGTAAAGACAACTAATAATATTGTACATTATTGGCAAAATTCAAATATAAGTCGCCCCTTAAGCTCCGCCCATTCGATATTCACATTTGAATGGACCGTGTGATGTATTTTGTTTCTGAGCAAAGCAGAGTGACCAACTGTCCTTGTATATTGTCGAAAGAGTCTTGTACCCACTGTCCTTGCATATTGTCGCCAGTGCCTTGTATCCACCTCTACATATAGCTAAATAATACATAACACTAACTACATAGTTAAGTGTGTGAAGCGGAGGCAGCAGCCGTAGCGAAGCACCCTTGCATTTTTGAATAATGTACGATACACTGTTTGTAGGTTTCGAAAATGTGGTGGATTATATTTCCCGCGAGGTTTGTCAGCCTGTCTCCTCTAGCGGTACGACGTCACACCTCTAACATCCAATCACAAGTTCCTTCATAATACGAGGACAGAAGAATTCGCTAAGATCGTGGTATAAAAGAAACTGCATCGGTGAGGGTGGGACACATTCATCCCAAGATGTGACTTATATTTGAATTTTCGGGAAAAAATAAATTTAAGTCGCACCTTAGAATGAATGTTTCCGCCCGCCACACCCTCGTGATGCACTTTCTTTTATACCACGATCTAGCAAATTCTTCTGTCCTCTTATTACAAAGAAACTCGTGATTGGACGTTGGTGGTGTGATGTCATACCGCTAAACAAAAGGTGACAGGCTGACAAACCTCTGAAAGATATAATATGCCACATTTTCAAAACCTACAAACAGTGTGTAGTACATTATCAAAAATGCAAGGGCGCTTCGCTTCGGCTACCGCCTCCGCTTCGCGCACTTAACTATGTGGTTAGTGTTATGCATTATTTAGATTATTTGTAGAGGTGATTGTGGTATGGTCGGAAGTGCCGAGTGAGCTAGCGGGTTGTCATTTTGGTGCAAGGGTAGGTAGCTGGTATTTGGTACGGTCGGGAGTGTCGATAGAAGGAATGGTCGGGAGTGCTGAGATAACAAGCACGTGGTCGCCATAGCAATGCAGCGGTCTGAGCATAAGGGGTGACTTACATTTATCTTTTGCCGAATTTTCCCAATTTTTTTTTTTAAATCAAAATGGTAGGGATTTCATGTGTTGTAAATACACTATGAATAAATTATGGGTACAATCCCAATACAATTGAAACCAATTTTACCTTCATAAAACACCTAATATCATATGTATTTCATAATATACAGTCACTTATGGCATCAATCATCACCATGGGAAGGTTGGAAACACACCGTACTGTGTAATTCCTCGTTTCTTTGTGTTGACTTTCCAGGTTACCCTCGAGTCTCTTAACAGGTGAATAGGTCTATGGTTTCCTTCCTGTGAATCAAATTATGACTCTTTAATTCTCTTTTTTGAGAAGATCTCTTGTGGCACACATCCCAGTATGATTTCTGTCCAGATGCATTTTTAAGAGACGTTTTTGAGAAAATCTCTTAGCACATGTGTCACATGAATATGGTTTTTCTGCAGTATGAGTATACAGATGCCGTGTTAGGTCCCGTTTTCGTGAAAATCCCTTGTCACATTCATCACACGAATATGATTTCTCTCCCGTGTGAATAACCTGATGGTCTTTCAGGTCACCTTTACGAGAAAATTCCTTGCCACATGCCTTACAAGAGTATGATTTTTCTCCAGAGTGAATAACCTGATGTTTTATTAGGTAATCTTTATGAGAGAAATCCTTGCCACAAGTATCACATGAATATGATTTCTCTCCAGTGTGAACAAGCTGATGCCTCTTCAGGCAATCTTTTCGGAAAAAGTTACAGTCACAGGCATCACATGAATACCTGTATGGTTCTTCACATTTCTCTCCTGAGTGAATGATCTGATGTCTCTTTAGCTTACCTTTTCGGGAAAACGCTTTCCCACAGACATCACAGAGAAATGTGTGTCCCTCATGCAAAACCTGGTTGTGTTCGGTCAGCCTCCTATTTACAGGAGAAACATTGCACTCTTCAGTGCGGTCGTCTTCCTCAGAAACTGGCTCGCTTTCTATTTTGTTTTCCTCTATAGTCTGAAAGGTTAAAGCAATAGGCTCAAATTTTACTTTTGTATCAGAAACTTTGTTTTCTGTAAATTCATGTGAGAAATCTATGGTTCGGTCGAAATCCGACATGGACTCTCTCTTTATTTTGTGTTTCTGGACGGATTCAAAGGTTAAATCAATGCACTTCGATTTGGTACAGGTATCAGCATACTGAGATGAGAAGTCTTTAGAACACTCTTCCTTAACATCAGTATCAGCATATTCCGATTTTAACGTTACCTCCATTTTGTTCAAACAAGAAGCCATATACTATCTTACACTACCGTCTACCAAATCACGAACGGCATCAACACGGGCTCAGTGCTCTTATTAGTGCTTACCGGGTTGCGCCCACGAGGTACCTCGGTGCTATCAGAGAGACAGTGTCTGCAGTCAGCACACTTTGAGTTACACTACAATATCCTAAGCTAAATCGTGTACAGTACCACTGCCTTCTTGAAATATAAAGAAAGAAGGCAGTGACAAAACTATAATCACTAGGGCCTGAATTTTTGAAGTGAAACTTCTTTAGGCGCGCTAGGAGTAAATCGAGAATCCAAAGTAGAACAAAATTGCCACGAAAGTTTTGTAGTGGGGCTGTGACGGACTGCACAGAAAACATTCAACTCAATGATTAGGCTTATCTAAAATTAAAAAGTCCAAAAATCCAAATTTAAAAAATCTAAAAATCCAAAATTAAAAAATCAAAAAATTAAACAAAATTACGGGAGCGCGCGGGGGAAAGGTATCAGGCATTGAGTGCGGGGCTAATACGGCTTCGAGCTGGTGGCGTGGTGAGCCCTTCACCATTACAAACAATCCAAAATTTTAAAAATAAAAAAATCCAAAATTTAAAAAAATAAATATTCAAACTAAAAAAAAAACAAAAATTAAAAAATCAAAAATTTTAAAAATCTATAAATTTAAGATTAAAAAATCGAAAATCCAAAATTAAAAAATTCAATGATCCAAATTTTAAAAAATTAAAAAATCAAAGATCCAAAATTCAAAAATCCAAAATTTTACAAATTAAAAAATCAAAAAATTTAAATATAAAAATCGAAAATCTAAAATTTTAAAAATCTAAAAATTAAAAATCCAAAATTAAACAATCCAAAAAATAAAAAAATTCAACGATCCAAAATTTAAAAAATCAAAAATTCCAAAATGAAAAATAAAAAATTCAAAATTCAAAAAATTCAAAGATCCAAAATTTAAAATGTCCAAATTTTAAAAATCCAAAATTAAAAAATTCAAAGATAGAAAATTTAAAAGACTCAAAAAATAAAAAAGTCTAAAAACCCAAAATTAAAAAATGTCCAACAATCCAAAACAAAAATCCAATAATCCAAAATTTAAAAAATGAAAAAAGAACCAACTTTCACTTCTGTCACGTGGCATTCCACGCTCCCGATTTTTTATTAAAGCAAGTTTTTTTTTTAAACATACTAAGTCAGTTTTATTTTAATCTTTTTACCATAATCAGACAATTTTTTAAAAGTTTCATTTTAATAAGTACTGGTATAATAAACAAATTTAAACAATTATATTTATTAATTTTATTTTTACTTATGATTTCCTGTAGAATCTAACGGTAGAGGACCCGTATTTTAAACCGATATTCTCTTCATAAAACACCATATCACACCTATTTTGTTATAGATAGTTTTTACTTTTTGGAGAGGAGAGCCTATTTTATTATGACCGACTGAAAATCCATTTCGGACCTCAATTTCAAATGATTAGGCTAATACTTTATTATTCATATGGTTTCCCAGCCCATAGTTTTGAACCCCAACTGAATGACTTGCAAAGTTTTTATTCAAACAGATTACATTCTTTTGAGTAACAGCTTTGGTGATGAATTATTATAAATATATTGAGGTAATTATTATAAGCAGTGCTGAAGTTGAAAACTTTTTTCCAGGGGGAACCCATAAATTTATATGCAAGTTTTAATTTATTTATTTATTTTTCATTTTATATCAAACATTATATTCAAATTACCTTTTTAAATGAATCACACAGATATTAAATTACAATTACAATCAATACAATCAACTTCGTCATGTAGGCATTGAATCTACGGCAACCAAACAGGCAAGACAACTTTCGCGACGAAAACAGATCATGACCCTATAATGGTTCTTTATTTAAAGAAAGTGTTGCCAAAATATATGCCAATTTTATATTATGTAGCATTTCCTCCCTACGTTTACGGTGGAGCGATGAAGAGTAGATTTTTACTTTTCTGGAGCACCGTTCCAGTCCATCTTCAGCACTGATAATAAGTTAATACTTGCTAAACTTGGAAGCAGCGAGGAGGAAACACCAATAATTTCGAGAAGCCTTATGAAATTGAAAAGTTTTATGTGGTAAAACATAGCTAAGGAGGCCACAGTTAGGAAATGAAATCAGTGTGTCAGTGGAAGTTAAAAATAGGAAAGTTAAATTAACAGTGTCAAAGAAGAGAGTTTAATAATAAAAAGCAGGTATAATCTTAATAAAATTTAGTAAAGTATAAAATATTTAAAGGAGAATTGCGACTTAATATTATCCAATGTATAAATGATATCCAATAACATGTCTCCATCCTACAGGGTAGCAAGTGCCCATAGAATATTTACTCTAGGCAGTTCATAAAGAGTGGAGTAGGCTTGAACTAACAGCAGCGGGAATAGTGTGCAGTCCAAGTTGTGTACGAAAACAAACGTACCGTTTAAATTGAGACACGATGAACTGTTATTTATCCAATGGCAGGATTTGACATTAGTGTCATTTTCCTTCTGGCTTCCCAATATAGATACACTAAATCTTTATTTTGTTGTTTGGTTTGATTAAGTTTTGTGCACTTCAGCATATGATCTTCGTTCATGATGCTGTCATGCTGGTTACATAGGATGCAAGCAGGGGAAGGAAAGATGTTGATTCTGTAAAGGTGATGAACTGTTGTGCGATATATTTTAGTTATGTAATGTGTTGAAAAGGATCTGTCAGAAACCGTAAGGTAGGTACGGATCCTTTTCTAAAGGGGAAAATGTGGGCTAATGTAAAGTTGTTGTTTAGAACAAATAAATTCATTCATTCATTCATTAATACTTGCTAAACTCATTATCAAATATTTATATTTTTTATTCTGCAAGCAACAACTGCAGCAGGTTGACAGACCAAGAGTACCAAAAAATGAATCCATAAGGCATTCCATGCCCCCACCATGCCTATGCCTCACTAACATAACTGTTGACTCAGTTTATGCTACATTATTCTACAAATGCATTTGTGCTCTGTTACGACTGCTGTCTCTGCTTTGCTTGCCCAATTATGTGGACAGTATTACGCGTTATTTAGACAATCTGTATGGTTAAGTATACTCCAGTTCGCTTGCTTAAGTATGTGGGTAGTCATCATCATCATGGCTCTACAGCCCTATTTGGGCCTTGGCCGCTGCCAAAACTTTCTTCCAGTCGTCTCTATCCAATGCTTTTCTTCTCCAAGCCCTGATGCCGAGCTTCCTCAGATCCTCCTCTATCCCGTCCATCCACCTCAGTTTCGGCCTGCCTGATCTTCTACTTCCCTCAGGTTTGAATAGGGTGAGTTTTTTAGTAGGATTTTCCTCTTCTATTCTAATAATATGGCCTGCCAAGCACAATCTAGCTATCTTTATATATTTTACAATGTCAACCTCTGCAAATAGTGAGTATAATTCATTATTATACCTTATTCGCCAGAGCCCACTTTCATTCACAGGTCCAAATATCTTTCTGAGGACCTTCCTCTCAAAAATCCTGAGCCGCTCTTCGTTACATTTTGTGAGTGGCCAGCACTCACTACCATATGTCAGGACCGACCTTAAAAGAGTTTTATACATGGTCAGTTTGGTTCTCAAATTCAGATATTGTGATTTTAATATATTGTTAATACTATAATAACATCTATTTGCTAGAAAGATTCTATTTTTGATCTCTCTATCTGTACTATTATTATTTGTTATAATATGGTAACGCTTGCACTGTTCACTACACAGAGTACACACACATTCATTGTGTGCGATACACCAATGTTATAATGGTGTTATAACACAATGGTGTTGTTATAATGGTGCCCAGATACTTAAATTCCTGGATGATTTCAAATTTATATTTCCCAATTTCTATTTTCTCTTCATTAAGTGGTCTTTTTGTTATTTGCATAAACTTAGTTTTTTCTTAATTTACAAAAAGTCCTACCTTCTCTGCTGCTTCGGAAAGAGCAAGAAACGCTTCCTTAACTTAATTTATTGTTCGGCCCACAATGTCTATGTCGTCCGCATATGCTAAAATCTGTATTGATTTATTGTAAATTGTGCCTTTATTGTTCAATTGGGAATCTCTAATTACCTTCTCTAGTACAAAGTTAAAAAGTAGGCATGACAATCCATCTCCTTGTCTCAGACCTCTATGCGTTTCAAAAATTTCTGATACATCATTAAGTATCTTTACCCTGTTTCTAACAGTTTTAATTGTTACTTCTGTCAATCTGATTAATTTTGAGGGAATACCAAATTCACCCATAGCTTCAAATAGTGCATTTCTAATGATACTGTCGTAGGCTGTTTTGAAATCTATGAACAGATGGAACGTACTAATATTATATTCTAAAGTATTTTCTAAAATTTGCCATAGTGACTGGATTTGATCGATTGTTGACATTCCACTTCTAAAACTACATTGGTACCTGCCAATAATCTTGCTAGCAAGATATAATATATTTGAGAAGATCTTATAAGCTGTGTTAAGTAGAGATATTCCTCTGTAATTATTACATTCCAATATGTCTCCTTTTTTATAGATTGGACACACAAGTCCTTCTTCCCAGTCACTAGGGATCTTTTCTGAATTCCATACTTCAATAACGACTGTATGTATAGTTTTTGTAAGTTCTTCACCCCCATTTTTATCAACACTCCAGGAATATTATCTGGGTCTGGAGATTTGTTATTTTTGAGTTTTGCTATAGCTAGCTCAACTTCATCTCTGGTTGGTGGGGTTTGTTCATAATCATCCAGTTCCTTCAATCTTCCATATGATGGCTCCATGTTTCTATTTTCAATTCCAGGTTCCCCCATAAGTTGTTCAAAGTGCTGAGATGTTTATTTAAAGTTTATTGGGTGCATTCCACTATTCTCTTCACTTGTTTCATTACGTTGTCAGTTGGTGCGCATGCGCGGTGGTTGCTCGTTTTTGGTCTGCCTCTGAGCGAATCGCTCGTTTGTAGAGGCAGAGTGATACGAGCAGTCAACGTGATGTAAGCCTGAAGCTTGTGATGGTATCTGGTGAGAGATGGTGAGTTTCTTTCTTGTTCGTCTAAATTTAACTGCATAGATCCCTTCAGGATTCAACTGATATTATTTTCCTTTTTTTTTTAAGTCAGAATTAACTAAAGCATCGCAGCATGTTAGGGGGCTACCGTGGCTCGGTAACTTTTACACTCCAGCTACCCATTAGAAGTAATACAATATTGTGGCTTTTGGTGACTTCTGTATTCGTCATTTAGTATTCATTCCTGGTTTCTCCGATACATTAGTTCAAGCCCGTTGTGAATTATCAGGAGGAGGAAATGTTACGTTTCGGGAGAATGCAGGTCATGTCCCTACTCTAACACGATGTTTCAATTAGAGTTTTTGCTAACAGTAACTTAGTATATTTTGGGGGAATGCTAGTAATGTGCCGTATTGGAAAAGCAGATTAGGGTTGTCTGTTAACTTATCTTGATTGGCCTATTTCCATTTGTCTGAAGTAAATTCTACTGGGAATATATTCTTGTTCTTTTCTAGCTAAATATTAATTATGCATTTAATTCAGTCGTAATCTATAGCAGTATGTTTCCTGGTACTATGCTTTGTTTGCAGGTCATTAACTTGATGAGTAAGCTATTCATAACCTTGTCTTGTAAGCTTGTATTTTGACATCGCGTTAAGTTACGTGAAGGCCTATTGTTCTTACAAGCTTAAGCTGTCCGGTTAAATTCTAAAGTCACTTTCCTTTGCTAGTTTGTTTACATTTGACTAGTATTGTTTTATAAGATTTTCTCAGTATGTACATTTAGTATTCTGCATTGCTATAGCGTTTAACATTTTCACTTTCTTTTGTTGTCAAATATAAACTTGCCGTAACTTATAGTTATTCCTTTTACCGTATGTTTGGGTAGATTTTTCTCTCTGCTATTCGGGGTTTTTTCTATTGCTTATACCTTTGATATTTAGTAGGCTTTCATATAGGTATTAGCATTTTAGGGTTTGCTTCAGTAAAATATTTCATCCTAATAATTATTTCCTTTTATGCAAAATTGGTTATAACATTCTTTCACGCATTTATTTAATTTTGGCCATATCAAGATATCTCTGTCCTTAGTTCAGGTTTGATCTTAGCTCGCATTCTTATAAATTTCACTACGCAGTTTGATAATTGCATTTGAATTAAAATGTTCAAGGTTTTAACTGTACATAAACTTTATTAATAACCATGCTGGTTATTTTATAATTGTTGGTCGTTTAACTCTAGTTAAATATATTTAGCTGGATTTTGTAAATACTCAGGTTGAATTTATAAATAAAATTTATAGTCTGTTTTGGAAAAAAGAAACTTATGAGTCATTTTCTGTGGACTTATCCTATCTCACCTGGAATTTAGAGGATCTTCGGACCTTAGGTTATATCCTAGCACGCCCTTTACAGATTTGCCAGTTTGATATTTAGAAGTTAATTATCTTGCATTGGCGAAGTTTGGTAACTTCTATCCTTCTTATTGTATTGTATTTGTATTTTCACTTATTTGGTCATTTTGATATTTACTGAAATTATTGCCTTACTTTCTTTATACTTATTTTGCTATTCAGTTTTTTTTTAATATAAATTCAGATTCTGTTAAATATTATAAGCTATATATATATAATAATATATTTTATTATAAAGCAACTATTCTTTTATACGACTCCAGTTGCAAGTGGTAGCATTTGTCTCTAAATTCCTGGTGGGGGTGGATTTGGTGGTTAGGATAGAATTTGAAATCCGGAAAGATATTGTAAATTTCTTACTTAATTATTTATTCAAAGTTTATGCAATCCTCTTTCGATACGATGGCCACTCGCCATGTGGTTTCTGAGCACATGTTGAGGAAGGATGAGATTCTGTTTGAAATTAATATTCGTGGTCAGGAAGTTGATGATAGTTTGGACGTGCCTGCCCTGTTGAATATATTGAAAGAGGTCCAAAGTAAACCAGTATTGAACATTTTCACTACAGAACAGAGTATTGTTTCGGAGCTAAACTGTTTACGAGGTAAAATACATGAACTTGTAGCTGCTGGTATTGAACAAAAGAGTGATGTTGAAACCACTTCTAAACAGAAAAGACGTCTTCGGAATCGTGCTCTCCATAGTTTAAATAGACTACAATTTTTAGCTTCTTTAAATTTGGATAAGGCTGTAGAGAAGGATGTTAAGGAGTTACTAGATTTATTGCAATCGATTCTGGATCCCACCGATTCTGAGAGTTGTGAGCTCATTAATTTTCAGTCAGTGCCTAATTCTGCTGTAGATTCTAATCAGCCTTTACCTAATTTGCAACCGTTACCAAATGCGAGTATTGTTGCAATGCCTGCGACTTCTAATTTTCAACCGGTAGGTTTACAACCTGTGGTTGGTGCGCCGACGCTTTCTCAGTTAAAGATCGTTCATCCGCTACAGAAGGTTATTGATCGGGAGAAACCCTTTATAATTGAGAATTCTGACGATGTCATAGCTTTTTTGCGATTTTTGGTAAAAGTGACGTGTCAGGCGTCTTTATTTCAGATTCAGGATAGTGTAGTATTACAGTTGTTAATGTCGGTTACTTCGGGCCAACTTTTGGATTTCCTTACCGAAGCTCTCGGTAGTCATGTATCTTTATTACAATTTCATAAACATATTCTTGATTGTTTTATACCGTCCCGGCTCAGATATGAATTATTGCTCAAACATTATTATAGGCCTCAACGTTCTGACGAATCTTTAATGGAATTTGTTCAGGATATTAAAATGTTTGGTGCCCTTTTCCAAGTTAATGATAATGAAGTTCAGACCATTGGAGTTATATTATCTGGGCTTAACCCTGTGACACGTTCTTGTTTGCATTTTGAGCAAAAACCTTCCACATTTAACCAACTTGAAGCGTTGGTGAAGCAGGTGGCTGAAATTACTTGTGCTGATAATAGACGTATGGAGAATGCTCACAGTCGTTCGGTAGGTGTTGCACCTGCTATTCAGAGACCCCAGGTTGCCTTTCAGCCAAAAAGATGTCATTTTTGCAATCGTGTAGGCCATTTAATTCGGGATTGTCGTCAGAGAATGAGAGACGAAAGCCGTTTGAATAATAATAGAAATTCTGCGATTGCGCGGTTGCCACCTAATCAGCAACCCCCCCGTAATTATTCTCGGCCTTGAGTATTTTTGGCATTCTTGTTTTAATCTCCTGTTTGAAATTCTATATGTAAAATCTTATTACTATGTTGTGAAGCATTCTCTTTTGATACATATATTTATGTGTTTTAGATATCTTAAGATACCTTCTATAGACTCCATATAGATGTCCAAAAGTGGAGTTGGTTTGTATGTTACATTATGAAGATGTTACTAGTTGCCTGCTATTATAAATTTTGTTCCTATAATGCTTAATTCCACCTATAGAATTCCAAGGGTTTTGCTTAGTATTGCCTAAGAATGCTAAGATTCGTCTTAATTGTGTAATATTCCTTTTTTGGGGTTTTGTCTTGTCAAGTGTTATAATGCTGTGCTGGTTTGTGAATTGCCCCGAGTCTCGGTGGTTTCTTGCTTACTGTAATTTTAAAGTTGCTATTTTGACGAACTCTTTTACTCACCATCTCTTATTATCATTAATGTAAATCATTGCCTCGTATCACTCTCATTAAGAACTACCCTGTCATGTTTAAAAGTAAATGTTCAATTTAAATTATATGTAAAATTGAAATATTTATTTAATGCATAACTTACTGTACATTAATGAAGGCTATCATATATATAAAAAAGGGCCTTGTAATCACTTATTATGACGATACCTTTATCTTAAACTAAAATATGTGTAACAGCTGTTACTTGAAGATTGACACAAAATAAAAATCAAAGGTACCTTTGTAGATACAAGATTATCAAGAGATGTATAAAAAAAAAATATCCCATTCTGCTCGGACGTGCAATTCACATTCCCCACCCTGTGTTTGAAGAAAACAGATACTGTGCTGTGTGTGGGATGTGTTTCAGAGTAATAATTGTGGATGTTCGAGACTGTGCTTTGTCTGATGTGCATGTGAGCTCCATGCACGTCTGGCTGCTGTTTCCTGGTCTGGATCATCGGGGGACGCCTCGGTTGTCACATTCTGTGTGGCTTGATCTGACCTTCTGCGGCTGCCCTCTTGTCATCGCTGTGGCGCACCGTCTTCTACATTTCAAGTAATCTGCATGATGGACCTTGCAGTGCTTCTCCTCTCTCTAGCTGTAGTGTGAGAGTGCGAAGATTGATCTTCGTCCTGCTGTATATGATTGTGGGTAACAAGTGGTACTCACCTTAAAATTGGTCAATAATCTATGGACCACAAGATGTGCTCTTGAGTTGTGGTTCCGCTCGCCTCTCGGACGGTCCACTATTGGAGGTTGTATAAACATTTTTTATTCGTGAGGAAAAATCAAATTTCTCATAGTATGTTCAAGATCACCTATTTAAATGAAGTAAAGTAAGGACACTTCAAGTTATGGTGCTGGAATCATTCTAATGAGTATTTTCTACATCAACAATTGTTATATAGACTTTATTATCTCTTCAATATATCAGAAGTTGATATAGAATCATAATACATTGTGTCATCTCAGAGACCTTATATACATATATATATACATTTTACCAGTAAATTATTTAATGAACACTATATTAATAATGACACTATCTGTGGCTCAGAAATTATTTAATCTCAATGGTGTCTGATTAACATTTCAAGATAATATGAATTTCAATGTCGAGAGACAGTCAAGATATGCTGGTATGAAACATGACACTCTTTACACAAGGTATTAGTATGGTTGTATGTTTGTACAGTAAAAATTATTATTGAGTATTGTAATGAAATTAAAAATATGGATTAATGACAGGGCAGTTCTAAAAAGGTATATTAGTATGTTTTATGTCTATTTAAAAGAGTTTAATGAACTATTAGGTTTTTCATAATAGAAAATTTTGTGGATATGTGTAGTATAGTTTTTATGAGTTTTTATGAATATTTCTGGGCTTGTCAATGAATGATGTTGAATACAGAAGTTTAGAAGTTAGAGTTAGCTAAACAAAACCAAAAACTAGTTGAGCGGGGAGGACTGAGATGTTTATTTAAAGTTTATTGGGTGCATTCCACTATTCTCTTCACTTGTTTCATTACGTTGTCAGTTGGTGCGCATGCGCGGTGGTTGCTCGTTTTTGGTCTGCCTCTGAGCGAATCGCTCGTTTGTAGAGGCAGAGTGATACGAGCAGTCAACGTGATGTAAGCCTGAAGCTTGTGATGGTATCTGGTGAGAGATGGTGAGTTTCTTTCTTGTTCGTCTAAATTTAACTGCATAGATCCCTTCAGGATTCAACTGATATTATTTTCCTTTTTTTTTAAGTCAGAATTAACTAAAGCATCGCAGCATGTTAGGGGGCTACCGTGGCTCGGTAACTTTTACACTCCAGCTACCCATTAGAAGTAATACAATATTGTGGCTTTTGGTGACTTCTGTATTCGTCATTTAGTATTCATTCCTGGTTTCTCCGATACATTAGTTCAAGCCCGTTGTGAATTATCAGGAGGAGGAAATGTTACGTTTCGGGAGAATGCAGGTCATGTCCCTACTCTAACACGATGTTTCAATTAGAGTTTTTGCTAACAGTAACTTAGTATATTTTGGGGGAATGCTAGTAATGTGCCGTATTGGAAAAGCAGATTAGGGTTGTCTGTTAACTTATCTTGATTGGCCTATTTCCATTTGTCTGAAGTAAATTCTACTGGGAATATATTCTTGTTCTTTTCTAGCTAAATATTAATTATGCATTTAATTCAGTCGTAATCTATAGCAGTATGTTTCCTGGTACTATGCTTTGTTTGCAGGTCATTAACTTGATGAGTAAGCTATTCATAACCTTGTCTTGTAAGCTTGTATTTTGACATCGCGTTAAGTTACGTGAAGGCCTATTGTTCTTACAAGCTTAAGCTGTCCGGTTAAATTCTAAAGTCACTTTCCTTTGCTAGTTTGTTTACATTTGACTAGTATTGTTTTATAAGATTTTCTCAGTATGTACATTTAGTATTCTGCATTGCTATAGCGTTTAACATTTTCACTTTCTTTTGTTGTCAAATATAAACTTGCCGTAACTTATAGTTATTCCTTTTACCGTATGTTTGGGTAGATTTTTCTCTCTGCTATTCGGGGTTTTTTCTATTGCTTATACCTTTGATATTTAGTAGGCTTTCATATAGGTATTAGCATTTTAGGGTTTGCTTCAGTAAAATATTTCATCCTAATAATTATTTCCTTTTATGCAAAATTGGTTATAACATTCTTTCACGCATTTATTTAATTTTGGCCATATCAAGATATCTCTGTCCTTAGTTCAGGTTTGATCTTAGCTCGCATTCTTATAAATTTCACTACGCAGTTTGATAATTGCATTTGAATTAAAATGTTCAAGGTTTTAACTGTACATAAACTTTATTAATAACCATGCTGGTTATTTTATAATTGTTGGTCGTTTAACTCTAGTTAAATATATTTAGCTGGATTTTGTAAATACTCAGGTTGAATTTATAAATAAAATTTATAGTCTGTTTTGGAAAAAAGAAACTTATGAGTCATTTTCTGTGGACTTATCCTATCTCACCTGGAATTTAGAGGATCTTCGGACCTTAGGTTATATCCTAGCACGCCCTTTACAGATTTGCCAGTTTGATATTTAGAAGTTAATTATCTTGCATTGGCGAAGTTTGGTAACTTCTATCCTTCTTATTGTATTGTATTTGTATTTTCACTTATTTGGTCATTTTGATATTTACTGAAATTATTGCCTTACTTTCTTTATACTTATTTTGCTATTCAGTTTTTTTTTAATATAAATTCAGATTCTGTTAAATATTATAAGCTATATATATATAATAATATATTTTATTATAAAGCAACTATTCTTTTATACGACTCCAGTTGCAGTGCTGTTTCCATCTCTCCAGTATACCTTCCTTGTCATTTATTATTTCCCCTTTATTATTTCTACAAGCAGTTGTTCTAGGTCTATATCCTGTTCGTAAATACTTTATTTCTTTGTAGAATTTTCTGGATTCATTAGTTGTGTATAATTGTTCTACTTGCTGAAATTGCATTGCATAATAATCCTTCATCTTTTTTCAATGTATTTTATTTTCTTCTTTACGGGTTTCCTTGTATTCCTTCTGTGTTCCTCTTGTAAACTGACCATGTATCATTCTTCTATATGCTTCATTTTTCCTCTTTGTTATTTGTTCGCATTCTTTATCAAACCATCCATTTTTTTCATTTCCCTTACTTTTCCCAACCACTTCCAAGGCTGCTTTTTGTATTATGAGTTTACATTCCTCCCATTTACCATTTACTGTTTCTTTTATTCTGTCTGCATATTTTTGTTTCGTTTCTGGTATTGCAAATTTTTGTACGTCATACTTAATAACATTTTTTGTTTTTAAAAACCTTGTACTTGAGATTCTGCACCTCAGTTTAGCAAATACGAGAAAATGATCTGTATCCGCATTTGCCCCTCGATAGCTACGAACATCCAATATATTACTAACGTGTCTGGAATCTATAAGAATGTGGTCAATTTGGTTTGAGGTATTGTCATCTGGGGATCTCCATGTGGTCTTATGTATTCTTTTGTGTGGGAATAGGGTGCTTGCTACACTCATCCCATGGGATATTGAGAAATTTATTAATCACTCTCCGTTGTTATTACTATCGGTGTGTAGACTATGCTCTCCAACATTAGGTCTAGCTTCTAGTTCCTTCCCAATCATGGCATTAAAGTCTCCCAGACATATTTTAATGTCAGATTTAGGGCACTCTTCATATACTTTATCAAGGTTATCGTAAAACTGATCTTTTTGTATTTCTCCCTTGACTTCTGTTGGCGCATGGATGTTTATCATAGAATATTTATGGAACTTTCCTCTAATTCGCAGTACGGAAACTCTTTCACTGATGGGTTTAAAATCAATTACATTTTTTCTTACTTTCCCTGATACGATAAATCCTGTTCCAAATTCATGCTTTGTTTTATGGCAGCTGTAATACACTGTATTTTGTTTTCTTTCCATAATTCCATGACCCAACCATCGTATCTCCTGAATAGCAGCAATATCAATCTTGTATTTCAGCAATTCATTTGTCAAATTACGTAATGCCCCTCCTCTGTATAATGATAGCACGTTCCAAGTCGCAATCCTCAAATCATAGTCCTTTTTCAATGCAGGTCGATTTCCATTAAGACGTCCGGCTTCAATATTTGGCAGATTCTCAACAAGGTCATTTTTACAAGGTGTGTCAACCCCACGCCAAACCCCCAACCTGGAGGACCAGGTCATTTGATTTTGGAGTTTCCCTCTCCTAGATCAGTTGCTTTCACCACAGCTAAGGAGCCTGATCTGCATGTGGGTAGTATTATGCATTATTAAACTATCTGTACACAATTTCACTGTTTCTAACCCAACAGTCACTAAACCAGAATCTGTAGTCTGCTGCAATGGTGCTGATAAGCAATGTACTAGGACAGTTGGACATCCTGCTTTGCTCAAAAACAAAAAAACCTCACAACATCCGTGCAAATATGAATATCGCATGAACAGGTCCTCTACACTTAGACTGCCCAATTTGCATGGCTCTGAGCCACAAAACTATAGGAACACTTTTGCTTAATTTTCAACAATTTATAGTTTTAAAAAAAACATATAATTTTAGAATTACCGCTGTCATTTCCAGTAAACTCAACTCAACTTTCTAAACTTTCTGGAATCAACAAGAACGTTTTCTAATCAATTAACCAACTTTTAGAATACTTTACTTTCAGTGTCTTGCTAGAGCAAACACTGTGAATAAACTACAAGTGTAAGCTTCTGAAGAATGCCATTAATTTGCTTCTAAAGAAACTGGAGATTTCAGTTCACTAACATTTTTTTTATCGGGATATTGAGGTTTCAAAATGACAAAATGTAATGCTATATTTTCCCTTACAAAATAATTTTGTAAGAGGAAATGTAGCACAAGCACTGACAAGTGTGAGCAAGATGCAAAATGTTGGCAGATATCAGTATTAAAAAAGTAATTTTTGGTATAATAAATATATTGGATAAATTGGAAATTTTTGGCTTTGTTAAGTGTTTTATATTATTTTAATTAAATAACAATTTTAACCAATTTTAGGTATCTCTTGTTTAACCATTTTTAGATTTTATAAGATTGGACTATGTGATTGCCATGACAATGAAACAAATCATTATGTTACATCACAGTTAGCTAGCAAGGAATAAAATACGGTAGTTTAAAACCTAAGAATCCGGGTCCTAGTCATCACATGCACCTGCACAAATGTAAGATGAAAAATAACACTGTGCACATAATTTGCACAGTAAAACCGACGATGTGCAGATGCGTTGTGGTACTTGACAGTACATAAATTGACTTTGGGAATAAACCTATTATTGTAGTCCAGGAAATAATTCCCGAAGAGTTGAAAACTGGCACAGTTTTTCCTTTAGACTTTTGTATACAACATACCAACATTTCACCATGGATGGTAGGTGATCCAAATATCTCGGAAACCGTTGGGTTTAGGTCAAAAGTTACTACAAGTTTGTTCATGAAGTCAATTTATGTACTGTCACATACCATGATGCATACACTGAAAAATGACAGTATGCGCATACGTCATGCAGCATAACTAACAATGAGTTGCAGTACTTCACAGTATCACAGTACAAGAATTTACTCTGTGAACAAACCTATTGTTATTATTAATAAACTTCACTTTATCCAATGAGGGTGTAGTTGATATATGTAGATTTTTCCACCTTATACCCTCAATATAGCCTTGGATATCTAGGGAATGTTGCGAATAACATTTACAATATGATGACATGTCCATAATAATTATGTCCATAATAATTATGATAATGAATAATACTAATAGTAATAGCTATAATACTAACAATAATAATAACTAATAGTAATAACAATAATGAACAATAATAATAGTATTACCAATAATAATAATAATAATATTAATAATAGTAATAGCAATAATAATAATTAGTAATGATGAAAATAATAATAATAATAATAATAATAATAATAATAATAATAATAATAATAACAAACAAGTGGATCTTTTAAAAAATTATCTGATAAACTTAAATAAAACTATGGGAAAATAACACATTACGACCCGACCAAGCCCCCCACCACTACGAGAAACCTAGCGGCGGCATTAGAACTACTAGGAAAGTAGCGACGGTGGCGACATCTAGTAAGGAAATGGTGAAAGAGAAAAATAATTTACTTTTCCTTTATTCTCTTCTTCTCTTCCTTTCCCGTCTCTTTCCTCCTCTTCACCCTACCTACCTATTCGAGACCTATTCCTAACAATAAATTTTGGATCGAACGGGGATCGAACGCATGACCCTTAGCATCGTAGCCAAGAGACTTATCCATTACGCTACGAAGGACAGTTGAGCAGTGAAGGAAGTTCCGGTATATTTTAGTTATCTAATTTAGTTGGCGCTAGCGAGTGTTAACGCAAGAATCGGGTTTTCTAATTTTGAGATGGTTTGTTTGTTATGAAAAGAGTAGTGTTGGTTCAAGGGAATTTTTCTGCATCAATTAACACGGCGTTTTTTAAAATTTGGAAATATTATGTAAATTTCGATTTTTTATATATTGTGAATTTTTTTTTCTTTCAAATCGGTGTTTAAAGATCGTGAAATATGATGTTTGGTACAAGGGTATTGTTTTAATATAATTCGTGAAATTTTATTTTGTTTTTATAATCGTTTTTAAACATTGTGAAATATTATGTATGGTGCAAGGCAATCATTAGAGTAAGCTGCGGCTTAACACAGGAAGCTGCATTACCGGCGCTTAGTAGCGGCCGGCAAGAGCAATAGCGGGCGGAGGGGAAGCCTGCCTGGCGGAGAAGGCGACCGGGCCGATGGAAAGGGGAGCCGCTTGGGTCGCAAAGTGTTTACTTGCCAAAACGATTTTAGTATGTATAAAAAACTAATATGGTATTAAACACATTATCTTCAAGAACACTCTTTACTTCATTAAATTGACTACTTACTATGCTCAAGCAGTGGGACATAGTCTGACGATGGGTGGAAGGTCCACCTGAAAGCCGGCTAACTAGTAAGTAGTCAATTTAATGAAGTAGAGAGTGTTCTTGAAGATAATGTGTTTAATATTATTTCACTTCATTGTGTCTTCCCATTCCACGTGAATTTAATTAAACTAATATGGGTTTATAAGCTTTCATGAACCACAGATAATTGTCTCTGTTGGACATTACATGAGAATAATATAGGAGAAAAATTCCTCCGACACTGGGACTTGAACCCAGGAATGTACTGCAATGTACTGTAATGTGAATGTCAACTGTACAATAACAGTGGGAGCCCGGTCACAAAAATCACTAATTAGTGTGCCTCACAGTACTGCAAATGACATAACTTGTCTGTCTGTGAGGTAGACCATTAGGGCAATCAGTCATAGGAGAGAGGTTCCATCCGGCGCTGTGAATTGAACTCCGGCTTAGCTCAGTTGGTAGAGCATTGGCGCGAATAGCCAAAGGTCCTGGGTTCAAGTCCCAGTGTCGGAGGAATTTTTCTCCTATATTATTCCAATATGGGTTTATAAAACACCTAAAAATCCAGGCACTTATTATTATTAATGGAAAATATCAGAATGGGCTGGCCACAAATATAAGGGAGTAGCAAGACCTTGTAGTTGGTGGGAGAGCTTGTGTGGTCCGATGATCCTATGAGCTATGCCGGCAGTAGCGTAGCTACTGGTAGGGCCTCCCATGCCGGACAGGCCGTAGGGGAGGATCCAGACTATGAAGCAACTCAAAATTAGGGGCAGACTGGGCTTCATAGCTGTGGTGAAAGCAGCCAGTCTAGGGGACGGAAACCTCGAAAACAAAAAACCTGGTCCTCTTAGTTGGGGGTTGGGCGTGAGGCTAACAACCTCACATCGTAAAAAACCATATTGTTAAGAAACCCCCTAAATGAGCCTCGGAATACGGACAGATCACCCTATGATGAAACTGGCAAGCGTTTATGGAATGGAACATTGACTTTAGCTACATGGAATGTAAGAACTATGCTTCAGGCAGGGAAAATGGTAGAAGTTGCTGAGGAAGTCCTTAAGTATAGGATAGATATAGTAGCATAGTAAGGCTGTTATTTTTATAGCTCTTCTAGCTTTGGGGCAGTATTTGTTTAACATATTTCTTATCTAACTTGGAGTCTAGACTGAATGTTCCCATCGAATTTATGCTCAAAGCTTACCTCTTGTATGAGTTAAGAATACGAGGTGCAGTGGCAGACGCAGAAATTTTTTTCGGGGGGGATTTGAATAGGTAGAAAGAATACTAAAAAAAATTAATCAACTTACACATACAATTAGTTTATAAAACTGGCCACTTAGAGTACATATATAGCATTTTTTTCAAATTTCGGGGGGGGGGGATGTAACCCCCTATCCCCCCCCCTGCGTCCGCCACTGATGAGGTTAGACATTTATTGGCTAAACTAGACCAAATTTTTAATAGCATCATGGATTTATCAGCTTTAGATACGCCCCCAGAGCATGCGGACTCACTTTCGATCCTAAAGGAGGAAATTCTAAAACACAGAGATATTTTGAAGAGGGATAATTCTAATTTGTTAGTAACAGCTCCCCCTTGTGCTTAATGCAGAAAATTGAAACGAAGCTCTATTAAATTCTTCAAAGCCTTTTGTTCAGCCAGTGGTTTCGGTAGTACCCTCTCTGCCTACTGGAGTCATTGGAGAAACTTACTGATTCTTACTGATTCTTGATGACTAAGACTTCAGTAATTACTAACTGTGACTTTCTGACTAGAACTGACTCTCACAACAGTGACAGTTTGACATATTCTTATTATTTCATACTGTTCAAGGCGTAATCTGGAAGTTTCGATAATATAATGACAGTAAGAACTTTTAAAACACAATGCGTTCTTTAGAAGTTACAGTGGTAAGCATAATCAACTTTTTTTTGTGGCATGGATAAAACAAATAAACAAATAAAACAAATGTAAAATTTCACCAGAAAGCAGAAAATGACCTTGGATTTTCTCTATCACCCACTATTTGTTTGCTATGAAGTGTTTGTGTTATACTGAAATATATTAATATCGGTATGGAAATGACAGAACAGAACAGAATCCGATATGCAATGTTAGTAATTTCACTTGACTTTCCAGTTCCTCTGGAAACCACAGTAAACTCTTAAAATGATAAAATGCACGTAGTGAGTTTGGAAGATAACCGAATCAGAGCACATTATTTCTAAATAAATGCAGTCCAGTAAGAGGAATAACAACGTGGAGTTGAAAGTGAATCGAGTCTTTATAAGTCATTCTGTGAAGTGATGTGGCCATCATCATATTTATCACGAACATTGTTCATGTATCGTAGTAATACTGTTTCAGTAAATTTTCTTCTTCTTCTGATCATAAATGGAGAGCTGCAATGAAAGAGAGCAAACCAAGTACTGTATATCCAGTTTCTACTTTGGTTGTACAATTTTGTTCCTTGAGCTTCCAAACGATTATGGTATTCCACTTCCATGCCTCGGTATGAGGTCAATGTTGTTTTTCAGCATTAAATTATTTCATCCCCTTGGATGTACCGTATCTGCAGCTGTCAGTTGGCCCATGAAAATATGGGGTCTCACGTTCAGACTAGACTAGGAGAGATCTAACTACTGTCAAAATAAAGAGACTAGATACTCTTTTTATTGTTTGCGAACAACACTGACATATCCTTTGTACAGTAACTACACTATTAATAATCTTTTAAATTTGCTGTTTATGATAAATATGATGATGTCACATCACTTCCCAACATTTCAGAAGGTTCTTACTGATTCTTGATCACTAAGACTTCAGTAATTACTAACTGTGACTTTCTGACTAGAACTGACTCTCACAACAGTGACAGTTTGACAGACAAAACAGGAACAGGAACAGACAAAATAATAATATTAATAGTAAAAGCAATAATAATTATGATAATAATAATAATTATAGAAATAGCTATAATACTAACAATAATAATAAATAATAGTAAGAACAGTAGTAGCAATAATGGTAGTGATAATAATGAATAATAATAGTATTAGAAATAATAATAAAAATAATAATAATAATAATAATAATAATAATAATAATAATAATAATAATAAAATCAGGTAAACTGATGTAAAAAAGTGCCAGTATATTTTTGTTTAATCAGTTATGACTGCAATTATGATATGCAGAATATGTTTTTTTAAATTGATTAATTCAAGTTAAGCTCCAGATTTATTCAATAACCAGGGCTTACGGAAGAACAAAGGCCTAGGTTTTTTTTTAATCAGATTAAAATCTTCCAGCATCATCTGAACTGTGCAGATTTGTGATATCTTGACAATCGCACTCTCACATGAAAATATTTAAAAAAAAGTGAAATTGGCCGGTTTCGGGATTTGAACCATGGAACTATAGCATGTGAGGCCAAGACTTTACCATCTTGGCCACCTGGGTCAGTTTAACGGTCAAGTTGGATAAGCGCATGTAAAACAATAGTGTTTTTGGTCATAGCTAACTCTATTTTAATTTCCAAAGCCTTATAATATCACAGTAAAACAATGGACTATGTTGTCAAGATAACTGATTTGTTTTTTTTATAAATTCTTTCGAATACGTACATTATCATAAAATAGACACTAAATTGAGCATTACTCCGAAACAGTTCAACCGATTTCATCCAATATCAATAGACGTCTTCCCATGGACATTATAAATGTGTATACCAAGTTTCATAAAAATCCGGTAAAACGTATTCGAGTTACCGCGTTTTTTAAAATAGACACTAAATTGGGTTATACTCCGGTACCGGTCTACCGATTTGGTCCAATATCAGTAAGGGTCTTCCCATGTGCATTATAAATGGGTATGCAAAGTTTCAGGAAAATCCAATAAAGCATATTTGAGTTATCGCGACTTCTCATATATTATCATAAAAGGCACTAAATTGGGCATTATTCCGGTACTGGCTAACCGATTGGGTTGAATATCAATAGACGTCTTCCCATGGACATTATAAATGCGTATACGAAGTTTCTTAAATATCCGATAAAGCGTATTTTAGTTATTGCGCCTTTAAAATAGACACTAAATTGGGTTTTACTCCGGTACCGGTCAACACATTAGGTTCGAATTCAGTAGGGCACTTCTCATGGACGTCATATATGCGTATACCAAGTTTAAAGAAAATCCGATACAGCGTATTTGAGTTACAGCGTATTTCTAATAGAAAGGCGCCATAATCTATTAAAATAGGCACTAAATTGGGCATTACTCCGGTACCGGTGAACCGATTTGGTTCATTATCAATAGGGTTCTTCCCATAGACATTATAAATGTATTTTCCAAGTTTCATGAAAATCCGAAATAGCGTATTTGACTTATGGCGCGTACAGACACACGGACGGACGAACAGACGGACAGACATTTTTCGTCCCCACACACAATCTCATAAAGTACCATACTGGCACTTAATAACAGCAATAAAAATAACAACTAATGCTGAAAATAATAATAATAGCAATAATAACTAGTAATTATAAAAATAATATTAATATTAATAATAATAATAATAACGAAAAATGGATATTTAAAAAAAATTATCTGATAATGGTAAAACACTTAAACTATTTTAATATGTTTAAAAAACTAATGTGGGTTTATAGAACACCTAAAAATCCAGGCCCTTATTATTAATTGAAAATATTAGAATGAGCTGGCCACAAATATAAGGTGGAAGAGTATAGAACACCAAAGAAGAGAAAATATTTATTTATTTATTGAATATACAATTACTTAAACCCTATTCCACCCGGAGGTATATTAGGGTTATAGTTACAAGACAATATATTTGCAATATTATTACTTCTTATCCATAGGCTGGATGCAGGCCTTACTACTCTAAGAAAACAAGATAACTAATATATTATATTATAAAAGAAAACTATAACATCTTAAAAATAGAACACAAAAACTTTTGGAATTCTCTATAACAGCATTTTTTTCCTAAAAATATCAAAGAGTGGTTTATCTAATTTCTTTTTACAATAATCTAAGTGTGTGTCCAATATTCTTCTTTTATGCTCTAGGACTGGGCAATGAAAAATTAAATGTTCAACAGTTTGTTGTTCAGTACATATACATTGATAACCGTTCTGTCTTTGGATCATGAAACGTTGAAAGTAAAAACCAAATTTGCCATGCCCAGACAGAAACTGAGTGAATATGAAGTCCGGTTTTACACTCGTACAGCGTAGGCGACACTCAACTGTTGGAAAAAAGATTTCTCTCGTAGTGGTCCCTTTGGAGCTGGACACCCAATGCTCATTCCAAGCAGTCCTAATATAATCTCTAAGTTTATTCTTAGCATAAGATAGGGGACACAATTTGTAGCTAAAATTTAAATTCGAGGTCGCAGCATTTTTTGCCAATTCATCGGCTCTTTCGTTCCCTAATGTGCCCATATGGCCTCGTACCCAGTATAAACAAATGTGTTTCTCGTATGATATTATCTTAGTTCTAATTTCTGCTGCCAAGGCATTTAAATTGAACTTGTTGTTTATAGCAGTAAGTGCAGTTTGTGAGTCACTGAAAATGCAACAGTCAGCATTTTGAGATTTAGACCATTTAGGGCCCTTTCACACGAGTCAACTTGTTGATTACACAAGTTGAACGGGCGGGTGTCAGGAAGTGTAACGATATAGCAAATATATGGGAATCGCTCGAACCCTTTCACACGCAGTCAACTCGAGCGCCCAAGCACATTCTCAGCCGGCACACGAGCCGCTAACGTTCTCATCCTAACTAGTTGACTCAACTAAAAGGACATTACAAAGCATTAGTCCATTCACACGAGGCACCTAGTTGAGTCAAGTGAGAGCAGAATGGAGGGCGTTCCATCTGTCGTTTTCAACACCGAACAATTCATAGAAGATATCCATAGTAATCCTGCAATATGGCAGGGTGCCCACAGGGGGGGGGGGGTTAAGACGCAGACTGCGTCATTGAAATTTATGAGGGGGGCAAAATATTATCGTTTTATGAATTTTCTGGGGGGGGGGGGGGTTGAAAATTGTTGCAAAATTAGCGTTTTATATGTTAAAAATAAAAACGGTCAAATTTTATAACTTCAAAAGGTTTCTTCTAACAGTGGATTAGGAAAGGAGGGTCCATGGGGTGTGGACCCCCAAAAGTTAAAACCTAAAATTCTATATTTGTATTTTAAAAAATATTTATTTATTTAAACAAGATTTGTTGGTGTGTCAAATATGATATAGCAGTTATTTTCTTTTCATAACATAATGAGTAGGCTTATCATATCCACTGTTCCATGTGTTATTCAACTTTTCTTATAAATAGTAATAAGTATTATAACTTAAGTAACAATATCTTGTTTAAGTTGTCATGTATTAGAGTACAGTAAACAAATTTGCTAACTAGTTTTTCAGTGCTAAAATAGCATAAAATGTGATTTTCATTAGTTCAACATTTAAAAATTTACCGGGGGTGGACACCTGACTTAGGTAACATTTTCTTGTTTACATTGGCACGTCTTAGAGTACGGTAAAAAAATTTCCAAACTAGATTTTGAGTGCTAAAATAGCGTAAAATGTGATTTTCATTAGTTCAATATTTAAAAATTTTCCAGGGGTGGAGGCCCCACTTAGGTAATGATTTCTTATTTACATTGGCATGTCTTAGAGTATGGTAAACAAATTTCCAAACTAGTTTTTTAGTGCTAAAATAGACTAAAATGTGATTTTCGTTCAATATTTAAAAATTTCCCGGGGTGGACACCCGACTTAGGTAACAATTTCTTGTTTACATTGGCATGTCTTAGAGTATGATAAACAAATTTCCTAACTAGTTTTTGAGTGCTAAAATAGCGTAAAATGTTATTTTCATTAGTTAAATATTTAAAAATTTTCCGGGGGTGGCCCCCTACTTAGGTAATGATTTCTTATTTACATTGTCATGTCTTAGAGTATGGTAAACAAATTTCCTAACTAGTTTTTCTGTGCTAAAATAGCGTAAAATGTGATTTTCATTAGTTCAATATTTTAAAATTTTCTGGGGATGGACCCCCGACCCCATTTCTGGGGGTATTTCAAACCCCCCCGGCACTTTCTACCCTCCCCGCAATTATTTTATGGCTACTTATTTTGTTGCACTTATTATATTATTATAATTATTAATATAATGTTACAAAGTGACCCAAGAAGTTAAAGCAACAAAAAATAAATAAATTTAAAAAAATAACCCCCCACCCCAGAAAATATTATATGGGTGCCCTTGTCGATAGCCAATCAGGTTGGGGGGTGAGCAATGAAGTTTGTAGGGGTGAGCAATGAAGTTGGGGGGGGTGAGTCATGAAGCTTGAGGGGAGTGAGTCATGAAGCTTGAGGGGGGTGGGAACCCCTGAATATGGGATATGAGGTGTGAAGAATACAAAGACAAAATTAAAAGGAGTGAAGGTTGGAGGGAAGTGGCACGAAAATGCTATGCCGATTTTAATAGCATGGAGCCTGCCAAACAAGGTGCAATCGGTAAGTACATTTCATTCAAATTATTAGAAATATTTAAGCAGGGGTGCCCCCCCCAAACTTCATGACTCACCCCCCAACTTCATTGCTCACCCTCCAACCTGATTGGCTGTCGACAAGGGCGCCCATATATTTTCTAAGGGGGTGATTTTTAAAATTTATTTATGTTTTGTTGCTTTAACTTCTTGGGCCACTTTGTAACATTATATTAATAATATAATATAATAAGTGCAACAATGACGTAGCCAGAAAATAATTGCGGGGAGGGTCGAAAGTGCCGGGGGGGTTGGCGCATAGCTCTCATTCTACAGCTGCATCTCTGGCAATGAGCCCATTGCCTCCAGATTTGGAATTTTCGAATGAATCCTCTAATTTCTTATTTCTACTTACATACTTCATACTACCGCAATATCTATCGGATATAATTATTGATGATTAACCTATACAATCATTTCAATTATCAAGCCATCGTACTGACCTCCCTTTGGGAGAAAAGTTGATTCCACAAGGTGCCTCGTGTGCCTCGTGTGAACACAAACCAAATGGGTCTTCACACGGCAGTCAACAAGTTGAGAGTCAACCAGTCAACTTTATGAGCCTCGTCTGAAAGGGCTCTTTAAGACAGCCTCCTTTATAGCAAAGAGCTCTGCTTGTACAATTGAGCACTCTGTAGAGAGTCTGGCCATTTGTGAATACATTTCCCTACCACAACAGAACACCACGAAAGCACAACCGATTTTATCCACCATTCCTTCTCTGCAGAATTTTGAACCGTCTGTAAAAATCTCCAGATTGTGATTCCTGGTACATCCATTGTTATTAACGAAATTATTGAAGTAAGCAGGATGTCCAGCAGTAGTAAAGTGTGCTGGTCTTTCGATATCCAAACGCAAGATTGCGTCTTCATATGTGAAGCCTTTTCGGAGCAGCGTAGTTTCTGCTTTTGCAATACCAGACAAATATAAAGGCTCAATGCCTCAATATTTAGTAATATGGATAGATGCAATCAGTGGCGGACGCAGAATTTTTTCGGGGGGGATTTGAATAGGTAGAAAGAATAATAAAAAGAATTAATTAACTTACATTTATAATTAGTTTATAAAACTGGCCACTTAGTGCATTATTCAAATTTCGGGGGGGGGGATATATCCCCCTATCCCCCCCTGCGTCCGCCACTGGAATGCAATGACAACAGACTCCAGAAATTATTTGGGTACAGCAGCATGGGGACAATTGGCCTTGGACAGAAAGGATGGAAGAAAAGAATAAAGGAACTAAGAGCTGATATTATGCTGCAACACCATTGCAGACAGAGAAAGAAAGTGCTGGTAGTAAATAAAATCATTCTTATCGTAAACAGCTATGTCCTAGAACTTTTTTCTTTGGCAGAGAAAGAGCGAAAAATTCCATTTTTTTTTTTTTTCATGTGCTCTGAAACTAAGTCCTCTTCGTTCAAGTTAATAATTTCACTGTTAGGACCTTGCCCATTTATTTTAATTTGTGAAAGAATGAAGTTTCTAGCTCAAATCTATATATTTTTGTTGACTAAAAAGACAAGAAAAGAAAAAATCCACAATATTCTTACTTTGAGTAGGCCTATTCAGAATGCACCTCGTTTGTGAGTGGCACCCTCCCCTATTTTCAATACTTACACCGGTGGAATATCTTTTATTTACATTCCCCCCCATAAAGAACTTGTATTCTTTTGAAACCAGAATTGCGTTGATTACCCATTTTCATTACATTAAACACCAAAATGAAATGTCTAAAATGTTTGTTTCAGCAACTAGAAACCTTCATCATATGCCTGATGCATGGACATATTATCAGTTTGTAAAACATTTGTCAACAAGCTGACAATGACACATCGGTATTCAGTCACGGCTCCTGAATGTTGCTTGAACAAACCTACTTACGACCAAACGTATCATGTGAAGAAACAGAAAATAGAATTTACTGAGTGCCATTTGTGGCTAGCTCAAATAAATATGAAATTCACATAGCCAAAACTAAAGCAAGAAATAAATTTAAAAAATAAAATGAAACATTGGACTTACCATGCCCAGTGGTCTTCTTCTTCTTCAATGGCATCACGGCCCTTTTAGTCTAGCCTTAGCCGCCCTGGTAACAGCCGTCCATTCCCCTCTGTCCAGTGCTTTCGTTCTCCATCTCTTAACTCCTAGAGTTCTCAGATCCTTCTCGACGTTGTCCATCCATCTTAGCTTTTGTCGTCCCACATTACGCCTTCCTTCTGGTTTTGAGCTGATAGTTAATTTTGGGATCCTATCATCCTCCATTCTAATGACATGTCCTAGCCATTCCAGTCTTCGTGCTTTGATCTCTGATATGATATCTGGTGAATCATACTGATATTCCAACTCCAAGTTGTATCTTATCCTCCACTTACCGTTTTCAAGCTTTGGCCCATAGATCTTCCTTAACATTTTCCTTTCCCATGTCATTAGGTACTGTTCCATACTTTTGGACAACGTCCAAGTCTCACTTCCATATAAAACAATTGGTCTGATGACCGTTTTATATACCCTCACCTTTGCCTTCTTACTTATATATCTTTTGGTTAAAAATCCATGCCCAGTGGTAGCACAGTCATACTCTTGGATTTTCCTTTTTATTGCTGGTAGACAGAATTCTCATAAAGCATAATTATATTTTCTTATGATTGTCTCTCAGGATTCCAGCTGGGTGAAAATGTTTGTGTAATCCAAGCTTTTGGCTGCTACTAGCTCTGCAGCCATCTTCTGATAGGGTAGTGATATTTCTTTTCTATGCACACTTTGTAATGGCGATCGTGAATTGCAACGTGTGTTATTGTGTGTCTTAATTCGTAGTTTGCGTTTGTCCATTCTTTGGTAGTCATAGCCTCAGTAGAGTAGAATTCAAGTGGGATTAGGTTCTTTTCTTGTAATTCCTGCAGTAGGACACCATACTGTCGGGTGGACAGTAGCACTATCTGATACCTCAGTTCTTCAATGAAGAAAGGTTCCTGGTCAATTCACATATCAATCTTGAGGGCATATATTTTGATAAACACAGCACTCTTTTCGAGTGTGCTGCCATTACTTTTCTAGCTTTTTCAGATTTCTTACTGAAAGGTATTCCCAAGTTAGCTCTAAGCTATAGGTTGCTATTGGTGCGATCTTGGATGAAAATAGTTTCCTGGCTGTCTTTACTGATAATTGGTTTAGTTGAGGTATGTTGCTATTGATTTTTCTTGTGAGTGGGTTGCAAAAGTATTTCCACATGGTTGCAGTGTTTTGCTAAGGCATAAGGAGTTCAGGGGGTTGAAACCCCTCCGAAATATCTGCAATATTTTGAAGATTAGAAATCATGTAACAAAATAAAAAAAATTAAATTAAAAATTAAAAACCCACTGGTTCGGTTGTTAAATATTTTACACTTTCGTACATATCAAAGCATTATTTAAGATTAAAAGTTCAAAACCTCATGGTGTTGATAGTTCTTCAGCTTAATAACAGTGATGTATTATTAGTAAAAAAACTCACTTTGGAATTTCTCAAATGATTCGGTGGCCTGGTTATCTATGTGGTGTGATCGTTAGATGTGAGAATTTCATTGGATTTCAGTTTAATTTCTGCAAAATTTGAATATATATAAAAACCAAGGCGAAAACCAAATACTTGTGGCACCCTTGCTCTCACTCCACTCCCCACTGCATGTTGCCATAGTGATGGCCTGCTTCCCCTACCTTCCCCATGCCAGCCTTCACTTCACCTAGCCCTTGCAAACTGCTCAAGCCGGCTGCAACCTTTCTCCTTTATACAGCATATTATTAATTATAATTAAAGAGCAATCACCCTTGCACCAAAACACCTCTTTTTAGAGCCAACATAATATTTTACAATTATAATAAACAAACCTTGCACCAAAACTGCTCTTTCTCGTGTATTATAGCTCTCTAAACTTAAATAGTGATGAATCTTAAGCTGATGTATGTTTGAATGTTTTATATTTCATTTATAATACTATATATAACCTGTATGAACATTTGTAATGCTCCTGATGAACTCAGGAGTTTGCTGCAAATAAAGATTTGATTTGATTTGATTTGAATAGATGAATTTTCTCTCTGCAATCACTTATTATGGCATAATGGTTAACGCTGCTAGCTACGATTCTAGTGGCCCCAGGTTTTTATACCAGTCGATGCATAAAATTTACGATTAGGAATAATTCCCAAATAGGTAGGTAGGGTGAAGAAGAGGTGAGAGAAAGGGAGGAAGGAGAAGGAAAAGGAAGAGAAGAAAGGATAAATAAATTATTTAATTCCCCCCCCCGTTTCATCTTCTGCTTACTAGATGGCGTTGTGGCCCGAGGTTCCTAGTAGTTCAAATTGAGCCACTAGATGGGTCCCTTTACTGGACCCAAAACCCTATTTTGGAATGGATATATGCAATTACTACATCTGCAATCAACTTGTCGATACAGATACACTGATTCATGGACTCGGTACTTGTGTAACTTCACAACAAATCTGGTTAGAGCCAGGGCCGCCACATCTTGGGGTCGGGCCCAGGACCATTTACTGGTTGCGGGCCCCTCATTGCCTCATTATTGTTCATTGCCGCGCTTACCTGAGCCCGCTTCAACCATATTCTGTGTTAACTCCATCCAATCATCCCCCGCAAATCCTGCTTCACTTAAATATAGTCTTATACTGTCCTCTCACCTACGTCAAGGTATTTCAAGTGGGCTCTGCCTTTCAGATCTAACAGTCAATATTTTTGAGATACGTGTTTCTTGCCCATGCGTACAACATGACCAGCCCATTTCATCCTCTGTGATTTAAATACCCTTGCTATATCAGGTGAAGAGTACAGGTTATGAAGCTCGTCGTTATGAAGTTTTCTCCAGTCCCCATTTTCATCCCTCTTAGGCCCAAACATTTTCCTAAGCACCCTGTTTTGGAACACTCTCAGGTTACCGGTATGTTCTTCCCGACCAGTAAGTGGCCATGTCTCACATCCATATAATACAACCGGCATAATAATAGTCTTATAAATCTTTACTTTTAAATTTCTGGACAGAAGACGAGAGTTTCTGAACCGCATAAAAACAAGCATTTCCTTATTTGAGTCTACACTTAACTCCTGCCTTAATATTATTTGTGTCTGTAATTATTGCTCCCAGATATTTGAATTTTTCCACTTGTTCGAACGATTTATCTGCTATTCCAATATTTTGTGGACCATTATTTTGACGTTCCGTGACCATATAAGTTTACTTCGTTTTTTCTACATTAATTTCTAATCCAACATTCTTGCAGGCACCGAAAATACTTTCTGCATTTCTCTCGATTGTGTTTATGTCATCCCCCAACAAGCAAACATCATCTGCGTAAGCTAAAATCGGGTGACTGCCATTTAATTCTAGGCCTACCTTGTTTTCATGAACTTTCCTAATGGCATATTCCAAAGCGAAATTAAAAAGTAAATGCGATAGTGCATCTCCTCGCTTCATGCCGCTTTTAATGGTGAACCTATCTGATATAAATTTCTTTACCCTGACTCTGCTATAGGTTTCATTTAGACACGTTTTGATCAGCCTAACTAACTTCTTTGGTTTCCCAAACTCAATGAGGGTATTGTACAATTTGCCTCGCCTAACTGAATCATATGCTATTTTAAAATAAATGTATAGCTGGTGAACAGATTTATTATATTCCCACTTTTTCTCCAAGATTTGGCGAATACAAAATATATTAGTATAGGCCCATATATCAGTATTTCTTATTACTATCCCTTATAACAGTATTTGTTTTTTTTTATATTCTAAATAGTGTTTATCCTGATTAGTAAATCATTGTGTTGAAACGTCGAAATACAAAACACAATACTTTAAAATGAATATATTGTGTTTTTACTACAATCAAAATAATTTCAAGGACTAGTCTATTGGAACCAAGCATAAACTAAAATTAATAAGGAGCGTAAATATTCAAAAAGCAAAAACGTAAACATTACAGCGGTATTATATTATACCCATAGTTGAAAGATGAAAACAAATGTTACCGCCAGGCGACCCTTCCTCTGATAGTGGACCGTATTGAAAATTATTTGTGGGTTCGATTCCCGGCGATGAGGAGAAGAATTGGATTGCATTTCCAATCTTCAAATGGGTAAATTGATATACAAGAATTATGCACACTTGGGCGATGACGTTGCTTGATTAACATAAGCTTGAGGTTTGGAATTAAATGCACTTCTTGAATCCTGCAGTTCTAGTTGTATCCAGGTGCACATATAGATGCACTAGTAGACTGTATTATTCGGAGGACCATTTGATGACGTAATAAAATATAGCTTGTAGAGATTGTTATTTCAAAAGCTGAAAGGTTGTATTGAATGCTGAATTTAAAGCTATTCACAGCACTAGCTCAAAGCAAGATCGTACAAATAAGCTATTAACAGTTTATTTTCCAAGTATAAATGTCTGTATTTATTTTTCAATTCACAGTTGCATAAAATCCATTTATGACTAATAATCTCATCGAATTAAAAGACTAATCGTAGTCCTTGGAAAAACGTACCTTGGTTTGTGAATTATATTACTCACAGAAATTGAATGATTGATATCTCCTTTTGATGGTACAATGTCCAGAGATAGAACGAAGCACTTTTAGCGACGTTGTAGATGAATCCTTGTGATGAAAATTATGTTGAATACGATGTAAGATAATTGGATCTCTTAATCCAACACAAAATGAAGTTGAAAAGGCTTTTCGCCCGAATTTAACACTGTATGATGTGCTAAACGATTTGTAGAATAGAGCTCATTGCCCTTGAGAATGAGAATGGAACAACCAAATCGTTGTCCATTTTTTGAAGAAGAAGTAGTGAAGAATAATAATAGAGACAACTGAAGGTTGAAACAATAAAAAATCGCTAACCCAATGATAATAGCTTGACTTAAAGATTAGATTAATTAATCAATACATTAAAACACACTATACTAAATATATAATAAATAAAATAAAACAGAATTGATAAATTAGTAGTTATTTAAAAAATAAATAAATCATTTTGGAGTTAAGATTAAAATAACAATTGTCAAGACATACATTGAATGGATTGAACTGTAAGCTTATAAATGACAAATGAAAAATCAAAGCCATCTGAACTAAATTCAAGGCAAGCAAGAGAAAAGGTATTACATGACGTAACACAAAAGTGGGGCTATTTGCTAAAATATGTTACAAACATAATACCAACATAAACAATAAATATAGCACAATTGAATTGAATTGAATTGAATAGGTGCCCTTAAGGCGGGAGGCGGGGTGGGAACGCCCCTAAGCACCGAAGCCGCAGGCTTATTGTACCTACCTCCGGGATGGAATGAGTTGCGTGCCCAGAGGCCGCCCAGGACTGCAGATCCCCCCGCAGGCCCCCACGGAGCTCCCCTACATCCAGCAAGCCTTATTACCATGCCACGTATGTGCCACCCCCTTCGGTCCCTCCAACCGGAGCCCCGACAGGTCCGCGACACACACCACCCCCTTCGGTCCCTCCAACCGGAGCCCCGACAGGTCCGCGACACACACCACCAACAACCTCTTGACCACAAGCAGCGGGGAGAACGGGAGAGGCCCCAAAGGGCGCTGACTGCCAAAGCAGACCCGATACCAGAAGTGGAAACGGGATGATGATGAAAAGGGGGAAAGGTGAGATGAAGTGGAGAGTGTTGGTGGAATGAGAGGGGGAAACGGGAGAACCCCGAGAAAAACCCCCCAAGGCACGGCTTCGTCAATATAGCACAAACTAAATCGGCATTATGAATAAACATAGTGCATGTTTCCAGCAATTGAGAAGCTTAGCCTGACTGCGACATGGGGTTGTCAACTACACTCTTAAAGATTGCCGCAAAGTGAGAGGTCATGTTGAATACTCAATAAATAAACACAAGGAATGAAAGCAATCCTCATTAACGCGTTCACCGGCGTGCAATGCATAGTACTCAGAGTATATTATTATTTGTAAAGTGCACGAAATCAAACAGTAATTGCACTGGAATTTTAAACTGTAGTTTATAAAACGTATCCCTGGCAAGGAATAAATTTTTATTTCATAACCCAGGGAAAATTTTTGACAAGAGGGGCAAATCCCCCATCCCCTAATTAATTCAAGCCCTGGCTTAGACTCTTCCCTTCTCCGTTGAACTTCCTTCTCGTTACTCGTGTAACAGAACATTTTATCAAACTTGTCCAGTTTTCCACAAAATTATATTACATCACCGGGACCGAGACGGGCCCCTCGGGTCCAGTGGACCCGGCAGCCCCCCCCATGTGGCGGCCCTGGTTAGAGCTTATAAATCTGCTAGTGTCACCCACTACTCATAGTTCACTCAATCTTGATATTACCTGATTTTAGTAAAGGTCCTAGTAATCGGCATAAAGAGTTTGTGTTTATTTTATCCCATAGAGTGTATATGGTACATTTTTAAAGCCATCAATTAATTCCATTGATACCATCGTACTTCCATCAGCCTGTTTGAAAAGTTACCGAACAATTCACCAGTGAAGCATCAAGCTATTTCTAATCTCATCAGTGTTTGCGCGATGAAAGTCATCAATTGCCATCAGATTAATCAAACTTTATGGATGATACTTCTTACAGGACAGACATGGCGGAGTAGAGAAGCAGACGACAAATGCCACTAGAATAAACAAATGCACAATTGTGCGAAAATTTCTTTATTCATTCATAAGTAAATTGAGTTTATTTTCATGTGAAAACTACGAACTGCTCTTCCATCAGGGTATGAGTCCTATAAAAACGGAAATGAGTTGATTTTGTTTCAAAAAAGAAAAATTCACATAAAAAATCCATTACTTAATGTCGGTTCCCAAATATCTCCAAACTGACAGCACTTTAGGTTATCCATAGTTGCCTGTTGAGGTTAAGTACTGTACCGTATTTAAATATGCGAAATGTATTATGGATTTCAATATGCTCAAAACATTATTTATAAAAATGGTAGCACTCAGTTATTAGTTCCCTGCCCACCATATATTATAATTTCCACTTCTTGCAATTACTATACAACTCGAATATTCTTGCCGATATCTATCAACCTGTTCGTAAAAGTCAACAGTAATCAGAAGCTCATCACAAAACCATCATGATGTAATCGGCATTAATCTGACTTTTCCCCTGTGGATTTACAGATGACTTTACAAACGTGTCCTATACATCATAAAGTATTATGATAATTTGTCAAAAGAAAGTTTTTATTTATAGACCCTAGCTTAAATGGACAGAAATCTCAAGAAAAAAAGTTTCAAAGACTGTGCTGTATTAATGATCACAATACAACTGCTTAGTAATTTAAAAAAGTATTAAATTACAATGTGTGCAAGGACAAGGAGCTGAGATGACTTTACATTGAACCCCTCCCGAACAAAATTTCATCGTACGCCCATATGCCAAGGTATTTGAAGGCTGTCATTGACCCAAGTTTTATTTTGTTCAAGTTTAAGCTGCTTCCTTAGCTGGTCTTCCACCATTTTTTGAGCACCATTGTCAGAGTCTTCTTTTCGTTGATTGTGAGGTCATTATTCTTTACCCATTCTGTTAATTTATCCAAGGACTCCTGGAGGTCCTCTTTTCTTGGGGAAACTAAGGCCATGTATCAGTATGTACATGTATAATTTTTGACATGCTCTGTTTCTGTCGCACTCACCACATCATATGTTGCAATATTCAAAATGAAGGGCTGATAGGATCCCCTTGCAGAACCCCCACTGTCTGCAATATGGGGCTGGAACTGGTTATGTTGTCACTGATCGTGATGTGGTTCCTGATCAAAATGTTCTTAACTAGTCTTATTATATAGGGTTTGGCCCCTATCATATGCAGCTTATCAGTGGCAGCTCATAGCTAAAATTAGTGAAGGTGCTGCTCCAGAAAATTTTTAGCCTTTGTTTTAAAATTGTGTAAAAAGGAAACGTACATATATAAGAAGAAAATGTGATAAAGCCCTAAAAAAAACATATTTTTTTTTTAATTACATTAATCTAAACTGTTAACAGTTCAAGCTTGATCTATCCGTTTAAAAATTAAATCCATTCTTCTTGTTTTAATTTCTGCGAAAAGATCAATAATTATATATTCGCATATGGTCCTTTTTCCATTGTCTATAGATAAATTGAATCACTTAAAAAATTACACATATACAATGGCTCCTTTAAAAATTGACATACAACGTTTCGACCCCACCTGTGGGTCTTCCTCAGGTACATTAAAAACTAAACTACTGCTCTATTCTCCCATGTATAAATACCTTCAGTCACTGATTGTGCAGAATCTCCTCTCCAAAATCCACAAATCGACAATGTCTTGCTATCCATGCCTCAGGGATATTGAACTCACTTGCCAGGTTTACCAATTCCGTAGTGGGGGGAAATTTTATAGATGAATTATGATTTATGACATTCCTAATCAATTGTAACCATTCGTCCCCTAAATCACCTTCATATCTATTAAGACTGTTTTCTTTTAGTTCAATAATTTTCTGGGCTTCGTAAATTTTCCTCCTAACCCTATCACGTTCTATCTTGATTATGTTCATCTCCCCCATACTACCTAGGTATGACCAGTTTCTATTATGTGTTGACTCAAACCAGTAGATTGTTTCTTAGATCTCACGTCTCTTTCGTGTTCAATTTTTCTAATCTGAAATGATCTTCCCATTTCCCCTACATATATCTTCCCGCACTCATTGCACGATATAGAATAAACCCCAGCCATCGTCTTCTTGCTCTTCTATTTTCCTAGTCGTTTATGGTCCAAAAAAATGTTCTCAATTGTCCTCTCTGTCCTATATGCCACTCATATATTGTGTTTGCGAAGAACCTTATCCAGCTTTCCACTTTCCACTTTTTAAGATCAATAATTTTTTCCTTGATCTGCTATGCTTAAAGTTTTCTGTTAAATAAAAGAATCAAGAAAATGAATCAAATAATAATGCTGGAAACAAGATAGTAATCTAATTCTACACTTTATCACATTGAAGAATATGGGTACATAGTTTTTAAGCACAATACATGCAGAATAAAAAAAAATAATAATAATAATAAAAACAAAACACTACCTTCCACCAGTATGCCAGGGTCGGTATTGTGGAAGCGACAGTGCTCTCTCTCCCTCACAGCCGGCACACAAGCCGTAGCATGCACTTTCTTATGTCCACATGCACACAACAGTCAAACCACGCCGCTGGAACTATGAAGCGCATAGTTCCATACAAAGATTTTCTTTTATCTTTTTATTAAACTGGGGGATGGCTACTGGCATTAAGCTTAAGAATTATATATAGTACATGTATAAAGAAAGAATTACATTATATTAAATGTTATCGACAATATCAAGTGGAAGTAGGGGGTGCTGCAGTTACACAATGGCTATACATGAGCTGCCACTGCAGCTTATCCAATATTTGTGTTCTGTTTATGGAGTGAAAAGCCTTTTTGAAGTCTATAAAGACTGCACACAGCTTACCCTGAAGAAATATCAGGGCTTCCATAACATCAGCGTTAAGATACTTAATTGCTTGTAGCGTTGATCTTCCAGGATGGAAACCAAACTGCTCTTCTGGGATTCTCTCGTTTGTTGCTGTCAAAAGTCTTCTGGTATGTGCTTTGTTATTTATTATTTATTGAATATACAGTTTTATGAACCCTATTTTACCTGAAGGTACATTAGGGTTATAGTTTTAACAAATTGAATTTGTAATTTACATATTTATCTTTCTCTATTTGGCTGACATACCATTCCGTTCTATAACTAGCAGTGCTGAGCATTACACCCAATCACCTTGGTAACTTTAAACTATAATCAATTATGTACATAAGAAAGAAAATAATAAAATTGTCTAGAACAGCATTTTCTTAGAAATATATAAAATAATGGTTTAGCGTAAATAAGTTTACAGTAATCTAGATGTCCTTTTAAAATATGTCTTTCTCTTTCAAACACTGGACAGTTAAATAAAAGATGTTCGACAGTTTTTTGTTCGCCACATATACACAAGTATCTATTTTCTCTTCTCACTTTAAATCTTTCGAAATAGGAGCCAAAATTCCCATGTCCAACTGATATCTAAATCAGAGGCAGCAGTTTTTGCTAATTCATCAGCTCTCTCGTTACCATATTGTCCACTGTGTCCTTTAACCCAGGTTAAACAAATATGTTTATTGTATGTCCACAGGCTTGATACCGCTAATGGATTAAAATTAAATTTATTATTAATAGATTTGAGGGCTGTCTGAGAGTCACTGTGGATGCTACTGTCCAGATTATTAGCAATTACCCATGCCAGTGCTTCTTTGATATCCAGTAATTCAGCCTGCACTATTGAGCACTCAGGTGATGGTTTGAACATCTGGTTTTAAATTTCAGCATCATTGCAAAAAAACCACAAAAGCACATCCTACCTGATTTGCACTATCTTCTTTAATGATCTTTGACCCATCAGTATAAATTTCAACTTCATGATCTTTAACGCAGACATTTTTGACAACATAGTCTTGGCTGGGTGTCTTGGCTGGGTGTCTGGTCAAAATGAAATGCACAGGCTTTTCCACTTTTCCAATGAGTGCGGCATCCGATGATTTAGTCCGATATGCCTTGATTATTCGTAGAACGAAACCACTTTGCATTTGAGCTAGTTTATTTTGAAACCAGATCTTATTAAAGCATTTAACAAAAACAAGGGCACAGTACAGTATTAGTGGTACTACAGCCCCTCTATAGATAATTTATAATGCATTTGAGTTCATCCCCCAAGTTGGCCTCGATGCCAAAGCCGAACTAGCGAGGAATTTATTGCATTTGGCAGCTATACGATCAAAATGTAGTCTAAATGTCATGTGAGTATCCAAGATGACACCTAAATATGAAAAGTGGCTGACTAATTTGACAGCTTCTTTGTTCATTTGGATCTCTGGATCTACGAGATGCGTTTTCTTGTTATTTTCATTGCTTTGTAAAAATCTTCAGAAGTACACATCCTAGTGCAATCCCTCTATAGGTGTTAGGGTCACCAGAGTTCCCCTTACCTTTGTAAAGAACCTTGAGTGGCGTCCCTCCGCCTCTCTGGGATGCTTCCTTGCAGTAGACTGATTTAGTAGACTGACGATTACGTTTCCCAACAGTGGCCAGCTTGCATTAACATGTTCATAGAAAACGTCATCAGGTCCACTGGCTTTCTTCTCATTGCATTGTTTGATGATCATATCTTTCTGATAGAACTCAAAAGGTAATAATAAATGGAAATGAATCTAACTTAGGGGTTGTTAAGAATGGGGTACCTCAGGGATCAATACTAGGACCTTTGCTCTTTTTAATTTTCATCAATGACTTGCCCTATAACTTAAGTGACGAATCAAAGGCATTGCTCTTCGCAGATGATACTAGTGTACTTGTAACAGGAACGTCACAAGAACATTTATCAAGAATAGCTACAAAGGCTTTTCACGAGTTAAACACATGGTTTCTAGCTAATAAAATGACACTTAATATTGATAAGACCCATTTTATACAATTTAGGACAAAAAACAGATGTATCTCAAATCTTGAAATTAATTATGGAACACAAATCATACAAGAAATTAGCAATGTAAAATTTTTAGGACTACAAATTGACCAAAATCTTGACTGGAAGACACACATAGAAATGATAAGTCCAAAACTGAGTTCAGCATGCTTTGCTTTAAGAATTTTGAATAATATATTAAAACAGGATGCATTACTTATGGTATATTTTGCATATTTTCACTCGGTAATGAGGTACGGGATCATATTCTGGGGCAACTCTTCCCATAGGGAGAAAATATTTTGATTACAAAAGCAGGCAATAAGAATAATATGTGGAAAGAAAAAAAGGGAATCTTGTAAACCGCTATTTGAAAAATTAAAAGTCCTCACTCTTACAGGGGAGTACGGTATATATACTCTGTTATGTGTTATGTAGTGAATAATATTGATAAATTTCAAACTAATTTTAGTGTACATGGACGTACTACCAGAAACATGAATGATCTAGACAGACCAAATAACTCGTTAAAACTCTTTCAGAAGGGTGCTTATTATTCTGCAGTACAGATATATAACAAGCTTCCAAACAACATTAAATTATTATGTATTCAAAGAAAGAGCAAACCTTTCAAAACAGCTGTCAAGGAATTTTTAATAACTCACACCTTCTACAATTTGGAGGAATATTTCCAGCTTGGATAAATTTGGCAGCTTGCAGTTTCTGTGGGTCTATATTATTGTTATAACATGCATGTATTTTTTGATCTGACGTGTTCTATATCCTTGAGCCTCGCTCAACACAGGATCTACAGGACGAGATATCTACATCTACATCTACATTTGTTCTGTCTCATCCATCTTAAATAGGTCAGTCTCCTCTGTCACGATCACGTCAGTTGACATTTCCTCCCAAGTCTCCTTGCTTTTCTAATCTAATGAACCTTGAAATTGAAACATTCCCAAGAGATTGTTAAAGGTCTTGATTTTAAGCCTTAATGGTTCTTTTTCAGCTTGTTTGAGAATCCTTTTTTCCTCCTCCATGCAGTGTTTCAATTTTTCTTCTTGAATAATATTCTTGTATTGCTCCTTTTTCCTTGAGTACTCGGTATGGGTCTCTTCTGTCTTGTGGCATTTGAAACTACACAATGCATCTAATGACCCTTTCCTGGTGTTATAACATTTATAATCAAATCAGGGCTTTGCTTTCCTGGAGTAATTTCTTCTGCAAATGGTAGATTCCTTTATTATTGTTTCTACTTCTTCGACTGCTTTATTTGTATTGTCACTTTCAATCTTTGTCATGATCACTGATATTTTCCCATTCATGTGAACTTATTTTGTTTGGGTTGAGTAGGCCTACTCTACTTACGGTTTCATTTTTCTCTACAAGCTTTGGACTTCCTGCATGTAAGATCAAAATCTACTCCTTAGGGAGGTGTTTCCTGATGACAACCCTCATGTTAGTTCTGGCAATAAAAAAATTAATCTTTCTCATGTAGGTGAGAAAGGTATCTCTAGCGCCACAGCCATTGTGGCTTATGTATGTAGCCGTTTCAAAATTTAGTACTGTAGCAAGAGACCTTCTTCTTCTAAATATGTAACTACAGCTTTGGGATTTCCTGGAGGGCTGATCAATCCTGCAGTTCAGAACTCCTCCTATCCTTGATGTATATTGCATTTAGGTCAGACTGGAAATATGCTAAATGAATTAGCATATGCTTTTTCAAGTAACTTCTCTAATAGAAAATTATTTGGGACAGGTATCACAATTAAACCTTTATCTCCAGTGGGAATAAGGGTACTTTTTTACTTCTAGAAAACATCTGAATACATAGATTACTCGAGAAAGGTTTAACTCCCATTTGTGGAAATAGATGCCTTTTTAAAGTATCGTTTTAAGTTAATGTCTCCTTACAAATATCGGAAAAAAATAATTTTAGGTTGCACACTAAAGACTTCGATCTTACTTGCAGGAAGTCCAAAGCTTGTAGAGAAAAATGAAATCGTCATTAGAGTAGGCCTACTCAACCCAAACAAAATAAGATCACATGAATGGGAAAATACCAGTGATCATGGCAAAGACTGAAAGTGACTATACAAATAAAGCAGTGGAAGAAGTAGAAACAATAATAAAGGAATCTACCATTTGCAGAAGATTAGCCTACTCCTTGAAGGAAAGCCCTGGTTTGATTATAAATGTTTATAACACCAGGAAAGGGTCATTAGATGCATTGTATGGTTTCAAATACCACAAGACAGAAGAAACCCATACCGAGTAGGCTACTCAAGGAAAAAGGAGCAATACAAGAATATTATTCAAGAAGAAAAATTGAAACACTGCATGGAATCCAACAGCTTAGGCCCATATGCATATCTCAAGTCAATAATAGTAATACACTTAGGCCTATAGCTAGAACTAATAAATCATTTGCACTATTTCATCAAAACATAAGGGGGCTTGAAAATGAAATTGAAGAATTTAACTTAGCCATTCAGGATACAATTAATTCTAATAAACAGGAAATTCAAGTTATTTGTCTAACGGAACACCACTGTGCAGAAACAGATCTGGAACAATTAAAATTGATATCTGTAGTAAGATTGAGATCGGAAATATACACACAAAACTTCACTAAAAAGGTATATTTACCCAGAATGATCATTTCAACGGGTCGTCCCGCCATCATCAGCTGATTCCGACTGGCCCTCTGGCGGCGGATGAATGAACTTGTCAATCAAGGTTCCAAATATGCCAACTGAAGTGTCAAAGTTTAAAAGATTTTCTCGGTTCTTTTTAATGAATATTTTTTCCCATACCATAAGATCTATTGGTTTTTCAACTTGTTTTAATAATTCAATTTCATTTTCAATTTCATGGCCTACTTCCCAAAAATGCATTGCCAAAGCGGATTTTTCAATTTGTTTATTCATAATGTTCCTAAAATGTTCTTTTCTCCTTGTGTCTAAATTCCTTTTTGTTTGGCCAACATAAAATTTTCCACAATCTTTGCAATTAATTTTGTAAATTCCAGCTTTTTTTGTAATGAGGGACCTTATCTTTCTGGTTGGTTTTTATTAGATATTTCAAACTGAATTTATTCTGTGGTGCCAATTTGATGTTTACATTGTTGAAAATCTTCTGAAATCTGTTGTTTGCCCATGGGTGATAGGTGAATCTTTTGTGATTTTTGTTTTCTTTTTAATTTATTAGTGTAGTTGTCTCTTTAACCTTCTTCTGTTTTTTGAATTCCCTTACTTTTTTGTCAATCAGATCTTTTTTGAAACCATTCTCTTCTGCAATTTTTACTATGTGATTGTACTCTAGTTTATATTCATTTTTGCCCATGGGAATGTTGACCAATCTATGTGCAAGGCTGTTAAATACTGCCTGCTTATGAGAAGTGGGGTTGTAGCTGTTAGCTTTAATGTAGTTGTCTGTGTGGGTTTCTTTTCTATAGATTCCAAATTCTATTTTGTTGTTTCTGTTGTAGATTTTCAGGTCCAAGAAAGGTAAGTAATTTTCTGTTTGAATTTCCATAGTGGAGTTATTTTTTTTCTTCTTGAATGTTGAGAAGTTTTACTGAATCATTTAAATGTTTTTCCTTTACAACAGCAAATATGTCATCTACATATCTAAACCAGACTCTGAACATCCAAGGAAATGCTTTGTTGATGTTGATGAGTAATTTTGAGAAAAAACATCAACAAAGCATTTCCTTGGATGTTCAGAGTCTGGTTTAGATATGTAGATGACATATTTGCTGTTGTAAAGGAAAAACATTTAAATGATTCAGTAAAACTTCTCAATATTCAAGAAGAAAAAATTAACTTCACCATGGAAATTCAAACAGAAAATTACTTACCTTTCTTGGACCTGAAAATCTACAACAGAAACAACAAAATAGAATTTGGAATCTATAGAAAAGAAACCCACACAGACAACTACATTAAAGCTAACAGCTACAACCCCACTTCTCATAAGCAGGCAGTATTTAACAGTCTTGCACATAATAATAATAATAATAATAATAATAATAATAATAATAATAATAATAATAATAATAATAATTTATTTAGCCTTAGACATTACAAATGTATGGCACATAATATAAAGTAATTGAAGAGTAAGATTCCAAACAATACAAGTACAACAAGTTTGACTTTGACCTAGCTTCTATTTAACACTTCGAAATATTCTTCTACTCTGTATGCACTTATTTCTATTAGTATTCTTTTGACTTCTCGCTTGAAATGAAGTATTTTGAGTTTTCTCACATGTACAGGCAGTGTGTTGTAGAATTTATTGCCCATTTCATTGAAGCTGTTGAGGGTGGTGCTATAATTGCATTGGCTAATTCTGAGGTCTTGCTTGCATCTTGTTGTGTAGCCATGAACTGAGCTGTTTGTAGGGAAGTCGGTTATATTGTTTCTTACGTATAGCAAGCACTTCATTATGTATTGGGAAACTACGGTTAGTATGCATAATTTTCTAAACAGAGGCTTGCAGTGTGTCCTGCTGTTTACATTGCAAATTACTCGAATGGCCCTTTTTTGTAAAATCAGCAACTTTGTGACATTGCAGTCATTCCCCCAGACTGTGATGCCATATGTTAAATGGCTGTGTACATGAGCAAAGTACACTGTTTTTAGTGTATCTTCATTAACATTATGCTTTAATCTCCTTAACATGAAGATACCTTTAGCCACATTTTTGCATACATAGATTGGTCAACATTCCCATGGGCAAAAATGAATATAAACTAGAGTACAATCACATAGTAAAAATTGCAGAAGAGAATGGTTTCAAAAAAGATCTGATTGACAAAAAAGTAAGGAAATTCAAAAAACAGAAGAAGGTTAAAGAGACAACTACACTAATAAATTAAAAAGAAAACAAAAATCACAAAAGATTCACCTATCACCCATGGGCAAACAACAGATTTCAGAAGATTTTCAACAATGTAAACATCAAATTGGCACCACAGAATAAATTCAGTTTGAAAAATCTAATAAAAACCAACCAGAAAGATAAGGTCCCTCATTACAAAAAAAGCTGGAATTTACAAAATTAATTGCAAAGATTGTGGAAAATTTTATGTTGGCCAAACAAAAAGGAATTTAGACACAAGGAGAAAAGAACAATTTAGGAACATTATGAATAAACAAATTGAAAAATCCGCTTTGGCAATGCATTTTTGGGAAGTAGGCCATGAAATTGAAAATGAAATTGAATTATTAAAACAAGTTGAAAAACCAATAGATCTTATGGTATGGGAAAAAATATTCATTAAAAAGAACCGAGAAAATCTTTTAAACTTTGACACTTCAGTTGGCATACATGGAACCTTGATTGACAAGTTCATTCATCCGCCGCCAGAGGGCCAGTCGGAATCAGCTGATGATGGCGGGAAGACCCGTTGAAATGATCATTCTGGGTAAATATACCTTTATAGTGAAGTTTTGTGTGTATATTTCCGATCTCAATCTTGCTACAGATTTGAACACTTCATTGTAAATTTCCATCTAATATTTATATTAAACATTGATAACTTTTCACTATGTTCAAAATTTTGTAGACATTCCATAAAATGTGGAGTGTGAGTATATTTATCAAAAGAAACTTACATTTCTTTGAACACTTCACTGTAAATTTCCATCTAATATTTATATTAAAAATTGATAACTTTTCACTATCTTCAAAATTTTGTAGACATTCCATAAAATGTGGAGGTGTGAGTATATTTATCAAAAGAAACTTACATTTCAGTGATATAGACACAAGTTCCTTCTGTAAAGAACAGGATTTTGAATGTTGTTCAGCCAGATTGGATTTTGACAATGATACATTTGTAATACTAACCATTTACAGGGCACCATCAGGTAATTTCAATTATTTTGTAAATCAGTTAGAAAGGGTTCTTAATTCACTGTATAGTACTAACGTAAATATTATACTGTGTGGGGACTTCAATTGATAGTGAGAAAAAGATCAGACTGATATCTTTATTGGGGAGCTATAATCTAGATTTCATAGTAAACTTTCCAATGAGAATTCAGAACGACTCCCAAACAACAACAATATATTCATAGATATAGAAAAACATTTTAATTTTAAAGTACTTCCAATATTAAATGGATTATCAGATCATGATGCACAAATGTTAGTGCTGAACAATATTAAAGCAAATTCGAACAGTAAACATGCTCATAGTAATATGACTAGAGTAATGAATGACGATTCAATTTTAAATTTCAAACAAGATCTTGCGAATGAAAACTGGGAATCTATGTTATCCTATGACAAAGTAGATAGTAAATTAAGTGAATCCCTAAACATAGTGTCACGACATTTTGAGGCAAATTTTCCAAAAAAGAAAACTGCTAATTTACCTAATTCAAGGAATAACACATGGTTAACTGCTGGTATTAAAATATCATGTGCAAACAAAAGAGAGCTCTACCTAAAATATAGAACCAGTAACAACCAAACTCATAAGGAATACTATAAAAAGTATTGCAACATACTGAAGAAAGTAATCAAAGAAGCAAAAAGTAGGCATTTTCTACAAGTAATTAATAAATCAAATAATAAAGTTAAGACTGTATGGAATATAATAAAAAACGAAACGGGGAGAACAAAGGGAAATAATGATTGTACATCATTAATATACCAAGACATAAAACTAGATAATTTATCAGACATTACAAATGCTTTTAATAGTCACTTTATAAATATTGCAGAGAAATGTATTCCTATAAATAATATTAGCATTAAGGCAGTAGACCTACTAACAAAATCTACATTTTGGAACCATAGATTTCAATTGAACCTGACTTCCCACATAGAAATTGAAAATATAATCAAGTTTCTCAAAAGTAAAAGCTCGTCTGGATGGGATGAGATAAGTAATAAGTTATTAAAAAGCTGCTCGTCGGAACTCAGTAAACCTCTTAGTCACATATGCAATTGTTCATTAGAAAATGGAATATTTCCAGAAAGACTGAAGCATGCTATTGTTAAGTCCCTCTTTAAAAAAGGTGACAAAATTCTACCATCAAATTACAGACCTATATCGCTCTTAACCTCATTTTCAAAAGTTTTTGAAAAGTCATGTACAACCGCATAATACACTATCTTAATTTGAATGACATTCTTACTTCATCTCAGTTTGGATTTAGAAGTGGCATGTCCACTGAGAATGCTACATTTCAACTTACTACAGAAATACTGGAAGCGTTAGATAAAAAGAAATATGCTCTGGGAATTTTCTGTGATTTAGCTAAAGCGTTTGACTGTATAAATCACGAAATATTACTTCAAAAATTGGATCATTATGGGTTCGATAATTTAACACTTAAATAGTTCAAATCATATCTTTCTGATAGAACTCAAAAGGTAATAATAAATGGAAATGAATCTAACTTAGGGGTTGTTAAGAATGGGGTACCTCAGGGATCAATACTAGAATCTTTGCTCTTTTTAATTTTCATTAATGACTTGCCCTATAACTTAAGTGACGAATCAAAGGTATTGCTCTTTGCAGATGATACTAGTGTAATATCTTAAAAATTTGGAAACCAGACCCTCTAAATGGTTCGCAAACAGACCAGGCATTGGCTGGGTAAATCAGGAAGTATAAGTGCCAATGTAGAGTTGCACAAGGTGTGCATAACATGGTGATGATTTGCGGAGTTGCATTTCAAAGGTGGTTGACAGTCTAGTTAATTGCGAAATACGGAATATGTATTTTAAAGAAGTAAAGTTAAGAAATACGCGGAATAGGAAGTTGCAAGTAAGGAGTTTTTGGTTTGAAACGTCACGGGTGCCAGTGGGAAGGCGAATTGACGCACGATGTTATAAAACGGGCAGACTGACCAGTTCGGCCCTCTTGCTACTCTACGCTCTTCACGACTGGATCGACAGCACTCAAGAGCACCCCGGTGCAAGTTTATTTAAATTTGTGTAACATTTCATCATGAAGTCAGTATGTAAGTACACTATGTAATTTCAATTTATTTTAATATTAATAAACTAGTCATTTTGTTATTTTGGGTAAAACTAGCTTTTGTGATTTGTGCATGGAGATGTACCGTTCCTTGCCCTTGTCCTCGAGGTTAAGATGCAAATGTATATTTTGAGCCATCCTGATAAATCGTGTCCCGGGTAAAAGGTGTCAGAATAAGTTAGGGCCCCCGGGATACGACACTAGTGTACTTGTAACAGGAACGTCACAAGAAAATTTATCAAGAATAGCTACAAAGGCTTTTCACGAGTTAAACACATGGTTTCTAGCTAATAAAATGACACTTAATATTGATAAGACCCATTTTATACAATTTAGGACAAAAAACAGATGTATCTCAGATCTTGAAATTAATTATGGAACACAAATCATACGAGAAATTAGCAATGTAAAATTTTTAGGACTGCAAATTGACCAAAATCTTGACTGGAAGACACACATAGAAATGCTAAGTCCAAAACTGAGTTCAGCGTGCTTTGCTTTAAGAATTTTGAATAGTATATTAAAACAGGATGCATTACTTATGGTATATTTTGCATATTTTCACTCGGTAATGAGGTACGGGATCATATTCTGGGGCAATTCTTCCCATAGGGAGAAAATATTTAGATTACAAAAACGGGCAATAAGAATAATATGTGGAAAGAAAAAAAGGGAATCTTGTAAAACGCTATTTGAAAAATTAAAACTCCTCACTCTTACAGGAGAGTATATGTACTCTGTTATGTGTTATGTAGTGAATAATATTGATAAATTTCAAACTAATTTTAGTGTACATGGACGTACTACCAGAAACATGAATGATCTACACAGACCAAATAACTCGTTAAAACTCTTTCAGAAGGGTGCTTATTATTCTGCAGTACAAATATATAACAAGCTTCCAAACAATATTAAATTATTGTGTATTCAAAGAAAGAGCAAACCTTTCAAAACAGCTGTCAAGGAATTTTTAATAACTCACACCTTCTACAATTTGGAGGAATATTTCCAGCTTGGATAAATTTGGCAGCTTGCAGCTTCTGTAGGCCTATATTATTGTTATAACATGCATGTATTTTTTGATCTGACGTGTTCTATATCCTTGAGCCCCGCTCAACACAGGATCTACAGGACGAGATATCTACATCTACATCTACATCTACACGCATCGAGGAGGAAAAAAGGATTCTCAAACAAGCTGACAAAGAACCATTAAGTAGGTATCTTAAAATCAAGACCTCTAACATTCTCTTGGGAATGTTTCAATTTCAAGATTCATTAGATTCGAAAAGCAAGGAGACTTGGGAGGAAATGTCAACTGACCTGATCGTGATAGAGGAGACTGACCTATTTAAGATGGATGAGACTGAACAAATCATCAAACAATGCAATGAGAAGAAAGCCAGTGAACCTGATGACGCTTTCTATGAACATGTTAAAGCAAGCTGGCCACTGTTGGGAAACGTAATTATCAGTCTACTAAATCAGTCTACTGCAAGGAAGCATCCCAGAGAGGCGGAGGGACGCCACACTCAAGATTCTTTACAAATGTAAGGGGAACTTTGGTGACCCTAACACCTGTAGAGGGATTGCACTAGAGTGTGTACTTCTGAAGATATGAGCAAAATGTCACAGGGAATACAAAATGCGAATTTGGGAACAGAAGCCAATGCTTTATCAGTTGTTTCACCAAGGCTTAGGGAATTTTAAAATTACATAGTAACGACAGCCTTTAAGGGAATTTAAGTAGGAGAGTAATTCACATTTACCACTGAACTCACTTAGACGGTATAATGCATTGTCGAAACTTCAAACAATAGTGTTCTGCATTAGCAAGCGATACATTACATACATACAGTACACCTACCTACTAACAATATATATATATTATAGATAAGCACTTAAAAGTCTCATAATGGTAAATAAAATAATTATATAATATCTTTATTCTCAACTTCTTTTCGTGCCTAGGCCTTTTGGTTACCTGAAACCATCATCATGACATCTTTTTTGCAGACAATGGCTCCGTGTAACTGAAAGGCCTAAGCACAATGTAAATTGAAAATAAATGTATTAAATAATTAATTATTTTTGTTAGGTATCCATGATATCCATTATGATAAGAGATTTTCATTACAACAAAGATGTGGTATCGATTAATTATTATCGAACTGGACGATCTTGAAACCTTGAGAGAAACAAATAAAAATGCTTAGTAAACAATCTGCATTTAAAATCAACTCTGTTCGTGTTAATTTATTATACTAAACTGAATTAATTTCGTGTTGTAAAAATCCGTTGATTTCAAGAAAACGACCAAGAAGTATCTTCGACTTGACCGGGCGACATCAGCTTCCATCTATCGCAGAAGACAACTACTACGAGAAATGTTAACAGCTGATTGCCTCGGTCAGTCGATCTTCTTAATGAATCTAAAATCTGAAAACTTAGGCCTAAATATTTAATAACTATGGCCGTACAAAAACAAAAACTCGTATTAAAATTAGTAAAGTCGCTTTGCTCGTTTCATAAACTTATTCGTATCTTAATAAATGCCATTATAGGCTCGTTGTATGATGTCCCATTTATTGATTGTACTCAACTAATAGAACACATGATTTCGAAATCTCATATTGGTGACAATTGCAGTGGATATTAATAGTGAACACTTTACTTCGAGATTTGTATCTGGGTAGCGCAGTGAATATAGCGTTGACTTTTTGTGCTCAAGGTCGCGGTTTCGATCCCGGGCCCAGGTATCTGGCATTTATGTGTGCTTAAATATGACAAGCCCACCGCTGTAAATTTACAGGCATGTTAAATAACTTCTGCGGGACAAAATGTTGGAACACTCGCGATGGTCACAGGCCTTAGTTGCAGTTCACCCCGTCGTTTATTAACCATGTAACCAATCGAGGTGATTTTACTTTCTCTACCCGTGCAATAGGTAGAGGAATAATTGTGTTCGACCCTAAAATTCTATGTAGTTTCAAAATAAATTAAAGTCACTGAATGCCCCAAACGCAAATGCAATTTTCAGAAACATGTCTCTCTTTGTGTGTGTGAACGGCGTAGCTTGAGAGCGAATAATAATATCCAAACGAAAATTGGTATTTGGGTTAGGTACTGTCTGGGAATAAGTTAAGACACGAAGATTGGTGACCATTTTTCTTATTTTTACTACCACTTTATATTAAAAAATAAAAATAAATTTTATTTTACATGATTTTTTTTCGAAAACGGATAAACGATTTACTTCAAATTTTATACAGGAGTTCCTTATAACAAAGAGTTAAAACTTTTATTTGAAACTTTTTTCGCAAGAATTCTCTAAATGGCAGTTATAAGCCAGTTATGAAGTCATTGTGTACACAAACTCAGGCTTTAGGACTTAAGCGGTAACAATAGGCCTATTCCTTTGCACGAGACAGAAAACTGAATGAGCACTCCCTGCAATACACCCTCTTATTCTATTTCAGAATGTGACGCGAGTAAGTTACATTGCCCATACTCAAGGTAGAGAAAGTTATGCAACACATCAGATTTTTATTACAGTATCTGCTTTTCTTAATAGAGAGGTTAGGTTTGTGTGGGTCTTGAATCTTTATTACAGAAATAGTTTCGCTGAGCGTATTAAATGGAATTTCATTCCGTTCATATGCCACTATTAATATCCTAGTCTATGAAAACGTATGTTTTAGGCTTTAGACAACATTATAATCCTTTATAATAAGATCAATTGCAGTAGGCCTACGTGAGCAGGCGCTTAACATTAACGAGCTTTACTAGCTCATTCTTTGTCAGCTTTGGAACGTTACATACCTGTATTAATAACATGTTTTCGTATAATATACACTAAAGAATTACTGGCTATTATATAGTAAACATTGCATCTTTCTACTCACCCAATTTGTTTGCATGTCATCCAGCTTCTCGTATCGCAGACACACTACCCACCGTAAAAAGCAAGACAAGGCACGACACTACTTTCTTTCGAGAATACGATAGCTTATGGCCTATGCACTACTGTTGCCTTCCAAGTTCACCCGTCAACAAAAAATTAAAACAATTCAACACATCCATTCCGATTCATACCCGAGTCTTGACCGCGTAAGCAGTAATCCCACAAGTCTTCCCGTTTGAGGTAACTTGTGTGCTCAACACAGAACAGGTAGGATGAGGTACATCATTTTGCCGCTTGGCGCTAACTCAAAGCACTGTGTTTACACACACACACGCTGCCTTCTTCCTGTACACAAATTACATTCATGCCGTAGTAGTTACACACCGTCGACTTATACGTATTTAGGCATTAACATTTAAAATGAAGCAACAACATTTGATAAGTATATTAATAACCGCTCCAGCAAGAACGTATTTAAGGGGGAGTTCCACCCCCACCCCCCCCCCAGAATGTGATATTTTTAAAGCAATAGGTAGAAGTTAATGTTTTGTATCACTTAGGAAGGGGAGATGTCAGTAATTTATGGTTGATCAGTTTAGAACCCTCTCAGAAACTGATGTTTTATATAGATAATCTAAGTTTATTACTGTCAATAGACTCATGGAGTTTCTGTCAGTTTACATTTAGTGAGACATAATTAGTAACAATTTGTATCACTTACGAAGGGAACTTATACCATAATCAGTTTAGGACCCCCCCCCCCCGGAAACTGATTTCTAAATACATGCTTGCAATCTCCAGGCCGGAGATTTAGCACTGTGGTGGCATTTAAACTGACTCGAAACTTTATACCAGTTGCAGCAGAAGGCTTTCGATTTTTAAAATCATATAATTGTGTTCAGTTATTATAACAATGGTAAAAACTTAATGGAAATAAATTTTGTAAATTCTTTCCCTTGTTGCATATTCTTTCTTTCAGTCCGAATAATTTTGTTTGCACAAATTCTTGAACTGGTTTGAAACTTCAATTATTTGCACATTCAAATTTGAGATAGGCCTATGTGTTCCTGACAGCTGGTAAAATTTATTGAAGCAAATATCCATTCCGAGACCTGTTAACAATCTGGTTAAAAACAAACTATTGTTACCATATTCTGAGAAACGAACAATTTTTTATATATATGAGTCATATATAGAATGGATTGTCCAGTTTATTTCTGAAAAAGGAAGGTCACAAATCGGATGGTTAAATGGTATGTAATTGCATTCTGTCTAGTATAATACAGATTTTTATGAATAATTATACCATCCATTGTGTGACAAAGAACTTTGTACTCGTATTAATAAAAATCATTCTCGTAGATCATGTTGAATGACATGCTAATAATATTTTGTTTACAATAGCGACATAAGGCAAAATTAGTTCTAGTTCTAAAACTAGTGTGTACGATACACTATTGTTACGAAAGCCTTTAAATTTTCTCAAGGAGATTTGAAGTAAAATAGTGAAGATTATATTTTGGAATGGTTGCACCAGTCTTAGTATTTATGACCTCCGTCTACTAGAAAGAAAATTTAACATGAAATGTTGATTTAACTTTTCAATATTATTAGCAAAATTATCGATTGTATACTTTACACAATAACTACAACAAAATACGGTTTAATCCTGTTATATTTCAGACAGCTTTTTTACAGTATAGATGTTCATTTCCCAGAGGAAAGGTTGCTCTTCATTTATTCGGAAATTACTTTGGTCATTATTTTCATAGTACGATGGAGCTCGTAACCCATAAAGTCTCCGCAAAACACCTGCCCAGCTGAATTAGACTGTGACAATTTACCTATCTCCATAGCGATGTTCCAGATGCTTCGACGCTGGAGGCATCCGCATTGAGCATTCAATCTTAACTAGGGTTCGGATGTTTTATGCCCTAATAAAGTGGAAAATATGACTCTAAATATGACCTTAAAAATGACGAAATATGACCCAAAAATCCTAAATATGACCTATTAAAAGAACGTTTTTTCCCTAAAAATAAATGCTCCAATTTAAAACGTTTAATGACACTAAATTATTGCATCATATTAATTCAATCAGAAAATCACTTTTTAACGATTTACATTTTTACTTGTAAGGAACTTCTAATCTGTTAATGTATTCGGATACCACTGCAAATGTGAAATGAAAATCTTGTTAAAAAATATGTCTATTGGAAGTTGTTAACTACAAGGAGGAAGAGGTAATTGTGTTATTACTTGTTATTATCCCTTCGCATTTCAATTGCAGTAAAACCAAATTATTCGTGACTCTTTTTCGGAAAAAATTAAGTCGACAACTTAGTGCACGTACTTGTGCTCTTTTACCGAATTTATAATTGAAATATGACGTTAAATTACGAATATGACCAAGACAATGAAAATGACAAAAATATGACTTTATATGCAAAATGAAAACGGTCCGACTAAGAAAACAAATGCGCAATACATGTTTAATTTGTGTTTGCGGCGAGAATGGAGGTTAGGATAAAAATATGACATTTCATAAACATCCGAACCCTAATCATAACCTTCATAGTCTAGAATGAAGAAGAATTTGCCTACTTCTGGTATACTATATAGCATGATTGGTCCTAAGAGAAGAACTCACTAAAGCTGCACATATAATCTACTTCATTTGTATAAAGGCTCGTAAACATGACGTGGGAAATTGGTTCAGAAGCATAAATAAATTCGTTTTAAATTGTTAATTTAACTTAATCCGATCTCTTGAGTGAGAGAATTTATTATAGATAAGTTACGGTTTAATACTTTGTTTGTTATGATTATTTAACGATGGTTGTGTACTACTATTTAGGTTTGTAACCGTTCTCAATGTGCCAGAATATTGTCCCGCATGAGTCTTTCTTCAATATGCCTGTAAATATACAGACATAATATGACGATCGCATTTACGCACTCATAAATAACATCATCCTAGGCTGGGCTCAAACCCTCCAGCTTGGTATTTAGGAGTTCTTAATAATCAGACTGTCTTTCTATCACTAAGATGACCTGAATTTATTTAATACCAATTGAGACCCCATTCAGAATTACTATAGATCTGAGAATACAAAATTATAATCGTCTTAAGCCTCTGTTCCATAGACATATCACATCTTCATCGAAACTTTCTCTCTCTAATCAAATTCCTCTGTTGAAGACCTTTTGCGACTGCATTTCGCTAGACACATGTCCAATAGCTTTGTTGGGTAGGCACTCAGGTTTACATCCATAAGGGGGGGATAGATGTGAATAGTGGCCAGCGCATGAGGAGAAAGGTGGTAGAGGTACCAATTCTGAGTGACAAGGATGACAGAGAGAGACAGAGTGAGTGAGAGAGAGAGTAAGAGAGAGAGAGAGAGAGAGACAGACAGACAGACAGACAGACAGACAGTGACAGGCAGATAGAGAGGCAGAGAGAGACAGACAGACAGAGAGGCAGACAGACAGAGAGACAGAAACAGAGGCAGACAGAAAGAGAGAGAGAAACAGAGACAGAAACAGAGACAGAGAGAGAGACAGAGAGACAGAGAGACAGAGAGAGAGAGAGAGAGAGAGAGAGAGACAGAGAGAGAGAGAGAGAGAGAAAAAGAAAGAAAGAAAGAAAGAAAGAAAGAAAGAAAGAAAGAAAGAAAGAAAGAAAGAAAGAGAAAAAGAGAATCATTCTACAAGACGCTCTATCTGCATTTTGAAAATATTGACTTTCAATTTGCCGTGAATAAGTGACATTTCGACGAGAAAATGTTTTTAGTTCTACTGCTACACTACTTAAAGCGCTCTAACCCTTCAAACTGCACCTGCACAGTGTCAGGATATTACGGAAGTAAATACCCCTATATTTTATTAAAGTCCGTCCATTCTAAGAACCTACCCTAAAGTAAACAAAAACCTGTATGTCTGTCATCACTCTTTGGTAAAATGAGTAATGTGCTAGAGTGAGACAGACTTACTAATTTTTGTTTACTGTGGTGTGGGTTTGGTTCTTAGAGCGGATGGACTATAGTGGCTATTCATGGACTCGCCCAAGCTACGGAACATCATGTTTACACTGTTCACGATTATCTGCGTCTACTTTATCTCCATTTGAAATAAACCTATCATTATGGTTGAATCAGCAGCGGTACTCAAAAGCACCTCGTTTATGCTTTCATGGCAACTGTACTGTCGATAACGAATAAGAATAATAACGACGACGACGACGATGATGATGATGATGATTAATAATAATATTTTAGTTTCCACCATCGCCAAGTATGATACCTTTATACAGAAGTTAGGTGCATTGGTTCAGTAAAATTAAAATTAGACTTTATTATCAAATAGTTTTGAACGAAAATAGTAATTTAAACGTTGCTTTAACATCCGATGAGAGGATTTTTAAATACATGGGCGTACGGTGAAATTGTGATCGGAGGGGGTTGAATACAATGTTTTCTCAGCTCCATATAGTGGCTATTACTATACTATACTATACTATACTATTTACTATATATACTATTTTTAGTAACTAAACAGTTTTATTGTGATCATTAGTACACTGTAAATAATATGATGTTAGTTATGTAGCACAGTATTTCAAACTGTTTCCTTTAGCTGTCTGTCCATTTCTTGTTTTAAATAGTCTATAAATTAGAGAAATTTTGAGAAATTATCATAGTACCGTAGGATGCAATACACACTATGGGCTATAATCCACACGATTTCTTGATGTGGAGCACTATTAATCATTGTATCTATATTTTGTAGTTTCTCTATCGGCAAGTTGATTACAGACGCAGTAATTTAACTACTCGTTTAACCAGTAGTTTAACTACTCGTGCTGGTTTCTGGAGCTAAGTCCACTCCAGAAAATTTGATATCCAACGGATGACACCACATAAATATCCTGATTATCAAATCATTTATAAGAAATTGCGAAGGAGATTTTATCAGTAACGCGTCACTGTTATAAGAAGTAGGCCTATATAATTAAAATCTCACCAATATTAATAAATTGTTTAATAACAATAGGCATATCCTTTCCTAAATAACCTTAAAAATTGCAGATATTTCGGGAGGGGTTTCAACCCCCTCAACCCTCCCCCACCGTACGCCCATGTTTAAATATGTGATATAGAGATAATTCTGTAATTAAGGGATACTAGTTTCAATTGTGATATTAAGCTTAAACTGTCTGCGTCAAGCTTTCATAAGGTACAGCCAGATAGAAACAAACTTGAAAACAATCCATAATAACCTGAAAGTCGACCGTTCTCTATACAAGCTACACATTCGAATCCATTTTCAAAGTGTCCAATATAGAGATTTTACATGTGAAAGTTAACCCTTTCAGAGATAAATCTGTGCATTTATATAAGCAATCATTGAATAAAAGCATCAGTAAGCTCTAAGTTTAAAAAACTGGTAAAAAAACTGGTATACATGAATGACAAATATAATAAGCGGAAAAAATCCTGATATTTTATACAGAGTGTTTCAGAAAAATGTATACACACTTTGAACTGTTATGGAAAATTTATTTCCCATTCTACAAGGTTAAATTTCTGGGAGAAAGTAATGTTATGTTTCTTCAACAGATGGCAGCAGAATAGATTCAACAATCGTCCAACAAACGTGCCATAATCATCCAACAATGAAAAGTACCAAACAATGCTTGCTCATTCCATATTCCCTGCCATTCGTGCATTATACGGTTTTATTACCAACAAGATGGCGCTCCGCCGCACTGTCATAAGAACGTACGAGCATACCTGGACCGAAATTTGGCAAGGCAGTGGATAGGACGCAGGGAGCCAATCTAGTTTCTTGAACGCTCTCCAGACCTAACGCCGCTGGATTTCTTCTTATGGGGCCCAGTAAAAGATGTGTACAAACGTAAACAATGTAACTTAGACATACTTTGGAATGAGATTCAAGCGGTGTGCGCAGAAATCTCATTGGAAACTTTGGTACGATGTACGGAATCAGTGGTGACTCGTACTCAGAAATGTATTGATGCTGAAGGCCACCATTTTGAACATTTGAACAATCACATTTTCATTAGAAAGCAATTTATTTTTCAAATTGGACTTTAAGCTTTCCATTTCCAGAAATTTAACCTTGCAGAACTGAAAATAGATTTTCTATGACACTTCAAAGTGTGTATACATTTTTCTGAAGCACTCTGTATAAAACAATAGTCTCTTAAGCTAATATTTCTTCTTTTACATTACATTTTTACATGACGAATTTATACGTCAGTAGAAGTGAAGAGGTTGAACCGCTGTGAGCCTGCAATAAATGTCCTCCATAAACGTAATACAGACCAACAGCCATTTTGGTGCCTTAGAATTTATATTTATTCTTGGGTATATTTAGGTCGCTGATGCCAAATGTGCCATTAGTATTGCTCTATCAGCTTTAGTTTTGTGAGATATGGTATTACCATTATGCATAATATCCCATTTTACGTTTGATATAGGCCTAAATAAAAAAACAGTGCCTATTTTTAGCTTCTAAATCATGTGAAGAAAAAAGCAACACACTAAAATTACATTAACAATACAATAACAATATAACATGGGATCTTTCAAAAAATTGATATTATCACATCTTGTACGGTCGTTTATGACATGTGATGTCAATTTGATGGCCAAAAAATTATCCAGCTTTTAGTTTTTCTGTACTTCGTAGTTTTCGTCCGGCGTGTCCAAAGTATGGTCAAGAACCTTCACTAGCTATATTATCAAGCAAGATTTTGTTTCGCTAGACTAAGAGTTCACGAATAAAATCTATATAAAAGTAGAGCTGGTAGAAACAAACTGTTTACATATTTGGAATAAGCACACTAAGTGAAGCCAAAATCCTGTAAAACATCTGAGACACCAAACAAAAAGTTCTTTTTTGTTGGGCTGTGTTATCTTTTTATTACTTGAGCAGCATGTCATGATAACAATTAAAAATGCCATCTTTTCTAACCTAAACTGACTGTAACTCTATAGCGAACTCTATATTCAGCTGTTGTGTCTTAAGTACAGAAATATCACATAAGTTACCTAGTAGTTAACTGTATAATTATCTCTGTGCTACCTCAATGTTGCCCAATCCTGTATAAAATAATATTCATGAATTTCAGAATATAATTTTATTTTATTAGACCTAAGTACTCGAAGAATCTTAACAATATTATTATTAGAGCCATTTGTTCTTGAGTTAAAAAAATATGCCCATGTGTATTTAAGCATTAAATCAAAATATAATTTAGGAGTAAAAATCACATAGAAATGATTTCAATAAATACTGAAATTACCTGGATAAAAGTTAATTGCTACAATAACCATTATCTTTTATCAAATTAACAGCATGGCAGTTATCCAGATAATTGGATTTTTATCTCAAAATATCATCATTTGAGAACTTATATATCAGTAGCGGCTCATGGCTGGAAAGTTAGGTGAAGAGCTAGTAAGAAAGAAAAATATGTATACATATGTTTATACAATTTAAAACTGCCTTATATTCATCTTTCCAACACGAAAATGGTGTTTCTAATAAAACACGCACTATATCATAAGCAGATTTCATATTTAAAACCACGGTACTAAACGTAATAAAGAAGGAAGCAAGCTCTATCTGCTTCTCACGCGTTCCGCTCTGGTAATAGGAGAGCATGGAGGGAGAAGTACTCTTCACTAAGTCGGTCGGCCTGATCATGCGCTTGCTGCTGTGCAATCTGAAAGTAGGAGAACGTGGACTGAGGAGGGAGGATTATTCTTCACCAAGTCGGCCGGCCTGGTCTCGCACTTGCAGCCACACGCAGTACAAAAATATAAAATGCATTTCAAGCAAAGACCAACATATATCACAAGGAAAATAAACTTAAAAAATGTCTGGTAATGTAAAAATTTTGGTGAAGTGCCACATCACCTACTTCCAGTGAATAGCCGACACTGTTACATATCAGAAGCAAAATCATGTATCATAACACACTTCTTGGAAATGCTTGTCTTTATTTATAGAATGTCTCATTACTATTACATTTCTGCTTCAAAAGCTTTTATTTGGCATTGTACAACATTAACTTTTGAAGTCTGTGCACAACTTCCTCATAAATCATCTCCTTTTGCACGTATGGCAAATAATAAGTAGACAAATTACATGAGCAACTGTCCATTTGTAGATTGATGATTAAAAATTTCATCTGCATAGGTGCAACATGAAGGGAAATGTAAACATAGAAAATATACGATAGACAAATGGCATCTGCAGGATTTGTGGCGCCACGTATTACAGCTTCCAAAGATCATATCTGCATGAAAAGTAACCTTTCAATACTATGTCTTCTCTTTGTTAATCTTCAATAAAGTTACTTTAACAATCATTTTAAACTCAGAAAAGTATAACGGATGTAAACAAATAATAATTATACACTTTACACAGTGATAACAAACGTAAATTCATTTCTGTAGTATTTTTATACATTTTCACACACCGGCTGTTTAAGCTTACTGTCTAATCCTAATAAACAGTGAGTGAATATAGGAAAAATATATTATGTTGTTCAGTGCTACCCCATACATGCTCAAAAGCAGTCTTGAGCATAAAATCTTTTTTGCTGTCTTAAATTATAAACTCTGAAAAGTGTAATGTCTACATACGACTTACTTCACTTTCATAACAAGACTGACTAAAATTTGGTTCAAACTCTCACATTTGTTTTTTTGTCATTATATCATATATAAATATAAAATCACTACAACTCTTGTCGCCATGATAAAATTTCTAGGCGTTCAGGATTTATGAAACCTTGCATATGAGTATTTTTCATTAAGTCTTTGATTGCCTTATCTGGTGGTAGAAGTTAAGTATCCTCTTCGGGGTAATGAGAAATGGACCATTCCTTCACCTGTTTGCACACACGCGGATCTTCTCTTCTGGAAGCACCCACCTTTTGATATTAACAAGAACCGGCGTCAAAGTCTGGTGCATTAATTACAAGGTGCACATCATATCAATAAACAATTTGACAAAAAAAATCAACGTATGTTATACCTCTATCCTGAAGCTAAGAGAAGTGATGTGTCTTGAGCCGAATCAAGAAGCTCGTTTTGAAAATACCCTTTAAAAATAAGTTTGGTTTCTTTTTTAACAGCAAGTGGTGCTCTACTACCTAAGTGCTACACCACTATTGTCTTGAGCAGAACCACCTTATTGCTTTTGATATGACACTGCACAGTTCAGTTGTCCTCTGTCTCCTCACGGAACAGGTAGGTGGACCAGTACACCAGATTGAAGAGGGCGAAGACCAGGGGGAACGTGATGCGCGAAATCACGTCGATCCTCTTGCTCCTCGTGGGGAACTTGGACAGCCAGGTCCTGCAGCAGTTCTCCCTCTTGGGCTGCATGTGGATCTCGCACTGCCGCACCTTCTCCAGCGTCAGTGCATCTCCAGCTCGATGAACCAGCGGCTTCTGGAACACCCGCAACACATACAACTGTTCTGTGCGCGCGCAATATGCTTTTTGCCAAATACCCACATACTTACAGTCGTGCGACTCTTGGTCTTGAGCCGCAGCTTGGCTAGAAGACGTTCCAGAAGAGAAGGGGGCTGTTAAAAACACAACGGGGTGGCTATGAGTATCAAACCTATCACTCATTCGCCACCCTGTTAGTGTATTTCTGAGGAAGGTTCTCAAGGATTTGCTGCTCGGGTGTCTTGATGCGCCCCCCACCCCCGGTCGAAGGTATCACCCCTCGGCCGGGGGCAAGGAGGCGTCTTTAAACAACGTGGTAGCCCTAAAAGAAAGCCGTTCTGGCACGAGCGTTCCTGTGGATGTTGGGCTTGTAGGAAGGGCGACACAGTAGAGAGCGGGAATTGAACACCGCTCTCTGGATATTCAATACTACACTAGTAAAACCAACACAAAACTCAGAACTAAAACAGATAATCTCTTAACCAAAGCGTGAAAAAAGCAAACAAAACAGTGCTATCACAAACTTCACACATCAGCATGCATTACAAACCCGGAACCGAAACAATTTCTATGTTAGAAGCATGCCTCAAGGGAGGAATCCCAAGCATGAACGCAGTATTTTTATGAAAGTCTGTAAGCATGTTCTGATTCAGAGAGTGCAGAATTATTGTGTTATTCTTGTGTACAAACCAATTCAAAACTGCTCCCGTTATTGTTACTCCACTCCAGAGCTATGAATGACTTACTTGAATGTTCAATCCAAGCTTCTTTGGTGAATCGGTAGTAAATTTATTACTAAGCACCAACTGGCGAACCATTGAATTCGCATTTTTTTTTAACAAAATCTCGATTTGGTATAATTGTGTGTATTTTTAATTCTGAACATGTGAGATGCTAAACAGATTTATTTTGATTTGACACGCTGTTTGTTTGAATGTAAGAGCAACTTTTTCCTTATTTAAACTGTCATTTGATGATCAATGTAATCTCTCTTTTAAACAAAATCTCGATTTGGTATAATTGTGTGCATTTTTAATTCTGAACATGTGAGATGGTAAAAAGATTTTATTTTGACTTGAAACTCTGTTTGAATGTAAGAGTAACTTTTTCCTTAATTAAACTGTCATTTGATAATATCAATGTATATTCCTCTACATCCCTCGCTCAGGATTCTAACGCATGTGTGGATGCATCTAACTGAAATTCTAATTTAACTACTTTATCAAGACTTTTGTGATATGGATCTATTGATATTTATTTATTGAGGAAAACTGAAACATAAGTACTTTCATCTAGATATTATTGGAAGTTTGTCAACTTCTTTATTTTGTTAATTTGTTCGTTTGTATTAGCATTATAGGCTTTTTACCAACTTTATACAACGTATAAGGTATATAAGATGTGGAAATTCTTATAGGATTTGTTTGCGTAATTTGTCTTGAATAAAATATATAAAAAATTATAGAAACGAATGAGGGGTAGGCTATGGAAAGGGACATACTGTATAAATATATTCGAACGTTTATTTTTTAACCGCCAGAAAGAGACGCGAATTGTCGTTAACAGCACCAGCGATCCCAAGCTAACTTCAGTGAGAATTTCATGAAAATGCAGGGGTCAATGTTGGAGCACCTCCCTTATGAGACTGTTAGAGACGGACAGACAGACGGAAAGCGGTCCCAAGAGACGGACGGACAGGGCACACTTGCTCGAGTCTCACCATAGCAAATGTGGTGGCCCCGTCCTCTAGGAGGTCGGCCTGAGCCTCCAAGCTGGCTGCGTGCTCTAGTTCGCACTGTCGTCTCTGTTTCTTCATGTTATCTCGATGCATATCGGATCTTGACGCATAGTTGACTAACGCAAACTCTAGCAGTGCCCCAAACACAAATGTTAGGCAGACTCCGGTCCAAACGTCGATGGCCTTGGTGTAGGAAACAGGCGGGAGAGAGGCGTTGATCCCCGAGGTTTGGGTCGCCATAGTAAGGAGCGTGGTGACTCCTAGGGACACTCGTGCGGGAATGGCATTCTGATCGAGCCAGAAGGAGACCCATGACACAATGACCAGCATACAGCATGGGATGTAGATCTGGATCAGGTAGTAACTGAACTCGCGTTTGAAGAGTAGATCCACTTTCAGGCAGCTGTATTCTCCTGGAAAATGAAAAGGCCGCCTGTGTCAGTGCCTGGCACACTTACCTGTTCACTCCACTTACTGAGCCTTACATACCTGTATTCGTCTTAGAGTTGCAATAATCTGTAAGAAATTTCTCTAATGTAAAACGTGGTAGGTGTAAGTTTTTCACTACTTGCACTGGATCCCCGTCCTTCCAAAGGAATACAAGATCATCAGTTGTCCAGCCGTCTGAAACATTAAATGTAAGAATGTAATGGAATCTTTGTTAATGAGTGCAAAGATGATTGGCTTAAGCATTGCAGAATACTCACAACTTGCCATCCTTAGTGAGCAAATCTGTCGATCCAGTGGATATAGTTTCAAATTCATCGGACATGACAAGGTGAGAGAAATCCTAGAGAGTAAAAATGTAATGTCAGATCATTCTCACTGAAAAATATGTAACATCTTCCCATAACTATGGGTTGCCTATAGAGATACGAAGTACAAAACAATACAAAGCTATTTGTACATTCTAAGAAGTAGGATTACAATTTAAGAATTAAATATCGTAATATTTAAAAAAAAATAACATATATTATGCTTAATATATGTTTAATATATGTTTAACATATGTTGAATACAATTTTTGGGTTAAATGAGTTAAATGAAAATTTGGAAACTACTACAAATGTGACAGGTGAAAAAACAGAAGCTTAATATATTTTCTGCAGGGGCAGGATGTGGTTAAGTCCTTTTCTTGGGTGCACATTCATGATAATTAGGTATGAAATGGATGTACTAAAACTGTAGAATTGTACTTATCACACGTGTGTACTAAGCCATCCATGTATGGTTCCTTAATATAACAGTGGATCCTCTGAGGTTTGCCAAAGTAGCATCAATTATGTTGGATGAAGGGCTTCCTATTCTCTTTAATGTATTTTTCAGCAGTATTAATAATAATAAAAATAAAAATAATAATAATAATAATAATAATTTATTTAAGCCTTTAAGTAAAATGTACAATTGGCCATGTCAGATTTCATAAAAGAAGCCAAAAATAATCATTACTGACAAAAGGTTAATAACTTAAGTCTATTGTAAAAGATTAAAACTTGAAGTCATTGTTTAAAAAATCATGCATATTATAGAACGGATTGTTCTTCAACCAAATTTTTATTTTGGTTTTGAATTTACTCCCATTTAGGTCCTTTATGGTGTCAGGAAGCTTGTTAAAAAACCTTTACAGCATTAAACACATGATTTGAGTTTACTTTGCTTAGTCTAGAAAATGGCATTTGAATGGCATTATTATGTTTAGTGTTGTATGCATGAATACCACTCCAAAGTTCATAATTAGAGACATTCTTCTTTAAAAAGATTAAAAGTTCAAAATCATACAAGTTATATACAGTAAGAATTCCTTCTTGTATAAAAAGTGGTATACAATGTGATAATAATGACGACTCAGTTATTAGTCTAATTGCCTTCTTCTGTATTGTAGTTGTATCTCTGGTCCCTAATATTAGTCAGATGACGAAGTTATTTCAGACCGTATTTCTCACAATAGTAGGGGATGGTATTATTACAGATGTCCTGGTTTTTCTTTCGAATTTTTGGGGCTATGCCTCACTTACTTCAAAACGAAAATAAAAATTCTTAGAAATATAAAACAAAGCAAGGGACTTTCTAACAAAGATTCTGAGACCCAAAAACACTGGTAACAGGAGTATACTTTTCACCTAAGAGACAATCGAGTTTATGAATTTTGCGAAAATCTCAGGCATAGTGGAGAAAGGAAGATTAGCTTTCTATGGACATATTAAAGGTCTGGAACAAGAAGGGTTTACAAAAGAGATCGTCAGCTATCAGAATTAAACAATATAGATATAAATCCTATGGAACAGTTCAGCAAGATATAAGAGATGAAGGATTTGTTCCAAGAGAAAATAAGAAAAACAAATAAGGTAATTTTAAGAAGAACAAAGAGCTTAAACAAGTTTGGGAAATAATGAATAATGGAGTAACAGGAAAGAATATGAGAAAGAGTACTGAACTGTGTAATCGGAGCTCGAAGATGCCTGAATATGAGGTAATAATAGGCCTAATTATATTTTGTTGGTAGTGCTATTACCAGGGATGGATTTTAATTAACAATAAAACACAAGAAAATGTTTTAATAAAAATGCAAAAATGCCCTAGAACTTTAAAAATGCACTATAGAGCCTAAAATGTTCTTTACAGAAAAACATATTCACTTCAACAATCCTGTGTTATTGTGTACAACATGCAAAGATCCTCAAAGAGATGGCGTATACTTGTTAGTAGGTTCCTTAGAACAAAACTGTATCAAAGTTTATTGAAAAAGCATTGTTCGTTAATAGTAAGCACCTTTGGATGGCCTGTAACTGTAACTGTAGCTAGTTTCTCAAAATAAAAATATAATTTTGGTTATCATACTGACAAAAAATAAATAAAATTGAAATTATTTTTTAGAATACATACATAAACACTAAAAACTACGAGTACTGATTATTTCGTGAGAACATAAAACAACCAAAATAATATATAATAATGGTTAGAAAGGACAATACATGCCAGAGAAATCTCTCACTTTCGTAATTTTACCTCTCCCTTATAGGGACCAGAAAAATCCCTAAAAATGCAAAAATACAAAACAATGCACCAACAAAATTGCAGAAGTAATAAATACAGAGCATGTCAAATTACAAGGTACAGAAAAATTCATTGCTGAGGAATAAAAATTCACCTATTTAGTACTCAAACCTTTATGCCCCTCCTTAAATCCACCAAGAAAAGAATTATACAGAGTAAAGTAAAGTGATCCCTATACAGGCCATGGAGGGCCAGGGTATTCCAGGATGTTGAGGCTTCCAGATTTTTAGACATTCGGAACATGAAGATGGTAAGGTTGTCAGCCTTACGCACCGGCCGCCTTTACCCCCAGGATTGCTCCCGGTACTCATTTCTGTTAGGGGCTGAGACGACCCCAGGGCCATAGTGCCACCAGAAGGATTAGGCCAATTGAAAATCTCCAACGACCTCATCGGGAATCGGACCCGCAACCTTCCGGTTTGTAGCGAAGCGCCTCAACCACTTCGCTACGACGTACCCCAATTATACAGAGTGCAATACTTTCTATATCAGTTGAATCAGTTAAATATTTCTTGATAATAACAGGTCTATGGTTAATTATATTTTGAACTTCTGTTACTAGAACTGGCAAAGGTTCATACTTACTTTACTAAGAGTATAAATTCTTTTTATATAAAAAAAAATAAAAAAAAAAAAAAAAAAAAAACATACTTGAAAGCTATGGACATTTTGAGTAAATAAGGATACTTCAATATTTCATTTAGTCGTATATCAATGGGTGTACAAATTAAATCTACTATTGTTTTTATGTGTAAAATCTAAAAGAAGTAAAAGAGAAAGAGAAAACAGTTTATTAAAAAGAGAACATTTGTGCTGTGAAGTATTATGTAAGCCTACGCACAGGAAAAGTATAGAGCTATGTGTTTTCATAAAATATGGTGGTGAATGATTCCAATAGAATAAGATATAATAGCTTCTGCTATTGTTTTGAGATAAACTTTGTCAATTCCAAGTTGTAGTAGGAAGTGACCAACAATCTGATAAGACAGTAGCCCGTGCGTTATTATGAGAGGTTAAGCATAGATTAGTACTAAATCAAGATTAGCTAAACGCAAAATATAGTTTGAATAGTTTCTTGGTATATAAAAGTTTTTCTTACTATTGAAAAAGTGTTTTTGCACGGTTTTTAGCCTTACTTGAGAAACTTCATGTAGACATACGTTCAGATATTGAAATAATACTGCAAAAATAAACAAATAAACTTGTTTGCTTGAGGTTAGAACGACTGACGTTCTTCCGGAGTTTGAAAATGATGCCTGTCTACAAATAACTCCAAGCAAACCAGTTTATTTGTTTATTATTGCAGTATTATTTCAACGTCTGAACCTCTGTCTGTATACATATATTAAATAGTTACTCAAAAGCCAGAAAATGAATCGGATCAAGCCCGGAACAGAGATTAGAATTAGATGCTGGAAGACATATTGGACAACGCTGAAGTGAGACACCAGAATAGCGTTAGGTTTACATGGAGTTAGATGCAAACAGACATCATTCTCAAAACCTGGAAGAACGCTAACTCCGTGGCGCTAAATCCCTGGAGGGACTTGGCCTACCACCCGACCGCTGCGTCATCCCCCGTAGGCAGATGGCAGGATTGGGGGGCATGTGGTCAGCATGCCGACACCCACGGCCGTTAATGGTGGTTTTCTTGACCGGGGAAGAACGCTAGGTCCACTAAAAGATAGTAAGGTTCTTGATAATTTTTTTATCGGGTTAGAGTAAAAACCATGCAAAATACTTGTTCACCAGTACGAAGTATGGATAACCAGCTAGTTAATAGTAACACAGGAACCCCCCCCCCCCAAAAAAAACCACATTGCTCTTAAAGAATGTTTCTTTTAACGATTTTTTTTCATGTACCGGTAGTCATTAAAGTGCCGTAAGCAAATTGGCCTATCTATTTCTATTGTATACTCCAAAGCTAAATACTTTAGGTATTTACAAATTAAAAAATTCATCCTGACTACTGTATCGACAAAATGCAATAAATAACCTAAATGTAAAAGGGCCATAAATAAGCTACTTACAATTTTTATCCTAAGAGTTTATAGTATTCATAATATTATCCTTATCTTAGGCCTATATCTAATCTTAAACTAATTTCAAATAATATGGCCACAATAAGGGGATTCCACTTTCTTGTATTTTTATTATTCTTTCACTTACAGAAAGCATTAATGTTGGTCTTTAATAATAAATATGGAAAATATTTGAGTTTACCAATAGGCCGTGAAATATTGATGTCTGCATTGGTTTATTTCTTATTGTATCATGGCTTGTATTCATTTTAACTCATTGAACTTTAATTAATATCATATTAGATGAAATGGTGACTACATCCTATATCTTTCTGGGTATAAAAACTTATGTACACGTAGGGGAAAAAAGCGGACCTACTAAAATATCTAAGTTGCCGATATGAGCCACTGCGCATGTCTAGCGGCATTCACAGGATAGCAGGTAATGTATTGACATTTATTCTAGTGTTGATAAATTGCTTGAATTGAGAAATAATTTCACGTAATTTGCATTGTTTGTGAAAATAAACATTTCCGTTACATCTCTTACATTTATTTGCATATCACAAGGCTCTGAAAACAGCTACAAGAGTGTAAAATATGCTTTTTTCCCCCTATCTGTACATGCAAAATTTCAGGTTTGTTAGCTATGTAGGTTCTGCGACAAATCAAACAGACTGACAGCAACCATTACATTTTTATATATGGAGACCTATTAGCCTTTTACCTGTCCTTCGTACGGGTGAAGAAGTATTTTGCACGATTTTTAGCCTTACCCAAGAAGCATCAAGCTGAGATAACCGTACTTCGTTTTTTAGTGTGCCTGATATTCTTCCAGGCTTTGAATCAGTCTATTTGTATATTTTTGAAGTATTATTTCAATATTTGATTTGTGTGTGTGTGTTGTGTTATCAAATATATGATCATAAGCCAAAGCAATGTCGTTTGTGCTAGAAAATGAGTCAGATAAGCCTGGTAACAGAGATCAGACTTAAGCTAGAAGAAACTTTGTCCAACGCTTTAGCGAGACCGAAAGAAGTAGTAGGAATTCATACTTTAAGTACCTATAGGTTTATAGAAAGTGTATTGTTTCTTTGAATATAATATGGAAATTGAATTGAAGAAAAACATTCAGGGTATTTAGAGCCAGAGGACATCATAGTCTGACGGAAGATACATATGCATATAATGTAAGGTTCCGCCTAACCTTAAGTTCAACTAATAATTTATCATCATTGAACCATTTTTAGAGTGCAACACTTTCAGAAATATCAAATAGCGGTACCAAACCAGCAATACAAATTGTTTTACAACAGTTAGGCTCTGGGACACCGTATCACAGCATATTTAACACACTTGTGGTTTTAAGAGCAAAAATAATGTTGAGTAACATAGATCATGTCTTTATATTTGACCAAATAGTATTCCATGCATAATTATAATCTTCATTTTTAATTGCTGCAGTATAATCACAAACTGTTGGAGAAAGCTAAGGGTTCTACTAGCATTATTTTACATGTCTAGTATCAGTGCATATTCAAATGTTCCGCTCAGTGCATTTTTCCCTCGCAGCGCATTGATATGAGTGTAAACCCGCTTATTTCTGTGAATCCCCGTCTAGCGACAGGTGCATGCCTCGCATCAGCGTGACATCATAGCGTCCTGCCAAGAGTTAGTTAGCAGCGAGCCTTCAAGCACGAGAGACGTGCTGGAGCGCCGTCCAGAATTACCGCCAATTTCATACAATAGAACAGAGGTTTTCTATTAAGTATCGAATAAAGACATAATACTTCCATTTACAAGTATTATCGCGTGATAGTAATTAATCTACACTAGTTACAGTAGATTCAGTGTTATCGGCTTCTTAGATCAGTCTAAAAGTTCGTGTATCAGTGCGGCAACGTTGCGCAACCAAGCGTTCGCAATAGCTCGTCTATAAAGTTCATAATATTCAATCTTTCAGTGTGAAAGCATATTCAGAGCAATTCAGTGATCATTACGAGTAAATTGAGATATAAGTTACATAGCTGGCACAATTAGAGAGAAATTCTCGCCACGTGTATGAAAGTTCCCGCCAACGCACATTCCTTTGTTCAGTGCAAGTGCAACTATCTTATATTCACTCCATTTTGTTATTCAAGTGTTATTATTCGTTTTACAAGTGTTTATTACCTATTTGTGTTGAGAATAAATGTTTCATAGTATATTACATGATAAAGGTTTCGCTCCAAGATTACATCCAGAGATCCCTGACACCAGCACCTGAGATTTATAAGTCCACTCGCTCTACCCTGGTTCGTCTGTACCAATAAACAGGCTGGTCCTCCTAGCTACTAGATTATTCTATTATTCCTATCCATCCTTGTGCTCCTATCACAACTGGACACATCGTACCCAAAGCCTGATTCCCAAGGTTTGTTCCTCTCGAACCATTCCCTAACACATTGCTCCTCGGACCGGATATTTCCGTCCAATCCCCAACACAAACGTTCCCATGTTTTCTTCTTTAATTGTTTTTGTAATAAAAACTTAAAAGGCTTCAATAATATTGTTTTGTTGTCCTTTATTATTTCCTGGTCATCATATTTTCACAGAATACAAACTAAGCCTTTATGAAACAGGTCCTATAGAGAGAGAAAAACAGAACCTTTGGTTTTACCAGTAGACCTTGAAAGATAGATATGCATCTGTTTATTGTGTCATGGCTTGTGTACATTTTAAATGTTATTGAATGTTAATGAATATGATATAATGTATATAATATGTTAATAATATGACAAAGCGGAGATGAGTGAACGACTATAGTCCTATAACCTTTTCCAGTGTGAAAACTATTTTATGCAAAATATTAGCTCTATCAGTTTAATAGATTGTGTGTCAAATTGGAACAGACAGGAATGAACCATTACATTTTTATATAATTATATGAGTATATGATATATGATAAGTATATGATACATTATATTATTGTATTATTACATACCGGTACTGTATATGGGTATATGATAAATAATATTAAGGGTCTGTTACATACACGCAATATGGTTATCCAACCTTAATATTTGTTCAATATTATTCTTAAATTCTTAAAATGAGAAGTCACTTTATTACAGAACATTAAAAACTTGTGAATAAATAATCTTTGTTGTAAATTGGATCTAGTCCTAAATGTTTTTACTCTACGTTGTCATGATCAAAGCAGATTTTTCAGTATAATATATTCAGTTCCATAAAATAAATTAACATTATGGCTCCCAAATAAATATTACTCGCTGTAAGGACTTGGAATAATTTATCTATAATCTGGTGTCGATCCTTTCAGTCTGCATAAAAATATCGGGCTACATAATATTTTTATACTTTACCATAAACAGTATGAGGTAATGAGAATTATGCTATAAGTTATAAATACTTGTGATACATTTTACATAATACTTTATTCTACTTTTGAGTAATTACTTCCCTCTTACTTTTAAATTCTGCCTCATTTTTAAAGTGCTCTTCGCATAAAAGAAGGCATTTTGAAGGAATTGTTATTTTGTGAAATTATTAGTAGCACACGTTTAGTTCGCTGCAGTAACGTTTAATTCTATACATCTACTCTATTGGTTTACCTTATTTTCAACAAAGAAGGAAATGATTGTGAAATACACGAAGTACACAACTTGCAATTGGTTTTAATTGTTTAAAGAATTCTTTTGGGTTATCCATCTACGAGGGATGTTCCAAAAGTAAGTTTCGTCGTTTTTTTAAAAAGTGAAGATGGTAAAGCAGATGAAGCGAACAACTGTCATAAGAATCGACACCTATTGCTGGTTCAACGACGGAAAGAGCGTCAGCAGAGGAGAAACGATGCATGAGTAGAGTCCCGAAGAAGAGAGAGTAGCAGTAGACTGGCGTGCCCGAGGTTATTTGAGTACAAATCACGATGGCAGATGGACGTGTACTGAAAACGTGGTCGACAATGGAAGTACATGCTGTTATCCGGTATGAATGGGCATGTAGGACTAGTGTGTCATCATCCATGGACGCCTACAGACTGTGTATGGTGAAGAGGTCATGTCTCATCAAATTGTTGGTCGCTGGTGTTGCATGTTCAGTGAAGGAAGGCACCTGTTCCATGCAATGAAAGCCGCACTCTCGGGACGTCACTTCCAAAACAATACTGAGGTGGAGAAGGCTGTGCGACAATTCCTTGCATAGCAGGGCACCGAGTTTTACCAGAGTGGTTTCTTCAAACTGATTGCAAGCTATGACAAATGTCTCAATGTCGGTGGAGACTATGTTGAAAAATAGTGCAAGGGGTATATTTAATGACTGCATGGTGTATTTGTTTTGGTAATAAAGTTTCCATGTGAAAAAAAAATGACGAAACTTACTTTCAGAACATCCCTCGTATATATCTGCTTCTTTTTGTTTTGAAATAAGAGCCCAATTCTATAAGTAAATTCCTGTTATGTTTTAATGTTTTCTAGACTTCGTAACATCTATTTTTACATAGATGGCGCGAATCTATTAACAAGATTCAAAGGTTTAGACTGTCCTAAATTTAAGTTACTGTATATAGCGATGTTATAGAGTTACGGTTAGGCTTAACAAGTTGATAGTAAGTTGAAGGCTGTTATTTATACTACTGCTATTTATTTATTTGTATCGTTCTTTTTATCTTATTTCAGTATTTACGGCATAAACAATGTTAATTTTATTTGTGATTTGATTTTGTGTTTAATGCGGGGTTTGATATCATTTTTCAGGATATTTTATGAAAGTTTTTCTTTAAGCATCCTTCATTATAAACTATTTATACTATGAACATCTCGAATAATATTAACATCTTGAAGAGTAAATCGGTATAGATTATGTATTCTGACATACCTAATACTGTAGAGGACTGAGCCATATGGGAAGATTCGAATGTACACATTCGGCATAATGATGTTGTGGAAGTGACCTTCCTTCTCATTGGAGAAGAACAAGTCTGGCATCCATACCCTGTTAGCGTCCGTAAGGGTGAGATACTTGATTTTACCTGTACAACAAGCATTAACAGGGTTAATAAAGATAGAGTAACAACAGAATTGCTAAACGGTATTTTATGGGATAAAAATATAACTAGAGAAGTAAAAATACAGATATACAACTAAGTAGTGGAAAGGACTGTTACATATGGAGCTGAAACATGAAAATTTAATAAATATTTAGAGTCAAAATTGTTGACAATGGAAATGGATTTCTTACAGCAGTCAGCGAGACATTCAAATTTATAACAAATAAGAAATATAGACTGTAGAAAGGAACAAATTAATATCAAGAATTCTATTTTAGACTTTGCAAGATGTAAACAAACTGGTATGGACATGTCAGAAGAATGGAAGAAGAAAGGCCACCAAGAAGGGTATGGGAATGGTGTTCACATGGAAGAAGACAAGGCTCGAAACTCATGGATGCAGGAGATTAGTAAAGGAATAAAGAAAAATAATTAAAAGGTATCGATTGGGCTGACAGAGACGAATATGAAAAAGAAAACTTTATACAGAATGATATATAAACAGAAACGCTAAACATGAATTTCAAAGGTCAGATGGAGAAACTTGAACTAAAGGAAAGGGAGATTTTAAGAAAAATCATAGGACCAAAATTTCAGGATAATAAGATAATATACATCAAGAATGAAACCCTCTACAAGAAAATTGAAAAACTTTCAGATACTATGCGAAAAAGGAGGATAAATTTCTATGGTCATCTTCTCAGAATGGACTCTGATAGACTAACCAAACAAACTTTGACTTCTTCCGCAGCCGAAAAAAAACTGGTTTAAATAAACTTAAAAAAGACCTAGTCGAGTTAAAAATTGCAGAAAATTCACTACTCGATCGAACGGCTAAAATACTATAAGACGAAAATACAAGGATCAAAGATAGGACGACACTGAAATCCAAACCTATTATCTCGGAAGAAGAGAGGAAAAGAAGAGAGGAAGGAATGAAGAAATACTGGGCACTTTGGAAGGAACAAAGAAGAATATATATATATATATATATATATATATATATATATATATATATATATTCTTCTTTGTTCCTTATATTCCTCTCTCTTCAATATATATATAAACAAATAAACAAGCATTTCATTTCAGACACTATACGCCGTCTTTAAGGACTGCACTTTACTCACCTCCAAAATCGTTGAATTTGAGTCTCTCATCCATCCACTGCTCTCGGAATGTCAGCTGTACGCTGTATTCCTGTAATAAGAGATTCAGATCAATGTCCAAGTTTAAGAATTAGGATGCTAATACTATTTTAACTATCTATTATTTTTTATTTTATAGTTTGTACAATGATGGATGCATTTAGTATTAGTTCATAATCTGAATATTACTGGCAGAACAGATTCCTGCATTGCTGTAGAATTCTGCTCGACCAACACAGACACAAAGCGTGAAGCAACTCTCACACACGCACAGTCACGCATTTCTAACGACCAGAAACGCATAAGTACGCAACATGGAAGCGGGATAGTCTCATGCGCAAGCAGTAACATGGCACTTACCTGCGAGAGCGCCGCAGCACAAGGGAAGACCGAACATGCGAGTGATAAACTTGTGGTGTCAGGAGTGGGGCACATGCACCACACAGACTAGTCAAATAGTGAGACAGGTGACAGTCAAAGAGTGAACACCACGGCATGGGGCCAGCAGGCGAGCACACCACACACAATAGAAATAAAAACATCAACGAGCAGGACACTGCGGGAAAACGGACTTCCCGCCTGCGGCCGCCAACTCATCTCTCGAGATAAAGCTGCATCCAATGTTCGTCCTCCAACCAACATTGGACAATCAACACAGATGTTATATACAGTAACACCGAGTTCTTAGTTAGCGAAACCGATGACGTCACCAGACTCACCATTTTATAATCGTCTATTTTGCTGATTGAGCGAAGGAAGATGTTGACAGACACAATAGTCGGTGCGTCCGCTGATGAGAAAACACAACAAACAAAGAATCAGAAATTAATTTGATAATTTGATAGCAGTAACTCTAATTCTAGCTCGCTCATATCTAAGTAAAAGTGCATTAACAAGCATGGGGCGGGCGGGGCCGGGGAAGGGCTCTGGGCCGGCACATAACAGCAAAGTAAAGCGTGGCGTGGTGTAGTGTCAACTTGTAACAAGTCGCAAATGGGAGTTAGTATTCAAATTCCAAGCAGTTTTTTTTCTTAAATGTTATCTGTACTCAATCCGCTCTCAACTGAATCCAGTCAGTTCAATGTCTGTTTTAGCTTATGAACATCCTAACTACAATGGAAGTCGGCGTTTTGTGTCAAAGATATCAAAATTAATGTGTAAGCTAATTATTACAATTATTTGTTAAGTAAAGTGAACATTAGATATTAATGATTGTAAATTAGATATCTTAGATTTTAATGCCACTATACTACATTATTGTAAGTTTTAAGTAAGAAAGTTAAACTAATATTGTTTGCTTCCATATAATTATGTTTTATAACACTCAAGTATTTGTCAGTATAATATTTTTTGCTAGTGCTTTTAGCTTCATTCAAAACTGTAGTACTTTAAAAAATGTTTAGCTAATTTAATCTGCATACAAATGAAAGCCAATTTACAACGATTAATTGTCTCTATTAGGAGACATATTTAATGTCGTAAATACGTAAACCTGCATACAATTCTCATAATAAAAAATTGTCAATATTATTAATGTTTGTGCTGCAGAAATTCATATTTTGTTTTATACCAGTTTTCAAATGTACAAATTTACTTCTTTCCACTTTTCAGATAATTCCAGGCCTACATTTCCAGTTAAAAGAAAGGGTTGAAATCGGATCCGGTAAAGTGCAAATACTATATGATTTAATTTGAAAGACGATTCAAATTATGCCAGTAGGTCATGTCGCTGTAATTGATGGAAAATAATTAAAGACAATATACTGATATCCGCAATAACCAAAGACAATTAAATGATTAATTATTTATAAACATACACTTTAGTTTCTTGCCTCTGTGTCCTAAATTATACACATACTTTTAGGTATGGAATGGTTGTAAATGTGACCAAATAATAAGGATTTGTAAGCTTATTGCTTTATTTAAAAGGTCTGTATGCATTGAAAATAGCCTGTATTAAGTTAAATTCATGACAACTTTTTAAAATTTTAGTAGTGTATTATTCTCATAAATTTTATAAATGCCTTTTACTGCATTAAAAAAGGTTTATGTAAGCTTTAGTATTTTAATTTTTTTACTCACACCCGAAGTGTTAAAGTTAAGTAAATATTTGCAAATATTGTAAAGCACAGTCTTTCAGAAATGATAGAAACCACCATGGCTTACACTGCATGTACTTAGTTTGGTCAATATACACAGTAATAGACAGAGCATGCAGCACAAAGCCTACTGACATAAACACATGCAGTTGTCTTTATCTGATTTGTCTTTATGTGCAACATATTTTGGATTCAAATGAAGCCATTAAGAATAAATGGCCTTTTCTCTTCTCAAAACATGTTACATGGAGGGATAAAAAGAAAGCTACAGTAACTTCAGATCCTAGAATTTTCACCTTCATATTATGTTCTTTACTGTTCTGAAGGTGAAATTCATTTCTGAATCTGATTACAGAGATTTAGTTTTCTTTAAATGCCACAAACTTTATTGAAATATGTAACCAAACAAAAACATTGTCGATTAACATCATTACACCACATTTGCCATGATACTTTCTACCATTACTGAAAGCATTGAATTGTAATTTAATCTGTCTCTCATACATCACCGACTTTATCTAGTGAATTAATCATAAAAGTACTTTAGTTATGTTTGTAAGTTAATATTATAGGAGAACTAAAAAGTACAATTTTACAATACATGATTAGAATTTTTAAAATACTTGAATATTACTTAAAAATCACAATATGAATGCTTTACTTCATAACTGTATCATGCTTAAAGCTTCAGTACGCCATAATAGGGTGGTGAGGAATTTCAAAAAAAATGTCCATTCCCTGATTTTACTGTAAAAAAGTTTCGTAAAAATCTGTTCCTCTACATTAATTTTTCTTGAATTTAAAGTACATTGTACAAATTTACAAATATATTACATTAATGTAAATTCATAAAAACAAAATTGATTAACTAGAGATACTATTTGTAAGTTTGGTGTGTTCGTATTTCCTTTACAAGTTCTTACTTATTTACGTTTTAAAAAAAGAGAGGGAAATGTTTCATACGATAGAAATATTTCTACTGACTAATTCATTGACGTTATACTAACACATATAAAATAATATGTATCTGTCATTCCATAAGAAAAATCTTATTAGACTCTCTGAAATTACAATACATTATATTTTGAAATTTTAATAGCATTAATTATAATGTGATTACTTGTATGTGTTACTCCTGAAATTTAAACGCTTTTAAGAAAAGACAGCATACCTGAAAATAATTATATACACGAGGGCGAATAAAAAGGTAAGTTACACTTCCAAGTTGTGGTCATTTATGAAACCACCTACACATAGACAACACGGCTATGACAACATACAAACGTTCACTTTTCCACCTAGTCCCCAAGAGACTATAAACATTTCAAAGAACGGTCAACCAACTTTTCGATTCCGGATGCGTAGAAATCACCTCCAGCGCTATTTACTGCTGCTTTCACCTCCTCATCGTTTCGGAATCATCGTCCACCGAGATCCTTTTTAAGTGCCGGTGTGATTTTGTTGCTCGATAACGCAACACCTCACACGGCCCGCCAAACGTCCGAACTGCTGCAGCAATTCAAGTGGGAAGTGTGACAACTTCCTCCATACAGTCCAGATTTAGCGCCATGCGATTATCATGTGTTCGGTAAGCTGAAAAAGGATCTCCGAGGGCGACGATTCCGAAACGATAAGGAGGTGAAAGCAGCTGTCTCCAGGTGGTTACATAGCGCTGAAGGTGATTTTTACGCATCCGGAATCGAAAAGTTGGTTGACCGTTCCGAGAAATGTTTACTGTCTCTTGGGGACTATGTGGAAAAGTGAACGTACATTGAATGTTGTCATAGTCGCGTTGCCTATGTGTAGGTGGTTTCATAAATGGCCCTAACTTGGAAGTGTAACTTACTTTTTGATTCGATCTCGTATATATACTATAATATATATTTATTTATTAAAACTTACACACTTAGGTATTAATTATATTAAAACAAAGCAATAACCAAAACTCATATTCCTTCGGATAGGAATCGAACCTTCTGATTATGGTTAGAACATCTGCATCTGAAAAGTACGTGGAGACTATGTAAGCACGTCTAAATTTCCTCTTGACAGTTAAGACCTTGAAGCAAGTATGATAACATCTACAATTTCAAGGCATCTAAAACCATTGCTGATTTCTTGCGTTTTACATTTGAGATAGTCTGCCAAGACATAATCTATCTATAATGGTGTCTAAACGAAATTTGGATGTGCTTAATGATTCATCGGTTTGGAATTGTGCAGAAGGTTCAGTGTTCGATTCCTGGTTCGTGGCAAAAGGCAATTTGGCCATTTTTTCTGGAAGGCCTATAATACCAATTTTATCAACGAGATATACGACTCGAAATGTTTATTCATACGTAACTTTCAAATAAATAAATTAGTATACTGTATATATAAATAAAACGCAATTAACTAAATAATTAATACTATAGTATATCATTCCACCAATAGCATTTTACAATGAGTGAAATTTGATTAATTGATTTAATTTTTCTCAACACGACAATGCACTTTTTGAAAATTGTGTCACTAGGAAGAGTTTGTTAACATATCGATTTCTCGATATAATTTATTACGAATATTAAATATACATATTTCGCCAAATAAGTAGGAAAAGTGAAACATTAATCTTTGTAAAAAGTTTTTGGTGGTATTTTATATTAAATTCTTCATTATTTAATTGAAAATCGTAAATTAAATAGTATACTGTTTATAGTTTATTGTAATTATAATACTTTAAAAAAGTTTCCCATTACTTTCAGACGACAAACTCATAACGTGTTGTTATAAATATCGCCTCATTTAATTTACTCATTAGTAATTTAAGAGTGTATATTCTGTGTCGTTATAAGTAAACTCGTAGTAAATGATTTGTAACAGAAATAAAGTATTTAAGCAAGTGTGTTTGTGTGAGCAATGTATGTACCGACCCAGCTCTTTGTGCTACCTCATAAGTCGAAGTTGTCAAATTTCGTGAAGGTCCTGAAGAGACTGCAAGCTGTTATGATTATCATGCTCCCATGCACCACGCCAACGTCTCGGACAAACTAAAAAGCAAAGTCAAGGTGAAGAGCCTCTGGGGATCAAAATTGCAACACACCCAAAATTAAACAAAATACAAACTAAAAAACTGTAAAACTAAAACACAAAAGTGTGCGAAACTTGGAACAACGCGCTGGGAGGGGAGAACTATTGCGTTTCCGGATCATTAGATAACTCAACTTGCTCACCAGTCAGAAAAGAGCAAAGAGCTAATATAAAAAATAGTGTGGTCGCACGAGCTGTCGAGGCCGGTCGCAACTGACTTACCATCTTGATGTCACTAATAGTTGCTATGCTTCTTACAAAGAGGTTAACTCGAACGATAGCTGGGCCATCTATCAACATACGTCGTTAAAAAAAGACAAAGAAACACAAAAAAGTTCTATATAAAATCCATGATAAATAAATTGACATACAAAAGTACAAACATTTAACGTAAAGTTTGTACCTAACTTTCAAGAAATATTATGTATGCCTTCAACAATATAAAAGTGACACTTTTTCTTCTACTTGAGATATGAGTCCCTACAGCATGCTCATCTTTAGTGCCCAGTCTATATACATAGAAATAAGATTACTACACAATCACTAATTGTTAAGCTGGAAGTCAGCGATATATCAGTGTAACATTTATAAACTAAACTAAGTTATTTTAGGTTAAAGTTCGGCATCTGTCAGCAATCGTCTTTTAATAACTATCTAATAGAAGAGAAAGTAATATATGCATTAAAAACCATTACAAATATTACAATGTAGTCAAACTGATGCATCTGTCAACTTAATGTATATTCCTCCAACTGGAAAAAATCGTCTTTAATCATCCTTATAACATTTACCACACTTTTATAGCTGTTTTGATTTAAAAGTAAATAATATGAAGTTAACTAACAAATAATGAGATTATTTGAATGTAGACTTCAGCTTACTGTTATCTCTAGGGTATCATGAAGAAAGAGGCTCACGGATCAAAGAACTAATGTCAAGAACGACTTACTTCTTGTCCAAATTTCGGCAACCTTTCATAATAATCTATTGAAACGATGGCGTTTATTAAAAGCACAGAACATTCAGTGGTGAACAAAAGAAGTTAATCAAATGAAGTTAGTATGTTACTTCATCCAATCCAACTGTAAAATTTAAACAAATGCAGGATAGCTGTCAAAAGGAAAATGAAGGTTTGGTTCTGAAAAGTAATCAGCCCATTCATAAATTAAAGTTCAAGGAGTACAGAGGGAAGAATATAAATTCAATGTAACACTACCCCACTGCATAACTGAAATAGAGGGAAACATTCAAAAGAAGGGCTGAAAGTTACATTTTTGAAAAAGTACCAGTTTAACCATCATACAGCATTCCAGATATCTGACGGGAACCAACCGGAAAAGAGTATGTCAGTTCATGAATATATTTCTTAGGCTTCAATAATTACATACACAATTATACAAATGTTATTAATTAAACTTACTCAACTAAAACATCTGGAATACTGTATCGGGGGAAAATAACTGAGCTTACACTGAGTAAAATGTAGATCTATACATGAAGAGAAGGTTCTCATTAAATCTGAAGGAATGTGATAAGAACTCACATGTACATAAATAAATTTTATTCATAAGTTCGTGTAGAGTAGGCCTACATATATTTTCTGACATTCTAGGTAGATTAAAAATGTACATTCCGAAATATGTTAACAGCTTAACTTTCTAGTGGAGCTAAAATATGTTTATTCATTCTAGAAACGTTTACAGGGTACATCCTTTAATGTAATTATGTATTGAGCAAAACGGATGTGCCTTACAATAATACTATGGCTTAAATTTAATATTTAATTTGTAAAAATTAAAACAAATATGTATGTTTTATATTCAAATTGTGTATAATATGCAGTTGTGCTTTGTAGACAAACGTATTTTTCATTACTATTCGAGAAAAGATTTAATTGAAAGAATTCTGCTGATTTCGGTCGTCAAATATTCAAAACAAAATGTTTTGTAAAGCATTACTTTTACATAATTATATTTAATATTTAATGCACAATATGATATTTTGTTCTTTCGTGATCACACAATACAGTCTGTGGAATATATGTGCTCTCCGTTTTCTACGCATTGATGATATCACCACACGTAGTGGACGTCTTTATGATAGCGATTCTATTTGTGCAAATGGAAATGCATTTTACATGAACTTAACATTTTAAATTAATTCTAGTATTTCAATTATGTTGCTCTTTTGGAAATAAATTATCTGGAGCGAAAAAATAGCTTTATAGGTATATGACACCAAAATCATAATCTTCGCATGAACTGTGTCTTGCTGGTAAACTTTTGCTGCATACATAAGTTGGCAGAAATATCACTAAGTATGTTAAATAATCAATTATATATTACAGTAAGTTTAATGTAGTTTTACCACGATGCTAAATAAGAATTTCAATTTGAATTGAGTTATAAATTTTTTTTATTAAAATTATAATGGAACTATGTAAAAGTATTGTCATATTGTGGTCGTAGAACATGTTAACTAGTCAAAAGTCTTAGAAATCTTTCATTGAAGTCTTCCTGAAACTGTATAATTTATATTTTCCAAAAAATGTAGGCCTATTCTTTCATGTGTAAATAATTATTAACAAAACAAACATTAACAAAACTTTTATAGTCTACATTTTCCACTTCAGTAAGTAATATTTCACTGGTGAGATAAATTGAAAAACATTTCATTCCCCAAATGGCTTATCATATTTATTTCGAATTTTTTAGAAAACATAAAGATGCGGTGAGTTGAAAATTATCTTTTAAAGGATAAGAATTCGAATTTTTAAAAATATAATTGAAAATTGAACGTTGAATAATTTTAGTTTCAACGTTACCTCTAATAAGAGGTATGATTGGATAGATAGTAGGAATTGAATTTAAATATAATTTTAATTTAGTCTAGTCATAACTAATACTGAATGAAAAATAATGGAGGGAAATTACAAATGTTTTTCAGTTTCCTTCAACATCTCTTACTTCACCAAACTTTCTTACCTATGCCTGAATTATTTCCTTGAAAGACTATTTAGAAGCTGCTCTTTGTATATAAAAAAAACCTGTACATTGCAAAGTATTACATTATGACGGAGACCATGGGTTGAAACAATAGGAAGGCATTTACATATGAAAAGATATATCGCTCACGATACCGATTCAAGGGAGGATGTGTGAAAGTGAGGATTTAGTATGTGTTCCAGCTGATATGGAAACCACAGTTACAAATTCTATGCTATCAGCTCTTAGACAGAGCGTTATCTGTTGAGTTTCATCCTAACATGAATAGTTTCCCATCTCCTATTGTACAGATATACTTGAATACAAACTGTACAGTATTGGGAATTCTAAAAGAAAAAAAATACCCCTCCCCTTCAAAAATAAATTGGTTTTGTAGATAAAAATTTCGAGAGAACGGTTCTGAGTAAATGTTACATGGCTCGTGACTCAGATTCTACATTCTATATTTTTATCACCAAATTCGTATGACAGAATCTGAAATTTCTTTTAAATTTGTATATCCTATCCCTAGTCTATTTAGATGCACCTTATTATTTCAGAACAAATATCAGTAAAAGTGTAATAATTTCTTACGGGCTTTTTTTTAAAACATCAAATAAACAACAACAAAACTGTAAATTTAAAACATTGTTAGACTATTGAGCATTCCTTCTTACTGTAATATGCACATTTCAACAATTTTACCAATTTAGACAAACTTATATTATTGGTTACTAGTCTTCAAATTTAAACTCATAAGACAGTTATTAAGTTTCTTATTTTTCAAAGCTATAAAAATACCTAAATCCAATACTTAACATTTTATTGTAACGTAGTCAGCTAAAGGCAATAAATAATATGGAATCTTGAGCGTGCATGCACACCAAAAATAATGTCGGCATCAAACTCAATTCAGGGAAGTTGTAAAAAATTATATTAGGCCAAAATTAGCCTAAGTAAAAGACCATTTTTAGAACCTATAATGTATCAGCATATTACGACGTATAAAGCAAAATATCTACAAACCATAAAACGGGTATTTATCCGAAAGGGTTCCCGCTTAAAGATCCACGATATGACTTTGATGACCAGAATATCTAGTTGGCTTGCCCTGATGTTAATATTTTGTTGTCCCTTTACGATGTTTACGGTTTTTTGTACAAAGATAATATCTCACCTACTCACCGGCAGTCGGCAGATGAGAACATTTCGACAATTTAACCAGTTATTGATTTTCAATATTAAGGCATTTAAGTTTCGCATTTTCTTCAAAGCTACAAAAATACCTAAATACAATACAGAGTGTCCCAATAAAATGTATACACTCTTTGACAGTTCATAGCAACCACACTTTTTGTTCTTTTTTGAGTTGTGACTGCTTAAAATAACGGCTGGAGTCAGACTAAACTTTGAGGAAAGAAAATTAATTCTAAAGTGCTACTGGAAGACTGAGAACATAAGTGAAGTGCAAAGACGGTTTAGAATGGAGTTTCAACGAGATGCACCAATGAGAATCACAATTATTGTGAGTCTTGTTTGCGAGATAAGTTTGAGGACGAAGGAACTGTTAAGGATGTCCATAAGAACCACCACAAAACTAGCTACAATCAGTGAGTTGAGAGCAGCCATTGAAAGAGAATGTGCCGAAATACCAATTCGCATGATTAGGAACGTTTTGGATTCAATCAGTCAGCGTTATCAGCTGTGCATGGACCACAATGGCCAACAATTTGAACACTTCCGATAATTGGCTGGTTTCTACATTTGTTCACATTATTTTGATTTATGGAACTTTTCTGTATTATAATAATTGTCAGTGTTATAGTCTTTTAAAGAGTGTATACATTTTATTGGGACACTCTGTATTTAGCATTTTATTGCATTACTAGCAGGTGCCCGCGGATTCGCCCATGATAATTAATTCTAATATTACAAATTATGAGCAAAATAATTAAAACATATTTATTAACACCTACACGCGAATCATTCATAAACTAAACGAGTAATAATTATAATGAAACAGCTAAAAATCCGGCTTTGGAGTGTATTCCACGATTAGAATGCGCCTCTATTGTAAGTTAAGTTATTTGATATTATAAACTAACGAATCATCCAGGGTGAGTTCACAGAGTCGAAATGATATTCCATGCGATATATTTAAAAATAGCAATGCTTTTATTTCCAAGTTATGCCAAAAAAAGCCAAAGTCATCTGCAATTGATTTGACAATTGAAATGTAATACCGAAAACTGATGCTTCGATAGCGCAAAAAAATCACGTTTTCTGCCAGTTTTTTTACTCATAATTCCAGAACGAAAGCTAAAATTAAAAATCCGGCTTCGAGGTGCATGTGACCAGTCCATTTATGTTTAAAATTTCAGATCTCTGCGTGCAGTAGATTTAGCTGGGCATCGCGCACAGAGAGATACACAAACAGACAGACAAACAAACACTTCCTATTATTATTATTATTATTATTATTATTATTATTATTATAGATAAGATAGCTAAAGGCGATAATACAGGGGCAAGGAGCGTGCATATATACCAACGGGCTAATAATGACGCCTTCAAACTGAATTTAAGAAGACTACAGATCAGTCGGCCAGGGTTCGATCCCCGGTACTTCTGAGGTAGGGAGGTCTGGTAGGGGTGCAATCAGCCTCGTGATTCAAATTGAGGAGCTACTTAATAGAGAAGTAGCGGCTCCGGTCATGGAAACCCCCATTAACGGCCGTGGGTGTCGGCATGCTGACCACATGCCCCCAATCCTGCCGTCTGCCTGTGATAGATGACGCAGCGGTCGGGTGGTAGGCCTTGTTCCTTCTGTGATGTTAGCGCACTGAGTTAGTTAGTTAGTTAGCATTAGCAGTCTATTTTAATAGGGGTTAAGAAATAACAAAATCTACGTTATGCACAATAATAAATTTCTCAACTGCACGTGCTTCGCATGCATATCTTCCGACCCTTGAGTAGGCAATAGTACGACATTCTTAACCCATAACTGATACAGAATATCAACTACCTTGAATTTGAAATGTTAATAAGTTTTATGTTGCTAATGTATAGCGAAAAAAAAGTGGAACTATATCAGAGGCGGTAAATAACTAACAATTTATCAACGCGACTATTATGAAACGCACTGTGACCACGCTTGTCATGCGCTCTTTGCATAATGTACGATAAGCACACATTAAGGTCAAGTCAGGTTAAATTTTAAGGACTTCTAAGGTCTTATCAATAGCAGGACTGCATGTCAGTGCAATTGGCATTGCAGCATGCTTATCTTCCGCTGTGGTAAATACATGCAGGAATTTAACATTGTTTCATTTCATATTCTCGTCGATTTTGCGTAAAAACTGCAGCTCTGTCGATAAGAATTCATTGAAGTGTAAATACATTCTCTCATGAAAATCCTTGAGAATAAATTAAATATTTCCAGAATTAAAAAGAGGTACGATTAGTAAATTATCGTCTATGGTTTATGAGTTCTAGCTGTCCTGATATCTTTGAAATGTAAGTAGTGAGGAATGTTTATTAACGTAATATTAAAAATAATGTTGACATTAACAACAATAATATAAGTATCAAATATGACTTAAGATATTTAAAATTGTAATGCACAGTTTTATTTTATTATGCATTAATAGTTCGCACAATTGATTGCATGTTGGCTACTGAGATGGGGTTCAAACCTGGACGAGATTATAAATTTTCTAAGTGAAAAACTTCAGCACGAATACCATCATAACAGGCTTTAAGGTCCTCATATATTTTATTTAGGTTAACTCGGACACATACGAAATAGACCGGTAAAGAGTTTTGTGAAATTTAACAATATAACCTGAATGCTAGGATTTTTTAATCGTTGCTCCAATATGAACACTAGATTCTCTCACACACTTTATTCTTCGCTTGTATCGCCGCTATTTTATATATATATTTTATCTTTTTTTTATCGTTGCTCTAACATATAAACCTACGCGACCTAAGTTAGATCCTCGGAGAAAAATGTGACTTCTTTCTTGTCTTAGTAATATCTCCGTCGTTGCAGACTGCTTAAATGGCGTAACGCCCGATTTGGTGGTATGAAATAAGTGTAACTAACTTTGTATGGCTAAATAGGGTTGAAAGATTTTGACAATAAATACGGAAAGCCCTACAGTACCGTAAATTAAAGTCATCATATGCTGCTATCTTTATTCTCAATAACGTAAATTGACGAAAAAGTAATTTTAATGGAGTTATCCTATTGAATAAAAGATAAAATATAGGCCTAATAACGAACAAAATGAATTTGTGTGACGTATAAAACCTATGATTATGTTAACCGACCAAACACTGATCAGATGACAATAACCTACAAACATATACATTAACAGTAAAAAATATTTAGGCATTTCAATTGGGGTAAAAAATGTTCTTATGACAATACTGGAATCGTTTGCAGATTGCATGTGTTTGCAATGAATTTCTACAAGCGTTGAGTTTCATGTAAACTAAATTTAATATTCAATCGTATAAAATATTGATGTTTGAATGTATGGACGCAATATCCTTGATGAATACTGTACATGCGTGTAAGAAAGGAAGTAAATAACAAATAAAGCGATAATGAACATATCTTAAAATAAAAACGATGCAAAGAAAAAGCAAGCAAAAAGAAACGAAAGAAGGCCAGACTGAAAGATGGAAACAAAAAGAAATAAAGACTTAAAGACAAAGCTGAAAAAGATGGTCTGGGGCATTATGGAAGAAAGACTGACAGAAAAGTAGATGGCAGTGGAAAGAACAATGGTAAGTGAAAAGAAAAGAAATGAAAAATCTTGAAACGAATGAAACAGGAAGATGAAATAAACGGAACAAGGAACAGAAAAACCTAAAGTTAAAAATAAGAATACATTAAGAATACTAAATAAAGAAGTAAACGGATAAAGGGAAACAGCCGTTTGAAGGGAATGGTAACTAATTCTTTAATCAAATAGAAAGAAATAAAGTTAAATATACAAAGCGCTCTTAAGTGAAAGAAAAGAGAAATGTTTGAAATACTGGCGAGAATTATTTTTCGCGAAAAAATATACAAGTCGATGTTAAGAAGGGAAGAAGTAGAAAAGAGTTGATAGGATACACAGAGAGCTGTGAACAAATCCAGGGCATCGCTAAAGAAAAATCAATTGTACCGCATTAACCGTGGCTGTACCTGCCTCATGCGCATGTCTTGCCTCATGTAAGTTCCTATTTCCTTATCATAACTTTCACAGTGATGCATAGGCCTCTGCCATACACCAGTCTCACGCATAGTCTCACGTACTCAAATACATCAGCTGTCTCGCTTTATTCTACTAAGAATCAACAACGTTGCTGAGTGAAGAATTCTAACACGCTCTTTAGGAATTAACTGGCAATTATTCTTGAAATTATATTCTTTATTCCCACTTATTGAATAAAAATTTATTGTTATAATTGATTTTAGGAAATGACCAGATCGAGTTTTTCTTGAAATTGGTTCACTGACCTTTTCCTATAACCGCCCCGCAGTGGGGCATAGGGCCTCCAATTGGAGGTTTCAGTTGCTAAATTAATTTTGTTTCGCTTATTTTCCGAGAAAGAAGACAAGAGACAAGAGCAGGAGGATGCCCGTCGCCTCACAAATCCCCTCCTGAAACTAAGCTATTACTTGGACGTGAAAGGGCCGTGAAATTTTTTTCCAGAGGCTCTAATTTAGGATTAGAGTTATTTTACGTGCCGCAATTCTAAAACACGCCCCCCCCCCAGTTTAAAATCTCTCCCAGAGGACTCCGTGCCCAGATCCACCGACCGTGGCTGGGTTTTATTCCGCGACCTTCGGGTCTAGAGGAGGGCACGCTACCTCTACACCACCCCGACAGATTTTACATGAAATTACAAGAGTTAAAATTGGAGTAAAGCAGCAATTTAATGAATCAAATAAATCACTGTTTCTTTGTCAATCATTTAAATCAAATTGAGTAGGCCTACTTTGTATGGTTCTATTGCGAACTATTCATTCTCGGGGACCCAGAATCGTTGGCATATGACATTTTATTTTTTATATAACTGAAATTATTCCATCCTATTTTTTTTAAATTTCGAGAGTAAGATCAACTGAATATTTAAATGCACTCATTTTTATGTGTAATATAGGGAATAAAATCGCCTCAAAATCATTAACATACGATGCCACTTATTCCCTGTGCATTACATGATAATGGTTTTTGAAGCGGGTTTATTCCCTATATTACACTGATACTCCCTCTATCGGTATGACATTTATTAATATATAGTTTTTTATGTAATACAAAATCCGGTAATGGAATTATTGATTAATTAACTGGTTATCTTGGAACAATATCCTTGATTGCGAGAGAAAGACGAGTAGTAGTAGTCACACCACGGTTTCTTTTATTAAAATTTCAAAATGGTACATCTGATTTCGCCATGAATTCACTGCCCAATATCAATGTGTTAAATTTTACAGAAGTCGTTTAAGCGGTCCAGACATTATAGCAATTACAGTGATCTGCTTCGCTTCAACAAAGTAGGCTAATATAGCCTATTTTATCCACTATTCTGATTTTTTTTTCCCTTTTTGGATAGATTTTCTTTATTGGTAAGATACGGCTGGGAATTCACCCAAGACACGTTGTCCATCAGCATGCATCAATTCTATGAAATGGGGTTTTACTTCCCTTCCTAAGGAGAGAATCCTGCGGATTCGATCCCTAAAATCCTATGCCCTTAATCCTCTTTTCAACTCGCGAATATTTTTTTATGGCGAGCAACCTAACCACAGATATTTGAAAGTTTAAAATATATATTCACATTTTTCTCTGAGTGTTCAAGATGTAATTGCCCTTTAAAGATAAATATTCAAGAAGTTTGTAAGAGAAATGACATTTTACTTCTTGACGAACGGTTAGTCCCTCTTTCCAAGTATGCGCCTACATGCAGATAGCTGCGTTTCACGCAATACTCTTGTACTGAAGAAGTTGCCGCTAATCTAACATCAATGGTGGACAAGGCAGCTCGGCTAAAAGGCTTGAAGAATTAAGCGTTGTGTATGTTAAACATCAAAGTACATATTCACATCATTATTATGATTGCCCATATGTTAAATTTATTAATATAATATAATAATGTTTGGAATTTAATATTTGAATGTAGTTATTTATAACTTAAGCTGAACTGAAGTATTCTGAAACATTTCATCACTGACTTATTCTTTGCTGGATCGTTAGGTAGGGTTCATTGCTGAAGAGTATCGTATCTTTATGATTAGCAATACATTAAACGAGGATTTATTATATGACTAGCTGCTAGAATTACGATGAGACACTTTTCAGTAAAGGCCCAAGTTCATATAATTTAGCCCTATAAGGAGTCAATCCAGACGACGTACTGTCTTCAGAGAATCTATTCGGACGCTTACAGGATTATTTCGAATTTTCAGAATGACCCTGTTGTAAGGATGAATCTATCCCAAAAGATCACCAATATTTAATATGACGGGAATTAAAATAGAGTGGAAAATTAACACTATTCAGATTTCCAGAGCATACTGATCATGCTGTATAATAAAAGGTCTAATACACCAGTGAAGAAAAATTAATGGTTTCCACAACAATAACAAAGCGAGAAATTTTAAACACTAGGCTATATTATTTAATATCCATTAAATTCTAACTTTTACAGATACAATTACAAAAGCAAATGAGGAATAAATGATCTCTTTATAGTTTTTCAATACTATTTATGGCTACCGCTTAAGACAAGTAGCTATCTCACCTAAGTATGAATTTAAGTTTGATTTTACACAAACTGTCAAATTAGTTTAAAAATGAAAATACATAAATGGTTTTTAATTATACTCGTACGCATTTTATCTGTAAAATTAGAAGTGTGTGTTTGAAAGAGATTCTATTTACCTAACAATGTCATGATTAGGGGGCGGATTTCTATGACGTAAAAAATAGGATATATGCATGCATTTATGACCTAAAAAACATTAAAATATGATCAATAAAATTTAAAATATGACTTTACCACTTCCACATTGTGCATATATTTTTTAAGTTTCATTACAATTCGTTTTATTAAAATGTAATGTTAATTATTTAAGTCATATGTAAATTCTCAAACAGCATCATTATAATGCAAAATTTACAAAATATGATACTTCAAACTTCAAAATTTCTTTAATATGCACACAAATTTGCCAAAAATATGACCTAAATATGCATATTCATACTAAATATACTACAATAGTTGAAAATTTCCTAATTATGCAATTATATGCCAAATAAAAGCCGTTCCATTTTCACCAGGATGCTAGGAATCTGGTTTAAATTAGTCGGAAACCTGAAATAATGCAAAGGGGAAAAATATGACATATCATAGAAATCCGCCCCCTGGTCATGATTTTTTATTCTTGCAAAAACCATACTTTGGGCCTAATTAAGGTTGTAATACTTTCTGTTATATTATGCCACATGACAAGTTGCATACTTAAATAACAACACTGCATGTCTTACGGACGAAATCAGTTATAACTCACTCTTCTGCGAACCATTTCCCTTAAACTTTGACAATTATTGGGCTATAATCTGTCACATTATGTCCTATGAGCTAGGTTCCTCAAGGAAAATTTTTGTACCAAATTTGACAGCAGGGCCTCAATGTAAGACACAATTTATTTGACTGACAATGATAAACTTTTTTAGAACAAGGAAATGATTTCCTCCAACATTTATAGGTCTATAATCAGGAAAACATTCTTGACATATCACGGATGTAGATTAAATCGCATTAGTGCCCTAGATTCAAATCCATAGCGTGATGCCTTGTAGCATGCAAAAGAGTGAATTCAATCTGTCCCAATAGCACATTTAATTATGCAACACGCCTATAATGGCATTTATTAATATACGAGTATGTTTATTAAATGAGCAACACGAGTTTCATAACTTTTGAGTATCTTAATTGCCATTATAGGCAAGTTGCATACGACTGTTTTTGTTCAACCAAAAATAGTCTGAATGTTTAAATTTTGAGATTTCAGATTCATTCAAACAAACGGCAATTAGCCTCCATGACCTTCGCATCAGATGGTTTGTCGTAGTTTTTGTCTTCTACGAGAGATGGCAGCTTACGGCTTCGGTCAAATCGAAGCTTCCTTTTGCTCGTTTTCTTGAAACCAACAGATTATGACAACACGAAATGAATTCACTTTAGTATGAAATTAAAATTAATACGAACAGAATTTATTTGGTTTTATATAGAAGCTATTTATTACGCAGTTTTCAGCTGATACTTTCAAGGTCTCAGGATCGTTCCGTGTTCGATAATAATCGATATCGCACCGATGTCATAATTGAAATCTGTATTGTTATGGGTATCATTATGAAACCACTACGTCACACGTAATAAGTGTATTATAGTATGGTCGAACAAAAAATACAAAATCCCAAAACAACATTTTTTCTATTATTAAATAATTTTGAAAGGAATATTAATTGATGTACATATTACAAAGCACGTATCTCTGTTCTGGTATTATGATAATATTCGTTCATTGTTTATTAATTGTATTTCATATTTAATTTTCATAGACGGCATGGAATTCATTATTCCGGATTCAAACTTGATGATAACAAATGCCTTGGTGGGTGCAAATAACGTAACGAGAAATTAAATTAAAAATAAACATAGCTTACCAAGAATTAATGATAGCATGGTTAGCAATATCCCTAATGAAACATCCTCCGCTATTGAACATTTATAAGCGGAAATTCCAATTTTAAGCAAACTAGAATTTAAGAGGGTGATCATTTTCCCCTTAGATTACAGTAATAAAAACTACCTATACTTGCTCACTTTCTTTCTAACCACAAAAATAACACATTGAAAGTAATAATGCATAAAATGCATTTTCAAAGTGGATTTTACTTTTAATTTTGTTCTCTACATGTCAGACGGTCGGCCGCGGTGGTCTAGAGGTAGCGTGCCCGCCTCTAGATCCGCAGGGCGCGGGATCAAACCCGGCCGCGGTCGATGGATTTTTCAGGACGTAAAAATCCTGGGCACGGAGTCCTCCGGGAGGGACTTTAAGCTGGGGGTCCCGTGTCGTAGATTTACGGCACGTAAAAGAACTCCAAGCCTAAATTAGAGCCTCTGGACAAAATTTCTCGGCCCTTTCACTTAGTTTCCAGAGGGGGGTTGCGAGGCGATGGGCTTACCACCTGTCCCTCTACCCTCTCTCGGAAAATAAGCATATCAAAATTAGTATAGATAATGAAACCTCCATTGGAGGCCCCTTCGCCCCACCTGGGGATAATAGGGTACCAGATACAGATACAGATATATGTCAGACGATGAATAAACATCCTCAAGCGTTCGACTAAAAAAGCCTGCTTCAATCTAAATGTTTATTTATCTTCAAATGAACAATTTAGAATGAAAATATTCCAATAAGGAAATGCATTTTATTTATTATTCTGACTCTGCAATGTTTGTAATTTTAGAAAGAGTACAAGTGTGTTTTCATTACTATATAAATATCGCTAATTAACAGTAAATGTTAAGGTGTAGAACTAAACTAAAGGGAGTATTACTACGTAGCAAATAGAAATATAAAGTAAATAATGTTGAGGAAAAGTCGCACCTGTTCCATTAATTCCTGAGGGACGGATCCTTGCATCGTAGCGACCCGGTCCCAGGATCTGGTCCAGCACTTGTTTCTCCTTTTCTCTGAAGTTCACTTTTCCCTGGTTGCACCTATAAATAAGACACAGGAAGTCACGAAAACTGGAGTAAGACAAGAAACTTGTGAATTATGAGTTAAAGTAAGTTATCAGACATTTTTGTGGCAACTCTAAGGTAAATAATAATAGATCAATAGGAGTATGCAGGGAGTCATGTAAACCATTTTTCTCACAGCTGAATATATTTACATTGTCAAGCATGTACATATACAATATAATACAGGTTTCTTTCTTAGCTCGTCTCGTCTCGTCACTTTTATGATTTTATAATTTGCACGAGCATCATAGTTATAAGACGGATAATGTACTGTATTTCTTACTGTACATGTATTTTGTGTTAAGTTATTTCTACAATTGATATTTTTTATTTCATTTTAGTTTAATAATGGGTTTGTAATAGTATTTTTTTAAATTTTGAATTTCAAGACTATAACTGATAAAAACTGTACCAGTTTTTCTTGAGAAAATCTATTACATACATTCATGTTTAACGACAAATAATTTACAATAAAAATTTATAAATAAAATCACTGTGTGATCGTGCACAATATTACGATTTGCAGATAAATCTGCTTTTACACGCTAAACATCTATATCTAATATATATAATCCTGTGCCACTGAAAGAAAGAAAACATTATCAAAATAACGTAGAATATTGTAATGTGCTTCCGCTAGTCCCGTTATTATTCAGAACTCCATTTCCTTTGTAGGATCCGAGAACTGACTTCGCGAATTGCAGTCTTTTTTTTTTCATATCTCTCTCATCACCATCATATTATCATTGTGGATATCTAAATCCGTCTGATGTGCCTCTACCATAAAAAGAGAACCCTTACACACCAGACACATAAAAGTCTTCTCGATCCAAGTTCCCCTTTCATTGCTATTGCTTGGCGTAAGCCTCTTCCTCACGTATCTTCCAGAAAGAGCATCATAAAGTTAACCTTTTGTATTTTATGCTATGATGAAACATTCTATGAAATTATAAAACTAACAAATCTAAGAGTAAGTTTACTTCTATCGTTATTAATCTAGAAAAGTGAAGGGACTGTAATAGAAGGTTGGTAATCAAGTGGGCAACTAACTTGAGCTTGAATATTCTGAATGTATGGCAGTCTTTTATATCATCAGATAGAGATTTCCACAGACAGGTTGTCCCGATAGAGAAGGACGAAGAAGAATAAAACAGTATTGTTAGGGGAACAGACAGGGTAGAGTTCTGATGGGATCTTGTTCCGAGAGGTATATGAGTACTCACCAGCTAACGGGGACAAGAAGAGCCAGAAGCAGCAACAGCAGCACCACACAGGGTGGCCACAACGTGGTGGCCACAGTGGCCATGGTACTGCCTGCAAAAAAACAAAACATGTTCATTCCAAAGGTGTCCATCAAATTTCATTCACAAACTTCACTTCACAAGGAAAAGGCATCGGTTTTCGTTCATATACCTTAAACTAAACTGAACTAAAACAAAGTCAGTGCTTTATACCTTATGAAGGAATGGAGCCTAACATCTGAATGCTTAATATTCTACATTATATATTTTTTTTATTTCATTGATAAACAGCAAAATTGAAGACGTGTTGTCTTTTTAGGGATGAAAAACTGTCTTTATAGGTCTCGGATGCTGCAGATAGTAGCTCCCGCAATATCAGATTATTTAAATACATTTCTGACTCTGGTTGATAGTACCTAATAGTATTACTGTAGGCTAATACACTTTATGACAAAAATATAAAAAGCTCCCGGTTGTAGTGCCATTAACTCTCATATTACATATTATGGGTAATTATGGGTATTATGGGTGGTATTATTATGGGTATTATAGTATCCCGATGGAGACCTACTAAATCTGAAAGATCATCCTTTCGAGTAGGATAGGCCTACCCTTAACAAAATGCCTAAGAAGGGAAGGAAGGAATATTTTGGACATGAAATGATTGGAATGTTGCTCAAGAAATGATTTTTTAATTATGTAAATGCACGACCCTGGACTTCTACAAGAAATTATTATACTTCCTTTCTGCAGCTGTCAGTAGCTTTTCTTCGCCAGATAAAACTCATGCCCTTAGCCACATTTGAACCTGCGAACGGTAAGTCTAATGACAAGCATTGGTAGCCATTGGACTACAGTGGACGCTTCTTTGTGTACCGTACATAATATTACATTATATAAAAAAAAATCTTATCTATAAAGAGCATAGACGGAATTAAGTATTCATTCCAGAATTGGATATATACCGTAATAATAAATAAGATCTAAATTCTAAAGCATTACTGTGTTATTGATATTACTGCAGAACAAGATAGTTATTACTTAACAGTTTTATAACTTAAGAATATAATAAATAATCAATGTTTTATAGTATATTTTACATATTTTATAACACAGTAATACAGATATTGTAGGTAGTAATTTTATTTTAAATAAAATAAAGCCAAAAACAAAATTTCAGCAACATACCATTATTTGGTTCAGATATCTCCTGGAGATGTGACATGAAGACAGGGGACGACTTTCTCTTACATTTACTTCCACTTTACTTGATTTCTTCGCGATGTTTCTCAAAAACAGTTCTAACGACTTTTATTTAAAGTTTTCGCACTATATTCTTACAATAAGAACTAAAACTTTCATTTTAAACTTTTTATTACAAAAATTCTCTGAAGGGTAGTTATAAACCAGCCATCGTTCGGACAGACTCGGGCTTTCAAGTCTTTCATAGCGAAGAATACGTCTTTGCATGAAGATAAAACCACTAAATACGCAACCTTACAATATATCCTCTTATTTAATATCAGAGTATGAAGTGAATAAGTTATACTGCCCATTTCAGTAGTATTTGAGTGTAGAAAAAGTCATGTGAGAGTGATAAGAGATTTTTTCCTCATAGTTATGCGCTTTTGCCAGTCACGACTATATGACATGCTAATAAAAAGCTGTAATTTCAGAGGTAGGCTAAATCGCTTTCTTCAGCTATGGTCACTGGATCCTTGTCCGAAGACATGTGATTTCTCCAACAAAAAATAAATTCAAGACACAGCCATCAGCAGGAAAAGTTAAGTGCACGGTCATTTGGGATAAGTAGGTTGAGGTTTTTTGGATGTTCTGAAACACGAGAACTGCCAATTTTGAACACTGCAAGATGCTGACTAATATGAAAACTTTTTTTTTTTTCAAAACAGAGAAGAAGACAACATTTCGCTTGCATAATTATAACACGAGGCCCCCATACCAGTTTAGTAACAACGGAGATTACTGAAAAATTTGCCTGAAGCAACTTAATACATCCAACCGTAGACTTAATTGGACACATGAAAGGTGGACTGCTTTGGAAAAATTTTCCAGGCAAGAAAGCTTGAGCTTCTCATACATCCTGGATAAACCACAACACATACTTAACATAGTAAGTTAATTCAATTATTTTATAATTCGTCGACTGAGTACTGGAGTACCGGTACACTAACTCCACTTTTTTAGAAACCAAATAATATATATTTCGAACGTATGTACATACGTATGTATATACTGCGAACGAATTGTCTACCTCTGAATTCCGAAATAATATACTTCCTGTGTCACGTTAGTACAGTAGAATCCCGTTATTTCGAAAATCCGCCTATTCCGAAAACAGTTCAGAAAAAAATACTGATTTTTTAAACTTAAAAATAGAAGTAATTAAAAAGACATTCGTGAAAAAACGAACATTTATTGTTATACAAAGAAGTTAAATACTGACATACATAGACCCTAAGCTTGATGAAAACGCCCGAAACCAAATTGGAATGAAAGCTGGTTACTTACAGCACATGTCGGTTCCATTTATACAATTCCCCGCACTTAATCTACGTCTTAACAAGTCAATTCGTTGATATTATTCAAGAAATCCGCCTATTCCGAATTCCCGGTCCCAATTAGTTCGGAATAGCGGGACTCTACTGTATGTAAAGGTTCTTCCTTCGTTTACCTTAACGAACATGGTACATTCCAATACTCAGATGACAAATTGTTTTAATAATAGCAATTTTGATTACAAAAATTAAAAACGCACTAATTACTTTCTCCATTTATACCACAGGTAACTTACTACGAGTATAAGTAGGGAAAGTTAAATATCAAATTCGGTGTCGAATTTTCAGTGTTAATACACATTTCGGGTTCCCTGAGTTAAAAAATTCACACGCGCGCACACACAAAAACACACAAATATATGTGTGTGTATATTAGTGATGAGCAAATGCAAGACCAAGACCAAGACCAAGGCGGTCTTGGTCTTGGTCTTGGTATTGCACTCTCAGTCTTGGTCTTGGTCTTGCATAGGTAACCCTGGTCTTGGTCTTGGTCTCGGTCTTGCATCACTGGTCTTGGTCTTGGTCTCGGTCTTGCATACTTGGTCTTGGTCTTGTTGCAAGAGTCTTGCAGTTTTCTTTTATGCATAATAGATGGCGTTTACATGATTTAAAGTTACACCGATTACATGTGAGTTATTGCTTGCGAAAATAACGAAAGCTAATTGCTTTTAGTTGCTTTGACCATGTAAACAGTAATGTGATGTCACGCTGTTTGCCGAAACGTCCATGGTGATATAAGCTAGAACAGTAAACTTTGTAAATTTAACTATTCTCTGTTATCTTATTGCAGAACTTTAAACCCAAAATCCACGAGATGCTATACACTATTTGAGAGTGCAAAATTATGAATATTATATTGTAAAGTTTCAAATTGAACGACTGTGGAGACAAGAAGTAATATTAATAGGATGTGCATGAAATGTTTAAAAGATTTCCGCATAGGAGAGAGGTTCTATCTGACCTGTTTAAAGCTGTATAATATAGTAACAAAACATAACGGCATTGAAGCAGATGCTTTAGAAATTGTGCAGTCTATAGCAAATCACACAATGTCCATTCGAAATCCAAACTCATAGGCTGCAATAAATAATATTTCTCTTTCCATATATCCTAGTTCTAATTTATAACACATTGTGAACAGATCATTTCTGCACTTTAAAGATTTCCGCTACCCCCCAAAAATTACTTTCTATTTGCTTTCAAGTTTCGGGCCTTCAACTGATTGGGTCATAAATAATCATAACTATTCTTCATGCAAGAAAATATTTCTACACCAGGCATTTTCTACTTTTAGTATCTTTTCCCATTCGATATGCATCCTTAAAATGAATCAGCAGCAAGAACTTAAACACCGCCACCGTTATGTGCCAATAGCAAAATTGTAGTAGTAAAAAAAGGTTTTCAGTGGGTGTCCTACCTGTCATCAACAAAATGTAGGCCTGTATAGCTACAGTACAATCAGATACGTAACTGTAAAGTAATAACTATCAAATACCCGTCAAATAAGTTCCTGTTTTAATTAATCTACGGTGTAATTGTGTTTTATTGAATAATTTTCTGCAAGGAGAATGGAATGAGCTGAATAGCTATGTTATATTTTGTTCAAGTAGACAGGAAAGATTCTATATGTGAGAGTAGGCTAATAATGATAGGTGTAAAAAAGGATTTAATCGTTAATGAAATAGGGTACTGAGCGTGTTAATAGGCGTTTTAAGTTACGGGGGCTACTGTTTAAAGTTTCAGATCCTCAGTCATAGGCCGCCACATGGCTGAGTGGTTAGACCGCTCGCCCTCCACCGCTGGGACCCGGGATCGGATCTCGATGGATCCATGTGGAATTTGTGGTGGACAAAGTGGGGTCGGGGCAGGCTTTCTCGGGGTGCTCCGGTTTCCCCTGCCATATATCATTCCATCGTTGCTCCATTCATCATAGTATGACCATTTGGTTGCAATAAAGAATTATTATAACCCAGTGAGAGGTTGGAGAAACTAGTTATTAAATAACTGTATGGCAGAATTTATTTATATTGTACGCAAAATGAAATTTCATATATGGCTTGGGGTCTTTTTTTACAAATGTTTGTCTTTCGTACCATAATACCAGAGAACTATTGCAATTAAACATTTTAAAAATGAATATGGAGTGTTTATCGTGAATTTAACTCCCACCAATTGAAGGAACTAGCTGTATGGAATGCCATTCAGGGAAATCCGTCAGATTAATTGTAAGTTTTCATTGCAGTAATTTGTTTTAACGTAGTGGTGAGAGAGATTGTATACGGATTTCACATGCATTATTTGAATGGTGCGCTCGTTTTTGGATACGTCACTCACCGGTTACCGCACCGGTTACCGCACGATGAGGCAACCTCTACATTATAGACCTACCAGCCTTGGGACTACCCCGGCTAGAGACTCTGCGGCTCCTTTGAGTAGCGGTCGCTGGCTCGCTGCATACACAACGGGACTTTATAAAACTTTTTCAAATAGCAAGACTGCAAGAGTCTTGCAGTTAGGTCTTGTTCTTGCCAGAGTCTTGCAGGGTTGGTCTTGGTCTTGGTCTCGGTCTTGCATGGTCGGTCTTGGTCTTGGTCTTGCTAACGCTGCTGCGGTCTTGGTCTTGGTCTCGGTCTTGCATTTTCTGCGAGACCAAGACCAAGACTGCAAGACCAAGACTGGTCTCGCTCATCACTAGTGTATATATATACGTCCGCCGGCGTGGTCTTGTGGTTAGCGTCGCTGACTACAGATCCGTCGGCCCGGGTTCGATTCCCGGTACCTCCTCGGATTTTTCTGAGGTAGGGAGGTCTGGTAGGGGTGCACTCAGCCTCGTGATTCCAAATTGAGGAGCTACTTGATAGAGAAGTAGCGGCTCCGGTCAAGAAAACCACCATTAACGGCCGTGGGTGTCGGCATGCTGACCACATGCCCCCCAATCCTGCCATCTGCCTACGGGAGATGACGCAGCGGTCGGGTGGTAGGCCAAGTCCCTCTAGGGATGTAGCGCCACGGAGTTTAGTTTAGTATATATATACATATATATTCCGGAGCTAGTTTCTGACTTGATCAACAACTTAACTTAAAAACTAAAAACCCCCCAAAACGGAATTTTATATTTGATTTTGGTATCTTAGATTATGCTAGATGCACTATACAGAGTACTTTTACTTCTCTGGTATAACTACTTTAAATAATAATCTTTAAAAAGAAAACTTTGTTTTTCGCGATTTTCTTGAAAACTATTATAACATAGCCTATATGATAAGTAATAACCAGGGCCCGGATTCTGATGCCCTAAAATTGTTTGAAAAATGACCTATAAAATGACCCTAAATTTTAAAGAAAATTACCTAATAATTATAAAAAATGACCTAAAACTGATATTTTGTTTATAAAAAATTATTATTGTACACACAGAGTTATAGACTAGTTTGTACATAATCGTACAAACTGTAAATAACTGTAATGTTGTGAATGTTCTTTTCTCACGGAAATTTATACTGGCACTGAGGCACTGGTGAGTCAAAATTCGGCACATCCTTTTGTGGTCTGCCGGATTATATTGTCGTTTATTGAAGGAAAACAGTTGTTTGTTTGCACTCTAAAATCCAAGCAGGTGGCAGACTCTGGTGCCAAGTCAATCTAACAACAATAGTAATATAGGCCTAATACAAAATTTTGGCGTTTCTTTGATTCTCATTTCCGACTGAGACATGACAACACTTTTTTCGCCGAATTTTTCCTTCTTGCGTTAAACAAACAACACTTCAAAGACAGCACCGCTAGCGACGAGAAAAAGTTAGTACACTCAATGTAAATACATGAAAATGACTAAATAAGGAAGCAAATGACACGAAAATGACAAAATAATGATTTAAAATTGAAATAAATGCCCTAAAAATATAAAATTGCATAAAATGACAAAAAATGACCTAATAAGAATGCATTTCTGTAATCTAGAGGCCATGATTAGGATTTATCCACAAGTTGGCAATGTCTATGAAGCAACAATAAAAAGATGATATGTCATTAGAATCCGGGCCCTGGTAATAACCAGGGCCCGGATTCTGATGACATGTCATCTTTTTATTGATGCTTCATAGACATTGCCAACTTGTAGATAAATCCTAATCATGGTCTCTAGATTATAGAACTGCATTCTTATTAGGTTATTTTTTGTCTTTTTATGCAATTTTACACTTTTAGGGAATTTATTTCAATTTTAAATCATTATTTTGTCATTTTCGTGACATTTGCTTCCTTATTTGGTCATTTTCATGCATTTAAATACGTAAAAAATGAATAGGTTACTATAATGCAACATTTTTGTAGGAACTACTTTAAAATCAATTTTCTTACTTTTTTCTCAGATGCTCCAATCAAGAACAAAGAACAAAGTATTTTAGACCTACAACATCTTTTCTGCATTTATGGCTTTTACAATTATGTACAAATTAGTCTATAAATTTGTGTGTACATTAAATTTTTTTTATAAATGAAATGTCAGTTTTACGTCATTCTTTATAATTATTAAGTTATTTTCTCTAAAATTTAGGGTAATTTTATAGGTCAGTTTTCAAACAATTTTAGTCATCAGAATCCTGGCCCTGGTAATAACTGTTCCCACTATGACCTAAATCTTTTATTTGAAGCTTTTTAAAAGAAATTATCTAAAGATAGCCATATTTTACACTAAATTAGCTTTAAGGGTTGCCTCATGAATTAGCATATGGTGTTGAGAGTGACAGTTACGTGAATGCGCACTGACACAATGGGATCACCTACTCTATATAAGGAATCTGATGCGAGAAAACCTCACTGTCCATGCTTACGGCAGTGAAAGCTAGATGATATCTCACATCTGATTCTTTTAACTGACTCTGTGGAAACGTATTACAATACTGTATGATGAATTATAGGTTATGTTAGCGTAAGGCACACTTGCAACGGAAATATCTATTTTGAAAGCGGATATGAAATCAGAGCTGATCGGTTATATAATTGAGTGATTATCATTGTCAGTTAAGAGGTAATGGTATAATTAAAATTAAGCCTTGTGGGATGATGGCGGCGTTGATATCTCATTTTCAAGCCACTTAATTTCGATGAAGCTAATGAGGCGACTAGCTTCCACTGCTCTGACCAAAATAATTTACAGACCGTTTCGGAAGTGCAGTCAACCTCAACCCCATTCCATATTGGAGGTTAATGAAGTTCACAGCAAATGCTGCTTAGAATCTCTGACACAGTATCAGCTGATCTCGAGTGACCTTCATATCAGGACATCATATCAAACAGCTTTAAAGAATATGAATGGAGAAAGATGGCAAGTTTTTCTTAGGTAATAAATATACAGTATTATTACCCTCTATATGAACCACCGAAGTTGAAGCCTCAATTTTCACATTGCCTACTCATAAGTTTACAGTAATTTTTTCATGAGGGTAATGTTTCAATTGAATTTAAGGATTGTACAAAAGAAGATAAAGTGAGAACTTATTAATAAAATTAATAAAATTAAGTAATTTATTTTTGAAATACAAAACCCTTCGCTAAATTTAAAATGAGGCAAAACAAGAAATTTACATCCATAATTCGACATACAGGAGGTATATTACTAGATTCAATGCTTTATTAGATTTTACAAAGTTAAATAGGTCTACATTTATTGACCATAGGTTAACACGAAGAGTAGTAAAAAGAGAGTAACCAAATTATTTTAATTCCATAATAAAATCTTTTTCAACACTTGGTTTCAGCTATCTACAATTATTGTCTCTTTTGATATGATTTAGAAACTTTTTGTCTTGTATTGAGTCTCAAGTGAATGGCAGAATGACCAAATAAATAAATATGTAATTTTAAATCTCTAATGAGGCATGTATAATTTTGATAAACTATACTTGTACACAAAGCATATAATATATATCTCTCTCTCTCTTTCGTAGTTTTACCTCTCCCTTGTAGGGACCTTTATGCGGCCCGCGCCGCCCGGGCCTTACCGGGTCGCGACCTGTCGGGAGAGGAATGAACTATGGATCAGAACACTTTGACCAGACAAGGACATGGAGGGCCTCCCCGGATGAGTGATCACCCCAATGCCGGGGCTACCTCCGAGACAACACGAACACATAGGACGATACACACCATTCACACACACATTCACTCAGAACAAGGCGAGGATGGGGATGAAGATGATAATGACGGCCAGATGATATCCGGGGACCACAAGGGCCTAAAGTTACCTGACATTTGTCTCACAGGTGAGGGAAAACCCCGGAAAAAACCTCACCTAGGTAACTTGTCCCGACCAGGAATCGAACCCGTGCCCGCTGCGTGAGAGGATTGGACGCATCCCCTGAGCCACAGCGGTGGACGCATATAATATCATTTCGTAAATATTTTTGAGTCAATTGAAATGGAAAAAAAGGTGAAAGAGACTGGATGGGAACCACTAAAAGTTAGGAGGAAAATGCTAGACTGAGTGCACTTTTTAAATCCTACACGGGACTTTAGTCCAGTCATTTGGTGCTCAAAAAGGGGGTTACCTGGAAAGTTTTCCGGGAGTTTTGAAAATTGGTGATTTTATAGATATCGATGTGCTCTTTTCGAATTTTCACTTTGCTACCTCGTATCTTTGCCGCTCGCGCCGCCATATTGGAAAAATGGCGCGCAAAAACAGTTTTTTCACAATATCTCCTTTACGACTCATTTTACGATGAAAATAGTTATGTAATAAATTAAACTAGAGAAAGTTTCCTATAATTTATGTCATAACAATTTTTTTTGTAAAATGGATAATTTCAGCGTACGAGCGCCGCAAATTCTACTCCGACACGCGTTTTGGCCAAAGCCACGGAAGATGCGGATACGCTAATATACGGCAATCGACACTTCATCTACATTTGATTCCGTAATAGTTGTCGGCAAAGATGTAGATCTTCTTATTCTCTATCTACGCGTTCAGAGACACACACACGCACACACGCATATATATATATAATTATATATATATACTCAAACCAGGAAATGGGAAAATTTCGCAACGAATATATTCAACAAAAGGTATCGTAGATAAAACAGCCGCAGATAACATAATATTATTTCTGCGCGCCTTCAGTGGCTGTGATACATCAGCACTCTTTAAACAAATAAAATAAAATGTGCTAATGTATTTAACAAAAAACAGAATTAAACGAGCTTGCCCAGGTTTTCAAAAACCAAAATGCAGATCCAAAGATCAATGGTGAAGCTTCCTCCTTGCACTGTATGGTTACAGTGCCGTGATGTCGTTAAACAACTATAGATATACATGCTTCATAAAATCAGCATATGAAAATAAATTTAAAATTGCATCACTGCCACCGACGGAAGCAGTAGCACGACAACATTCGTTCCAAACCTATCACCAGGTTCAGCAGTGGTATGGAGTTGAATATATTCGTTGCGAAATTTTTCCTATTCCTATATAGGCTATGTTGAACGCTTAGATAGAGCAGTCAAAAGAATAAGAAGATCTAAATCTTCGCCGACAACTATTACGGAATCAAATGTAGATGAAATGCTGATTGCCGTATTGATTATATCAGCCTAGAAAAAAGACGACAATTTCTGCGGTAAAAACGAAAATAGGTGTGTTTGATTAAATTCGCTGTGCTAAATTCGAAAATGCATTTCGTTTTTCTCTATCACATCTGGTTAATTGACATTTGTGAAAAATATTATTTTGACATTTTGTATAATAAAATAACTGTATGCAGCTTTGATGCTGGATTTGGAAACTTTTTCCTTTGCGGTAAGTGGTGTGATAGGCGATCTTAACCAATTTTGTGTCACTGAACATGAATCCGTTGACCGTTTCTACGTAACACGTCATGTTTTCTTGCAATAGGTACTTCACAACGAGAGATATAAGTTATTGCTTAGACTAGCTTACAGGATAAAAAATACTTAAAAATTAGGATAACTTTGATAATATTTTTCGGGGAAAAATCAAATAATATTTTCAAACAGTCCAAGACGTATGTATTCTAGTCTTTTTTGTGAGTGCAGGCCAAATAATTTAAATTAATTTTTGCCAAATCATCTGATGCCGTAAAAATGCTCAGTGACAAAAAAAAATCGAAGTTTGTTTGGAGGGGGAAATATTAAAGATTTGAACTTTTGGGAATTTTTACATTGGTTATAAGCTAAAATCTATAAAATATATTTTAGTTGAGCAAATGGTATCTCTGTATCTTATTACATTGATCGAGCTGAACGGTTTTGAACATGTATTTTAATAAATCTAAAATCTACAAGTTTGCCAAATTTCAAATTTCTAGCTCATCTGGAAGTGAATAAACATCGATGTTAATAAGTGGAAGATTAGACTGTCGTAGATGTGAATGATGTCACGGCTATCCAGCAAGTTTTTCTATACTTATGGGGCAGCTAGAAACACCAAATTTAGCACGCTTGTGACTGTTGTATGTGCCCAAATTCCTACCAAATTGTATAATACTATCTTTCATACCATGTGTGCCAATATTACATAATGTGAGAAAAATATACAGAATTTATTTAAAATAAAAAATCTAACTCAATCTGAGGGATAACCGATGAAGATACGTCAAAAAGTCATAAGGCCAAACTTGTAGATCTCTAAAAATCCGTTACTGATTCTGCAACAGGTTTTTTTTATACGACTTACCGTTTTGCTACTATAAGCCCCCAAAATGTCTACACAGACCTTAAAATTGCGTCCGCCATAACAGCAAACACGAAAACTAGATGCGAAACAACAAAAATAATGACATTTTTTAAATCAGGAGACCTTATTTAGTTAAAATCGCTCATTAAATGTTTTACCACAAAATGAAGCAGGTAGTGGCGTATCTGCATCTTCCGTGGCTTTGTCCAAAACGCGTGTCGGAGTAGACTTCGCGGCGCTCGTACGCTGAAACTATTCATTTTACAAAACAATCGTTACTACATAAATTATAGGAAATTTTCTCTAGTTTAATTTATTACATAACTATTTTCATCGTAAAATGAGTCGGAAAGGAGATATTGTGAAAAAACTGTTTTTGGGCGCCATTTTTTCAATATGGCGGCGCGAGCGGCAAAGATACGAGGTAGCAAAGTGAAAATTCGAAAAGAGCGCGTCGAAGTCTATAAAATCACAAATTTTCAAAACTCCCGGAAAACTTTCCAGGTAAAACTACCAAATGACTGGACTACTTGCTGCGTGGCGTGATAACTTATTAGACTATGATTAGAGAAACCGTCATATTACGGGAAGAATGATCATATTTTCAAAATGAATTGAAAACAGAGAACAGAAATAGAGCGTGGGCTACTGTATACCCCCCATCCCCCCCCCCCCGTGGGATTTTCCGACTCACATATTTTTTTGTAGGTATTGCCATCTAGTTTCAGTTTTTAGTTGTTTGCCACTTATCAATTACAGCATTTACCCGGAAACCCCGGAAAACTACGGAAATCCGGAGAAAATGAGTTTTTCTTTGTTCTTTGCTCCTAATATGCCCAGGGAATTTCTGAATCACATATTTTTTGTTGGTATTGCCATCTAGATTAAGTTTTCAGTTGTTTGCCCATTATCAATTACAGCATATCCCCGGAAAACAATGGAAATCCGGAGAAATGGCTTTGTTTTAATTTGTCTTTGTTCTTTGCTTTTAATATCCCCAGGGAATCTTTAACTCACGTATTTTTTGTTGGTATTGCCATCTAATTTAAGGTTTCAGTCTTTTGTCTATTTCCAATTACAACATATCCCCGGAAAACCCGGAATACCACGTATATACGGAGAAAATGACAATGTTTTATTTTTTTAATCTTTGTTATTTGCTTCTAATATTCAAAGGGAATTTCTGACTCATATGTTTTTTTGATGGTATTGCCAGTTAGATTAAGGTCTCAGTTGTTTGCCCATTATCAATTACAGCATATCCCCGGAAAACTCCGAAAAACACGGAAATCCGGAGAAAATTACTTTGTTTTAATTTTTTAAATCTTATTTCTTTGCTCCTAGTATTCAAAGGGAATTGGTGACTCATATGTTTTTGTATTGGTATTTCCATCTAGATTAAGGTCTCAGTTGTTTGCCCATTATCAATTACAGCATATCCCCGGAAAACTCCGAAAACCACGGAAATCCGGAGAAAATTACTTTGTTTTAATTTTTTAAATCTTAGTTCTTTGCTCCTAGTATTCAAAGGGAATTGGTGACTCTTATGTTTTTATATTGGTATTGCCATCTAGATTAAGGTTTTAGTTGTTTTCCCCTCATCAATTACAGCATATCCCCGGAAAACTCCGAAAACCACGAAAATCCGCAGAAAATGAGTTCGTTTTAATTTATTACAAATCTTTGTTCTTTGATCCTAATACAACCAGGGAATTTCTGACTTACATATTTTTTGTTGGCATTGTCATCTAGATTAAGGTTTCAGTTGTTTGCCCGTTATCAATTACAACATATCCCCGTAAAACCCGGAAAACCACGGAAATCCACAGAATTTCTAGAACTCGGAACTTGTGATCTACAGTCACTGAAACCGTTATTGCGAAGTAATTCTGCTTCAGGTGTGTCTTTTGCAGGTTCAAAAGGGTGTGTATGTGGACTACGAGACATCTGCCATAATTGTGATGGTTACATGCAAAGAAAATGGGGATCATATCTTCTAAACATGCCCAGTGTAAGTCAAAGTTGTTTTCTTTAGTTGCTCGCTGAAATCTCAAAATCAAAGACACTTTGTCGATATTACCAATCCAAAATTGTGCTGTTTTACCCAATGTCCCTTCTATAACTTCAGTCAAGAAAGTTTGATAGTGACTGTGGAAGGTTTGGCAAGATAAGTTATCATTCACAGATGTCAAATTAGAATATGAAGGGTGTGCTGCCAGGTTTTCAATCGCTTTCATCCCTTCAGCAACAGGATTTTTTCCAGTATTATTTGTCATTCTGTAATTGGTAAGGGGAAAACAACTGAAACCTTAAACTATATGGCAATAGGAACAAAGGGTATGTGATTCAGAAATTCCCTGGGATTAGAAGGACCAAAGAACAAAGATTTTTAGAAAATTAAAAAAACTCATTTTCTCCAGATTTTCGTGGTTTTCGGAGATTTCCGGAGATATGCTGTAACTGATAAGGGGAAAACAACTGAAACCTTAATCTAGATGACATTACCAACACAAAAGCATATGAGTCACAAATTGCCTTTGAATATTAGGAGCAAAGAACTAAGATTTAAAAAAAATTAAAACAAAGTAATTTTCTCCGGATTTCCGTGGTTTTCAGGGTTTACGTGGATTTGCTGCAATTGATAACGGGCAAACAACTGAAACCTTAAACTAGATGGCAATACCAACAAAAAACACATGAGTCAGAAATTCCCTGGGAATATTAGGAGCAAAGAACAAAGATTTTAAAGGAATTTTTAAAAGGTCAATTTCTCCGGATTTCCGTGGTTTTCGGAGTTTTCTGGATATATACTATAATTCATAAGGGGCAAACAACTGAAACCTTCTCTAGATGGTAATGCCAATAAAAAAACATATGAGTCAGAAATTCTCTTCGAATATTCGGAGCAAAGAACAAAGTTTTAAGAAGAAAATATAGTCATTTTCTCCGTATATACGTGGTTTTCCGGGGATATGCTGTAATTGGTAAGAGGCAAACAACTGAAACCTTAATCTAGATGGCAATACAAACACAAAAACATATGATTCACCAATTCCCTTTGAATACCAGGAGCAAAACACAAAGATTTTCAAAAATTTAAACGAAATTAATTTTTCCGGATTTCCGTGGTTTTCGGTATTTTCCGGGGATATGCTGTAATTGATAAGTGGCAAACAACTGAAATTTTAATCTAGATGGTAATGCCAACAAACAAACATATGAGTCAGAAATTCCCTTTGAATATTAGGAGCAAAGAACAAAGATTTAAAAAATAAAACATAGTTATTTTCTCCGTATATACGTGGTTTTCCGGGTTTTCCGGGGATATGTTGTAATTTGTAAGGGGCAAACAACTGAAACCTTAAACTAGATGGCAATACGAACAAAAATGTGTGAGTCAGAAATTCCCTGGGAATATTAGGGGCAAAGAACGATAAAAAATTAAAACAAAACCTATTTTCTCCGGATTTCAGTAGTTTTCCGGGGTTTCCGGGTAAATGCTGTAATTGATAAGGGGCAAACAAGTAAAATCTTAAACTAGACGACAATACCTACAAGAAAATATGTGTGTCAGAAAATCCCACGGGGGGGGAGGGTTTGCTATTGGTAGCCCATGGTCTAAAAGGTAAATATTCATTTCTTAATAATCATGCTTTCAAAATAAAGAGTAGAAAACATAGAACAGAAAGGTAAATATCCGTCTCTTAATAGGGAAATGAATGGAATCATTTACCTGCTTCACTCTATGATGGCCGTCCTCTCACACAGCAGAGATTTAAAGAAAATATTATTAAATGTACTTGAGGTTGTGATTGAGTTACTGTTTATGCATTATTAAGTGCCAGTATGGTACTTTATGAGATTGTGTGGGGGACGGGAAAATGTCTGTCCGTCTGTCTGTCTGTCCGTCCGTATGTCTGTACGCGTGATAACTCAAATACGCTTTATCGGATTTTAATGAATCTTGGTATACTCGTTTATAATGTCCATGGGAAGAAGTCTATTGATATTGGACCAAATCGGTTGACCGGTACTGGAGTAAACCCCCATTTAGTGTCTCTTTGAAAGGCGCGATAACTCAAATGCGCATTGTCGGATTTTCATGAAACTCGGTATACACATTTATAATATCCATGGGAAGATGTATATTTAAATTAGAGCAAATCGGTTGGCCGGTACCGGAATAATGCCCAATTCAGTGCCTATTTTATGGTATTAGAAAGAATTTAACAAATCGGTTATCCTGACAACATATTGTTTTACACTGTTCATATACGGCTTTGGAATTTGCAATACAGTTAGCCATGACATATTCCTATAAAACTAGTCAGATGTTTATTTCGTTGATCAAGTTGAATACTGTTTATATACAGAAGGTATATTACTGTGAAATAATGAGGCCTACGTAAATTAAGTGGAGTTCTTCTTCAGTGTATTTTGTGAAATGTTGACATATTTTAAGAATTTCTTATATCAGTGTATAGTAAAGTATATGAGTTTGAATTAAGGTTAAGTACGTTCTTCCACAAGCCCTGCTTAATGAATCGATCTGGAGCTTAACTCGGAGATAGATTACAAAAATAATTATTTTGTTCATATCATAATTGCAATTAACTTATCACTGGTTAAATAAAAGCATTCTGGCACTTTGTTATATCAGTTTACCTGATTTTATTACTTTTGTTTATGTAGACCTATATTACCGTGTCTCTGTTTAAGTATAATTACTCTGTTTTTGCTTATGTATTATTACTGGGTTTATGTACATCATTATTCTGTTTACGTACTATGGTATAAGATTGTAAAACTACCACCAGACTACGGCCTAATTGTAATTACATTTTTTTTAAATACAAAATATATGTCTGTAATTGAGTTGTTAAGACTTATGTTGCATTATGAGATTTCGTTTAAACTGCGGTCGGCAAGGTACTATAAATGTCAACATGAGAATTTAAAACAAATTTTATAAAGTCATAAAATATTTCTCATGGAGTCATAGTATGTGGCATAATATTATGGTCGCCAACATTCCAGTGTTTTTATTTACACGGTTTTATTACCTATAGAGTTTGCAGCTGAAGGATTTTAGTGTCGAATGTTGAATTCTAATTTAAATTTCTTGGAAGTTTACCTTTTACCAACGTTAAACGCAGTATCTCTTAACGTAATGGAGTAAACTTTGAATTCTATTTTTATAAAAAGCATATTGTATTATTTACTTTAACACAATGGTACAAATATGGTGAAATTTTGAAAATTGATTTCGTTTGTAGGCCTATATCCTAGTTGTAACGCCCAATCAAATATAAATTGGAATTCAGTACGTTAAATTTCAAAGTATCATAGGGTGAATATTTAAAAATTCTTTCTTTCTTTCTTTCTTTCTTTCTTTCTTTCTTTCTTTCTTTCTTTCTTTCTTTCTTTGTCGAAGTATTACCTTTCCCTTTTTTATGATTTAAGCGACCCAAGCCGCCCGGGCATAATTAAAAATTTAATCTAATCCGGCTTAACTGTAAGCGTAACTCGTTGGATTTACGGGGAAATATAGTGAAGCTATATGAATAAAATGAGGTATAAATTTTTATACGAGTATATTTTGTTTAAAACGTACTTAAATACATATGTATATACTATACTATACTAAATAGTACATTCCGCAACGACCCTATAATGACATTTATTGAGATACGAGTATGTTTATGAAACGGGCGAAGAGTTTTTCATTATTTTCATAAGATTCTCTTAATTGTCATTATAGGCAAGTTGCATACGATTGTTTTTGTTCGACCAGCATTATTATTTTTTTAGATGTTATAATAAAACAAACGAAAACAGCTGACCTCGGCAATTAGTCGTTAATAAGTTCTCGTAGTTCTTGTCTTCTGCAATAGATGGCAGCTGATGGCGTGCGGTCACTGGGTTTTCTGGACTTTTTTTTAAACTAACGGATTTTTACAACACGAAATGAGTTCAATTTAGTATAGTATTAAAATTAACACGAACAGAATTTATTTTGTTTTAAATACAATCTGTTTATTACAGCGTTTTATTTGTTGTTCTCAAGGTTTCAAGATCGTTTCGATACCACACCAGTGTTTTAATGAAAATCTGTGCTTTAATGATTGCCATTAAGAAACCGTTACGTCACATACAAAAAAAACTTATTACAGTTTGGTCGAACAAAAAAGTTACTGAACTATGATGAACGATTTTTGACATCAAAGTTTGAATTAAATGCTGCACTCTTGATATAGAATAGCGACGTATAATCCCAATTAAAATTGAAATTGTTGAATGAGCATTCATCCATTTAGCTTTAGTCTCCTTGACTGACAGGATATAACAAGGCTTCCATTACACAAGTTGTCTGTGGCGTATATTTGTAATTATTTGTAAAGACGACGACATGGACGCTATGTTGATTAAATTTAATTAAATGCCTCATGTCCATAGTCGCCAGACAGGCTCTGTGTTGGGACATAATAGTGCCATGCTAGTGTGAACAGAAAGCCTGTTGTATTGTTATCAATACAAGATAAAGTTAATCTACTACACAATACCCTGCAGGGAAATATCTTTACTTCAATTAGGCTTGTTGCCCACTATTTCTTGCTCCCGTTCTCTAACAGAGGTGGGTTGAATAGGACAGTGTATTGTGATGCCTGATACAATATTGTTTAGTTTACAACAGAATGTCACTTGACACTTTGACCTTCTACCTAAGTTTCTGGTTGTAACCGAATTACAAACTCCATAATAATGTTCAATGCAATCTCGCAAAATAAAGGCAAAGTTTATTAATTAAACCTAAAAGATGAACATAATTTTTATGACGAAAACTAATGAATAAAGAAATAGAGCAAGATAATATTGTAGTAATGGTAAAATTTGAGGGAAAATCCAAATATAAGTCGCACCTTGGGATGACTAGGTCATGACCACCGCACCCTCTGTAATGCACTTTTTTATAACACGATCTAGTGAATTCTTCTGTCCTCGAATTATGAAGAAACTCGTGATTGGACGTTTGAGGTGTGACGTCGTATCGCTAGACGGGCGGTGACAGGCTGACAAACCTCGCGGGACATATAATATGGCACATTCTCGAAACCTACAAATAGAATATCGTACATTATTCGAAAATGCAAGGGCGCTTGGCTATGGCTGCCGCCTCCGCTTCGCGCACTTAACTAAGTGGTTAGTGTTATGCATTATTTAGACTTTATGCAGAGGTGGGTACAAGGCACTTGCGACAATATACAAGGGCAGTGGGTACAAGGCACTTGCGACAATATACAAGGACAATTGGCCACTCTGTTTCGCTCAGAAACAAAATAGATCACACAGTCCGCACAAATGTGAATATCGAATGGGCGGAGCTTAAGGGGCGACTTATATTTGTATTTCGCCAAATTTGAATATAATACCTATTTTGCTCACCTTTATATTACGTTTCCGCCATGGCCTTTCAACGCTGTGAGTATGGTTATCTTCAGAATATCTTCGCTGGCGCTTTTGAACTAAAATTAAAATCGTCTAAAATTAATTTTTAAAAATATAAAATCAAGAAAAGAAAGATACGAGATTATATTAAAATATCTAGTGAACTTAAGTAGAATTTTTTTAGTAAAATTCAGTAAATTCAGTACATGCGGAAAATACAAACTGAGAAAAATGTATTTGAAAACAACCACATCCGTAATATTATTGTTATATTGAAACTGCCAAACCTTCATCATTCCGTTCTCTAAAACTCTTTATCGATTCCTCTTCTTCCCGGGCAATTTTGCGCCAAAACTGAATTTGATTTATCTTGTACTTTTTGCATGGTTCTCACTTCTCAAAATTTCGTTTATTAGTTTGTTTGATTAATTATTTATTTAACGACGGTGGTGTACTTTGATTTAGATCTGTAACCTTCACATTTCGTATATACATGGGTCTGTTGCATTTCCAAATATTTGCTATCGAGTTGGGCCGGCATCGAATTTGCGAATGTGGGAACAGAAAGTTAGTATGTAACCAACTGTTCCACCCAGGCCACCAACATAATTACGGGAGGTTTAAACGTTTAAATGACTGTCCAGGGGAATCAAAATGAACATAGATAAGATTTTATAACACACATGTATTTTGAAACCAAAATCGTTGAACTACAGTAGAGTCCCGCTATTCCGAACTAATTGGGACCGAACACCGTTCGGTCTAGCGGGAATTCGGAATAGGCTGATTTCATGAATAATATCAACGTATTGACTTGTTAGGGCGTAAATTAAGTGCGGGGAATTGTATAAATGGAGCCGACCAGGGGCGCCAACTTTTGAAAGACAATGGGTGGGCTCAAATATATTGAATAGAACTTCACAAAAAATGATTTCAGTGTTTCTAATATCTCAGTCACACTTACACCACGAAAGTATTGTATTATAATGAAGTGTTTTGACCAAAGGTAGATTCAGATCCATAACGAATCCATGGGATGATGACCATGTCACGACTATCCAAGGCTCTTTCAGGCAAGTGTGATACCACGGAGATTTGCTATTGCCTCTTGCGAGATGGAGATTAAGGGACAACGCAGCCCTAAACCCAGGAAGGAACTATACCAGTAGGCCTAGTGAAAAATCCCCGACCACGCCGGGAATTGAACCCGGGCCACCAGGGTGGACTTTAATTTAAAGAAAATTCTCGTATATAGGCTAACCATGAACGTTTCTGGGTTTTAGGTAACTATTAAAATAAAATAAAACATGCATAGCCTATTATAATAGTGGACTATCGTACGGGAAGTTAATTTTAACAAATTCGAGGACGAATTAGAAAATCGAGATGAAGATAAATGAGACTAAGGGAGATCATGCTATGTGAGTCAGCAATAATCATATTTTTGTTTTGCATCGATTAAACAGCGAAACATTTTTTTCAGTAGTAATAAATAATTGCGACAGGGCAGGGTAAAATTATTGGGTGGGCTTGAGCCCCACGGGCCCATATAAGTTGGCGCCACTGGAGCCGACATGTGCTGTAAGTAACCAGCTTTCATTCCAATTTGGTCTCAGGCGTTTTCATCAAGCTTAGGCTCTATGTATGTCTCTATTTAACTTTTTTGTATAACAATAAATGTACGTTTTTCACGAACGTCTTTTTGATTTCGCCTGTTTTTAAGTTAAAAAATCGGTACTGTTTTTTAACTCTGTTCGGAATAGGCGGATTATCGGAATAGCGGGACTCTACTGTATTTTCATGCGGGATGGAAGTGAGCAAATTGAGATCATTTCTCCACCCGTAGATATTTGGGCTCAAAGTACTGTATTAGGATAGTGTTCTAATCTGAGCTTTACTCTTTCCAAGAGTAGTAACAAGTACTTACAATATGTAGTTGAGAGAATAAAATGATAGATTCACATTCAGCGCTCATCATTATTTCAGAATTGTCTAGAAGGTAAGAAATTGGATCGCCTCTTCTTACTTTCCTACAAAATAATACTCGGCAAAAATAATGTCATATGTTCGACTTTTCATATTAAATAGTTTTTCTGCGTTTAAATGTTTTAATGTTATGCTATGTAAAGTGTAGGTCCTACTATGCATTTGTGAGAAAGTCCAAACTATGTATTGTCAGTGCCATTCGAATTGCGCTTATGACTTTTTTACAATAGTTTACACATAGTTTAATATAATGGTATAAATAAGGCTCTAGGGGATGAATTAGAACTCTATGTACTACACCTGTCTCTTTCTTCCATGATAACAATTCAACATTGACCCCAGATCCGCGAAGTTGTAATGTCTTTGACCGTACACTGGAGTGCACGGAATCTTTCCGATATAATATTCAGTGGTTTATGTTGGTAAGGTAATTCTAAATTGACTCAATCATGCCCACTCCCCACCCCTGCTCCTCCTTTGTTTTTGAGAAGACGGATACGGCTAAGAGTCTCTAGATTCGTTGAGAGAACACAATCACTTCAGAATTAATTTTAACCTAGTTCTATACGGAAAATAACTAGGTTTTTTTTTGTCTATGTCCTTTGTTCACTTCAAATGACTGTATGTATAATATAGAAGACACTATTTACAAGGCAATTTCATCCAACCCTCTACTTAGGGTGGCGTGCACCAAACTCATGCCATTTACTCTTTTAGTAAGCCTTACTTCTTTAGTTCTAACTACTTTAGTAAGCTACTCTTTTAGTAACCGTACTCTTTTAGTAAGGACGGCGTGCACCAACCAGGAGTAAACTAAACTCGGCGGCTTTCAACATAGAGGAATGTACTAAAGAAGTAAAAATTTTATTTACTCCCAGAGTAAATGAACTTACTCCACAAGTGGTGGAGAGCACCAACACGGAGTACGTTACTAACGTAGTAAGTTGTGGAGTAAATAAGGCCAATATTTACTCCTACTCAGGGGGTGGAGTAAGTTGTGGAGTAAGTGTGTTCTGTGGCATTTGCGTGAGTTATGAGTTACATATCACATTAAATGGATTACATAGTTCAAACTGAGGATAAGTTATTGAAATGAAGAAGGTTGTATACCAAAAATGAGAGTTGTGGCAGGTGATTTAATAAATATTAAGCGAACCATACCTAGTAGGGCATTTAAAAACGTAAATAATTAAGCTCATAAATCCTTACATGAAATTTTGGCGTTTGGAAGAAACGATGTCAGATTCTCACTACATCCATGTAATTTCAGCCAGTCAAATGTGGAAATATCATTGCGGAGAGCGATCCAACTAGGAAGACGTCCACCAAAGGTGAGAGGAAGAGTGAGTGGAAGGGACGTTTGCATTGCACGGTACAAGGAGCTCATGTGCTCTTAAATATCTTCCTAGCTGGATCGGCCTTTAGATGTTGCAGTTCTCCCTAACTTTGGGTCAGAAAACGACGATGTATTTCAAGCTAATCATATGGATACAGATATCGGCGAGGTATAGTACATTCCAATAAATGAAAGCCTCCGTTCTTGGAGCTACCCAGAAAACACTTCCCCCTCCTACTTAACCATAGAATTACTGAACAATAGGTGATTCTCATTGTTAAACGATTTAATGTAATTATTGTAAATTAATTTTATTACATTACACTTCTATAGCTTAACTTAAAGCACAACATTGCGAATTTCAGATTATAATAATAATTATAAGAGCTAAAAGTTCAATAGTTGCACCCGCAGTCCTTTTTTCTAACCCAGGTGTAAAAATGTCCAAACAGGCCACATCGGAAGAAAATTTGACTGACTCTCGGATTAGCGTACATTGAGAAGGGGACACATTGTAAAACCATTCCTTAAAGACTCCCCAAGTCTCGAATGGTGGAGTGAGACGAGACTTTCATGTTTGGGAATAAACTATAACAGATGCTGCAGGTCTATAGTATGCTGCTAACTATTTAATTAACCCTGTGGACAGGAAAGTGAGAAGCATTATAAACTATATAGAAAAAAAATACCAACATGAGTGCCGAAAGAAAATTTTAAGGAGGGGCCCGGAGGTTGAAGCTGCACAGGATCTAGAGAAGTAGTCACTGAAATTATTTTTTAACACACAACCATCTACATAATTATTATTGGAGTTCATAGCTTCCGAAATATTGTACAGCCATTTTTTGTTTAAATATTACATTTCTCATTTGTAATATTATTATTTTTATAAGGTAATATTTTTTAAGTAAATGTTCTGTGCATTTGAAAAAGGACAGAAACATAATGCCCCTTATTAGTTTTGTTATCTTTTTTATCCCCCCTTTTTCATGATTTTGTGTAGGCCTAATACGTCTTATTAATATTGTTAAACAGTCAATAAGTATTAATAATTCATTATAGTGAGATTTATGATAAAACAACTATAGAATCATTGATTTATCGTTTTTGGGGAAGAATATGTAACTTTAGGAAGTAAGGTAGGTGGTCCAGTTAAGGCCATGTTAATTTTCAAAATAAAAAACAAAGTATTTATAATTTCCAAATTTATAATTTTCATACTCAGCTATCAACATATGACTATAATAAGTTGTTTCGGGCAAGAAACAATGATATTACTTAATTACATTGATAGCAAAAAATATAAAATGAAATCAAGTGACAGTGGCCTTATGAGGAGCATGTAGTCATGATAAGGCCACTTGGGTACACTGTTATCTTCTGACCAGCTCTGTACTCTTTGCCTCACTTTCTTATGCATCTGAAATAAATTGAACGTATAGGCACATCAATATGTGTTAAGTAGTGTAAAAATAATAAAAAACTCAATTAATTAATTGATTAATTAATTAATTATAAACAATTAAGCAAATTATGTATGTGTTCGCGGTCAAACCCAGTTCAGTAGGAAAAGTGTGAACATTATTGCTTAAATGTTATAAATTAAGTAGATATTCACAAACAGAACTTGAACATTATGACCGAGAAATAGCGTTCCTCATCGCATCGCATCGTATGTGGCCTTAACAGGTGCACTATATATTTTTATTTGCAATCTCGGTTATTAAACTTGGTATGTTAATGCAGATACAACAAAGAGATGCTTTAAAAGATCACAATGTAAGCTATATATCTACGTATAATTTTATGCTGATATGAATCTACTTAAATAGTTAGATGTATTTTATTTCTTATCTTGTTTTTATTTCTGAAGCGCATATTTCACAAAAGTGTCTGCCTTTCCTCGAGGAATGGAGAAGGAACCCTGAAATTCTGGTCAGTTGACCTTCGAAGGACGAGCTTCAAGTAGGTGTTGAAATCTGGGGCCAAAGTATGATACTTTTACGTTAAAGTATTAGTGGCCTTATCAGGAGCATGGCCTTAACTAGCGCACCTACCTTATAAATATTTTAATATATTTTAGAACTTTATTATTATTATTATGAGAGAAATAATTATAATATTGACAGTGAATCAATTATGAAAATCAACTGGAAATTCCAATTGTTTGCATTATAATACAGAAATAGTTTGCACAAAAATTGTAATCACAGTACCCATACGTAGGCTACTAAACTGAAAATACTCAATTGAAGGAATTAAAATTAGTAATGAATAAAACATTACTATTAGACCTATTTTAAAACATGAAGATTGTCATTAGTAATATTTGGAACAACCCAAATTCATATTCATTGTTTCAGCGAACCTTTCCTTTTCATTATCTGGCACTTGAATAATACTGGCAATTGAAATGCACGTGTTCTGCTGCGCTGCACTAACGTTTCTGCTCTGTTCTGCGCAGAATTCGACTACTTCTTTAGTAAAAATCGCTTACTACTTTAGTAACAACTAAAGAAGTAACTATCAATTGAGCTCTCCAACACCAACTAAAATAGTAAGTTACTAAAAGAGTAGCACTAAAGTAGTAAATTTAGGAAGGGAACCTTACGTAACAAAAACCGGTTTGTCTGTCTCACTCTAGCACATACATTAGTATGACTTAAGAGTGAGACAGATGTACTGGTTCTTGTATACTCCAGGTCTCCGTCTTAAATTTACTACTTTAGTAAGATTTACTCCTGGATGGTGCACGCCACCCTTAGTGTATGTCTTATTTCCCGAGTCCTTTGCTCCTGAACCTGAAACCGACCTGTGTTCATAGGTTAATTTTTGTGTGCCAGAATTTTGACATCAAAGCAATAAGAATCAGACTCATCCAGGGGTTGGTCTAGACATTCATTGTGACATGCCTTCCAGCTCCTTTCACCGCTCACTTCTGCCTGAGCGTTGATCATTGGCTAATGTATGTATTCGGATTTGAACTCAAACCAATAAGATATTGATTTACCCAGGGCTGGTGTGGAACACAGATGAAATTATTTGCTAACATTAAATAAAGAAAATGACTAGAAGGAAACAGAAACATTGAAAAGATTCCATACGCTCGCGTGTACATTCAAAATTAATAATGAAACAATAATGCGATAAGGTAGCCGGATATAGGTTCTATACAGGATGCAGGTAGACCTTTCGTTATTGAATTTGTGCTTGAAGTAGTGTTTATGAACGGCAGGAAAGAAAGAAAATAATGTTATTACGACCTTCACTTGTGCTCTGCTAATAATAATTGTGAAGCATGCAGTTGCCTGTCGGGAGTTGAAATAACACAGTAAAATGCTATTGTACACAATTTTGTACATAATTATGTTCCCTGAAGATAAATATTTATCTGAATCATGGTTTTAGATTTATACCTAATTATTGCAGTTGCCTGGTTGTACATACATCTGACCCCATAGGGGAATATACATGTACTTTGGATGCGATAATTTTGGGTACGAAAATGAATAAATTATTTTGTTTGTGTTGATAATTGTTTTATATTTCACAAACTCTACTGAAAACAACTGAATATTCCCCAAATTGGTTCCACCTCTCGGAAGTCTGTCATATCATAGCTAATCATAACAAACATTCCCAAAACAAGAGGCCCTATGAATCATTAGTCCATGTTAAAACCTAATGTCAGCTTCTTGAAAGATTTGACAGAAAAATAATTTCAAATGCAGATAATCGTAAATTCGCTCTTATGGATTATGTTTTAATAAGAAATAGGTAGTAAAAGACAATGAGTACAACTACCTTTTTCAGAAGGGTTCCGGTAGGCCTATGAAACGAATGCTTGTCAGATCTACCGAATACATCACATATTTTGTGTACCTATAATAACTTTTTAAAGTGTTGATTGATAAAAATAATTTTAAAAAAGGCTGTTATTATGATGGGTCAACGTAAGTTAGATGAAAAACATTTTTTAAAAATTGTGTAAAACATGTTCCAAAAACTTTCTCACATAAACATGTTAAGATTTAGATTATTAAATAGGTAGTTTAATTGGGTTTAGAGATCTGCAAGATTTTCGAGGAAGCTGTTCGTTCTAGAGGTGTACAAATCTCGATTTTAGCTCGCCCATACCCGCTTGAACGCCAGGCAAGCAAGTTGCCAGCGTCATAGCTAGCAAGCCGGCAGGTTTCTTTAGGCTTGCATAGGGTCAGGTTAAACCCAGCCTATGCAAGCCAGAATAAGCTTGCGACATTCCTATCAGCTAAACAACTGTAGTTGCTAAGTGTAGGTAATAATTTCTTACTTTTCTAGATGCTGGTAGAAGAAATTCATCATGCAGATAAATAAAAGGTGGATGAAGTATTAAAAATCCTTTTAGCGTCTTAACACATTTACTATTTTTATTATTAGGTAGATTTCGAAGAAAAATATACCTATTGCAATCGATACCATGTCATGGCTTTCGAAAAATTCTTTCGTATCTTTACGTTTCATGCCTCCCTAAGTACGAAACCATTTATATATACATATATATATATATATCTTTACACGCTAGCGGCCGTAATTTTGAAGATATTTGAACCAAATTTTATTACGTTATTTCTAGGCCCAATAGTTCGGAAAAGTTCGTTGATGAGCAAAATTGGCGCAAGAGGGTGGTCGGGGGAGGGGGTTGAAATTTTAAAACATTTATATCTTGCCCCTATGAAGTAGCCTATAGAGGGAAACTTTGTTTGAATAAATTAGAGTGCTCCTTATGGAGTTCACAGTGACACCAACGATTCGGGGGTTTTGGGGGTACGATTGGGGGTGGGGGGATGGAAATTCGAAATTTTTGAAACTACGTCTTGTGGGGTATCGTTGAAAAGCTCTTGATGAGTACTCTTCAAATCAATAACTAGTTTATTGATAGTTCTCATATAAGGCGAGATTTGAATTATTGAAAAGTTCTCTTTCCTCTTTTTTGCAGTTATTATTGCGGGTTTGTCATGCCAAGGCTAAAGAAGAAGAGTGCTACGCAGCGACAGTAAATTAAATCAAAAGGACTTCGAAATCTACCTCAGCCTGTAGGCTTGCCTAAAGGGATTTTTTTTATTGTTATTATTGATTTTATGATTTTTCTCGAAAATGTTTGAAAAATTTTCCCATGCCGGACTAGTACCTTTGTTAATTGATAATTCAAACTCTCCACATTTTAGTTTCTCCTCGGCTTCCTTCACGGTAAAATTCTCCATTCTCCTTTTGCTTGCACTCTAAACACATCTGAAGTTCCTTAACTATGTAACTGCACGACTTACCAGTGCACTGATATACCCAGTTTCATATTCTTTCCGCCAGGCCTTGCAGTTTCCTTAGGCCCTGTGAAACCCACCAAGTTATGAAGAACTTGTGACTCATAGCGACAGTGTTTCTTATCATCGTTGTAATCTGGCTTGCTCTCTTCTGAAGCAAGTTAAAAGCTATGGCTGGTTGCAGAATTTCAAAGGGGCAAGCAAGCTAAAATCAGAATATGTACACCTCTATTCGTTACTGTGTGTAAATTCCACACAATTTTGTGGCAATTTTTGAAACCCGTTCCTAGTTTGTGTGGATTACATCAATTGAAGGGTACAGGGGAAAAACCCCGTCAGTCAGTTATCAAGGAAACGGAATAATGATGCCATCTAGTGGTTGCTGAAGTATACTTTTCGAATATTCTATCATCTTTTGTAAAAAGTCAGACTTTTTGTACAAAAGATGATAGACTATTCGAAAAGTAGGCCTATACTTCAAAGTCTGACCTTGTACAGAAGATGATAGACTATTCGAAAAGTATACTTCAGCAACCATTAGATGGCATCATTATTCCGTTTCCTTGAAAAACTGACTGACGGGGTTTTTCCCCTGTACCCTTGAATTATAGACAATTGCTTACAATGAGATTTTCTCCCGGGTTTCTCTTGAATTTCAAAGATAACTTCCTGAACTTCTCTGAGTCAATAGAATATCTTTAAAATTTAAAATAGGCCATTGAGAATTGTGATACACTGAGAGTAAAATCAAATAAGTTATTTGACAGTTTCGTTTCATACCGCGAAGCCCTAGACCATGTCACTGCTTTCGAGAATGCAAAGAACTTCATAGTGAATACTATACATATTATTACTTTATAATACCTTTATTATATTATAATCTTTGCTTTAAAATAAAACCTCAAAATTGAATTATTTTCTTCACGTGGAACTATCTAGCCGAATACCCCTTACGTGGAGTTTTACTTGGTAATTTAACTTCACTTTTGAACTCATATTTCAAGATATGAGATGTCTGCTCGAAATAATTATCATTACAAGAAACATTCGTTACCTCAATTAAATTCCCAGTAAAATCATCAGCTCTTGTTGTAATACTGGAGACAGTTTTTAGGATATTTTAGAGTAATTTAATACTGTTTTAAAATATAACACAATTTTGGACAGTTACACAAATGGGTTGTGTACTTCTGTCCATTCACCTATCCTACACTAGGTTTGGAAATTGTATGAGATAGATGCATACTTCCATTGGTTTTGTATGTATTTTCTCTAACTGTTGTATTTATTAAGTGTACTAGGCGTGTTTTGTTTAGTTCAATAGTAATTGAAATTGTATTAGTAAATGCTCAATACTCCGAAAAAAAAATTGTATGTATATAACTTACTGTACATATATTTGCAATTTTCTCTGTTCTTTCTTATAATAGGTATGATAATTCGTAATGTTTGATAAATTTGATAACAAAATTTGTATAGTTGTATAGTAATTGAAATTGTATTAGTAAATGCTCAATACTCCGAAAAAAATTGTATGTACTCGTATATACTGTACATATAGACTATTTGCAATTTTCTCTGTTCTTTCTTGTAATAGGTATGATAATTCGTAATGTTTGAGAATTTGATAACAAAATTAAATCAGGCCTAAGTTGTAAAATAGAGAAAAATATATTTAAGAATTTTGTTTTAAAAGTGGATTCTAATACTATTGATTCTAATCATTATCTGAGAAGAGAACTATTTTTGGTGCTTGTTTCTTCTACGTGAATATAAATAAAAAACTAAAAACAGAATATGTCAAGTTGATAACTTTTTGAACAGATTTTCATACATAAGTGCCTTCAAAATATTCAAACAATAAATACCGGTATGTATATTGAATAACCAAGGAAATTCATCAGTCAGTTGCATGATGTGCGTAACATTTCTCGGTTAAGCCCCCTACCCAAGTCATGGCCCACTATCGTGGAGATCATGAAAACAACGGAGCCCTGTGCGCGGGGTCTACTGAAATACATTTGTAACAATAAAGCAACTGTTGCAGGTAGTAATTAGTTACAGCTGAAATCGCAAAGCTATGGAGTTATTCTTGAACCTGGTTTTGGCCGGCATTGCGCCGTGACGGTGTAAACAGACTGGCAGCACTCCCCTAGACAACATTCCAGTGGCCAATTAAATTATTATTCACGTAAAATTGACCTATATTATGAAAATTTATGCATATCCATAGATTTTCATCTTGTAAATCCTCTGAGTTGAATAGAATCGTACAGGACTTGGGAAATCTCAGTTACCAATTTCTCAAGCGCAGATGCGAATCACACACAAAGAAATGGAAAGACACTATTTCAAATTCAGATATATAATTCGACCTTTAAGGGGTAGTAACCAGAGAATTAGCTATCTAACACAGGTTTTTCAATAAATTCTTGATTTTTGTACAGATTAGAAAGAATGTTTTTACAATATTAACCTTTTCAGAGCAGGATTTACACTATGGTTCAGCATCGATGGCCGATGTTTTAATGTCGATGATCGATGTTTTCTATATCAATGGAAAACAACCGATGTTTTGCTACATTAACTATCGATGCTCATCCCTAATTTGTACATTGAAAATAAGACAATAATGAAGTAAAAACATCAGTGGGCTCTAAGTTTGAAATTGATGAGGAAACTTTTTATGGAATAACTGGTTTCCATGAAAGAAAAACATAGCATTCGAATAAAAAACCTCACATTTTACATTTGAAACATTACTCTACTGTATTAGTCTTACATCTCAAGTATGCGACGCATTTGTAAGTAGGTAGCAGTGAAAAGTTAAGGATTGTTTTGGTATGTCCTGTACTCAGGCACGTTTAGGTAAATTATTTCATAATTACAATTTTTCCCATCAAAATCGTACTTTTAACAATAAAACTTACGGAACATGAAAAATTACTACACAGAGTGGAGGGGGTATAACTGCGCCGATTCAAAAGATAATAATTCCAATCACAATAAACATAAAACTTTTTTTTTTGCGTGTTGTGATTGCGTATATAGTTTTGAAATAATCAGGTTTTAGAGTTCAGCAAAACGCAAGAGCTCACTGCCAGATAACTTGTGTCGCGTGGCAATAAATGACTTCTGCGTATAAAAACAAAGCATGACACACTTGGGGCCGATGTTGCCTTATGTCGCAGATTTATGTGGTATTAATCTGTGTATTTAATTTAAAGAAAACTATCAACTTTATCAAACACACGCAAAGGGAAAATGTATTTCTTATTCTTTTCTCTGCTTATATGAAAATAGTTATTCGTGATCCAAATGCCTCTACAAGTTTACTGTGCAAACTTAAATGTATCTATTTATTATTTTATTTATTATCACTATTACATAGAATTGCAAATACAAATACAAATACAAATACATATTTATACAAGTAAAATAAAACAATTTTCAAAATTCAAAATTAACTACAACTACTATTGAAAAAGAGTAAAAGAAATATAGGCTATATCTTCACAAGAAGTACTAAATTTAGTAATACACCCGAATGAGCAAGACTGCTCGTGCTCGGGTGCCATTTCAAAAATATCAAAGCGAAGAAAGAGGAGAGACAAAGAAATAGAGTGTATAATGTGCTTAACTAAAAAAGAAAGTAAAATATATATATATATATTAAACATAAATACATAAAAGGAGTGAAACAAAAATTACTTAAAAGCTAAAGAAATACAAAAAATTCTTTACATATCTATTAAATTTAACAGTGGAGTATGCTGAGAGATCAGGATATTTTCTGATAATTGAGTTATAGAAGCGCGGTCCAAAATTAATGCTATGCTTTAATCCTGCCGATGTGAGACATTTGGGTTCTAATAGGAGTAAATTAGTATTTCGTCTAGTTTTGTAGATATGATCACTGGAAGAGTATTTTATACGATGTTTGTGAAAATATTTTAATATAGAAAATTTGTAAATTTGGTCCAAACTTAAAACATTAAATTCCGAAAATATTAGGCTAGTTGGGTAATCAATGTGTTTTCTTAGACAGATTTTTATTATTCTTTTATCTACTTTCATAATTTGGATAGCCAAGAAAAATCTAAAACAAACACAAGTAAAATATCTTCTAGGAATTTTTTGCATAAAAACTAAAAAAAAATCTCAGAGCAAAAAGCTTCAAAATATAATTTGTTGTAAAAGAATAATAAGCCATTTTTTTTAATCAAAATATGGAGAAAAAATATTTTTTAATGAACACCCTAATTTCCTTAAAGAAACCACATCCTAGAGTCAAATCAAGTTCATAATCCAAGTATTATTAAAATATACAAGACATCGTTTATATGCAACAGCCCTGCTCAGACAAACAGCTATTCCGAAAACCCCTTTTTCGACTTCTAGGCATCGTGAAACATGTTCTCTTAGTGTTATGTCGATTTCTATTCTTGTTACGATCACTGTACTTTCTCTATACTACGTAGATGCAGTGCCGTATTTAAGCCAGGCAGACTAGGCAGCTGCCTAGGGCGGCAGATTTGAAGGGGAGGCTTTTAAGCTGTTAGTGTTTTTTTATATATTAATATATTTTAATATATTAAAAATTTTATTCATAACTCTTCAAAATAGTAAACTAATGTAACGCACAATGAAATAGAAATGAATATCATTGACAGCAATACGCACCTGTTTATTTATTTACTTATTTATTATTATGTATTATTATTACTACTATTATTATTAGCCTACTATTTCAGTTACAATAATGCTATTGTAGGTTACTTTGTGGTACATTCATGTGGAAATAAGGGGGCGAAAATATTTTTCTCTTCCTAGGGGCGCTTAAGTAGCTGAATACGCCCCTGCGTAGGTGCGATAAAATAAAAGGTTCGGTAAATATCACAACAGTACTTTTGATTTGCTAGGTGTATGAGCATGTCGCGTTACGAGGATGGAAACCCCTTTAGGAAGAAAAGGAATATTTAGTGGTATCGCAGAAATTTATATCGGTTGGCTCTACAGTAGCAAGGTCTCCAGTGTCAGGGTCAATGGAGACTGATACTTTCAGAATGTTTAGAGTCGAGAGCCGCCCCCTTTCCTCTTTGCAGGACATATCAGAGACATCTGAACCACTTTGTAAGTCTCTTATTGTAAATCTCCCTGGAGTTCAGGAGGAGGCGGTTTAAACTGCTTGCAGTGTTTCTTATCTCAGTGCTTCGAGCAAGTGCCATTGAAATCCCACTGAAAAAGGAAAAGGTATATAACTTCCTAGTTTTGTGTGAATCATTCCCCGCCGTCTTCAGAATATGTGCCAAGTTCGATGATGTAACTTCCACGCAAAGAATGAAGAAGATGACATTGATGCATAGCTTCGGCTCACAGACTCACCGATAACATGCAGGCCACCTGCTAAGTGTTCTGGCTCACTCGTAGTGACTTATTCTAATGCTTGGAACAATGAAAGCAAGTGAAAATATCAATCATACTTATTTTCCCGCGGGACAGCTCCATTACCTTACTCGCACATGTACACTTTCTCTCTCTTTTCTCTTTCTCTTATTCACTTCTAACACTTCTACTTTTCGTACAGGCTTTCCTCATGAAACACAAATACACACACATATAAGCTTATTTCTTTTTAAGGCTCACAGGATCTTGGACAAGTGTCTTAGATTTAATGGAAAAAAACTTGTAACAGGCTATGGTAATAGATATTTCGTGAAATGTATTTTTTTTAAATTAGTTCTGATTTTCCCTAATTCGTTGACTTAAAAACCACCTTGTTCGGCTTAAAAAACAAATAGGCCGATGCAAATAAAATATGACTAGGCTAAGTTTTTTAACAAAAATTTTATAATTTATAATTTTCACATTATTATTATTATTATTATTATTATTATTATTTTATTTTCATCAAGACACCAACCGAATGAGCACATGCTCATGCCGGGGAAGTCCAGAAATGAATATAAATACACCAAACAATAATACAAACTATTCTAAATAAAAATACATTCAATTACGCACAGGCACATCAATAAAAGGAAAAATTGTAAATAAGAAGAAAGAGGAAAAGCAAATATTTATGAATAAAAACTTAATTATTTTCTTAAATTTGAAATTGTTAAGATTAATCCATTCCGGGTTATCTGTATCTGGAATCAAAATTAGAGCTGTGTTTTAGACCTTTGGATGTGAAACGTTTACGTTAAATTTGTTTGGTTTCGCCTTGATAGCTCTGCAATTTTAAGCATTAGACAAAAGACGCTGCGGAATACAAGTCAAAAGGAAAACAAAACCAAAACGAATCATAGGACTATAATAAGGGATTAAACATTTTTATCCCTTATAATAGCCAATTCAAACACAAAGGAGAAGAAAAACCATGTATTGTGGAATATTTCTAATAGAGGAATACCCATTCCTAATATTGTTCATGCTTTTCTGTACCCGGTATTTGAAAATCTTAACCTGTGCTAATTCTGAGATTAGGCAGTGCAGCAGGAACACAAACCGCCTGGAAAGTATGCAATCCTGTTCCTATGCAGCTAGAATCGGGAATGTCACCACGTGCCAACAAACTTTTCCGTATGCCTAAGTATAACTACACTCTGTTTTTTTTTTCGCATTTGAACAATATACGTCAGTTGTACACATTTTATTTTACTGCAGGCTTATATATCAGCCTTACAAAATGCAAGTGAAAAAAAAAGTTCTTTTGTAGATTCTCGCAACGGATCTGGTCGGATTCAGGACGACAAATAGAATCAAACAATAAAAAGTGTTCCCTATACAGGCCTGGAGATCCTAAGGGTTCCAGGAGGTTGAGGCTACCAAATTTTAGACTTTCGAAACGTCTAAAACACCATATTATTTTGAGTGTTATATCTTGTTGTTTTTATTATATTATATTTTGTTTTACATGCACTTATATTACATCAATGTAATTTAAAAAAATATATTTAATTAACGAAACGTGAACCTTACGCACTGGCTGCCTTACCCCAGTAATTGCTCCTGGTAATAATTTCTGTTAGAGGCTGAGTCGACAACAGGGCCATAGTGCCATCAGAAAGAATAGGCAAATTGAAAATCCCAACGACCTCATCAAGGATCGAAACCGCTGCCTTCCGGTTTGTGGCGCAGGGCCTCAACCACTAGACCGCGGCGTACCCTACTCAAACAACATTAATAATTAAATATTCCTATCTTCCATAATTCTTTGTTATAAAAATGATGGTGCTTTTTCATTACAGTAAGAGTGAAAGACCCCTGCGTAGCGTAGGCGCCATTTACATTTCTACCTGCATAAGAAAGTTTATGCGTCAATTAGCAGAAAGAATTCGAAAATTTTTGTCATAACTAAACTGGAATGATCATATTTGCTGATTACGTTAATTCATCTTAAACTACCATTACAGACATTTTAAAGTGAAGTTTAATAAAATTTACGTGGTATTAGGAAAATTATAAAAATGCAATAGCAAGCTTTCAAAATATGTATTTTAATCGTTATTTGACTACATAACTCGTAAACATCCATTCTATCGAAGTATTCTAAATACAGATTGTAAGTATTCACCACTTTTGGAAAGACCAATATGTAAAATCCAGAATGTCAAAACTTGATGTTATTGCCGAAGCCAAACCAGATGTTATAATGTTTTGAATCACACTCTATATTTGCATTAAAAATATATTTTGTTTCGAATGTTTGTCTTACTTTAAAAAAACACCTTACTTGCTGTATTTTAAGTTGTTCACAGTTAATAAGTTCTTGCTACACTCTTTAATGAGGAATAATTATAATTATTCCCTGTCCACCTAAAATAAATAATATATTTTAGCTATTAGTGTAATTTAAGTGTATGATATATAAATTAATAAAACAATACATAATATAAAGAATCAATATTTTATACAGTAGGTCTATATTAAAATAACATATTATTTTGAGTGTTAAATCATGTTGTTTTTATTATATTATATTTTATTGTGTTTTACACGCACTTATATTACATCAATGTAATCTAATTGTATATATATATATATATATATATATATATATATATATATATATATATATATATTATTTAATATTTTATTTTCAAAGAATTGAAGTTTTAAAGTATTCTACTGAATAATGTCCACGCTTTCATAGTAGTCTAACTGTAATATTTGGTTGGTAATTGTATTTTTGTTAGATGGGTGCTTGGAAAAGCTCGTTGCACGTCTAATCATGGATCCAGAGGGGGATACGTCGGATTAGTTTGGAACCAATTAGAACTTGGTAGAAGTTTTCTTTAGAATCTTTTTCCTCACGGGTTAAAACGAACATCGGATAATTTCTCTTTCGTTGGTTCAAAGAGTTCTTCTTTCAGTCGTCTTGTTCATAAATTTCTGCCATCTCATGGAAGGAATATCCTGTCTTAGTGCACATCCCACATACCTACTTCAGTTTCAGCCAAATATAGTTATGGAGTCTTTAAATCTAAAATTAACTTAGATTTTCATCCCTTTAAAAATAGGTTTTATATTTTGGTACCTACTACTTGCATAATAATTTATTTTTCATTATTTTAATTATTTTTATATCATTTGAGTCATGCCTTTATTCTCAGCTTTTGTCTTTTCACAATATTTTGTCTATTTAGTTTTAAGGTAATTTTAGGTTAAGATTATCCTTAAAAAATATAACACATGTAAATATAAGCATGGAACTGCCCCCGAGCACGAGCTCCTGCTCTTTCGGGGTTTCAGGTCTTTGTGTATTATGTATGTTTTTTATGTCGTTTTAAAATAAATAGATACATAACATTCGTGTGCACTCACTTTCTTTCTTTCTTTCTTTTTTTTATTATTTATGACATGGTATTGTAATGAGAAATTGGGATACGCCACTCTACGGAGAACAGGATTTTCATGTAAGGAAAAATAATTGAAGATCTAATCGATACAGATGAATGGTCAGTGCGTACGTTCTTCATTGTATACCACAGCTAATCGAATAAGTTTACTTAGAGCTACTGCAAACTATCGGCATTTTACCTGAAGGATTCTTTAGTCAGCTGCGAAGGTAATTCTGTAACGATACGATTTGTAATTACAATCGATGAATCAGAATCTGTCATAACCTAACATATGAAATGGTTGCTTAAAAGCACTTATAAGAAGTAAGAACGTTATAAAAACTGCCGTTTTGTTCATTGCATTGGGTCTACTACACTGATGTGTTCACTAGTGGCATTAAAAAAATCAAAATTATCTGTTCACACTCAACATGTATAATATATCAGTTTGGACGAGTTGACCCTAAAACCAAAATAGCACCATTTACTATTAAAATATTAGCTTTTAATATTATCATTCAAAACATTTAAAAATATATATATACAGCTTTAACTGTACTGTTTACCTTGAATCCCTTTACTAGTAAGCAGAATATTTGTTCTTAATTTCATTATTCTAGCCTATTATTCCATTCAAGAGAAAAAAGTACATTTAATATAAACATTCTAACCCATAATTAGATTCTGCCAATACTCCCTAAGAACAGATACATTAAAAATAATTATTCTAATCCATTATTCGATTTTGTACTGCCAATGGTTCCTGAGAAAAGATACATTGAAAACCATTATTCTAACCCATTATTCCATTCTGTACTGCCAATAGTTTCTGAGAAAAAATATACTAAAAACCATTATTTTAATCCATTATTAGATTTTGTACAGCCAATAGTTTGGAGAAAATATACATTGAAAACCATTATTTTAACCCATTATTCGATTCTGTACTGCCAATAATTTCTGAGAAAAATATACTAAAAACCATTATTTTAATCCATTATTCGATTTTGTATTGCCAATAGTTTCTGAGAAAAGATACATTGAAAACCATTATTCTAACCCATTATTCGATTCTGTAGCCTACTGCCAATAGTTTCTGAGAAAAAATATACTAAAACCCATTATTCTAATCCATTATTCGATTTTGTACTGCCAATAGTTTCTGAGAACAGATACATTGAAAACCATTATTCTAACCCATTATTCCATTCTCTATTGCCAATAGTATCTGAGAAAAGGTACAGTAAAAATCACTATCCTAATATAGGCCAAGCTAGGAGGTTCGGGTCCCCTTATGCCAATGAAGATAACGACACAACTGTCGGATAAGTCGTTAATCTGCTTTATCTCATACTCTAATGCAAGTATATTGTGGTTGTAAATTACTTGAGACTACATACTCCCACAGGGAGAAACGTGACTACAGTAGTGAAAACATTCACAGTAATTGACATATAAAACAACAAACAAGAAATAAATTTTATAGCTTGAGCATACACTGCCGTAGTTATATTGCCAGTTTGCACGCAAAGTGAAATGGGAATTGAACACGCACGATAAACAATGACACACGGAAGTCGCACCGTATCATAAGAAGTTCAACTTACGCAAATTTGTAATGCTGTTAGCAATGTTTAACAGCTTGTCGGGTGATTCATATTTACACTTCTCGAAAATAAAATTTTTATTTTTTCAAAGATTCCATGTCAAGTACTTGGAGTAAAATCATTTATAGAGGACAGGTTTCTTGAGGAAAACCATGTTAATGACGCATAACGCTTTTGATTAAAACACGAAATAGTGTCAGAATTTAAATGTTCGGAGAATTTAATATAAGATAAAAAAAAGATGTCTTAAATTACGAAAATATAGCACGTCAATTGGAACATCCATCGTAATTTTCGAAAGCTAAATGCCAACCCAGAATAAATGGAGATCGCACAACATAGCATACCATACAGATCTGTCTTTGCTTATGGTTCATGAAACTTTAATTCTTAGTACGAGAATTAAAAAAAAAAATTAATTAGTTGCAACGAGATTCCTCAGACCTCTGGTGAGAAAAAAATATTACAGATTAATTGAAAATGAACAATGCAATAGATAAAAATAAATTACGAGGGTCGTTCAATAAGTAATGCAACACATTTTTTTCTCGGTCAATTTTGGTTGAAAAAATTTAAATATTTTTGGGGCATCTTTAAAATATTCCTGCTTCATCTCTTATGGTTTCATTAATTTCCCATTGGTGGTAGCGCTATAACTATCCTTCAAAATGGCGTATGTAATGGAGGTGCGTTTCAAACAGAGAGCAGTTATTGAGTTTCTTTTGGCGGAAAACCAGAGCATCACAGACATTCATAGGTGCTTGCAGAATGTCTACGGAGACCTGGCAGTGGACACTTGTCCACCAGTCGGCAGTGGCGTGCCGTCCATGGAAGCAATGGAAGCAATGCTTCCTCTAGTTAATGCAAAAATAAGAATTTATTTTATAAAGTAAATTTAAATAATAAGGAATATAATATTTTATGATTTTAACTTTCATTCGCGGGAAGCAAATTTTACTCGCTACAATTTCGTCACAGCGTGGAAGTCTGAAATGTGGGCCGTAGCCCAGCTTGCTCCACTCCTCCTGAGGTTATGAGGGGATGAAGTGCTTCGTGTATTTTCGTAAAATCGCCGAACGAGGGACAGGGCGGTTTGAATTTGCAGTTTCCCGCCGAGCCACGGGTCACAATATGAACTCATTTAAAAGGCTGTTTTTATAAAAATAATGTTGAAACCATAGTGTTTTATGCATTATTATGTGCCCTATGTTGTGTTGTAAAACCATAAGGTTACTTTAACAAGTGTCAAGATACTTGTTTGCCCTCAAAATCGTCTTTTTTATGTGTGTTATGTACCTATGTACAAGCAAGTTTTTATTGGGAAGCATAAATGGACTAATAGGGGAAGTGGTTCCCTGGCTCGACGTCACCGAACGAACTGTCAAGAGCATCATGCTATCTCCTTCCCTTCCCCTTGTGACTGGGTGGGTGACTGGCAAATATTTCTCTTTTACCACCCTCGCTTCGGCCTTGACCATGCACCCCATAGATGATTCAGTATTTCAGTAAGGCTTCGGGCTTTCGCGGTCCTTCGTGCTGAGTAAAGCAGAATGTCATAGTTGGTATTTTTGGCCATAGAAAAAAAAAAGATTATAGAAGATTTTGCTGCCAAAGATAGGCGAGTTGATTTGCTCTTCAAATAAATCGGGTGAGTTGTCATTTTTGAAGTAAAACTTCTTTAGTGGCGGCAGAGGGTGAATCGGGAAAATCAGTCACACTAAAACCGTCACGAAATCAGTCACAATCAGTCACACTCAAAACCGACTTGTTTCGGTGCGGACTGCACAGAAAACAATCAACTCAATTATTAGGAGTAATCAAAGGAAAATGGCAATAGACAATTCCTAACCAATCTAAAGGTATATTATCTATTTTATGGAACCCGGAGGTTCATTACCGCGCAAATCTAAAATTAAAAATCCAAAATTAAAAAATACAAATTTCCTAAATTTAAAAAAAAACAATTAAAAATTAAAACATCATAAATCCAAAATCTAATAAATAATAAATTCCAAAATTTAAAAATTAAAAAATAAAAAATACCAAAATTGAAAAAATCTAAAAATCAAAAATTGAAAAACTACAATACAAAATTAAAAAATCCAAAAAATAAAAAATTCAAAATCTAAGAAATCCAAAATTAAAAAATTAAAGATCCAAAAATTCAAAATTAAAAAAATTAAAAATCCAAAATAAAAGAATACAAATTTCCAACATTTAAAAAACAAAATTAAAAATTATAACATCCAAAAATCCAAAACTTAATAAATAATAAAATAAAAAATTTTAAAATCCAAAAAACAAAAATTTAAAAAATAAAAAATAAACAATTCAAAGATCGAAAATTTAAAAAATCCAAAATTCAAAGATCCAAAATTAAAAAGTCCAAAATCTAAAATTAAAAAAGTCCAAAAACCCAATATTAAAAAGTCCAATAATGCAAAATTGAAAAAATCCAATAATAAAAAATTGAAAAAATTAAAAATTAAATAAAGTTTTACTTCTGTCGCGTGGCGTACCACGCACTCTTTTTTTTTATTATTATTATAGGCTTATAAAAATCTAGACTATATTGCTTCCCTCACCTAAATTTTCACCGCACGCCACTGCCAGTCGGGGTACTCAAAGGTTTGTTCCCGCTGGGTTCCTCGACGCCTAACTGAAGACCACAAAGATCAAAGAAGGACCATCTGTGCGGAATTGCTTGCTCGTTATGAGGCTGATGGTGACAATTTTTTGTCAAACATTGTCACAGGTGATGAAACATCTGTGATGAACCAGAAAACAAAAACAGCAATCCATGGAGTTGCACCACACCAACTCGCCTTCGAAGAAAAAGGTCAAAGCCATCCATCAGCTGGTAGAGTCATGGCTACGGTCTTCTGGGACTCTGAAGGGACTCTGAAGGGGTCATTATGTTTAATGTCCTCCCTCATGGTGGAACGATCAACTCTGAAGTGTATTGTGCTACTCTAAGGAAATTGAATGCAGCAAGACGTTGGCTCCAACATAGACCAGTAGAGTGGTACCATGCAGGCATACAGGCCCTCCCATTAAGGTGGCGTAAGGCTTTAGCTTTGAACGGAGATTATGCTGAAAATCAGGTTTTGTAGCCAAAAGATTGGGGAATATTATGTTGTATTTGAATTCTGAATAAAATCAACCTGCTTTAAGAAAAAAAATGTGTTGCATTACTTATTGAACGACCCTCGTATATAAGAAGAAATGGAAGAAGCACTTGCCCAGAATAGACAACAGCAGACTTACATGTGGAGCATATCTTTACAGACACCCTGGAAGAAGAGATTGTGTAGTCCTGGAAGCAAATGGAAGTTCCGGGAGCACATTGTGCTTTGGGTAAACAAGTTTTCATTACCTAAGTTGGATTTTTCGTGATAACATTGGCGCTTATTTTGAAGCATTGTTATAATTTAACTATTTTTAATAACCGAAATTTAAAAACCGAATATGGAAAAATCAGATATTATTCCAATTCATGGCCTATGCGACAGAAGTGGATAGTTCATAAATGCGTTCCTTGCAACAGCATTCTTACACATTGAGAGCATGAAACATTCAGAAAACTTTCTTAATCAGCGCTGTAAGTTAAATAGAAATTGTTGTATAAGAGGAGCCTTTTCTATGTAGTAATTATTTTCATTAAAATCGTTTAGTGATTCGCCGTAAAACAGCGTTTAAATTAATTCTTAGTTGTTGAAACAGAATCGTTGTACCCACTAAAAGTAACACTTCATTCATTCAAAGTAATTATTGATTATAACCTACTAAGGAGAGTAATAATGTTGAATTTTACGCAGAATTCTATGCAGTACAGTATTGCCTGGTTTTCCCCCTTATAGTATACGCGTGCACACAGAAATGTAAGGAAGCTAGTGAGTAAGAATGGGGAACATATGGAGTGGCAGGGGGGATGAAGAGTCAGAGAATGAGAGGGGAGGTGGAAAACAAAACCAATAAAGGAGCATGGTACAAGATAGTGCGAGAATTCGGAATTTTAAGATGAAAAGTAATATGCAGAATATACAGTTGAGTGTATAATGTTCATTTGCGTTGAAAGATGCACGAAATTGTTGACATTGGGTTTCTGGCGAAATTCATTCTCATAGACACAATAGACACAGTCATGCCTACGTTATAACTAGACTTCGAACTTCTAGGTCACTAAAAATTCTGTTTTAGGTACCTAAAATAGGCTCTAAAAATTGGAAAATAGGTTCTAAAGATCGTAAAATAGTCTCTTATAAAATCGTTAAGTTGCCAATTTTCTGAAATATCACAATTGCAATGCAGAATATTATATTTATTGAAGTCACCATTAATCAATAATCATGATAAAAGACAGATGTAGGCCTATGGTACACAGAATTATATAGACCTATTACTAGGGCCTGTATTACTACCATAACAGTGAAAACCTAATCCCTGCGAGCAAAAGCTACGCACGCTAGCATATTGAAAACCTTAAATCCCTCAGTGATTCAGAGAACTACTTTTTTTTCTGGATGTCGGGAGAAAACACTACATTTTCTTGTGAAGAATTTTTTCTACTGAAGACGAAACATTCCTTACTATCTAACCACGTCACAAATGTATCATGTACTGCACATTCCGAGCTAAAAATTTAGTACGAACTGAAAATAAATGCTAGAATTTATAACAAAAAAAGACTTATTTTGAACTTTAGAGGAAAAACAAGCAAAAAGGCAATATTAGGCTCTAACGTAAAAATAGGCAATTTTAGGATTCTATAAAAGTATCAGTTTTAGGAATAGTCACTTATTAAAGATGCATATATACAAGTTTTCGTCCATAGCCTATATCACTTAAGGATTAAAATAGGTTTTTACCTAAAATCTGAAGTCTAGTTATAACATTTATAACAGAACCATAAATTTTCTTGTAAATTACATTAGTCCAGCATACAATTGTATACTATGCTTAGAAAAAATCATAATTTATGGCACATGCGTTTCCAAAAGAACAATTTGCATGTCCTCACTTCTAGAACTATACTATGCACAATATTTCATTGACAGCCATTAAATCCAAGGGAAATAGAGAGGGATGAATAATGAATGCATTGGCTGTTTATGTTGCTCAGAGATGAGAACGTTGCATAATGGAAATGTGTTTGCAGTGACACGTAGCACCTGCAGCATCCGCAGCAGATCGGCCGGCCATTCTGCGCCACGGCAGTGGTCAAGCGGCCAGCAGACATTAAACAAGGCTCCTCTGCAGAATCAGACCAAACAAAACTGCAGTATGTGTCCCTAATGAGCTTCTGCTTAATGAATCCTTTACTCATTTGCCAAGAATACAAATAGTCCGCACATGTCCTTATTTCATATGGCGTAATAGTAGTTTACTCATTCTAAGGTCAAAACTACATTCCGGTGACACAGTTTAACATAGGACATAGGTCGTGTTATTAAGTGCCAGAATGGTAGTTTATGAGATTGTGTGGGAGACAGGAAAATGTCTGTCCGTCTGTCCGTGTGTCTGTACGCGCGATAACTAAAATACGCTTTATCGGATTTTCAAGAAACTTGGTATATACGCATTTATAACGTCCATGGGAAGAAGCCTACTGATATCAGACCAAATCAGTTGACCGGTACCGGATTAATGCTCAATGTATATTTTATGGTCTTATATTAGAAAGAATTAATGGATTTTCATGAAACTTGGTATACGCATTTATAACGTCCATGGGAAACTCATTGATATTGAACCAAATCAGTTGACCGGTACCGGAGTAATGCTCAATTTAGTGCCTATTTTATGGTAATATATTAGAAAAAAACTTATAGATTTTCACGAAACTTGGTATACGCATTTATTAAGGCCATGGGAAGAAGCCTATTGATATTGGACCAAATCGGTTGACCGAATCCGAAGTAATACCCAATTTAGTGTCTATTTTATGGTAATATAATAGTAATAATTTATCAAATGCAAATCAGTTCTCATGGCAACATATTATTTTACAGTGTTCATATACGGCTGTGGAAGTTGCAATACAGGTAGCTTTGACAAATAACACTACCCACTTATTCCTTCACATATGCTTATCAAACTAGACCTTTGTTCTTCCCTAAGCCCTACTTTAATTAATCAGTCTGGAGCTTAACTCGGAAATCGATTTAAAAATTTGCTTATTTTCTGCATATCATAATTTCAATTATCACTGATTAAACAAAAGTATTCTGGCACTTCGTTACATCAGTTTACCTGATTTTATTCATAATATAATAAGTAATACTAGTGACGAATAATAATTATTGTAATCAATACTAGCCTGTACAGAATACATGCAGGGTACGGAGTTTATTTTAGAGCTTTTTGCGGAATGGATACTTTTATTTATACCAAGACTGAGTAGGGAGTTCTTGTACCTCATTTTAATTTTGTAATAACTTAATATATTTTTATGACCAGCTTGCATTTAAAAATCTTATGTGAACCTCACATGACTTCCTCTGCCCAAATAAAAATTGGCAGTATGTATGACATTCTCGCCATGCAGGCTAACTTGGTTTTAAAAATAAAAAGAATGTCGTTTTCACATCATATCGCATCCCCGAAGGATGCATAACCCAAATAAATCCTGGTTAATGCTCTCTTGTAACTTTCTTTACTCTAAGCATGGTCAATACATCATTAACACTTCACATTCTGAAATAAGAGGTCACATTGCAAAGGGCGTGTATTCAGTTGTTTGGACCTGATGCAAAGCTTTATTGTTCACCAGGCAAGACTGAGTTTTACAAAGAATGGGTGGCTTACAACTGCCCTTCAGATAATTTTTTAAAAAATGTTTCACATAAAAGTTTTAGCCCTTGATATAAGCACACCATGAACAAAATTTAAACAAAATCACCAGAGTATTTTCCGAGAAAATCGCGAAAAACGAAATTTTCTTCATGTCAAGTCCCCTTAAAAATAAGGGAAATCGTCGCCTATCTTCGTGTCACACCTTCAGAAGGTATGTAACCCAAATACAAAATTTTGTTTTCATATGATTTTCCGATCTTGATGTAGGCTGTTAATAGACGTCTTTCTTTCTTTATCTTAGTTTTGCCTCTCCCTTTTAGGATTTAAGTGAACCAAGCCGCCCAGGCCTTATAGGGCCGCGACCTGTCGAGAGAGGGATTACCTTTGGATCACATACATATTTTTTGACCAGACAAGGACATGGAGGCCTCCCCGGATGAGTGATCAGCCCAATGCCGGGGCCACCTCCGAGATAACACGAACACATAGGACGAGACACACCATTCACTTCAAACAAGGCGAGGATGGGATGAATATGATAATGACGGCCAGATGATATCTGGAGACCACAAGGGCCTAAAGTTGTCTCACAGGTGAGGAAAAACCACAGAAAAATACCCACCTAGGTAACTTGTCCCGACCAGGAATAGAACCCGAGCCCGCTGCGTGAGAGGAGCGAAAGCATCCCCTATGCCAAAGCGGTAGGTGTTAATAACATACGCACACAAAATAGTAATTTTGGATTGAGGAGGTTTTAAAACATTTATGTTGAAAATTCAACTTCGATTTTGGGGGTTGAAAACAATACTTATTCTACCTCCTACCTATGGTACAGGCAGAAGAAGTAAAAAATGTTAACTTACGCAATTAAAGCGTTTTAAATAAAACACAGGCCTGTCTAACGAGAAATAAAAGTAATATTAAATTTATGCACTATGTTCTTTTTAAACCAGATATTGAGTAAAGAGAAAATGTCAATTCTTTAACTTCAATTTTGAAACCACAGCCGTTATAACATCTTAACGTCGAGCTTGATTGAAAGCAAGTTATTTATAAGCCACGCGACAGCCAGGGACATTTTCATCTCAGCGTTCGCGGTTTCCTTAAATAAAGTAAGTCTAACCCAGTTAACCAACAGAATTGTAAAGAAAGTAAGCAGCTCATAAACAAGTTCAAAGTGAGTTCTTTCGTTTGTGTAACACTTATAAATTCTTCCGCATTATTGCGGTAGTTTGTGTTTACTTTATCATGTTACGGGTGTTAACTAATGCTTACGAATGTAGCAGCTGACTGACACTGAAGATAAAACAGGCCTCTATGCACATTTTGTATTATATCAGCCGACTATACTATCCTTTGCATCACGGCAGCAAATGATCAGATTTTGAATTCAAATCAAACTACTGCTTATTATCAGAAAATTATTTTTAAAAATAACATAAAGACATACAATGGCAGATAAAGTCTCCAATTTTCTCAAAATATCTGCATGATTAAAATTTAAAATGCAACGAAAACAAATAAAATCAGATAACTGATATAACAAAGTACCAGAATTATTTTGTTCAATCAGTGATAATTGCAATTATGATATGCAAAAAATAAATTATTTTTGTAATCGATCTCCGAGTTAGCTTCAGATCGATTCATTAAACAGGGCTTGCGGAAGAAGAAAGGTCTAAAATTTGATGCTTAACCTTAATTCATACTCGTATACACTGATATAAAGAAATTCTTAAAATATGTGAACATTTCACAAAATGTACTGGCAGGGAACTCCGCTTAATGCACGTAGGCCTAATTATTTCACAGTAATATACCTTCTGTATATAATAGTATTCTTGTAGTATTCATTTCAACTTGAACAATGAAATAAACAAACATCTGATTGCGTTGTAGTCAAGGCCCTCAATGACTAGCAAAGCGGCTTTGTAGTATAGTCATGATTTCCCATTAGAAAAGCATATGACCTTTAATTATTCGTTACTCCGGTACCGGTAAACCGATTTGATCCGAAATAAATAGGCGTCTTGCCATGGACGTTATAAATGCGTAAACCAAGTTTTATGAAAATCCGATAAAGCGTATTTGAGTTATCGCGCGTACAGACACACGGACAGACAGACGGACAGCCACTTTCCCGTCCACACACACAACCTCATAAAGTACCATATTGGCACTTAATAACGACATGAAATTCACTCATAACAGTAATTGAATCTGTCCAGATGAAAATTAATCTTTTGTGATTATTAAGCATGCGAATCATAGTGTTATCCAATACAGACCCATGATGAAGACTGACAAGTTTGCAAAAATTAGTGAATTCAGAATTCATATTTAAATCCCTTCCAGGCAACGAAGGTCTTAGTATAAGAAAACATTTTATGATCTTGAATGTTAACTGTGCAATAACAATGGAAGCCCGATCACAAAAATCACTAATTAGTGTGCCTCACATACTGCATAATGACATAACTTGTCTGTCAGTGAGGTAGACCATTAAGGGCAATCGTTAATGGGAGATAGGTTCCATCTGGCGCTGTGAAGTGAACTCTAGCTTAGCTCAGTTGGTAGAGTTTTGGCACGGATAGCCAAAGGTCCTGGGTTCAAATCCCAGTGTCAGATGAATTTTTCTCCTATAATATTCTCATAATTGATTCAGATTTATAGGTATTTTAATAACTCTTTCTTAGATATAAAGCTGAAAGTTCCCAAAATTATGATAATAAAATATTTAAAAAAGCAATTTTGTTACTCTTGAAGCTGTATGTAACCATTCAAACAATGAAGTTCTTGAAGGATATATTTATTTGAAGTCCGATCATTTTACAAGCACTACGAGAAATGTCAGATACATCGAAAGTTGATGTTTTATAAGCCAATGATTGACAGTTCACTCTTACTACGCTACAAAACAATCTTATACATGCACATTTCGCTCAGCTGTATTACGATTTTCTATGCTACGTCATCATGAAGAATGATATATGCCAGTCATGCTCCATTCGGTTCACGTTAACCGTATAGATTTTCGAAGGGGGAAAGCAATAAAAGGTAACGACTGCACACATCCGCCCTAAAACTACAAATCCCAACCTTGAACGCGTTAATGGCACTGTTTTACTGAACAAGTCCCCGTAGTCAATGTCAGGTTTAAAAGAAAGCAGCTAGATTCCCTTTTTATTGCAACACACCATACCAGAAAAATATACGTAATGGACGTACGAATACATTTAGTGAACGAATGGATTAAAACAACATGCACAGAATGGCACACCATAATTATGCGTAAAGGTTATTTTTATTGAGTGCTATCAAAAGTGCCTGCTCTCCTTACGGGTTCTACATATGTAGAACTTAAGGAAGTTAGTACCTGTAGGCCTACAGTATGTGAAAAATTCGGAAATAATGACGGAATTTTTACTCTGAATTCTTAAAATGTATTAATTTCCATTAATATTAATCAAACCTCAGTTGTAGGTGCCATTTTAAAAACATAATTTCATATTTTTAAAATAAGTAAAAACGAAACTTCTTGGCGCTACATCCCTGAAAGAAGTAGGCCTATCACCCGAGTAGGCTCTTCATCCAATTGAAAGCATATGGTCAGCATGCCGACACCCTTGACCGTTAATGGCGTTTTAAATTACCAGAGCCGCTACTTCTTCATCAAGGAGCTCCTCAGTTTGTATCACGAGGCTGAGTGCACCCCTTTCCAGAACTCCCCACCTCAGAAAAATCCGAATAAGTACCGTGGATTGAACTCGGACCTGCGCCAGCAACGCCAATCACGAGATCACGCGGGCGGTCAAATATATACCGGAGGTTAATCTAAATTTTCAGAATAACCGGAACATAGAAATAAGCAGTAATATGCTATGAACCAGTATCCATTACGTGATAATATAAAATATACATTATAAGTTACAGTCACTGAAATTGTTGGCATTTTTTCAACAAAACATCAAGTAAATATATGAATATAATATGATTAATAAGTTCATATAATTATAATGAATTATAAATCCTCATTAGTATATTTCCAATATGGAAATGAAAGAACTACAGTGCTTTGCAGATGACAAGCCCTATGTCCTTCAACTGCATATATACGCGGTCCAATCAGAGACGGCGAGACGGAGGGAAGACTCTCACTGACAGCGGCAGCCTTTTAGCCTGTGCACGTGATTGGCGGTGAAGGAAAAGGCTTCCCATATGAAAAATACTGTAAACTTAAATATTGCATATAATTAATTATGTAACAATACAGTAAATGATAAGCAATTAAATTAATTCGTGTTAAATGCATTTGTCAATAACTGACCTAATCCTTCTGATTGGTCTTATGGACTTTGAGTCGACTCCGCCTCAAGAAGAAATGACTACATGAGCAATCTTGGGGTCAAGGCGGCCGTTTCGTAAGGCTGACAACGTTACAACCTTTATGTGCCGAACATCTAAAAATCTGGGAGTTTGAATTTCAGGAACCCTAAGATGGAACTTAATTTTTGTGTTAAATATAATAATTCTTTATTGCAACCAAATGGTCATAGCATGATGAATGGAGCAATGGTGGAATGATATATGGCAGGGTAAACAGGAGCACCACCAGAAAACCTGCCCGACCCCATTTTTTTTCCACCATAAATTCCATATGGATCCACCGAGATTCGATCACGGGTCCCAGCGGTGGAAGGCGAGCGGTCTAACCACTCAGCCATGGGGGCGGCCGTGTTGTGTTAAATATCATAGGATAAAACATTGAAATCTTTCTAATAATTATCTCAATTCGAGAAAAGTACAACTTATTTAAAAAATGTATTAAATAAATTTTAAAATATTAACATTGGTTACAGTTTGAAATAATATTAATGGTATTAGGGACACATTTTCGAATGTTGTGTTTCTAGGAATCGTAATAGCATTATTAAGGATAAGTTGAATCCGCCACAGTACTCATGACACCATTTTGGTTCTTATTGACAACAGTTGCCATAGTGATGGATCCAATATATTGTGTTTCCCACACGCCATGGTCATTTGTGAACTGAGAAATACTGTCACAATGAAGACTAACCGATATAACTTAGTATGTTGCATATTGGTTCAACCCATATACCAGTAAGTATAGTAATATTAACCACAGGAGGTCTTCAACACGATATCAAACCAGCTTAAAAATTCACAGTTTACAGATTCAAACATCAACTAGTGGCCTTGTAACTGAAGCCACCATAGTTCCATATTTACATCGCATACCTACAACACTAATAATTTCTAGGATTCTATAGATACGGGCAATAATATGAATTATTACTCATTTAGTTGTCCGTCCATATGCAGATAAAGGATCCTAGAGATGGAGCTATAAGTGCTACCGACCAGCGGTCAATGTCATCATTCAATAATCTAAATAAATAAACTACTGAATAAATAAAAATAAATAAATAAATACAAGTGCTACATGTATGATTTTTGCACTAAAATATTTAAAATAGTCCCACCGTATTTAAAAATAAAAACACAAGGAGTGGGAGTGATACGCCGCATATATATTAACAAAATTATAGCTTATTTCAAACTAGATGTAAATGATGTTTTGAGAAATCTCACTACGAATCGCACCAAGATAGATTCAATTTTGATATATCAAACAGTTGCTTGGAAAATTATCATAAAATTAATTTAAGACCAATATTATTGTTATTACTATATAATTATTATTTTTTCAGCTGTAGACTGGTGTTGGGAGGAAATGAGGGCAAATTCCTTTTCTACGTTATCTACTCAATTCTTTACCTTCCTATCCTTCTCGTTTCTCCTTGTCGTGGTTTGAAGTAGCCTATGTCGTGTGACGTAACGGTATCATAAGGATTCTCATTTCTACACTAATTTTCATTATGACATCGCTGTGGTATCGGTTATTATCGAACTCGGGACGATCTTGAGACCTTGAGCAGATGAAAACTGCATAATAAACATCTTGTATTTATAATAAAAGCAATTCTGTTGGTCTAAATTTTAATATCATATAAAATGAATTCATTTCGTGTTGTCAAAATTCATTGGTTCCAAGAAAACGATAATAAAAATAAGCTGATATTTGACCGACGCCATGAGCTGCTATCTGTCGCAGAAGACAAGAACTTGACAACCAGCTCACGGCCGACTCTGACCAGCTGATGCGAAAGGAAGTGTGGCCGTTTGTTTGAGAAATCGAAAATCTCAAAACTTAAACATTTAGACTAATTGGTCGAACAAAAACAGTCGTATACTACTTGCCTATAATGGTACTTAAGATACTCGTATGAAAATTAGGAAACACGCTTTGCTCGTTTCGTAAACGTACTTGTACCTTAATAAATGTCATTATAGGCTTGTTGCTAATTGTACTATTATGAGCCGAATCATTACATTTAACAGAATAATATTACAAAGTGTTTCCTCTAGCATGTATAAGCCTATTGAATGCGGAAACTGCCAACTTTAACTACCATTAAATGAAGCGTTGAGTGAATGACACCTTTTAGGATCGGGGGAGTAAAAGGACTCATCGATGGCAGGTGAGAACCATGAGTGCTTTGTTTAAATGAAGGAACTAACTTGAAATATGACGGTGATATCTCAGCGGGTGAAGTATTTATACATAAAACTGAATCCCATTCCGAGAGTAACAAATGTGCAGCAAGTTCCGCCTTCAAATTTTAGCTGACTCAATTAGACATTAAGATATTACAACCAATTTATTAGAATATTTCACGGCAGGGAATAGATTATTAAAAAATTAAGTCAGGGGTAACAAGACTGTAGGGCTTTACTCGCTTGAGTAACCTGAGGTTAAACAAGACGAATCCCGTTTTCATACAGTGTTATATTAAAGTACGTCTTTGAAACTTCTTAAAACCTCAGAACTTAACCTACCACGTACATCTACAGAATTAGTAGGCATAGGTGTTTAGGAAAATGCCTATTTTGTTTTAATGTAAATTTTTCAAGACACTATCAAGTCTAGTCTAGTGGATGTCTCCGAATTATGACGAATAAAGCCTTCTGGTGAAGTTTTCTATTGCTTATATTTTCCTTTTTGTCGTGTGCCTTTCTTGTTTTTTTTATATGCACTTTTAATACTTTTTAAAAAAATATTTGAGTACTCTCTTCACAGTATGGAAACATTTCTAAGTTTGAAACTAGGAATTGGTATTGAGTTTCTTTTATAATATTGTCTAATTTAATATAGTATGATTGTAACCACATAATTTTCTACACCCAAAAATTTGGGCCCTAATGAATTTTCCTGCTTTAATTTTAAAAGGGCCAGAGGGACCCATTTAAAAATAGACATTATCTCACATTAAACAGCCTAATATTCTACAAAATTTAACATTTCAATAAAAAAAAAACTATGTTGTGTTTTCTTAAACAAAAATTATAATTTTGAAATCTTTAAAGGCCTTTTTCAACTGATGCCCCCTTTACATCCAAATGTCTTCATGGTATTATTTCTATTTCTTTATTTTAATTGGAGACTTTTAAAAGGAAAAAAACTGCGTAGAAGAGAATGGTTAATTTATCTGTGATTATGAACAGACCTAATGATTAATAAACAGCCTAGCTATAATTACATTTTTCGAGTGTTCTTGTGTTGTGAGAGTTGTTTTACATATAAGAGTTTTTTGCGCAATTCTATTTCAATGCGTTCTTTGTCTTATTTTTCCTTTTTTGATGCCTTTTTAGGCGCTTATTTTTAGTGCCTTAACTTCCGATCCCTAAGGATCAGTATCATTGTCAAACTTCATAATAAATAAATTCTCCTTAAAATTTTAAACGGCTGAACACTGTGTAGATTGTTAGAATGCAGACAGGCCAGATTTCAACGCTAATACAGCAAAACCGTTTCACAACATTATCCACATTGGTTTAGGCGTGGAATATTTGTCTTGTATATAATTAATATGGTAAATTTAATTATACATTAATTAATATTTCATAATTGAACATTACATATACCCCAGAGCCCTATGGGAATATTCCGATATACTGAGAATTAGCCTATAGCCTATAGAGGGAAATCTGTTTTGGACACAAATCAAATCTTAGACCGAACGTGCTCTCGTGATTATCATAGCTGGATACTGATCCTCAGGCCCGCGTTCGATCTCAGGTACCTTCTCGGATTTTTCTGAGGTAGAGAGGTCGGGAACGGAGTGCACTCAGCCTCTTGGTCTAAACGGAGGAGCTACTTGATTAAGATGTAGTGGTTCCGATCACGGAAACCATCAATAACGGCCGTGGGTGTCAGCATTGGTCTTCTCCTACGGTAACTGACGCGACGCAGCGGTAGGATGGTAGCCATATTCTTCTAGAGGTGTAGCGTCACGGAGTTATTAATTTTGTTTTAATAAACCGAACCTTGGGATTTTAGCTTGGAATACGTCAAGATCACTCGGCTCCTGAATAACACGCCCAGTCCCATTCTAAATACTCCTCTAGATCCTTTTACACCTCAGTACAATTCTGCAGCACATCTGTAAAACAGTGTGGGTGCATCTTCTGGGAATTTTGTTACTACAATAATTTAAGATATCAAGAACTTTAAAAGGAAAAGGCCAGTAGTTACTAGCGTCTATACAGAGTTCATCACAATGAAGAGAGTTGTGTTATATTCTGCCAAGAAAATGAATGATTTAAAACATTAGCCTTATCCCAGAAGTCTTTCGGATTTCTTCTACTTAGGCCAGATCTCAGTTTTAAATTGATACAACATGCAGTTTTTACATAACATTTTCACAAATTCCTTTTTATTTAAATGATTATTTTAATACATAATAAAGTTAAATTCTTCGGAGTAGTAAAAATGAGAATCCATTCCGTTATCTTCATAAGGGCAAATTCAATGCATTATTGGTTCATTAAAAAAAAAAAAATCGGGTGCGTAGAACGCCACGCGACAGAAGTGAAACTTCTTTGGCAACGTTGAGAGTGAAATAGAGGAATACATACAATTATATCGAATAAAAAATAAAATAAGAAATTCACTTTTTCGGCATTTTAAATCGAATACTTATAAAACAATAACACAGTTGTGATGAACTAATGCCCAAACTGTCACTGATCGTAGCCACTGTGTTTGTTTACATGAACGGGACGACGCTTTAGTTAAGTTTCCGAGAACGTTAGTGACGTATACACGATGCTCACGCAACGAGTAGAGTTATCTATAATGGTGAAGGGCTGACCAAGCCACTAGCTCGAAGCAGTAATAGCCCCACTCAATGCCTAATACCTTTCCTCCGCGCGCTTCCGTGGCCCCACTCTTTCGATAACAACTCTATGCTTGCTACTTACCCCCACTACTTTCGTGACGATTTTGTTCGTAACGCTAGAGCGTAACGTAACTTTGGGTTAGCTCACGATTTACTCCTAGCGCACCTAAAGAAGTGTCACTTCAAAAATCATACAAATTATTACCGGTACGACATATGAAATCATCGAGATTAATGTAACAACATCTAGGTTTGGAAAACCCTGCTTTAACTGGTGAATAAAAGTGTGAAATTGTTTGTGATGATGTCTGGCTGAAGCAGATCAAAGGCCAAAAATATTATGTTTAAAGTGATTAAGAGGAGTGAAACGGAGATGTTGGAACTTTGCCGAACTGCAAAAGGTAGGTCAATTGAGACGAACGCAGTCCACTTTTTCCTCCTTCCACTGTTATTTAATTGAGATGACCTAACCAATTATTGTTGTTCTTTGAACTAAACAGTTAAAAATTAGCAAAGAATATATTTTCATTTGAATTCATGGATAGATACCTATGCCTTCATAACACAAAAAAAACCTGTAAAAATCTCAGGAAGCAACACCAAGAACACTAACACACGGCCATGAACATAATTATGCCTCAACTCGTCCAAAAATCATACAAAAAAAGAGTTTTAGAAAAGTGTGGCACATCAGCTGATAGTAAGTTCTCGTATTTTGCGATAAATGGAAGTAACTTCGAGCAGCGAGTTCAGGGCTTCTCTTGGCGTTTAAGTCAAAGCAACGCACATTGAAACATACGAAATGAACTAAATTTCGTACAATATTCAAATTAACATGGCAAGAATTGATTTTATTTTAAATACAGGTTGTTTATTTTGCAGTTTCAATTGTTACTTCCAAGGTTTGAACATCGGTCCGTGAATGATTTTAATCCATAGTTGGACAATAATGTTATAATGATATTCAGTCCCATAATGGATGTCATTATGATACAGTTATATCACATGTAATAAGCGTATTATATTACAGTCGAAAAAAAATTATTTATTAGATCGAATAAAGGATATCGAAGTTTTAACATGGCTTTAATTTTGTAAAAGCCTAATGGGGTGTACGCGATATAATTACTTGTTATTATGTGAGAATGGTACTTATGAGAATGTGTGGGGGACGGGAAAATGTCTGTTCGTCCGTCTGTCTGTCTGTCTGTCCATCCGTCCGTCCGTCTGTCGGTCTGTCTGTCTGTCTGTCTGTCTGTCCATCTGTCCGTCCGTCTGTCCGTCCGTGTGTCTGTACGATCGATAACTCAAATACGCTTTATCGGATTTTCGTGAAACTTGGTATACGCATTTTTAACGTTCATGCGAAGAAGTCTATTGATATTGGACCAAATCGGTTGACCGGTACCGGAGTAATTCCCAATTTAGTGCCTATATTATGGTAATAGGCCTAACTTATATTAGAAATAATTAATCAAATGCAAATCAGTTCTCATGGCAACATTTTGTTTTACAGTGTTCATATACGGCTTTGGAAGTTGCAATACAGTTAGCTTTGACAAATAACACCACCCACACATTCCTTCATATGCTTATCAAACTTTAGACCTTTGTTTCTCCGTAAGCCCTGCTTAATGAATCGATCTGGAGCTTAACTCGGAAATCGATTACACAAATAACTTATTTTCTGCATATCATAATTGAAATTATCACTGAACAAATAAAAGCATTCTGGTACTTATTACATCAGTTTACCTGATTTTATTTATTATCAATTTATGTGTAACTTATTTGTTTGTGTATAACTTTTGTTTATTCGTTTCTTTATTTGTTTCCTTATTTTTTATAATATTTGTTTGATTTATTAGACTACTCATTTATTTCTTTGTGTATTAAAATTATCCAGGAACTGAGACTCTCAAGAGCATGGTTTCTCACAGACTTGAAATCAGGTTTTCCCACTCGAATCTCATAATATGAGCTCAACGCGACATCCTGCCACAGCCGAAATCAGTGATGTTAACTAACAATAGAACTCTCGTATAAAAATAATTTAACAGATGAAGAAATCCGACGAAACCATGTAAATTTATACTGTAAAACACGTTGTTGTGATGTCCTTAAATATTTCTTAAGCCAAGGATTGCGTTAAAGAGTTATATTACATCTGATTTTTGTTAAATGGAAACATCCATTTGTCAACGCGGTTTCTTTAAAATATCCGTGATAATTTATTTTTTGTCACGTGTCTGCGCTTTAGAACAACCATTCACAGGAAGATGTCGTCCACATCTCGCATCAGCAAACATCATTTTCTTTCCAGACTGTCATCTGTCAGAGTGGAACAGCTTTGTCTCACAAAACATGCCAAGCATTAGAAAAAATGTCTTGGCAACGGGCCTCTTCGTGAGAGCGAGTTAACTTCCTGGAATAATAAAAAAATATATACCCCCGTGTTTTCTGCCTTAGTCATAAAGGTCTCGTCGAATATTTTCTCATTTCGCTTTCAAGTAAACCTGTTTTCATGGCAAATTCATGATCCTAAATATCGCGGGTGCACAAATGAAATATAAATACATCTCTATAATTTATTATGCTGTTAATTTGCTAAGTGAATTTTTAGAGTTCAACATTAACACTAATATTTATTTTAGTTGCACCTTGTGTCTGATTCACTACCGTCTGCATACATTGCTGCCAAATTGTGAATGCTCATTCTGCTGATGTAGGTGGTGTTTGGTCTTTTCAGCATAAGGATTCATACTTCATATAGAATACATTCGTGTAGCAACTTTAAGGTCGATCCTAGATCTTCCAAACCAAACTGAAGTGGCAAATATATCTTATAAACAATATTTCTGATAGAAAATGACAGTAAAAAATACCGATAGTTTGTAGTGAATTTAACTTCAAGTAATGTATTTAAATGTAAGATACATTCATCAACACCAAATTAAAATATAAATTGTTGCAAACCTGCTTCATATCAGCTCTTATAAAAGGGAATCGGACCTGGACATTCACGAAAGGCCAAATAAATAAGATACAAGTGTGTCCACGAAAAATGGCGAAGAATACTGGACATCAGTTTGAAAGACAAAATTAGGTACGAAGAGCTGAGAAGGAAGAGTGACATTGAAGATGCAGCTACCAGAGCGAGACTACTCAAGTGGCGAAGAAGACACGCAGTCAGAATGAAAACAGATTCCGACTGAAGTTAATAGTTTAAGTCTAACTAAATTCTTAGATTGTGTGAAAGGTATTAAATGTAAAATAGATAAGAAAGGAAGCTACAGGAACTAGCTCATTCCGTGACTAGTTTAAGAGCTAACCCTAACCTGAATAGTAGGAGGCCCTTGCCTTCAAGGGAAGTAGGATTGTTTTGTTAAATTTATTTAAATATTTTTCTTAAAGTGATGTTAATGTTGACTTACTTGTAAAGTACATTATCGTGTGTTAAAATGAGTATATTATCATCGGTAATATCACAAGAGTTTGTGATTTCACCAATAACTTTACGTGCAGCTCAGCTCAGAATGTTAATGAATAACACCGAAATATTTTACCTGTGTTTAGAGGGGACATAGACAAGTAACTTTTATTAGGAGATTTTTGCTCTATGGATACAATTTTTTCTGTTACGGCATAAAATCTCCCAGGGTATGGCCGCCACAGCTTCTAACATTTGAAAAAAATACAAAGCAAAGGAACTTTGTTGTTAACACTGGAGTAATGAATAAAAACTAATGCACTGGCAGTCAGTCATGTGATTAGTGTGTAAATTTTGCAGATTATGAAAACTCTTTCTTTCTTTCTTTTTCGTAGTTTTACCTCTCCCTTTGTAGGATTTAAGCGACCCAAGCCGCCCGGGCCTTACAGGACCGCGACCTGTCGGGAGAGGGATTACCTTTGGATCACATACATACTTTTTTGACCAGACAAGGACATGGAGGGCCTCCCCGGATGAGTGATCAGCCCAATGCCGGGGCCACCTCCGAGACAACACGAACACATAGGACGATACACACCATTCACACACACACACACACACACACTCACTCAGAACAAGGCGAGGATGAGGATGAAGATGATAATGACGGCCAGATGATATCCGGGGACCACAAGGGCCTAAAGTTACCTGACATTTGTCTCATAGGTGAGGGAAAACCCCGGAAAAACCTCACCTAGGTAACTTGTCCCGACCAGGAATCGAACCCGGGCCCGCTGCGTGAGAGGATTGGACGCATCCCCTGAGCCACAGCGGTGGACATGAAAACTCTAAATTATGATATAGCTGTTGATGAATGATTAAGAATCAGGTTTTATCGATCACTAAGAATGCGTGAAGACAATTTAATGAAAATTTTAACCATATTTTGCTTCATTATTAACTTAGGAGCACCACATTGTAATGACTTTAATGCCCCATAGCATACACATTTTACATCATAGAGCAAAAATATCCTAATAAAAGTTGCTTGTCTATGTCCCCTCTATACACAGGTAAACTATTTCGGTGTTATTTATTAACATCTTGTATATTTAGGGAAAACTATATCGTGAAGTTGTATTTAATAGAACTATTTAAGGAATAATAGGAGACAAAAACAATTAAAACGAAGAAATTAAGGAAATAGCTGAATTACTTAGGAATTTGCTTATGATGTCCACCACGATTTTGTTTCAAAGAAATTAGATCGCTTCGCTGTTCAGGATAAATCAGTTAAATTACGCCATCACAACAACCGGGTTTCAGCACGTAACAGAAAAACAAATGCTAGAAAAGTGATGAAACAGGAAGCAAATGTTGGGAAGCTATATAACCAGACAGATGCTATCGACGAGATATTTTGTCAGGAAGGTCAAACACGGTTGACTAAAGTTTTAAGTTTCAATATAATGCATTCCAAATCCACGTTTACCACTAAAAAATCAAAGGGAGGCCAGCAGACTGCCATAAATAACTAGAACTGGAGGGTATCTTCGATAATAAGCCTGTAAATTTCAGGTCTTTCATTTTTTCGTGGGCGATGAAAATGCTTTACAACTAATAGGATTTCGTTCGCAACCAACCAAGATGCATTTCTTAATTATTGACACTTATGCCTTGGGTTCACGTGGAGTATGGGACGTATGGCATTATTTCTGTTTCTCTAGCGGTGCTGCTGTCCCGTTCCATTCTTAAGGGGTCAGATAATAGCTTAATCCTCAAAGGATGCCTGTGGTAAACGGAGATTTAGACTGCACTATACATGACTTTGGGTCGAAAGTGGAAGTCCCTTAAACTGCACTAATAATGGAAGGCAGTTCACTGAAACAAAACCATACAAAATAGAGAGTACTAGAACTCTCCTGCAATTTTTGGACAGCAGCCTGATAATTTGGCAACTGCTGAAGCGTGACTAAATGCATGTGTCATCTGTAAACTGTGATCTCTAAGCAACAATCTCATCACAAATAAATGTAAGTTACAAACAGTTTTCTTATAAAAACTACCAGAGTCTGTCATATAATAACTTCCTCATTTATACAACAGTTTCAAAATAAGTTAATCGTGTATTATATAAGTCGCCTCATCGATTATATAAACTCTTAGTCATATCAGTTCTGCTTATTTCTCCAAGCAGTGACGGATCTAGAGGAGAGCAGGGGTTAATTTGCCCCGGACGCACATGTAAGGGGCGCAAAATGGCCAAAAGCGATATTTTTATTACTGTGGATTTGCGGAGGTAAACAAACGAAATAAACCACTTGGGTCATATTATTAATATCGTAATCGGAATCATTTTATAGCTCCGCCCGTTTCGAAGCCTTTTAAATATATAAACACCATAGCCCTTTTTTTAACGAGTACGTACGTGACTGTTAGCGACGACGTGACTAAAAAGAATGACTCATTCTAACTACACTTAGCTGGATTTTGAGAGGGGGAGGTGCTGGAGTAGTGTTGCCACTCGTCGATAACAAATCCTCGTATCTTAATATTTACAAAGCTAGCAAAAGGCAAAAAAAAAAAAACAAGGAATAAAATACACGTACTTTTTCGCATGTCATTATAATCAAAAACGTACCTCGTACGAAACACTAAAATCTCGTATGAATTCGAGAATTCTCGTCCGGATAGCAACAATGGGCTGGAGGGCTGCTCCCTTCAGCCTCTTGTTTACAGTGGCTTCAGCCTAAACCCGAGACGAGCTAAGAAAGAAACCTGAAGTAAACAAAAACCAGTATGTCTGTCTCACTCTTAACTCATAAGAGTAATGTGCTAGAGTGAGACAGATGTACTGGTTTTTGTTTACTTGGGGTTTCTTTCTTAGAACGGTCAGACTTTACAGCTAGTGTCTTTTATGACAGGAACGCAAACACGAGTTTGATCTCATTCTTAGAGTACGTATTTTAGTAAATTATTATTTGTCTGCGGAAACTTGCCAAAAAAAACTGTAGGGAGCAACATGAAGGAGGAAAGCAAGAGAAAACGAAAAAGAAGCAATTGGACATCTGTTAGCTTCAAATATCTCATTTGATGATATTATTAAGACTTTTGCAGAAAGAAAAGCTCGTAAAATTAAGTTTTAGAATATAAGTTTGCTCCATTTCTTTTTTTTTTTTTTATTGATTTATATCAAGTTTTGATTATCTCATCGATAATAAATTGTATATAACTTTTTTTTTCTTAAGGAATATGTTAGTAAAATTATACATTACAAAATAATGTTGATTTTATTTTTATAATTTTATACTTTCTTTCTTATTGTGTAAGTCTATTTTTACAGTCGTTGTGAGTTAACTTATATTAATTTTCATCAAAATTGAATATTTGTGTAAAGAAAATTTCATCCTGTTAAATATTTTATCTATACTTACTTACTTAATGGCAATAGACAAGTCCTCAGCAAGCTAAATGTTCTATTTTTAGTCTTATCTTTGCAAGTATAGTTTAAGTTTTGTATTAATTAAAAATATGTGTTAAAGTTTTTTTTTTTTTTTTTGTTAGGTGTTTTTTTTTTAATAATTTATCTTTGTATTAATGTAAGTCTTACACTACCTGTTCATTAATAAAATAATATAATGGATTCAAAATAAATTGTTTATATATTTTTCTACATCATATTCATTGCGATTGTATTAATTTACATATTTGTAATTAATTTCAAATAAAAAGTTAGTGATGTCATTAATAATTGAGAGGGGGCGGCGAATTACCTTTTTGCCCCTGGAGCCGGACAGCCTAGATCCGTCACTATCTCCAAGTCCTCTTTTTTCCATTACTGTTTGTATTCGCCTTGTCAGTTTCTATAATGTGGACTAAAAAAAGCAATTTTTCTGCTCATGTATGATCGTTCGTTCATCTTAGGTGTCCGTGCCATAATATTGTTTTTATTTCAATTTTGTAATGATTGTTTTCCTTATGTCGGCAACATTTTGGATTTAACCAATTTTCAACAGACTAAAATCTAAACACAGGAATTTCAATTTAACGGTTTATACTTTTCTTCCATTAAAATAACGTGTAGGTTTATCATTTCGAGGTATAAGTTTCACTCGGTAATAGGTTATAAGACACATTTGTACATCATGAATTTAATCGACATATTAATATAATTTGATCATACTATAAGGTTTAGTTTTTGTATTCTTTATAATATTCTAATCACTTGCATCTAATATATATCTATGTTTTATAATGTGGTCTACAGCTCCTAGGTATTTCAATTATGATCTGCACACAAATAAGAAATTTCTTCTAATGTTTCGAAGATTAGGTCTACATATATTAAATAATTTGATTTGTTATTATTGTTATCTTCAGAAAATAGAATATACAACTCATAACATCCTTTTAATTGTATGCAATGTCCCGTAGGTAAAATATGTGAAATACTTTTTTTTAAATCTATAATTAGTAGTATTCTGATTTCTGATTAAGTTACATTTTATTACTCCACTTTAGCAGCCTTAGCCTTAGTTGTGATCGAAGGAGTGCAATGGTACCATTAAGTAAATTGCTTGGCATCCACCCAGGACAGGTGTGAAGACACGACGTCTCTATTTCCTTTCACATGAGGAAACGTTTTCTGAGAATTCTTTCGATTCATTTACAATAATTCTTAAAATAAAGTCAGTATCCTACAATCACTCTTACCTTTCAAAATAATTTGTTTAAACAATTATTTCAGAGAAGACCTGTTATACCTGTTACACATTGCTAATAGATAGGTTAAAATAGTGATCGCAAAACGTTTGCCATTGCGTTAAGGTTTAAAAAACAAAAAACTCAATATCTCGCGAGCTCAAATTCTCCGTACAGATATGCCATCTCTCATTCTTCAATTCTGTTCCGTTTTGTGGATAACTTAAATAATATGAGCTTTATTTGTGAGTACACTTCCTTCTTTACTTATGCTGTTCACAAATAACACGACTGTATCACATTATTCTAAGGATTGTTATTTTTTCAGTTCAAGCTGCCCAAAATTCATATTTCTGATGACCTGTTATAAGTACCTGTTATAAAACAACCTACAACTAAGAAAAATTTAAATGAGAGAAATTAATTTACTATTTGATGAACAAAATCATAATAGTAGCTTTCTGCTTATATGATATACACAAAATAGACGCAAGATAAATTTACAATGAACAGAAAGTTACAAATGAATACAATTATTCGCGTTCAGGGAAATTCAGGAAAAGGTACAAGTTTACAAAGGAGAAAATATATAAAAGTTCTACACAAATGGCCTTGTTAAAAATAGATTTGAATAATGTGGGCTTAGTGAAATTGTATTCTAACAAACAAAACGAATCGATCTTATCTTACCAAATAAAATTTTAATTTTATGCTTAAAATGATACTTCAGTTTGAAAGTGGTAGGCCTAATACCTTTCAATAGTACTGATGTATAACTTTAGACAAAATTTATCACAAAGTCTAAGTCCAGCGGTTGAGAAACTTCTTGTACAGCGAGTTGGCGAATAAAAGATTTTTACGTTTTTATGAACGTTTTTTTTTTACTCTGATCGGTGCATTTAATGCAATTCTGCTTATTTTTGTATAGCCTATCAAACTTCCTTGTAACTATTCTTCAAACGAGTTCATCTAAATATTTGAAACACCAGTTGTAGGAGTTTATATATGTTGCAAATATTCAAGATTTAAACAACATAGTTTGAATTATATTCAAAAATATCATTTCAATTAAGTTTTTTTTTCAAATTTTATTATAATTATAATTTCGTGTCATGTTCTCAAAATTTCAAAAACTTAAATAATATATAGTTTTATTTTCAAGTACCACTTCTTTCGTTACTTATGCTGTTCACAAATAATACGACATTATCACATTATTCTAAGGATTGTTACTTTTTTCAATTCAAGCTTCCCAAAATTCATATTTCCGATGAAACTTGAAAAAGTTCCATCGTCCACCTTCATCCTATTTCAATCTTGAATAATATTAACGCAATGCTAAAAGAACTTCAAACTATCCGGATTCCTTTACAGCAGTGGTCTTCAACCCGCATGTGGCCCGTGGCTTTATATTTGGCGGCCCGCCAGCAAATACTAATTTTAACTACAATGTCAATATTGACAATTTAGTGACAAAGAAACAGTGTCACTCTCACATTAAATTCAAGAATGTTACTGTGTTTTTTTTATTATCCATTAACATTGCAAAGTGGAAGACAAAATATAAAACAATACATGTGTAAAATGTTAAGTAATCCCTACAGGTATTGCAATATAATTGATATATTTGTGTTATGTAAATAACTAAATATCATATAATTCGTAATCAATAAGCCAATGAGGTCGCTAGTGTTTAACCAAAAAGGAAATGGCCCATTTGTTAAGAAATGTTGAAGACCACTGTATTACAGCAACAGCTATTTGATTCTGGAACCCATTGCATAGCTTTCTCAGAAACTGCCAAACGATATCACAGTTCAAGTGCAATTTATTTCAGAATAATTTAGAATGTTTTTCTACACTCATAGCCAATATTGTAATCATATACTTTAATAGCATTAATTTTGGTCCCCACTTTTATAAGTCAGAATGTTCACTCATCATACCCCGTTACTAAATTTAATAGGAGTATTAAAATTATCTGTGCTTTATAGCTAGCTATCTCTTAGGTATTTATGTTTGCTTTTCTATTAAGTATTAATTTTAAACATTTTGTCGTATTTTACATAAATTACATGAATTTTTCCTTGTTTTTTTTCACTCTGCTCTCTTTTGACTTGCACTCGAGCACACCTTGCTCATTCGGGTGTATTTGTTAATATTATATTTATTAGTATATTATGTATTAAATTTATAATTTTTGTGTTTTATCTGTCTTTTTACCACAGTAAAAAATTTTCAACCTGGATTTCTGTAATTTGAATTTCTTTAATATTAAAATATTAAATAAATAATTAATTAAATAAATAATAATAATAATAATAATAATAATAATAATAATAATAATAATAATAATACAGAACAAAAAATCTACATAATTTAGTTTTACTCTTTATTTTATATTTTTGCTCACTTGTAAACTCATTTATAATTAAGCTGTATAATTCTTGTATCTCGTGTATTTCTCCCTGGCTGAGTGTTAAAAAGACCTTAACTCAGCCAGGACAAACTAATGAAAATTAAATAAACACATAAATAAATAATAAACTAAGACTATTATGTCTCTCATATTTTTACTCTATTATACTCTATACTCTATTATAGCGATGAAGCTCATTAGTTCAGACTGTAGTATGGCCGTTTATGTTTTATTACTGCATTCAGTTACGGATCATAATACTAAGAGCAAGCCAATTTTCCGCCACGCAAAGTCCTGGTTTGCAGGTCAGCTGATTATTATTGCAGGGAATTGATGGTTAAATTGTCAACTTCAGAGTGTGTTGTCAATCATTCCTCCAATTCGCACTCGTCTGTCAGCTACACTCGAGCCATGACGTGCTGGCACAACATCATGACCTCGGACGTACTGTACAAGTCATGTTCCTATTTTAACTGACGCACACATCAATACAAATGTTTAATATTTCATTTAAGAGGGTAAGACAATAAGTATCCGCACTCTTTTTTAATTTGTTGCACAATAATACAAAACTTTCATTTGCCTAATTTTTCAACATAGTCCCCTTGCTTCTCAATGCACTTGATCCAACGCTGCACAAGCTTCCTGGTGCTCTCAGAAAAAAGTTTTTCGACTGAGTAGCAAGCCACGTATGCACCGCTTCCTTCAGTTCTTGGTCTGTGGTGAATCGACAGCCCCTTAAGGCATCTTTAAGTAGGCCAAAAGTATGTAAATCTGATAGTGCGAGTTAGGGACTGTATGCAGGATGTTCTAACACATCAAAATCCAGTTTCGCAATAGTTTGAGCAAAGTGCGCGGCAGTAGGCCTATGTGGGCGCGCATTGTCATACAACAAAACTCCTTTTGACAACAGGCCTCGATGTTTGGTTCGAATTGCAGGCTTCAGCTCGTTGCTCAACATCTCACTGTAACGTGCACTGTTTATTGTTGAGCCCTTCTCCAAGTAATGTTGTAGTATTGGCCCTTGTGAGTCCCAGAAAAGTGTGAGTATTACTTTTCCTGCGGAGGGTTGACTCTTAAATTTCTTTTTGACTGGAGATGCAGGGTGTTTCCATTCCAAGATTTGACGTTTGCTTTCAGGCTGAAAATGACGGATCCACATTTTGTCTCCAGTGACTATTCGTTTCAAAAAAGCTTCACCTTCACCAGTAAGCGTTAGCAGATGGACACCCGATTGTGCTTTTGCCGTTCAGTGAGCTGTTTTAGGACCAACCTTGCACAGATTTTATGAGAGCCAAGCCTGTTACGAATAATGTCATATGCAGAATCAAGGCTAATTTTAATATGGTTTGCCAATTCATCGGTTTGTCAGTCACTAATTGGTTTGTCGGAATCATGATACGCACTTGTTCAATGTTGGGGTCACTAGTGGATGTGGATGGGCGTCCTGTTCTTTCCTCGTCCTTCACACTTGTACGATCATTTTTGAACTTTTCAATCCATTCGTACACTCTTCACCGTAGTGAAACATTGCCCCCATATTGTGCGGAAAGTCTTCGATGGATTTCACCTCCTTGTACACCTTCAGAGGACAAAAAACGGATCACTGCACACTGTTCTTCTTTGGTGCAAACGCTGAGTGGTGCAGCCATGTTTAATTGCAACAGCGCAACACTCAGTGGAGTCATAATGGTCAAACATTCCACAAGCGGAGACAAATGAACAACATGTAGACGTGCATGATCACAAAGCAGTATAGCTAACCTACAAAAGATTGAACAAAAAGTGCGGAAACTTAATGATTTACCCTCGTACTTCAGACATGTTCCCATGTAAATACCAGAAGAATCTCTTTCTACATTGGCACGTCCGCTCCTAATTTGCCCATCACGTTGTATAAATCATAAATAAGGAAGTCAGGTAGCTGCAAAACTTTATACTGTATATGTAATAGCGTTGTAATGATCAACAGGCTCATAGCGAGGGTCAAGTTTTCGAGGGTGTAAATGAAATTTCAGAGAGACCATCAGGTTTTGCATGTAGGCCTATATACATGTTAAATGTGACGCCAACATGTTAAATGTGAAAAAAATTCTACTGTGGCAGTATTACCTTGAATAGTCAATGCTGCATAACTAAAAGCCGAAACCCTGGAAATACTCCTCCATATTTATTCAATAATTTACGAACTCCTGTTAAAGATTGTTTGTTTGATATTGAAAGAATGAGATATGTGACCAACTGGAGTCCAGTTCCTATATTTTCCAACTGCTTCTGGTAGTCACTATTTTTTTTTTTTTAAGTATTTTAAAATTGTTAAAATCTAAGGGGACAAGACAAAATCGGGGGACAGTGCCCCCTCTAGCCCACCCCTTGCTATGGGCCTGAAGGTCAATAATGTGTTTTATTATTTGATACTACGCTTTACGATACATTAAAATGTTTACTGAGGTAGGTATAAGTAACTCTGTGTATCATAAATCTTTTGCAACACGTTCACAAAAATGGTTTGTTTACCTTTGAACTTCTCAAATGTAAGCTTCACCGTTATAAAGTGCAGATTACTCCTCCCAATAGGCATTAACAAAATCAAGTCTAACCAAAACACTAAGAAAGGATAAAAAAAAAGCTCACAAATTGAAAGTATTTTATTTCCTACTACATTTCTGTATAATGTATAGTTGTCATAACTTTCCCAAAATAGAATTTTGTTTCAAGTAAAATAGGATCTTGAATATGCCGCTCAAAGAAGTATTTAACTAATTCAAACTATGGACGTAAAACAGAAGTTAATATAGAATTGGATATACCCACTTCCATCTTTCACTCGTAGATGCCATTGTAAGTAGAATTATAAGTTTATTATGGCTTCTTTCATCACGATAGAACCATGTAGGAGGTAAACAGAGTTCGGGAAAAAGAGAACAGATTCTGAACCCAAACCCAAATCGGGTGTACCTCATTCGTAAATGTCTCGGATTTCTAAGTTTTCATTATTACCATCATACTCTCTATAACGATAATATTTCAAAGCTCATATAGAATGTTGCACCAGATTTAATAGGGGTTTCAAAATGACACCGAAAAACACTAGAAGTAAAAATGACAGCGTAACAAAACTAAGAGTCCTACAAATAGGCTACAGAGTGGAAGTGAAATGATCCTGAAGACTGAAGGGGACGATACAGTGGACTTGAGATATTAAAATGAAAGTTTGTGATAAAATTTACTGTTAATTGGGTAATCGAGTTTAAAACTCAAGAGGTGGCAATGATCGCAACGATGGATGATGAGAGTTATATTTATTATTGGAGCAATGAACTCTCTTTGACATAACATGTAAACGAAACTTTACCTATGTAACGTTGTCAAGCAAATTCTGCTTCCCAGTGTTTACACATAAATTCATTTGGTACATTAAGAACTGACCAGTGAAAAATATGGAAACAATGTTTCGACAACAAAAATTTCAATGTTGTTAGTGTCTAATTAATCCCATATTCGTGCACTAATAGTGATTGATTTGATAATTTTATAAAATAATTTGCAAAAGTGATATGACAGAGGTTGAATGGTAGAGGGAGAATTGAAGTAGCAGCCTATTTTGTCATTTCATCTGCACAAAGGCTACTAACAACTGTATCCATATTCTTATTAACCTCTCGCATTACTGCTTTATATGGTATGTTTTCTCGTCTTTGACATCTTTTTTGCCATGTGATGACACAGGACAACTTCTAAATTTTATTCCTTTGCGAGTAACGTTACATGAAATAAAGCCTAAATTGCTGCATATCACTAAGTAATCATTGTAATAATATTAAATATTATTTAGATTAATGCAATATTCAGTGCATATTTAAACAAGAAAGTTTATTTTCGTGTTTGATTATTCTATTTATTTTTGGTTTCGACAGATTTCTTCATTTCCCTTCCACTCAAATTTTAATTTGCTTTACTTATCATTTGTGTACATTACAGGGTTAGTGTACAAGTGTATGTTAAGTTTGTTCTCTGATCTCATTTCTCGAACTGAAGAAAGCTTCTTTCTAATAAAAGCATATTGTCTACACCGTCTTGTTAAAAATAAAACACAACAATGTCTGCTAATAGGCCCAACACGATAGGCTTCACTTTCATGTTTGTCTGCATTTCCTCATGATTCAGAACAAAGAAGCTTTTTTGCCTTAGAATTACATTCCGTAGTTCGCATATAAGAAATCAGATGAAACAGGAAGACCCACAAAGGAGTAGTTGGGAATTAGTTCATGAGCACAAAGATTCAGACATCAAGAACAGACACAGCCACCATGTCTGATCAATAATTCCCCCGATCCGGGGATTACGCCCTTCCCATTGTTATCCAGGCATGTTTTCTTTTCACATTGCTTTTCAATATGGCGTCACATTTCACCCTCTTTTTTTTCACAGGCGCCATCCAATATAAGCGACACAGGAAATCAAAACTATTCCAGGCGCAGTTTTTGTTATCCCTTGTTCATCTCATGCTACAGTATTGTCTCTCTCTCTTTACCTTAGTTCCACCTCTCCCTTTTAGGACTTTTAAGCGACCCACACCGCCCGGGCCTTACAGGACCGCGACCTGTCGGGAGAGGAATTATCTATGGATCACAGACATACTTTTTTGACCAGACAAGGATATGGAGGGCCTCCCGGATGAGTGATCAGCCCGATGCTGGAGCCACCTCCGAGACAACAAGAACACATAGGACGAGACACGAACAAGGCGAGGATGGGATGAAGATAATAATGACGGCCAGATGATATCCGGGGACCACAAGGGCCTAAAGTTACCCGACATTTGTCTTACAGGTGAGGGAAAACCTCCATCTAGGTAACTTGTCCCGAGCAGGATTCGAATCGGGCCCGCTGCGTGAGAGGAGGCTACAGTATTGTAAGTTCATTATTTAGAAAGAGATTTAATTCAGTAGTATTTAAATCAAGAACAATAGAATACAAGCGCCGAAAAGTTGTTTGGACCGGAGTATGGCCTATGCTCGAAGGCTCCGGGGCGGTGGAGGGCCGAAAAAAATGTACGTCCATTATTTAGAGGGAGATTTAATTCATTAGTATTTAAATCGATTTATTGAATAAAACGAGACGAGGTCAACTGACTGCCGGTCTCGAAGAGCTGTTGGTTACTTTAGCATAAGTAATGAGTAAATATCTGATTCTAAGGAGATGTCAGAAAATCAAACAGGCCTACCTGCCCTTATATTACACGTAGCAGCTGGGTTTAGGGTAAGCATAGTAAGTTAATTGTTGAAACGAAAAGAAAATTTATTAAGTACCAGTAAGTTTACATAGTGGACAGGAATAATGTCTGTACGTCCGTCTGTGTATCTGTACGCGTGATAACTCTAATACGCTTAGTCAGGTTTTCATGAAACTTAGTACACACACTTACAACGTGCATTGAATGAACGCTGTTGATTATAGACCAATTCGGTTGACGGGTACCGGAGTAACGACCAATTAACAGTCAATTACTATACTTCAAAGCCTCATAGCTAACTCATTCACTGACATAATGGTTTGCCCACTTTCAGATGAGTCAGAAACTAGAAATTTGGCACATAGCTTACAGCCTTCTGCTGCCTTCTGTGGTGCCCATCATCAGGTCTTCTCCAATGAATCACACCTTATAGGAAGGTGACAGAAATATATCAGTTTGTTTTTAATGGTGATTGCAGTCAGGGAACTAACAACTTTTATTACTTCCAAAATTGAAGCATTTGTTCTTGTGTCTTTCCAAGATACATGCAGCACTTTTTTTTTTAAATCCATGTCCACAATTCGAAGCAATCCAGTTTTTTTTATCTTCTTAGCAAATAGTTCAACTTTTTATGCCATACAACATGATCAGAAAGAACCATGATCTTTACAATAGACATTTTTGTGTTCCTGTTCCTGGATATGTCAGAGTCCTTCATTAGTTTATATAATTTGACGATGTCACTTTGCCCAGTCCTATTATTTTTTACTTCATGTTTGATATGACCATCTTTGTTGTACATTTTATAAATTTTACAAAGGATAAAATCATACAATACCCGTTTTGAAGTGCGTTCTATACAAGATGTTTTCAAAAAGTTAGTCTGTTAATTTTATTACTTCATCCTATTTGTTCGTGGTCGTGGAACCAAGACCCTTAAAATTCAGTGCATGTATGTTAGTTAGAAAATAATCACAGACTGACGGGACTTACGAATTTGGGAATAACACCGTTGCTTATTTTATTAGTTTTTTTTCAGCTTTCCTTAAACTCCAGCCTTGGGATAAACGAAGTGCACGGTTTCTAATTCTTTGTGTATCAAAATAATGCCAAAAGCAGAATTAGTGAGCGAGTATGCACAGCCTATTCCCAATTTGCAATATTCATTATTCTGAAACCACTCGAAATTCACATGAAACTTCTCACATAAAGAAATAAGAATCGATTTTGTAATTTTTTGTTTATGACGAATTACTTTCCAGATTCTTCATCATTTTTACATAAGCCTAGACTTTTTACACTATATAGGCTAATTTTGTATGAGATGTTTATGGGTGAGGAAATGTAAGAAAATAATATGATCCACACTTCTGTAAGAATAAATTGAGTTCACGCGCGAAAACTTTTGCCAGTTTTCGCCCCATTTACATTCCCACCTGATTGGCAATGACAGATAGTAATGGTTTTAAGAAAGTTTCTTGAATTTGTTAATAAAACGGAAATAGAATTTACCAACCCATGCATTGTAACGATGCGTTATTATATAAGTGGCATTCTCAAATTCGTCCAGCGAAACACATCCAACAGTTGCCATGCATCGAATATAATTCCGTTTGTTATGGAATATTATATGGAAGAGATGTAATAAATGTTGCCAAAATCTAATATAAAAATTGGCCGCATAGGAAATTAACTTGAACAAAAGTTTCTTCCAATATACCTTGAAGTATGTGATATATTTTTATTAAAGAAGACCAACTTTTCGATTTTGAAGTACTTAAGGATAATATCATTGTACCGTTTGAGCAATCAATATAGGATTTTAAAATTAATTGAGCTCAAGCTGTGTAGCCGATCAGTTCATATAGACTTATATAAAATACATTCCACGGACAATATTTGAACTTCCCGCAACATTATCGACTGCTAAAAATGACCATTACGCCTAGACTATTACAATGACCATAAAACAAATTACATGACAAGACAGAGGACATTTACACGGACAATTTGATATGCAACACGACCATCTGAATCAAAAGACATTAACTGCAATTACAAATAATTAATCAAACGATTAATTATTAACACGACAACATAGAAAATACATCATTCAAAGCATAATCAAGAAAGCAATACAACTACACTTATAACAGACAATAGTGACAAATACTTTATGAATTATTAACTAAATAGAGGAATACAATGCATTGAGGGTGGTACTTTTCTGTCTGGAAAAGACCACTGACGCCACCATTAGCTTGACATTGACATATGTGTTTCTCCCCCAAATCTCACTCCATTTTAACGACAAATATTTTAAACACTAGCAGACGACCTAGCTAATTCCCAATCACAAGAGACATAGCTAACTGACAGAACCAATGGAAATGCAAGAATATTTTAACACAGAAACATATTAACAGGAACATGAGCAAGGAACGCGGACTTGCGACTTATACTCCGAGGTAACGACTACGAAACTGGAAGACATGGATTGAAGGGACACGGACATTATTTTTGTAGACGAAATAAGAGGTAGGAATATTGACTTTTATACAATGAAATAGTAACGAATACGAATATTGATTTTATACCGACTTTTCAGTAATACTGTCGAGGATATAAATTTATATAAAGAAACAAGAAAAGATTATAAATATTATTTTTGTATTGTGAAGTGAAAAGAATATATACCGCCATAAGATAAATAACGTAAAATTCCTGCGATAAAACGTGCAGATGTTAGAAGGATAATAAATAACCTAAAGTGATTTTGGCGACGACGAAGTAACTAGATAAAGACATTATATAAAGTAACCGTATTCTTCCTCCCGACATATTCCGATAATTACAGACTAAGTGACCAAAATGAAGAACAAAATAAACTTACAAATATTATTCAAGTACATAACCAATTGACATCATTTCACGACCCATCATTTCCTAGGCTTATATCCTGTATTAGCTTCGTCGAGCACGGCCCTAGAAAGAGATCTCGCTCTACCAACTGAGTAAGCACTAGCTGGACAATATATTTATTGATAATGTAAGAATTAAAAAGAAAGGCGCTCATATAAATCAACGAACCCCTAGCAATCAGTTATAAATTGGTCACTCAACTCTAGGCCAATTCAACGACACCTTAACCAACGGGTACAAATTAGCTGCCCAACTTGTGGCCTAACTAACCAACAGTCTCAAATTGGTGCCCATCTCGGTGCTAATTACCATATCACCCACCGATCTAACATCAAAACATAGGATCGGTCACAAATTGGCTCCCAGCTCGTGTGGCAGAATTTTCGAAGCGATTTAGGATATAGGACTTAGGGCAACAGACATCGAAAATTTTTTGAAACGACACGGGGATAGACGAATTTTATTGACAATAAATTAAATTTCTTTACGCTGCGACAAATTTTGTGTGACATTATAATAAACTTCGTGGACCTTGTGGATTACCAGTGACATCAATCATCATCAACATTCACCATCAACATTCACCATAAACCCTCCACTCAACTGAAAATCTACACCCCCACCCTCCCAATCTACAAGAGATCAACATCCCTCTTCAGCCAGCGACCTACAACCAGCTGACTTTTATTCACCGGCGACTGACCGCCAGGCATCTGTGACTTCAACAAAAACTTGGGTATCGTTAAAAAAAAATTTTTGCTTAGACTTGTTACGGAATTCACAGAACAAGAATAATTTTTTTTTCTCTTTCTCAATCTTTATTTGCAAAAGCTCAATTAAATTGCATAATATCCTTTCAAGAAGGAATGACATTTTAAATTTACATTTTTAGTAATCATTTTTAATTTCATATTTTTCTATGCGTTTACGCAACAATAAAATTAAGATGCCTGTGCATCCTGTAAATGTTGTAACATGTTCAAGTGCTCCAGAGTCACCGCATGAACCCATACACCCAGTGTCAAATGATCAATCTAGTTTGCAAAGTAGTGAACTAGAGAATATAAATGTCAATGTATGTGATAACTTAACAACAGAAAACCAAGCACAGTCAGCTGTTCCTACAAATACTATGCCTTGTAACACTGAAATTGCCACTGAAAATGTCAATGCATTACAGCAGATTATGAATGCTATAACTGCCCTGGCCAACCAAAATACTACGCTAACCCCAACAATTAATTCATTACAGACTGAATTTAATACTCAAAATACTAACCTAACTACAACAATCAATTCATTGCAGACTGAAGTTAATAGTCAAAATACTACGCTAGCCACAACCATAAACTCAATGCAGACTGAATTTAATACTCAAAATACTAACCTAACTACAACAATTAATTCATTGCAGAATGAATTTAATAGTCAAAATACTACCTTAACCTCAACAATCAATTCAATGCAGACTGGACTTAATACTCAGTTAACTTCACTACAAACAGAAGTTAATGAAAACTTGAATTCAGAACTGACAGCACAAACAAATAATCTTACTCAGTTAATTCAAAACCATAGACAACAGGTTGCTGAAGAATTGATGCAAATTGATTCCCGAGTAACACAGGTTAGTACACAGGTAGAAGCAGTTCAAACCCAGATTGGTACACAGGTTGATGGAATTAGAAATCATGTCAGTGCAGTAGAAAGAGAGGTGAGGAGTAACAATACTAGATTGGTATCCCTGAATTCGGAGTTGGACAGATTGCGTCAAAGGTTAAGGGATCAGGAAGACCGTACTGATAGTACAGTCTTAGTCTCGAACCAAGGCGAAATTGCGTCAACTTCCTCTGCTTTACCCGACACACCTACTGACACACCTAACATTCCCCTTCCACCCGCCAGCTTACCAAGATCCGATAACGGATTGAACCATCATACTGCAGGTAATTCAAATCAAAGTCACAATAACAATCATCAAAATTTCAACCCTAGTAATCATATTGGATTTACCCTTAGTCAAAGTGATTTGCCCCTACCCACGTTCGAAGACAAACAGAAGACTAACCCTGTACGATATCTCCGCGAATTAAAGACCTTTTTCAACTTAAGAAACGTACCTGAACAGTTAAAAATGATTATGATAGCCAGGTCATTAAAAGGTAGTGCAGCTCGATGGTTCAATGTAGTTAACGATACTCAGGAATTGAATATGCAGACATTCGAAGAGTCCTTTCTTCGAGAGTATTGGTCAATCTCTGATCAGGAACGCTTGAAAAATCAGATTTTTCATGGAAGTTTTGATCGTAATAGCGGCCAAAGCTACATGGAATATTTCATTTCCCTATGTGACTCGAAACAGCTGTTGACCCCTAGCATCGAAGACGAAATTTTCATAAAAGCCCTTTGTTTACACTATCCGTTTTCAATAAAGAACAGTTTAATTGTTGCGTGCCCCAAGACAATCCCTGACATGATAGCATTGTTGAAATCCCTACAGGAATCCCCGTTTCCCTCACAGAAGATAAATAAATCTCAGGTTACCACTAATAATCAAGGCATAAAAAGAAACATTAATTATGTTCAAACCAAACCCAGTCAAAACGCTTTTGGATGCGAGACGCGGACAGGATCTACCCAGTTGTGTGAGGAAAACCAACAAGTAAATGGAAATGAGACTGACGAAATCCCACAAAATAGTTCAAATAGCCCAGGACAGTACTGGAGGAATACGCCATATCAGAGAGGAAATAGAACTTCTTATTGGAGGAGTAGAAATTTTAGATATCGCCCTTATCATTACAATAATGGAAGAAACTACTCAGGTTATAACAATGGTTTCAGGAATAACAATTTTCTATACCAAAACTACAACAATAATTATAACAATAATCATAATGACTACACACATGATAACTCCTCAGGCTCGAATCAGAACAACAGAAATAACTATGGCAGACGAACATACAATGGAACACCCCGCTGGTTCAATAGGACCCAGTACAACCAAGGATTTTTTAGGCCAAGCTTAAGAGGCAGATTTAACTCACGGGGACTAAACCGATATGCTAATATCAATGGACAAAATAACGATTACCAACATGACCCAATAAATAACAATCAGACAATGAATAGCACTATGAATAATCATGACAATAACAATGGCAATCAGTCACCGACACCTACTGTTGAAGACTAAAGTAACTTAACGAAAGAAGCAAATAACCCCGATTCTTGACAAAACATATTCGTGTTTACCACAAACATTTCTTAAGAATTTTACCCAAACAACATATAGGTCATTCCCCCTTTTTTTTTGTCGACCTTACGTAACACTGTTATTCCAGTCACCCCAATAAGGCACCATTTCTTATGAAGAAGTAAGCCAAACCCCCACAGAGTGACCCTCTTAAATTTATTTCTAAAGGAAGTGCATCCGCTTGTAAATAACTACCCAACTTTCACATCTCTACATTGTATATACTAAGTTAAAACTAACTTGTAGAATTGACAGCACATAAAAAAAAAAAAAAAAAAAAATTTCAACACGCATTGTAAATATTTGAGATTTATTTTAGAAAGAGAAAGTTCCAAGTCAGCAGGAAATTATTCAATAAATATTTTATACCACAAAACTATAAATGATAATAAAATCTACCAGCGAAGAACATTTACTAGAAAATCCAATCCAATCCAATTCACTATGCGCTGATATACGAATAAAACAAGAGGCAAAGAAACCCCATGAAATTGTGAAAAGTTCCGTAAATATTTATTGAAACCATATTATATCATGTCACGATTTTCCTAAGAATCAAAACATCTACGAGGTAAATTTTTCTTTTATTCAACGAACTGGAATCGAAAAAGGACTACGAGAATGGAATGTAAAATACTTTAGCGTGAACCTTCTCAGATCTATGTTTCATTTTTACGTAAATTACGAATGTATTAATTTAAGGTAATATGATGAAGCCCTCATTTTATAAGTAAACACTGAAAGACAATACCGATACAAGAATTACCTCATATAATGAAGTGATTTTTGCAGTGTTTCCTTGGAGACGAATAAGTGTGTGTACAGCCTTTTTCCGACTAAAATTGTATATATTAAGAAGTGACGTGCAGATTCCCCTCTGAATTATACTGAAGGAAATGAAACATCGATTTGACTTAGGATAATCACACTAGTATTTGATTTAATTAGTTAAGGAAATTTTAGTTACACTTATTGAAAATATTGAATTAATTTTTATAATTACATATAACACTTGGGTTAAAGAGTTAAGACTTATAAATGAATAAGTATTTTACTATCATGCATATTCAATTTAGTATCCTCCCTACAACCTCACACCAATCAAATATAAGGTATAAAATGAAGATCAAAGAGATAAATAAAGAGTTATGAAAAGTGAATTCAAGAGTATGAAAGATTATAAATGAATAAAGGTAAGAAATAAGTCGACGAAGAAAAATGAGCAAAGTATATGACAGGGAAGGAATCCACTGCCAAAGAAGTGAAAAAGGTCACTAATGAGATAGAAAATGTATTAGAATGGAGATAAGGCAAGTACTTATAATTATCATGCTAAGAAAATGTTGATTGATATTTTAATGATGGTATTATTGATTGTGTAGGAGTGAGTATGCATTTGAACATGATATTACAAAATAAGCAAAATAAATTTATTCGAATGAATATAATACCTGAAGAACAGAAGAAAGAAAATAGTACATTTTTATTTGTGTAATTAAACATAAAGTGTGAAGGATAAAAAATAATAAAATCCCATTGTGTGTTAAATGAAATTTTATGTATTTGACGGTAAGTAACTAAGTGTAATTCGCCCATTTAGGATCAGAGAGACGTAACTACAAAAACAGTGTTTTGAGATAAATCGATTTAAAGGTTTTGGACTAATAAATGGATATTTTCTAATATTTTTTTGCGAAATATTTTGCTGTAAATAAGAAGTATATTTCATTTATTGTTGTTTTCTATTAGAAGTTACACATTCTAATCACATAGGAGGTGATAATAACTTATTTTATAAAATTATGCATGTAGTTACGTTTGTCTGATCCTTAACTTGGTGGCTATTGCTATGTAACATATGACTGTATTACAGCCTTAAGCATCAACGGATATTACCGCAGCTGTATTTATAATGTTTCATCAGCAGAATTACTGGTAAATAAACAATTGGAATGTTTATCAGCGATATCCAATAAGGAAAACAAGCATAAGATCATTTTTCTTTTCTTTGCTTATGCAAAGAGGACTATCATGACCCGGGCGCTTGTTCCTCGTCCCACATGTAATAATCTGTTTTGTTTTCTCTTACATTAAGAACTGTGAAATTATAAACAGAAATCTTTTATAGAATACTGACTTTGCATTCACTTTAGGGCAGTAGAGCACTGCTTGCAAGTCAAATTAGCCAGCACAGATTCGTTTTCTCGTGCACTTTCCTTCTCCAAGTTATTAAAATCCTTTGCCATTTCTTTCCTTTTAATACCAGTATGCTCTTTCTCTCCCTTTTTATAAATCTTCGTCTTCCTTTTCTTTTGGAGAAGTATGTGAAAATTTTAAACACTTATCACACATATTCCATGAAATTTGAGATTAAATTATGTTGTGAATATCTGCCGATAAAACCAAATTTCTCTGTATCTTTCCCTCAGCGAGGCTTTGTTCCTGATACAACTCGTACATTAACTATTTAAAATTCATATTGCCTAGGTAAATAATCTGCAGTACACTCTTTCCTATTGTAATGAGAACGAAGAGCAGGAAAATTCTTTATGTGATTCCTTATAGTCTCCTTTCTCTCGTCTGGTCTTTTTGTGTTAGGCTCATTGCATCCTCTTCTTTCTTTCTGAATTACATATGTCCATCTCTTTTATTAATAGTATTATTTACAAAGATTTCTGAAATTTCAAATGCCTTGAGAAAAAAAATTCCATAAGTTCGTACTTCATTATTAGATGGTACTTCTTGATCACCTTCCTTCGTAATGTATCAGATTTTGTTTTCGCACTTTGTTTCCTTCTTCTTCTACTAGTTTAGTAAGGTACTTCCTTTGTCGTTCAAATGATCCAAGGTCACAGTAGGTTCTGTGAATATTTTGTCTATTTTGCTCAGTAAACTTACTGTTGCACTGTCGGAGGCATTCAGAGCAATCTAAGCTTCTCATGTCTTGCAGGAACTATAGAATTATTAGTTGGAAAATACGCTCTATCATACTGCTGGTTAATTTTCTTTTTCACTCCTTTTTAACTGCTCGCTTTTTGCGTTTTCTTGGTTTATTATTTTCTTCAAAGTTAATATTATCGTCTACAATTTCTCTGTCCTGATTCTGATGATTTACTTGCGCACTGTCAACATCCTTTACAAGACAGGATCCATTTTCAACACTGGTCTCTGTAACCATAATAAAGCAAATATTCAATGCCATCTCTTCAACCTTTAATGTTGTAATTCTTCAGATTACAACAATTAATAATAATAAATAATATAACAATAACAGTAATAGTTAATAATCACAGACCGCCGGCGTGGTCTTGTGGTTAGCGTCGCTGACTACAGATCCGTCGGTCCAAGTTTGATCCCCGGTACCTCGGATTTTTCTGAGGTAGGGAGGTCTGGTAGGGGTGCACTCAGCCTCGTAATTCAAATTGAGGAGCTACTTGATAGAGAAGTAGCGGCTCAGGTCAAGAAAACCACAATTAACGGCCCTGAGTTATGCTGACCACATGCCCCCAATCCTGCCATCTGCCTATGGTAGATGACGCAGCGGTCGGGTTGTAGGCCTTGTCCCTTCAGGGATGAAGCGCCACGGAGTTTATAATAATCACAAACACACTAATAAACACATTCTAATACTTACACAATTTCTCTAAATTCCAATCCTTCTGACACATTTTCACCGTCCTTCTTCCTCTGGACTGGACTCCATTACGATCATGTCTACTTGCAAACTCATTCAAGACTGATAATTGTTAAATTTTGTTGATAGGAAGCTCTTTTTCATTGTTGTCACAGTGATGGCGGCAATCCGTTTACGACACATGGCGGGAAAAGCAACAGTTCTCTTAGGATCAGAGAAACGTAACAGCTGTTCCGTTTCAGAAATTAACACTACTTGCTGCAGTCTCAAGACGGAACAGCTTTTCCGTCTGTTTGATTCTTGTTATTTTCCTAAAAATGTAGATACGCTAGCAGCTAGAATGGAAACCAGTTTAGATAGAGTTACGCTTGTTTGATCCCAAGATAGATCTCAATTCCGTGTTTCTGATGGTAGTATCAACTCAAAAACGGCAAAAATGTAGTTACGTCTCTCTGATCCTAAATGGGCGAATTAGTGTATTGTTTTATTATGTGAAGAACAGTGATGTACCAGAAATGAGTTACAACCAGTTAAGAAGACTATTATCAAGTAATTCAATGTAACAAAGATTTTATTTTATTAGGTGAAAAAGAGAAAGACACGTACCAGAAGTAAGTACAATTAAGTGAAAAAGACGGTTATCAGCTAATTGAATGTAAAAGTAACAATGTTTATATTTTAAGAATTTTAATGTGAAAACCATATATTTTTTTGTCGTCGAGGAAGAATACAGAATACAGAATACAGATAAAAGAGAAAAGATAACGGATAAGAAATAACAGAATATTCATAATTACAAAATTCGAAATAATAAATTAATATACAAACTGATTGAGAGATTTTGGATGCGAGACTAACGAAAAATTTTTAAAATTATTTATAATCGACTTTTTCCAAATACCAATTATTTCATAATTTTAATAATTGTTACGTTCGGACATTTGTAGCCGATCAGTTCATATAGACTTATATAAAATACATTCCACGGACAATATTTGAACTTCCCGCAACATTATCGACTGCTAAAAATGACCATTACGCCTAGACTATTACAATGACCATAAAACAAATTACATGACAAGACAGAGGACATTTACACGGACAATTTGATATGCAACACGACCATCTGAATCAAAAGACATTAACTGCAATTACAAATAATTAATCAAACGATTAATTATTAACACGACAACATAGAAAATACATCATTCAAAGCATAATCAAGAAAGCAATACAACTACACTTATAACAGACAATAGTGACAAATACTTTATGAATTATTAACTAAATAGAGGAATACAATGCATTGAGGGTGGTACTTTTCTGTCTGGAAAAGACCACTGACGCCACCATTAGCTTGACATTGACATATGTGTTTCTCCCCCAAATCTCACTCCATTTTAACGACAAATATTTTAAACACTAGCAGACGACCTAGCTAATTCCCAATCACAAGAGACATAGCTAACTGACAGAACCAATGGAAATGCAAGAATATTTTAACACAGAAACATATTAACAGGAACATGAGCAAGGAACGCGGACTTGCGACTTATACTCCGAGGTAACGACTACGAAACTGGAAGACATGGATTGAAGGGACACGGACATTATTTTTGTAGACGAAATAAGAGGTAGGAATATTGACTTTTATACAATGAAATAGTAACGAATACGAATATTGATTTTATACCGACTTTTCAGTAATACTGTCGAGGATATAAATTTATATAAAGAAACAAGAAAAGATTATAAATATTATTTTTGTATTGTGAAGTGAAAAGAATATATACCGCCATAAGATAAATAACGTAAAATTCCTGCGATAAAACGTGCAGATGTTAGAAGGATAATAAATAACCTAAAGTGATTTTGGCGACGACGAAGTAACTAGATAAAGACATTATATAAAGTAACCGTATTCTTCCTCCCGACATATTCCGATAATTACAGACTAAGTGACCAAAATGAAGAACAAAATAAACTTACAAATATTATTCAAGTACATAACCAATTGACATCATTTCACGACCCATCATTTCCTAGGCTTATATCCTGTATTAGCTTCGTCGAGCACGGCCCTAGAAAGAGATCTCGCTCTACCAACTGAGTAAGCACTAGCTGGACAATATATTTATTGATAATGTAAGAATTAAAAAGAAAGGCGCTCATATAAATCAACGAACCCCTAGCAATCAGTTATAAATTGGTCACTCAACTCTAGGCCAATTCAACGACACCTTAACCAACGGGTACAAATTAGCTGCCCAACTTGTGGCCTAACTAACCAACAGTCTCAAATTGGTGCCCATCTCGGTGCTAATTACCATATCACCCACCGATCTAACATCAAAACATAGGATCGGTCACAGCTGTTATAACATTTTGTTTGCCCCTCCGAAATCTTTCGATATTCGGTAATCGTTAAGGCACAATGTCTTGGATTCAAGAATGTGTTTTCTAGTCACTGAAGTAGCCTAAGTATTGGGATTGCAAACATGTAACATAAGAGGAGAATTCCTTACACGTTTTCACATTGGGACTTGAAGACGCATAAAACACCTGTAAAGTAAACTCGAAACCTTTTAGGAAGTTATTTCTTGCCAGAATTATTCTGAGCACGTTTACACTAAGACATTTAAACAAGTGTAAATGTCCAGAGATGTCATTGGTAGGAAGAATATTGACTTTACGTAACAGGATGTGCTAGAATTTAAAATGCCCAGAAAAAAAGCATGAATAAACTAACCCTTCAAGGTGATAGTTCTTTAAAAGTTACGCCAAATTCGCAGTACCATCATTTACCTGCAGTTTAAATTACGGAAAAATACGTAACATAGGGTAGAAACTTTCAGTGAATCAATGAGTCCATAGGTTAGTTATGTAAATCCGTCCTATACAAACCTTTTCAATAAAACCTTCCCGCTTTCATACAAAGTCTCATATAAGCAGAACTTATTACACGTGGGTAACTTAGACGTTGGGCTTTGGTATTGTTGATTAGAAAAAAAAAATCAATTACCAAGTTTATTGATCATTTCAATGTATCTTTCGCACGTTACGACATTTTGTACCTTGCGGTCGGCGTCGGCGATTGTATTACGCAATATTCCTAAGTTCATAATCAGCATCTTCCATGCGTATTGGGTGGAGGAGAGTAGAGGGACTGTAAACAATGCCCGCAAGGAAAACTCTTCCCCCATTGGTAGCCTAGGAAAATAAAATGACGACCTTAACTAATAATAATTTAAATATTGACAGTTTATGATGTCTAGGTCTGAACGATAATAAATGTTCTGTACGATTCTAAACGTGCTTCGACCCTATGTCTTAATACTTAGACAGGATAGTTCTACGAATATATTGAATATCATCTACATGAAGGTATCGAATTCAATAATAACCATTTCGTTCTGAAGGGCCAAATAAACAAATGTAATTACGATCAAAGAGTACTAATTTCAAAATGTTAAGAAGCTATCTTCTTTTGTGACAATTGTTGTAACTGTGCATCAGCATCATTTAATTCTCATCTGTAAAGTTCAACGGGACAAAATTTACTAGCGACATTTTTCAACTTTATGTGGACAGATGGAGTCTCTTATCATACGGAACAGTGTATTTTAATTCGGAAAATATTGACAGCCTGTAATTTAAGGTATTGTAGTGTACTTACTTAGACTAGAGCAGAATGACAGGAAAATTAAGTCAGTGTTCAGAGCAAGATGAATCAGTGAACTTTACCTGGAACAGAAAAAGGAGAGATTAGACAACTTGAACAATATTTTGTAAATTACACAATCACGTCAAGCATAATATAATTATATAAAAGTACTGGAATAACGCAAGGAATACAAAAAATATTTTAAATCAGTAACAAAAAATCCAGAGCGAAGTGCGCTACAGTAAATAGGCTATGTTAAAGCATTTTTTTCTAACGAGAGAGATCTCTTAAGCAGGATATAATAAAATCTACCTCAAGTTTGTAAAATTTTATATGGCATGGCGTATTTATTTTAAATATTGTCATTTTTAACCTTCATCTCTGATTAATCGAATCTCTGAAACGGTTTTTCAGTAGGCCTATTAATATTTTGTTTCTCAGAATTCCAGTGTCTGTTCATAAAATGTTTCTCACTTTGTGAAACCTACTTTGTAATTTAATTTAATGCCAAATTATTCGTAACATATTTTTAAAACTGACATGATTCTCTCCTTCTGTATGCCTATTCTTGCGAGATGAAGTTACGATTACGATTACTAATTCAATATGAATTTTTATACATCATCAGCAGCAGGAGGAATTTTATTTGGCATATATTAAGAGAACCGGAAGGATTTGTAGAAAAGAAGGAATTTAAATGGATCCAAAAGATCTAAAGGAGGGGATGGCAGAAAAAAGACAGATTGATATAGCGCCAACTCGACGGGGTGGTGTGGTCAATTCGTATACTGGTTCTAGAATACAGGGGAAATACAGTATGTCCTTCCTGAGCAACTCCAGCTTGCCTGGAACGACAGATGTGGCTGACCGGAAAGACGCCACAGACTTCTGATTTGTAAGATACGAGATGTTAATTTTCACCAGGTAAGATGGGAAGTTAACGAGGAGGAGTTTATATAAAAGACCTTTGACCCAAACTGTGTCTAGGCCATAGCCACATCAAGGAATAGCCTACTGCGCCGGTTAGTCGCTTTTCATCAGAGTTTCTCTTGACTTTCTCGACCAGGCGGACTATCTATTGAGTCTGAAACTAAACTAAACTGCTCATTACGAATAGAGAGGTGTTACAAAGTCACAAGCTTTCACACAATTTATGAATCCATGCCGGACTGCAAGTAAACAATTAACGCAATGACTAGGCTCAGGCACTATATTTTATACCTTACGGTATAATTTTACATGTGATTTAAAATTTTCTTCGAATCCCTATAAAACTAAGCCACATGGCTGACTGGCTCATTCACTCACATTAATGTTTGCCCACTTCCGGATGAGCTAGAAACTTGAAATTTGGTACACATATAGCTTTTAGGTTGTAAACCACAGGAAAATTCCAAAAAGTTTATTTTTTTAATTTTTATCCCTAAAAACCCCCGAAAAAGGGCTCGGTTTCCATGGCAATGGTATTATCAGTGTTCACGTAGGGCTCTGAAAATATATAAATAATTATTTCCGTAAACCTAACGGCGTGGTCGAGATAGTAACGTCTTGGACTCGCATTCTGAAGTCTCAGGTTCATAATAATTAAATCCGATTAACATATTTTTGTCCAGAACTAACAAAATTTTCTTCTATTTGTTAAAGAAAATTCATAATTTATATTCTTTAATAATAACTCGTAGATTAAATCTCGCATATTTACTTGTGTCTTTCTATGATTTTCCCGGTCGTAAAGGCAATGCTAAATTGAATATTTACATAGACAGGCTATGAAATCTACGTAAACAAAATATTTAGCCAATACAGCAGACTAAATACACGCACTCTATCTCCCATAGATCTTTTAAAAGACCTTTGCCGAGAACCTCAGCGGGTGTTTGAGAGAAGCTAGTTTTTTCTCTATTATCCCATTACAAATTTCTGTAACCTTTAGAATACATAATGAATTTAGGGATTTACGTATTTTCTAGTTATGCCTTGGGAAACATAAGGTACGAGTGATGTAAGTCTCGCTGATGGATTGCATCCGAATATGAACCTAAATGAATAGAGAAGATTGCTGCCATACCTAAGAGCGATAAATTCTGGCAGGCAAAGTGAAGTAGGGAGTGCAGCGATGCAAATTCGTAGCTTGTATAACATCACCACCGATGCGAAAGCGATCAGCATCGCATGCTGCCAGAGAAAGAAACTCAGATCGGAATAAGGAGTGGAATTGGGCTTTGAACACAGAGGCATATATTTTCGCGGTTGGTGCAGAGAGAAGTATAGGTTTATATCGGAGATAACAGCAAAGTGAAAGAATTCGGTCTTCACAGCTTCAGGATTCTCTATTTAGTCTTTATACGTAAGGTACTAGATGTGGTGAAGGTCTGACCATCAACTTTATAATGAATGAATATAACTGCAGATCAGTTTCTCAGAGGGTTATTATTATTATTGTTATTATTATTATTATTATTATTATTATTAAGGAGTACCGTATGGCGAGAAAAGGATTAAGTGAAGAAGATGCTATGGACAGGGACTTATGGAGGCAAAAGATTGTTGTGGGATGAAGGAAAACCATTGTATTGTAGAATATTCCTTAAGATATAAAAAAAATATTATTATTATTATTATTATTATTATTATTATTATTATTATTATTATTATTATTATTATTATTAACAAATTTAAAGATTCAAAGAATAATAACAGATGGGAAGAGAATTATAGGAATGCTGAATTCAATCTTATGGAGTAAAAATATTTTACATAGAACTAAAAAAGTAATATATCAGGCATTATTCCAAAGTACAACATTATATGGCGCTGAAACTTGGACCATAAGGAGACAGAAGCAAACAAATGAATGGTATTAGAAATGGATTTTTGGAGACGTTCAGCAAGAAAATCCAGGAAAGAAAAAAATCGGAATAATAGAATAAGGGAAATAATGCAAGTTGAAAAGAATATTCTGGAAATTGTAGAAGAAAGACGCTTGAAATGGTATGGACATGTACTCAGAATGACAGAGGATAGAAAATTTTGGATTGAAAAGTAGAAGGAAAATGAAGAAGAGGGAAGCCCAAAGATGCTGGATAGATGGAGTGAAAAGGAGTATGGCGAGAATATGATTAAGCGAAAAAGATGCTTTGGACAGGGAATTATGGAGGCAAAAGATTGTTGTGGGATGAAGGAAAACCAATGTATTGTGGAATACTCCTTAATAAAAAAAATATTGTTATTAATGTATTTATTTAGGGTGCTAAGAATCGTTACAGAATCGTTACAAAAGTGGCTTACTGGTTCTGACCTGGGTCAATATTCCAGTAGACAGGTACCGGTACTAAAGCCTGACCGTTCTAAGAAAGAAACCTGAAGTAAATAAAAGCCAGTATGCCGGTCCACTCTAGCACTCGTATGACCTAAGAGTGAGACAGACATACTGGTTTTTGTTTACTTCAGGTTTGCTTCTTAGGTAATTATTATTAATTAGAGGATCTTAAATTTAATTTTTGTTGTTATCGTGGATTTATATAAGTCTGGGGTTTAGATTTCAGTTCTTTTAGTCTCTTTTACAACTGCTCTTTCATAGTACATTTATCTGGCTCCTTCCTCATTTCACGCTCTTTCTTCCCTGTCCCATATTCTGGAGAGTTCGCTAATGCACAATGGGCCCCCATACTTACCAAATCCCCCTTCAACATCTTCCTCTTTCAGACGTTTTAACACTGTGGGCTGCACATCTCACTTTTGCCTACTTCACTTTATGTACTTATCTATTCATACGCTGGTTTTCCGAATTTGCCTATTCACTTTTCTAAACCACCGTTTCACAACTTTGTCATCACAAGGCACTAATCTTGTTACACTGCCTCTCCTCCGCTTCCCTCATATATCTGAGAATGGCTTCCACTGCCTCTTGCTCATTCATGGGTTCAGGGAGTCTTTTTATTCCTAAGTTGTATACCTCCCTCGTTGAGCCCATTTGTCCCATCTCCGCAGCAACATTCAACGACTCGGCTACGAGACGTATCCCCAGTATTATTATTACTATTATTATCATCATTATCATTATCATTATTATTATTATTATTATTATTATTATTATTATTATTATTTCCATTATTTTACATAGAACTAAAAATTAATATATCAGGCATTATTCCAAAGTACATTATGTGGCGCTGAAACTTGGACCATAAGTAGACATAGACAACAAACAAACAAATTAATGGTATTAGAAATGAATTTTTGGAGACGTTCAGCAAGAGAATCCAGGAAAGAAAAAAATTCGGAATAATAGACTAAGGGAAATAATACAAGTTGAAAAGAATATTTTGGAAATTGTAGAAGAAAGACGCTTGAGATGGTATGGACATGTACTCAGAATGACAGACGATAGAATACCCAAGAAAATGTTGGATTGGAAAGTAGAAGGAAAAAGAAGAAGAGGGAAGCCCAAAGAATGCTGTATAGATGGGGTGAAAAGGAGTATGGCCAAAAAAGGATTAAGTGAAGAAGATGCTATGGACAGGGAATTATGGAGGCAAAAGATTGTTGTGGGATGAAGGAAAACTATTGTATTGTGGAATTTTCCTTACTAAATTATTATTATTATTATTATTATTATTATTATTATTATTATTCATTTCTACTCAAAGAACCCTATTTTACCACAAGTACGTTAGGGTTTTAGCTATATGAAAGGAGACATTGTAAGAAATGACATTTCAAATGTAAATTTAAGCTAATCCTGTACTAGCAATTCGTGCTCTCTAAATTTAGCTAGATTCATAATGTTGGTATGATTCGTTTTTCTTAGTGAATTCCCATTTGGGATGTATTGCATCTACTCAGACATAAAACTATAACACGAATAATATTCCATTCTGTTGGCAGCATAAAGTATTTTGTTTAAATTACATTTACAAACTTTTGTAAAATGTAGCTATGCTTCTTCTTAACCTTAATTCATAGACACTTGTATACACTGATAGTCTATAAGAAATCCTTTAAAAATGTAAAGGTTTCCCAAATGCATTGGCAACAATATTAATTATGTAAGTATATGATTCAGTCACATGTTGGTTACAGGTTTAAAGCAGCCTTAGGTTAGGAATGAATTACAATCAAGCTGAAAACAATCTGTCAGGAATTACATTAGGCCTATTTCTTGCACATAAGTGAGGAGAGTTAAAACTGAAAAATATTCACATTAAAATAAAATGCAGATATCGGTAGCTGTTCATTTCGATAGAATGCACAATATTATAATATCAATAGGTTGAACCTGCGTTTAATAATATATTTAACAGCTAGATTTTTTTAAATTATATTTAATAACCTGACATCGTTATATAAAGAAATGAATCAATCAAGGTGGGCTAACAATATCAAAGCGATGACAATTTGATACATTATGTTTTGGATAGGGTGGGCCATGCAATATTATTGTAGCACCATACGTTATGCCCATTATAATAAGTATTAATTATTGTATATGTGCTGTCAAGTGGATAAATAATAAAGTTTATGTACCGGCTAGACATAACTTCTGGAAATGAAATCACGCTCTTTAGTAAGTAACTTCAATTATTTCTACAGACAAAAACTGATGCATCTGAGCATGACTTGTTTACCTTAGTTACGGATACTAATGTTTGTGGTGGCTCGGCCGCTGATTGGCTGTCCTCGAGAGTCAATCAAAATGCTCCAGGTCTTCGGATATCGCACTTTATACAGAGTGTTAATGAATAACACCTAAATATTTTACCTGTGTATAGAGAGGACATAGACAAGCAACTTTTATTAGGAGATTTTTGCTCTATGGCGTAAAATGTGTATGCTACAGGGCATTAAAGCAATTACAATTTGTTGCTCATAAGTCAATAATGAAATAAAATAGGGTTAAAATTTTCATTAAATTGATTTCATGCCTTCATAGTGATCGATAAAAGCCTAATTCTTAATCATTCATCATCAGCTATATAATAATTTAGACTAATTTACAGTTTAATCACACGACTGGCTGCCAGTTCTTTTTTTAGTAACTGCAGTATGAATTACGGAGTTCCTTTGTTTTGCATTTTTAAAATGTTAGTAGTCAGAGGCGGTCATGCCCTGAGAGATTTTATGCTGTGACAGGAAAAATTGAATCCTCAGAGCAAAAAATCTACTAATAAAAGTTGCTTGTCTTTGTCCCCTCTATACATAGGTAAAATATTTCGATATTATTCATTAACACCCTGTATAATAGATTAGCTGGTGGTTATGTATTTAGCCACCAAACTTAAAGGTCAATATTTTCTATAATAGGTGTATTTAATGAATATAATCTCTATTGTTATTAGCCATAGCAATAAACGGATAATGGCCACATGAAACGCCACAATCAGATTTTTAAGGCTGATGCAAGTAACCGGAAGGGGAAACTGGACTATGGATGTTTGCCAGTATATAGAACTACATTTGTGCCTGGCGCCAAGTAAGAAATGCGAATATAACAAATAACACTCTTTTATCTAGCCGTTGTACGGTTATATAATAATTTCTGCCCCATTATTTCATCCTTTAGCTACCACTATCGGGCCACAAAAATGTCTAAATATTATATTCTGTAACTATTATCCATCAAAATGACTCACAAAGTTGTAAGTGTAATTTAGAAATGTAGCACATGATTTATTTCTAGCTAGCAGGTGCTCGCGGTTTTGCTCGATTATTGACTCAATTGCTAGATTTTTATTTAAATCGTTTATTTCACATAAAAATAATTAAAACATATACACTGTGATCGTTTTTACATAAATTTCAGAAATTTCATTAATTTTATTCTCAATTAAATTGTTTTACTTAACAAACAAAAATAATTCAACGAAAATACGAATCTTGTGCTGCTATATTGGCATACAGATTCCAAATGAAACGATTAAAACACACCACATAAACAATTAAAATCTTACCCAAAACCTTACCACATAAACCTTACCCAAATCATGCATAAACAATTAAAACGATTGATGAAATAAAAAGTTAAAACCCCGGTTTCGAAGTGCATTTCACCATTAAAGTGCGCCGCCCAGGGGAAAAAACGAGCTCAGATTCTAGTTCCCCAGCCCAAAAACTCCCGCATAGTGAGTTTCGTCCAAATCATTTTTCCCCCCATTTAAGCATGCTGTCTTGATTCCCTTGTGAAAACCTATGTAAAAAAAATCATATCTCTGCGAGCTGTAAACAAATGAATCAAGATAGCAACTGAGCAAGGCCTCTTAAATTAATTTCACGATTGAATACGGTCTTGTTAATAGGTGGCGTTGGATGCGAAAATATCAAAAATAGTATATTGCGATACAAGTGCCGTAAGCGGTGCATACGGATCGAGGAAAGAGTTTGAAAAAACGAGGCGCTTGCGCCGAGTTTTTTCAATTTCCGAGATCCGTTATGCGCTTACGGCACGAGTATTGCATGCTATTTTTTGCACGATGATTATTTATATCAATTTATTTATATCAATTGAGACATTAGCTGAAAATATTATGTTTATACACTATTGAAGATGGATGTTATATTTCAGAAAGTGATTCGCATATGTTGGTCGAATATTTGTACTTTTAAAGTCGCCACAAACTGGGGGGCCTTGATTCCAGTCTTCCATAAAGGCTTGTATTATGATGGTTTCACTTACGGCACTTGTGCTTTTTGTTATTTTTACCGCACGGAGATTTCTTTTGTTTTCATAGCAACCAGATTGCTTGCGGGAATGTCAAGTTACGATTCACGGCAACAATATTCGTAAGTACTACTAATTAGTTACGTCGTGCGAAAACATCTTAATCTAATTGTTTCCTTGGATTTACAGTAGGCCTACATAACTTTTACAAAACAGATCTCAAAAGTCTAGTCTATTGTCACTAAAACAAAGTTACAAAACAATTTCAGAACGCAGAATATGAAGACTAAATAAGAAAGAGTCTAAGACCCATTAAGTACATTAATTTTAATATATACTGTTCTGTATTTTGTAGTCTTGTGTTGTTAGTTCAGAAATACAAAACATGGTCTGGTTTCAATCAATTTACAAAAGTTAACTACTACAAACTTAAAAAAAAATAGCTTTCCTTTTCTAATTCATTTAAATCTTAACGTGGTGCAAGAGGGAGTCGAAGGGGCCCCCTTGAGATTGGGGCTTCCTGTAGTAGCAGGTGCTGCGGGGCCCTTAAACCTGCTCACTACAATACGATGGTGCGAGAAGATACTAGAGAATCATCACCCCTTGCAAGAGTTGCAAGTAGGGTGCACATTTCACCGCTGCTGCCAAGAAACAAGCAGAAGTGTTCTACATTGGTATCAGGTTGCGATTTATGGGGGAGAAGATCGAGACGAGCATCTTCCACGCTCCACTCTCTGCTACAGTCACTTTTATTTGTTCCTTCTCTCCTCGCCAAATTGGTTTAAATCTACCACTCTTCACATCCCTGACACGCTAGATTCTACTATTTTCTCAGTGTGTATTATGCATATGCTTAGAAAATAATTATTTACACTCTATTTTGAAGCGAATTTATCTAGTAAGATGAATATATACACATTAATTAATATTAATATCTATATCTGAAACAATTATTTATCCTAACCTCGTCTTCTTATCACATAATTTTAAAAAATCACTACTAGAAATTAATTTTGTTTTAAAGTTGTCCATGTTTGCTTTTACCATGTAAGCTACATTGTATGTTACCGATAGGGCTTGGATTTTTAGTTGCTAAAAGCTTCAGAAATATTTATTTTTATGTGCTAAAAATGTTTAAAATATTTGCGGAAAATGTCAAAAATAAGTGCTAAAACTTAAAATATGTTTTAGCATCTGAAAGACTAAGTAATACAAATATATGTAGTACTCACCAGAAATCATTCCTGGAAGGGGTCACTAAGTATCGAAGTTTTGAAAAAACAATTAGGCCTACAACATGCTTCCTCAAATTGTCCATCCCGAATGATTGACGACTGACAAGAAGAAGTGACTTGAATTTGGAAAATGACCGCTCCACGTCATAAGAAGTAAGTCTGACATAATTGTAGCATGAAATTGACACACTTACGCGCGTGGAAGAAAATTTCCTAAAAAGGTGCCAGTATTGTGTGGATGCAAGGGGAGAACATTTCCAACATCTCTTGTGATGAGGTACGTGGTTATTTTCATTGTAATTTTAACTGTAAATGTGAGAACCTGAATCATTACAACGACCGCGGCATTATTTGCGTAGATATTTCACCCGATCGCTCGGGAGTTGGAGCTGTGCCAGCCGCGAAGCAGAAACCCGCGTCATTGGCCAACTCTTGCGTGGGACTCACTGTAGAACTTAAAGCGAATAAGAGATGCTGATTTTCCAAGTCACATGGGTTATTGCGTCGATTGCTTTCCTGCTTCTGTAAGCAGGATGTTTATATCTGTGGTGTTAATTATGGCAAAAGCTGATATGTACATATTGTAAGATAGCAAAGCATTATTTGTTGCATATCAAATTCTGCCATAACATTTATCTGCAGAAAATGAAATATCAGTGACTAACAATATCAATAGCACTGCAACTAACATGAAAAGACAGTATCATGTTTTGCGGTACCATTAACAGATTTTAGGCTACAACATAATCTTGACAATACAAATTGCGTGTTTTAATACATTATTATGATTGATAGGAATAAAATAAAAAATTTATGAAGTTGTAAAACAGGATGAAAATAACTATTAAGTTAATATTCATCAACAAAAATGGTTTATTTTATCTTAAAACTTGAGATGTTGGAATTACTAAATAAAATAACTAAGCTTATTTATGTTTATTATAATCCAATACACAAGTGACAGGCGGTTACGTTAAAGGTCACAACTTTGTAACCTTTGTCAGTACTACAGATATATAAAGCACATTCTTAAGCGAAACGTTTCAAATTGTCATTTAATATTTTTATTATCTTAATAATAGATTTTTAATATTTGATATAAAAGAAACGAATTGTGGATTTCACGTGTTTGTTCATCATCTTGATAATATGGGGGAGGTAATAAGAAATATCGGAAGATGAGAGATGTTGCAACTCTTCGCAGAATCTATCGACGTCACACTTCACACTCCTCTGGTTGTTTACAAGATCGCTACTCGACAGGGTTGCAAGACTTTCATTTACTTTTATTTGATTCAGAAATAGAGTTTTCCCGTGAAATCCAGGCAGTTTGAGGGCAGGGCAGGGTAGCAGGGGTTCGGGAGATTTGAACACCCCTCGTGAGTGGGATGGTGGCGGTGCCAGGCGGAGGACTGGGTAGCACGATTGATCCATGTTGCCATGACTACGGGAGGCTGCGTGACGTCAGCAGGGGCTGGAGTGTGGATGTATACTGGGCACCGCATTGCTATCACAGCTACCTTCGCCATAACCTTGTGATAACACACGCGGGTTTCATTTCCAGTCCAAACTGACATTTTGTTTTCTCCACTAGGTGGAAAGAAGATAAATCTTTACAATGGAGCCTAAGGGAAGTCGCGTCATATTTTGTCTGTTCTAGAAAATAGCATTTTTTATACCTACCACATGAACTAATTCTAGAGTGATAGGGAAAAAGCGAACAAGTCAAATGACCAAATTTTCAGGAGAGACAAACAATTTATTTTCACAGCATTGTGACAATATTTAGTTCAGTCCACCAGATATTTTTATACAGTATCTTATAATATGTAAAAATATCTGGGTGGGCTGAACTAAATATTGTAACAATGTTGTGGAAATAAATTGTTTTTGTCTCTCCTGAAACGTTGGCTTTTTTGCTTATTCGCTTTTTCCCTATCACTCTAGAATTTATTTAGATAGGGACCGTACTTTTCGGCAAAAGTATTAAGAGCAAAATTTTGCAGAAGAGTCTTATTAACTATATTTATCTTTAATGATGCTTAAAATAAAATTATTAAGCAAATTAAATTCACGAAATACAGCAAATTTGTAAATAAGCGCGAAATACTCCCCTTCTGGAAGGAATATCCATAAATGTATAGGTCTACGAAAATATTATTTAAAATGGTAATTGTTAATGATTTCAATTCGTTTTTCCGTCCTTTTAGTAGCCTTTTCTCCTTTTATGCTGTCTCTATGAGTGCCAAGATGTTCTATGTATTTGCTATCAATTAAAGCCATGATTGTTATGCGGTATTTACCATCCTTCATAGCCTATTTGATCGAATGTGTTTGAAACTTTTATTAGCATATCCTAATTCTTCTATTTTATTAGCATATCCTATTTTGTCCCTTATTAAAGGTTGTCAATTGGACAAAGTGTAAGAAACAATAGAACTTAAAATGATAATTGAAATAGCCCATCAAAGATATTATTATCAAAAATTTGAAAATCCCTACACAAGGCATATTGTAATTAATTATGTTTATAGTTTATTTAATTTCCAAATAACGTTTTAAAATAATTTAGGTTGTATTTCTCATGGCTATTTTTTTAGTATTTATCCAAATAAAGAAGTAAACTTTTCAATGTAAAATGTAGTAGTTTGTAGAATAACTTATTTCGCGAAATTTCCAGCGAAATAAAAGAAATCTAACACCGAAATCATCTTTTTTATTTCACTCAAAAGAATGGTTCTTATGAATGTCTCCCAGACGAACTTATTCACTGCTCGATTTTACTTGATGGATGCTTAAGTTAATATAGTGTAAGGTTAGTTCTGAAAAGGTTCATAAGAATGTTCACAGATGAACTTATTCACTGCTCGATTTTACTTAATGGACGCTTAAGTTAATATAATGTAAGGTTAGTTCTGAAAAGATTCATGAGAATGTTTCATAGACGAACTTACTCATTGCTTGATTTTACATGATGGATGCTTAAGTTAATATAATATAAGGTTAGTTCTGAAAAGATTAATAAGAATGCTTCACAGACGAAGTTAGGGAGGACATTCAATGGAATTATATCTAAATTCATGTTTCTAAATATGCAGTATTGTTATGTAATGTTACGAGCGATTTTTGTCATCGTACCTGTAAAGTGAAAAATATCACAATAACGTTAGGCCTAGGCCTATATGTATTTAAAAACTTACAAATATCATGGCTGTGTAAAACTGCTTTTTTAAATCCCAAAACGTTATGTTATCTGTTCTTAAACTTTCAATCGCATATGACTTTTTACATGGATCAATTTTTCTTAGACTACTTTCAGGCAACACCGTCTTCAGATAATTCAGGACACTTGAAACAGCTCTTTTGATATGTTCTTTCATTTCATCTAAATCATGTCGAAGTAGAGGCATGAAAAATCTCCAAAGGAAAAAGTCACACGGCGTCATTGTCTGTCTGTAACCTAGGACAGTAGCCTATCCAGTGCAACATTACGGATGACAATGTGTAGGCCTAATATGACTGTAGGCGAAGTTACCTTCTGACATCCTATGCTGTAAGTATAACGTTATGATTTTTAGAAACTATGCTTGCTTTTCTGTATGTTGAAAATGCAGTGACCGATCAAAAGGGGATATGCCATGTTAGTCATTTCACTTGACTTTCCAATTCCTCGAGAAACCACAGCGAACTCTTAAATTTTAATTATATAAACGTACATTTTTCGTCATTCAAAATGTCCCTCGCGGCTCCCAATTTCTTTGGATAGCAATCATAGTCCGTGATGGCATTTAAAAGGTTACATCGCTACAATCAAATATGATGAAAGAAAAAGTCACAGTATCCTAATATTACATGGAAATTACATACCGGTACTTCGTAACGTTTCACCTATGCATGCAAGACAGCAATAATACTGGATACCACAACAGAGACTGTAATGTAAAGCCATTATGTATACCGTAACCCAGCAACGATATAGTCCGAATGTGTTGGCAGTGGAGAAAACTATTTCTAATATTCAAATAGGGTTGCATTTGGCTTACTTACATTGGATAATCAAGTCGTTCTACTATTCCAAAAAAAGATCATTCCAGTTCTAATCCTTTTTAAATCAATGTTAAAATGTGTAAGTTGATTCCAAATTTGGAATGTTAATTTGGATAAATGGGAGTTACTATGATCGGATAAAGTATACGATACAGTTAGCAGAGAAATTTTCTCAACCTTAGCTTTGTGTTTTCCTGGCCAGATGACGATATGTGCCCGGAGTATTCCGAGGTTTGAGAGAGACTGCATGCCTATGGAATTGAGGTGAGAGGACCCAAGTAAAATAAACATTACCTGAAAACGTCTGGAAGATGACGGGGCATGAAGGAGCCTCTCGGATAGTAAGGTTTTTTGCTCTTAGTAACTAAAAAAAGTATCAATGAATTTTTTTAAAAACTCCATGTTTCGTCTTTCAAAATATCCCTTGTGGTTTCCAGTTACTTTGTTTAGCATCCTTGTCATCATTATTCGATATAGTGTGGCCATGAATTTGTAAACAAACAAAAATGTCGGTCACTCTGAAACAGATGACATACCTGGGTATTACACTGGTTTCTTAAACAACCTGCAAAATTGAGAAAATCTGAAGTACAATATTCATGTACTTATAATTATTAATTAATTATAAGTCATTTATATTTCATATATTCAGAAGACCTTTAGGCAGTAAGTTAATTCCAAATTTTGAATGTCAATTTGGATAAATCAGAGCTCGAATGTTGGAAATGAAATCAAGATATTTAAATAAATTTAGAAAAATTATCTATTTTACAACAGCCCTTTTTGTTTTATGTTCACTGTCTCGTACCATAACATATTGAAAACGTAAATGCACTAAAGCAAAATCTTAAACGCCAGCTACATATATTTCAGAGGTGTTGCTGTTATTATTAGCATTACAGTATGTTACAGAAATTATTTAAAAAAACTGAAACTTATACTCGTTGTAGCCTTATTAGAAACTAATTTTGTAAGGCTTTTTTTATCTTTTACAGAGTGTCACAAAGAAATCCAGAACGGAATAAATTGGTGAAGGGCAGCTGATGATGTGTAAAATGAATGCACGCACGTAAAAGGGTGATGACTGATGAAGAAAGAGGTTTACTGCTAAGAGGACAGGACAATAAGCTAAGTTACTTTATTTTATGTAATCTATTGCACAAACTTTACGGTGAGAACGCGGGCAGGTAATGGGATTTTATTCCTTGCCGAAATTTAGGTCAAACTAAAATGTGGGAATACCATCCAAATGTGAAGACGTCGCCGGTTTTTATTGATAGACAAGTGATACTGAATTGAAAATTTCGTACATCTAAATTTCAAAGTATCAACGGAGCTTCATTGCTCAAGGAAGGCGTAAACCTTGCCGTTAAACCGGTTGCGATTAAGATAAAATCATATTACAAAGCAGTATTATATTGTGTTTATCTTTTGACAGAGGTTTGCAAAGAAAGCTGTCTGTAACCTAGGACAGTAGCCTATCCAGTGCAACATTACGGATGACAATGTGTAGGCCTAATATGACTGTAGGCGAAGTTACCTTCTGACATCCTATGCTGTAAGTATAACGTTATGATTTTTAGAAACTATGCTTGCTTTTCTGTATGTTGAAAATGCAGTGACCGAACAAAAGGGGATATGCAATGTTAGTCATTTCACTTGACACTCCAATTCCTCGAGAAACCACAGCGAACTCTTAAATTAAATTATATAAACGTACATTTTTCGTTGTAGCCTTATTAGAAACTAATTTTGGAAGGCTTTTTTTATCTTTTACAGGGTGTCACAAAGAAATCCAGAACGGATGTAACTTTAAGGTCTGTGTAGACCTTCTTGGGGGCTTATAGTAGCTAAACGGTAAGTCGTATCAAAAAATCGATTGCACCAGCAGTCTACAGCAGATCTACAAGTTTGTTCATATGACTTTTGTCGTATCTCCATCGGTTATACCACAGATTGAGTTACGAGTACAATTTTTTTATTGTAAGTAAATTTTGTAAATTCTCCTTACATTATGTAATATTTTACACACATAGGACAGATAGAATCGTAAAATTTGGCAGGAATATTGGGACATAAAAAAAAACCATAAGCGTGCAGAATTTTATGTTTCTACCTGCCCTATAAGCATAGAAAAACTTGCTGGATAGCCGTGAGGTCATTCACATCTATGACAGTCTACTCTTCCACTTATTAACATTGATGTTTATTCACTTCCAGATGAGCTAGAAACTTGAAATTTAGCAAACTTAAAGATTTTAGCCCATAATCAATGAGAAAATTCCAAAAAGTTCAAACCTTTAATATTTTCCTTTTCAAAATAAATTTTGATTTTTTCACTGCGTATTTGTACGGCTTCAGATGATTTGACAAAAATAAAGGAATAGGCCTATTGTTGACATGGAGAATTTGCTGTAAATGTTTCTTGTTAATATTCTGGTTATCTAACATATTCCTTCACATATGCTTATCAGGTTATCCTAACTTTTGACTACTTTTTTCCTATAGGCAATAACTTACATCTCTCATTTCGATGTACCTATTGCAAGAAAACGTGACGTGATACGTAGAAACGATCAATGGATTCGTGTTCAGTGACCCAAAATTAGTTAAGATCAACTATCACAATACTTACCGCAAGAAACAAGTCCCAAAATGCAGTATCAAAAGCTACATATTATACGAAATGTCAAAATAACATTTTTCGCAATTGTCAATTAACCAGATGTGATAGAGAAAACGAAATGCACTTTCGAATTCAGCACAGCGAAACCAAACATACCTATTTTCATTATTACCGCAGAAATGTTTTGTCTTTTTTGCAGGCTAGTGTTTTCTTACAGTTTCTATCAGTTTTCAAAGGTAACAATGTATTGTATAACATCAGAGGAATGGATTTTAACGCTTTTATATTTGAGGTAGTCTGACTCAGAAATGCCATTTGCAGGGGAAGGAAATGAGTCTGCGTATGCGAACTGCAATACTCAAAAGTGAAAAATCATATCAAAAGGACATTATTACATTCCAGTTAAATATCTTCAGTGGTATTAATTCCAACTTGTTTTTCTCAAGATGGCTCCAATAATTTTTACTTATAAATAATATTCTTTACTCGCATTATTTGAAACCATGTCAGGTGTCAACTTAACGCAGGGCCTCCTCCTAGAATATAACAAACACACAGGCCTATGGACAGTAGGCCTATGCAACACACAAAACCTGGTCCTGAACCTAGGAAGAGGTTTTTCACTATTGAGAAATCCCTAATCGAACTGGGAATCGAACTTAAACCACTGCGAAGGAGTGAAGGTAGACGCTTCATTGACTCGAATGTCTGAATATTAAGCAAAATGAATAGGTAGAGTAGGATTACCTCCACAAAGTATCTGGGTTTTTACGTATATACCTTAGGAGCGAGTCTCACCGTTCATAGAGTTCCTGCGTAGGGGAGGTAGCTGCACCCTGATTGGCTATCCCACTCCACGTGTTGTCTGTCGCTGTCTCTGCGGCATTATCCCTCCACTCAACTATTACAGTATTTTCTACCACTGCCAACATGCAGCATGATCTTTACTCTCTGCCCAGCGGTAGCACACTGAACTTACGCGCAGCGAATCCGCGCATCTTGGTAACGAGACGTAACGAGAAGCTCGCTGGCTGGGTTAGTCTTCAAGGCCACAGACTTTGTGGGAGTAATCCAACTCTAAACAAAGTAATGAGGGTATCATATGGTTTTTAATCACATGCAGATATTTGGCAGTTCTGTAATAATTTCTGTAAAATCTTCAATTTACAGTACTTTCCTTAAATACTTAAATCATCGAATTTCCGTGATGTACCACCGCCTCTTGGCACATAAGACGCCGATGTGTCGGATTGCAGCTATCTTGATGACAAGAGGGGTGATATATGACCGGCTAGCGCCAAAGGAAAGCTTTAGCGTATCTAAATCCTTCATTTGATTGTCATCCATAGAAGACAAGGTATTTTAGAGAAGAGATGAAAATCGTACCTGAGCCCTCGTGATTGTTAATGAGAAGATCTCATGGGTTTTCTATTGTGAATTTTAAATGGTTTACGCGAGTAAACGTGGCCATCAGCATATTTCACTTGTTACAAAATTCGAAATCTCCTAAATGTTCCTAATACAACTCCGTTTAGCCTATACGCTTTTAGCTCGAATTTCCAAGTCTAGTAGTTATATATAGGATATTTCATGTGTGATTTATGTTTTAGAATTTTCACTTGAGAGTTCGTTAATTAAAATGTAATTTCAGAGATGGCTTTTAGAACATTTTTCGTCAAATATTTGATAGCAAAGGTAGTATAAGTTATTTCAGGTTTATGCACTTTAGTACCGGTACGCTCTCCATTTCCCCCTGGATAAATTTATGCAGCTTGGAAGTGTTTCAGATGGATCGATCACAGATGTAAACACTGCACCAAAAGGTCAGGGGTCACGCGAATTAGGAAGAGAACTGGGACCAATACTGTACATGGAAATGTTTCCATGTAGACGTACCTTATGGACTAAGCACTAAGGTGATTAAATTAATGGTCCCTGGTTCAAATCACAGTCCTTCAATCATTTTTCTAAGCAAATGACAAGTATGAAATAGCCTACTATCATTTTCTCTATCATCGCAAAAATTAGAGAGAGAAAACAGAGATTCCACTATGGAGCGAGAGATTACGCGAGCACGTCTTTGTTTGTAAGTATTTTTGAGAGAGAGACAGAGAGAGAGAAAGAGAAAGAGAGAGAGAGAGAGAAAGAGAGAAAGAGAGAAAGAGAGAAAGAGAGAAAGAGAGGGAGAGAGACAGAGAGAAAGGAAAAATAGGTAAATGAAAGGAAGAGATAAAAAGAGCGGGAGATAAATAGAGGAAGAGAGAAAAAGAGAGGAAGAGAGAAAAAGAGAGGAAGAGAGAAAAAGAGAAGAAGAGAGAAAGAGAGAGGAGAGATTAAAAAAGAGGGAGAATAGAGCACGCAGAAGGACTGGTATTTGTCTTTATTACCATGGATAAAATAAGCATAAAAATATTCTCTGATTTTAATAAATGTATGTTTCTATAGGAGTTCTGTGCATATAAAACTAAAAACTTGGTCTCATGTATGCTATTTCATTCTATTTAAATTAATACACTTACCAAATGCTCGATTACTGCCCGCAGGAGTTCTAACTGAAATTAATACTTATGTTGATTTAAATTCATTAGCTATTGGGTTGTATTGTATAATTACTGCAGATCGGTTTGCAGTTAAATTATTTACTTACGATAATTATTGCGTGGTACCAACGTTTGTAATAATCAGGAAGGCAAATTTAAAGATAATTAACATTATTATTTAAAAATCGATATCCTATTTATTCTATAAGTTAGAAAATTTAATTAAACGTCATTTTTTGTTTTTAATATCATTTTTATAAAAAGGAATTTCCAAGAAATTTGTTCACAAAATGCGATGAAATGAACAAGCCCATATACAATGAATGTAAGAATAACATTTTTTATAGGTAATATCGAGTATGATTTATTAAGACTATTTCATGAATAAAATTTAACGGATTTTGTAAATAATAATTTTTTCTTACTTTGTTGTCAATATTGTTTCAGCCGTAAGATCACGGCCTACTACATGAATCAACAGACCACGACTAGATTCCATGAATCGATCCGAGTTCCCAATGCTACCAATAGTGCTCATCACATCGTGGTAGTTGCTTAAATCAAAACGCTATAAAAGCACACGAACTGTCTTGCCCCTAATCGAAAATGTGTTTTTAATTAATGGACATTTATATTATTTCAATTTTCAAACAAGTTATGTTGTACAAAATAATGTGTTTTCATTCTACTCATGGCAGCACGTGACATATTAATCACCGCACGTTGATGCCTTACGTGTCCAGTTACGATCTGACGTTTTATCAGATAAAATCGGATCCTTGCGATCTGAGGAAGTATATTATAAGATAAACTATCGTGATTGGTCTATATCCGAGGAACTGCTAAACGTTATTGCTCAGAATCAAACACGTGGTGTAAGAGTGGAGTAGTCAACATAAAATGGCTGGATTGTTATTTTTAGTGATGTACTAATGTTTGCATGCTACTAGTGAAAGGAATTTCGGAAAAATACACACGATTATGATCGATTCTAAAGCACTAACATGCAAGAGATTGAGTTGTAGTGACGTGACCTATTTAATTCTTACGTGTAACAGGATTGGTAATTATTACTAATTAGGGAACAATTTTCTGAAGACCAAGCACATGAAAACATAAGTTCACCTGATAGTCTTATCACTGGCTGTTATCTTACAACGCAGCACAATGCCTTGCACTCTATTGTCAACTCACTAACTCTATCATGCAGATTAATATGCAAGCCTTTATAATATTCCTCGGATATAATATAATAAGAATAGTAGCTTTTATACTCCGATGATTACAGTAACAGAACAGAAGCTCTTAAGTTCTACAGCGTGAACTATGATGCTTGATAGTGAAGAGCTATATACAGAGTGATTGAAAAGTGAGACTTGCTGAGAATTTTGAAATCATACTCTAAATTATGGGGCAAATGGGCTTTGCCTAGGTACCCATTGCCTACTACATAGTAGTGGGCATAAAAGAGGAAGGCGCCACGTATCAAAAGTACGTTGCAGATATTCTCAACTCGATTCCGAACCAGAGCTCAGTCTGTCAACGACCATCTAGACAAGCACGTCGCTCCAGCAGTGCCTCTGAGGATGCTCACCGCAGTTGTGAGCGAAACGTCAGGTCGTAAAAATTTAGGACCACGGCATAACAGCCCGGAAATTGTAAACCATAATAAATTTACTGCTACAAATTACAATATAAAATATTTATAAATGCGAATTCGAAAGCTACCCGAAGAAGCAAAGCTTGTGCTTGGGGCAGTTCAGTTCAAATCAAAAAATAACTAACAGTAAAATAATTATTTACAGTAATACTGTACAAAAAAATTAAAAGGTTGTAAGATTTGTAAGATTATTTCACGAATTCGCTTTGGAATGCAAACTAATCTAACTTTAATGTGAAAACGTTCTTGGCTTTTTAACATCTTGTTGGAATGTTAAAACTGATTTAACTAATTCCCATTACATTGACAAGTTTACTTGAACTTTGGTATCCTTAGAGTAAATTGTGTGGTGAATGGCTGAGTACCTGTGTCACGAGGACACGGTTGAAATGACGAAGCTAATAATGGCTCTTCTTGATAACAAGCATACAAGAATTGAACTCAGAATTTATTAACGAAGCCCGGCATCTGAGTAGAGATGGAACAGATTCCATGCATAAGCAAGTTTTGTGGAAAAGATGATAATGGGAAAGTTGTGGTGTGACACTCAAGTTTCTGAACCATAATCACCATGTAAATTAATCTCCTGAACTTCCTCGACTTTCCAGGGTATCATTACAATTTAATGCATCCCTGAGAAGCTACACCATATCAACACCGATTTTCAACAACAAAAAGATTCTACGAATGATGATGATATTAATAATAATAATAAAACATAGTATTTAGCTCCACTTCTAATAGTCACTGACAGGAGAAATTATTAATAGTGAACTACTTCCGATAATACAGAGCAGTACTTTAAAGTTGTTTATTATTATTATTATTATTATTATTATTATTATTATTATTATTATTATTATTATTATTATTATTATTATAGGATGAAACTAGAGTGCCAAAATTTGAGTTGCCACAGGAAATAGTAGCGAAAAAGTAATTTTTAATAAAATGTTTATGGGATGTGGTTTGTCCAGTTGGCCTATGTGTGGGCGTGGTTTGTAGTGTGTATGTTGCGTGTGATGTATACAGGGTGTTAATGAATAACACCGAAATATTTTACCTGTATGTAATGGGGACATAGACCAACAACTTTTATTAGGAGAGTTTTGCTCTCTGGCGTAAAATGTGTATGCTACAGGGCATTAAAGTCATGATTTGGTGCTCATAAGTCAATAATGAAACGAAATAGGGTTAATTTTTTATTAAATTGACTTCATGCCTTCCTAGTGATCGATAAAAACCTGATTCTTAATCATTGATCCGCAGATATATCATAATTTAGAGTTTTCATAATCTGCAAAATTTACATACTAATCACACGACTGGCCACCACTGCATTAGTATTTTTTTATTCATAACTACTGACTACAGTGTTAACAACGAAGATCCTTTGTTTTACTTTTTTTTTTCTAATGTTAGAAGTCAGTGGCAGCCATGCCCTGGGAGATCTTATGCTGTAACAGGAAAAATTGAATCCATAGAGCAAAACTCTCCTAATATAAGTTGCTTGTCTATGTCCCCTCTATCCACAGGTAAAATATTTCGGTGTTATTCATTAACACTCTGTATAGTGTATTGGGGTGTATGAGGAGTGTTTGTAGAAGTATGCTATATGCGGTGAGTTAGATCCTGGTGAATATGTTTAGGTTGTGCCTGAGAATAATAGATATCTAGCTCAAAAATGAAAATAACACAGAAATTGAATTCTTATAACAACAACAAAAATCCCCTAGTATCTGCCATTAGGAGCATCTTACGCTGTGTACTAGGACCCTACTACTTAGAATGGTTTCGAGATTTTGCTATTTGTTTTATATAATCCTACAGTATAATAATAGCATAATCGATTTTTAAATGGGAGCCCTAAATGGCTCTACAGTGGATATTAGTCCGGCATTATTACAGAAAAAATAATTACATAAAAATTATCTCAGCCTGGTAGTTAGGAGAAAAGCTAAGTGGAGAATATCCACAATCAACCCTGAAATTATTCCTATTATGGCATTATATCATAATAAAATGTACTGATTTTATAGTATATGCGGTGCATACGGATCGAGGAAAGAGTCTGAAAAAACGAGGCGCTTGCGCGGAGTTTTTCAAATTCCTTGATCCGTTATGCGCTTACGGCACGTGTATTGCATGCTATTTTTTGCACAATGATTATTTATATCAACTTAGACATTAGCTGACAATTATTATGTTTATATACTATTGAAGATGGATGTTATATTTCAGAAAGTGATTCGCATATGTTGGTTTTTACGGGGACCGAATATTTGTCCTGTTAAAGTCGCCACAAATTGGGGGGCCTTGGTTCCGGCCTTCCATAAAGGCTTGTATTATGATGGTTTTACTTACGGCACTTGTGCTTTTTGTAATTTTTACCGCACGGAGATTTCTTTTGTCTTCATAGTAACCAGATTGCATGCGGGAATGTCAAGTTACGATCCACGGCAACAAAATTCGTAAGTATCACTAATTAGTTACTTCGTGCAAAAAAATTTTATAAAGTGTGATTTTCGAAATACTTTATACTTAGTTAACATTTCTGTGAAACCTATTTTACAACGAATTCAATTTCAGGGTAGAGTGCACTGCTTCCTATAGGCCTACCTATAAAACCCATGGTACATGCAGGAAAATAAAGTGTTCCAATACAGGAGTAGCTTACAATGTGAAGAAGTCTTGACACGCGAGAACAAGAAGTAACGCATAACAGTGATGGCCTGAGGCTTGTTCTGGTGGATTAAAGACGGCGTTGTGTTTCCCGAGAAGATATTAACACTGTGTTTATTAGAGAAGCAGGAAAATTACAACTAGGTTACTCAGAATGTTGATGAAGTGCCAGACACCTAACGTTAGAGTAAACAAAGCCATCGTTGTTTTCTTTACACGTCTTTCATGACTAAAACTAACAAACATACAAGCTCATCGCTTTGAATTTGTTTTGATAGGAGCCAGAACTGCAATGAAATGGCACATCAGGGCCGATTAAGTTCCGAACAGTTTACTCCCTCACTCAATTTTCCGACCATGGCGGAATAATGCGCACACCAAGAAATAAGTAAATAAAAATAAAATTTTCAACAGGATGTTCTCTAAAATCCTGAATTTCTGTATGTGCAAAACCGATGTTGTTTTGATCACACAAAAACCATTGTAGCCTATTTTGTTGTGTTAAGGACTAATATTATACACTTACGCCAAGAAACATAATAAACTTAGGAATTAGTAGTATTTGAGGATTCCAAAAGCATAATCTTAGTTTACATTTAATATTATGACTCTAACATAATGATTTTTATTACACTCACTTAAATGGAAATTAGTAATACGCGAGAATAAAATTACACTGAAACATTATCATATGTCACACACGCCACGATTATTATTCTTTTTGACAATGAAGTAAATTTTAATTTCAATCTAAAAGGCAAAGGTACAACTAATTATGAAGGGGTTAATTACTTTTTAATGCTTATGTCTGTGTTATTTCCATTTATTGAATTAAATTTATACAGTTTTCTCATGAAAAAAGAAACTAAAACAGCACTGGCCTAGCAAAAGTATTGAAGGACAAAATAGTTAGTTTACCAACCGAGCATAATTCCCTTTATTCTGTAGTCATGATCCTTTTACCTTAAACTCTAAAGAAATTCCTACAATACCTGAATTATTTTACCACGAATATTAATTTTTATTACGTTCCCTTACGTAATTTTCCCGTGGGTGTCGGCATGCTGACCACATGCCCCCCAATCCTGACATCTGCCTACGGGAGATGATGCAGCGGTCGGGTGGTAGGCCAAGTCCCTCCAGGGATGTAGCGCCACGGAGTTTAGTTAGTTACGTAATTTTCAGTCTTATTTATTAGACAAACATTATTAGACAAATATTACACTTGAGATTTTAATTAATTTTGTAATTTAATATTTTATAACACTTTCTGAAAATACTGTTTAATCAATATTATTTAAATAATATTATTGTTAACTTGATGATTTTATTTGTCATTTTCAATGAACATCCTGGAATTTTCGTCTTACACTTATTCGCTCTTGTGGAATAGGCCTAATTATTTGCTGCTGCACATATTCATGAATCTAGATTTCAGGAACCCTGGGGTAATTTACATTATTGCAATATGATATATGTATATAAAATATCTACCTAGGTATAAACAATCCTGAATAATACTTGAAATTGTTTAACATTCGAATCATAGGCGTATCGAGGGGGGGGGTTTGGGGGTTTGAACCCCCCCCCCCCATTGATTAAAAAAAGGAAAATTGTATAATTTTTTTAAGTCTGCCCATAAATTACTTAATACAAGTATAAAGCGTGGGAAGCTTAAAACTCGTTATTTTGCGTCTTAGTTTTTAAAATTTTCCGGGGAATCACCCCCGGAAGCTTAAAACTCGTTGTTTTGCGTCTTAATTTTTAAAATTTTCCGGGGGATCCCCGGAAGCTTAAAACTCGTTGTTTTGCGTATTTATTTTTAAAATTTTCCGGGGGAGGACCCCCGGACCCCCCTCTCTCTCTCTCTCTGGGGGATATTCCTTTATAACCCCCCCATACGGTCGGCCTGGTTACGCCTATGATTCGAATAACACGTCTCGATTTTGAGATCTGGGAGAAATTAGTCCTGCCGAAAAGATCCATTAAATTTAAAAATGAATACATATTGTATCAATATTTTAATGTTACCTGTTCCTTATTATTTTATTCATAGAATTTCTTCAAGCTTTTACTATAATAAATACACTATGACATAGTTCCATAATCTTGCACTCATGAGTTAGACAAGGGCCGGGACACGGGGCACTGGAAATGCGAAATGCTCTACTCCTACATTCGCCCCCTTCCCTTTTCCTTCTACCTGCCACCTCCCAAAATCAATCTGTTTAGCTGCCTCTGGTTGCTGTTGAACGAGAGTAGTGAGGATGAAAGGGAGGATAACTTTGCACCTCCAGTGCCATATCGATGGCTTGGTTCCAGATGTAGCTATCTGCAACATTTTCAATTTTGGGATTTTTGCACAAACAGGCTAACAATAAGATTATCTGTAAGTTCCCATTGTTTCAAACTGATATGATTAAAAATGGAGCCACTAACCTACCAAAGTACCAAAGTACCAAAGTAGTTATGTGAAAAATGTTGATTTGATATTTATTTCTGAACTTTATTTTGCTTGTACTGTTTTTTTTTTTTTTTAATCCATATTTGGAACCAGGCCATCGATATGTCCGGAGCCTGCAGTAGACAACCTAATAACCACGATCAACGGCTTTCGAATGTACTATGAATATTAATGAATATTAGCTCAGTTATCTGAGATAACTGTAGCTGAATAGAGTTCTTATCAACAACAAAAAATTATACGACTTTCACACAAAGTCCTCGACTGAAAATCTCAAACCGATAATATAATCCAAGCGGGATTCACACCCACAACCTATCGAATGCATGTAAGATTCTTTATCGCCTGAGGCATGAAGTGACCTATGCATTCGTATTAACTTTGCAAGATTTCAGACTTCCGATGTACCCGTACAGAATAATCCCACCTTACCACACTATTGCGTGAGCGGTAACAGACATGTGAATAGCGCCTTCAGGTGAGATAACTTTCCGTGCACCCGCGTTGTGCAGGGCAGTCTAATCGCTCAGCTGCAGGCAATGAGCGATGTTATCTAGGAACCGCATTGTCCCTGCCGGCTTTAGTCAGACACAGGCTTTGTGTACGAGAGACAACAATAACAAACCCAAATGACATGATGCTTATCCCACGGAATGGTATTTATTTCTGGACAAGCACGCTAATAATAAATTGACGATATAACAAATGAATTAAAACACGCGACGCTTGCAATCATCCTTCCTGTTTTGTACGTGAAGTATGTTCGATCGCCATACTACTGCCACAGTTCCACAAATTTATTTTCTTTCTTTCTTTATCTTAGTTTTACCTCCCCCTTTTAGGATTTAAGCGACCCAAGCCGCCCGGGCCTTACAGGGCCGTGACCTGTCGGGAGAGCGATTATCTTTGGATCACATACATACTTTTTTTGATCACACAAGGACATGCAGGGCCTCCCAGGATAAATGATCAACCCAATGTCGGGGCCTCCTCCGAGACAACACGAACACATAGGAGGAGATACACACCATTCACACACACACTCACTTCAAACAAGGCGAGGATGGGATGAAGATGATAATGACGGCCAGATGATATCTGGGGACCACAAGGACCTAAATTTACCCGACAATTGTCTCACAGGTGAGGAAAACCCCATAAAAAACTCCACCCAGGTAACTTGTCCCGACCAGGATTCAAACCCGGGCGTGAGAGGAGTGAACGCATCCCCTACGCCACAGCGAGGACCAACAAGTAATGTAATTACAAATATTAGGAATATGTTTATTGATATGAAAATGAACATGATTTTGGGAACGCCTAGGCCTATCCGCAGAAGGCCAAACTTCTCTTCCTTGGTCATGTTTGAAGAATTGTTCAATAATTATTATTATTATTAGTTTCGGAGGGAATAATGGGGCCATTCTTTGTCCTTATATGTTAAAGAAGCGCAAGACTGCTGAGATTCTTAAATTTTATTTTCTCAACAGTTTAAAATAGTACGAAAACATGCACACTTCTAATTGATACTGACTTTTCTTCAATTTCATCTTAACCAAGTATGAACTTTTTAAATATCCATTTTATATTGTACTTCATTTGAAAGTATAAAACAAAACATTTTGGAGACCCTACTATCATGGTCGGATTATTATTACTGCCTGTCTATCTGTCAGTGTAAAAATCACGCTATATGACTGGATGTAAGCCAATGAGAAACAGTATTCAAAATATTTACACTTCTTTGAAAGACGTAAAGTCGTGAGTCTGGTTCTTTTACTTACAGCACTATATTTTAAATGGATAACAAAAGGAATCCACCAAACATTGATTTCTTAAAACAGGGATGAGTTCTTAACATTCTTCTTTTGCTAATATTTTTATTTCGTGGATAAACATTTCTTTGGAAATAAGCCCTTCAATATTAAAAGGTATAATTAAAATCAGTTTTTTTTAAACACAGAAGGAAATCTTATCCCATATTATATAATCTTCTAGTATTGCCACTTTACATGTTCCTGCAGTAACATAAATTCAGCAAGCTACTTTATCTCCTTGGTAATAGAACGAAACGCACTTTTAACGACTCATCAATAGGGATAGGTTGGGAGACCTCAGTGATTTTTAGAAATGCGTTTATTGTAATATGCTAATTCCGAAAGCACTGGCAGCAGTAGAGGAATAACACGAAAGGACAGGGATGGTTCAGAGATGAAATCTTATGAAACAACTTCGGTGCGCTGTGGCATATGATATGTAAAATCTAATAAGGTTTTACTGGTTTTAGTATCAGGCTCTATGTTATAAATTTTAGTTTTAAAATACGTAATTGTTTTTGTTTTAATACTCATGACACTGGCCAGCATAACATATCCAGTAAGTGTTTCGGCTATTCAAAACTCGTAACAGGCCCATATCGGATTTATATTGCACACATTTAGGCCATAGATTTAAACAACGACAAAAAAAAAATTGATAAAATTTGGTAAACTTGTCTAAGCAATCCTCACATACTATAGTATGGTCACATTTATTTGTTCATATTCATTTGGTTTGTTAAAAGTTTTGTTCGGCATTCGAACTATTATAAAATTTATGAACTAGATGTAGAGAAAGTTCTCGTTTATACATTACAGCAATAGAAACAATCCTGAAAGAGTTTACTGTTTATAGGAGTTGAAAAGCTAAAATTGAATCGTACGCCTTGATAATTTTAGAGTTGTTTCTCATTTCAATAGCTAAGCATCCAATTATAGATCCAGAGTCAGAGGTTTCTTCTTTGTGCTGTCTGACTAAAACATTCCTGGAAATCTCTCACTTTATGGATAGGTATTGACAGCGTTGATATTTGCTGGAATTCTCGGAACCCATTTCAAGTTGCGCGTTCTCTGAATGCAGATGTTATCTGTTCATCTCTGCAGGAACTCCACAATGCTAGAACTTCATTGTCGTGGACAACTGTTCCGTCACTACTCATGGTTTACTGGTACCTTATTTCCGAGAAACCTTTCAAGCCCTGAATTTTTTTTTTTAATTTCACATGAACGGATTAAAATAACTCAATACCGATGGAGTTTATTTTTAGAGTTCTGAAAATATAACTTAGTTTTTGACGTGTAAACGTATTTCAAATCGGGTCGTATGGGGCTTGCTTGCTAAAAATGCATGTTACATTACACAGGGCAGTGGTTCCCAACCTTTTTGAGCTGGCGACCCACCTTTCCTTATCGGAATACCTCCACGGTCCATCGGTCCATGGTGGAGTAATAAACCTTATTTGTATCGTATCCCTTCCTTATGTATATATAATTTACCATCAAATATTGCAAAGATATATAAGCTTATATATGCTTTTTTGAAGATGAAGATTGATTATTGATAAACAATTTGTGTTCTGATTTGAAAACGGTTGACAAAATGTAAGCACTTTGTAGCAAAACAGTTATTTATTTAACAATAGATATATGTTTGCAATATATACGAAAGTAGTATCATACTCACTAACTCACTATCTTTTCTGATGGTTTATTCGATGGTTTCTGATAGTTTTAGGATCGAGTCGCGACCCACCTGTAACCCTTCCGCGACCCACCGGTTGGGAACCGCTGACATTGGGCATCACTTGCTAAACTGTATGTAACGTTGCATGTAACGAAAAAGTTGTCGGTCTGTAGGGGCTCACTTGCTAAAAACAGCATGTAACTCACCGCATTTAACATGTAGATCTTTTTTTTACCATTTTGTGCTCGAACCTAAGCTCTCGAGTAAGAGAATTTCGGAAAATGTAAAGTAATCTCAAGTAAAAATACTGGATAATTACACTTAAGTTAATGTGCGAATTAATTATGCTCCCTTCTCTTCGAGATTCCCTTTTCCCTTCCCTCTTCTTATTCTCTTACTCGAATTCTCTGGTTCGAGTATTACTTCACAATTAATTTTTAGTTTCCACGTATTTTCTAATACTCTTGATCTGGTTGTTAGGTTCAAGTAAGTATTAATGTGTTTGTTGGTTAAGCAACTGCCTCAAAAAGAAAAGCCCCGCATTCAGAACACACCGTGGCCACCATGAGAGAAAAGCTCCGCGTTCAGAACACACCGTGGCCACCCTGAGAGAAAAGCTCCGCGTTCAGAACACACCGTGGCCACCATGAGAGAAAAGCATTCAGAACACACCGTGACCATCATGAGAGAAAAGCTCCGCGTTCAGAACACACCGTGGCCACCATGAGAGAAAAGCCTCGCGTTCAGAACAAAGCGTGGCCATCATGAGAGAAAAGCTCCGCGTTCAGAACACACCGTGACCATCATGAGAGAAAAGATCCGCGTTCAGAACACACCTTGGCCACCATGAGAGAAAAGCTCCGCGTTCAGAACACACCGTGGCCACCATGAGAGAATACCATGTGCATGCAGTGCCACTCTCTGGAGGTGTACGTCTGTTCCGCGAAAGATAAACCCAGACTTTTAATATCGGGCTATTCTTCACTCTGAAAAACCAGTCGCCCTCCTTTGCGGCTATTGTAGTAACTTCAAAGTCTGTTGAAATAGTAAGAAATACGTCTTCTAGTTTTGAACTAGTAACAATATATTATTTCTCGGAAGCTGTAAGAGGTAGATTATATTTTACTAACAGGTTTACGGTCTTATCCCGCCGAAGATATTTGTAATAAATTCGGATTTGTTCTGGGCAGGAATCGATCTTGTAGGCTTCAAGCGATCTCACTACAGATGACTGCATATCCAAAACCAAACCAAAACTAAAATTTACTCATATAAATTTCTAGCAGCAAAAATCTTTTTGACCCTAAACTTTATGACAAAGATGCATTATCGCAGCCAAGGGCTAGGATTGTAATAAAAATGACTAAATATGCACATACTGTATATTATATGGACTAAAAATTGTCAAAACATGGAATGAAATATGGACTAATGTTTTTTAAATGGTGCAAAATACTCGTAATGTAAAGAATACCTTTGTTTAATAGTTAAAATTTATCGGGAATCTTTCTAGCTATACATTATTGTCCCAATATTGACTTAGCCTTCGCTGTATTTTATCAACGTTGCACAGTTAAAAATGAGAACAATAAAGATGATTTATCGCTTAAACATGAAATCCACAGAACGGAATAGAATACATGCCACACAACAATTTAAAGGAGAGTCGCAAAACAAAAGTTTGTCCTTCTTACACATATAATTGGGATTTTTTTTTTAGTTGTTGCTATAACTATATTTTACTGAGAATTGCCTATTTTGAATTTGTGGGTTAAATTTTCACGTTTTTATATTTGGAAAATAAATGCTGAAGGCTAAAGAAATTCAATCTTTTAGCATAATATGCTACAGTACCTAGAATGTAATGAATGCCTGCAGTTGCTTTTAATTACAGGTGTTAGTTGAGTGAGCAATCAGAGAATGTGATTTATTCTTTAAGAGCATATATGTCAGCTTTATGACATGTAATTTCCAATGGAACACTACAGTATTATTCTAAATATGTTTTCAAGGAGACTTTATTTTTTCTCTGTAATTAGTCATATTAATGTTTGAGCAATAATTCTGATTAAGGTTGATAATTAAGAAATATCATGAACATCACGAAATGGCATTTTAAATATATTTTTAAATCTTTACCATATCCTCACGCTATGAGAATCACTGCAGTTATTGTTTCTATTTTCGTTCTTCACCTCTGAATAGTTAAGTTAATAATGATTTTACTATTAATTTACTCGTTTTCAAACCAAAAGTTATTAAAATTGTTGGAAATTAGTACAGTATAGTATTAGTATAGAGAGGATACTAATAAGGCTTATTTAAAAAGTTTATTTTTTATTTTTCTAGAGGGTAGTTTCATTTCCAACCCTTTGTCGCATAACGACCAATTTATTTTTATTATTATTATTATTATTATTATTTATTTATACTGGCGCAGTTAAGGCCATAAGGCCTTTTCTTCCACTGCACCAGTAAAACTATACATATCGTAAATAATACGTAGCCTACTACAAACAATACAAGAATTGATAAGTTATAAATTAAAACTAAACATGTTACAGACAATAAAATTACAAGGATTTAATTACAAGTTTGATAAACTAAACTAATATAAAATTAATGACTAATAAAATGGATATTCAACTTATTTCTAAATTGTGGTACATTTCGACAATCTCTGATATGACAAGGCAACGAATTCCAAAAGCGAGGAATTGATACACTAAAAGATGACGAATAGAATGATGTTGTATGTCGGGGAATAAGCAGTAGATTTTGGTTATGCGTTCGTGAGGTCGAAAGGAGATTAAAACGAGAGTGTAAGTAAGAAGGAGAGGAAGATAATAATATGTTATAAAGAAAGATAAGAGAATGGATCATTCTTCGTTGTTTGAGGCGCATCCATGACAAGGTGTGAAAAGATGGCGTCACGTGGTCAAATCGTCTGATATTACAGATAAATCTAACACAAGCGTTATGAGCACGCTGAAGTCTGTCAGTAAGGCTGGTGTTTAAGTTGGTCAACAGAATATCGCAGTAATCGAAATGAGGCATCACTAGCGCTTGGACTAGACGTTTCTTTAGTTCACTAGGGAGGAAGTCGTTCACAGTTTTTAGAGAATGGAGTAATGAATATACCTTTTTACAGACCTGTGATACTTGAGTGTTCCAATTTAGATCTGAATCCATAAAGACGCCAAGATTTTTTACCGATAGGCTATAGTTTATAGGAGAGCCATTAATTTGCACGCGCGGTATGGTATTAATATTTACTCTACTTATCAAACGCTGATGTCCCATTACAATTGCTTGCGATTTTCCTGTGTTTAAGGTAAGTCCAAAATTGTCTGCCCATTTGCAAACTGAAGCCAAGTCTTAATTGAGTTTCGTCAGTGCGTCGTTGATAAAGTCAGTAGTGGAATGAATGTATAGCTGTAAATCATCAGCATACAGGTGATATCTACAATGCTTTATTGTTTTGGTTACATCATTAATATATATGCTAAAATGTAAGGGTCCTAGGATTGAGCCCTGGGGGACATCAGCCCTCCCGAAACGCCAAGAAGAAAAACGATCACCTACTAAAACACATTGTTGGCGTTCGCGAAGGTAGGAGTCGAACCAGGATATGACACTTCCAGAACAGTTCAATCTTTTAAGCTTACATATTAGAATATCAATGTCTACAGTGTCGAAAGCCTTACTGAAATCTAGTAATGTTAGTATGGTTAATTTACGTTGGTCAGTAGCTTCACGTATGTCTTCATTGATTTTTAACAGAGCCGATGTCGTGCTATGGCCAGTCCTAAATCCTGATTGATAGTCATCAAGTATATGATGTTCACGTAAATAGTCAGAAAATTGTCTGTGTACAATGCGTTCCAATGCTTTTGATCGTTTAAGGATCGTTCAAGAAATAATTTAAGAAACTTTGAAGAAAGACGCAAATCATTATCATAGGCTACACATTTTGCTTTCGCCTAAACCTCAGGATGTACTTTTATCAATCACAAGATCATGGATTTTCCAATCCATGCATTCCATTTATGCATGATCGCCATCATGAAAAAAACTGTACCGTAATCATAGGAAATAATACAAGTTAACCAGACTGGTACTCAATTATTAGTAGAATAAATCAGGAATGAGTTACAGTCGCAGAGACGACCGAATTACCCATGGTGGGGCTCGCGGACCCGTTTCTGCATGGTAACTTTACACCACCCTCCTCCTCATAATCAACCATCCTTCAGTCATACAAATTTAAATAAATTATTTATCATCATATACCAGTCATTATTCATGAAAAGGATTCTTATTAGGAAAATACTTTTTTGGTTTGTGTATTGCTGTAATCTATGTGTGAATCCACAAACCACGGCTACCATAGTTTTATTCTATATTTAATAATTTTACTGAATAGTGAGCCTTGAATATACTTGCAAGTCAAGAAAGCGAGTTTTGATTACTTAACTGTGAACGAACTTCCACGGGTAGCCAATTAGCCAATTAGTAGGTCTATAAGGGCATTAACAGAAAAAAGTGTTGGCGTGACTATCAATAAGATGACACTTATTTTTTGCCATCGATCAGTCTAGGGCAGGCCTGTCCAACCCGCGGCCCTCGGGCCGCATGCGGCCCGCTCTCAGAGTTTTGTGGCCCGAGGACAAATAACAAAGAAATTAGAAGATATGGTTGGAAAATGCAGCTACTTTTCACTATGCTTGGATGACAATGTCAACCAGACTGACACCAGTCAACTCTTGATTTTCAACAATGAATTTTAAACACAAGAAGATATTCTTCAATTATGTTCTTTACGTGGATAACCAAGGGTGAAGATATATTTAAAGCAGTAAATGAAACAGTGGAAAGGACTGTTAGGATGAATTAGGAAAGCTGGAATAAGTTTCCTCATGTTCCATTGCATAATTCACCAAGAGGCGTTGTGTGGGAAATCAGTGAAACAAAGCGATGCAATGAATATAGTGGTTACAGTTTCCAACAAGATACGTGGTGGCACTAAGACACAACTTCACTGCAGATTCCGGGAATTTTTGGATGAGAGATCTATCACTCCACGCAAATGTACGCTGGCTGAGTGCAAGTAGTGAAAATCGGGTTGAAGATCCAGACTTTCTAAGGCAGCTTGTTTTCATGACCTGACACAATACACAATACAATCATTCCATACTTGAATGAGTTGAACCAGAGACTTCAGGGCAAAAATCAAAGTGTTTGAGGGTTAGAGGTCATGTTAATGGTTTTAAAATTTCTGAAATCAACCTCATCAAGAAATGATTTAACACACTTTCCATGTTGTCAAGAGCTGTCAGAAGAAATTGAAGATGGTAATTTTTTTTGAGTTTTGTGAAAATATTGAAGTTATCGTATTATTCAAGAATTCAATGAAAGATTTTCTGTCTTTGAAAATATTAAAGGTAAACTGCTACTTTTTAATGACCCTTTGAATATGGATATTGAGAATCAGCCATCCATGTATCAACTGGAGCTCTTCGATCTTCAGGCTGATCCTTTTCTTCAAACCAGGTCTGAGAGAGGGCTCAACTTTTTCAGAGGGCAGGTTTCCTCAACTTAGAGATTTTGGTTTGCAGCTTTCCTCAATGTTTGGAAGCACTTTATGGGAGAGTGCTTTCTCCAACACGAAATTCATTTAAAATAAATATAGGAACTGTCTCACTGATGATTCCTTGTTACACCTACTAAGACTGGCAGTTACTAACATAGAAGAGGACTTCCATACTTTAGTGAAGCAGTCTGAAAATTCTCAGTGCTCACATTAAGTTCTAATTTCGGCCTACTGGTAATGAATCTTATTTGGTATGCTGTACTTTACTGTTATATTTATGTGAGTGAAGCTTTTACTGTTTGGCCCTCAGCATCAATTATCGAAATATTTTGGCCCCCAGTACTTATGAAGTTGGACAGGCCTGGTCTAGGGGTTGGGAACCGATGCAGGATAATACCATATGTTAGCGCTGCTCCCCCGCTCCCCAACTCCTGCGGGTACCTAATTTTATCAGGTTCACAGGAATTGGCAGTTTCCAGTCTTTTGCGTCTGCATATCCGCTTAGGTGTTGAAGCCAGGGGTAAACAGAAAAGTCGCAAATACACATACTTATACACATTCCTCTAATATATACCGTACAGTTAACAGTCGTTGCCGAAACTGAATTAACCTGGGAGATGGGGTTAATTACTTATAATTTAATATGCTTTCATTTTTTCCTGGGGGTACACCGTGGCTTAGTGGTTAAGGCACTGCGCTTCAAACCGGGAGGTCGCGGGTTCGATTCCCGACGAGGTCGGTGAGATTTTTCCATCGATCTAATTTATCTGGTGGCACTATGGCCCTGGGGTCGACTCAGTCTCTAACAGAAGAGTATTACTGGGGGTAAAAAGGAGCTGGTGCGTATAGCTGACAACCTTACAAGCTTCCTGTACCAATGTTTCAATCAGGAAGCCTCAACCTTCCGGAAACACTATGGGTCTTTTCATTTCTTCCTAGTTGTGGGAATAGGTTGCAACATTTTGTAAACAATGGTCAAAGGGTATCTGTAAAAATAGAATGTCTATAGACTTTCGTGAGCACTCATAGAGTAGGTTTACATACACACGGAACAACAGTGACTTTTGTGTGTCACCTAAATAAGGCGTTCTTTAGACCTAAGTTATAGTTGTAAGTATATACTGGTATGATTGTGCACTATCGCAGTTTACATACTCAGTTCAGGATAGAACATGTGAAAATGTTAAGGTTTGTAATTTTGATCAACTATTCCTTCGCTTGATAGCTCTTCTTTATTTCACAAATAAGCTTTTTATCTGGATGAATAACATGTCAGAATTTGTTTTACATCGGATAATCACAATGTTCTGTTTCGATAACAAGCATGGTTTCTGTTATCGCTGAGCAGTTAGTTATATCTTTTATTGATCAGTCACAATACAGCTTGCAAGCAAATCAACTAATTTTCACCAAAAAAGCTTTGGAACTTACTTAAATAAGAAACTAAATCTATGTGTAGGCCTACTGAAACATCACGGATGAAGTTAATTCTGCTCTTCATATATTTTGACAACATGCAGAACAGAATATGAGGCTCGTAGGGGTCATATCGATATTTGTTTCATTGAATCGATGTCGCTCAGATCAAGATTTCGATCATTTACAGTTTCTACGGAACACACAAAGTATGCGTTCTGCCATTGTACATGCTTTATTAAGTACCAGTATGGTAGTTTATGAGATTGTGTGTGGGGACGGGAAAATGTCTGTCCGTTTGTGCGTCCATCCGTGAGTCTGTACGCTCGATAACTCAAATACACTTTATCGGATGTGAGTATTTTTCTTATTCGTTCCTGTGCAGCAATATACCTAATCTAATTCCTGACAGATTTCAGATTGACTTTTTATTCATTCATAACATATAAGGCTGCTTTAAACTTGAAACAAACATGTCAGCGAATCGTAGGCCTATCGCATCATTAATATTATTGCCAGCGCATTTGGTTTTTGGAGTTTAACTCTGAGATCTATTACAAAAATAACTTCTTTTCTGCATGGGCCTATCATAATGCAAAAATCACTGATTTAAAAAAAAAAAAGCATTCTGGCACTTTGTTATATTAGTTTACCTGATTTTATTCAATAAGGTTTTATTTGTAAAATATACTTTTAGAATGCAATTCGTGCATTCATTTTTTTCAGATAATCTCTCTTACGCGTACGTGCTCGAGAAATTAACGAGGAGATTGAAACTCACACGTGGTAATATATATTGGCTAATAATAACGCAGTCTGTAATTCATCAGCACTGTGTACACAGCGATGTACAAAGAAGATTACTCGAACTTAATGGAATTAGGTTTTGACGTTAAGGGATTTGCAAAATGTCATATGATCTCTCGTCGCTTCTATTTTCGAACGAACTTCTTCTTGGTTTTCATCTCATTTATCAACCGGGCTGACAGTGCAGAATCTTCTGCAGAATTGATTATGCTCCATTCTGCGTTGTGTATTCAGTTAACACACTAATACGATTTCCTTGATTGCACGGGTTTGTGCTTCCTAATAAACTGAACTAAATTTGAACTGTTGGCGTGACCTTTGAATACACTAACAGAAAAGGTAACAATGTTAGAAATTTGTTCAGATAATGATTATGTTACCTAAGTAATAAGCTACCAAAATACAGGCAGAAGAACGAATTATAGAAATATCTAATTTCCGAGTTATATATTTTTATGCTCACTTATTATAAACAAGAAATTTCATATCATGCACCCATAAATATACGAGGGCCGTCCACAAAGTAAGTTTCGCTGGAGCCGTTTACAGAAATAAAATACAATTTCATGAAAATGTTAATTGCAACAAATACAGAAAGTAATCAACTATATTTCAACAAATTCGCCACCGGATTTGAGACATTTTTCATTCCGTGAGACTAACGATTGAATACCTGTGTCGGAGAAGTCTGCCACCTGGGATTTGAACCACTGTGTGACAACCATCTCCGCCTGTCTGTCATTTTATGTCATTTCTTGAGGTGTAGGAAAAGATGGAAATCACTGGGAGCGAGGTCCGGGCTGTAAGGTGAATGTTTAAACATTTCCCAGTCGAACTTCTGCAGGAGACTTGCTGGGAGGTGTTTAAAAATCCACCCTACAGCCCGGATCTCGCTCTCAGTGATTTCCATATTTTCTTACACCTCAAGAAATGACAGAGAATGACAAAGAGGCGGACATGATAGCCACACAATGGTTCAAATCCCAGGCGGCAGACTTCTCCGACACAGGTATTCAAACGTTGGTCCCACGGAACGAAAAATGTATCAATTCCGGTGGCGAATATGTTGAAAAATAGCTGAACACTTGCTGTATCTGTTCCAATTAACATTTCCATGAACTCGTAGAACTAAAAAAAGCCTAAATTTCAATACATTTTACATCGAAACAGGTCCAATTTTTTTAAATGCAAAATAAATTTTTAACGCAATATCTGAAGATATAATCGCTACAAATTGATTATGATTTCTATGGTAGCAGCACTATAAAAAAGTTTAATAAAGTAATGCCTACAGGCAACCAACTCATATTTCCTCACAGAGATCCAGTACACAATAATACACTAACTCATAAGAATAAAAAAATTAAAATTGCATAAGGTCTGATAAACCGTAAATGTAGTGAAATTAATAAAATGATAATTTATAATCTGAATAGAATCCTTGAAAAGCGATGAAACTTCACGCTTTTCTTTTTGAACCTTACTATTTGAACATTTGTATTTCTCAGTATAAGAATATGTGGAATTTCAAACAATCGCAAGTAGGCTATCTCTCATCATAATTTTAGCGTTTTATTTTTGCCAATTTCGTTTTATCGCACCTACGTGCAATTGTTTTTATGTAAATTCATAAGGACAGAACACTGAAACATCTTCTTACATTTAGCTTGTTTAATCAAAAACAATAATTGAACACAGCGATTAGATGTAATTATATAAGCTGCAAATGAATAAATGAAGATATGTAACTCCATTATCGAACAAAGTAATCGAATAACTTTGACAATGCAACACCAGTCTAAGAGGTAACCCCGTTATTGAAAAAAAAAATTAATTATGAAACAAATTGCCATTAATAAACGAAAATAAATAGGGCGTTTCGACTTAATTAAAAATTTAACTTCAAGCTGTTGCCAAAATAACTGATGTCGTGTACATGTGTACATGTTTCACAAACCAAACATTTTAAGAGGTCAGGTAGCCAACTCATATTTCTCACTTGGTTGAGCATCAATACGGCCTATATTTCTCAAATTGCGCGTAGGAGTATATTATTTCAATATATGTCAACATATGTTAATTCAATACGTTGCATTATGCGTTACAAAGACATCGCTAATATCTGAGTATTCCTTCCATTCGGTAGGAATCGACATATCGACATAGACGACCAAAATTCTGAGACTGGCGAAATATTGCATCTCATTTGATTTATTATTTGGTTCCCGTAACAAAAATCATATTTCATAGTATTCATTGCCACTGGCGGCACGAAGAAGAATATTCGTACTTAGCATTTTGGAAATAATAGGAACTTATCAATGGAATTTGAATTTCCCTCTCAACTCTGGATGGATTTGGTACCCTTCTCTGATCTAACGTTTCTAGTAGCAAGGAGCCTAATATAAGCTACTTTGTACTTGGTTCTTGTTGGATGCGGCCTTGAAACCTTTCAATCAGTTGAAATTCCTCGAAAGTTTTTAGTTGTTTTAATAGTGTGTTACAAATTAATCGGTTATAAGGGAAGATACATCAGTTGTCACTATAGAATAAAAAATTGCTTACAAGAGCTAAAAAAAAGTCAAACATATTAGATAATATGCTGAGGATTTCTGTTTATATATATACTAGGGATGGGTCGATACCAGATTTTCTCGATACTCGATACTCGATACCGATACATGATTTGTTCCTCGATACTCGATACTTCGATACTCGATACCTTCAGCATTTCCAGTTTCAATAAATAGGTACATTAAAAATTAAAATTTGAGAGAACTGTGTGATACCAACTAAATTAATTAAGTCTGCATATTTAATGAGACAAAATTTAATATCATCAGTAGCCCATAATTATTTTTAAACTCTACATTAAAACTAAAATTAGTTTTTTAAACAGCCCACTTACAAGTTTTTGTTAAAAGAAATACTAGCATTCTCACTTAATTGCAGAATTGCAGAATTACAAAAGTATCGAAAAAGTATCCAGCGAGTTTTCTGAAGTATCGTTCGATGCCGATACCATGAAAGTATCGAGAGTATCGAGGTATCGAAAGTATCGAGGACCCATCCCTAATATATACATATATATAAGTAACTAACTCCGTGGCGCTAACATCCCCCACCCGACCGCTGCGTCATCTACCATAGGCAGACGGAAGGATTGGGGGGCATGTGGTCAGCATGCCGACACCCACGGCCGTTAATGGTGGTTTCCATGACCGGAGCCGCTACTTCTCTATCAAGTAGCTCCTCAATTTGAATCACGAGGCTGAGTGCACCCCTACCAGACCTCCCTACCTCAGAAAAAATCCGAGGAGGTACCGGGGATCGAACCCGGGCCGACGGATCTATAGTCAGCGAATATTGTGAGTGTTTAATTCAGACCCTCAATTGATGTGTGGTAGTTGAGCAGAAAGACAACACTTCACCAACCTGACATTAAAGTTTATTCTTTTACCTTTTTGTGTAATTTTATTTCAAATTGATGTATGTCATTATAATCTATCTATAATCAACCTATACTTACTACACCAAATGCGCCCTGAGACGTATGTTTGCTCGCTTACTCCTCCGAGAGCCTTCGGTCAAGAGATCTGAAATTTTCACCAGACGTCCCCCCATGACCTTGGGAGTGTCTACTTCAAATTTCATCCTGAGATCGCAGTCGATTCGGTCAAAATCTAATTTGTAATTTTAATTAGTTTATTTTTGTGATTTGACATTCTGTACAGTCATGGTATGGAGTACATACAACGTATCCTTGCGGTGATGGTACAGACAACAATCCAAAGCACTCTAACGGCGTTGTTGCTAAATTGTAGCGTTATGAGTGCATCGATCATTCCTGTTTCGGAATCTCAGAAGTGTTGTGTTATAATTCACACGTAGTGCGTTTATTTACGTGAAGAGCTCGGCGTTGAGTCATTTTTTTCACTCAATGGTAAAATTCGTTTAATGATAAAATTATTGTTTTCGCTTAATTATCTAGATAACGAACGAAGGAGGAAGAGTAGTTTTTCCGAAGGAACTTGTAACACTATAACACATGATATACAGAGTGTTAATGAATAACGCCGAAATATGTTACCTGTGTATAGAGGGGATATAGGCAAGCAACTTTTATTAGGAGATTTTTGCTCTAGGACGTACAATGTGTATGCTAAAGGGCATTAAAGAGATTAAAATTTGGTGCTCATAAGTCAATAATTAAGCAAAATAGGGTTAAAATTTTCATTAAATTGACTTCATGCCTTCTTGGTGATTGATAAAAACCTGATTCTTAATCAACAGCTATATCATAATTTAGAGTTTTCAAAATCTGCAAAATTTACAGACTAATCACATGACTGGCCACCACTGCATTAGATCTTTTTTCATAACTACAGTATTAACAACGAAGTTCCTTTGTTTTACATTTTTTTAATGTTAGAAGTCAGTGGCGGCCATGCCTTGGGAGATTTTATGGTGTAACAAAGAAAATGAATCCTCAGAGCAAAAGTATAGTAATAAAAGTTGCTTGTCTATGTCCCCTCTATACACAGGTAAAATATTTCGGTGTTATTCATTAACACCCTGTATATAAACAATGAGGACTAAAACTTTGGTTAGGCTACTGCTTCCGACTTGAATATGTTTTACTTATGTTAGTCTATATCAAGCATGGGAAATTCGGGAACAATACAAGAATTTTTATGCTGTTTTCATCATGCCACCAGCATTACCAGCTGCATTTTTCCATGAGAAGAAAAGGGCTAAACGAGAAAGTTTTAAGCGTTCCTAGTATATACTATTTGAGAAACCTGCTTTGATCAATTAGATAGGAATTAAACTAAGTAAATTGAGGTTAATGTTTTAATTATATTTTACTAATGGTTATCATCTTGCCGGGAAATTCTGAGAACTGATTGTGAGATCTATAAAACACATTAGCGGTGGTGGGTAAACAAGAAGACGGGTTAAGTGCCTGCGTCGCGTCAAGGCGAGCGGATGCGGAACGTGAGAGACAAACCACAAAGCACATCCTTGTCGGCACCAAAAGATTGATTGCGCTATTCAAATAGCATAACATATCTGCTACCTATAAATCAAATCTTAAGGATTCGCTCGTCTAACCTTACTTCGAAGATGATCATGATGTTCCCATTTCAGAATGCATTTTTGCTATCTATGGGATGTTTTAATTTTCGTGTCAGTCTGAATGATACAGCTGTAAGTTACGATTAACGGTGGTCCATATCCATGTAGAATAATGGTATCATATGCTAATTTTTTTCGAAATCGATCTGATATTAATGCATTTTATCAGCTTCAAGATTATGGCAATTCATGATAGTGAATTTCTCAAAATTTCTAGATACATATATCTATCTATATATGTATATATGTGTATATATACATGGGTTCTTCACTCCAGGACCACTAATGTAAACAATATATATATATATATATATATATATATATATATATATATATATATATATATATATATATAATCCGTTGCTGTCATAGAGAATAACGGTATCATATGCTAACTTTTTTTCGAAATCGATCTGACATTAATGCATTTTATCAACTTCAAGATTATGGCAATTCATGATAGTGAATTTCTCAAAATTTATATATATATATATATATATATATATATATATATAGATTACATTAGTGGTACTGAAGTGAAGAACCTGTGCAATCAACAGCAGTAAACCACAGTGAAAAGTGTACTGTGTATCGACAGAATTGCACGTATTTTGATAGATCAGCCATTTTGCATCCTTCGAGATATTTATTGTGAGCGAAAAGAAGCCAAGAAATGTTGACCCAGAAACAGTTTATTGCCATCTTTCCTTGTAAAAACGCCACCTCTATATTGTTCTTTACGTCGGTTGCCATCTACTTGAGAAAATCCCCATATGGCAATAAACTGGAAGTGGAAGACAAAGGGGTCGATATATAAAAGATTCCCAACTACAATGTCGTTATAATAGAAGGAAATCGAGATTTCAGAATAATTCTGTAACGAGTAAGCGTTTACATCGTTTAATACAAAACAGACGACAGAAAACCATCGTTATGCTGGGCTAACAGAATGGTTGTTACTTGTTACATATTAAATTTATTCAAATCAAATTAAATTATAAAACAGATGAGCCCCCAGAAGAGTCTAGCTCATGTTCAGGGGCTGCAATTACCATGCCTAATAAATAAGATTGAACAGATACATTTAAAAATATACATAAAATAATATACATTTTCAGAAAACAGTTTAACAGAAATAATAATAATAATAATAATAATAATAATAATAATAATAATAATAATAATAATAATAATATGGAAAAATTGTAAATTTTAATTCTAAATTCCAATTGAGTAACAAGAACAGCAGGAATAAAACTTAAACGGGATTATTAGTAGATTATGTAAGTTATAAATGAAACAGGATAAACATTTACTAGGTGCGCTCTTCTAATTCAGCAGTTTTCTTAATATATTCCCGAATTGTGCAATCTTAGTAAAATTGGTTCTTAAGGTTCTTTGATTAGAATACTTATTTTTGCTGTTTCTTTTTAGAATTCAATACACATCACATAGAAATCATAATGTATGTATTAAGTTATAATTATTTAGAATCATTTTTCACTTATTGTAAAAAGAAAAAAAGTCAAAAGACAAACATGTTTTAAATGTTTCAAAACAATTGAAAGTCAAATTTTAAAAAGTAGCCTACCTTAAATAAAAATGAAAACAGAAATTTATCGGTTCCTTAAAATGCCAAGGAGCCGGGTCTCTGTAGTAATTATTATTATTATTATTATTATCATTGCTATTTTATTACTATTATCATTATCAGTATTATTATTATTATTATTATTATCATCATATTACTGAAAATATTTTAAAGCTGTCTTCCGTATTCGAAAGCAAAATGTCATATTGACATATTTTTCACATTTTTATTCCAAGTATTTATGATAGCAAAACTTAAAATTACGAGTCTCTGAGAACGCCCTTTGTTAATTATGTTTCTACATGCAAATCCGCAATAAAACATTATGGAACGAATATCTTAATTACCATCGTTGGCAAGTTGAATACAACTCTTTTTGTATTTAGAATCATCAAACAAACGGGGACGACTACCCTTTGCAATCAGCTGTTCTCGTAGTTCCTGCTTTCTGCGACGGATGGCAGCTCATGGCGTCGGTCAAATCAAATATTCATCTTGGCCGTTTTCTTGAAACCAGCGGATTTTGACAACACAAAATGAGTTAAAATTAGTACAATATTAAAATTAACACGAACAGAATTGATTTTTTTTTAATATAGGCTGTTTATGGTGCTTTATTACCAGGATTCAAAGTGGACCTACATGGTACACTGACGGATCCAAAACTAAAGAAGGCACTGGGGCAGGACTGTATGGTTGTGGTAAAGAGCTTTCATACAGCCTTGGCTTGCATGCTACTGTGTTTCAAGCAGAAGTTTATGCCATCATGGCAAATGCATGGGAAAGTATTAGCAAGGGCTACATGCATACACACATTACTATACTTTCTGACAGCCAAGCAGCCTTAAAGGCTCTTGAGGCAAAGGAAATAAGGTCTAAACTAGTCCTCGAGTGCAGGGAGTCCCTAATGACACTGGCTGAACACAATGCAGTTAAACTGATGTGGGTGCCAGGACATAGGGGATTCCATGGCAATGAGAGGGCTGACGATTTGGCCAAAAAGGGGGCAGCTCTGCCCTTTATGGGACCTGAGCCCTGCCTGGGACTGCCCTATGGTTCTATCCGAGGAGCGGTTCGGGAGTGGGCTAACAGGAAACACAACAAACATTGGGTAGCTGTGACAGGTCACAGACACTCTAAGATGACTACCAAAGAAGTCATCAAAGGCAGGACCAGAGAACTGCTTAAGATGGATAGATTCCTACTCAGCTGGGTTGTGGGATTTATGACTGGACACTGTCGGCTGCTGGGACACCTTCATAAGGTTGGCATAGCAGACGACTCGATGTGCAGGAGATGTCGAAAAGATGAAGAATCTGCTCTTCATCTTCTGTGTGATTGTGAAATACTTGCGGCCATTAGGGCCAAGCATTTCAACTACTGGTTCATGCCAGCGGATGAACTGTCTAAGGTCTCAATTAAGAAGCTGGCACTCTTTATCAAAGAGTCTGGTCTTCTAAGGGACTAAAGCTAGGGGCGCACAATAGATCAGCAATGGTCGCGGTGCATAGGGCAAAATGCCCACCCTTTCTCAAAATTAAAAAAAATTTAAAAAATGATGCTTTATTATTATTATTATTATTATTATTATTAACCATTTTTTACATTACTTACTTAAATTACATTATTATTATTATTATTATTATTATTATTACACATTTAGTACATGTAAAAACAAATAAAACCAAACATGCCCCTATATGAGCAAAGCTCGTGTTTAGGGGGTATAGTAGATTAATATAAACCTAATCATATATCTATGCACAGTATACTACAAACGAAAAATTATAAATGTTTTCAGTTGACACTCTCAAGATTTCAAGAGCGTTCCGTCTTCCATAATAATCCATACCACACCAATGGTATAATGAAAATCAGTTTTGAAATGAATATCATTATAATACCGTTACGTCACACGAAATAAGCGTGGTGTTATGGTAGAAGAAAAACATAAAAAGCTCACAGCTATCCTCATTTCCGCTGTACACTGTGTACCGTAATAATTTTAACTCCTGATGACGCAAAACAAACACGTGGGATTTGTCAAGTACCAGAGCATGTCTTTGTTTCGTTGTTGCATGAAAGAATAGCACTAACACAGATCACGGGGTGGCACACGTAAATGTCACAGCCTGATCTCGAGTTACGACGCTTCAGGGCATCATTCGAAGTAAATCCAGCATTCAGCTGTTGAGACTTTTGTATCGTCTACCAGCCTGCCTCTGTTACAGGTAGTCCCGCCATTTTGTGCATCAAATGAAGTTAATTTTAACACGGCGTGTTGCTACGTTACCTTTGTCATTGTGAGTATAGGGAATCAATAAACAATATAAAGACTCCCTGAATTCATTAATCAACAGAACAAGGTCCAACTCTCACCTGAGGTTAAGTACAGGAAGACCTTACAATAGAAGACGTTTTAAAGATTTTATTTATAAAAGTAAAGGTTAACGACATTTTGAATCTCATCCAATTTTACGGAAATAAACAAACAAACCTTTCAAAATTAACTCAATTCGAAACTATTCTAGATTTAGACATACTATACAAAAGTCATATCGATATTAGAGTAATACATTATAATATGGTGTCCATATAACGTTCATATAAAAACGGCATTTTAAAAAATGAAAAACCTGGGACAACAAAGAGGAAAAAAGAACAAAAAATCATCCACAAAATTTAGTGAATATTTAAAATTTAACATTGTCTCGTGCACACAAATTAACCCAAATGACTTAAATGACTTCTTAAATTTATTCTGCAGACCTACAGCAGTTGAAAGATTAACGACTTCAAGGAACATTCAAGCTAAATTGGAAGAAAATCGAAGAATGTGTTTGGTCGTCTGCGTAACACATAAATTTACAATCAGACGAAATGCCTGTAAACCTTTTAGAGTTAAGCCAAAAATGAACTGAAACAAAGTTGTATAATGTTTTACACTCGAGAGTAGAAGTAGTCTTCAAATTGTTCAGCATGAACAGTTTGGCTAGAATCGTTGAAAGAACCTGAACATTAGAAGAAACGGAACCACTGAAACTGCCACCATCTTGAAATGTAATAAAAAAATTAAATCCTTATATATATATATATATATATATATATATATATATATATATATATATATATATATATATATATATAGCCTATATATCGATTTTAATTACTTCAAAAAACATTTGTGCAAAATTGGAAGAAAATCGAAGACGCAACGTTTGGTCATAACTGAGTAACACACAAAATTTATAGACGAATTGCCGAACGGTCAAATAAATCAGAACTTCGCTTTCCACAGTCAATAACAAGATATCAAATAATTAAAACAAGTTAGGGGGGGAAAAACTTGAATCTGACATGGTACTGTTATACACCATTCACAGTCACCACATGCTATTTTATGTTATGATTTGAAGCGTTGAGAGTTATTGTTTTAAATCATGAAAGCAAAGGATTCACACATGGATTCGTGGGATCTTATAATGTACACTCAGTAAACATGTTTAAAAAATATTGCTACAATAGACTGGCAAGTGTTACGTCACCCCGCAGGTTTACAGTTATTTCCACGGTCATTGTTTTGAACCGTTCCAATTGCTTCCTCCATTATACACGCAACAAGCTTTAATCAAAATCGATACCTCAGTACAAAAGTGTTACAACTCAAAAAACTTCGATTTTGAGTTATGACCACTACTAAATGAGGAACTATTTGTTCTATGCACTGTTAGAGTGTTACACCTTAAAATTGAACCCTTAATTTTTTAATTGGGATGATTCAGTTTGACACTGACAATATCTTGAGTAGCTGCTCCATGCAACACTGTATCATTTTAAGTTGTAACACTTTACGCTCTGTATGATGTTAAATGGAACTGTTATATTTTGAGTTGCAACAGTTTTGCAACATTATTCAATGAGAATCTCGGTTGTGAGGTGTTAGTAAGACTGTAATATTTTATTTCAATATGCTTTATTTCTGCATTGTCAGAGTTTTTGTATATACAGTATTATGTGAGTGTTATGGCGATTATATAAGCAATCTATTGTGAATCATAATACAGTAATGTCCAAAAGGTCTAAACGTATTGTAGAGTTATGTCTTATGAAAGAAGAAGAAGACACACCCTTAATCTCAGCTGAAAGTAGATTAGTAAGTACATTGTTTTGTATTTTATACTTGCAATATTTAATGTAATAATATTTTGCTGATACTTTGATAAAACTGTAAGGTGTTCTCTTTGCGTTGTAGTCTGCTTCAAGTATCTCTAAAGAAAATGAAAATATACTGGAAATACTGATGCCTCAGTCAAAAATCCCAATTGGGATTATTCTTCCACATCTGATGATAATGGACATGGACAACACAATCAATACACAACCCTGCTACCTATAATTCCATTTGATGAGGAAAAGGAAGTACCCGTTTAAGTAATTTAATCTATTATTTCTATTTTATTGAAGTAATGGTACGAGTTTACAACACTTGTGTTAGTAGTCGTTATGTGAGCACAACATGGGACAAAATTACTAATGAAGGGACAATAGTTGAAGACAGACGAGGGAAACACAAGAAGAACCATAAAATACCTCAGCATAATATGACAGATGACATTATAGCTCTCATAGATTCTTTCCCCAGGGTAGAATCACATTACTGTAGATCTAGGTTTAAGAAAGAGTGCTTAGAAGGTGATCTAAATATAACTAAACTGTACCAAATGTGCAAAGGGAAATGCATAGCTGAAGGAAAGTCTGCTGCAAAGCTTCACTTCTTCTTTCTCGGCTCTACAGCCCTTGACGTGCTTTGGCCTCCTTCACAATCTTCTTCCATGCATCTCTTTCCTGAGCCTGTCTTTTCCAATTCTTTACACCCATCTTTTTATTCACATATTTTCAATTTTAATTTTAATTTTTTCTTTCCAAAAAAAGATCAATGCAATTTTTGTTCAAATTACAAACTAAGAACTTCTGAAGAAAGAAGCGAGATTCAAGATAAGTACAAAAGACACAATCATATTAGAAAAAGAAAAATGTACAGAAGAGAAAACTTCAGATATTGAGGCATGTAAAAGAAGTGATGGAAAAAGTGGTGTTTTTGCATTTGACTTACAAGCAGTTCTTCCAACACCATGCAGTAAAGTGTCTGTTTTGTATTATAAACGGAAGCTCTCCTGTTATAATTTCACAGTCTTCGACTTAGTGAGCACTGAAGTCACATTTTTCTTCTGGCACGAAGGGATAGCTAAACGGGGAGCCAATGAAATTGCCTATTTCCTTCTAAAATTTTTAGAAGAAGTGAGAGATGCTGGAGTTGCCAATAATTGCATCAGTCAGAATAAAAACAGACATCTAACATCCCTCTTTTCTATATGCAGTCAGATTGATAGAAGGCATCAACACTATGATTGTGAAATATTTTGTCATTGGGCATTCACACAACGAAAATGACTCCGTGCATGCTACAATTTCCATAGAAAAAGAGAGTATTGAAAGCAAACAGAAAAACAGATACACCAATTGCACATCCTCACCATTGGATTACGCTTATCAGAATGGCAAAGAAAAATGGAAAGTCATATTCTGTCATTGAGATGGACACCAAAGACATACACAACTTCAAAGCACTGTCAGAATGTACGGGGCGAAACTACAAAAAATATGAGGAAGGGCAGACTGTAGTTTGGATGAACTTAAAAGTTCTCCATTTTCTAAAAATTAACCATTCACATTTTTGTAAAAAAAACAGTTATACTGCATAGGAAGAATTCAAGGCACTTCATATAAGAATTAGATAGCCGATTCTCTCTCTTGTACCAGCATATTTTGAATTTCCACAAATCGACGCCAACAAGAAAGTAGATTTATTGTGCCTTTGCCATGACTACGTCATTCCTAGTGTATACTGGGACTTCTACAATAATATGAAGTGTTCGTCTGAAGCAAGATAGCACGACAGTTGTTCCTCTGGCGATGAATGATGTCTGAATGATATTAAGTCAAGAAAGTATCTATTGAAGTTAAAATTTAGCAAATGCAATGTCGTTCTAGACATTTTATTATTTATATAAATTTAACTTATTTAAGAATATATTAATAATAACTTACAAGCATTGTAGAATACTCGAGCAACAAGTAAAACAGAGAACTTCACACGTTATACATTCTTATTTATTTCTTTCAATTCCTATCACTTCCCATAGAATAAATGGAGAAAGACTAAAAATATGATTAGTTAAATAGTTATAAGTCAGAATAAGAAAGCTTCTACTTGACATTAAAGTGTTACAACTCTGAAAAAACTGTCACAACTAGAAGTTTTTTTGCCTTTGATTCAGTGGAACACTGTTACAACTCAGAAATTTGTTATTTTTTTCTAACCAATCAAGTTCTGGATTTTATGTCTTAGCGTTATTGAAAGAGGCCTATGAGATGAAATAAATCCCAAAATAACAAGTTCATAGCAGCTCCTTGTGACCAAGGAGAAGATGTTAAAGAAACAAGGATTTTGTTTTTTCTCTCTCCTGAAAATTTACTGATTTTGAGTTGTAACAGTCTAATTCTGAGGTATCGCAATGTTAACATGAGAAACATAAATAGATTCTTCTAGGTTCGTTAGTGAGCACAGTAACTGTGTTGCAGAACATTCCACTGGCTCCTATAATACACAATCCACGCCCTAGTAATCATCATAGTAAAAATCTTAGATTTACATAAGATTGCATTTTAAGATTTATGGATGGGGATATTTGTTCTTAGGAACCGAACCTGAAACCTTTTGTTTGATGAGCAGAAACAAGCTACACCGATGCATTATCAAAGACCGTTGAAATGCCTCTTTGGACTAAACAGTTCTAATGTAGCACCATCTCAAACAAGCTAAAGAAGTTAGCTTGAAAAGGAAACAATTTACCGACCATGTATCCCTCGCCTTAGTGAGTTATAATATTCCTAGAAAAGTATGGGAGGTGAAGGGTATTCTTTTCAGAGCTCATGAAAGCTGTTTCAAATATACGAGTGATTATTTGGAATGTGTTGGCCTTTTATGAAAGAAAAGGGGATATCTCTCTAGTCGTACGCATTTTAAAGTACTCGATGTGTATTTTTGTTCGGTCATAATATAATACGCTTATTACATGTGATATCCATTACGATAAAGATTTTTATTATAATATAGGTGTGGTATCAATACAATAGAGCACGGAACGATTTTGGAACCTTGAGAGCAGCAAATGAAACTGTGTAATAAACAACCTGTAAATTAAATTAAATTAAATTAAATAAATTCTGCTTGTGTCAATTTTAATATTATATGGTTACTAAATTGAGTTCATTTCGTTTTGTAAAAATCCTTTAGTTTCAAATCGACTTGACCGTAAGCCAGCAGCTGCCATCTACCGCAGGAGACAAGAACTTGCTAACAGCTTATTGCCGCGGCCCACTCGATTTTTTATATACAAAAAAGATAACACTTAATCATTTAATTATGGTCGAATAAAAACAGTCGTATGCAACTTCGTTAGGTCTATATGGATAATTAAGATACCCATATGAAAATTATGAAATTAGCTTAGCTCGTTTCATAAACACACTCGTATCATAATGTCACAGGCTCGTTGCATAATGCACTATTACATAATCATTTGTATTGGCAATATTGATTTTTCTTGTGTTGTTTCATTGGTTGAAATCTTGATTTTCCTAATTTAGACATGCTTAGTTTAATAAATCATGCGTAAACGACATTAATGAATTTCTCTTCTTTCGTATTGTGGATCTCTATGGTAACCAGAAGTGTCAGGCAGATGTCATCTTTCTTTCGTGAAAACAGCACCTCTCAGCATACTTTAATAACTCACCATTGCAAGTGTTTATTTCAACGCCTAAACTCTAATTAGACGTAGGTTTTAATTTTCTGTAAAGAGAAGTAAATAAAATGTTTGTGTTAAACTAAACAATGTATTAATTATGTAGAGCACATCATGGATTATGTCACGAGTGAATTTCATTCAAACGCTAGTTTCTCTTAAGAGTTTAAACTACAGGTGGTATTTAATAAGACCATTTCTAAAACAAAATTAAAATCAATAAAGCAAGAAACACAATATAGAACGTTTGGAGAGTCGGATTTATGTATTTATTTATTTACCGTAACTGAAAATAGTACAGAGATTGGATCACGGGGGGGAGGGGGTGAAAGTAAGGTTGACAAAATAGCAACAGCCCATAGTTACTGCCTGACCAGTTGGAACGCTCTAATAGCTTTTCTTTCCGAGTTTTGACAGATGCTGTTCACTTCTTATAATAACAATTCGTGTTTTGTGGATCGGACGTTGTGTTTTTTTTTCTACTTAAGATGGTTTCATAATATAAGTTCTTAATACTGCTTGAATTACGAACACAATATTTTCCAAATAATTCTAATCAAAAGTTTTTTCCTCTTTTATGAAATATGTACATTTCGTTTTGTGTTTAAGTAGGACTCGATGTTTTAGCTGCAAAGAAATTGATAAACTGACCAGATACTAAAGACGTAATAAATTACTGTTCAGTGATAATCAAGGTTGGTGATGTTATTGAAAACGAGCTCCTGACTGACTGAGTGTAAACAAATATTTGTACGTTATTAATTCTAATCAAAGGAGGATCGTTTGAATTAAACAGTCTTCGTGCGAAATCTGAATTACGAACCGGAGGAAGAAGCAACGTCGGTTGTCGCGTGTGGAGATTTATTACCCCACTCCCAACATCTTGAAGAGCACTGAACACATCGATGACAATAAATTACTTAGACCTCACAATGGATGGTGCTTGTTTTCGATCGGGTCTGTTTAGATTGCAGGGCTTTCAGATTATCAAAAAAATCACTACTGAAGTGCAGGAATTCACTTGAAATATGAAGACTGCTCAGAGGGAGTGTGATGCGACTGTATTATTATTAGGGCCCGGAATTTTTTACGAAAAATCATAGTTTTAATAATGCACTTTACAGAGACAACAGTCTGGTTAACGAATGCATATAACTATATTGAAAATATAATTAATATACGTAGGAATAAAGATGCACCTCAATCATTCATTCATGTTTTCGACGGAGCTCTCCATAACAAAAGTAAATTCAGCACAACAGCATCAATGCACAATATCATATTAATATCGAACTGTCATTTGGTAAGTTAAGGTAATGTATCTGTAAATTACAGAAAGAAATATTACTAAATCCTGCTTTCAGTACCGTATGTTATAGGCCTAGATTCTCTTAATGTATTTCGCTTTGAAATTTTAAATTTTCCCCAAATGGCATCAAATGAAAGAAAATCCTCTAACCCTTTCAGAGCAAGCCTATATTTATTTATTAATATAAGCATTCGTCGAGTAAAATCAGTTGGCTATAGGTTCAAAATCAATGGTTGTGATGATTTGTTCATTTTTTCATTATTTGCAAAAACATATTTCAGATCAACTATCAATGTACCCGCTTAAGTATTATGTAAACTTATAACTGCATTCCGAACTTTTCCTGTCTAGAATAATTGGTAAGGTCGATTTCTCCCACAACAACCTCCTGGCTATAGTCGAACCACAAGAGTTCAGTGGCTTTTAGGTGAAACCAATACGCCATGCATATCTCTCATTCTATTGGGTATTATAGTTGGAATCTGGATGTAGGGTAATGTCTATGGACGTAAATACTAGACCCACTACCAATCTGATTTCCCTAGTGAAAACAACTAACAGCATCGTCCAAACCGAAGCGCCTCAAATCGAAACTGACGTTATGTATTTTCAATACCAGTTTGTGGATTTCAGCAATAACAATATCTGGTCCATGTCAATAACAAAGAATTGTTTACATACTATTTAACCGGTAAGCATAACCAACTTTTCCCAGGATATTATTTTATTGAAGGTCACCATTATCATCGACAACATAATATAATCATCGTCGTTAGCACAATTAGAAAAATACTAGTATCACCGAGAATGTAACCATTTAAAATAAATATTGAGAGTGTATTTGCTACCTAATTCATGTACAATATGTTGTCACGATGCCAAGGCATTATTATTGTTATTATTATTGTTATTATTATTATTATTATTATTATTATTATTATTGTTTATTCATTCCACTGCTTTTACAGGTATTAAAACGATGTCATCGGCTTTTAGCAAGATGACACCGTTAAATTTAAACAGAAATGTTTAGTATACTGCGGACAATGGATGTAGTACTCAAGATGACAGCTTTTTGCATACAATCCCTCACGTACTCTGTGATCTTCAAGTCTTTCAGTCTCTTCATTAGGGTCTTCGGTACAAGTCCTGTTGAGGAGATGATTAAAGGCAGCACAATGACTTTTTCTTGCCTCCAGAGTTGTCGAACCTCTTCAGCCAGGGGTAAATATTTAGTTACTTTTTCATTTTCACACTGCTCTAAATTGTGAGTATTTGGTATGCCAATGTCTATGAGATATGTGGTCCGGTTGATTTTATCTATCAACACTATGTCTGGTCTATTGTGAGTTATTGATCTGTCAGTAAGTATGGATCTGTCCCAATATAATATATGTGAGTCGTTTTCCAGAAATGTTTAGTATACTGCGGACTATGGATGTAGTACTCAAGATGACCACTTTTTGCATACAATCCCTCACGTACTCTGTGATCTTCAAGTCTTTCAGTCTCTTCGTTAGGGTCTTCCGTACAAGTCCTGTTGTTGTTATTGTTATTATTATTATTATTATTATGATTATGATTATTATTATTATTATTATTATTATTATTATTATTATTATTATTATTATTATTATTATTATTAGGTTCGCTTTAGCTCTACCGCCTGAGTGTAGTCGAAAGTAATTTAAAGTATACTCAGGTTTTCTTCTAGAAACGCCAATAATAATAGGTGATTTGATAACAGCTGATCCACTGTGTGTACTGTATACGAAAAAGTAAACACTTTCTTATAAATATAGATTACTAAGTTATGTAATGCAGAAATATAAATGATAACGTAAATTTATAATTAGACTAATGTTAGTTAAAATATTTATGAACCGCGTAATAATATGTATTGTAAACATACCTATACTCGGCGCGCAAATGTTTTAGACAGTGGCATGGGTAGGTGTTTCTAAAAATCGTCCTAAATGGAGTTACATGATTAGGCCTATGACCTAGCTGAGGATTTTTCCCTGTTCGAAAATGGTAAGAAAAAAACGTCCAACAGAGAAAAGAGGTATAAACATTCGTGAACGATTTGTTTACTAATTGTAGCTTTAAACTTATGCATAATCTTAAAATTGATAATTTATCCAACACAACAACAGTGGAACATTTAGTTTAAAAGTTGTAGTTGAATAAACAAATGTCTTCTTGTGGAACAGTTCCCAATTTTAAAAATCGCTCCAACTTAGCACACTCTTATGAAATAAGTCACTTATATTGCTATTCTGCCCTAACTATATATAGGTTATAGGAACAGGATTCATGAAGCTATCAAGAACAAACCGTTAATCTAATAATTAGCTTAACGGTTATATATACCGTATATAATTAGATTAACGGTTTGTTCTTGATAGCTTCATGAATCCTGTTCGTATAACCTATCTTGTTATAATTTTCTTCTGTTTACTTATGCAATTTGTAAACGAAAGGAAAAAAACTATGTAAATTCACTTGACTGTTCAGCCGCGTCATCATTCACTCTTAAAGTTCGAAGAAGCGTATAATTCAATTAAATGAATTACGAAATAATCTATTTAAAATATAATAGGGCGTAGAGGCGTGGTATGAAACTGAATAATAATACCATAATAATCAAATGCCTCACTAACAGTACCACAAATAGCAACAACTTCTTAAATAACACTTAATAGCTAGGTAAAAGAATAATATCCAGTAAATAGTTAAATCTATATAGGTCTATGTATTTCGCATAGTTGGCAGCCATTATTAGTTGCCAAAAACGAACTACAGCTTAAATAATTACATTATGTATTATGTTGACTTTCGTTATCAAAAAAGCTAGTTATAGAAATATATTGTATACGAATTTTTAAATATGGTACTATTAACTAATTTAACTGCCAATATAACTTTATATTATAAAATTCTAACATTTGATGTGAACATTTTTAGTTCACTCTTACGTAAGATAAAATCTCACACCCGTAGGAAATTAATCTGTAAAATCTGATAAACAAAATTAAGTTAGGATAACTCTAGAAAATACTGATAAAACTAATTTTAAAACTTCACTTCTCCCCTTATAAATTTAGCCAAAAAGTAGTCACTTCTCCCCTTATAGATTTGGCCAAAAATTATTATTTAGTTAACTAGCAGTTTTCCAAAATAACTTTGACTTAAAATAAAAGCAATAGAGTTAGACGAATTGGCCTGAATTCTCCATTCACCGGCTGGAAAAGGGCGTATGCTTTCAAGGCGCAAGGACTGCCAACCAATAAACATGTGGAGACATGGAAATGAATTGCTTTTAATTTTTTTTGCAAGTATTCCTCCGATTAACTTTCAATCATTTCAATATTCCAGACGTCAGAAAATATAAAAGCTGTTAAAAATCACTCATGCAACATAAAAACAGAAACACACACTGCAGATGAACTGCTTTTCGTAACACTGATTGCACTGCATAAACCGAATTATGCAGAAAGTTTGGATTTCTATATTATACCGGTGCTTAATAGTTCTATTTTTATATACCAAAGCATGGACATGCTAGGAAAGTTAATGTTTGATAACTTTTAGAAATTTATTAATTTATTAATAATTGACAAATCGGGCTGGAAAATAATATATTGCTCTATCATAACAATCGAAACCACGTTAATAAATACCACATCTTATGTGGTTAAAAGTGCACTCAGCTCTCATGAATTTAAGATCAGTTCACTGATATACGAGTTTCTGTCCTAAGTTTACGCGACAGGCTGAAGGCAAACCAAGTTATGCATGTAAGCACAGAAGCACTTAGATCGGTGATAAAGACAATTCCTTACATATCTAAATCGCTTTCTAGGATGAAGTAAACTAATTTTGAGTGTCACGAGTTGAACTCTTAATCAAATCTTAACAAAATAATTATACCCACATTGTAGGAAAAAATATTAGACAATTATGTGACATAATAATGTGATTTTATAGATCTACATCAATTTTCTGGTTGCGAGCATGAAATCTTAAGAAAAGACGGTCACTTCTGAAGTTCACTTTTCACAACTGAAACACAATGGATTATATAAATAAATGTTTCTAAATGCTCACACCCTTACAGTGAATGTTCCCCCTCAAAAAGAGATTCGGAATTGATTTACTGGAACACGACCGAAATAAAAAGGGAGAAAAATCATGATCTACAGGATATTATTATTTCTAAAGTTAGCAGGAAATTTGTGAAAAATAAGACGTGGAACTAGAAGTGCCGGGTTCGAATCCAGCGCTTACCTGAGCACGGTTAGGAGCGCCCCATGTAGTCGTCAGTCCGTAGTGTGGTGTTACTCGCTATTGATCATCATCTGGTACTGTTGGTGCTGTAGCAGCTGTACGCGCAGGCCCGGGCGGCACGCTGCGTTACCACGGAGACAAGAGATGAAACAGTCTGCTACACTGCCTAATCACTTAAGCTCACCTGTATCAAAATATATGTACATTATCATACATCAATCAGATGTCCTGCAACGGTGGCAAGAGTTAGGAGGAAAACTACATATCCGCAAGCTACAACACATACATGCCCAAGCAAACTGACTTGCTTTGTAATTTTAACATTCATAAAATGTCATGCAGCATCTAGAAAAGTCTGGTACAAAACTATAGCACCAAACGACACTATAAAAGAGTTTCGTAACTGCCTATTCCGCTTGTAAAATATCATATCAATATTAATTAATTTAATTTTCCCAATAAGAGCATATTAATATTTATTTATTACTAAAATATCATATTACAGGTAAAAACAAAAATCAACACAAAATATTATTTCTAATTTAGTATTAAAAATGAAGGTATACCCCTAGATGAGCAAAGCTCGTGTTTAGGGGTATAATAGACCAATATAAATCCAATTTACATCAATACACAGTATACTCCAACGAAAATTATAAATACATGCGTACAATGTATGTAAAACAACTTTTTATCATTAACCAGTCGTTTATATAGAATTACAACAACAAAAACAGAATAAAAAAATTATAGAAATAAATTGGATTGAAGCATTGAAAAACAAAACAAAATTAAAGTTGTGCAATTAATATTATATAATTTTTTTTTCCTCTTAAAATGTTTGAGGTTGTAATTTATATATTCTGGGTGCTCAGATATTAAAATCTTGATAAAATATCTGACCTTAAGCCCTTACCTCGATGAAGAACGAAACTTACCAGCTTCTTAAACGTGAGACTTAAAAATTGCAACAACATTGTTTTCACGTGTTTTTATTTGCGTTATATTTTATTAACTTATTTATGAATGCTGAAATGTGATCTGATCCCAGATAAGCAAAGTTAAGGGATAAGGTTGTATAGTTTATCAAGATTTCATGCCAAATCATCTCAATGTTAAACTTTCAATGATATCAATAGGCATGGAGTTTAGAATACTTTAACATTGCACAGAAGAGAACGCAGGTAACGCTGTAAACTGGTTATTCTTTTCAACGCTCATATATTGCCTGTTTTACCATATGCTTCTCCTATACGGGCTTATGCCATTTCTTCACCTTAAAACCATTACAGTGACTCAAAACAAGGATTTTAGACTTCAGTTAAATTTGCATTTTACCAACAAGACTCCGCTACAGCGCATACTACAGATCTTTCATAAGATTAAATTTGCATTTTTCCAACAAGACTCCACTCGTTAGATTTAATTGAAGTGTTTGAAGATAGGGTATTTAGTAAGGAGTTATGGCCAGCAAGATCTCCAAGTCTCATACAGTACAATTGAAGAACTGAAAGAGAACATAAGAAGAGAAATTGCAGACGTATCACAAGAAGAATTAATGCGAGTGAATGCAAACTTTCTTAAAAGATGTCAGAAATGCGTTGTTGTGGACGAAGATCATTTTCAACATCTTCTATAACAAAGGTAGGTGATTATTCTAACTGTAGGCCTAATTCAGAATTCCCTGCGCTTGAATTGAGGGGTTATGAACATGAGCCTTTACCGGTCGACAACTTGCTTTCAGGCCGCCGTATGTTCTCGGCACATCGCAAAAATAATATCTGTATAATAAATGTACTGCAGTATGGCCGAAGGAAAAAATTATTTATTTATTTTGCTGTTTTCTTGAAAGCGGTTCAAAAGATTTCTTTTAATCTTCTACACAAACTGATGCCCGAGTGCACCATTCTCCGGTTTTCTCAGCTGTTTCGAAACCGGGGTAAAAGTGATATCGGGGTATTCTAAGGAAACCTGTGCACCATTGCTACTTTACCGTGGTTTCCAAACGCACGAATATATCGCGGTTACTCTGCTACGAAGCCATTCCCATGGAGAAATGTAGTGTTGGTTTGTCTTGGTTCCTTCCATGGCCGCTAGTTTCGCTCTCTCTCTGCACGTCTTCCAGTCACGGTGGCTCGTCTATAGGCCAAATTTCATTTATTTGTTGCCTTATTGTTCAATAATAAATGTTCATAAGGATAAAATGGAATAGAGTAAACCGGGGTAATTTGAATAGCGGGGGAATACGGATAATGCTAAGATGTTGGCACTCCTGAGATCAAACGCGCAATGCCGTGTTGACGATTATTACACAGTGAGAAGAATGTATTGTTGTGAACTCTCTCTGAAAAAATCAGATTGCTGAGACTGAATTGGACGTCTGTGAATACATTTTTCTGGAGGAAGGTATGTAGCAAAACCCCTATCTATTGGCTGCTTATAATATTTCACTTCAGTTACCTAAGCTTTCATAGATCGTGGGATAATGCAGTAGACTCGCTTTAACCTGTAATTGATTGAAGGACATTATAGAAGTCGTTACCCCGACTTTTGGCGCATTCTACTAACGGAGCATCGTACCACGACGAAATTTTGATTTGTTGGCATTCGGGGTAATTTGAATAATCTGTCGCGGGGTAAATTGGATAGTGTTTTGCTGGAATTTTAAATTACACTTTTTATATTATCGGTTTCATATATTACTTACATATTTATTATTTTTTAAATTCCAGGTGGTGAGAAATTATAAGAAAAAAAACCTTAGGCTCAAATAGCGAAAGGAAAGAATGGAGCAGGCTTGAGATCTGTTACAGACAATGAAATATCAGTTTTGGTAGCTGAGGAACTGTTTGATGTTCCATATGCTAGTTTACACAGAAGAATTCAGTGTGAAAAAAGGGAATTGTTAGGAATTAATTATTTGGTTCCTAACAAATCAAATCCGAATGGAGATATTGGGCGTCCTTCCAGTATTGGGAGCAGACCTAGAAAAAAAATTATCAGAAAGACTAAAATATTTGGAATCGGGAGGTTTCGGTTTAACAAAGAAAGAACTGTGTGCTGCTGGATATTCATAGGCATCATTACCATCAAGAGGCTACTATGTAGATGCATCGGAACCCTGGGTCTGCTATAACTAAATTGCAATTTGGAATTCTTTTCACTGAGGCAACAGTTTAAGTGTGGCCGATGCATGTAAACAATAAACAGTATAATTTAAAAAAGAGACATTATTTTAATTTACATATAGCCTATTGTCTGGTCTTATTATGTAAGGTTTCTTACTACATGAAGTTAACTGCCTAAACTGAAGTAAAGTGAACACCACAAATAGATTTTTCAGTAAGATATTTAGTGTTATTCATATTACCCCACGGTATATCCAATTTGCCCCTGATTTTTCAGTCCCGTGAAATTTTAGGGGTAATACGGATAGCTCAATTGTGAGTTCAGTTACAAACATTTTTATTTCATAAAACACCAATAGCTTCCTTAAACATGTAAGTTTAATATTCCATATTAATATTTGTAAAAATCCGCGTGCATTCCAAGAAAAATGTAAACAAGTATGAAATTATTCAAATTACCCCGGTTTACTCTATTATATTGGGTATATATGTCTGACTTTGAATTCAAACACCATAGATACTGTAACAATCGTGGAAATGAGTTGATTACGCCTACTGGATGGACCTGGTTTGGTTGAGGTCATTTCAATCATTTGCAAAATAGATCGCACCTGTCTGTACATGTCAATAAAATAACATTTATGTTTTAAAGAATCATTCTCACACCTGTGCAATTCAAGGCAAGGCAACACCGCGAAATCTCTGTTCTGAGTTCGACATAGCCTCACTTTTATTCCCGTTCGACTAGTGAAATTTTAGGTGCTAAGTTATGTACATAGCCATGAAAGGGCTGTTATAATTATGTTCGTGTGTGTGTGCAAGGATGATAAATTGATTACATATACTATATACCGGTACATAGGCTATATCGTGATGCATCTAGCCATTCACTGTAAATTTGGCCTAGGCCCGCTGGTTTTCCATATTTCATTTATTTGTTGCCTTATTGTTCAGTAATAAATGTTCATAAGGATAAAATGGAATATTATATTGCGTATATATATCGTCTGAATTCAAACTTTGAATTCAAACACCATAAATACTGTACTAATCGTACTATTCGTGGTTACGCCCACTAGCCTACTCTATGGACCTAGTTTGGTTGAGGTAAGAAAGGAAGGTCATTTCAATCGATGTTACAGCACAGTATTTGCAAAGATATTCACCGTCGTTCATTCTTCAAACAGATCCCACCTGTCTCTCATTATTCTTTATGTTCAATTAGTTTTTGGCCTAGATATCATAAATAACTTATGATACATTACGCTGATCTCCATCTTGGAAAGAAACCCGCGGTTTTCTCACTTTACAGCTCCTTCACGGCCGGTTTGCATCTTACCGCGGTAAAAGTCGAAACCGAGCACGATGCAACGAAAGTATGACTTTACCGGGGTACACTGAGCAACTTTACCGCGGTATTCTGAATACCGAGATTGGTGCATTTGTTAAGAAAACACTTTTATTCGACAATTTTTAGTATACATTTTTTGATAAGCTACCCATCTCTTCAACAAACTTAGATTCTTTTCAAATCTTGCATCGCGAGTAATAGGGTCTCAGTGAAGCTTTCTCATGTCGCAATATGAAAAGTCAAAAAAGATGCTAGTGCTCCATATCAGTTTTTTTTTTTTTATCTAATTACAATATGAAATTGAAATATATTCATAGAATGTTTAGAACCGTTCGCATGAGGAATACAGAATGTGAACAATGAATTATTTACATGGCTTGGTATGTCTCTCTCTTTATGACTCAAATATTTTTTTATCTAATTACAATATGAAATTGAAATATATCCATAGAATGTTTAGACCCGTTCGCAAGAGGAACACAGAATGTGAACACTGAATTTATTTGGCTTTGTATGGCATCCGTTCAAATATTCTTCCCTCTTTATGACTCAAATATTATGTAGAAGTTATATGTTTTATGGGTTTGACATTTATAACAACTGCTTGTATCGCCTCACTCCTCCGAGGCGTACGATGAAATTTTAATTCTTCCGAGTTATGCTCACAACCCGTAAATCTTGTTAAGTGATGACAGAGGTGCTGGTTTAGCCATTTTGGTATATTTTTTTATTAAAAAAAAATCCAGCATACCCTAAAGTTTGACTCTAAAATTCTATGCCATTTGTGCGCATGGAAAGGTGTTGCAGACCCATATTTAAAGTACCGTGAGTTTTAAATGCCGTTTTCTCAGTATAAGAAAAATATTCACATTATTTGGTCAAATTCAAAATCTAACATCTCTAAAAAAAAATAGAGACACTGCTCTGAAAAGTTTCCACCATATATTTAACAATGTGTGCAACAAAATTACTAATCACATTTTTATACAGATCTGAGTTATTTAAAAGATTCCGTGGAAGTAGCGCACAGTGGTATTTACGCAACAAAGAGCGGACGTGGACCTTTGTGCGCATCTGCAGTGATTGACGTAGTTTGCTTGTGATATGTTGCTAAACTTGACTAGGTTGACTGCTAAATTCGCTATTGCTGAACAAATGACGAGGCTGTGGCTGATTAAAATAACCTTTAAACCACCTATATGTGTATTACCTACCTGTTACAATGTTGGTAAATCTGAGCCATATTGACTTCAATCTAAAATGCGGAAGCTCTGCCTTGTCAATATAAAAGTTTTAAAATATTAAAATCAAGTATATTTCTACCAACTTGTGGTCATCCTCAATGATACAATTTTTAAAAATTAAAATCATGGCCACATCAAAACCAACACAGCCACATGCCGCACACCATGTTGGTTTTAGATTACCTAGATTATTGGTTTTAGACTAGGTTGTCTAAAGTCTGGAAAACAAAAGTGCGGGGGAAGATTAATACATTTTGCTTATTATTAATTAAAACAACCTTAAAATATACTGCTGGTAATAAGTTTCTTAAAAGAAAGCCAGCTGTTTAAATTCACCTTTATCCATTCCTTTTGGTTCGATGCACATCTCAACCAAAATATGTGCGCAGAACTCAAGCTGGTTTAATCGCCAAACCTGTCCTGCGCGCTAGATCCACGAAATCGGGCTGTGCGTTACTCCCACGTGCGCTAGTACCATGACACGATTTAAAAAAAACTGATTAATCACTTTTTTCAAACTTTCCATTATGGAGGGAATTATGGAGGCAGAAGATTGTTGTGGGATGAAGGAAAATCATTGTATTGTGGAATATTCCTTAATAAAAAATATTTTTAAAAAATCGAAGGTGCACCACTATTAATCTGCATCGCCGTCTTTGGTTAAGGCAATGGCGCTACAGCCTTGGATTTTATACGTTCATTTGTATGAGTGTTTTTTCCCCCTTTCTTTGAAGGTAATATTTTCTTCCTCATTCCAAGGGAAGATGAATAAAAAATAACTGATGGTCGACTGAGACAAAAAATGAAGTTTACTTTTTAAATCAAAAAGTAAACTAGTAGTCAAAATTATCAAACAATACTTTAAAACTGAATAAATTATACTAACAATGGTGTCTGGAACTGAAGCGTTTACTTTTATAACGGTCTAAGTTCAAAAATCGCGATTGTGCAGAAAACAAGATACTCGTATAGAGCCACAGTAAGACATGCTGGACACAGACCCAGCGCTATATCTTGGAATTTATTACTACTAATGTAGCTTTTCCTGTACCTTGGACCCTTCTGAAATGCATTGGACTGGGTACATAGATCCATTTAAAATTATCAGCTGAAATATCATGGTTTTGGCACTTAGACCCTTATAAAAGAAAAAGCTCCAATTACACAGCCCAACAAAAAATAACTTTTTGTTTGGTGTCTCAGATGTTTTACCGGATTTTGGGTGTGCTTATTCCAAATATGTAAACTGTTTTTCTTCACCAACTCTACTTTTATATAGATTTTATTCGTGAACTCTTAGTCTAGCGAAACAAAATCTTACTTGATAATACGAGTATAGCTAGTGAAGGTTCTTGACAATACTTCGGACACTCAGGACGAAAACTGTACGAAGTACAGAAAAACTAAAAGCTGGATTATTTTTGGGCCCTCAAATTGGCAGCTCATAAGTCATAAATGACCGTACAATAAGTGATAATATCAGTTTTTTGAAAGACCTCATGTTATATTGTTATTGTAATGTTAATGTAATGTTAGTGTGTTGCTTTTTTCTTCAAATGATTTAGAAGCTAAAAATGGGCACTGTTTTTATATTTATATCAAGCGTAAAATGGGATAATATGCATAATGGTAATACCATATCTCACAAATTAAAGCTGATAGGGCAAAACTAATGGCATATTTGGCATCAGCGACCTAAATATACCCAAGCATAAGTATAAATTCTAAGGAACCAAAATGGCTGTTGGTCTGTGTTATGAACTGCAGTAAATATTTGTACCGGTACAAATATGTGAACGTTATTGGCGACAGTGCTACAAACGGGGAGATAAACGGGGAAGGAAGTAGGTGACAACTATACTTTTCACTAGCACGAATAAAATTTCGTTTCGAGCAGGTCCTGCTTCAGTGGCGGCTCGTGGCCGGAAAATTAGGTGAAGAGAAAAAATGCCACATGCTTATGTTAATAACGGAATTCACCCAATAGCGGCTCGTGGCTCAAAACGAGGGTGTAATACCATATCTCACAAATTAAAGCTGATAGGGCAAAACTAATGGCATATTTGGCATCAGCGACCTAAATATACCCAAGCATAAGTATAAATTCTAAGGAACCAAAATGGCTGTTGGTCTGTGTTATGAACTGCAGTAAATATTTGTACCGGTACAAATATGTGAACGTTATTGGCGACAGTGCTACAAACGGGGAGATAAACGGGGAAGGAAGTAGGTGACAACTTCTGAGGCGCCAAAACTATACTTTTCACTAGCACGAATAAAATTTCGTTTCGAGCAGGTCCTGCTTCAGTGGCGGCTCGTGGCCGGAAAATTAGGTGAAGAGAAAAAATGCCACATGCTTATGTTAATAACGGAATTCACCCAATAGCGGCTCGTGGCTCAAAACGAGGGTGTGCTGCAAATATCATTTCATACAGCAAACTTAAAATATTTTTAAAAATTATTAGTAGGCCTATCTAAACTGCTCGTGTCTTAATCCATCTCTGGAAACTCTCACGCGATTATTTTCTTGCTAATTTCTCTCGTCTCGTCGAACGTTGTGTGAGTTGTGTGACGAGAGAAAATAGCACCAAAATAATAATAATAATAACAATAATAATAATAATGATAGTAATAATGATGATAATAATAATAGTAATAATAATAACAATAATAATAATAATAATAATTAGGGCAGGGCAAATCGCGCGAGAGTTCCCCGGAAATGGAATAAGAGACGAGAAAATAGTATTTTTAATGATCGAGGTAGAGGAAGTCGCTTAGTGTTCCCAGTGCGACAGAATACTTAATAGGGGTTGTGGAATCCTGGTTTTTCTGAAATTAACACATTCGAATTTGGCGGCGTTAGACCGTCAGACGGTGGAAGATCTAACGTGCCCACCTCTTTCTCCGAGCTGACAGTGTGAGGTGCTGGCGCGGCGAAGAATATGCCTGAACAAGGGGGACTGCTTCATGGGTAGTCTGTTCTCGTCACCTAGCAGACGTGGGATAAGCGAGAAAACTGCTGCTTGCCATCCTCACTTTTTATTTGAACAGACTACCCATGCAACGGAGGGCGTGGTTTCCATTTCACCTTCACACGGCCGACTTGAAGCACGCTGCCCTCTCAGGATCTCAGTGTCTCCTAGCTTTGGTGGTGGCGTGGCGGGCAATTAAAAAATACAGATACATTTATAGTAAAAACCAATTCTTGATAATTATGGAAAATAAACTTTAAAAATACGTATTGTAAAGGGAAAATACTGGTGAAGTGCTACTTCACCTACTTCCCCTGAATAGCCGCCACTGTCCTGCTTACCACGGAATTTCTCCGATTTTTAACTTCTTTAAGCCAACCTAATCTAACCTAACCTGTCACGTATTTCTACTTATTTCCAAGCTAACCTATCGCAACCTACGTGCCACATATGTAATAATTTTTTTTTTAAATATTTATTGCTTTTCTGTAAGGACTTATTCTTTTTCAGCTTTCCTGTACTGCACGCTGTGTTTGACCATTCTCTTAACCCATTATTCCAGAACATTCAAAATAGCCAGATCAAAGTCTGTATTTGGAGTTGCAATGTTCTTTAGAGTCTATAGAAATCATATATAAAGTCAGTTTGTTCCTAAAAAAATATGCAAAATGAAAGTGGGCACTAATAGGCCTATAACCTAAATTGGCGTAATTTGTACTGTTTAATCACAAGAATCGGCAGGTGATCATGATTCATGACATAGGGAACGTTGAGCAGAATCAATCTCATCGTGAAACAGTGTAGGCAAACTGACGATGTTGAGTGTGGTTATGGAGTTACCGTTAGAGCTGCCTGTTAGAAAAACTAAACTAACCTAACCTGCATAACCTGTTAGAATCCTCGTACTATCTGTCACTTGTTCTTTCCGCGAATAAAGCTACTGACAGCATTACGCGACGCAATCGAAGTAAGTCGAACGATTATAGCCAGCCAAGCAGAGTGTTGGGAGACTTTTTACAAGCCACGTAACCCCCGCCTCAACATCGTCAAACTTTATCTAGAGAGTCGCAAAAGACTTTTTTTTTTCCATATCTGGTGAATGGTGAGACAAATTTCAAATATCTATGGACTAACCATACGTCATTTTATGACATTTACTGGGCATTATTTTATTAATGTATAACATTTAGGTCTATACTGTACAGCCTAATTAGTCCCTGTGAAAAATAAAGATGTAACAGAGAGACTTTTTGATGAAGGCCTACCGGTATATATAAGAATTACTATTTAGCTAATACGTTCTTTTTTCGATCTAGAATTGGCACTATAATAATTTATGGGAATTCCATTAGTTCAACACATCCTGTAAACATTATAAAGACATAACCTCAACAGCACGAATGTGCACTGGGCGAAAGCGAGCAACCGTTCACAGCCGAGAGGAGGAGATTATCATTTCCTTCCCTTCAATATAGTAGACTTGTTTTACATCTGATCTTATGAGCTTAATATCTCGAGAAATAGTACTTACCAGTATGGATCGCTAGGAACTAAAACAATATTTCACGCAAAATATCTTCAATATTAAATTTGAGTAAACAATAGTTAAATAAATAAATGTTTGTTAACTGGTCGCGTTTTGTTCACACAAAAAAAGTCACATTGATTACAACGAATGCCTTCTAATAGTATTGGGTCGATTTAAAATTCTAGTCAAATAACACTGGTCAACATGATTTTTGTCTCATGAGTATCAATAGTTGTACTTAATGCAGTTTTTTATAATGTTTTCAAATATGTATTCGGAATTTCTCCATCACCCACAGTTTTTATTTTATTTCAATTTCAATTCATGGATTTAAATATATTTTTTTAATAAACGGCCATTTGTCCATTGTAAAATAAAAACTCCTAGAGCATTGTAAATGTGATGGAACCAAATGACCTAACTCAAATGGTACTGTTGCTACTGTTGTGCAAGTTCAGACTGTACAGAAAGGTACAAACATGATCATGCATGCATTCATTACAGCGATGTCAGTTGTGAGAGAGCAGTGAACCAGTAAACACGTAATTGTGAGTGCATAGTGTCTGGATTATTGTATATTGTATATTAGATATTTACAAATTTATTTCTTTTAATTTGTTGTTAGTTATAAAATGCCTAGAGCTTGTTTAAATCATCCTAACAACTTTTGTTATATATGTGGTGAAGTGACGCTCAAGTCCCAAAGGCGAAACCTTACTCCATTAGTAAAAAAGTGTTATGAACTTTATTTTGGGTGTAAAGTGGGGAACCAAACAAGGACCTGGGCCCCACATATCTGTTGTTTATCGTGTAGTAGGCTTCTCACTGCATGGAAGAATGGCACACGCCACATGCCATTTGCTATCCCTATGATTTGGAGGGAACCCAAAGATCACTCCTCTGACTGTTATTTCTGCTTAACAAACATTAAAGGGATCACGTCAAAATCAAAACATACAGTGGTGTACCGTGACTTGCAATCTGCAATGAGACCAGTTCCACACAGCGAAGAATTGCCCATACCAAAGCCTCCAGAACATGTGACATTAGATGAAGAGAGCTCAGATTCCGATGGAAGTAAGGAAGAAGAAGAAACAGATTTTGGTGATACAACTTTTGAAAAAAGCTGTTCATCTGAGCCTCATTTATTGACTCAAGAAGATCTTAACGATCTCATACGAGATTTAAAATTATCCAAAAACCAGTCTGAAATGCTTGGTTCCCGGCTAAAACGATGGAATCTTCTTCAAAAGAATACAAAGATATGTACTTATCGTAGTCGTCATTCTCAATTTAAAGGCTATTTTTCTGAAGAAAATGGCTTAGTGTTTTGTAATGACATTTCTTCTCTTATGGAGACATTTGGTATTGAACATAACCCAACAGAATGGCGCTTGTTCATTGATTCCTCCAAAGCAAGTTTAAAAGCAGTGCTTCTGTATAATGGAAATAAATTCCCATCAATACCTGTGGCTCACTCTGCTAGTATGAAAGAAACATATGAAAACTTTCAATTTATATTGGCAAAGCTTCAATATGCAGTGTTTGAATGGAATATTTGTGGTGATTTGAAGGTAATTGCACTTATTCTTGGTCTGCAGCTTGGTTACACAAAGTACTGTTGCTTTTTGTGTCTTTGGGATAGTAGGGACAGAAAAAACCATTACATGAGAAAAGAATGGCCTAAACGCGAATCATTCATTCCTGGACAGAAAAATGTGAAACGTGACGCATTGTGTAATCCTAAAAATGTGTATCTACCTCCCTTACATATCAAATTAGGATTGATGAAGAATTTCGTGAAAGCCATGGGCAATACTCCTGGTTTCATGTACTTAAAACAGAAGTTTCCTAAAATTAGTGAAGCAAAAATTAAAGAAGGGATATTTGTGGGTCCACAAATACGATCACTAATGCATGATGAGAAGTTTGAGGAACTATTGAATCCACTGGAGAAAGCAGCTTGGCAAGCATTCAAAAAAGTAACTCACAGTTTTTTGGGAAATCGAAAGGCGGAAAATTACCGTGATATTGTCAATGATCTTATAACATCTTATAAAAATTTGGGCTGTAATATGTCCTTAAAAATTCACTTCCTGCACTCGCACCTAGATTTCTTCCCGGAAAATCTTGGCGCAGTGAGCGATGAGCACGGGGAACGCTTTCATCAGGAGATTTCAGCTATAGAAAAGAGATATCAAGGCAAATGGAATCCTAATATGCTGGCCGATTATTGTTGGACCATCAAGAGGGATGCTCCACAGGCGAAATATAGCAGAAAATCGTCATTTCTTACTTTCTAGGTGAGTCCGAATGTTCGGATATTGTGTATTTAAGAATGTAGAAAATATTAAAGTGTTTGAAATTATAAATGCCTGTCTCTCGGAAACCTTGCGTGATGGAGAAAAACCGATATCATATTTGAATTCAGGAGAAGAAATGCTATCAGAATCACATATTTTTCTTTCTGAGACAAAAAAAAGTTTCTTTTTTGTTGCCCAGTGATAATTCAATTACTTACTCAATGACAATAGACAATTCCTAAGCAAGCTAAAGGAATATTATTTTTTATGGAACAAGGAGGTTCATTGCCGCGCTTACCTGGGCCCGCCATTCAACCCTATTCTGTGCTAACTCCATCCAACCATCCCACAGTGGTCCAAAACGCGAATCTAGCGGGACAAAACTCATTTTGGGCACCCTTGCGCACATATATACATATTTGTAAAATTAAGCAACAACAGTCTGATAATACTGAAAACATATCCCTTTATCAGGAATGAACCTTTAAATAAGGGTACTTTGATTTATGACAGCATGACACATCCCCAAAGTAGAATGAAGGTTTGCCGATTTTGCGTCAGGCATCAGACGGTTTATTTCTCAGTAAGGTTTGTTAGTGGCTGGAAGCAAGTGTGAACTAGTGGAGGAATTTATTACTACTGGATAATTTAATCCAAGGTATGTGGAACTTTTTGGTATAACAAGTATACATATATACATATTTGTATGTCCGTCATATTAGTTTGTATTCTTTAAAGATAAAAAAGATAATTTATTTTTTTCCAAAAACTTTAAATTGACTTATAAAAAATATATATCTGAATAGCACCTTGAAAATTCACCAGATCATAGTTAAATTCATGGGCTATAAGTTGCTTTGAACCGCAAAGTGCGCAAGTTGCGCCTTTTTCTGAAAAATCTATTTCTTTCCAAGAATCCAAGAAATAAAATTGCTTCTTGCAGAATATATTTATTAGTAAATATGGGATTTCGATCAGTAGGCTGCACGGAATCAATAGAACCAGCAAAAAATAATACCTAAAGGTTAATAAGATATTTATTTGAGTAATTTTAAATAAATAAATGTATTAAATTAATTTTAACAAATTAAAAATATTCCCAAAAATCTAATTAGTTAATTTTCATAAAACTTATGAAAATATTCTAAAGTGTTTTTAGGTATATTTTATTTTTATATTTTAGGGAAAACAAGGGATCCAAAAAAGTAGAATGTCACATACTAGAAGTAAATTACGGGTTATGACCCGCATGGAATTATTCAACTTATTCAGGAAGAACAAATTCATTACGCAAGATTTGTGTAAATACGTGAAAGAAAATTTTGAATTGCGGGACTGCAATTCTGTTGCCTTAAATGAAATTTAAAAAGTGCTATTATTGTTAAAATCTTATTTCCGGAAACGCTGGAAACAATGTGGTAGAAAGCATGATAGATTTGTGGTTAAATATACAAAATGGTTAAATTCTGAACTAATATTCCCGGAAAGTGTTATGAAATTTCATTCACTGAATGCTTCATCTTCATGAAATGTTGGAAGACCGAGAAAATTATTGTCTGAAGGTAATGTTCTTAATCTACTGCTCATCACTTCAGATCCTTTGATATCAACTATAAGCCCCTTGCCCCAGAAGAAGGAACACAGTCTACCCTTGGAAGTTCGTCAGCTCTTAAAAGAACCATATCTAATCAAAAGCCACAGAAATTATGAACAGAAGAAAATTTTGTCACCTCTAGAAGAAGATGATGAAGAAGAAGAAGAAGAAGAAGATGAAGAAGATGAAGATGAAGGTGAAGGTGGTGATGAAGATTATGAAAAAAATGGCGAAGAAAAAGATAAAGATGATGATGATGATGATTACGATTAAAATTTTGAAAACAGAACTGTAATCTTATAGTATGGTGTCATAACACATTGTATTCGTATGTATATATGTATGTATGTATATATGTATGTAGGCCTATGTGTGTGTGTTTTTATCTAAAGTAGATGGTTTTTCCTTTACCATCGTTTTCTACAAACGAATACATATGCATTGTTCCTAATCCGCAAACAGTTTCTTTGTGCTGTAACTGCAATAGGGCAAATGTTTGCTGGAATTGAGGAAGTAAAGATCTGTCTGCGTACAGCTAATTGAGTTTCTGTCCACTGATGGACATATTAAATTAGTATGTACAAATGTGGTACATTCTGTGTCCTGTGTATGTGTATATTCAATATGCGAATAATTCTGTCCCGTTAGATTCTCTCAGACGTGCAAAATAAAGAAGAAAATAATGATGACGATGACTAGAATTTTGAAAAGAGAACTTAAACTGTATGAACATTATATTATGTACATATGTGCGCGTTTAGTTATGTATGTATGTTTGTATGTATGTGTGTTTCATGTATTTATATAGGCGTGTAATGTGTGCGTGTATATATAGGTATAAATGTATATTAATATATTTATACAGCAAATTTATATGTTTAAGTGCGTTTCTTTGCATTGTATGTGTATATTACATGTAAGGGTATAGTTTCAAAACATAATATAATTTTGTCCCGCTAGATTCGCGTTTTGGACCACTGTGGCATCCGTCGCAAATCCTACTTCCCTCAGATTTATCCTAATATTGTCCTCCCACCTAGATGTTGCAAGTGTATTTTTTCCCTTCGGGTCTCCCAGTCAATAGTTTTGAGATATGTCTTTCCTCCCCATGCTTGCAACATGTCCAGCCCATTCCATCCGTGATTAATTACCCTTCCTATATCCAATGACGAGTAAAGGTTATGAAGCTCGTCGTTATGCAGTTTTCTCCAATCCCCATTTTAATCTCTCTTAGGCCCAAATATTTTCCTAAGCACCCTGTTTTCGAAAACTCTCAGATTATGTCCTTCCCGAAGAGTAAGTGACCATATCTCACATCAATGTAATACAACCGGCAGGATAATAGTCTTATAAATTTTTATTTTTCGATTTCTGGACAGAAGACGAGAAGATAAGAGTTTCTGAACTACATAAAAACAGGCATTTCCTGATTTGAGTCTACACTTAACTTCTGCCTTAACTGTAATTATTGCTCCCAGATATTTGAATTTCTCCACTTATTCGAACAATTTACCGGCTATTCTAATATTTGTAGCTCATTATTTCGACGTTTCATAACCATATACCGGTATTTAGTTTTTTCTGTGTTAATCTCCAATCCAACATTCCTGCAGACATCAAAAAGACTTTCTGCATTTCTCTCGATTATGTCATCGCCCAGCAGACAAACGTCATCTGCAGAAGCTAAAATTGGGTGACTGCCATTTAATTCTAGGCCTACCTTGTTTTCCTGAACTTTTCTAAAGCTATATTCCAAATCGAAATTAAATAATAAATGCTTCAAGCCGATTTTAATGGCGAACGTATCTGATTTAAATTTTCCTACCCTGACTCTGCTGTAGGTTTCATTTAGACGCATTTTGATCAGCCGAACTAACTTCTTTGGTATACCAAACTCAATGAGGATATTGTACAATATGTATCGCCTAACTGAATCGTATGCTTTTTTTAAATCTATGTATAATTTTTAGGTATAAAACTTTTGCATTTTATTGTTTATTGTATACTGTAGGTCTAAGTTAAGTTACTTCTTTTGCTAGTATAACACATTTTGCTAAAATAGTTTAAGTTTAGGTAACATAGACTCAATTAACTACTGTAGGCCTATATGTATTTAACTAGTGTATTCTTACTACTTATGGAACTATGTTAGTGTGTTTGTTTGTTCTTTTTTTCTGTCGCTGGTTGAGTGTAAGAGAAGGCCTAAGCTCTGCCAGATTTAAATAAAGATTTATTATTATTATTATTATTATTATTATTATTATTATTATTATTATTATTATTATTATTATTATTATATTTCTCCAAGATTTGGCGAATACAAAATATTTGATCGTTGGTTCATCTATTTCGCCTAAATCCACATTGGTGATCTCCAATGATTTCGTCCGCATATGGTGTTAATCTTGACAGAAATATATTAGACAAGATTTTGTACGATGATATTAATTAGTAATACATATTATTCGTTAAACAGTCAAAAATGCAACTCATGACTTCGTCGCTCGAGAATTTATCGGGGATTTCCAAGTCACTCGTGGCATTACCTATGACAAACGGCTGGCTAGCTGGTATTCCAATTGGCAGTTGATAAATGAATAAATAATACATAGATAAAGAGCTAGGATCCCTTGCTTGTAGGGACGGACTACCGAGCGAGAGCTATAGGATTTCGGAACAATATAATATATCTGATTATATCTTTGTGTTGTTTCATGAATTTCCGTTTTAATTGATGCAGCCTGTCCGAGTAGTATTTAACTGCTTTACGCTCTTTATACAATATCGTTTAATGTCGTTGATTTATAGCCTAGTTGCTGTATGTAAAAGAGGCAAAGGTTAAAAACGTTCAATTAATCAACATGGATATATCACCGTCCTCGCAGTCTTTTTGCTATTAATCATGAATGTAACTGCATGTCAGAACAATATATTCTGGATAAAATAAACTGAGGTACGATGATGACCCATAAACAGATCTGCTGTACTTTTTATTGTTGTAAATTTTATTATACACATGCTTTTCAGTAAAATTTTACTGTATCAAAGGAAACCTTATGAGTATGTTCTTCCTGATTACGAGTAACACTTTCCAAAATTAATCTGAAGATGTGTGGCTGTTATGAGCCAAGCCTGGGGCTTGTTGGGCCGCGAACTTACGAGAAAGGGATGGTTTATTGGATCACACACATACTTTTTTGGCCAAAGACATGGAGGGCCTCCGCGGATGAGTATCAGCCCAATGTCGGGGCCACCTCCGAGACAAACCATTCACACACGCATTCACTCTGAACAAGAAGAGGATGGAATAAAGATGATAATGGTGACCAGATAATATCTGGGGACCTCAAGGGCCTAAAGTTACCCGACATTTGTCTCACAGATGAGAAAAAACTCCCAGTAACAGGACTTACAGAACGAAAATCAGCCAGCGATGATATTGTCCAGTTCAGAAACAAAAATAAAAACCTTCTATGATTCAGTGACCATTTTAGAATAAGAAAATAATTTCAACGAATCACAATAGTATATATCGTCATCATTGCACTTAAATTCATAAGGATTGAACACTGAAACATCTTCATAGCTTCTTTGACCAAAAGCTGATCATTGAACATAGTACAGTAGTTGGAATAAGCTGCCCATGAACAAAACGAAAATAATTGTAATTTTAAGTGGGAAGCATTTTAAATCTCATATAATAGTAAATACAATATTAAGTCAATTTTTAAGTAGCAAGTTTAATCTAAAAATTAAACAGTTGATGAACGTATTGGTAACCGCCGCGCGCAACACGATGGTCACAGTTGGCGAGACGATAGAAATATTATATTTATTGGCGAGACAATCGATAACGAAACAATCGACATATTATAATTTATCGATTGTCTCGCCACAGACTATCGTTCTTTCAATGACATACATAAATGTTTTTTGATGTCTGTGGTTTTAATTACTCATTAAATGCTTAATTCTATAAATAAATCGAGGCGTTGATGCTCTCAAGAGAAATTCCGGACCTCCCATTATGTTACCTTTGTTAATCTATTTTTTTATAAGAAATATTTTTAAAACAATTACAAATTCCAAGCACAAATGACGCCTACCAAACAAATGAATAATTGAGGATTTCATTACAGTTGTTTTATTATGTGTTCGTTTAAGCAAAGAATTAAAATTCTTATTACTTAAAGCAGGGATGGCCGCATGCGGGCCTTGGCCTTATTCTATGAGGCCCGCGAAAAAGTCAATTAATATTTTCTTGCACGATGTAACTAATTGGTGGTACTTACGAATATTGTTGCCGTAGATCGTAACTTGATATTCCCACACGCTTTGAAAACAAAAGAAATCTCAGTGCTCTAAAAATGATAAAAAGGACACGTGCCGTAAGTAAGTCCATCATAATACAAGGCTCCCCAGTTTGTGGCGACTTTAACAGGACAAATATTAGGTCCCCATAACAACTAACACATGCGAATCACTTTCTGAAATATAACATCCATCTTCAATAGTATATATACATAACATTTTCAGTTAATATCTCAATTAATATAAATAATCATCGTGCAAAAAATAGCATGCAATACTCGTTCCGTAAGCGCATAACGGATCTCCTCGATCCGTAAGCAGCGCTTACGGAACTAGTATAGCAATCTATATTAATAAAAATGAATTTACAAAAGGGTTGTTGCCGCATCACTTGAGAACGGCTCGACCGATTTGGCTTATTCTTTTTTTGTTGTGTTCGTAATTGTCAGGACAAGGTTTGTATGAAAGAAATTTTTTGGAAAATCCACGGGAAATGTCGGAAATGTGAAATGAGGCAAAGTTAGAGAGTTCTGATGTCAATTGTTTATATAACGAAAGTATTGTTTACGATGTTTACATAGGGCTTTGATAACTATATTATAATACTGGGCTTTAACAAATGCTGATACTATCGACGTATTTAATATATAATTGTGAAAATAATTCTTGAAGCATAAAATCCACGAAAATAAAGCAGTCACATAACTTTCTCTACCCTCGACATGGAAAATATCATTTTCTCACTTCACACTTTGATGTAGAATAAGCGATCGTATTGCAGGGACAACTTAAGTGTGTACCAATGAGTATGTTATATCGGAAGTCGGTAACAAATCCTATCCACTGATACGTCACTCATAGCTGCAGGCTTTGTATTAGTTGAGAAATAGGCCTAGGGATGTTTATCAGAGGCCCTAAGCATCTAAAAGAAGACAAAATGGGATGGAACATTTTCAGTCCTATGTGCGCAATATATTATGTCCCAGGTTTTTGGGAAGGAAAGTATGAAAGTGATATTGATTTTTTTTTTTTTTTTTTTTTTTTTTTTACTTCAGCCCAGAAACGGTTTTATGGTAATATGAGAGTGAGAAACACAATTTTCTGACAAGACAATACAATCTTATGTAACCGGAATTTATTTTTCTTCTTATTTGCACTCCTCCCAGGCATGGTGTGTAAAAGCAATGGAATGCAACATTCGACATCCTCCATGAGCCATAAAAAGCTATATCTAGCGTTTTCTGAGGGAATAGTCTGAGTGCCATATGTCGTTCTTCCTCATTTCGAATTCTACATACATATTATATAAGGACCTAGAGTTTCAACATCGAAAGTCCTCCATAAGTTATTTCATATTACAAAATACAATACCCGGGCGACGCCGGGCCATTTAAGTTAGTTTATAAAAGTGGCCACTTGGAGTGCATATATAGCCTTTTTTTCAAATTTCGGGGGGGGGGGGGATATATACCCAAATCCTCCCCCCCCCCCCTGCGTCCGCCACTGTCCACTTCAGTCATTTTGTTATGATTTTCAAGAGGTACGAAAAATTTATAAACCTGTTATTCTATTTTAAATGTAATTTATTTTAACTGTATCTCTATCCACAAGGGGTTTTATTCTGTAACATCATAACGAACTATGAAAAAATTATGTTTTAGTATTAAGGTCAAAACAAGCATAGTTTAATAATAATTTCTTCCACAAACCACTCGTCAATTCACGTAAGTCAATACATTTAAGGAATAAAAGCACAGTAATGGACAATAATAATAAACTATTCCATGCTAATTTTACTTGACTTGTATAATCGACATTCATCGTAACTATGAGTTCAAATAACAGTTAACTGTTTTATCTCCTATAGAATTGTCTCTGCAATTAGTATAACCGTTATCAAGTTTATTTGTCCCAACACTTATTAAAATATGAGTTCCTCTTGGCTCTCGGAGTGTTGGATGTCTATCAGAATTACGCTACTAGCCTACCGATGAATAAGGGAATAGTTACGTATAGGATTTTTAGGGATGGTAGATTTTCGAAATCGCGTTAAATGCTAAATGTTCCCAAATGCTGTCAAAATTAGTAATATTTTGGTTTTGAAGCATATAAAGTCTATTATTGTGTGTTTTAGGTAGATTTCGAAGAAAAATCTACCTATTGCAATCGATACCATGTCATGACTTTCGAAAAATTCTTTCATATCTTTACGTTTCATGCCTCCCTAAGTACGAAACCGCCGCCTGTTCAAAAAAAATTGTGATATTTAAACATATATTTATATATATCTTTACACGCTAGCGGCCGTAATTTTGAAGATATTTGAACCAAATTTTATTATGTTATTTCTAGGCCCAATAGTTCGGACAAGTTCGTTAATGAGCAAAATTGGCCCAAGGGGGTGGTCGGGGGAGGGGGTTGAAATTTTAAAACATTTATATCTCGGCCCCTATGAAGTATAGAGGGAAACTTTGTTTGAATAAATTAGAGTACTCCCTATGGAGTTCACAGTGACACCAACGATTCGGGGGTTTTGGGGGTACGAGTGGGGGTGGGGGGATTGAAATTCGAAATTTTTGAAACTATGTCTTGTGGAGTATCGTTGAAAAGCTCTTGATGAGTACTCTACAAATCAATAACTAGTATACTATAAATTCATCCTTGCCAACGGAAAATGTGTACCCTTCCCTTCTTGTAACAGCTGATAAAGGAAAACCATTACATCGATTTCAAGTTTCGTGCGCCACTATTGGTTATGCTTTTGGAGAAATTCAATGAGCGATTTGCTAATTTCAGGGACATGCGGCCACAGCTAAAGTTATTTAATAATCCGTTGCAGTGTGAAATTTCAGAACAGCATGACAATTTCCAATTAGAGCTTTGTGATATGCAAAGTGATCTATTTCTTCATAGTAGGCAGGAGACGGGCATTGACTTGTGGAAACTTCTACCAAGTGAAAAATATCCTGAATGAGTGCGTTTAGCAGAATAATTGCTTCAAATGTTTAGTGAATCCACATTTTCCATTATGAAGACAGTTAAAACTTCACACAAAAAAGTGTGCGTGGAACGCCACGCGACAGAAATGAAACTTTTTTTTCAATTTTTTAATATTGGATTTTTTTTCAATTTTGGATTATTGAACTTTTTAATGCTGGGGTTTTGGACTTTTGTATTTTTTAGTTTTAGGTATTTAAGATTTTTAATTTTTTTAATTTTGGTTCTTTGAATTTTTAATTTTTTGGATTTTTGAAATTTTGGATTTTTTAACTTGTAATTATTTGTTTTTTTTATATAATTTTGGAAATTTGGATTTCATTTTTTAATTATATATTTTTTTATTTATAAATTTTGGATCTTTGAATTTTTTAATATTGGAATTTCGGATTTTTAAATTTTTTATCTTTGAATTTTTTTATTTTTTGTTTTTTTTTTTAATATTGGACTATCTATTTTTTATTTTTAGATTTTTCTATTTTGGATGTTTTAATTTTTAATTTCTTGATTTTTTTAAATTTTGCATTTTTGGATTTTTTAATTTTGGATCTTTGAATTTTTTTAATTTTGAATTTTTAAGTTTTGATTCTTTGAATTTTTTATTTTTGTATTTTTTATTTTTGTATTTTAGACTTTATAATTTTGGATTTTTAGATTTTTCCAACTTTGGATTTTCGATTTATTTTTATTTTTAAATTTGGGATTTAGGATTTTTTAATTTGGCCTTTTGAATTTTTTTATTTTGGATTTTTGAATTTTTTTAATTTATAATTTCGATATTTTTTTTAATTTTTGGACATTTGGATTTTTTAATTTTAGATCTTTTATTTTTGAAATTTTGGAGTTTTGGACTTTTTAATTTTGGATCTTTGAATTTTTTAATTTTGGATTTTTTTTATTTTGGATCTTTGATTTTTTTGTTTTTTTAAGCGCGGTAATGAACCTCCGGGTTCCATAAAATAGATAATATTCCTTTAGCTTGCTTAGGTTTTGTCTATTGCCATTGAGCAAGTAAGTATTATTATTATTGTTGTTATTATTATTATTATTATTATTATTATTATTATTATTATTATTATTATTCCCATTTGCAGGTCCTCGTACTAGGTCTGAAAAATGTCCTTTCCATCACCTTCTATCGTTAGTTTCCCCCTTTGAGTATTTTATTTTGTCCTTTAATTCGTATAGCAGCTGATCACTCCTAATCATTGAGATGATTGTTTTCTGTGCAGTCCGTTCATTCATGTATACTGCATTTTAACAAATAATAATTTTACTGAATCCAAAAGAAATGCTCTCAATAATCAGTGGCGTAGGGAATGGGGGGTCCGGACCTCCCTCTCCGAAATCAAAACCTAAAATTATATTTTTGTATTAGACTAGTGCTGTAGTTATTTAAGATCCATTTTTCAAATATTTATTTATTTTGTTTAATAATAAAATACTGAATTTGTAAATGTAGGTCTATTATTTCCACTGCAAAATGGTAATACGCGCCACAAGCTGCTCCCGCTTCCATCGGCGCGACTGCTTTCCCCGCCTGGCCACTACCCCTCACGCCTTCCCCGCCTGGCCGCTGCCCCGCAGCGCATGCCAACATGCCTGTACCCACCCGCCGGCCGCTGCTCAACGCCGGTAATGCAGCTTAATATTTCACATTTAAAAGAAAAATTACCCTTGCACCAACGACAACATAATATTTCACTATTATAAAAAAACTATAAAAAATACAATATTACACAATAAAAGTGACCCTTGCACTATACATAATATTTCACTGCCGCTAGATGTCTCCACTGTTTTAAATTTCTCCCCACCCAAAATCCCTACTTTTCAGGCGGGTCCCGTTAGAGAGTTGGAGTGGGGGACTCGGTTGTAGCGTATACTACCATTTTCCCATTTCCACTGTTCCATGTGTTAATTTAAATTTTATTCTAAATAGTAATAAGCAGGCCCTGATTCTAACGACATGTCATCTTTTTATCGATGCTACATTGGTTTGTTAAACCTACGTAGGTGGGGGACCAATATTGGAATAGATTTAAGGGAAGATGATTTGCGAGAGATGGCTGGGGTTAGCATAGAATTAGGGTTGAATGGGGAGCTCGTGTAAGCGCGGCAATGAACCTCCGGGTTCCATAAAATAGATAATATTCTTTTAGTTTGCTTAGGAATTTTTTTACTGACATTGAGTAAGTTATTACTTTCTCTAAATGTATACAAAATTCAGTCTAACATTGCACTTTGGTCTATGCGGCTCAAGCTGGCATGAACGCATAGCTTAGCTCACCAATTCGTACTAACAGCTGATCAAGCTGGCAGTATTGCTGCCAGCCACAGCGACCAAGAGAGCAGTGCTTGATAAATTTTCCAATAGAAGGAAAGCTAGAAATTTTAAATTTGTGCTACGACTCAGCAACTTAATGCCTTTACCTTAGTAAGATTAAGGTGTGACTGTGATGCACAAATCAACAAATGAACCCGCATGCTTTTGTAATTTGTTTGTGCTGTTATATAGTTCTGTAATGTTATTCCATTGTGTGAAGGTTTAATAATATAATTGCGATTGATATGTTAGATTTACCACAGTCCCCCCCCCCAAAAAAAACAAATCTTGAATACGCCCCTGGCAATGCAATACCATTACTTAAATAACAGAATCTTCATGATATATCAAATTAACAACTGTAACAAGAACTATAACACCACCTTATTGGATCACAGAGAATACAATGATTACAATTTGTTGCCTACAATCAAGGTTTACGGAAACAATAATTCAGACAATTCGTGGCAATTGCCTTCTCGTAATCTTGGTTTTAGCTATCTTTTAGTCTCACGGACACATCAAAATAGCATTATACCGCCTTTTGTCTTCCCCAAGATAGTCTGTATGAAAATGAACTTCCCTAGACTAATTTGAAATGAACTAAGTTGATTCTAGACACAAGTGCATAAAAGTAGGCTATCCTGCCGCTTCCAAGGTTCGTCCACTGTACAGACCGTAGCCGAACGCGTTTAAAAATAAATACCGTCATTTTATAAAAGTCTGTGGTATATTAATGGGATTTATGTCTTTACAAGTAACTTTTATATTATTTCACAAATGTTTGATTAAAACAACTTATATGTTTATATAAGCATATCTGAAAGTATAACAAAACTGTGAGTTACCATAACCTCACAGATAAAATATTCACTAACCTAAGAAGTCTGTCCCTATTAGTAATATAATAACATGTAATAACGATAGTATTTCTCAGTCTTAACAAATGAAATCAATAGCACTTACCAGTACGTATTTACTCTCGGTCAGTTCTGTGAATTTCTCCATGCTTTCATCGCCAACGGGGTTTCGTTTATTTGTAATTCTCGACGTGTCTAACAGTGCCATAATAAATTATGTTTTCAGCGAATTACGCGTTTCTTGCATAGGCATTTCCTTAATTTGCACTCCTAAAAAGGAATTTAACCCCTCAATAAAGATTGAAACGGTTTGAAGATTTATGCTTCTCTATTTCCACGTTCACCCTAGCTTGGTAGTAAACACACTCCGTAACATTCCCAGCTACCAACCGTGACCTTGGTGTCGGTGGAGCCAGTACGTAGGAAAGAGTAACTAAGAGTACAAGTAAACTCCGACATTAAGCTATAGTGTTGGTTCCCAACTAGTGGTATACGCGAGAGTATTTGGGGAGGTATGCAAAAGCGTACGATAATAATAATATAAACTTAAAAAACTGCATTAAAATTTACAACTTCCCGCTGACTGAATAGATCTGCGTGGAAACATCTTAAGATTAAATATATTAACTACTGAACCCGAATAGAAGTTATCATTAAGCCTCCTAATAAAGTCATTTAAGTGATGGGAAAGTTTATTTGCCACTATTTTGTTGATAACAATTACATATAAATGACTTTTTGTAGATTTATGAATTTATTTCGTACATTTTGTCTCATTAATGTTTAAATACATTGTTCAGGTAGTTATTTATATGCGAATAGAATTTATTTGACCTCCTAAAAAATAACATAAACAGTGGGTGCGCCACGACTCTACAATATATTGTGCTTTGGGAACATTGAATATTTCAGTTTATCTGAATCAGAGCCCTGGACGACCGAGCACCCGATTAATACCTGCCCCGAAAAAGTCGGGGGCCATAATCCAACAGTTCAATCGGGCCCCCAACTCGAAACCGGATTCGGGGGGGGGGGGCGCAAGAATAGAAGACGGTCGGATTCTTTTGGAATGCTTAGAGCCATGAATTACATACTAAAGAACTGGATTCTTTATATTATGTACCTGGGTAAAATGATGAAAATAAGATATACAGTAATTTTTACTTCCTGACACTGGTGAAACGCGAGGGGAAGGCCATTCAGAGGTGGGAATTGAACTCTGCCTACCTTAGCCAGCGCGATGAAGACTGGCATACGAATGAAACATCACCCCTTTAAATAACAATATTTCGATAATAGATTCGTCCAAGCTACTGAACATCTGAGCAGGGTCAGGTAGAAAAACATTTACTATACTATATGTTCTTAGTTCTATAAATTAACAGGATTGAATATACAAATATGTTTAAATCTTTGACTGAACAACGGTTTCAGTTCCCTTAGTTTACATTTAAACAGTTTTTCTTCTCTCCTGAAAAATTTATAAAAGTGGACTTAATACGGTTTGAAACATACCTCCTCAATCTCCCCACATGAATCCTAAAATAGTTTGTATATTTTCTTTTTCTCTCTGCTTTTGACTTTTCTGGATTTACAAGTCAATTTTACTGGAATGAGACAAATCCATTGTGAATTGTGACCCACACCTCCTGCTACCTTATAAACATTTCAGATAATGAATAGGGGACATTTGGGATAAGTGAGCAAGCACCATAAAATAATATTCGTATTCAAATTGGCTGTGGTGAGCTTTGAACATGAGACCTTCCAAAGGAAAGGCCGCAAATGTTAGGTCTAGTGTTACAAACAAACACTCCGTAACACTCTGTACATAAAAAAATCAACCAAACTGTATTTCAAACTAATTTATAACAAGGACGGTAGGCAACCAATCAACCTTCTTTCTCGTTAACAGTTATTAATAATGATGTTCTCATACCAAGGCTGAAGGGCAGAACTCTGAACCCTAATGATTGCTGTTACTGCCATAAATTAAATCTGTAATTTCAGCAAGTGATCTCATCTATGTTAATATTGCATTCCCTTAGGTGTTTATTTCCAATTTAATGGAAAATGAGCAAACTGTTAAATATATCTCTCTTTTCCATGACCTCGGGACATTTAATCTTCGCAGGTAAGGTAGGTGCAATAAGTAGTGGAAAGAATGTAGAATCCAATTGCCAAAATGAAACTCGCACAATTTCCTTCATCATGAGCATTCACCTTGTTTTTTCTGGCTTTGGGAAGGAGAAATATGAACACTTTTATTATCAATGATTTGTGAAACCTGATATCAAAAGATGGGCATATGCTTACATACATATGGGTCATTCTCCAAAAAAGGGCAGATTTCAATGTTAGAATTTTTTTAAAATTATTTTTTATTTTGGACCATGTAATTTTTTTTATGTAATATTTCTTTCTGCAGAGTACTACTGAGGTACTTGCCCTACTTACCGAGTGGTAACTTATAGTAATAGTAATTATATAGAAGTTATGTGAGAATTAGATTTAATTTACTGTATTAAAAGTTACCATGAAAAAGAACAATATTTATTACCATACAAATGGATTAACACACAACTTTTTACTTATTTTTATCTATGTTAAAATAGATTATCACCTTAAAATCAAAACACGATACATTGTCATAATCTCATAAACTATTAGGCTATACCAGTATCTTCTTTAAACAAAAATAATAAATGCAGACAGTTAAATATGTCATCAATTACAACATTAATTACACTTCCATGGATAGGACTCGGAGAGTAACAGTAACAGAGGTAAGGGTGACGGAGGTGAGATTTTTCTCTAATTTGTCAAACAGCTTCGGAACATTTGAGGTTAGAAAATCTAAGTTGTAGAGTTTAACTTTGCATTCCTTATTATTATAATTTATAGCAAAAGTAAATATAAAAACATACAACTTTACCGTTGGGTGTAGGTAACGGAGGTGAGGAAGTCCAATTACCAACTCTGCATTTAGCCCTTTTACACAAACAAAACAACACTTAAAAGCATACTGACAGCTTGGCTTTACATAAATGATAAGAAAACTGCCAAAAGTTGGAGTCCAAGGAAAATAGAAAGACTACAGTGGAAATAATTGAACTTTTATATTGTTTCACAGAGGTGAAGTCTCACTTTGGGACAGGCATGTTTAGTGCAAAAAATTGTCTTTACAAAATGATCCTATATTTTATTTTAAGTTATTAATGACTCATTTTTTGAGCTGTTTGTTATTGTTATAACACTAAAATGGAATGAAAATTAAAGCCTGTTGAATTATGAATGAATGAAAATGACAAGTCAGGCATTGGGACATGACATGGAGGTGAGATCTCACATACTGTGCCCTAAAATGCAGAAAATTGTAACTTTTGTTTAAAAAGTGGAATATGGGATCAAACAGACCTTATTTCAATCTAACTTATCATAATAATTCATAATCCATAAATACTTATTTTACACCAGAAAATCAACTGCGACATGAATCTGCCCTTTTCTGAAGAATAACCCATATATATATATACACACACACACACATATTATATTATATTAATCTATGGCAGTAACAGCAATCATTAGGGTTAGACCTTCAGTCTCGGTATGAGAACATTATTATTAATAACTTGTAAATGAGAAAGAAGGTTTATTGGTTTGTGGCAGTGTTGGCGATTGCTGCAATGCTAATGTGAAAATGTATGACTGACTGACTGACTGACTGACTGACTGACTGACTGAATGACTCTTACTTGTAACCAGCACAGGGCCTCCAAGTGGAGGTATCAGTACCTAGATTAATTTTGTTATGCTTGTTTCTGAGAGGCAGAGGAAAGCTATCGCCTGACAAATTTTCCTCAGGAAACTAAGATATTACTTGGACGTGAAAGGACTGAGGAATTTTGTCAAGAGACTCTAATTTAGGCTTGGAGTTATTTTACATGCTGTACATCTATGACATTGCCCCCAGCTTAAAGTCTCTCCAGGACGACTCCGTGACCGTAGCCAGATTTAATTCTGCAACCTGTGTATTTACAGGCAGGCACGCTACCTCTACACCACCAGGCCGACTCATTCATGTTATAGTATATTGATATAAAATATAATTTTGGTTTTGAATCATTCAGCTCATCTGGATCTTACATTTATTAAATGCAGATAGAGGTATGAGAAGAAGAATATGGTACATATGGTATTGAAATTATTTGAATTGCTGAAATTGCCCCTTGGTCCATTGCGCCTTACAGTTCTTAAAGAGCTTGAAACTAATTATGACCTCTTGCAATATTCCAGTGATACCTCCTATTGGTAGGCTTTAAATAATTTTTGAACCACAAGCAATAAAAAATTGATATACCAACATGAATTTACATTTGTTTACATAAAGAATAAAATATCACTAAACCTTTGTAAAGGTCTGTCGCTGGGAACAGTTGCAGGAAATCTGCACTCTTCTTCTTCCTTTTGACAGGTTTGGAAGCCGTGCAAGAAGAATCATCAGGGACTGGCACAACCGTTTTCCTTCATATAGCATGAGCTGTATACTGCAATAATTACTTATTAAAAATGTGAAATGAGAATTTTGATTTTTTTTTTATAAACAGAGGATGATTAAGTTAAATTAGGATTCACTGCAATTTTCTGCAAGGGATCCATGAACCACAGATTGGGATAAATGTAGGAAAGAGTCTCATATGTGCATGAACTCACATGCCTGAAAGCGTTAATAAAATAATACTGACCACATGAGTTTTAAACACATGTTTATTCCTTAAATGTGGTATTCTAATTATAAATAAACTTGCTTATGCAGAAGTTAGCTGAATTAATGTTCCAAATTAATATGTCTGGCTATTATGATAAATGTGAGCAGCCATTACTTGTATTCACTCATGGTATGTAAAAGAATGTCTGGAAGATGCTGTGTACTATTTTTGTGGTAACGGAAAATCCAGCAAAAATCAACCACAGTATTTACAATGACAAGGATTATCTCAGACAAAGTTTTGGAATGTATTAACTAGAGCAGCATCAGAGCTGGATAATTCAGCTTTCATGTTTTTGTTAAAGAATTCTGTAATTTTTTGGAAGATTGACTAGTTGTTGATTGCTGGAACAGAAGTTGTCCTCCAGATGGTGGCTGCACTTTGGTAGCACTCTTTACTTCTTCAGACAAAAACACCAATGCTGAAGAAGCCGCTCCAAGAAGTTTTGAAGCAGTGTGTAGATTTATTATTGATTGCTCCCTTTTCTGTTCATCTACCGGTACTTTCTTTCTAATAATTATAGGAGGTGGAGCTTCCTCTACAACTTCAGGAGCTTTTTCTTTCTTCTCCTTCCCTTTCTTTCCTTTCCTTTTCTTCTTCTTCTTTTCTTTTGGGGGTGGTGGAGGTTGCGTATCTGGGTATAAGTACAAATAATACTCTCTCATTGCTCTAAGGTCTACATGGTTCTTAGGGCCTTTAAAGTTGTTCGCAAGTTCCTGGACTAAGTTTTCACTCACTTTGAGTTTTTCTTTCATTATCATATCAGCAAAGGCTTCTGACTTTACCATTTTCTCTTCTAATTTCCATATAAAATGTCTGTAAGAATTTTTTTAAAAATCAACATTACGATGAAATTCAATTATTATTAAATCTATTAAATTCATACAAACATTTATCTAAATCGCAATGTTCTTCTATTGTACAAAATATATAAAGTAGGGATGGGTCCTCGATACTTTCGATACCTCGATACCCTCGATACTTGCATGGTATCAGCATCGAGCGATACTTCAGAAAACTCGCTCGATACTTTTTCGATACTTTGGTAATTCTGCAATTTAAGGAAATGCGTATCTCTTTCTGCTTTTAGTAGTCTATTAAATATAGTAAATACTTCTGTTTCTCCTTTAAATGGAGAAAACCACTCTGTGACTTTTGTCTGGTCATAAATAAAGACTTTCCGACTTTAAAAATCAAACAGAAGAGATTCTTAATTGTTTTGTTTCCTGTGAAACATTTCAATAACAACCAACAAGCAAGCTGACTGTCCAAACCCTGCTCCCTTGCAGAGATTAAGTTACTGCTTATTCTGCAAACCTTAAAACAGTTTGTTCATTGTACTGCTCTGTGATCTGAGTAGAACGTCACATGATTATTTTATCCATTCATAAGCAATCTATTTCGGTATGCTTTTAAAACAAGTCAGCATACCGGCTTTCAGTTGATATCTCTACATGACAGAAGAATAATGTGTGTATTGCGTACGATAACATATATATTTTTTCCAGTCAATATGAGTGAAGTGTGGAACTATTTTCAAATAGACCCTCATTGTGATAATCGCGCCATTTGCCGCATTTGTAAAAAACGTTTTTCTCATGGTGGAAAATCTCACAACACTAGTAACCTTAAAAAACATGTTACATCAGTGCATAAAATTGCCTCTTTTCAAAACCTCTTAATAAAAAATTATGCGGAAGTGGAAATTTAACTCCTGAAGAAGAAACAGTAGTGAATGGACGAGTTTTTCGCAGTCCTAGTGCTCTCAATTCTGCTAATGACCGATTGGTGGACCTTGCTAACCAACAGGATTGTACTGCATCCAAAAATGATGAGGTAGGATTTTTAATTTTTTATTCCAAAATTACATATATGTGGGAATAGTAATGTAGTACTGACGTACTCGTAAGAATCGATCATTCAAGAACATTTTTATTTATTTTATTTTAAATGTCACAGACGTCAAAGCCCGAGAAATTGCCAGGAATGTGGTACCTGTATAGTAACATTATGCAAGAAAATAATATGTCAAATTCACTGCCAGTAAACAGTTCCCAGGAAGAAATCACTGCATATCTCAAAGACGATTTGTTACCTCCTCTTTCTAGTTCATTAGATTACTGGAAAACAAACACAAAATTTCAGAAACTAAAGAAGTTAGCTGTGAAATACCTGTCCATACCACCAGCAACAGTTTTCTCTGAAAGACTGTTTAGCACAGCAGGACTCAAATGTGACAGAAAAAGAAGTAGACTTGACCCCGAAAAAGTGAGAATGCTAGTATTTTTGAACAAAAACTTGTAAGTGGACTGTTTCAAAAACAAAATTTACTTTTAATGTAGAGTTTAAAAATAATTATAGGCTACTGATGATATTAAATTTTGTCTCATTAAATATGCACACTTAATTCATTTAGTTGGTATTACACAGTTCTCTCAACTTTTTATTTGTAATGTACCTATTTATTGAAACTGGAAATGTTGATGGTATCGAGTATCGAAGTATCGAGTATCGAGGAAAATATCATGTATTGGTATCGAGTATCGAGTATCGAGAAAACCTGGTATCGACCCATCCCTAATATAAAGTAAAGTGTTCCCTATACAGGCCAAGGAGGCCCAGAGAGTTTCAGGAGGTTGAGGCCCCCAGATTTTAGACATTCGGCACATGAAGGTAGTAAGGTTGTCAGCCTTATGCACCGGCCGCCTTTATCCCCAGGATTGCTCCTAGTGCTCATTACTGTTAGAAGCTGAGTCGAGCCCAAGGCCATAGTGCCACCAGAAGGATTAGGCCAATTGAAAAACTACAACTTCATCAGGGATCAAACTTGCAACCTTCCGGTTTGTAGCGCAGCGCCTCAACCACTACGCCACGGTGTATCCTGTACAAAATATGCATACAAATAAAAATAAACACTTAAAAACTACCGCATCAAAATAAATTAGGGAATTGCAATATTTAGGACATTTCTGCAGACTAGCAAAGATTTCAATAAACAAGAATTCTGAATGAGCAGAACACTGGGATGGCGAAGCATGTGTAACATTTGGTGATGGTAATTTGAATGAAAGTCACCAAATTTTCTTGCTTGGTATCAATGACATGGATACAGGTCAAAGCATTAAATAGAAATAATTAAATAAGTATGCCAAGACTTTCCAGTCAATAACATAGTTACAGATATTCTTAATGCTTTAGTTGGGCCAGTAGACACCTGAAAAATTCATATTTGCTTCTTTGTACCAGAAAAAATAAGTGCACCGATATGCCATACTGGCAGTCCATGAGACTATACAACCATTGATTTTAATTTTTAAGCAATTTTGTCATTAAAGTATCATACTCTCGATTAAGATTGTTAGAAATGAGACATATTATGAAGCTAACCAACCTGATAATGATTGGTAAAATTTGTTCCTTAAATGGAATGATTGCCAGTGATTGCTGGGATAAAAATCCCTAGAGTTCACAACTTCTGAGGACTGATCAGCGTGCATTGCTAATTTCTGTTGTAGGTGGTCTGAGCAGTGTCAATCAGTGGCAGCGTAGGAGGCAATCTCCCGTAGGCAGATGGCAGGATTGGGGGGCATGTGGTCAGCATGCTGACACCGACGGCTGTTAATGGTGGTTTTCTTGACTAGAGCCACTACTTTTCTATCAAGTAGCTCCTCAATTTTGAATCACGAGGCTGAGTGCACCCCTACCAGACCTCCCTACCTCAGAAAAATCCAAGGAGGTACCGGGAATCGAACCCGGTTCGACGGATCTGTAGTCAGCAACGCTAACCACAAGACCATGCCGGCGGACACCATGCCACAGCACTACCAAGACAAAATAAGAAGAGAAGAGTTCATATTTACAGCGCCACAACTATAGAGAAACAAAATAATGCATGGAAATATTTTGTTAAGTTGCCACCAGGTCCACGAGATCCAAGAGCACTGTAACATTTTCAAAATCCGGCACTACATCCCATAAGAAATTTAATGGGCTGCATATGCAATGTTGATGATATTCCTCTCAAAATTCTAACAGAAAGCAGTGCTGGGCACTACCCGAGGCCACCATCCAGCTTTTCGGGACAACCAATTGGATGGGAGGCTACACACTACCCAATACATATCGGAATGTGTAAATGTTTGCTTTTCAATTTTGCATCATATCAGAACAAAATCTTACAATATTATAATATTATAAACTGATTAATACAAGATGAAGATATATATTTTTGTTTCTACAGATCATTATATCTATTGACATAACACGAGAATAACAGAAAGATTCATTTCACACCGGGACTCGTTATCCGTACTGACTCTTACAATTGAGCTAGCCAGAATCTGGAAAACAATTTATATTTTGAATTTGTAATAATCTTATGGGCCTTATTTTTGCAAAGTCTTTAAAATCATGTTATTGGGTATCGTTGTGCTCGACCAGTAAAATAACTATGTAATTCTGTAACTTTATTCTCAACTTAGTGCCTAAGTCTTTCGGATCCACTGAACCATGATCAGAGTTAGTTATTTATTATTTCTGATATTGGCACTAGTCACTGAATATGAGCAAGATGCCACTGGTGTCAATGACACCCTTTGTGGTGTGGATAGTCACGGAAGTGTCATATTCATATTCACCCCGTTTCACCAACCGGGCGAAAGGAATACCATATATACTCGAATACTACCCACATATTTTTTACAAAAATCGCAAATGAAAAACTGGGATGCGGGTATTATTTGAACACTGGACTCCTCTCATCTGAATTTCGACATTTTGTACCATATCGGCTCAACATAGCACAATACTTTGTAGTAGCATCACAGTATAATATAACATTAGCGAAACTGTAATGAAAAGAAAATGAGATGAAGATGCTTTCTTATCCACATGGTCCGCCATGACTGGTGGTGAAACAAAGCTTTACGCATAAAGACGCCATGCAAGTAACAAAAAAGTGCAATGCAAGCAGAAGCACTAATTCAGGAAAAGTTCAGTGAATTTCTGAATGAATTTGACCTTTGGTCAGACCACATCGTTGCATGTGGATTCCCACTGCACAGCTGGATTCATCGAATGGGAGTGTTGAAAGTGTTAGGCTGCATGTATAAGACAGTGAGATTTATGCTGGCCGTTACCATGCTCGTTATTTTTATAATTAAAATTTAGCCTACCATATTGAATTCTTTTATATGTAATGTTAATTGATATTGTTTAATTAATTTTATATATGGCAAAAGTAATTTTATATATGGGCCTATAGATTTCTTTCTAAAAATTTGGGTGTGTGTAGTATTCAAATATATACAGTATTTTCTTTGTGCATACACTAGATGCAAATTTGATCCCTCATAAGCTGAATGTATTTTTGCGCACTTCAAATGACCACTTCCAGTGAAAAATGTCATTCAGCCTTCGTGTGTAACGATCCAGTAAACTTGTTTTCCTTAAGTATGTGGGATCATGTTTGATCCAGTTCCATATGTGAAATCATGGCCACAAAGCAGCAAGAGAATGGTGGAAGATATTTCCAGTAGAAAAATGTCAACTTAAGATGACATTCAGTACATGGAGAATATTGAAGTGAGATTACCTCCAAAAAATATTTTCCAACTAAAGCACTGAGTATTCCTAATTTTTCAGTTATATCTTCTTGAAGAGTGTATAATAAAAAATTTTCTGTGAAAATCAGCTGAAAATTTCTCAATAAATTTTGGCACCCAATTAATATTATTATAGATTTGAACAGTTTCTTAACTAGCATAATATACTACAGCAAAGCATAAAGGGGAAAATATAATCTTACCCAAAATCTTTCTTCTTTTTCTTGGATTTCGGTTTCTGAGCTTCGAACTTTGCACGATCGAATAGCAATTTCTTAACATCTGGGCCATTTATTACATGGTTACTATATATGCCTCCAATCTTAATGTTCAAATCTCTTGCTTTAGTAACTTTATCCTTTAACTAAAAAAAAGAGAGAGAATTTAGATTAAATTATTCATTCAGGATGGGAACATTTACTTAGGGCTGCATGAGGTATACATAGAACAGTTATTAAATTTGTGTCATATGTTTTGTTTGTACCACATTATCGCATCTCCACAAACGTTTACACACATCCACATCCTCCCTGCAAATAGTTGCTCTTTGCTAATATGCATGTTTGTGTAGCTGGTGGAAACAAGAGAATCAGGTTATAATCTGGCTGTTTTATTTTATGTAATCATGGATATTTTGTTATGGAGTGCTCTAAACAGAACATAAGAGGATCTAGAAGTGTTGTCCCTCAAATTCATAGCATCTTTGCAGAAAATTTGAATTTAAGCCTATAAGCACACTTTCTTCTTCCTTGAATAGGTTCTGTGTCTAACACAAAATAATCAAGAGAGCATCCATATGGGCGTACTGAGAAAATTGATGAAATAGGAGAGATATTAGAACAGCATCAGAATTGAACTAGGCCTAGGCCGGATTCATGGTAGATAATGTGTCCATGTAGGTCTTAATGCAAATTTTCTATGAAGGTGTCACACTTGTGGTAATAAAGGGTCAGCATTTCTAGCAGTTTAAACAGTTTAAGCTCAGTAATATACAATTTTTATATTGATTATGCTGTTATTTTGCGAGATTAAACAAATCCTTTCTACTATCACTACATTGCATCCATCTTATCTGGTGTTGCTGCGTGACCTGCCTGGCAGCTTGACCCCGATGCTCCGCTAAAGAAAGTTAAGCAAGTTTGAATTTACAAAAAATTACACGACCGAACACAGCTTTAAAACTGAAATATCAATGTTTAATAAACCATTCTTACTGTAAAATTCAGAATTAAAAATACTGACCACTCAGATAAATATAAACCCCCGCTTTTTAATGGTCAACTATCTTAAGACCATGACCCTACAGCTCGACTGATTTAATCAGCATTAGCTCAGTATAATAATGTAATTTTCTTCTGCATATTGAGTGTTTGTCAGTTACAAACTTGTTCTGGGCAGATTACGCCTGACAACAGGTTCCTCAGTGTGTAAACACTCACATGGTAGATTTGTGCAAGGAACATGTACATGGGATAAGTACCCAGATACAAGAATCACGGAAATGTATCTGGGATTTATATGGCGGATTTGTGTATGCAGCATATTCCTTGGTGTGAACATAGCATTAGATTTTTCCATTGTTTTCAGTTAAATATGTTTAAATAATTTTTTTTAAATGCTATTTTATATCTGAAGTCATCTTGTAGCAATACAAAATCAAACTACAACGATTATTAACCAGTGTCCGAAATCACCCCACCATGCGGGGTGACTCTGGACCAACTTTTTTGTTTTTAAAAAGCCTACCTAGTAGTTTGGAAAAAATTAATAATTTCTAGGATTTTAGATTTCTCAAACATATACCCCATGATATTATGTTCCTTTGAAAAGTGTGTAACATTTGAGGAGCATCGTTTCAAAACGTATTAAGTGCACTAAAATAAAGTTGTACATAACACGCTTTGAACCGTTAATTCCCATGCACATAATACGATTTGATCCGATACGTCAACTTTGACAATGAATTAAGACGGGATTTAACATGAAATGTTCCATTCTGAATTGATAGCGTTAAAGAGCGCTTAAGAAATAGGGCGAAATCGTATCAAACTGTATTTTGACCAAGAGTGCACTTAATACGTTTTGAAACGATGCTCCTCATTTGTTCTTTACGAGCAGAGTAATAAAACATGCAAAAACCATCCGATCTTACCCCATGTTATGGTATTTGTAATTATTTGCCCACTTTTTATTATAAAAGAAATTTGCAAATTAATTAAGTATCACCAATGTTATAATTCCAGGGTGCGCAGGCAAAGAGAGTTAAGTCCACTTTCTTGTTACTGAGAATTAGAGTGACTTAACACACTATACCAGCCCAAAATAGCTTTAGAGATGGATAAACCCATGAGGCACACATCCATAACTACCGTACAATTTTAATTATGACTTACTGGACTTAACACAAATCTAGAGAACATTTTTATCTATAACTCTATGGACATATCTCAATTTTTTAGGATGGTGGACTTAACTCTCTTTGCCCGCGCATCCCGGAATTTTTAACTGTGAAGGGATTAATCCCGAATTTTTTTAGTGTAATTTAGAAAAATGCTGTATAAGCAAGCAAATTATACTTCTCAATTCTGGAAACAATAGGAAAGGAATAAAGATATTCAGATATTGGTTGTGACATTAATGCCCGGTTTCTACAAACTAGTGAATTACCTATGGGTAAATTATCCATGGACAAATTAGTTCCATTTAACCTACAGTGATATAATGAGCAAGGCCTTGGAGTTGTACAGTTAATTTAATTCAGAAGGCTTTGATTCTCATTGTTTACATATTACTATTGATCCTATGAAAGGTTAAATTTTATCCAGCCATCCATGAAAGGATAAATTAACCCGAAGATTTACCCTTGGAAAGATCTAGCCCGAGTTTGTAGGAACATTTTTTCTGTCATTCTCATATTTACCGAGAGGACATTTATCTAGAAACTCGCCACAAGTGTATGTGATTGTTATCTTTAAATTATTTGTGTTTGTGTGGTGTTATTGTTGTGTAAATTCTGTCCATTGGATAATTTGCCCATAGGTAATTTGCGAGTTTATAGAAACCGGCCATAAGTAATTTTAAAGATTCTGTAAGAATAAAATACAAGTATTTTGTCTGACATACAAGTATTTTTACAAGTATTTGTTGTCTCCACGGATAACAAGATAACTCACCTTAATAAATTCCTTATTTGCCCAGATGTTCTCAAAATCCAGCTCTTTAATAGGTGCTTCAGACTTGGCAAAAGGTGTTATAAAGGTATTTACTTCTTCAGGCATTATTGGATTAAATCCTAGCTTTATTATTAATAGAGATGGGCTTTTTATCACTCCACCTCTTATCATTTTCACAGCTTGTCCCTCAAGCCTAGAGAAGAGAAAAAAAGTAATGTTCATACAGGTCTTGCTTTGCAAAACATTATAACAGAGTTGATACACTATTAAATAGGGATCCCAGATTCTAAGAACAAAATACCGGGACAACTAAATTAAACATTTAGAAGGGGATAAGCGATATCAATACTATAATCAATTTAATTATTCTGATAATTACTTTGGCTCTTCACTCCATTTCATTTCCCTTCTCAGGTTGTTCTTGAACATCCTTTTGTTTTTTTAAAATGATGCTAATTGTTGACATCAGTTATATGTTTCCTCATCTCTATTATTAAGCCATAAGCAAACAATTAGCTGATGTTCTCATACAAGCCCTCAATTTGAAACTGTCCAATGGTAATGGCATGAAGGCTGGACCACCCTGTTTCAGTGAACAGTGGAGTTTGCCATGTATGCTGTCTGCTATTAACAATAATAATATTTTGAGAAGTTCAGAATAACGAAATTAAACAATAATAAAATCAGGTAAACTGATGTAACAAAGTGCCAGTATGTTTTTGTTTAATCAGTTATGATTGCAATTATGATATGCAGAATACCGAGGAGAAAAAAAAAAAAGTCAAATTCACCGGTTTTGGGATTTGAACCATGGAACTCCAGAATGTGAGGCCAAGACGTTACCATCTCAGCCACCTGGGTCAGTTTAACGGTCTAGTTGGATAAGCGCATGTAAAGCAATAGTGTTATTTGTCATAGCTAACTATTTTAATTGCCAAAGCCTTATAGGATCACAGTAAAACAATTGACTATGTTGTCATGATAACTGATTTGCATTTCATAAATTCTTTCGAATATGTATATTACCATAAAATAGGCACTAAATTGAGCATTACTCCGAAACAGGTCAACCGATTTTATCCAATACCAATAGATGTCTTCCCATGGACATTATAAATGTGTATACCAAGTTTCATAAAAATCCGGTAAAGCGTATTTGAGTTACCGCGTCTTTAAAATAGACACTAAATTGGGTTTTACTCCAGTACCGGTCTACCAATTTGGTCCAATATCAATAGACGTCTTCCCATGAACATTATAAATGCGTATACGAAGTTTCATAAAAATCCGATAAAGCGTATTTGAGTTATTGCGCCTTTAAAATAGACACTAAAATGGGTTTTACTCCGGTACCGGTCAACAGATTAGGTTCAAATTCAATAGGGTACTTCTCATGGAGGTCAGAAACTTGTATACCAAGTTTCATGGAAATCCGATACAGCGTATTTGAGTTTAAAATAGGCACTAAATTGGGCATTACTCCGGTACCGGTGAACCGATTTGGTTCAATATCAATAGGGTTCTTCCCATGGACATTATAAATGTGTTTTCCAAGTTTCATGAAAATCCGAAAAAGCGTATTTGAGTTATGGCGCGTACAGACACACAGACGGATGGACGGACGGACAGACATTTTTCGTCCCGACATACAATCTCATAAAGTACCATACTGGCACTTAATAATTAGTCTCTGTTACATATAAGCTTCTAACCAGCACCAATATGAGCAGTGATTAACTGATTAAAACTCGATTACAAACACTTTTAGAATATCTTAATCACATTACTGAAGGAATCCTGCATAACTAACCTGTTCCAGCTCAAATCCAAGTGGGTTATTGCATTATTTGCTTTCAGATAAACATTTATTGGTTTTCCCACTGCTTTAGAGCTCAGCCCATTCCAGGACAAGTTAAGACGGGAGATATTCTTGAACTTCTCCAATAGTCCAGTAAACAAAGGCTTTAAACCTGCACAGAAGAGTCATTTTTAATGTTTCTAAAGATACCTGTTGAGGCATCGCAACATATATTATAGGGCTCAGAAGATAATGACCTAAAATGTCTGAAAAATGGCTTATAATATGACCTTAAATTTATGATAAAATGGCATGAAAAATTGAAAAAATGACTTAATATTTCATGTATATAAAAAGGGAATATATAGTAGTTTAATAATAAAAAAGGACAATATTTAAGTATTTTATAATACTACTTTTATTATTATGTTTTCTATTATTGTTAGGGTTTACTACATTTATTAATAGCTAAAGAATTGTGAGATTGCTTTGTATGTAATGTTGGAAAAGTCCATTCTGAATACAAAGGGAATGAAAATTTCTTAAAAATTGTCCAGTAGAGAATAAAATTCCGAAAATGGAAGAAAGAAGAAAAAAATCTATTTTCGTTCATTTTGAGGTGAGATGAATTTATACTACATCCTGCATTGTCTGTAATATCTCAGAAAAAATATGATATTTCATTAACTTCCGAGCCCTAGTTATTATTCAGTTATCTGATTAACTGTTTTCCTGTTAATTGGATAAAAGATAATACACTGACAGGAAAAAAAATCCCTTTAGGCAGGCCTACAGTGCTTTTGGTTTAATTTATTGTCGCTGCATAGCACTCTTCTTCTTTAGCCTTGGCATGGTAAACCTGCAGTAATAAGAACTGAATTCGGTAAAGAGGAAGAGCCTACAATCATTTGTTTTGACAACAAGAATAGGATATAATATTCTGGGAGGCCGTGCGCAAGATCAGCAATGAATAAAATTAGCAAAGCCGCTAAACAAGACAAAATTATGATATTACTAGCTTAAAAGGCCCGGCGTCGCTCGGGTTTTGTATTTTGTTAATGCGAAAATAACTTATGAAGGACTTTCGATTTTCAAACTCTAGGTCTTTAAGGTCTTTATATAGGTATTAAGAATTTGAAATGGGGAAGAACGACTTATCACACACAATCTATTCCCTCAGAAAACGCTAGATAGGCTATAGCTTATTATAGCTTATTGCAGATCCCCACGGCTTCTCCCAAGATAATTAATTGAAAGATTAACAATTAAGAGCAAAATAATTAAAGTATTATATTTATTAACACTTTGCACGCGAAACATTCATAGGTGTAAACTAAACATTTGATAGGCCTAATTAATGAAACAGCTATAAATCCGGCTTTGAAGTGAATTTCACGATTAGAAAATAAATGGAAAAATGCAGTATTCAAAAGATTATGAGAATTGAAATCGATTAAACTCACGATAAAAAAAAAGTGCGTAAATGTATTTGACAGACAGACATAGTAAATACATTAGTTTTTATTTATATAGGTGAATGGAATAAGCCTACTGAGGCCGTGATTTCTATATTCATTTGTCCAGACTTATAATTCCGTTACATTTCAGGCAGATTTAACGACCCTACATAAGATATTTTAATTACAATTACATATAAAAACGTTGTAGCCAGGACCCCGAACTAAGCAACTTCCCCGGAATTTTCTGTAAACTATATTCCATGTCAAATAAAATATGTTTAACATTACCTTATCGACATCTATAGCTTTTATAATAACCTGAGGTATCCATTGCCTTCCATAGCGATCGCGACGATATTATTTCCAAGGTATGACAATAATAGACAAAGCCTTCTGCAATTGATTTGACAACTGAAATGAATAACTCAAAACTGATGCTTCGAAAGCGTAAAAAATGCAAGTTTTCTTGCCATTTTTCACTCATAAGTCGCGAACGAAGGCTAAAATTAAAAATGTAGTATGACAGAAACCTTCCTGGGAATGTACCCAACAACTTCCCAAAGTTTCATGGCGATCGGATGAATGGTGTAGTAATGCATAAAGGACACACACACACACATACATTCATTTTTTTATATATATAGATAATTCTTTTAAGTGTTATTATTTTCAAACATTAAAATCTCGCGTCATATGAGAGCTATCAAGAAACTATTTATTGATTTGTAGAGTACTCATCAAGAGCTTTTCAACAATACCCCACAAGACGTGGTTTCAAAAGTTTCGAATTTTCATCCCCCACCCCCACCCTCACTCAAACCCCCGAATCGTTGGTGTCACTGTGAACTCCATAGGGAGTACTCTAATTTATTCAAACAAAGTTTCCCTCTATACTTCATAGGGGCCGAGATAAAAATGTTTTAAAATTTCAACCCCCTCCCCCGACCACCCCCTTGGGCCAATTTTGCTCATTAACGAACTTGTCCGAACTATTGGGCCTAGAAATAACATATTAAAATTTGGTTCAAATATCTTCAAAATTACGGCCGCTACCGTGTAAAGATAAAGATATATATATATATACCTATATATAAATATCACAATTTTTTTTTTTGAACAGGCGGTGGTTTCGTACTCAGGGGAGCATGAAACGTAAAGATATGAAAGAATTTTTCGAAAATCATGACATGGTATCCATTGCAATAGGTAGATTTTTCTTCGAAATCTACCTAAAATCCGATCACTTAAAGAAATTTTAAAAAAGTAAGTTTAAATAAAAATTATGTAGTTGGCCTAGTGCTTGAAATAAAATTACTGCAATTGTATAAGTTTTTAAGATTAAAATTTAATGACACATTTCACACTTAATTCCCCATGTTGCCTCTTGCACCGTGGTGAATGGTGAGCCTAAGGATGCAGCGGCATAACGGAGGCTGCATCCATCATCAACTAGAGCAACAGCTTTGGCAACGTCTTCAGGACTGAGAGGCATAATTTCAATTAAACTTACTGACGGAATCACTTCCATGCGAAGGGAGACAGTTTCCTTTCAGTTTGGAAGGAAAGGACACAATACAACAACGAAACACCTTTCAATATGTATGACAAGCTAGTGCACATAATCAGATTGGAATCGGCCTATTGCAATGTTCTTTTTGTTTTGTTTGGCGATGAAGTGAAGATAAGAAGAAAGCAGATATGCTGTATCTATAGCTAATGGTCCAATAAAAATAATAATTCATCCTCACCAACAACAATGTATAAACATCCAATCAAAATTATGTTGAATCTTAAAATTACAACAAATTTTACAGTGATTGATTTTTTTTTTTTGCCTGTCAGTGTAGTTATATGAACGATTATTTGCTCAGATAACCAATTAAATTTTATGTATTTCATCCCAGCTCTACTGAAAATCTTACATATTTACCCTTCAGAAGATAGCTCACTTTTTAACTACCATTAATTACCATCTCTTGAAAATAATTTATTATGGGATAGATCCAGTTCCTCCAAATATGTGTTTTCTTCTAAATCCATGGGAGCTGCCAAAGCAATACCAGTACCCAGGCTCAACCCATTGTGACTTAAATTTAGGCTTTTAATTGTGTAGTTTCCTACAAACGCAGATGCCAAAGCCTCAAAACCTTCGTCTCCCAATTCATTATAACTGAGATCTAAGTCTTTTAGACACTGAGTCAATTGGAGTCCTTCCTTCAGCATTGTAGCTCCTTTGAAACCCATTCTGCAAATAAAAGTTGTTGATTAGTTCGCAGGCTTCCACGGCCAGTGTTATAAATAAACAGATTGGAATTGCTATCCGGGTTGGGCCGCGTCGTGTTTTTAGTGTCTTCTGACGTTTTGGACATCATATCGTGTCCTTCTTCTGAGAAAGATTCGCAATAAAAATAAGTGCCACAGGCAAAGTGCCTGTGCCTTTTTTAGTCAGAAGACACTAAAAACACGAAGCGGCCCAACCCGGATAGCAATTCCAAAAGTTGTTGATGTAACAGCATTTCTGTTAAATCGCAATTGTAGCATTTGATTTTAGCTAGCAAGGCATATAGCTACCAATGTGTATTTTCAATGTCACAGCTTAGTCTTTCTTTCTACTATCCTTAGGAGCAATTGGGCTACGAGAAGGGTAAGTTAGCACTCTAAATCGTGCTTTCCCATTAATTACCAGTACTGCCTTCCTAGTTAGTTCCATCTCTATCGATACCTTTATTTTCTCACCCTACCTTTGGTGCCTTTGACTGCCTCCGCAGTGCAGTGAATAGTCTTGTTAAACATGCCTGGGTTTGATCCTTAATAAAACCTGGGATTTTTCTTTGGTAGGGAGCTCTGGACAGAGATGAACTCAGCCATGTGAGAAGTTATTTAAATAATTAGCCGCTCAGATGAAATAACCACAAGAGTCTGTTTATTGACCATATGTTCCCAATCCTGTGATCTACTACTGAAGTTATAAGATAGAGGTAGATAATGCAACAACTGTATGGTAGACTCTCTCCCACCAAAGGATATAGCGCCAGGATTTTCTTTTCACTTAAAAGTTATCTACATAATTTAATTATATATTCTGTTCTACCTTACATTCAAAATCAATGATAAAAAGGTATATTCAGAACAATGCAACATTTACTATTGTAAAGGTTGTCAGGGAACAGCTAAGCATCTCTTAAATATCATCAAGTTATTCACAAGATGCTCTCTGCACAAGGAAGAGTGAGACAGTTATTTGAAGTTATTTGAAGAGAACAGGCTTATTAATATTCTATGTATGATGAAAACTTCTACCACAAGCAAGTAAGTTCTTACTTTCTACTACAGTATCTTAGAATGGCGTTTATTTATTTATTCTGGTAGAACTGAAGTCATTAGGCCTCTTCCATTTCTACCAATGAAATAAAACAAATCTTATAATTAAAACCAAGATAATATATAACACAACAACTATAGGCCCTACTGTTAATTAATGTTCTATGGTATTTTGAGAGTTGGCTGAGGAGAAATGGGAGGGTAATGCTGTTGCCGCTTCTTCTATCTCATAACACATTGTAAGCATGTGTTTGTCAACACAACTTCCACAATATCCCTACCTGAACCTTTACAAGATTAGACAATATTATGAACATGAAATATTAAGTAAAGTTCAAATACTTAACCAATACTGCAAACACAAAATTGGCAAGAAACTGAAATAGGCCACAAACACAGTAGCCACATCCTCAAGACTGCGAACAATAGCAATGTTTGCATACTGCATGGATATACTATTCTGTTCTAACGTATATTCCAAATCTATAATAATATGGTATAATCATGAAACTATAGTATTTATGTCAAGTATTTAATACAATCCTTTTTTTGAATTCCTTAAGTTTATTAATGATTTTACAAAGTTTGCTGAGTACGTACTTTCAGGGATCAAACTAAGTATTTTCATTTGAGAATACAGAAATAAATTAACGAATACAGTTTTCCTACAAGTTTCTGTTGTATCTTTAACCCTTTAGCACCCATTATCCACATTTGTGGATGCCGTTCATTTATCAAGTGAGTTCTAAATTGGTTAAATTAACTGTCAGCTTATTCTAGTATTCAAAACCGGTTAGTTCCCTATGACTTTATCGTATTATAGTCTATATAAAATAAAAGTAAAATTATAATCCAGAAAATAATTGAGGTTTTTTTTTTTGGCCAACACAGTGAAACCGGGCTGTTACGGAATTTCAAATGACCATAATGTTTCCGTTACAGGCAGGAATCCAGTGAATATAGGTTGCCTAATTAAATAATAGTAATTAGGTATTCTTACATTATGATGACATGTTGGCCCCTCTTCCTTATAAACAACACTATGTACAGTAAACCCCTTGCTTTTGCATTCCCAGACAATTTTGTTGATCTCCTCATTCTCAGTCACCCTTAGTTTCATTTAATTGCACCATCTCCACCTAATCAATCTTTCTGTGATTCAATTTTTTTCTCCAGAATGTCATAAACTTGTATCTTGCCAACATTAAATTTTCCCACAATCTGTTTAATCAACAACTTATTTTTTTTCATTGGCTTCAATAACTTTTATTTTTGTTTTCAGATCTAAAAATACATGTTTTCTGTCTTCATTATTTCAACACACAATTACAACAGTCTAACACTTTTCTAAAGAATTGAATGACAGTATAGTAACAGGATCCTTCTTGCTGTATGTAGATCACTAATTGTTTAGCAGGTGTAGTGACCTACTTTACGACCTGACTGAATTCCCAGATTTTCTCCGCCTCTTTCTACAGTGTACAGTTACACCTTACAAAGTGTGACAAAGAAATTCCTGATTAGGCCAGTGGCAATTCAGGGATGTCCAATGTGACTGTTTTGCCACTGTATCAGGGTTGTCCAAGTAATTCAGAACACATTTACCTGTTTTACAGTACCGGTATTTATTGGGTTCAAAACTAAATATTTTCCATTCAAGTCACACAATAATCTTCCATTTCCACGTCAGACAGGTTCCGGTAATTATAGGTAAATTTATATGAATCATAAACCGTAATTTATGGGACCAGGAAATTTTTCCGATAGGGACAGTATTCCGGTTCTTATAGGTTCCATTGATGGCAGGTTTGCCATCAGTGAGTATCCACACTTGCCATACACCATTTATTTACATGAGCCCTTCCCATTTTTCACTGCACCGCACCGATATATTAACACTGCACTGACAGAGATTTGAACCTGTCACTTTCAGTCTGTTACTCACCCTGGCCAGAAGTGAGTGATAACCGCCCCTCTCTGGAGTGGCATGTAGGGTTACGTATAGTGAAGAACATTGCTTAGGCCCACCAAGTTTATATTGACCTCACTGCAGGGGCGTAGCTACTTAAGAAGCTAGGGAAGCAGTGCTTCCCCAAGATTGTAGGCAAAAATTAAATTAATGTTTATCGTGTAATAGTCTGTGAATGCAAGACATTGAATTCGTAGATGAAGTACCTTCTTTTCATCTGATCATGTGTTCCGTAAATGAGACAACATGAGATGCAGCAGTCTTATTGCACAGTTTGATGCGGCAGCCCAAGTTAGGAAGCTGCTTTTGAACAGCAGTCTTCTAGGCTGTACGGAAATGCAAGCTTTGTAGTTTTCCCGCCACTAAAATTGGTAGATTTGGAAGCGGTTGCAGTGTTGTATTCCACCGCATTAGCGCAGCATGCGTTAGGGTAGGTCCGCATGTGGTGTTGTGGCAAGGTGCGGTGTGGGCGGTTCTCTTTATCATCATGGGTGACAGCAGTGATTCTTGTTATTGTGTAATTGAAGACATATTAACAAAGAAATTTAGTCTGCATTCGATCGAAGTCTATTGCCCTAAATGAACGTCTATACAAAATGTTTCCTGCGTTTGCTCCTACACATAGTCGTTTAGTAGAAATGATTCATTAAAACAGATCCCATATTGAACAGCTGTTTGACGGCATTGTTGAAAATAAGAGTGAATAGGATTCAGAAACCATTGTTTCTGCCCAAGGTCTGCTGACGACTATAAAGGGATTCGATTTCAATTTCCTTTTAGAAATATTTTCCTTAATATTTCCATTTTCTGATTCACTATTCAAAGTACCTCAGACAAAACTAAATGATATTTCTTTCTGTATGCGAAAGATTGAACACTTTAAACGTCATTTGCAGAAACTTCGTGAGAATATTGATTCTGTCTGGGAAAAAATGTTAGTATTTTCGTCTGAACAGGATTGCTCCCAAAAATCTAAAAGAATTCGCATAGATTCAATTCCTGGTGAAGATAAGAAATCTTCATACAAAATACTTTTTTTACGAAGTAATTGATGTGGTATCTCTGAATATTTCAACCAGGTTTGCAGAGGTCCCCAGCTGAAATTTTTAAGTCTCCTTGACAGTAAGCAGTTTCAGAATTTTCAAGCTCAGTTTCCAGAATATACACTAGAATGCTTACAAGAAAATTATGGAATGCATTTCGACATTGCTGTATTGAGGAGTGAACTTTCTGTTGTTTATTGTGAATCTGATATGGCGAAGGAAACTGTTTATGATCTTCATGAATATATCCGGACCCTCGACTTAAGAGCAGTTTTTCCTCAAACATACAAACTGTGCAGTCTAATCTTAACAATTCCAGCTACAAGTACAACAAGTGGAAGGTCTTTCTCTGCGTTAAAAAAGATTAAAAATTACCTGAGAAATTCTCAAACTCAGAAAAGATTAGCGGCACTCGCATTGTTAAACATAGAGAAGGCTCTGCTGAATGGATTGAGGAGCAGACACACATTCGAAGATGACGTCATAGAATTATTTATCGGGAGAAACAGTAGAATAGAGCTGACCTTCAAAAATTAAGGAAAGGATTTTAATCTAGTCTTTGCTTTTCCATATGTATGCAATCAGCTTCCCTAATTATTTATAGTACGCTACGCCACTGCCTCACTGCCTTGTAAAATGCTGGGCATTAATGGGTTACATTTCATGTATAGTAGCTTACAAATATATCATATGATTTAAAACTCTTCCAGTGGATATTACTAATCCACAAAATTTGAGAGTTAATGAATAAGATATAAGGTTTTGTAAAACTGTACTGGGTGTGCCATATAATTCAGACTTTGTTAGAAATGGGGAAAGTTCCTGTGAGATGACTGGTGATGGAATGAATATTGCAATCATGGTTCAGGATTGAGCAGTTCAATTTAGAACATCTTTTAAGTCAGTATCTGAAGTATCAGAAAATAGTTGGGTAGTTAAGATGAGAGAAGAACTGGTTAAAAATGGAATGAGAGATGTTTGATTGGAACGAAAATAATTCTGGAGAGAGGTGAGGTCTAGGCAGACAGATTATAGTTTAGAGGATGGGGGAAACAAGTTAATACATTACATGGATTTAAAGAAAAATGGTGGGAGAAGTATATTCATAATGTAGTAAAAAGGAGAGAGAAAGGTTGTCATGATTTAGACTGGGGTTTGGCAACTGAAGGTTACAGGGAAAACACAGAGCAGAAAATCTGTCCCATATGTATGTACATGATACTTACCTATTTGAATGCAAAGGGACAGAAACTTGGAGGGGATATGATTGAAATGAGAAACAGAGAAAAAATATATACAATATGGCTACTTTGAACTTTTTCGGTTTTGAACAATAAATATCTCATTATAGATGGTATTGGACAATCAGCTAATGATGCCACGTAATATACAGTTTAACCAAATAGGCCTATGTATGTAGAATACACATTTATGATTTGTAGACCTTAAGATTGCGAATTAACACGGAAACTTACTATTTTAACTTAGAATAGGCAATTTTATGGAAGTTATAACAAAATTGTAATATGTTCAAGTAATTTCAATTGCTGGTTTTAAGACTACTTACTGTTATATATATATATATATATATATATATATATATATATATATATATATATATGTAAGTTAATTTTTTAGACAGGTAACATATGTTACATAAACAATTATTTTATACTTACTTACTTACTTACTTACTTACTTACTTACTTACTTACTGAATGGCAATAGACAATTCCTAAGCAAGCTAAAGAAATATTATCTATTTTATGGAACCTGGAGGTTCATTGCTGTGTTTACCTGAGCCTGCCATTCAACCCCATTCTGTGCTAACACCATCCAACCACCCCTCGCAAATCCTACTTCCCCTAAATATATCCTAATATTGTCCACCTACCTACAATTATTTTATAACAAGATATATTTTTAATTAGATTGTATAAGTAATAATTGAAATGATTCTAATATAAATAAATGTTGAGGTGTCTCATACGTAACAGAGTAAGCTTACCATAGAATGTACCTCAATTTTCGATACCAGTATTTAGGAAGCTTGATTATAAGAGATGCTCACTGCTCGAAAGAAATTAGGGAACAGATAGCAATTGGCAAAACAGCTAACAGAAAAAAGAAGAAAAAAAGAAAAGAGGACTCTGTTGACCAGAAATCTAGGAAGAAATTTATGAATTGCTAGGAGTGTAGTAAGTAGTTTTATATCAAGTTGAAATATGGAGAAAAATGGAAAGGAAATATTTAGAGAGCTTTGAGATGTAGTGTTGAAGGAAAATGGAGAAGATTCGATGGAAAGACAGAGTAATGAATGAAGAAGTTTCAAGAAGAATGTATGAAAAGAGAGTATCTTGGAAGTTGTAAAGAAAAGAAAATCTAACTGTTTATTACATAACATGAAACAAAGAAGACTTCTGCTTAATGTAATCAAAAGAAAAATAAATGGACAAAGCAAACTTGGTAGAAGAAGAATTGATATACTAGATGATAAAAAGTGAAGTAAAGTAATTCCTATACAGGCCATGAAGGCCCAGAGGGTTCCAGGAGGTTGAGGCTCCCAGATTTTGGACATTCGGCACGTGAAGGTGGTTTCGGTTGTCAGCCTTATGCACCGGCCACCTTTATCCCCAGGAGTGCACCTGGTACTCATTTCTGTTGAAGGCTGAGTCGACCCCAGGGCCATGGTGCCACCAGAAGGATTATGCCAATTGAAAAACTCAGACCTAATTGGGAATCGAACCCGCGACCTTCCCGGTTTGTAGCGCAGCGCCTCAACCACTGAGCTACGGCATACCCCCATATACTAGATGATATCAGGAACAAAAGAAGCTATGGAGAATTAAAAGATGCAGCAGAAGATAGAAAGAGTTTTAGAGTGGCATTTCACATGGGGTATAAATCTGCAATATGGTAGAAATACCAATAAGAATGATAATAATAAAGGAACAATTAGCATTGAGTGTGAGAAAATGTTTGACATAATACATTTACATTGTTCAAATCTATAAAGGGAAGAGCTCGCACTTTAAATGTGCAAAATTCTCATAATGGAACTTAAGTTTATCTGTTATTTATCATTATTGTTTATTACTATGAAAACTAAGTCTGTAACATTCCAATATCCTTGTGCAATACTGAACTTTACTTGTGGCAAATCTAGATTAGAAAATCTGGTCACAGTAGGGAGGGACAAGAGAAGGAAAAAAGATGGGAGAGGTAGGCAGTAAGAGGTAGAAAGAAACTTAAATTGTGAAATACAGTACTTAAAAGTTTACCAGGGTGTTTATTTAGGGTTAGTTTTTACTTTCCTTATTTATTCATTTTGAGGGTATAAGGAGTGACAACCTTTCTCAAATAAATACTTTCCCCTTTGAACCAATATGAAATTCATCAACTTAATCAGAGACAGCCAAAGTTACAAAAAGAAATAATACATTTTAAAAAGCTAAACAATGCAACATCCACTATTGTAAAGGTTGTCAGGGAGCAGCTAAGCATTCCTCAAATGCTATCATGTTATTCACAAGATGCCACCCTATTCATGGAAAAGGGAAAGAGTTATTTGAAGAGAATAAGAATTATTAATATTCTACCACAAGCAGCCTCGTAAGTTCTTGTTTTTCATCACCTTAGAATGATATTTAGTACAGTTGTTAAATTCTTTGAATATCTATAGCTTTCGCAGTGACTGCCATAATGGCCAAATTCTTTGCCAATAAACTGAAATTTTAAACATAGATGGACTGAAGGGTGTCCGAATGCACCTCGAAGCAGGATATTTAATTTTTGCTTTTGTTCGTGAGTTATTATTGAAAAACTGGCAGAAAACATGAATATTTTGTGCTACCAAAGCATTAGTTTTTGGTAATACATTGGAAATAAAAGCTTCGAGATTTTTTCAATATATCGCACGGAATTATCGATCGCATCAATTCTGTGAGCTCACCCTGATCGATTCATTTGTTTATAATGTCAAGGCACGTAGACATCTGAAATTTTCAACATAGGCAGAAGAGGGATAATGAATGTAGGCCTAAATGGGCAAACATGGAACTCACTATGCAGGGGTTTTCTGGGCCAGAGAACTGGAATCTGAGATGATTTTTCCCAAGCAGCACTTTCTAATTGTGGAATGCACTCCAAAGTGGGATATTTAGCTGTTTCAGTATAATTTTTAATTGTTTAGTTTATAAATGATACATGTGTAAGTGTTGATAAATGTGTTTTAATCATTTTGCTCTTAATTTTTAATCTTTAAATTAATTATCGTGGGCAAAGCCGTGGACACCTGCTAGGATTTCATAAATTTGTCTCAAAATTCTATCTTTCCATACATCTGGTTATTACCAATATGTAAACTTTCAATAATTTATGAACTAAGGATACTTACTTATATATAGGCATCTAATGCCGGTGGACATTTCTGAAACTTAGCATCAATGGTAGTCAATATTTCCCAGTTAACTATTACCTGACAATAATTAATCAAATGAAAAAAGTAAACCTACTACTATGCTTTCTAAGCATACTCTCTACTTACAGATATACTGTAAGTCCCAAGAAAGTTATTTAGTGTTAAAAAGAAATAAAACATGACTCCAGGTCTGTGCAATGACAAGTTCAGGATTTACCTATAATACCACGAAAATGCCATAATGTACTACATAATAATTTAGAATTGAGCATACCTACAACCAGATAGATTCAGTTGTGTTATGGTGTTATTTTCTCGCAGCATCTCGCTTAAGTGGTAGACTGCATCTTTAGTCAGCCAGTTGCCTGTCAGATCAACAGTTGTAACTGTTCTGTTACGATGCAGGGCCTGTGCAACTGCTCTCATTCCCTTTGGGTTTATGCCATAAAACTGTCACACAAAATATCCAGAGTTCTGTAAAGAAACACTACTCCAAACCAATGTGTTTTTATTGAAGGATAGTAAATGATAAAGTAAGAAAGAAAATGTCTCAATGGAAGCATCTTGTAGTCAATAGATAATTTTGTGCATAAAAAAAAAAATTATACAGCATATATTATTAAGGCTATTTTTCACACTTAAACTTCACTATCAATTATTTATCTAGGACTACGTAGTTTCAGTCACCCTTGTGACTATCCTCAGCTACATCTGGATAATTAATCTGGTGATGTAGCTGAGGATAGTCACAAGGGTGACTGAAACTACGTAGTCCTAGATAATAATTGATAGTGAAGTTTAAGTAATAGCCTTAATAATATAAATTATGACTTCACTGTGTTCTTCCCAATATTAGTTTCTATATTATACATCATATTTAGTATGGTAGGCCTACATGTAAGACCAAAAGTATAAACGAGTATGGATGTGAAGTCATGTAAATAGAATTAAACATGTTTGTTTACAGAGCAAGTGACTGTATGCAAAGTGACCCGATTTGAAATAACCATAGATTTAACCAGGAGAGTTCCAATTTTTGGAGTCAAGTGCCCTTGTCAGGATGCCTAAATGTTCAGCTTTTTAGAAATCAAATCAAATTCCCAGTCATTTGGAGGTTCAACACATAATTTTTATTTTTCTAGCATTGTCAGTCATGAATTCAGTTCAGTTGCTTCAAAACTGATACCATAATGAGTAGAAGGAAAAGTGTGATCACTGAAGAAGTTCACTGTTCCTCCACAAGATGGATCCGCGTCTGCTAGAGGCGGCAGAAATTCAAGAGAGCAAGCTGAGAGAAACTCTTTATTTGCATGCATACCAGTAATAAATTGTATTCTCACTCACCCTTGTCAAAGATCAGTTGTCAGATACTTTAGACAGTTTCTTACTTAGTATAACCTCGTTTAGTTTATTTTGGTGAGCCTGATCTTTCAGTTCTCTCATCTGGTTTTGCAATAAAACTATTTTAGCATTTGCTATCTTTAAATCATTACGAAGTTCCTATGTAGTTTGATTCCTGTCACTGTTAGAATTTGCATTATTACTTGTACAAGCATCGAAATTCAGGTCCTGTACAACTTTTTCCCTTGAACTCCCCTCCATATGATGAAGCTGTCGTTTTCGAGGCGATTTTCTTTTCTTTACTTGGTTTGTTAGGTATCGTGGGAGATTTGGAAATATGTGAGGAACAGCACCAGTTTTTAATTTCCATCGTTCCCTCGGAAGCTCCACCTGTTCGTCTCGCACTGTAAATGAATCTGATTTTACGATAAATTCATCAGAAAAATGGGTATCAAACACGTAACACTTGCGAGAAAGTTCTTTGTCTTTCCTCGGAATAGCTTTAACCCATTTCAGAAACTCTAAATTGTCCCTAGGAGGCTTAAAAAAGTGCTTACCTTTAGACAGGCCCGACGAGTGGGAGGGGCAGCCGCTGGAGCCCCGGGCTTCAAAAGGGGGCCCGGCCGACCAGGTTTTATTTTTTACTTTCTAAATTTACTCTAAAATAACATTGGTTATAAGTCAATAAACAACTTTGTGTTTCATGTGTTTATTTTATCTGCATTGTCCTGTCGTATAACGGTGACAAGGAATTAATCAGTTAATCTGAAGAAAAATTGCTATTTTTTAGAAGTAGAAGCAGAAATCCTTTTGGACTCAACAGTAGGCCTCACTAACGTTTGGAATTTAAAATCATAACTTTCAAAAGATTAAACTAGTACATACAGATAAAATTGTTCCTAATTAGGTCATTTTAATGTATTTTTCAGTTTCGTACCCGGCATCAGTCAACCGATTTGGTACAATATCAATAGGCTTCGTTCCTTGGGCGTTATAAATGGTATACTAAGTTTTATGAAAATCCGATAAAGCGTATTTGAGTTATCGCGCTTACAGACACACGGACGGACAGACAGACAGACAGTCCTGTCTACCAGACAATCTGAAAAAGTTCCGGTACCATTCTGGCACTTAATAATTATGTAATATCATTATATAATCTTTTTTTGCATACATTATAAAGGGCGAGTTGGGCAGTGAATTTATATTTGACGGGGGCCCGGGAAAATTTGTCCCTGGGGCCCTTGCTTTCTTTCCACGGCCCTGCCTTTAGACTGTTTTTTGTAACTGGACTTACAACCTGGAACGAAGCAAGTAGGCATTTTTATCTTGTTTTCTTTTCACACGTGTCACACTTCACTTATAACTTTAAATGTATATTATATACACAACACTCTGAAGTAGGCATAACAAACAAATGCACGAGAATCAAAATAAATCGACCACTTCTGAATCTTCTTCTCCATAATATCTATACAAATAACATAACAGGCAAGGCTCAACCGTGCTCAACTAACGATGGTGCTACTCCCTGCTGGCAGAACCATAAACCTCTGTCCCGACTAATGGTAAAGGAGCGAAGTGATCACACTTTTCCTTCTACTCATTATGCTGATACTATAATGCACCATATTATGAAATTCACTCACATCCATACTTGGTGATGTGTGACACGTTCAAGTTTGAGAGCTTGGATAATACTTGCACTGAAGTTGGTGGCTGGATTTAAAAAAATGTTATGCATTGGTTACAAATGTCCGTCGCTTCACATCCAAATACATATCTTAAGAAAATATTTCTAGGATTGTGGAATTTGTGTTATGTCTTTCCAGTACAAATACAACAGTCGAGCATGTGTTGATGAATAATGTGTGAACAGCTGAGAAAACTCAAATGAAAGCTAACACTTTGAAAGCAATACTGATCATGTCAGTTAATTTAAAATACGATTGTTCAGAGTTCTATAACTTCTCAAGGGGAAGGAAACATCTGAATCAAATTAATTTGTCACAGAAGTTTGGGGGCATTAGGAACTGAATGTTAAAAATTGTGTGTAGTTACTAACATAAACGTTGTGCCGTGTCTAGGAAACGTTAATTGTATTATTATACAGTAGGTATATGAATGTGCCTTTGTTTTAGTTTATGTTCATGTTATTATTTGGTGTCTTTTATTCAATTCTTCATAAGATTTAATCGTGTATAAAAATTACTGTGCAATGCTGCATCTCAACTGGAGAACAATTGGTCCCAACTTTGACTAGCAGAAATATGGACACCTTAATAGTTAGTTAATAATAGAGGCATTTTCAAGAAAAATTACATTTTCTTTATGTCAAGTGGTAGTAGCGTTTGTCAGCCTTTGTGTCACATCTCTAGAAGGTATCTAATCCCAACATAAAATGCTGTGTTTATATAATTTTTTGTTCTCAAACGATGCTGTTCACAGATACTTATTTTTCTGAAACAAGTAGTAATGCTGAAAGCTTGCTTTCAAATTTCAAGGTCAAATACAATATTTCTTCTACCTATAGTACCTATGGTAGGAGTTGAGAAAGTAATACAACTTTATACATTATTTAAATAAACTGTTGTTTATAACACTCCAGACTTCACTTTTCTTTACTTACAATCAGCAAAACATGTTTCTTGGAATACATTCGTGCATTCTCAGTTGCTATGTAAACGAAGATCATTGATTGGAGATTCGTGTGCCTTCTGTATTTTATGACTAATCTTCCTCTTGAGGAATTTCCTCAAATTATCATAGGTAATCCCATGAGAGATTATGAGTTTAACAATATATTTGCAAGAACAAAGTTCGAGCAAATTTATCTGATGAAACAAGTAATCTTGAGTAGGATTTATTAAGACTATTCCATGAATCAATGAATCGATCCGAGTTCTGAATGCTACCAATAGTGCACATCACAGGATGGAGGGCGTCGTGGTAGTTGCTTAGCCTACATCAAAATGCTATAAAAGTACATGAACTGGCATGCACCGAATCAAAATTGTGTTTGGACATTATTTCAATTTCCAGACAAGTTATGTTGTATAAAATGTGTTTTCATGCTGCTTAATGGCAGCACACTAATCACCATACGTTGATGCCTTACGTGTCCAGTAACAAGCTGACATTTTATCCAATAAAATCACGGCAAAATCCCCTTAAACTCCGCCCACTCAATATTCACATTTGCACGGACTGTGTGATCTATTTTGTTTCTTAGCAAAGCAGGGTGACCAACTGTCCTTGTACATTTTTGCAAGTGCCTTCTACCCACTGACCTTGTATACTGTCGCAAGTGCCTTGTACCAATCTCATTATATCTCCCGCAAGGTTTGTCAGCCTATCACCAGCGTGTAGCGATATGACGTCACACCTCCAACGTCCAATCACGAGTTTCTTCATAATATGACAGAAGAATTCGTTAGATAGTGGTATAAAAGAAAGTGCATCATTTTTGGTGGGTTGGGCGGGATACCACTATCCGAAGGTGCCTTTTCCCCCCCCTCCAAAATCACATCCTTATTTTAATAGCAATTTATAACATAAACAAACATGATTGGTTTATATCCGAGGAATTGCTAAACGTTATTGGTCAATATCAAACATGTGGCGTATGAATGAAATAGTCATATATATAAATCTTTTCCCTTACTTCTAAACTTTTGTATTGGTCTCCTTACAAATTTCATGATTACTGTTCCAACAGTGAGCTGCTCCTGCCGATTTCTCTATTTGGAAAAAATTTCATGTTTCTCATGTGTTCTTTCAACTTGATATCCAAATTTCTTTTTGTTTTATCCATGTATGTTTTATACATACATTTTATAACTAACAAAATTTGAAATTCCTCAAGAGGAAACTTTAATCATAAAATATATCAAACCCACAACAGAGGGCACATGAATCTCCAAACAATGATCTTTGTTTACATAGCAACTGAGGATGTGGAAAAGTATTCCATGAAATATGTTTTGCTAATTGTAAGTAGGTCTTAAGTGTTTTATAAACAATAATTTATTTAAATGAATTACAAGATGGAGGAGGAGCATCTATAACAAAAATGAAAAATTCTGTAGACAGAGAAAACTGTGTTCAATATGCTCGCCCTGAATGTTTTAAGAAATCTAACAGGGAAAGAAAGCTTGTTCTAGTGGGAATATGTGTGTCCTTTCTGCAGAGTTTGTACAGCTACAATCCAGCTATCGATTGATGTAAACAAATTTGTTACCAAAAATTTTGTTAGATATGCCCTTCTGCATCTTGTAGTTCAAATATATATTACATTCCTCCACTGTGTAAAGTTTTACTACAGTAAAACAACTCTGTTTTGCATTATAGATGGCTGAAGAAATGGATGTCAGTGTTGGCCATGAATACCTTCTGCTGCTTTCATATAACCTACTGAGTACCTGAACCATGTGCACGCAATGTCTGGGCATGATGTGGATTTTGCAAAGGACATCTCAAGGATCACTGCCCATCCAGGAAGTCTGTATCCCTGTTAATTAAACACCTTTGCAGACAATTTGTAAGTATGGAATTTGTTATCTATGGACTCTTAAGAGGAAGTACGTTATTAATTACTGGTATCTATTTTTGACGAAACAAAAAGATTTTCTGAATGTTTTGTCAATCAAGTGAGAGAGAAAAAAAAAAAAAAAAAAAGAGACAAGGTGCAAAAGCACATGTTATTTTTCCATCATCTACACAACAAAGCATCCAAAGAAGGATAAGTGTGAGAACAATCCTGCTTCGTACTTCAAGAAAGGACAAATTGTTTTTTTCTGGAGGTACATTTTTAAGTCTTTTGTAGAAATTAGGCATACTGCATGTTAGATTGCAGATTTTCTTTTGGTTCTTAATTTGTTAAACATTTTTTTAAATTGTTGGCACTATGGTACATTTTAAGTAGGCCTACTGTAAACATTATCAATAATCATGAACAGTTCGCTCCCCACTCCATAAAATTCGCCATTTTCAGTAACATGTCATGATCCTCATGAGATTGAGTTTTTGGAACTCTACTGTATAGTCATATTTGTGTAAAAGGATAAGTTGTCCTGAGGGCCTCAAAGCCATCTAGGGTTGTTATTACATTAGACCAAGGCCGTGCTGTTGCCTTCCTTTGTTCTTTTTCCCCTTTCTTTCCTTCCTCCTTCGTAGTAGCTTGCAGTAGAGTTCAATAGCATAGTAATTAGTGTAGTGGGCTGATACAGCCTTCTCAAGAATGTTAAATTTCCATATCAAGTATTAACATTATATATATCGGTTATGTTTTCTTGTAGTGAGCATGAGCATGCTGTGGTTGCAGGAGCCATGTTGGCATGGCATCTGTTCTGTACTATTAGTTGACTTGAATGCAGTACCACCAAAGTTTCAGTTTCTCCTTACTTACTTATACTCAATGGCTATAGAAAATTCCTAAGCAAGCTAAAGGAATATGATCTATTTTATGGAACCCGAAGGTTCATTGCCGCACTTACCTGAGTCCGCCATTCAACCCTATTTTGTGCTAACTCCATCCAACCATCCCTCTCAAATCTATCCTAATATTGTCCTCCCACCTATGTCTAGGTCTTTCAAGTGGTCTTTTCCCTTCAGGTCTCCTAGTCAGTATTTTTGAGATATGTCTTTCCTCCCCCATGCGTAATAAATGTCCAGCCCATTTTATCCTCGGTGATTAAATTACCCTCTCTATATCTGGTGATGAATACAGGTTATGAAGCTCGTTGTTACGCAGTTTTCTCCAATCTCCATTTTCATCTCTCTTAGGCCCAAATATTTTCCTAAGCACCCTGTTTTCAAATACTCTCAGATTATGTTCTTCCCGAAGAGTAAATAATCATGTCTCACATCCATATAATACAACCGGCAGGATAATTATCGTACTATGGTTGATCTAGCATTCGTCAATCTCCACAATGTGGTCAGAGCCTCAGTTTGCAATATGGTGTTTTACCACCTGTAGAGGGTGTTTCAAAACATAAAAAGAGAAACCATGTCGATTTTTTAAGGCTCCTGGACTCCCACTTAAGCTATTCACACTGGGGGCACAGATCTCTGTGACTCCTATCAGTGGCAAGCCCCTAAATCCCCACCAATGGTTTTGCAACTGGACTAGAAAGAGGGTGCCCTCCACGAAGGGCAAAAACCTAGACCCCTGACACAAAAACTAATAATACTGGGTACTGCTATACACTTCTCGAATGTATGAAAACTAATCAGAAAGTGTGTTTCCTGAGATGTTCTCCATGTTATCATCAGCACATTCCCATGGTGTTGTCATACAATACATATTTAGAAGACATACATCAAGTGTAGGGTATAGCCTGGTTCTGGCAAAGAATATTTTAGTGGCACCATTTCGATGGAAAGGACCATAGACCTCATTGCGAGCAACTCTCTTCTTATATTAAATTTGCCAAATCTGTTTCTCGTCCCTAGAAATGTGCACAAAAAATTATAGAGACCATAAGAATAACTTACTAATTTATAACTTATCTGTAGTATAAATAAATATAATACATACCAAAATCATCAGGAAAAATATTTCTCTACACAAGAGATTTTATTTTTTGGCCCTCCACCATTGCTGGAGCCCTTTTGACCGTAGGTCGAACTGGAGCATTTGTTCTATTACTCCATTTTCTGTTTTTGCATGGCCTAATCAAAGGGGAAATATGTGTTGAGCTCGCTAATTGCTTCAACACTAATAGAACTACGTATATTTTCATGTTCTGACATTTGTCTCAATGGGGCCATGTCTCCGATCTGGTTCACCTGTTGGAGTGAAGGTAACCCCAAGAAAACCTCTCTCAGATCAACTACTACGAGGGTTTACCCGTAGTGCTCTGGGCACTTTAGCCAAATGCCCATTTCGTACTCAGTTTTCGCCCCAGGAGCCTGAGCATTTTCCTATGGATCTCACTATCGGTTAGTCTCAATTCTGGTCTCATAGTCTTTAAATGCTTCACTCCCTGATTCACTGTGCCCTGAAAATAACTGTGATGCCCTTAATCTATCGTCACATGTTTCAGTTTAATCCATTGTAACAATTTTCTTTATAAATTTTGTACATGGAGTGCTTATACCAAGAGCTAAAACTTTACTTAAAACATTTTTTGGAAAAAAATTATTTGAAGGGTAGTTTATAAGCCACCCACTAATTGTAGAAACTCAGTTTTGCCAGGTAAACAATAAAGCTATGCATCAGGTTCAAACAACTGAATATGTGCTCTTTGCAATATGGTGGCCTCTTACGATCTATGTCAGAATGTGATGTGGGAAAGATGCATTGGCCATGCTTAGAGTAAAAAAAGAAAAGTTATGTGAGTACAATAATCAGCTTTTATTTGGGTTATGTATCCTTCGGGGATATGTCATGTGGTAACGATATTCTCTTCTTGTACAACCAATTTACATGAGGAGAATGTCATGAGTGTTTCAAATATACTTTTACAAACTTCGGGTATGGGTTCCTTACACCAAAAGATGGAAAAAAGTTCATATGAACATATATCCCATAATCCTTGTTTTCTCGTTAGGAACTGTTCAACACATTGGTACACTCATAACACGTCAACACATAAAACTCATAACAAATGCTCGAAATGTCCTCCTCTTGCTTCTAGACATGAATGCACTCATTGAATCATGGACTGTCGCACCCTTTCAAATACTCCAGGATGGTGTCGAATGGTTTTGCAGGCTTCCATGACACGCCGATGAAAAGTTTCTTCATCCAGGATGTCTGCTCCATAAAAGAATAGTTTAAGGTGCCCCCAGAGACAAAAATCCAAAGGATTGAGGTTGGGAGAACATGCAGGCCATGGAACTGGTCCTCCTCTGCCTATCCATCTGTCATGGTAGATACAAGTCAGTGCATCTCGAACAATGAGATTGTGCTGAAGCCCCATCATGCACAAACCACATGTTTTGTCTTATTTGCAGGGGCACATCTTCGTTAAGTAATTCTGGAAGAGTGTTCTGGATAAAGTCCCTGCAGACAGCACCGTAGAATGTATGGACCTACCAGACAGTCACCTACAATTCCAGCCCACACATTAATCCTAAACTGTTGCTGATGTCTAGCCTGAACTACAGCACGAGGAATATGATCTGCCCATATGTGTTCGTTGTGGAAATTTGTAATTCCATCTCTCCCAAAAGTTGCTTCGTCTGTAAACAAAACTGATGAGACAAACAATGGATTGGCAAAAGTTCTCCCATGGTGGATAATCGGCGAAAGGCCCTGCACAGGTTGAATATGATATGGATACAGGAGCTGCAAGTGAAGTACCCTCCATGCTGTACTGTGAGATGTACCAAATGTCACAGCCAATTGTCTTGTACTGATACTTGGATCGTCTTTGACATGCTGTAAAATTTGTTCTTCGTGGTCCGGTTTACGAAAAACTTTTTGTCTTCCTCGATCAATAGTCTGTGGTGCAACAGTTCCTGTCTCAGCAACGCGACGATGAACAGCAACAAAGGTTGGATGACTCGGTTGTCTTCTGTCTGGAAACGCCATCTGATACAACCGTGAAGCCTCGTGTCCATTACAATTCGCATGACCATACATAAAAATCATGTCTGCCTGCTCACGAAATGAATATCCTGCCATGGTTGAACGAAACACGTGCAGTTAACTCACCACATGTACACAATCAAAGCGTTGAAGACAGACTTGTAAACAAGTCTCCATGGCTACCACTTCGCCATCTACTGTTCAGTACATATGATACAATGAGTCAAAGCCTCCTATGAATGAGTGCAGAGAGAAATGAAGTTGCGAGGTTGGACTTCGAGGGTCGTTGAACGCAAACTTTCATTAATAAATTAATAACGACAAAATAAGGATTATGGGACATATGCTCATATGAAGTTTTTTCCTTCTTTTGGTGTAAGGAACCCATAACCGAAGTTTGTAAAAGTATTTTTAAAACACCCTGTATATTATAGTAAGAGGCATGCTATATTTGGGCAGAGGAAATTATGTGAGTTTCACATCAGATTTTTCTTACTATTTTCTACACGATCCTTTACTAGGCTATTACTATAGTTACAATCTAATAATAAAAATGTAAAAGCTTTTGTTAGCTACCTCCATGGTTACAATAATTTTAATTTATGAAGTTCACAAAGATAAAAAGTAAGTTCTGTATTACAGGATTTTCTTATAGTCACTACTTATGATTATAGGAGACTACAGTGAATGATTATACAACCAAAATCTATAGATGTCAAAGTAAAATCTTAATAATCTGAAAGTCGAAGTGACCCAAACCAGATAAGAATTTTGTAATATTTTATTATTTACTTCGCACTTTTGTAAGTTGTTTAAATCTTTTCTTTTATTTATTTACATAATTCCACGGTAATTATTGTAAGCTTTATATGTATTCTGTAATGTTTGTTGTTGATGTGTTGACTGTTACTGCACAATGTTAAAAAATAGATCATAAATTTATTTTATTTTATCCTACAGATTTTTTGTACACAGGGATTTAAAAGCAGAATCGATAGCATCGACCACCAAGTTATTTCATATTCTTAACATTACTCTTGATAATATGAAAAATAAAAGGAGCTTTGGCGCAGCAAGAAAATAAGGAAAATCCTACGTCGTGAGGAATATTACCAATGGTGCTCACTACATCCAAAATATTATCAATAGCTGTGTTAAAGATCACAAGGACCTTTTCATTTCTAAGTGGAAAGATGCCATGAAGATGACTTCCAATGTATCTCCAGTGAATGCTATACCAGGCACGACCTTTGACAGTAATGACAATAACTGCTTAAGTGATGCCACGGTGAGATTGAAATTCTTGATCATGTCTCGGGTTCCTGTGGTGAACTTTCTCAGGTTCCAATTCTTTAGGTTAACTTCTTTGAAACAGCAGGCGCCACAAGAACTGGTCACCCATGGCCAAAGCATTGCAGAGAAGTGGCTTTACCAGCAAAGAAGGCATGGCCTAGCAGATAATGGTAGTGTGTCACATTGACATTACTGCATTCAAACTTGGCTCTACGAAAGGCTATAATTATAGTTGATCCAGCTATCAAGTTCGAATCTCATAGAGTTCAAGCAGAGGAGGTAAATACTGAGAAGAAAGTTTGCTGACAGCTCAACCCATGTTCTTTAATTTTACCGCACCAATCAGCAAGTTACCCCAGCCGATCAAAATCTAAGACGGTCCTGATATGGCTGTGACAGCTACTCATCAACTCCATGTGGAGTGAAACGCGAGGTGGCATGATCTAGTTACAGTAAACGGTAACGTGTGAATTGATTAAAGCAAGGGAAGAACTAAGGTCAGTGATAACAATGAGAGAATACTGCAACGTTGCTTTTGTTTTGGAAAGCGGAAACCAAGACTGAATTGGTCAGATCAATTAACATAAAGAAACACTGACTTAATGGTTTATTCCTTTGAAGACACCTGGTCATGCAATGAATAAAAAACTAAACTCCGTGGCGCTACATCCCTGGAGGGACTTGGTCGACCACCCGACCGCTGCGTCATCTCCCGTAGGCAGATGGGGGGGCATGTGGTCAGCATACCGACACCCACGGCCGTTAATGGTGGTTTTCTTGACCGGACATGCAATGAATAACCAGACTATATTACAAGGTGGCTTACTTCCAGACAATCAAAGTTTTGGTGTATTCATTATTGCCAGAGGATAAAATCACTATCATTTTTGTTTCTCCCTGCCGCCTAGTTCAGTTTCCCTCTAGCATCATTAAAGAGATAGCTTTAGAATCGCTAAAACCATCTACAAAGAAAATGAGACACTACTTGCATTTTATGTAGTAGCATGAACACAATCATCTTTTTCTTTCTTTCCATGTTAATTTTTCCTGTTCTTTTTCAATTCCTATAGACCAAAACTCTTATACAAATATTATTATACAATATTAATAGCTAAAGAAGTTCTTGGCTTTTGGTCATACCACCCACCCAAATTGGCATTCTTATGACTAACTTTTCATTTCGGATTGCTGGAGCACTACGTGTAGGCTGTAAAATCTGCCAGGAGCACACATGAGTTTGTAGTGCCAATGTTGATTCTTACACTTACCATGCTTTGAGCTGCCCCAAGAATTTTTGCTAAATATGGGAGAGAACATAAAGGGGAAAAAATGAAATACAATCGTAGACAGTAATTTTCCATTACAAAAAGAAGAAATAGCACATATGGTCGGTACAACGCCAAAGTGAACTAAGCGCCAAACTCCATGTTTTGAGAAAACTGAAGTTGAAGTTTGAATGTTGTAAAAAAATCTTGATCAAAACGAAATTTCCTTTTTTCTCAACTGATTTTACTATCGTAGTATCGCTTAGTTCGTTATTGCAGACCGTAGGATATCAAAATCTGCACCATGGACTACCAATAGTCTATATTTTGACAATTGGCGCTTAGTTCACTTTGGCGTTGTACCGACCATATAGCCTATTTCAAACGAGAAGTACTCAGAAATAAACAGTGTTACCACTACTGGAGGAAACAAAAGGGGCAGAAAGAAAAACCATCATTTATAAAAAGGAAGCTAATATAAAATGTATTCAAATCTTTCATACTACAAAAAACAAATAATTGCTGTTTCTTGACTAGACAATATCTGACAGTGGAAAAAGGTGTGTACAAGATATAAAAACTGAAATAATACTGAAATTAGTACATTCATGACCTGATGACTGAAGTTCTAAACAATAAAAGACTTTAGGGTGAAGCCCTCTTCATATTTCAATTCGGGTGAAGCCCTGTTACATATTTACTAAATAAATCCTGAAAAAGAAGCAATTAATATTACATACAATTTGATACCCTTTAATTAATAAATCACCTTAAATTCATGTAGTCAGATAAAACATAAATCTCTATTAATTTAAAATAATATATTTACTTCAGTGTTAAGCACCACAAAATATAAGTTAAAAGAAGGAAGGAAAATAATAATATAATTTCATACTTGGTGTGAACCACCACCTTTAAAGTACTAGTTAATGATTTAAATATAAGCAATCATAATACAAGGGCATTACATGCTTTGGTAATTTAGATAAAACATTCCTCATTCTCATTTCAAGTAGTTGACTTTCAAAATAGCATAATTTAAAAATAACAACCATATTATTCTATACAGGAAGATTTAAAATTCAGATAACATACCTCAAACGTTCCATGCATACCAAATAATCTGCGCAGACACACCCATGCCGATACACATCATACTGCATTCACAAGGCCTAAAAACAATACTGCTCCATCCTAGGCTAAAGATCGGAGTAGGCTCAGATACTTAAAGGATATGTTAAACGGGGAGAACAAATTAGACACAAGAATAATAAATTTAGAAAAATTCACACATGTTAAAAGATAAGTGGAAACGAATGGGAACTGCAAGAATAATTAAAATGGCTACTCATTCTCAAACAACAACCATAATTCCCAGCATGCCAAAATATAAACTTATTACTTTTACCTTAAACCGGAATGGTGGCCACAAAATCTAATTTAATCTCATGCATCCTGCATGTCAGATACTTTCAATCTACATCACATCAAAATACCATGCCACCATAACCAAACATCAATACAAGTTTCACAAAAGCATGCCTGGGTCAATAAGATAATAATTAATATATACACAACATGCAGTTCCCACACTACTAAAACCTATATACAAATAAATACAATTTTCCACGTACCTTTACAACATGATGAAAACAAAAGGAAACAGCCAAAGGTCAGGCTTACATTTTCCCGCCTCAAGAGCACCAAAGTGACACTTACGTCCCCGAATCCATGATAAGTAAATGAGAAAGATAATAGGGTTACATCCCCTTATATAGGCTTTTGATCAATTACGTCACTGCGCATACTCAGTGCTAATTAAAATGCAAAGACTCCTATTATTAATTAAGACGACCACCATCTTGACGGCCATGCAACGAACAACTGAATGCAGTTCACCGCATCAGATACAATTACGTTGTTGCCATTTGGTATGACTTTAGATATCTTTAGCGGGGAAGTAGAGAAAAGGGGAAGGAGAAACAGTGAATGCCCTCCTAGCGCTCAGCTGTTCGCCTGCCTAGCGAGACATAATTTCTTTAATCTGCCAATGACGTAACCCATTATTGCGTCGACACTGTCAGCTCATGAATAATTCCATTATTGCGAAATAATGATAATTCTTAATAACTGTAGCAATTAAATGGTGATTGAAAATAATGAATTGCTACAAACTCCCACCCCATGAGTTGGAATATATGCTGGATATATTCCAACACAAAAGTCAAACTATAGATGAACTAAAGTAAGTCAGATCTGAGTGACTGACCAAAGGTGTCCTTTTTCTGTTAAGGCATGCCGCCAAAATTCTTCCTGACCTGAAACGAGCACAATCTCACTGTCGTGTCATACCTGAGAGCAAGTGTCTCCTTAACTTGCATAACAGTGATCACGATTCACTAGTGTCCAGACTAGATGCTCAGCAATAGCCACTGAAGTATTTACAGAGACGAGACGTAGGGCGAGATACATCTGCAAGTCTCTTTCAGCAGGCAAGTCACTAGGTCAGGAACCAGACTCCGGCAGCAACCCACAGTCAAGGCACCGTCAGTGACATCAGTATCTGCTTTACAGAACAGTCCATCCTGTGAATAGAAACTTAGCGGCAGATCACAGAATTCAAAAGGAAAGAGACATGAGAATAAAAACCCTTTTCTAACTTCTCAGCTAAGACTCTAATTCAAGATTAAAGTTTGAAATATTTTTGAATTATGCTACTTAAGAGAAAAATCAGAGATTATTTATGCATCAAAATTAAAAAAAAACCAGACTGTATTTTAACTGATTCAAAAAGCCTATTCTTATTCCATTCACACATGCACACTTATAATAAAATACACAAAAACACTCTATGAAACATCCCACCAAACACTCTACCTAACATAACCTACAAATAAAAACACCAGACATAACCTATAAATAATAATTACATCCATCCATGGGTTTGTTTCCAGAGAAAAAAAACTTATTCTTATTTACACTCCAGGGTCATAGTTTACCTGTTATATTATTATGTACAAGAAAGTCAAATCGGTAATTACTTCGGCCGAAGAGGTGCAGAAAGGTGGCAGAAAGAAGCCCCCATAAGCCTCCTTCTACTAGAGCACTGCACGACTACACTGCACTGAAATCTCATCAAATACAATGGCCAAAGAACAAAAGACATAATCAAGGCTGTGGAGAAAGACAAAATAAAGATGATCATTTAAATCTAAAGCCGTAGCTTCCCTATGATTCGCAGAGGCATCACCAACAGCGACATGACTAGTGATAGTTCGCATCAGCATTCTCCTGGCTGTCGAACAAGTACCACAAACATCTCTAAGGACCTAACTACAAGATGCTAAAGATAAAACGATTAGAAACAATAGGACACGTATACCTCTCGGTTCTGGGCAATACAAAATCCTACAGTACGGTAGCATTTAAGCTTTAAGCAGCAACAATATCTTAAGAACCACAGGTGGGCGTTGCCCTACACTAGGCATGATTGGAGAAAACCCAGATAGCCCCCCATAAGGCTTCTGAGCCACAAGTCTCCCCTTAAGAACTGTTATAAGGCTGCGTTCAAAGAAACTCTTTCCGAGTCCCTCCGAACAGAAACAGTAGAAAAGAGTGCACCAAAGTCAAATGGCGGCCAACCACGACCCGACTGGAATGCTGCATCAGTCTAAGCCACTCGAATCTACAGTACAGTAACTTCAACTGCAACACATGCAGTTCTTCTGCATCCATCACTACTCCAGATGCAGGCAAAAAACATAACCTCTCCTGACTCCCCGATTAGTATCTACATAACCTCTCCTGACTCCCCAGAAAATATTACAAGTTTGAATAAACAGGAAACAGCTGACTTGTGTGTGCTCCACTTTGGAAAGCGCATTATAAGTCACACAGTCAGTCATAAGTCAGAAACGTCTGTCGATAGTCAATTCCTCAGTTTCACCACACAAAACAGAAGTAACCGGCCTAAACAAACTTCTAATATGAAAAATTCTTGTATTATTTTAGTCAAAACCGGTGTTAAAATTGTCACTAAACAACTCCCCTGGCAGAAAGATCTAGCCAGACACAGCAAGCCTAAAGCTTAGCTGCCCAAGAGCAAAGCCTATCATGAAAACTCAAGAATAATACACCAATAAAAACAGAATATACTAAAACACCGACAGGCAAAACTACAGAGGGTTCCTGTGGAACTTTCACAGCAACCGAAGCGGCCATAGAACACACAGTTCTAACTGTACATGACCACCACAGGCAATCCCACCTACAAGGACCTATCAGATGTCTACTCTAACCTCAAATTTGCCATTTAAGGCTACCTAGAGTAAAATATAGAAAATCTAGTTCACTGGCACCTTGAGAACCCTTAGGCCTATTTATAATGATAAAATATTCCTCAATTTACTTGAAATACACTGAAACATCAGCGGAATGACTATCTAGGAGCTGGCACAAGACACATCTGCCACGACACTGCAGACTTACATTTAACACAGGGAAAGCAAGCAAAATGACCGATCTATCCTACACAGAATTAATTAAAAAAGAAATGAACTCACCAATAGGCTATTACAGCAGATTGACTACTTCCTACAGAGAGCCACAACTTTCATAAACTTCATATTCCAGGACTCGACCTCACAAGCTGCTGAAAGCTTCATCCCTGAGCAGCTGCAGGCTACTGTCTACTGGTGCCTACTTTCAGCTCACCAGAATATCTTAGGAAAGCTTCACCAACTCCAATATGATACATGAAAAGTAATTTTCACAATATTAGACAAGTTCAAGGAAACAAACCCCACAACACAAGTATAAAAACCCTTTCATACAAATAATATAAATCCCTGCCTAAAATAAAATTAAAATTTATGAAATTTTACAGCAAGATGTACACAAAAAATCCACTGTCAAGACAACTACTTAAGAGAAAAAAAACAAGAGCGTGGACGAACCCAATGGTTATACAACCACCGCTCTGCATAACAATTTGTTACCACTACTGGAGGAAACAAAAGGGGCAGAAAGAAAAACCATCATTTATAAAAAGGAAGCTAATATAAAATGTATTCAAATCTTTCATACTACAAAAAACAAATAATTGCTGTTTCTTGACTAGACAATATCTGACAGTGGAAAAAGGTGTGTACAAGATATAAAAACTGAAATAATACTGAAATTAGTACATTCATGACCTGATGACTGAAGTTCTAAACAATAAAAGACTTTAGGGTGAAGCCCTCTTCATATTTCAATTCGGGTGAAGCCCTGTTACATATTTACTAAATAAATCCTGAAAAAGAAGCAATTAATATTACATACAATTTGATACCCTTTAATTAATAAATCACCTTAAATTCATGTAGTCAGATAAAACATAAATCTCTATTAATTTAAAATAATATATTTACTTCAGTGTTAAGCACCACAAAATATAAGTTAAAAGAAGGAAGGAAAATAATAATATAATTTCATACTTGGTGTGAACCACCACCTTTAAAGTACTAGTTAATGATTTAAATATAAGCAATCATAATACAAGGGCATTACATGCTTTGGTAATTTAGATAAAACATTCCTCATTCTCATTTCAAGTAGTTGACTTTCAAAATAGCATAATTTAAAAATAACAACCATATTATTCTATACAGGAAGATTTAAAATTCAGATAACATACCTCAAACGTTCCATGCATACCAAATAATCTGCGCAGACACACCCATGCCGATACACATCATACTGCATTCACAAGGCCTAAAAACAATACTGCTCCATCCTAGGCTAAAGATCGGAGTAGGCTCAGATACTTAAAGGATATGTTAAACGGGGAGAACAAATTAGACACAAGAATAATAAATTTAGAAAAATTCACACATGTTAAAAGATAAGTGGAAACGAATGGGAACTGCAAGAATAATTAAAATGGCTACTCATTCTCAAACAACAACCATAATTCCCAGCATGCCAAAATATAAACTTATTACTTTTACCTTAAACCGGAATGGTGGCCACAAAATCTAATTTAATCTCATGCATCCTGCATGTCAGATACTTTCAATCTACATCACATCAAAATACCATGCCACCATAACCAAACATCAATACAAGTTTCACAAAAGCATGCCTGGGTCAATAAGATAATAATTAATATATACACAACATGCAGTTCCCACACTACTAAAACCTATATACAAATAAATACAATTTTCCACGTACCTTTACAACATGATGAAAACAAAAGGAAACAGCCAAAGGTCAGGCTTACATTTTCCCGCCTCAAGAGCACCAAAGTGACACTTACGTCCCCGAATCCATGATAAGTAAATGAGAAAGATAATAGGGTTACATCCCCTTATATAGGCTTTTGATCAATTACGTCACTGCGCATACTCAGTGCTAATTAAAATGCAAAGACTCCTATTATTAATTAAGACGACCACCATCTTGACGGCCATGCAACGAACAACTGAATGCAGTTCACCGCATCAGATACAATTACGTTGTTGCCATTTGGTATGACTTTAGATATCTTTAGCGGGGAAGTAGAGAAAAGGGGAAGGAGAAACAGTGAATGCCCTCCTAGCGCTCAGCTGTTCGCCTGCCTAGCGAGACATAATTTCTTTAATCTGCCAATGACGTAACCCATTATTGCGTCGACACTGTCAGCTCATGAATAATTCCATTATTGCGAAATAATGATAATTCTTAATAACTGTAGCAATTAAATGGTGATTGAAAATAATGAATTGCTACAACAGGAGGATAGCGTAGGCAGGCCACTGATAAAACATGATAGCCAGAGATGAGTATGATTTTCAAGAAGGTAAACATGGGAAGTGTTTTGAATCTAATTTCTAAAATTGAATCTGCAACTGGAAAACGAGTTAATTTCCAAACAATTATTTGTGAGAGACTGAAGTTTATACAAGGGTACGATACCAACAAACAATGCAATATTGGGGAGGGGGGAAATGATTACTTAATACAGTAAAATATCAGTGTAATGAAATTTAGGGGACCTCAGAAATGAATTTGTTATAGTGAAATTTTGTTATATACTGAAATTTTACAGGTGTACAATATTCTGAATATGACTTTAAAATGGAATCTGGCATATAGAAAATCTTGAAGACTATGTACCATGTGTTGCCTGCACAATAGTCAAACTCTGTTGATACCAGTCTTGCACACCTTCTCTTCAACCTCATCATCAAATGGATTTCTATCACTCAAAATGTCTGCCACAATTCCATCATCTGTGATTTTTTGTTACACTATCACATCACAGTCCACACTGACATAGTCATTAAGATTCACCCTTGCAGGCCCATCTTACTTTTTTCAGTTCTCTCTTCTTTCTATGTCATCTAGCACTTCACTCCAGGTTTTCTAAAGCAGTTAGCGATTATTATTTCTTCTTTAAGCTATTTCCATCCAGCAATCAACACTACTCAGCATTAATATCTCTCCCTGAGGCAATATTACACATCATACACCGGAAAAAATAAAATTATAATGAAATGCTTTAACACATATTAAATAGGGAAAAGAGAAAGGGCCAATACATAATTTTGTAATACCGTAATACTATCATATACTTTTGAAAAAGATATAAAAAGGAGAGGAAGGTGCCAGAGAACTTACCAATAGGCAGGAGAAACTGGTCTTCAATTGGTGCTGGCTCTGGTATCATAGAAACACATAAAAAGAACAATAAAAACGAAAATTTTCGGACAAACTTTGCCCTTTGTCAATCACTTAGAGAATGAAGTTTTGGTAAGTTCTCTGGCACCTTCCTCTCCTTTTTATATCTTTTTCATGCTTAATGGCCTAGAGCCACCTAACCTAAACCATATCATATACTTTTGTTATACTAGTGTTTGTTATATTGGCATTTTACTGTAGCCTTTAACAGATGGAGCAGTCCAACACACATTCTTACTGTCAGCCATCCCGATCAGTTCTGGTGAATATGGGCAGGAGGAAGCCTAGCTTCATCTCGCTTGCTCCCTCCCACATTGGACGGATGACTAGCATTCTACCATTGATGCTCAAGTAATCAGGCACATAGACATTTTTCATACAATCTTCACTCATGACCTGGCGGGTAGTATAATGTGCCGGGATGAGCCATTATCAATTTCCAATTTCCAGCACAAGAAGTACCAAATTTGGTGTAAGAATAAAAAGTCCAACTCTACAAAATTCTTGAAACCATGGTTTTGAAAAACAGCTATTATTGAAATATGTATCCTTGGTAATAAGTTCAATTCCAGTAACTCAAAATCCACATAATAGATAACACTCTGAATTCAAATAAAGGCCTAAGAATTTTAATACCACTTCAGACTGAAGAGGAAAGATGGGAGAAAAATCTAGGGCCTGATTTCATTGATACCACACTTCATACTTAATTGCTTTGTAATAGGTGCAGCAGTGAAACGGCGATTTTGAAACCTTCACCAGCAATACAAATTTATTCAAAGTGATATAAAAGAATTACAACATGAACTTACAATGCTTGCAGTCTGTGAGGAATGTTTCTGAACAACTTGCACAGACATATCAAGGCACAAAATGCCTATCACTTGAAAATGACATCATCACATAGGTGGCCCCCATTTTCCTTCACACACATTTCAAGTCTTTTACGGAAGTTAGACATCACATCTTGCAGGACTGGCACTGGAATTTGATTAACTTCCGAATTTTATCCTTCAGTTCCTGGATGATGTCATCCTTGCACCTTGATGCAATACTGCACTCTTCTCTGCAGTGAGTTTTGAATTCTTTCAGACAACCCCAGATCATGTCGGAATTCTTGACAAGCATGTATAATTCTTTGCTATTGATGTATGATTCCATTTTGACCAAGTAGAGTTCAGTACACCTGGCACTGTTCAGACGAGTGATCTGACTGCTTTGACTATGTACTGTACCCATTGTCAGTCGTGTATGGTTTGATCACAACTCCACCTTAAGGCAATGTTCAGTTTTGTAAACAAGGCACATTCAGATAGTTTCTAAGTGCGCACGGAGTAAAGCACAACTAAGGATGTCAGTGGCGGCTCAAAACCACACATTCTCAATAATAAATCTTGCAAACTGCTTGTTTATAAACTCATGTTTGCTGGAACTTTTTTGCTTCTGCTATCATATACTTTCAACCGTTTCAGTTTGTGCTATTAATTATAATACACTCTGTATATACTAAAAAGGAAGGGTCCTAGGATTACACCCTGGGGGACACCAGCCCTCACGAAACGTTACAAAGGGAAGTGATCACCTACTAAGACAGATTGTTAGCATTCACGAAGGTAGGAGTCGAACCAGGACATGACACTTCCAGAACAGTTTCAACCTTTAAGCTTACATATTAGAATGTTTAATGCCTTATTGAAATCTAGTAGTGTTAGTATGGTTACAAAAATACCATTCCCAATTATAAAATTCCATATATGGGCAAGTAATGCACTTTTCTACTATCTACCAACCATGATCCCCAAATGGGATTTTCTATAAATAGTACATCTAGTTCAACCAAATTGCACGACTTTCACTTGTATTTTTATACTTTGTATTTATTTTCACTTATATTATATTTTTAGCTTCAAAGCAACTTAAGTTTGCAAAAAGATTAATTTAAAAAATCTGGCACTTAATGGGTAAATTTAGTTATTATGCCACAGAGACAGTCCAACAAATCTGTAACTTCGTTATATAACACACAACCCAATATGGTATTTTAAAAACCACTTATTTATCATGGGTCGAGATAGGATGGTTCAGTTCTTTAAATTAAAACTATCAAGCTAACTTAGCAATGAAATAAATTAACTTGTGTTCTTACCCTGAGGTCTACAGCATCTCCATACAAAGAATCCATCAAATTTTGTATAGGTACAATATCATATTCTTTACAGATGTCTTTATATAGATCAACTCCAACTTCATCATATGTAGGTACCAGAGCTGAAACAAGAAAAATAGATAAATTAGTCATAAAACAGCAACATTTTAGCAATCTAAATACATTAAAATTTAGCATTTTTACATGTGACTTGAGGCTTTCCTGGTTTTGAGAATGTATAATGGTTTATCGAGTAGGAGGATTGATTCCGAGCTTTCGGCAGCAATCTCCGCTATCATCTTCTGGCTTCCAACCAACCATTATACATTAGCATTTTAATTAATGAGTAGGAATATTATTTTACGGTAAATGAAAATATTAAATTTTGGCTCAAAAGTTGAGTTAATTAAGGCTATTTTGCACGACGTAACTAATTAGTGATACTTACAAATATTGTTGCCATGGATCGTAACTTGACATTCCCACATGCAATCTGGTTGCTATGAAAACAAAATAAATCTCCGTGAGGTAAAAATTACAAAAAGCACAAGTGTCGTAAGTAAAACCATCATAATACAAGTCTTTATGGAAGACCAGAACCAAGGCCCCCCCAGTTTGTGGCGACTTGAAGGACAAATATTCAGTCCCCATAACAACCAACATATGCAAATCACTTTCTCAAATATAACATCCATCTTCAATAGTGTATAAACATAATATTTTCAGCTAATATCTCAATTAATATAAATAATTATCGTGCAAAAAATAGCATGCAATACTCATGCCGTAAGCGCATAACGGATCTCGGAAATTGAAAAAACTCGGCGCAGTGCAAAATATTGCATACTTCTGCAAAAAATACATCTTGGGTGTTGGAGGCCTTTCATTTAAAGAATTTTTACTTGATCACATTAACACTTGCATATGGTGTAATACAAGGTCCTTGATCTATGTATTGAGGATATAAATTACCTAAAAGAATACATAACTTATATCTACATCAAAGTAAAATATTTAAAAAAAAATTGGGGATAGGCTATTAATCATAAATTCAAATTCACAGCAAAAATCAATTTACATGAATCTCTCTATATGTCATTTTATTTTTATTTTAACTGATTCTTTTTAAAAAAATCCTTACACTTAGACTATATTTGCTATGTTTTCAAGGCGAATTCAAATTGATCTGAACATGCTTAAATATTAAAACTGTCACAAAACAGGAACTCAGATTGATACACCTAAAAAGTAAGATTGGATCAAACTGAGATCGTATTCAATGCCATGAAAACACTACTGTATTCAATTTGATATCAATATGCTAAAGTAGGTGTTTCATTAGTCCTCACTGTCCTTGTGTGTGTGGTATGAAATGTTGCATTGGTTGACAAATGTGGGGCTAATGCATTATGTGGATTCTTTCACAAATATTGTTTTCAATACCATATTGAATTTTACGAAAATGGGATCATATTGAGATTGATTTGAATTCTGCATGAAAATGTTGTAATTATATCACTTACCATTTATCAGATTTGTAATACTTGAATAACAAAAAAATATAACTGGAATAATTTGAGAGGGGCGCTGGAAGTTTTTACAGGGGTTAGAGTTTAGTTTTGCACTTAGGGAGTTGGTACAATAAATAGTTTGATTAGTGGTATTTTCCTAAAATATATTGGATAAAAAAGAAATTATCAAAATTCTTACACTGCACCAACATACAGGAATCATAACAATAATAAATATTAACAAACCTCATTTATAATCATTTCCATAACTCTGAATTATAGATACTAAAATAGATGAACTTGAATGAACATAATCCATCCTTAGGTCATACCACCAACACACTACACTCTCCCACATGCCTCTAGCCTTCGTCTCATTCATCATAATTATTTTGCATAAAACCTGGCTGACAACCATAGGAGTTCAGAATCTACAAGCCTATGCAAATCCCACACCCACTTTTGTCATAAGGTCCTGAGCGAATGGAAAGAAAATTGATCTCCACAACAGAATCAGCTTGTGGCATTGGAACTATACCTGGGACCTACAAGTTCAAGAGCAGCTGGTTCACAGGGTAAATTAGCAATAAAGATCTGTGATGGTGAAGAGGCTTGTGAGTCATTGTATTCAACATCTAAATTCATCAAATCTAAGCATCGAGATGTTTTAAATGATGAAGACTTAAGTCAACTTGTGCAAACTGCCATAGCTAGTTACCTCCCAGATTTCATTAGCTAACAGCTCAACTTACACCCAAAAAAGGTGTAAATAACTTATGGGGTTCTGTATAAGTATAAACAAGTTAAGTGATGTACCTAATCAATCTTTAATGATCTACAACCTATAGTGCGTTTCACGTACAAGTTGGCCAATCGTGCAGGTTTCTGTGTCACGGCGGCCACAGCTCTAACTCCCGAGTGATCGGGTTTAATATCTACGCAAATAAAGCTGCTAATGGTGTAATGATTCAGGTTCTCATAACTACAATGAAAATAACCCCATACCTCATCACAACAGATGTTGAAAATGTCCTCCTCTTGCACCCACAGAACACTGGTACCATTTTAGGAAATTTTCTTTCATGCGCACAAGTTCAGCTTTTGAGATAGAGTTAATTTAACTTGTGATATTGTCTTGAAGTTCTTATAACAGTATGTGGCTATTATTTATGGGAGAACTTGAAAAATAAAGTGTATAGGTCAATTCCTCATACATTAGAAGAACTTAAAGCCAGTATCACAAGAGAAATTAACTCTATTTCAGAAGCTGAACTTATGAACGTGAAAGAAAATTTACTAAAAAGGTACCTGTGTTGTATGGATGCAAGAGGAGGACATTTCCAACATCTCTTGTGATGAGGTACATGGTTTTTTCATTGTAATGTTAATTGTAACTGTGAGAACCTGAATGATTACACCGTTAGAGGCTTTACTTGCATAGATATTTCACCTGATCCCTCAGGAGTTAGACCTGTGGTCGCCACGATGCAGAAACCCACATGATTGGCCAACTCGTACGTGAAAGGCACTGTATATATTTATAAACTAAAATACTTTTAGCATCAACTTTAGGTTCTACTTGCCAGAAGTTAAGTGTGGCTCTTTTCAAAGTTAGTCCCTTAGATAGCAGCTCCCAAAAGTCAAGTAGTTGGCCACCTATGCCCTAGAAACTAGCAAACGATGGCATCCAGCAAATTTGGAGATGCAGAATGAAATTCCTTAAATGAAACCTTAGTGACAAAATAATAATGATTTGCAATTGTTAACAAATTGCTAGGTGATTGGAGATAATGTTTGGATAAAGTTGTTCATCAATTGGGCAAAACAAAGTTAGCGGTTACAAAAGTTAGCGGTTACAAAAGTAACCAGCTCTCCTGCTCAGGAAAGATTCTATTATTTTTTTAAGTTTGCACGACATTAAGATTGACAATGTTAATTGGGATAATTAACATTTGGGATAAATATTATCCATTTCTCAGGAATTATAAAGAAGAAATAGAAGTCTACTAATGAGAGAGCAATTAAAATGAAGTAACATTAAGAAGTGTTATTCTTACCAGCTGTTTTGTGCAGAGCATCGTCAAGACCTGGATCCACAAGAGAAGGAAATACATATTCAGTCTTTCCAAATATTCCATAGTCACTTTCTACAGCAATCACTGGATCGATTTGCTTTAAATAAGAAATTACATGTTTGTATTAATTTAAACATCAGAATTTGATAATACAAAAACAAAACACTTCCTTAAAGTACCCCCACCACTTCTTATAGGTAAATGGAACAAAATAAAGATTTTTTATCTATAACTGCAGGGCAAAGTTGTAGTAGCCAGGAGGGGAACAAGAGTTCACACTGAGTTAGGCTCTTTTCACACTGGGTCACATGTGACAGTCACCGGTGATTGCAGTGAACACACGCCAATCACTTGTGACGGTCACCCCTAGTATTGCCAATAGTAGCTACATGAAACACAATTTGTAATCGCTTTTGCCAACCCAAATGGCAGGTCGACATTTCACTTCATTTATAAAATCTTCAGTATTAATCAAATCTAAACTCAAGACTGGATAACTAGTTACGCTGAGCTCGATTATACAACTGAATTATGTACATACTATTTGCATGGTTGGTAATCATTAAATGCGGTGACCGTCACAAGTGATCCAGTGTGAATTCTCCCATTTAATCCAATGCTTCTTCGCCGGTGACCATCACAAGTGTTCGGAGAAGACACTGCGCATCACTTGTGTTTGGGTGGGTGAATACTCCCATTTAAACCAATGCTTCTTCGCCGGAGACCGCCACAAGTGACCCAGTGTGAAAAGAGCCTTAATGTCACCCACCCTCAAACATACTTTTTGGTAATGATTATACAATGGAACCTTGGGAATCTGAATTAACTGGGGCTAACCTCTGTTGGGATTCTTGAAAAAACGGATTATCCTGGATATTAGATGCTCTGTGAAAGAGTATGGAAAGTGCTAGCAGCGATTCACACGTTATAATGGAGCCATAAATACCTATTCCAATCTGTAGCAAGATTGAGATCGGAAATATACACACAAAACTTCACTAAAAAGGTATATTTACCCAGGATGATCATTTCAACGGGTCTTCCCGCCATCATCAGCTGATTCCGACTGGCCCTCTGGCAGCGGATGAATGAACTTGTCGATCAAGGTTCCTTGTATGCCAACTGAAGTGTCAAAGTTTAAGAGATTTTCTCGGTTCTTTTTAATGAATATTTTTTCCCAAACCATAAGATCTATTGGTTTTTCAACCTGTTTTAATAGTTCAATTTCATGGCCTACTTCCCAGAACTGTAAATTTCCATCTAATATTTATATTGACCTATTCCAATGTTTCTTCTAAGTTAAGAATAAACATGAGCGTTGCATCTGATTCATAATTATTATTTTTCCTTCATTTTTTATTGAAAAAAAACTTGTTTATATTATCTGGTGTTTTGGACTAATGGGATTCCCAAGGTTCCACTATAATGGGGTGACCAGACATCCTGTTTTTAACTGGACTGTCCTTTTTTTTCCCATTAATTGTCCCGGTGTCCCGACAAACTTTTAACGGGACACCAAATGTCCTGTTTTTTTCCAAAACTTGCAACAAATGTCTGTTCAATTAATCTGATTTAATTTCTTCAAATATCCTACTTCTATAATATGACAGATCATTATTTTTAACAATATTTTGTTGGCAGTTGTAAATGTAATTTCAGTCATAAAAAGATTGACAAAGCTTGAATTTATGAGACTGCTTTTAATTCAGAATGGCGATATTTGATGAAAACGAAGTCTCATTTATAGCAAATTGTAACTGCAAGACTTAGAAGGAACGCTTGCACTCTTTGTTATCCAAGTGTCCTGTTTTTTTAAGGCAAATTTTGTCAAATATCCTGTTTTTTAAGTTCATAAATCTGGTCACCCTACACTATAATAAAGCCCAACTTGTTATGTGGAACTCAATGCTACATTTACATTTCATTCTTCTGCGTGAAAACCTTTCATTATTATTACAGTGCTATGTAATTTTTAAAATAATTAAACTGATAGTTGTTGGGGGAAGTTGGGAGGGAAATGCTGTTGCCACTTCTTGGAGCTAGTAACTCATGGACAAATGTGGCTTTTTCAATACAACTTCTACAATCTCCCTACCCAAACCAATACAAGAGTAGACAGTACAAATTTAATTAAGTTCGAAACACTATAACAATACTGCAAACACAAAACTGGCAGGGAACTGAAACCTGCCACAAGCGCTGTAACCATGTGCTTAAGTCTGTGAAAGTCTTACGTTACCTGAAAGTGTATCCGCTTCTGTTAGAAATTTTAAACTAATAGAGTTATCATATTTTTATTAATCAATAGGACAAATCTAAAATATGGTATTGTACAATTTAGTTTTTTTAAGAAATTACCCTTTTCATGATTTATCCAATTATATCTGGATATTTGAATATCCAGATTGGATCCAGTCACAATTAATCCAGATAATTGGAGTGCTACTGAACTTGAAAAATCTTAGAGGCCTGACAGATTTGAAAAAGATGAACAGCAGGCTACAGTTGTGAATTTGGAAAAGAAAAGACATTCTCAACCTTCTGTGCCATATTATGTTTGAAAAGTATAGCAATAAAATGATAATTAGGATTTTATTCTGGGTTTGCAGTATTGTTGGAAAATCTTAAGTTTCACTTTAAATTTATCACATCATTTGTGTGGATTAGCATACATGAGAAATAGCTGCCCTTTGTATATATTTTATTATATTTTTGGTACAGCAAACTCCCGATTATCCGTGCAAAGTTCTTCCTCCCTTTTTAACCCTTTATGAGTGGAATATGGAATACTTGTCTTCTCTGTAACATTATCTATGCACAATATTGTAACAAAGTGTGGGAAATTAAGTGCAAAAATTCAATATCTTGCACTTGGTTATATCTGAATTTCTGCTTGCAAAGGGTTAAAGTTTATGTATATACTACTCAGTAGCGTAGCTTGGATTGAAAAACGCCTAAATCAAGCTTAGAAGTTGGCTTTTACCCTTTTGCTCATAAGATAGAGTCGAAAACGGTGTTATCCATACATATTAGATTAAAACATGCAACACGGAAACAATCACAATTTTAAAATATACTAATATTGCACTCAATGCTGGGTCAGCAAATGTTTATGTTAAGCTGTGTCTCCATTGATAACATCAACATGTCAATATTACCAAGTTGATATTGACATGTATATTGCAATTGACTTGACATGCAAACCCAGCATGTTGCACTTAACATTTTGAGATGTTACTTTTTTTTCCGGAGAAAATGGACAACATGTCAAGTCAATTGACTAGTCGGTCAATATCGGCTTTGTTTTGGGAATTTCCGGGAAACGAAAAGCGATCGCCAGCATAGTCTGCTTTGGTTTGGGAATTTCCAGGTAAACAAAAAGCAATCGACAGCTTCCTCAATATTCCCGGCATCCATTTTGTATTATGTATTTGGTATATCAGTGTTCTCAATAGTATTGCATCTACTTTTAAAATTATTTTTTATGGCATACTCCATTGTTGAAAAATGTGATAGTTATTTTGAAAAGATCAAGACATCTGTACAAAATTAGTATTTAAGAAAGTCATGAACAGTTAACAAGAAGATAAGGAGTTTATAAAACTACTCTCATTTTGTAATGTTGGCTGCCCTCTTCAGAGGCGTTTTCTTTTTGAATATTATTCATTTCTGTTCGTAACCACGCCAACACATGTTAACCTATAACATTGCAGTGGAGACAGTTGTTAATTGGCAAACCACTTGACTTGTATACATCAACAAGTTGATAATAAACATTTAACATATGTTAACTGCAACATATTGGTGTTGAATGTATATCAATGGAGACACAGCTTTACCGTATCCTTCCCCTTTATTCAATCTATTGTCCGGCTTCATACCCTGGCACTCTTCAAGCGAGCAGTTACCTGAAGAGACTAGAGTTCTCAAAAATCTCTCCAGTCTCTTTGGTAGTGACTTTGTGCTGCTATTGTGAAATAAATTGGTCGAGTAGGTTAACGTTTAGTGGGAGAAATCATATAACTCGCATTTGATGAGACTCGACTGGCTAAACCATCGCTCAGTCTCAGCTCGTCTTTACTGCTGCATCGTGAGATTTCGACACTGCCTAAGCACGTGGCACCACAAGTTGACACATAAAAGCAGGAGGCGTTGGGGAATGCAGCGGCAAATTTTTTTTTTGATGACACGGTTAATGGCTTGGTTGATGCTGCCTTTATTCATTTGTTTATGAATCCACTAATTTCTTATATTATTTAGGTAGACTCAGTCTCAAAGTCTACCCTATCGCTAAGTCACTGATGCTACTATTGTTAAGAAAAACTCCAAGTACAGTACAATGTGCATTATGACAAATTAAGTAGCATTTAAAGCCTATTAAAATCACATTAGATTATAGGTATTGTGCCGAAATGTTATAATTTCTGTAAATCAGGCACACGTTAGGTTTGTTATTAAGTTTGAGAAGATGGGGATATAGTTTGTACAGCCCTGGAGAATTTGGTGATGCGAGCTCTGTTGCGTCACAACGGTTTGCCTGTCGCTCGTCTTGCTGTTAGGAACATTCCATATCTTGGCTGTTGAGATTTGTGGCTTTGGGTGGGAAGGGGGCGTTTCAATTGAACCACGCTCTGCTACCAATTGAAACGCCCCCTTCCCACCCAAAGCCACAAATCCTCTTCTTCAGCTTACTTCTTCTTTCTCTTCTTAAGTGTGGACAGCGTGGAACTTCAATGAGCCCCCCAGATAGGTAAACATGGCTTAAAAGGAGGGCGGAGAGGAAGGCACTTCGTAACGAGGAGGATCTAAAGTAATTTAAATACTTCTCGTGAAAGTGTGTGTTATAAGAGCACACTAGCTAAGTGGAGAAATAAGATGAAAGATTTATTTTAAAATCATAAATTAAGAGGGCTGATGGCCAACAAATCAAATAATGAAACAAGCGTAGCCTTATGGCCGGTGAAAATAAGTACAACAGAAATAGGCTGATGGCCTATCATAATATGCCTAGTTTTAAGATATTACATTATTAAATATTACAATTAATATTTAATTATATTCAGAGTTAAAATATTACCTTATTTACAAAATCTTACTGGACAGCGAACATAAGTACAGGATAAATAGGCTGATGACCTATCATAAAATAATCTCATCGAAGACAAATATTACCTTGTTAAATATTACAAAATAATCACTTTGTTTCCTTTAAAATATAGAAGAAATACCCGATTAAGATATTATATTATTGCTGTATATTACAAACCTCTTACCTCAACTTTCCCCTCCACAGGCATGTGGAAGAAAAAGGCTCACTTATTGTCCAACATGCGAACCAAGAATGGCGCCAAGTAAATACAATTTAGATAAGTCATATCATTGAGTATGCACAACACTGCAAATTAAATAAATAAATCTCACCGCTTTGGGTGACCGGCTAACGAAATACTTAACACCAGATGCGAAGAACATGCTTTAAATAATAACAAGAACCCATGCCCCATGCTATAAACAAACCCTCGAAACCTGACATGCTAACGAGCCGGATCACACAACAGAATATTTACTTTATAATAATTCATCATAACTTAAATAAAATCACTGGATTTTTAAGATGGAAACAGATGTTGTACATACCTCAAAGAGACGGCTGATTTCGTTCTGAATGTAAGCCGAGAGGGCGGCCATCTTGTGGTGTGTGGTTCCACATGTTGACTAGCTGAATGCTAAACAATAAGAGAGAGCGAGCAACTCCCCGCTAAAGGTTTTATACTCACATCTCCCACTCTTCCTATGGTGCCTATGAAACGCCACCAATTAGCGGTTTTAAAACATAATGATAAAAACAAAAGAACTGGATAATATAACGCAACCAATAAGCGGAGCGTTATGAAGGAGCTCTCGCCGCTGAATGAACAGAGGGGAGACGGCTGGCGCTTGCCACTGCATGAAAGAACGAAGGGGAAAAGCTTCTTCCCCTCTCAACAGCCAAGATATGGAATGTTCCTAACAGCAAGACGAGCGACAGACAAACCATTGTGACGCAACAGAGCTCGCATCACCAAATTCTCCAGGGCTGTAAAAACTATATCCCCATCTTCTCAAACTTAATAACAAACCTAACGTGTGCCTGATTTACAGAAATTATAACATTTCGGCACAGTATAGCCCGTAACAGTGCCTTAATCTAGAATAGTAATAATTCTAACATTCGTGTTTTTCAATTATTCGTACATGTTACGGTCCCAATTAACACAGACAATTGAGAGTTTGCTGTATCAAATAAGTTGCTTTGCTTTATACATTAGGCCTAATATAAAAAATGCACAATCATACAATTTTCATTACAAATGATTGGTAGGCTGGATCATAATGGTTGATTAAGAAAAGGGCAGGTTTTCTCTACTAAAATACTGATTTAAAAAACACGTTTAACAGTCCCATTAAACTGGGTGTTAACACTTCCTTTGGCAAGCAGAACTTACCAACAAAATTAATTTTTAATCAAAAAGTAACATGAATAAGAAAATAAATAGTAAAATTGGCAAAAGATAATTATTTGCCACCTGCTAAGCTCCCCGCACTCTCCACTCCGTAGACAATGCATCTCACTGTTATATTGCACTTTTATATGTTACAAATTATCTACATATAGTGTAAATAATACATAATACTAAATAATCCATAATACTATCCCCATAGTTAAGAATGCAGAGCGGAGGCGGCAGCCATGGCAGAGCATGAACACATTTGTAGAATAATGTTTAAATCAATAGGACTCTATTTATATTTTATGACCACCTTACAAAGTTCTTTTCGCATTACAATAATATAATTTGTTGCACAAAATCATCTAATTCAGGGCTGTGATGAGGAATGTCAGTGAAATTTATTTCTCATTTCATGTAATAAAGCTCTCTACACTTAAATAGATGAATTTTCACTTCACACCTCAACCAACCGTAATGGACAACGCTTCTGGCTACAAAGCCACAGATCTGAGTTTGAATCTTGGTTGAGGCATAAAATTGAAGGTTATGTATACAGCCCTGATGAGTAAGTAGGGTGAAGAATGGGTGAAAGGGAATAACAAGAAGAAGATAAGTTAAAGGAGGAAAAAATATTTAATTTTCCTCCGCTTTAAACTTTTTGCTGCCAGATGGCTTTCTGGTAGTACCACAAATTATCGCTACAAGTATCACTGCAAGTTGTAGCAGGTGGCAGATAATTATTTTTTCCCATAAAATTGACTGTTCTCCTTAACAACCTGTAAAACATACCTTACAGAGCACTTAATATACTTACTGTTATGTCTACAAGTGTTGTATCTGGATGTAACACATGCACAAGATCCAAGTCAGACAAACTCAATTCTTTTACTTCTTCTTCACCCACCCCCTCCTCTTCCTCGCCAAGTAATTCTTCTTCTTCTTCTTCTTCCTCTTCTTCTGAAGAACTCCCTTCTTCTGAACCATTCTTTGATCGTTTTGCCACAATCACTTTCACATTTTCACCAGTTGTTTCAACTTGGCCTGTATCTTCCTGAACTTCACCTTCTGTTTTAGGAGATTCAGCATCACAAAATTCTTTTGCATCTTCATTCCCATGAGACGCTTCTTCAGAAGGTTTATGTAACTCTTCAGTTGGTTGAACTCCTTCCTCTTCATTAGGGATTTCGTTTGATGCTTCTACATCCAAGTGAGTAATATCCATTGCATTTTGATCCTGCTCCAACTCCTTTGTTTCAGATTCTGCACTTTCTTCTGTGGCAGGTTGAAGTTCAGTATCTTCTCCAGGGGTAATATCTTTATTTTGTAGGACAGCATCTTCAGTTTCAACTTCAAGATTTACTTCTGACATTTTTATAAACTAAATTTTATTTTATTTCACCTGATATACAAGAATTTTTGCAATTTTCTATGCCTTTGTTTCCAAGTAATAGTCTCTTTGTTAGAGAGAAAACATATTAGTAACCATAGCAGCTGAGAAATTTTCAGTCATAGGTTGGTTGGTTTGTGGTTTCTTTACCAACGTTTTTGGTTGGATGATCTAATGAATTTCCAGTAATATCAAGATTTATATTTTACTACAGGGGGGAAAAAACCCTGGGCAGGAATCAGCCCCAACAAATATAGAAGGGAAAATAAGCATATATGAACCATATTGTTAAGATCTACACATTAAGTATAAAAGCACCAACTGGTAATTACTAGTAGTGGGGAAAATGATTGGATCAAGAAAAGAAAAATAAATATCCTTCTGAATGATGAAAATTACCAAAAAGAACTTGGATTACCATTGTTCATACAGCACTGAAGTCATCCCTAAATATTATTAATCACCACTTGTATTTTAAAGCAGGCAAAATTTGCAATAAAAATCTATTGCATTAAAAACTGAATATGCACTACAAAAAAATTATAAAACAAATTCATATAGAAAAAATACTTTCATGAGAGCAGCTCCAATAAGAAATTGATTAATAAAATAATTATTTTGACTATTTCATTTCCATGCCATGTATTTATTAACCAACAGTGGCGCCATCTTATATGAGTCTGTGGGGCTCAAGCCTACCCATTATTTTGCCAAGAATTATCATAGATAATCCCATGAGAGTTGACGAGTTTATCGATGAAACTCGTCAATTCCAGTTGGAATTATTAAGACTATTCCATGAGTAAAAATGTAACGGATTTTACAAATAATAATTACTTTTTTGCTTTGTTGAAAAAACAAAACTAACAGCTGCAAGATCACAGCATACAATGAATCAACCATCCATAAATCGATTTGAGTTACCACGTTGTGATCAGTGCTACCAATGGTGCATATAATCAGTGATGGGAAAAGTACAAAAAGAAAGTAATTGGGCTGAATTACAATTGCCTGAGAGACATTTTACTTAATTACAATTACAAATTACTTTTCAAAAAGTAATTTCTTGTTTTGGGCACAAGCCCAAATTATTAATGAACAAACAAGAAAGCATATATCATTGAGAATATTTTCTGAAACATTGAGTAACTTTTTGTTAATGTTAACAGTAATGATGACGATATAGCAAGCGAGAATGATAGTAATACTAACGACTACTAAATTGTAACAATTACAATTTTATTTCCAGAAGTAAATTACAAGTAGAAATTACATTTTTTTTTAAAGTATTGATTACAAGTAAATGGGAGCAAAAAAGGAATTGTTACTGTAATCCGAATACTTTTACTCAATTACTTCCCATCACTGCATAGTTAACTTCATTCAGGTAAGCTAACAGCAGAACAGAATAAAAGCACACCAACTGGCTTGCACCAAATCGAAATTGTGTTTTTAATCAATGTGCATTTCTATTACTTCAATTTCAAAACAAGTTACGTTGTATAAAATAATCTGTTTTCGTGTTGCTTAATGGCAGCACGTGACGTATTAATCACTGCACACTGATGCTTATGTGTCCAGTAACGAGCAGATGATTTTACCTGATAAAATAGCAAGCATTTTATAAGATAAATGATCGCGATTGTTCTATATCCGAGGAATTGCTAAACATTATTGGTCAATATAAAACATGTGGCGTATGAGTGGAATAGTCATCAAAATTATTTATTGCTATTAATAAAATTTGTATAGAAAGATGAATTAAGAAAGATTTGTTAAATCAGCAAGGAAAGAACTAGCTCAGATTTATCGCTTTGTACATAAAGCACTCATTAGTTCTAACTGGTTGTAAATAATTATTCTAAAAAAAGTCATAAGGGCTTGACTTCATTTTTAATATTGTATAGTGTCTTTGTTGTAATTGTAATTATGATTATTGTAATTTTTTCTTAACTTTAGTTTACGTGCTATTTTCATTTTCTTATTGTATTTTATCTTGACACTTTTGTATTGTAAATGTAGTTTTTTAAAATCCTGGTAGAGGGGAGGAGAAGACCTTATGGTCATCGGATTTATTTTATATCATATTATAAACTTGAAAGAATTTCTATTATCTACTCTACACAACACTTTCCTGGTGGTTGAATATAAAGGGTCATTATTATTAAAACAATTAAATTGTTTCTTGTACAGTACCATTTTTAACCATAGTCGTATCAATATTGAAGATAAGAGGCAGGAGTACAAAAATTTTAAAAATCTTTGAGCCCCTCTATTTATTTTATTTATTGGTGCCACTGTTGACAATAACATTTAGCAATGCTTCGCATATTGACCGATCGTGGTTTATCTTATAAAAATTATGCTCTCGAGGGTCACATGGATGCAATTTTATCTGATAAAAGTCAGCTCATTACTGTACATGTAAGGCAAAAACGTGCAGTGATTAATATGTCAATGCTGCCAGTGAACAGAATATAAACACATTATTTTAGACAATAAAACTTGTTTGGAAACTGAAATAAAATAAATGATCATTGATTAAAAACAGAATTTTGATTCATTACAAGCCAGTTCGTGTGCTGCAAACTGCTTCCACAAAAACCCCCTCCTTACTTGGCCTAACGTTTTCACTACCAATCACAATATCACAACCTCAGAAGAAGCCTTCAGTTACTTGGGTAGTGCAATATCAAGTGATAGAAGTACCAAACTAGAAGTTCAGAATAGAGTAAGAAAGGGACTCAAGTTCTTTCACCAAGTGCAGGACATAGTGTGGGACAAGGGAGTTCCTGTGAGAGCTAAACAGACCATGTTTAAAACATATCTCCTGCCTATCATGATACACAGCCTGGAATGCTCATAATTAATCAAGAGAAATAACGAACACGAAGAGATAAAATTAGGAATGAGCATGTCAGAGACAGATGCAGAGATTGAGTGATGCATGACTCAAGTGGTTTGGACATGTGAAGAGGATGGGGAGGACCGAACACCAAGGCAATATTTGGATAGGAATGTACAGGGGTAAAGACCAATTGGACAACCTAGGATCAGATCAAAGGAGATCTGGAAACTAGAGGAGAAAATTGGGAACTATAACAGGACAAGAAGTACCGTATATCAGGATAAAACAAATGGAGGCAAATTGTTCATAGACATCCTACCCGGCTCAGTGGAAAGATAAAAAGATGAACGGGTGGCATATCTTATGAATAATTTATAAAAATGAGAACAAGTAGTACAAATTTAAAAATTACGTTGTATTTGAACATTTTTATTTACATAGTTCAGAATAATAATATACAATTTATTTTAATACTGACGAACATTTAAAAGGCACAATGTTGTAGAAACAGGGTCTGATCAGTGACTACAGCATCTAAGGATGAATCTCACGAAACTGTAATTGCCTTGCCTTCTGAAAATTCTTGCCAAAAATTGTGCATGTAGCCATGTCTGAACCTGTGAAGTTCGGGACCATCATGCTAATTGCTTAATCACAGGACACAGTCTCACTAGTAATATGTATGATTTAAAGGACCAGTGTACAACATAATTAAGTTGACTTGAATCGAACAGATATTTCAATCTAAGCAGAATGGCATTCACCCCATATTAATGCAAAATTTGGATCTTGAGATACTGAATGAGGAAAAATAAGGGGGTTTTCATAACCACTGATATCAATACAATTCTTTGTTTAAATAATGACTCTAGTGATATAAAATGAACCAAATCTCATATTTCGTTATGATTTCAAGATATTGTACTTTGCTAAACAGTAATCATAAAAGAGCCTAGAACAACATGGTGTTAAGTTTTTTAACTGAAGTAAAACAGATACAGCAGAATTCCGCTAATCCGGACTAGATAGGACCAGATTAAACGGAATTTGTCTTGTGAGTCTCTTATTGGTTTGAATTCACATCTGAACACACACATTAGCCTATGAACAACGCTCAGACCTACATGAGCAGTGAAATGAGGGTGGAATATGGGAACATTTCATTTGAGCAGCTGGATGGCATGCCTCATAATGAATGACCACACCACTCCTTCAGTGAGTTTAACTTATACTGGTTTGATGGCACTCATATATTAACCTATTAACTGTACTTTCTTAAGAAGTATATTCATAAAAGTAAAGACTTGCTACTGCTACTAAGAAATAAGTTTCCTTTCATTTAATAATCAGTGGTTCTACATGAACTAAGCAATAAGATGTCATCCTAAACTCATTTTTATAAACAAAAAGTGATATCTACTATTCTTGCATTGGAGTCTACTTATTTACCCCTTCAATGGCTATTTGAACTGTACTCTATAGAAGTTAGAACACACAATATTATATTATGTTTAAAGAGCTATTGTCCTCATCCTCAGCTGAACATCCATCTAATTGTCAGAGAAACTACAAAGATCTAGCAGTCGAGATAAGCAGAGGATGAGAGCAACTGCTTTTTAAAGATATTCTAAGGTAGCTGTCCTTAAGTGAATTTTTGTTGTTGTTCAGTACACGAGCAGTAAGACCAGTCTATCTCGGAAATTCAAAGGCATGGAAAGACAAAACAAAACACTGATAACGTTATAATGCTTAATAATAACTTCCCACTCAATAACATATATTAAATCGTTTAAAGCAAAATAAATTCCAATAAATATATTAACTAATCTACTAAAATTCCTATTATATAATTGAAATTGAAATTTTATCGCAGACTGCCTCTTTAGGTAAAAAAGAAAAGAATCACTTAGTTGAATTTTTAAAATCAGATTTCGAAACATATATATTTAATTTAATACAGATTATAAATTCTCAGAAGATACTATCTGAAGTTGATTTCATTAAAAAAATATATATATATGTATCTGCATTAAATCATTAAAATCAGTCTTACTATTAGTAGGGCCCAGAAGTTGTCAGCGGTTAATTTTTATAATCATAATGTTGACCTGTGTTGTTCTAAAGATAAGAAAGGATAAGTATCCTAGAAGAGCCTTGTGCACATCATTCCCACAATGCTGCACTGTCAGTTTCATAATATTTATATTTTGAATGTGAAAATTAAAATAGAAACACTAGCGATAGGCTACGATTAGTCCTTTGGTTCCTCACATTACATTAGTGATCTTCAACTAGGAAGCCGCTTAACTTTTTGCAATTCAAAAACAGATGTTAATTTTAAGAGAAGAAAATGCTATCAGATAAAAATAAACAATTCATCCTGTATCATTGCATTCTGCAACAAAAACACTTTCTGGATGACAAAGCATATTAGAAGTCTGGATTCTAAAGAGTATTTGACCTGAAAAAAAAGAGAGATTATTAATAGCTAATAAAGTAAAGGTTTTATATACTTAAAACATTCAACTTCACTTAATTGTTTTAAGTAAAAATGTACCAAATTAGAACAAACATTTTGATGGCTTCCCCACCATCAGTTGATCTCTACGGACAAGTTTGCTTCTGAGCACCAAATATACTCCAGGTTAAAATAAGGCCACGATCCTTGGGGAAGTCAAAATTTATAAGGCTATCTTGACCTCATTTTCAAATTCATACAACCTGGAGGACATCTGGTGGACTGAGAAGCAAACTTGTCAATAGAGATCAGCTGATGGTGATGTGGAATCCATCAAAACCTACATTGTAAATTGGTTTTTACTTCCAACAATGATGTGAAGTTGAATGTTTTGAAGTTTAGTATATATATAATATTGACACTTCACAATACCTGATTATTTATTATTAATCTTCCCCAACTTTTGGGGTTGCCTCATGACAAAGAATAGTACATAATAATATTTACATGATTATTAGACTATCAGAACAATAACTGTATTAAAAAAAAAAAAAAAATGAAAGGTAGGGTAGTTAATCAACCCTCAAAAATCCCAATTGCTTTATGAATGTTACTGTACAATAATCATCATCACGTCCATAGGATTCACCCACATCAATTCTGTGGCACCTAAAAATACCTAAATCGGGTATAAAAACCTAAATATACCTGAACGGGATACAAAACCTAAAATATCTAATTTAGGCTACTTTTTTTGTTTGTCAGTTGAGAAATTGACATTTTGTGGAGAGACAACAATTTTTGTCGGGTTGAAATTAATACCACCAGCGTTCCGTTCAACCCATTGTCGCCCAGGATGGACAGTATCAAGGGAGGAAGTGTAAGAGTACCGGCGTATTCCTTTTAAAATATTCGTACGAACAACCATTGTTGCCGTGTCTGAACAAGGATATAGACTTCTGTGTTTTAAAGCGCTTGTTTGCCTTTATTACTGCCCTGTTATTCATACTGAGTGGTCCACTGTGAGTTTTAAGAATACGTGTTAATTATGCCGAAAGAAATTAAATCGATTTATTACGGCAGTGGATTGGTGACGACCTGAATTTCACGACAGATGGCAAAGTAATATTTTGTCAAGCCTGCCAGAAACACGTAAGTATTATTTACCTTTCTAGAAAAGGGGGAAGTTTTCGTCCCTAGATGATCTGTTGTGCAGTTGGCATGCATAACAACCGAAGAAATGAAAATAATAAATTTCACATTATCCACATCAACCATAAAGTATTTTACTCACTAAATTAAAGCATCTTGAATCCTAAGAAGGGTAGTGTCTAGATACAGTAGCATTTTAACTATTAACTAAAAGATAACAGGAAGAACTTCACAGTTGAGAATCTTGAAAGATATACTGTAACCAGGAAATGTGAGGCAATCTTATTTTCACTGCTTCTTTTGATTGTTTATGCTTTCTTTCTTCAATTGTATAATATTGTCCTAAAGCAAGTTTACACAAATTTAAGTCAATTTTGTTAAGTTAAACTTCAAAAAATATAATGTATTGAAGCCTATGTAGCACAGTCAAATTCATTAAACCAATTATTCTACCCAAAAAAGATATTTTGGACAAAAAACCTAAAAAAAAACTATTTCACCTAATAGAAAACCTAAAACAGTGTTTTTAAAAACCTAAAAATCCGGTCCCTAGTAATTAGTCATAGGATAAAGGTTCCATCTGGCTCTGTGAATCGAACCCCGGCTAGCTCAGTTGGTAGAGTGACAGCACAGATAGCCGAAGATCCTGGGTTCGAGTCCCAGTGTTGGAGGAATGTTTCTCCTATAACAGCGGTTCCCTAACTTTTTTGTCCTGAGACCCACCTTCACCTGGAGATTTTTTTCGTGATCCATTACTACATAAAGATAACCAATATAGGCTATATAAAACACAGCACATGTTTTTCATATGCCTTTCAATAGTTTTATTGTGTTCAAATGCCTTATATTCCTTATACTGAAAACAAGTTTAATTTTTCCCGCCCTTTTCACTACCCACCGAAATTTAGTGTGTCCAACTGAAAATTTTTAAAATAAAGGACAGACACGCCGAGTGAAAAGGGGGGTGTGGGGGGGGGGGGATAAGCTAAATAAAACATATTGCACTATTATACCGTTAATAACAATATGGTACATTTTGGAGTTTGTTTTTATCACTGCTTTCATCTGTAGCATCCGAAAACGAACCTTGAATATGAGTCTGAGCAATCTGAAAACCTGCAGAGTTCTTTGGAGTAAAAGTTGAGCTTAAATTTAAGTTTCTTAACGTATTATCTATTAAATGAAGGAAATAGTATATTCTTTTTTCAAAATTGCCTCCTCTTCACCCCTCATAGCTATTCCATTCCTCCCACAGTTTTAATTCTTTACTTTTTATTTTTGTAAGTTTTATTTTCTATATTTATAATTGATTGTACACATTATACAATAACATAAGAATACAAAACTCTGCATGTTTTCAGCTTAAATCTGTGCTTATACATGTTAAAAAAGAAAAACCTTGGTTTTTTAATGACCTCTTGATAGGCTATATGCATATAAATTGAATACATTATGTAAAAAAGTTCAAGGTACAAAAAAAAACGTATATCATGGTCTACAAGTAAGAAAAAGACCCTTAATAATTCTGGAAACTGTTCTCAACTCGCTGAAAAAAAGGACAATTAAAGGACTTTTTTAATAGTTACCTTTTTAAAGGACAGTCCTTGGACTCTATATATATGTATATATATAATATTTAAAAAATATCAGAGCTAGAAATTAACCCTGGTGTATTTTACACACCAGATTTACAATTTGTACTTTGCCGGAAAAATGCCACATCTTACAGCCACCTAATTGTCAATACCTTTCACGACATTATTTAGCTTCAGTTTAGATATGTTAGAGCAATTGTAGTATAAACAGGTCAAGAGTTACAATATGTTTTTTTTTTTTTTGGAATTGCAGCAGTGTATAGTGTATATCGCACACCCGGTCATGTAAGTATAATTTAAATTGTCAGATTATTTCTTGTAGGCCTACTTTTAAAGTGTATAGTACAAAACTATGCTGTTAAACTTCACAACAGGTCAAGAGTTACAATATGTTTTTCTTGGTACTGCAGCAGTGGAGGAGTATTACGTAAACCGCACGCCTGATCATGGGCATATTCTGTTAAGGACAAACAGAGTGAAATAAAACCGATATGCACAAAAAAACTCATATAACATAAAAAAAATATATACAGTAAAACCTGTCTTGTCTGGATGATCTGTAATATCAGGACACAGCTGAATAAACTTAAAAAAAAAAAAAAAATTGCATGAGCGAGACCCATATGCAAGACAGTATTGCATTAGTGTGACAGGTGGAATGCGGAAGTGAGGGCCTAGTCAATTATTAGCTGTCCTGTGACCTTGACTCGTCAGTGGCTCTTTCCTGCTTTGCTGTCTGTCTGCCTGGATCCAGTCTGTGTTTGCACTAAGCAGGGACAGTTTGTTTGGTGAGCTTGTAAAAAATCTACCTCGATGTGAAGAAATCAACGACAATGAAGTCCCTAAAAGTGGTTAAATGGAGATGAAGTGAATGAAATTACAGACAGCAACATTCTAGAAATGGTGTGCAATACAGATGAGAAAAATACTGAACCTGAAGAGGATGACAACAAACCTATACTGAATCACTCGGAGGCATTCACAGCCATAAAATATCTGATAAGTTATGTTGAATGTCAAGATGAAACAAGTGAAACTGATGAGATGCTTTTAAGGAGGTTTAGAGACATGGCTTCTAGAAAACATGTGCAGTGTGTAAAGCAGCCAAAAATCACTAACTTTTTCTAGAACCAATGTCACCTACTTTAAGCACAATGTTCTAACCAATCATATTTTTTTCATTTTAAAGACTATGGGAATGCAAATAACTTATGGTGTACCTAGTGACAAATACAGTTTTGAAAAATTAAGAAATGCAGCGTGCATTCACATGAGGTCAAAGTGGACTAATTTGCAATTTGTAACCAGTTAGCATTTATGAAACTGTTGTTAAGCTTTAGCTTAGATATTACTTGTAATCTTTTGATTGTGTAATGTAAATTAGTGCAATCAATGGTGAAACAATAGCAACAACAGCCATTTATCTGCACTATATGTACAGAATACCCCACATGCCTGCTCACATAACATTATAGAGCTCGCCCGCTCTAGGGTTAAACAGCTGTTGTTTAGCCTTAACACAACACAGAATTTAAAAATTAAAATAGAATTTAGTATTATAACTAAAAGTACAACAGACATAACAAGATGCAAATCCTATAAAATTTACAACACAAAATTTAAAAATTAAAACAGAATAAATTTACTTAATACTAGAACTAAAAGTAAAATAGATAAAATAATAACAACTTACATAATAAAAGCATTAAACTGATTTATGGAGGAGGTTGTCTCGTTTCTTTGGTTCCATTATTTGGTCCCCTGAAATACATAGAACAAACCAATAAACACGCAAGTTCTGTTATCTCAGTTTTGCAGTTCTCAGCCATGTCTATTTAATTGCTAAATAATAACTATATTTAATGTCAATTATCATTATTAAACAAATTAATGTCATCTTTTCCCCTAATATGAGCTATAACTTTTTCCAACTAAAGAATGGAAAAGATGTAAAGATATATATTATGGTTTAAAACACACTTAAACTTCACTTTTATGGTTATTACCTTAGGACTACGAAGTTTCAATAACCATGTCTTTTAATTTTTAGATTTTAAGCATGGAATGAAGTGAGAACTGTTTATATGAAGAACTGAATATTGACAGAAGGGTGAAATTTTGTATATATGGTGTTTTAACATGTAATTTTTTACTCTTCTATTATTGGCTAAAGGCTGAAAGCTATATATAACACTTTTTAACAAATAAAATTTGACAAAAAAAGAATTGTAGGCCTATATACAGTGAAACCTCTCTATGACGAACACGTCTGGGACCGTAAAAATCGTCCGCTATAGAGGGGTGTCCGCTCTAGAGAGGTTAAAAAATTCTGGAGTGAAATACACTAGACAAAAATTCCTTTAGTTTACAGTAATCCAACACACAGATATGTTATGCTGTAAGCCTACATATTGCGAAAATCCCGAACACTATAGTCCACTTTAGGCCTACCATCAAAATTAAAACCACACCTTTTACAATGGAATAGGCCTACACAACTGTAGTTCTGCGTGTAATAGTCGAGCGCACTATTACTAAGTCAATAGAAGTAGAAAAGAAGTTCAGTACAATGTACTGTAGATATATGATTTTCTCGTCAAGTGTCCGTTAAGAGAGATTTGATAAGGTCACGATCCTGGTAACCAAATAAACACCATGATCATGACATGCTTAAACATTATTCAAATTAAATTACATTACTGAAAAACAATAGTCAGATTAAAAATATTACATGGCTGAAATATTATATTAAAAGGTTACAAGTATAAAATATCTTAAAGTTAGTAGTAGCTGGGAATGGAAATAAAACTAAAACTTTAAAATACTAAATGTCTCAGACAGAATTCCATGTATTTTGCAAGCAAAATCCACTTTCTGTATTCATTCACCACAGGGAACTAGAGACAGCTTTTGTTACTAGAAGCAGAGCCCTATTGAACTAAAAAAGTATGAAAGAGTGTAATACGCACTGAATAGCTGAGTTCCACGAAAGATTACGGGAAAACTAACTCTGTATAGCTGTAAGCAGAATTGGCTAGCAATACGGAGAAGTGTAGGAAAACCTGAGTACAAGTAGCTTCGCTGTTGTAGCATCAGACGCGTGGAACTCAATAGCCAATGAAAAACAATCTGACAACTGAAAATGCTCTAAAATGTACTAACATAAGTTTTGATTTGTTGTGTGAAAAGGTGAGAACGACGGGAGGATAGAATGAGGCCGATACGGTGTGATCACTTCTTCCTAGAGAGTCATAGGCTCTAGGAGTATATTTTATTATTCCTCGCTAGTCGTCATAGACTGCGGGAATATTTGATATCTTCGTCGGGACCACACGATTAGCGTGAGGTCCATATTTTATCAATTATATTTATATAGGGAAGCAGAGGGCTTCTCCTATATTTCTCTAATATTCAGCGATCTTGGACTGATCCAGGTCACTGCAAGTATTATTTTAAATAACTTCATTGACTACATAGGAACTTGCGGTAAGGCTCCACTATAGCCTATACCACCTGTAGAATCAGTGATACACATGTAAGTACCTGTGGACGACGAATTATAGACAAGGAACTTTATCCTGCAATATTTAGAGGACGAGAACGTCACATATAAACATTACGCTCCGAGGTTAGATCATTCTACCCCCCCCCCTATTCATCACATTCATCTAATCCAAGATTTTTGGTATTAGAAACATTATTCTTACTAGTTAAAACTACTAGATTACATATTGGCACCAACGTGAGGCTTGAAAGTCGTGCTACATACTCAATTTAAGACCCGCTTCATAGTGGTGCCGCAACGAAAGGGGCTCGAAAAACGCGAGATATTCAGCTAGTAAAAAATCCACTTTCTGTATTCATTCACCACAGGGAACTAGAGACAGCTTTTGTTATTCAGCTAGTGTTTTATAGTGCAGAAAATCATCCCAAACCCCCCCTTTGAACAGTCAAAATAGGGAAGAAAGAATAGGAGCGGGCAAAGAAAGAAGAGGGAAGAGAGAATAGGAACGGGCAGAGGAAGCAAGAAAGAAGATAGAATTCTTTGTAAAATTTAGATGTAAAAGGGTATATATGTGCTTGCTAATTGTAAGAGTGCCATTTATGTCTGAGTGTTGTTATTTATATGTACATGAAGGTAAGTGTGCATGGCTTTAATACCAGTGTTTATTCAGTGCAGTGAAAATAATTAGGTCAATGATAGGAATGATAACTTTACGCAGTGGTAAAACTATTACTCACGAGATGGAAGAAGTAGAACCACAGAGCGGGCAGGATTTGCTTTCAAATGACGACGTGGAACAAATAATAAATGCAGAAAATAGAGAAATAGAACAGAATAATGGTGAAATAAGTATGGAAAATACTCAGGTTAGCAATGATTTTGAGGGGCCATCAGCTCAAGAAGCTAATGAAAATGTAGGGCAGACAGAGACCAATCAGGCAGCCGATAAAAATGTAGGAACTGTAGGGAATAATCAGGTAATGGGAGGTGAAGACACGCATTCAATGTTCATGAAATTAATGCAAAAGATTGATAACATTTCAGGTGAAAGTAGGAAGCTAGCAAAGCAGATTAATAAATCATTGTCTAGGCTGTCCGGGTAGCGCCGCGTCGAGTGATGAGATGCCAACGTTTCTACAGCCATGTTGCTGTCTTCTTCAGGGCCAAAAAGTCTTGGCCCTGAAGAAGACAGCAACATGGCTGTAGAAACGTTGGCATCTCATCACTCGACGCGGCGCTACCCGGACAGCCTAGACAATGATGACTCCGGCCGCGGAAGCCTACAGACTCAGATTAATAAAACTTCGAATGATAATAAGGAAGAAAATCAGAAAATGGCGAAGGAAAATAGGGAATTGATAGCAGAGAATAATAAGGAAGTAATGGGAAAGATTGATAAAATTTCAAATGATAGTAAAGAGGAAAATGGGAAATTAATGGGAAAGATTGATCAAAATTCAAAGGAAAATAGGGAATTGATAGCAGATGAAAATAGGAAACTAGCGAGTGAAATTAAGCAATCTGTAGATCAAATTGCCGAAAAGTTACAGCATAATAATGAAAGAATTGATAAGTTGACTGAGGAAAGTAAAATAAATAATGCTAAAGTAAATGAGAGGGTGAAAAAAGTAGAAAGCGAACTTCATGTTCATAAGAAAGATGTAGAAAGTAAATTTTTGAATCAAGATAGGGAAGTAGGACAAAAACTTACTAGAACTGTAAATTCAATTGATAAGAAAATTAAAGATAATTATTGCTTAGTACAGAAGGAAATCAAAGAAAAAAATAAGAGTATGGAGGAATACTTAGTAAGGGCATTTTCTGATGATTATGGGGAGTTGAGTAACAGGGTTCAAGGCCAGGTTAAGGAAATAGAGGTCAAATTAAACCAGGAACTTAATAAGGTTGTAAATGTGCAAAATATATAACAAAAGAAATGACCAATGTTGTAGAGAAAATAGATAAGGTTAGTAGTGACACTTCTTTGAGGCGAAGTGATGCTAATTTCAGAGAGACGTGTTCTCCAACGGTAAATCTGTTAAATGCGGCAACTTTGCCAATAAATGAACTAAATAACGGAGAGCAACGAACTCCCAGTATTAGCAACGATTCTGAAACAATGCGAAGCGATGTCAGTCTCAGTAACCATACTGTTAACCCCGTGGTGCATCAGAGTAATATGCAGTTAAATCAAATCCTTGGATTAGAGTGGGCTTTACCCCGCTATAACGATGAAAATCTATCAAATCCACATCTCTTTATATCTGATATGGAAACCTATTTTAAGTTGAAAAACATACCAGAAGAATATAAAATGATCGTTATTCAAAAGGGATTAATTGGGCGGTGCAAAGATTGGTGCCAGTTCGTACTAGAGGAAGGAATAGGCTATGCTGAGTTTAAAAAGCGATTCATGGAACGATATTGGGGTGCAAGTAGGCAAAGTAAGGCCAGGACAGAATTATACTCTGGGAGGTACAACGATAAGGGTGACATGACAATGACCAAGTACCTAATGCGCTTAATAAAAATCGCTAAGTCACTAGAGGGGTCATTAGATGAAAAAGGAGTTATCCAATTAGCTATGAAGCACTTTAGCTCCGATATTCATAACCATTTTGTTGTAGCTAAACCAAATACTTATGCCGAAATGCTGAATTTATTAACAGAAATTGAAGAAGGAAGTCGGTGTGATAGGAGATATGGAAATACCGAAAGAAATAATCAAGGGAATCAAAGCCAGGACCAGCAAAATAATGGGACGAATTATTATGGAAACGGTAGGAATAATTCTAATCAGACAGGGAATACAGCAAGGTATAACCAAGGCCAGGCTGACAATAGGGAGAATAGAGCTGGGAATAATAATTATTCTAATGGCAGAAATGGCCCGAATAATAACAGTAATAATTATTCAAATGGTAGAAATGACCAGAGAAATAATAATAATAATTTTAGAGGTCAACAGCAGAGTCAGACTTCGCGTAATAATGATAGCGGAGGAGCGGAGCACGCCCCCAGCAAATGTCAGTGAACCATATAGCGTTCTCAGAAACGGACCCCAGTAATACAGAAAGGAATGTAAGAAATGGCCAGCTGATCGAAGGAAGATATGTAAGGTTCTCACCGAGCGAAGATTATGATCAGGGACACGTGGCAGAAACACGCCAGTCAGTAAACCCCGAGGCTTGTGAATTCCGTACTAATCAAAGTGACATAACTAGGGAAGGGAGTTAACGGAACTCCAGGTGGATCTTTAAACTCATTAAAGATGTAGTAACAGGTCGTAGTGCATCTTTAGTGAGGGCAGTGTCTTCCAGTCCAAGGCCTAATACAGAAATACAAAGTATAACAATGTCACCGGATGTCAATAAAGCTACAATTTCACAGATTTTAAACCCACCACAGATCAAGGCGAATATTGGGAAAATAAAAGCTCAAATAATGTTAGATACTGGATCTCAATATTCGGTCTGTAGTGACAGATTTTATCAGGAGATTAAAGATAATAAAGTAAAAATACAGGAATTGAATGTAGCAGGATTATATTGTACTACGGCTATTAGCAAGGCGAAATATAAGATCGATAAACAAATAATGGTACCTTTGAGTATTGGAGAGTGGAAAACTGAAATCTATATGCTCGTTGTCAAAAACTTAGCCCATTCAGTAATTATAGGATCTGACACCCTTCAAGAATACTAAGGAATTTTGAATCTCGAAGAAAATTGCCTAAAAATCAATGATAATAATAAAATCATAGAAGTCCTATTTTTAACCTGTAATGTACATGATCATATGAGTTGTTCCGAAGATGAACTCGCGACTGAAAATAAATGTTTTATAGTTGAAAGTCTAGCCGCTGAGCAGATTTCAATGACAGTAGTGATATGATAAGTGAAAGATTAATTAATGCTGTAGGTTAACGAAACCCAGTAATTAGTACAACTGTAGGTTAACGAAACTCAGTAATTAGTACAACTGTAGGTTAACGAAACCCAGTTAATGTTGTGACGGCAGCGATAGGAAATTCGCGAGCTGATTACGAAATATGTGCAGAAGTCGATGACTTTGATATCACTTATGTGGAAGAGAATTAAAAAGTTGCGAGATAAATATGTTTGGAACAAATATGAATGATCAAGAGAATTATCAGGAGGAATATGAGGACGAAAATAAAGTTGATATGGGCGAATCGGAAATTCTAGAAATTCTTAGAGGGAAAGTGAAAATTCTCAAGTTACTTAATGAGCAAAACAAAGACAAGTTGTTTCCACCAGTATATAATATCAAGAGTAGGCCATTCCTATTATTGATCAAAGACGAAGCTAATAAAGGGTGTTCAAAAATGCTGCTAGATGGCATAACTGAAAATTCAAACTCAGAATACATTATTATCGTCTGTGGGTTGTTTAAAAAGGAAGAAATAATATTATGTATGACATTGAATTCAGGAAATAAATTAAATCATAATTAGTTATGGGATAAGAAAGAAAATTAAAGAAATTAATAGAGGAAGGCACGATCCTCATAGAACCACTAAAGATGTACTAGATATGACCCAAGTAATAAAATTAATCATAGGATAAGATAATATTAGCCTAAATGAACTGGTAAGAGTATAAAAATTTAGAATATAATTTCAGAAATAAAGAATAAGGAAAGGTACAAACAGTATGGGAACGGAAAGATGTCGTTTCGCAAGAAAAGGTACTGAGAATGTTGTATGATAAAACTTGTAAGTATGCAGAACAATGACAGAAGGTAATGCGTGTGCTGTAGGCTTTGCAAGTGCCATCATTCAAGTGTAAAATATATCGGACGAGATAGCAAAATAGATCCACTAGCGAAAAATATATTGTTGTTGAATATGTGTATAAGTTTGGGACAGTTAGCACCATAGATCCAGCTAGTGTTTTATTTTTGTTGATTAATTAGTAAGAGGACGACCATAATTCATAAATCCATGGCAATTTATCTAGCAAATATCGTAGTTAATAGTAAAAGTTAGTGTAATTCATTTTTTAATATAAAGTGGTTTTGGTTCTTTTTTTTTTTTTTTTTTTATATTAGTATTACATGATTTGAGTTATGTAACTCAAGTAATACATGAAGCATTTCGAGTAATGATCAGGTCAGTTCAAATTGTTTTGTACGGTGCTGGATGCGTGCAGTGGAATGTTGTATGAAGAGATCTAGATTAAGATAACAGTACCAGGTAAAAGAAGTGTCACTGACTTATCAATGGTCATCTGTTTGTATAAGGGTTCATGAATGAATGAAAGCAAATCCGAGCCACTGCTATGTCACTGTACTGAAGGTAAAAGTCAAGGTTAATGCACTGGGATGTATATACACATACAGGAGCGTAAAAAGAATTACATTAAAAAAAGCTATATTTACCAACAATAACTTTTATCATGAATTCTTTTGGGCAATATGATAAGGTCACGATCCTGGTAACCAAATAAACACCATGATCATGACATGCTTAAACATTATTCAAATTAAATTACATTACTTCAAAACAATAGTCAGATTAAAAATATTACATGGCTGAAATATTATATTAAAAGGTTACAAGTATAAAATATCTTAAAGTTAGTAGTAGCTGGGAATGGAAATAAAACTAAAACTTTAAAATACTAAATGTCTCAGACAGAATTCCATGTATTTTGCAAGCAAAATCCACTTTCTGTATTCATTCACCACAGGGAACTAGAGACAGCTTTTGTTACTAGAAGCAGAGCCCTATTGAACTAAAAGAGTATGAAAGAGTGTAATACGCACTGAATAGCTGAGTTCCACGAAAGATTACGGGAAAACTAACTCTGTATAGCTGTAAGCAGAATTGGCTAGCAATACGGAGAAGTGTAGGAAAACCTGAGTACAAGTAGCTTCGCTGTTGTAGCATCAGACGCGTGGAACTCAATAGCCAATGAAAAACAATCTGACAACTGAAAATGCTCTAAAATGTACTAACATAAGTTTTGATTTGTTGTGTGAAAAGGTGGGGATATATGACAGAACGACGGGAGGATAGAATGAGGCCGATACGGTGTGATAACTTCTTCCTAGAGAGTCATAGGCTCTAGGAGTATATTTTATTATTCCTCGCTAGTTGTCATAGACTGCGGGAATATTTGATATCTTCGTCGGGACCACACGATTAGCGTGAGGTCCATATTTTATCAATTATATTTATATAGGGAAGCAGAGGGCTTCTCCTATATTTCTCTAATATTCAGCGATCTTGGACTGATCCAGGTCACTGCAAGTATTATTTTAAATAACTTCATTGACTACGTAGGAACTTGCGGTAAGGCTCCACTATAGCCTATACCACCTGTAGAATCAGTGATACACATGTAAGTACCTGTGGACGACGAATTATAGACAAGGAACTTTATCCTGCAATATTTAGAGGACGAGAACGTCACATATAAACATTACGCTCCGAGGTTAGATCATTCTACCCCCCCTGAAATTCACACTACAGTTGCATTATTATTTTATAACTTCAAAGTGATTGCAAAAGATAATAAACTTTGCTCTTACCAGATAACTTGGGAGTTTAATTGACTTTATTAATTATTAAGAACTAGAAATAATTACCCACATCCACCGAACCTGAGATGAGAAGATAACCTTGTGTACGCCGATGAGAGCCGAGGCCTGTTCCAGCAATAATACCTAAGGTAGGAGCAGATAAAAAGTGGGAGTACCTTATAGAGAGGGTGACTTGCTTCATAGTGCTTAGCCCAATCTTAGGGGCTTAAGACCCGCTTCAGATTTGAAGAGGCGTTTTAAGTGGATTTTTTGTGTCCGTGTCCGTAATATAGGGTATCCTTCTTAGAGGGGTTAATTATTATGAAGTTTCATTATAGTGACCTAGGGACCAAAAAAATCATCCGTAAAGAAGGGATGTCTGCTATGAAGGGGTGTCCGTTAAGAAAGGTTTCACTGTATAGTGTATTCTAATGAATAGTTGGTAGATGAATAATTTTAACATGTGACATTGAAGAGGAAGAAGATCACGTTGTACACAAAAAGAATGAATGAATTTAACGAATTCCACAATAGGGTAAATTTCACCTGTGAAAAGTCTGAAAATAACAAGATTAACTTTCTTGATCTGAAAATTGAGCTGAACCCGGGGGGTGTTAGATTAGGTGTATATAGAAAGAAGAATAAGGGGGACTTATACATTCACAAATGTTCGGCACATTATTATGGAACGAAGAACAATGTTTGGCGTAATATGGTGCATAGGGCTGTCAATTTGTGCAACAATATTGAGGATTTGGAATGTGAGAGAGGGGAGATAATAAGGATTGCAAACAAGAATGGCTTTGGGGAAAGGAAGATCCAGGGAATTTGGGACGATATCAAGAATAAAAGTAAAAGGGGCACTCAAGAGAAAGGAAAAAGTAATGTTTCCCCGGAAAGGAGGTATGTTGGGATCCCGTTTGTACCAGGGATTAGTGAGAACGTTGGCAAAATCTTTCGAAAGTATGATTTGACCCCCGCGTATAGGACAAAAAAGACAATTGAAAAAATGTTTTCTCAGTACAAGCGGTTGGGTAAACAGAAAGATAGGTTGGACCTACCGGGTGTCTACTCCGTAAAATGTATAAATTGTGAGAAAGTTTATGTGGGAGAAACGGGAAGGAGCGTGAAGATAAGGTTAAAAGAACATGAGAGGGACATTAAATATGGGAGAGCATCTACGGGACTGGCCCAACATATGATTGAAACAAAACATAAAATTGGGGATGTGGAGTTGTTGCGGGTGGAGAGGGATGAAACCGTGAGGAAAGTGTTCGAAGCATGGAATATCATTGGTAATAAGAATTTGTGTATGAATAGGTATGAAGGGGATATTGGAGAGGACTGGTTGGCTTTAATCAGATCTGTAAAAGAGAAATGGAGTTTTAAATTTCCACCGCCCCCTACATGTGAGGTCGAACAGCGTGAATATGGTGTGCCCTGGGAATGGATTTGCAAACATAGTAGGAACACGAGCTTCATGGGTAACAACGCACTCCAGTGGAGGGGTGGCGAGGCGTCTTCGTTTCCAAGTCCTGCCCAGTCATCTGATGAAGACCCGAAGGAGAGGGTCGAAACGTCATGTTAAGGTACTGCATCCACTGGTAATCATTCTTTTATCTTTCGTTTTTAACTTTTATTATTGTGACGTACAGTGGAAAACCGGACCATTATGCATAGTACAAAAAGAAAGTAAGATGCTTGAAAATGTTCACTCTTCATGATATAAACAAATAAATATTTTACTATAATAATTAAAACGAAGTAATATACACAGTGGAGCACATGAATCACTGAACTAGTTAAATATTATATTAACACTTAATGCTTCACTTACGTCGCTGTTTATGAGCAGGACATGTTTCGGGATTCTTATCCCATCTTCGGCTGCTGGTCAACTGGCAATTGGCGATCATGGTTAGTGGTCTTTATGGTTTGTCCAGTGCTGCCCTCTCTTCTCTTGGCTGTAAGCTTGATGACGTCATCCACCGGCGGTATTTCAAAATTCATAACATTGCTGCTGTTCTTAGTGATGAAAACCTTCTCCCAAGTGTTCAGTTCTGTCCGTGTCTTGACGTGTTTTAATAGTTTAACATCCTTCTTGATGTGGTGGTTTTGTGTCCAGGAGTGATGTGCTACAGCTGATTTGTCCGTTTGCATGAATTTCACATTCCTAAGGTGTGAAATTCATGCAAACGGACAAATCAGCTGTAGCACATCACTCCTGGACACAAAACCACCACATCAAGAAGGATGTTAAACTATTAAAACACGTCAAGACACGGGCAGAACTGAACACTTGGGAGAAGATTTTCATCACTAAGAACAGCAGCAATGTTATGAATTTTGAAATACCGCCGGTGGATGACGTCATCAAGCTTACAGCCAAGAGAAGAGAGGGCAGCACTGGACAAACCATAAAGACCACTAACCATGATCGCCAATTGCCAGTTGACCAGCAGCCGAAGATGGGATAAGAATCCCGAAACATGTCCTGCTCATAAACAGCGACGTAAGTGAAGCATTAAGTGTTAATATAATATTTAACTAGTTCAGTGAAATATTTTACTATTGAATTGTTAATGTTGATTCTCAAGTGAGAATCCTTGCAAACCAATATCAACAAAAGTTACAAGTGCTTTAAGGCTGAAAAGTTCATAGATTCATAAACTAAAATCGTCGCTTTAAAAAAAAAGAGTGCTAAATGGTTTATAGATGGTAAAGAAATACAAGTGATAAATGAGAATGATTATTGAGGAACAACATTTAGCAATACAGTATGATGAAAAAGGCAGAAACAGCTGAAAGAAAACAATATGAAATATGAAAGAAAACAAGGGCAATGAACTTTGTGAAGAAATGCATGATTCTAGTCAACACAATGGAAGTCATTTGGTATGATAGGATATTTTATACCACTTCTAGTATAGTCTTGGTGGGCTTATGGAGTTGAATTATGGGGAATGGAAGGATATGGATGTGATATGAGGGATGTCCATCAATCTTTTCTCTCTCCATTATTTAATGGCTATCTTTGCTTGTGCTTAACAACACAAGACGGTGAGGGCTGGATTAGCTCCAGCCATAGTATGGAATACAGTACTGTAATATTTGTTGTAACTGTGCTAAGTAAGTTGTCGCCATCTGCATTCAAGAGATCTCGATATATCAAGTATTCCCGTTGCATAACAAATCATACAATCAACACCACCAAATACCAATAATAAAAGCATGCTGCTTAAATCAAGTTTTGCTATAACTTGGGAAATTTACTTAATTTAGTTACACTTCAAATACCTTATTAATTTACAGTAGTCTCTGTATTTAGAGTCTCAATAGTTTGATATTCCGATACGTCTGAGAAGAAAATTTCAATGAACAATTAATAAAAAATAATTTAACCATCAGTTTTCAGTGCCTTATACAAGGCTAGACACTGATGAGAATGTGATGGTGTTAAGACCTCATATCTCCAAAATTAATAGCTTTTAGGTGAAGTGTTTGGAAAAACGTTTCTGGTAAAGCCTTGTATGTGAACAATTAATTTTGGCACCATAATCAATTGTAGTGTACACCAGGAAGCTGTAAATTATCAATTGTTGTGAAATCATGTATCCTATATAATAAGTGGTATTTTTTTCTCTTGAAAAGTCCCCATTTTGGAGATTAAAATGCTCTCATCTTAATAGGGATGTAGCGAACTAGAACCAGCAGATGTCTCCACTGCTCTAGCCGTTCGTCACTTGTTTTTCCAGTTGTCGTCTGCTGGCACCATGCTTTTAATGGCGTTTCATCTTAGCAGACTAAAAAGTATGTTCAAACTTTTCTATTTTTGTAACGAGTAAAGCGCTACTAAGCGCATTTCTTTGTATACTGAACACTTGCAGAATATATTTATGTGAAAAGCTTAAAGAAGAATTGCAAAAGATAGATGCTATATAAGTCGAAAAGAAGGAAGAATAAGCTAACAAATATTGTGAGAAATGCCCGCTATTAACTATATTACTATGTCCGACGTACAAAATGTTATGAAGATATGAATATTTATATAGAGGGCGGCTAATTTGGCGAGTGGGTATGATTCAAAGTAACTAAAAGAATACACCTCTAGGGTTCAGCCAGTAAAATACTAATTGACATACGTGATAAACACTGATATAAGTGGTGTGTATTCGCAGACATTTTTAATATTATTTATTTTCTATATCAAATGCAGGAGGAAGAAATCATTTATTATAAAAATGAAGCTGCTTGAATACACAAGTTGCATAACTTATTCAAAATTAAAATATTAAAATATGCTTACAACATGAAAACTTACCTTTTCCTGTCCATTATAGTTAAAAAGGATGGGAACTTGAGAATTGATTAGGCCTTTTTTTCTTATCATCCCTCATTCTTTCTTATTCCTTCTATTATCAGTATGCTAGATCATCATTACATGATTTTCATTTCTAGTTATGATACAGAATATTGTTAAGAATATTTCATTGCATGACATAGCAGAATATAAAGGCAGAATTTAATAATTATCATACGTTAAGTTATGTAGCCTATTAAATTGGCAACGCTATTGTCACAATTTTTATTCAAGCCGTCAATCTAACTTGGCTATTTAGAAATCACAGAATTTATATTTTGATCTCAGATGCAATAGAAGGCTATAGTAATATACACATATTTATACAGCAAAGTAAAATAAATAGGCCTAAAATAACTAAATAAATTAAACCGGGAAGTGATCTTTAAATATAAAGGCTCACTAAAGATACAGTTTAACAAAGGTATAAAACTAACATAATGTACTGTAATTATCATTGCGGAACTACGTAATTTTAATTTATTTGTATTTGTAATTTACTCTATTTTTTAATGCACCATAACATCTTCTCAACGCTCACGGCAAATATAATATGAATTTAAAAATGAAAGAATATCCAATCGCCCACACTACATATAAATATTCATACATTGATAACATATTACTGCAAGTCGAGTACAAAATAACGTCGTCTATATCGGAAATATCTCACAATATTTGTTAGTTAATCCTTACTTTTTAGTGTTATTTACAGCCTATCTGCTGTAATTTTTTTTCGTCTTTTTTACACTTAAACGTTCTAGAAGGGTCCAGTAAACAAGGAATATGTATAGTAATCTCGTGTCCTCTATAAAAATATAAAATTGCGAACATATTTTTCGGACTGGGAAGATGGAACGCCATTTAAAAGCATGGTGCCAGCAGACGCCAACTGGAAAAACAAGTGACGGACGGCTAGCGCATACCGGCTAGTACACCCATGCTATCTGTCGGAGAAGTTTGGCGAGCTGCATCCCTATTGACTGAATACTGTACTGCAGATAAGCCACAACGAAGGTCATGCTACATTATGTCCAAGAGCAGCCTGAGGCGACTCCAACAAAGAGCCTTGTGTTGAAACGATTGTGTGACATTACTGCTCAGAAATCGTGCACCTCGTTAAAACAGATGGAACCTGACAACTTTTTGAAAATGTAATTAAATGTGTGCTTATTTTGATAACTATTGAAATTGGTCCTAAAATATTTAATGTGAGTAGATTTTATTTTTAAAACACACTTGACAATTTCTCTTAATTTAAGTAATCTATATATTTTTGTTTTCTAAACTACTGAGCTGTAATATTAAACGTAAGTTAAATTTTTTCACCTACATGACTTTTTCATGTAATTTCTTACAGTTCGATTAGTTTTGGTCCCATCCACCTCGAATTACCGAGACTGTGTTGTATATATTTTGCAAGAAACATATTAGTACGAGGAAGGCACTAATAAACAAGAGTGGACAATCAGAAACACATGTCATCTGCCATGATTTATGTTTACATCATTCTTTAGTTGAAATGAGATTAGTACTGTACCATTATGAAAATGCCACCTGAATGACAGAACCAGTAGCTACATCTTGGCAACAAATTTTCTGTTGTGTGGTCAAGCTGGTAAATGCAACAAGTTATACATAGAGCTAGTTCACTATCATATTTTCTGTTGATTAGTAAAGCTGGTGCACCAAGTTACACCATCAACACAGTAGAACAATTTGAAACATACAATCACACCATATGTGAAATCATTAAGATTCTCAACTACCAAACAGAATTCTAATAACACAATATTTGGGTATGCAACAAATGTTTTCCTAAAGATTGACAACATGTAATAAATTATCCTTTATGATGGCTAATGCAATTGTAACATCTCCAATTGTAAATCATAGGAAACTGCATGGGAATATTGTTTAACTATAGTCATAATTTGTATAATTGATATTGTCTACTAACATATTTTCATTGTTTTATATTATTTATTATTTACTCTTATTACTTTTTCTTTTTTTTCTTTACATTCTTCATGCTTGCTTTCTTCTTAATCTCCCTTATTCTCTCTTTACTCTCTATTCTCTTTACTTCTTACTTTTACATCAGTAATAACCATAACTTTCCAAATTTTTATTCACTTATTTCATATGTGTGTTATTGTAAGTACATGATGTACTGCTAGCATAGTCATGACCATTTAATTGGGTGTATATCTGTATGTTCATTCTTGATTAAATAAAGGAGTAACTCATTTATCGGAAGCAGTGAAGGTCCCTGAAAGTCTAAAAAAAATTGAACATTTATATCGTTTAACATATGACTAACCTGTGCAGTAAATAGTGTGGTCCTGGATGTCCTGCATGCCTCTTATATGCCTCGCTAATTGGCTCATTTTCCTTGTTAACTGATAAAGGGTGTCTGACTAATCCAGTTCTATGACCTGGCAAAACACCTGCACTATACAGTTTCTTTACCCGCTGGCTTTCTTGCTGTTCTACATTTGTACATGGTGTAAATCTTGATAATTTATTTTCTAAATCTATCATTTTTACTCGTCTTTCCCTACACATAATCCTCAGCATTTCATTGTCCTTTTGAAGATCATTAATTTTTACAGTCATCTTGTGTAAAACATCCTCCTAGAAACAAACATTAGAAATGAAAATAAATAGGAGACTAATACCAGGACCCAAACCCTGGACCTTCAGCTTTCCATGCCGATGCTCCACCATGCTATCAATAATTTACTGTATTTACTCGAATCTAATTGCGCACCTTTTTTTGTCCATTTGTAGCATTCAAAAGTAGGGTCCTTATTAGATTCAAAGGCGCATTAGATTTGAGGGCAAATCCGTTCCACAGTTCGGCACTCATTTCGATCACTTAAATTACGATAACAATGCATTGCTGTAATTCTAGACTTCATTACATTTATCATTTATTGTTGGCCTATTTAAAAGTACACACAAATGCAGGTTGAAGTTAATGTACTACTTTGACACTCAAGCTTAACAACAACCTTGTTCAAAATGGAGGTATCTATTGTCCCTAAACTGTTCTACCAACCTTTATTCAACGCCATTTACAAATCCATTATAGTATAAAATAAAATACTAAGATAAAACACCAAATAAAATATCTAACCATTCTTGCACATTGCACTTGCCAACAGACTCTTTTTTTATTATTTAAAGTTTCAAAATTGGGATGTGCATTAGATTCGAGTAAATACGGTAATACACAGTATGAGATGGAAATCTCATAGAAGGATCCCAACTAGTGTCGTGTATCAAACACTGGCTGGCTCAGTTGGTAGTTGTCAGCCAGGAAAGCATTAGGTCCAGGGTTAGAATCCCATATTTCTTCTACACATTCTCATAAATTATAAACAGAAACAATAATATGTGGAAGCATGATTACACAATCTTCATTAGAAATAAAGATAAAGAATATCTGTACACAAATAATTTTAATACCATAAAGACATCACAGGTGGACGTTCTTAGGAGTAATTTCTTCACAGCACACTCACACAATGTATTGCAACTGGGTCAAGTAGTGAGCAGAGAAATACTGGGTGCACAAATGGATACAAATATATTCATGTATTCCTAGAACAAGTCTCAACACACTGGATCCTAGCTGGAAGATGCATGCTATGAACCCCTGCTCTGCAGTAATGTATAATACTGTAGACAGGAGTTGGATTTCAACGTTCTCATTGGGGGGAGGCAAATTTCAAACAGTTGTTCATTGTTTGCCTAAAAACTCTCTTTAGTTTGACTAAAATTAGATTATTAAAATTATATATATAACACAAAGGGAAAGTTAACCTAGATAGTCTAGAAAGATGTACAGTGTGGAAAGGAACAATACAATACCTGAAGCAGACAAATTGTGGCAGTAGGTATGAAATTAATTCATTTCTATTAATTATTAATTTGTCTATTTTGTATTTATCCTCCTCAGCAACCTAAGCATTGCAGCAGTTTGTTGGTTGCAACAAGCTCAGTCGTCCTTATGGTAATTTATTATCTGTAGCCTAATTATTGGGTGTCACTTTCTGGCATGGATATATTGCGTTCTGGGTAAGACTCTTTCTCAGGGAGAAATGAATAATGGTGGCTCAGGACAGAGGGTTTTTGGTTTGTTTTCAGAATGACACAATGATATTTAACAGAAGCCTGACTTTTACTCACTTCACACTGACAATCATGTTAGATGAATTACCATTTATGCAAGGATTTTCCAGTAAACAGTCAATATTACACCGACACTGTATACATTTGTTATAATCATACTTAATAGGGTCTCACACAGAACCAGTGCTATATGCATGAGGTGAATATACAAACGATTTTCACCACTAACTTCGGCAACCGAACTTATAATAATTTTCTGACCACCAGTCTGGACTCCTCCATAGAATATGCAAGAATCACCCAAATATTGCCGATCGACATCATTAATATCATGTGTCTTTCTGAATATTTATAAAAGAGAAGATGTGCCCGAGTGGGCATTAAGATCGCGTCACTTTACTATATTTTGTTCTTGTAGTACTCAGAAAGATTTTGTTCTGTTGTCACACTTCAGAATATGATACCTATCTCACTGTTTCTCGCATAGTTCACAAACACAGTTTTCACAAGGCTCATGGTATTTCTTGGTCTTGCATAGCTCATGATGGAAACCGTGGATAGCTAATTTTATTATGATAGGTCTCTGGGGTTGGCTTTCCTTAGTCCAGGATCTGTCCAGCACCGCACTTGAGCTGTAGAAGTCTACGTGGATCTCTCAATTCTTTTCCTTTCTCTCTTCCATCAGCTCATTATACAGACCGGTTGGTGGTAGTAAGCATTGTAGTCTGATATCTTCTAAGAAGAAGGTCGCTCTAGTAAGTTCGTAGACTAGCCGAGATTTGGTATTTTTTCCTGTGCACAACACTCTCTTGAGATATCTTCCTTTTATTTTTTCCAACCTGGCAAGGTTGCTTTTGCTAAGTCTTTCCCGTATTAACTCTATTCCAAATATTAAGTATTTTAGACCACCGGTACTAACTGCAATGCACTGGTACCCATGCATTTTCTATCACCTACTTGAACACACAGCATAAGCCCCTTGCAACATTCCTTTCCCAAGGAGTTTCATCCCATCTTTAACCATGTAGACTTCTAAATACTGCATAATTAAAAAGGGCAACTTAGTACTTGTGTTAAGTGAAAACTAAATTCAAATAGGGAAATAATCAGGGGCGGATCATGGGTGTAAAACAGAGTGTTGCACTATTTTATAGGAGTTACATACATAAAGAATTGGAAAGTGGACACCATCAAGATAGCTAAGATCAGGCCTACTTGTAACCTGACAATATATAAATATATGATAACTTGTCTAATAGGACCGCTTGCGTGGTCTTGTGGTTAGCTTTGCTGGCTATGGATCCATAGACCCGGGTTTGATCCTTTAATTTTTCTAAGGTAGGGAGGTCTGAAACGGGATGCACTCAGACTCAAGACATGAATTGAGGAGCTATTTGATTGAGAAGTCACGGAAACCACCCCTCACCACAAAGTGATTACATTGACAATTAGCATCTCTGTGAAGGAATCCATTCTTGGAGAAGGAAAATTTCACTTGCAGATAGCACATAGCAGCCGGCACAATGTAGAGAAGCGCAAGTGCTTCAGGGCGCTCTAGCGGTGACAACAAGAATCATGCCTTGTCACTGCAATCCTGAAGTGACGACCAAATCATTTAAACCCCGGGAGTATTACCACACAGCCAAGCATCTTGCATATGCTGCTCGCCTGCAGGAAGAGGCAGGAATTCGTTGCAATCCAGTTGCAACGACCACATTTACATGTTTAAATGAATTAAAATTGTTAAATATCGTATGAGGCACGTTTTCAGGCATTAAAAACCTATCACAAAGACGATTTGGAAATAGTTTAATAAAATTAAGTAAGAAAAGATATAAATATTCTTTATTTTAAAAAAGAAGAAGAAAAAAACTGGTTGTTGTGCAACACTGCTACAAAATACTGGAAATAATTCAAAATATATTAATTAAACTTAAAATATATCAATTTATTTGTGTGGCAAATCAAAAAACACTGATAGCCCAAACTGGGTACAATATTTTGAACTTTCCCGCACTTGATTTCGAATTCCCTGCATTTTGTCGCCATATTGTGTGTGTGTGTGTGTGTGTGTGTGTGTATATATATATATATCTATATATAGATATATCTATATATATATATGACAAAATTAAGTGTGGGAAATTCAAAACATGACTAAATAAAGTGCAGGAAATTCAAAACTTGCGTAAAATTGTAAATTAAGTGTGGGGAAATAATTTGCACTCACGGATAATTTCCAAACCAGATAATCCGCTCATGGATAATCGGGAGTTTGCTGTATTATTATTACTATTATCATCATCATCATTATTAATATTATACTTTTTATCTTTCACCCTTTACAATACCCAAAAATGACTTAAATTTAACAAAAATGTTTTACAATACCCAAAAATGACTTACATTTGACAAATTATATTAACTTAATATTCTCTTGCATCTGTTTTCGTTCGACAAATTGGGTTTCTGCCAATTTCTGGGTTAAATTTGAGCAACTGCACCACCAAGAAATTTCTTTCTTTGCTTGGATTACAATTATATTGAAGGGGACAAAATGGCCGTGTTTGCCGCTGATGCACCAATGGGAGCATCCTTTGTTGTATGAGTTCTGCTAATATGTCCTGACTGAGTTATTAATGTTGGAATCCAAGTATAGAGAAGTTCACAGCTTTCTTCCTTTCTACTGACATTGTTATGGATTTTGAAAATTTGTGGCCGAACATGCTTTTACAGATAGGGATGAAGTCGTTTGTATCCGACCTCCCTGTTACAATGACAAAAAAAACAAACAAAAAACAACAACAACAAAAAAACAACAAACTTTAAAATTCAGATTTCCTATACATTATTCTTTCATCACAGCCATATCGAAATTACCACCCTTAAATCAATAGTACAAGATTATAGAACAATCCCGCAGCTTTCTTTTGAGATGTAACACACCATATACAACGAAAGGGTTAAGCATAGAATCAAATTTTATTAATTAATTACAGCATATCTAATGAATCCCATATCAAAATTTATATCAGCATATCAAGCAAAATACAAGCTATTAGATTACAATATTTATTTTTCGATCAATTCATTTCATTAGGGATTATTAAAAAAAGTTCAAAACTGTCTACCTATTCCAGACTCTCGGGCGACAACGAAATTAATGACTTCTTCCCCCAGTGTTTCAATATTAAAATTGCACCTCTTAACCATCAACTTCAAAATTCTCCATCCACTTAGAAGAAAAGGTGCGATCCCAGGACCAATCAGAAAACTCTATGGTTTGGTTCTAAAAGGGCCAATGTCAATTTCTTGCAAAAGTGAGATCTATGCTTTATTGAGTTCAGCTAGTCTTTATCTATCGTACAATTTAAGTGCCAATGTATGTTGCTATCAATAAACATAATACAGAAACCTTAGAAACCAATGTTGGAAGTTCTCAGCAAAAAAGTTACTTCTATAAAGGCATCAAAGTCAGTTGTCTCAAAAGCAAGTTTTATGACATTGGCTCTTTTAGAACCAAGCCACAGAACTACGTCCTGAGAAATGACATCACGAACTCAGTTTTAATAAACACCAATTTTGCCCGATTGCGGGAACACTTTTTTCGGGGCATGCGTACAGGACATGTACAAAACACTCATATTACTGTGAATACTTGAACAAGTACCACGGTGCAATTGGATATTACGCGAACCTGACTTGTTCATATTAAATTACGTGCGCGAGTGATATAAATAGAATTAAGTTAATAAGTTGGCTTAATGGAAGACTGTAAAGTATTATTAAGTTAATGCTAAATGTTAATACTTCTTGTGAAGATATAGCCTATATTTCTTTTCCTCTTTTTAAATAGTAGTTGTGGTTACTTTTGAAATTTGAAAATTATTTTATTTTACTTGTATGTATTTTTTTTGTATAAATATGATAAAATAAATAAATAAATAAAATTAATTTAATTAAATTAAAAAAAAAAAAAAGTTGACCTGGTGGACATCGTAAGTAGATTTACATGAGTGACCTATACAATAGTTAAGAGTGGATCAATAGATATCATATATGAATATATGAGTGTATGTAAGTGATCATTACGTGAATCTACATAATATATATTGGCCCTAATTACTGTGATTTCGCTAGTTCATTCGTATTCACCTGTCAACTTCCTTACTTCATATACATCACCCCAATGCAACTTCAACATCAAAACCACCTTCCCTGGTCTTGTGCAAGAGATCTACCGACGACTGATAAGCTAGCTGAGGCAGGAATCGATGTCAGACCTTCACACCATCAACTCTCACACCTCTTCGGCTACAATGATTGCCCATCTTGGACCATCAAACCCCCCCCCCTCCCGACGGCATTCGGCTATAGGGACTACAGAATCAGATTTGAGGATACTAAAGTATTGGCTAGGATATTACATTATTACGTATCTCAGCAGAGATTCAATAGATATTTTCAAAATCCAAAACAATTTCAATCGAAAGGAAGGAGGCCATAAGCATTCACAAATATGGATTCAAGCAGTAATAACTTAGAAGGACGTATTGGCAGAACTCAAACAAGAGGGACACTCCCATTCAGTGAGGGAAGTGAGGCGGTATGTGCCGGTATGGAATACCATCACTGGTTTTAAAGGTTCAATGGCATACCGACACTGGTTTCAATGGTGAAATAGCATACCGTCACTGAAAATCAATGGCTATTTAATACAAATTGTTCATGTTCTTTTGAGTTGTAATATAATAATTACTTTTCATGATTATTCACCAACTTGTACGCTTTCATCGGTAGCCATTGTCACTATAACTTGTGATGGTCTTTGTTGCCATCTTATTGACTACACCACTAGATTAAAATGTTGTGACTTTTATATTGGCCTTAAATACTTTTAAAATATCTTTATTGAAGTAAATAAACTAAACTCAATGGCTCTACATTCTGGCCTACCACCCGACTGCTGCTCATCTACCATAGATGGCAGGATTGGGGGCTTTTGGTCAGCATGCTGACACCCACTGCTGTTATTGATGGTTTCCGTGATGTGAAATAAATAAATAAAGGTCTTTTGAAAATGATGCGAGTTGACTACACACTATTTTCTCCACTTACCAAATTTTTTTGGTAGAACATGTTTCGCATATGTTCATAAGCATCCTCAACTACTTGTCAACTGCCGAGCCTTGCTTGCTAGGAGAATCTCCATGAGTCCCTGGTGGCGGTTTTATGTATTTCCTGATCAAATTATCTTCTGCGGGAATTTCAAAATTCATTAGCTGGTTTTCAAATTTTCTCATGTATATTTTTTCCCCAGACTAACAGTTCTGCCGGTGTATGGACTGATTTCAATAATTTTGCTTCTGTATTAATTTCATGACCCCCATCCCAATAATGCATAGCAACTGCTGATTTTTCAGTCTGTTTAAATTTTATGTTCCTAATGTGCTCTTTTAGCCTGACATCCATGTTTCTCCTTGTCTGTCCTATGTAAACATTATCACAGTCTTTGCAATCTATTTTGTATATGCCTGGCTTCTTGCCGGAGGGTATATTGTAAGCTTGTTTGCATTTGATAGTGTTCTTTATGCTGAAACTATTTTTCGTAGCTAGAGTGATGCCATATTCCTTAAAAATCTTCCATCCATGGGCAACTCAGAAGTTTCAGAAGATTTTTAAGGAATATGGCATCACTCTAGCTACGAAAAATAGTTTCAGCATAAAGAACACTATTAAATGCAAACAAGCTTACAATATACCCTCCGGCAAGAAGCCAGGCATATACAAAATAGATTGCAAAGACTGTGATAATGTTTACATAGGACAGACAAGGAGAAACATGGATGTCAGGCTAAAAGAGCACATTAGGAACATAAAATTTAAACAGACTGAAAAATCAGCAGTTGCTATGCATTATTGGGATGGGGGTCATGAAATTAATACAGAAGCAAAATTATTGAAATCAGTCCATACACCGGCAGAACTGTTAGTCTGGGGAAAAAATATACATGAGAAAATTTGAAAACCAGCTAATGAATTTTGAAATTCCCGCAGAAGATAATTTGATCAGGAAATACATAAAACCGCCACCAGGGACTCATGGAGATTCTCCTAGCAAGCAAGGCTCGGCAGTTGACAAGTAGTTGAGGATGCTTATGAACATATGCGAAACATGTTCTACCAAAAAAATTTGGTAAGTGGAGAAAATAGTGTGTAGTCAACTCGCATCATTTAAATGTTGTTACACTCCACTGTGAACGTTCCGACCAGAGTTTTTTGAAAAATAAAGGTCTGTCAATCGACAGTACATGATGTTCTTGTCTTGTGTTGTGGTCCTACTTGGCAATCACCTATAAACCAGGGCCTGCATATCACATTATTATTTTGTAAAGGAGGAATGTGGTTTTTTAATTGAGGTATGTTAGGGAAACATTTTGGGATAGCATACCGCCTCTCGATTTTTCTCACTTCCTTCACTGCTCCCATTGATACAGCAGCAGCAAAGATGATAATAATTTCTTAAATTCCATAAAATAATGGAACTTTTATTATACAGTGAAGCAATATATTATGTTAATTAAGTGAGATGGTTGACATTTAAACACTTTAGACTTCACTTTTACTTACATTTTTGCACAATGTACATTTCATTTTGCCCATGAAACGTACGTTCTGCAAAAATGTAAGTAAAAGTGAAGTCTAAAGTGTTTAAATGTCAACATCTCACTTAATTAACATGATAATCATTCCTAACCCCCTGCAATATAAATGAAGTCCATGGAAAGAATAAATAATGATGCCTAACAACCTAACGATAAAGAAGTAGTTGGTACAAGCACCATTCTTTCAAGACTTTGAAGCAAGAGTAAGCAGAGAAAGCAGCCACATTAGAAGTTCCCCAAAGCTGGGAATAAAGTTTGGTGAAATAACATCCTTGAACACACCCTACAGCCCAAAAGATGTCTCGCATTGAAGATTCCAGTCAATGAAAGCAGAGATTCAATTAATTTTATAACAAAATAATTAGCAGGTCTGACCTGTAATGAGAAATTTCACCGACTACTCACCCTTACGTCACTCTGTCTTGGACAAGGTGGTTCTGCAGAATTTTCTGTTTGTGTATGCACGTCTTTTGACGGTTCTTCTGAGTTTCTTCCTGCATGACTCGAAGCATTTTCATTTTCTGTCTTCTCCTCTTCTAACACTTCTGAATTTCTTCCAGAATGACATAAGCAATTGTTTAGATGTTTTTCCAGATTTTCTCTCAAATTAATAACCTGATTTCTTTTTTCTCTACATAGATTTTTGAAGTATTCAATCTTTTTCTGTTGCTCTTTATTCTTATTTCTCATCTTGATGAGCATATCCTCCTGTGAATATAATAATTAACAGAAATTATTAATTAGAAATGAAGTATAAAACAGATACAGTTGAACCTCCGATATAAAGTGGTTGTTGCGAGACATTATTTACACCTGTGTTATATCTGTACTGCAGTAAATCAAAAAGTAACTGTAGAAATGACAACAATCAATCCCATGAAGGTGGAGGGAAACATTCATGTAACAATAAATGACAACAATTTACAGTAAAATAAGATACATTAGTTTGGAAAATCACTCACAGTTGTCTGGTCTAGAGAGTGGTTTACCTTCACGTCCTTCAATTAAGGACCACCTGTGTAAGCACTCGTCAAGTTCACTATCTTTGCCTTATTTATTTATTTATTATTATTGCAGTCCGATATCCTTTCAGCTGTGTCCATGAAATTTCTAACTTTATCTTCTGCGTTGGACTTCCCAATTGTTCCTTCTGGATGCCTGACTCAAGCGATAAACTTCATTCAGTTTCCCTATTTTTTACATGATCAATAATTTTTAGTTATCTCCTATTGGTTACGCAACATTTCATATTCTTCACTCATGCTTTTACACTCAGAATGAGTGATTCAGACTAACATCAGATTTCAACTTTCCTAGATTTTGAAGAATTTCTGGGAGGTGCAGATTCTTTAAAGCCTTGTAGAAGGACACTATTGTTTCCATTACCCATTACTTCTGTGACTATGCAACCAACTGCCAAATGTTTTACAAAACATATAACAGAACGAGCAGCCCACGCAATAATGGCGATGTAGGGCATAAAAAACATCCGACTACTCAGCCTACAAACGGCCATTAAATTGTTCAAAGCCAAAAAAATCATACCAATCCTATCCTATGGGATGGAGGTGATATGGTATCATCTTACTGAAAGAAACCTAGAAACTCTAGAAAAAGTAAAATCAATATACTTGAAACGAGCACTGGGACTATCGAAAACAACAAAATCAAGACTGGTCTACCTCCTGGCAAGAGAGACATTCGTAATTGAAGACATCGATGCACCGATATGTGTTACAACACACCAAGGCTTTTGAAAACCAACTAAGGACCATGGAGGAAAAAAGAGAGAATGTATGGCCGGAGTTCTACGGTACCGAAGCAATGACGAACCGAACATGGACAGCACCAAATCTCAAACTAAGACATGTCGTGACTAGATTATCAACCCACGGTTTTCACCATCTAATCTGTAGAAACAAGAATTTTCATTTGCGTGTATGTGAACTGTGTAATAAAGGCTGTGATCGGTACCACATAGAACAATGCCCGAAAAGAATTAAATCAATAAGTGAATATGCAAACATGTGACTATGAAAACTGTAAATGGCTATTTTGCTGCAATTAATTTATTATTATTACTTCTGGAATATCCTTTGGAATGCCCTAGTCAGTCAACTAGAGGTTGTGGTGAGGACAAATCTAATGGCACAACTGTACTGCAGAACCGCTCTTTGCCAGATTTTTACTATTTTAACTCAACTTTCAAAAGTAAACATTTTATTTATAAAAAAACTATGATCCTTTTATTGGCGACGTTTGATCTCTATGATTGCATGTATATATGCATGTTGATGCAATCATAGAGATCAAATGTTGCACAGTGCTGGATATTTTTCTTCTGGCAATAACTTGTAGAAATTGAGGTCTACAGGGCTGAAGGAATCTTTCATTTCATCATCACACTACAAGTTTAACATTTTATATATATGTGAACAATTAATTTCGAAAACAGCACTAAGATCCAGCTTGAGTGATGGGCATCTCCAAGACATGTTGTTTCTGAGCACATCGGAGCAAAAACCAGACATCAGCAACTTAAGTTCAAAACACCAGTTCCATATTTCTCATTATTTCCATATTTCTTTCCAGGCGAGTAATTAGAATGCACTTTTACACATGTAGCACAAACCTATATAAAACTGGTTAATACAATATTTAAAATATTAAATTTATATAACTTTGTTAAACTACATATGGCCCGAGACCAATTGCAGTAGCCCTGCATTTAAAAAGTTTGGGCGACCCTGCCGTAGATGCATCAAGCTGTATTACCCAAATAAATCTGCAGTGGTCCAGTACTGTGTCGTTACTGGTCACAAGATCCAATTTGATTATTCCAAGATCATGGGGTGGCAGGGATACTTCTGTGGCTGTATTGTAGCAGAGGCCTTGGAAATCCAGATCAAAGACCAAAGCTTCAATAGGGATGGCAGTCTACAGCTTAGCCAGGCTGGCTGCTGCTCCTAAATGAGGCACTAGCCGTGAAAAGGAGCATTTACACATACCATATTTTATGGACTATAAGACGTTCCAGATCATAAGACTCACCTTGATTTTAGGATGAAAATTTAAATGAAAAGAAGTTTAATGTGATTCTATACGAAAAATTATAACCTTGTACAATGGAATCAGTGTAAATCATTTCTAACTTAAAACCTGCATTGTACGAAAATTGCTTCTGTACAAATGGCATCGCGTAAATCGTAACTGATTCCTAACCAAAGACTGAGAATACTTTCACATCCTCTAATCCTCAATTCAGCATACGGTACATGTAACAGGACAAGGCTATCTAGGTGTCATTGCCTTCATTTAAACCACCCGGAGGAGACAACTCCTTTCGTAAAAAGGAACTCAATATTCCTTTCTGTTTGCACTGTATACAAGAGTGCCAATTTACAGCTACCCTTGTTTTACGATTGTAACAAGTGCCAAAATTCGTAACTACCTTATCATTACAACACCTTGTTTATAATTATATTACTCCAGCAATATTTACCATAATTTGAATTTTTTTTTTAGTTTACTTTGGACCATTAGACGCACCCAACTTTCAAGGCTCTGTTTTCAATGTAAAAATGTGCATCTTATTCTCCGTAAAATACCGTACTACACCATTATTTAATCAAATTTTCTTTCCCAATCAGAGCTTTCCATCTATTTGTTTCACTTCCCAACTTCCCTATTGGCCACCCCCCCAATCCACCTAGCACGTATTCATCTCTCCTATAAAACATGGACCTTTCCTAATTAGCTCACTTTTCCCAGAAGATGGCAGTGGAGCAAGCTGCTGAAAGCACAGAATCAATCCTCCTCCTCCTCACCTGGTATAAAGCCTGAGAAACCATTATTAGGGACCATATTTTTTTGATAACAGTGATAAGCGCAAAATTTTACAAAACATCTTTCCTTAGTAATATTTAGCTTTGTACATGCATAAAATACTGATATTTGGCAAACTGAATCCACAAAACATCGCAAAATTTGTTTGATTGTGCAAAATGTCTAAATAAGCACGAAATACACTCATTCCACATACCATTTGAGAAATCTACAAAAATGTTATTCAAAATGGTAATACTTTGTTTTAGTGTTACTTTCTCTTTCATTTTTTGTGGCATGCTTCTTTCTCTGCTATTTCTATGGCTTCGGGGAAATTATCAATACTTGTGATTGATTACAGCAAAAAGTGAGGAATATACACCATTCAGTGATCACAATACACTCCTTTTCTGCCCTCTCTGTGAAGAGTTTGGGATACCCATGTTAGATTGCGGCAAAGAGTGTAGAATCAACAGATTTCATATTTTATCCAGAGTAGTTTGTGTATACATAATGCCATTTTAGGTTATATAAATGCTCAGTTCATCATGTTTTTCTTTCATTTCCCATATTATTAGCAACAAACCGAGTTTATACAAGAATTCTAAGAACATTATAACCTCAAATATAGCAATGTCCCTTAACCCGTACACATTTTCAACAAGTCACACAAGATTGATCACGTTCACATCCAAACCTCCCAGATGCATTAATCTAAAGCCGATAAAAAGCGAGGTTATAATTAATTTGTTTGTTGAACATACAAATTCTCCTTTTTGTAATAGTTAAAAAGATCTGAGTACAAGGAAATCTAATTCAAACAACAAATTCAAAAAGGTTTGTGAACAGACTGTAAAATGTAATCATATGCTATACAGAGATCTGGCCACATAAAAATCATAGATTATGTTTCACCAGTTGAGTCATTGGCACGAACAAACGTTTATGTTACATTATTTTGAGAAAAATGGTAATTATGGTGATGCTGTAAGAAGTAACATAGACTTTTGTTCTGTAGGCCTAAACCAACACATACGTGTGAATAAACATACATTATGTTTACTACTATCATCTGATTGCATGACTAATTTGTCGATGAGAAACTAAATAAGCTTAGAAATATATAGCTGAAAACAACAAAACAACCTCTTGACTAGAATGTGTTCATTTAAATTGCAAATTGAATTCAATAAAAAATACTATAAAACAAGAAGCTTAATAGTAATTTATATTACACTAGCACAGGCCTTTCCAACTCGAGCACTCTGCGCTGGTGCGCACCATCGCAGCACCCAACGACAGCCCGGTGCTCTCCTTCCCCATGTCGCTACTGCATGTGCGTGCGTCAGGCAGCACAATGGATAGCTGACCTCGCTTTCTTGGTGGATGTAACATCTTATTTAAATGATTTAAATATTTAGTTGCAAGGGAGAAATTAGTTAATAGCACCATGTGTAACAGAATTAAGGCTTTCAAAATACATAATTTATTATTTAAAGATCAATTTAAAGCTGGAAATGTTGACAATTTTCCTTCATTAAAATCATTAAATTTGTCTATTTACGAAAACTTCGGATAGCACCAGACATTGTTACAGAAATTGCACGATGAATGCAATGCCCATTCAAAGAAATTGATTATACGGCACCTCAACTTGAATACTCATGACGGCATATTTTGTCCTGAAAATCACCATAATGTTTCCAAACATAGGTGATAAAAGTACAGGTACTACTACTACACCGGCGATTTGCTTTCATTTTACAATTTCATTCATCCACAGAAATTTCCCAGACTTCACGCACTTGCTTAAAACTTACGCCAGTGTTCGAGACAACTTATGCATGCGAACAGATGTTTTCAATTACAAATTTAAATAAAAGTAAAACCAGGACTTCTCTGTCTGATGTTGCCTTAGAGGCTGTACTTTGAATTTCTACTGCCAAATCGATTGTACGAAATATTGGTAAATTAGTTGCAGCAAAACGATGTTAACGATCTACTTAAATTCTAAATGCTCACAAACACAATATAAGTAGAGAATAAATGGTGTGTTTGTGTGTTCACAAAATTGTTATTAATAATGTTTTCATAAGCTGAACGCTGGCTAGACCTGTGGAGCTGCCTCTGGTGCTACACCGGTGCTCGCCTGCGCCGTGGAAGCACCTGAGTTGGAAAGGCCTGCACTAGCAGGTGCCCGGCAGCTTCGCAAATGATAATTAATTCAAAGATGAAAATTTAAGAGCAAAATAATTAAAACGTATTCATTAACACTTACACATGAATCACCGGTCATCAGTGGGCGGAGTCTGACGACGGGAGGAAAGGTCCTCTTGAAAGCCAGCTAACTAGTAAGTTAGTATAGTTTACCTGTACTAGTTTTGACGCCTTCGCAACCATTGTCAACAGCTATACTTCAATTATAGTTGAAGTATAGATGTACTGTTCAACTATAATTGAAGTATAGCTGTTGACAATGGTTGCGAAGGCGCCGAAACTAGTACAGGTAAACTATCCCAAAAGTGAACTTTTTGTGTAAAAATTAAACTCTTTTATAATTATTATGTTATATAACTTAAATGTGTTAACTTCCAATACAATTTAATATTCCATTATCTTATTGCAAATCATGCAATATTAAATTCACACTATATATATATATATTTTTTTTTTTTTTCTCTCTAAATATTGTATTAAAATATTTCATTGCAATTCCGGGGTGCGCAGGCAAAGAGAGTTGTCCACTTTCTTGTTACTGAGAATTAGAGTGACTTAACACACTATACCAGCCCAAAATAGCTTTAGAGATAGATAAACCTATGAGGCACACATCCATAACTACCGTACAATTTTGAATATGACTTACTGGACTTAACACAAATGTAGAGAACATTTTTATCTATAACTCTATGGACATATCTCAATTTTTTAGGATGGTGGACTTAACTCTCTTTGCCCGCGCACCCCGGAATTTTCATTTACCATTACATGAAAAAAAAAAACTGCTTAATCTGAGAGAAAATAAAAGTGAATTATTCACTCAGAACTAGCTAGTCGTTTATAAAATTTAAAAACAAAACAAATATAACATACCCTAATAAGTCCACTCCCACCATACTCCATCAAATGGTCACATTCATCATCTGTTTGAATGGAAACTTCTTTTAAGACTTTCAATTCATGCCTTTTACAGTTTTCACAATTCTTTCTAGAGTCTTCTATGTGTAGTTGCAAGCGGCGTAATTCTGATTTCAGTTCCATGTTCTGTGACAAGAGAAGCAAGAAATGCACAGTTATGATTCTCACACCAATTTAGTATAATTATGCCTATAAACAAAATATTAGTATCACTGGTATAGAAACCCATGCCTCTCCAACATTATATTACAACAGGTCTACCAAACAAGAAAGAAAGAAAGAAAGAAAGAAAGAAAGAAAGAAAGAAAGAAAGAAAGAAAGAAGAAAAAACATGTATTTTTTATCACCATGAGTAAGTAGGTACTTGCATAATGAAAATATTAAGAGAGCGAAGATTTTAAACACAGAACTCCATTAAAATTATAAAACTGACCTAAACAATTATTTTGAGAAATTTCTTATCTTCAGAATACTCCAACAATATTGTCCAGGTCAGTTTTATAGTAATAGCAACAGTTTATTGAGTACTTAGGTAAACTATAGCCTACAGTAAACTTTTTTCATGCCATGAAATGAAAGTTTCTAAACTTCAGTCGAAAATCTCCTATCATGTACTGTTTCCTACTATTTTAAAATTATATTATATAAAAGTTTTCTTCCATTTACTACACTTAGCATTCAAAAGAAACCATTTTATTGAAAAGGAAGTGCTGATCACAATGTTATTTTTCAATATCAATACATTTAAAAACTAAAATTGTTAATAATTTTTTTAATATAGAGTAAAACCCCGATAATACATGCCCGTTTGTTGCGCTATCCCACGTTATAAGCTATTTTCATCTGGTCCCTTGACATCAATATATAAAATCCACCTCTTAATACGCTCCTCATCCCATTTAATACTCTCTTTCGTCTGCCGAAATTTCTAAAATATCGTGCTTTTAAGGATATTGATGAAATATTTACAGACTTCTACATTTACCATTGCGCCCGCACGTACAATAGAATGGAATGCAACTTTTCAGTACCTGCAAGACTATTCATAGCACGGTTTGAGTCCTCCATGCTGCCAGTTTTAAATCGCATTGTGACTTGATCTTGTGTACAAGTGCAAAGTGATTTGTTAGTGCCAACACGAGTAAGTGAGTGGAACAGAAACTTTGTCAATATCAGAGAAATTATAAATTCTCCGCAAACATGACGAAAACACCAATGTGAATGAGAAATAGTTGGCGGAATCTTTATGAATCCCATCTTCGATGCTTAGAACAATAGTGAAAAATCGTGAAGCGGTTACGAAATGTACTACAGTACTGTAGTGTATTTGTTCTTACTTTTTTCTGAACGGAAAGAATATAAAATACCCCTCAGCATAATTACTGTATTTAATCCTTAATTTGATTCAACAAATGTTTATTTAGATTCATATCTTGATATTAAAATTTTTAAAATCTAAAAATGACCTACTATCGCTAATACGCGGTCCCGTGTAATAAGCTATTTTTATGTGACCCCTTGAAGAGCGTCTTGCCGAGGTTTTACTGTATTATGATTTAAAGAAATTTTGTTGGAAGACTAACTGGGCCCAGAACATTCTGAAAGAAAAATCAACATTAGTCAGCAAGCATGTTAGGAGACCATTTTCATGCATATTGCCTTTCCATTTGGAACATTTGCTGGTGAACTCTGACCTTTCCTAGGTTCAGTGGAAAGAAGTTAAGACGGGAGTGCAAGAAATGAATTTTACAGGACATACTGCAGCCCATTATCTCCTATGACCTTAACGTTTCCACAACTTTGTTGTAGTTGTCTGCTCTATAAATTCCCAGGAATTTCAAACATTTCTTTGAATGCACACCATGCCTATAATTTCTGTATTGGTGAGTCTTTCCTCAAACAAAGGATTGCCATTTAGTACTTTACGTACAGTATCAAGACTGTCCGATTTTCTTACCAATACTAATATGGAGTGGAAGAACAATATACTTATCAAGAAGAATATAAAGAGGAAATGTTATAACTAGGGACCGGATTCTTAGGATTTTACCTATTTTTTTTCCTTACTTCCAAAACAAAAAGCGATCATACACTTTTTCGAATCATGTCCATAGGATTCACCCACATTAATTCTGTGGCACCTAAAAATACCTAAATGGGGTATAAAAACCTAAATGTACCTAAACAGGATATAAAACCTAAAGGATCTAATTTAGGCTACCGTCAGTTGAGAAATCGATATTCTGCGGAGAGACAATTTTTGTCGGGTTGAAGTTAATACTACAAGCGTTTCGTTCAACCCAATATCGTCTAGGATGACAGTACCAAGAGAGGAAGTGTAAGAGTACCGGCGTATTCCTTTTAAAATATTCGTACGAACAACCATTGTTGGCGTCATGTGAGGTTGAAAGGACATTTTCTGCCTTCAAATGTATTCTAAGAGATAACAGGAAGAATTTCACAGTTATAACTAGGAAGTTTTTTCATCTTGAAAAATATTTAGTGATATCCTGTAACCAGGAAATGTGAGAAAATCTTATTTTCACTGCTTCTTTTGATTGTTTATGCTTCCTTTCTTCAATTGTATAATATTGTCCTAAAGCAAGTTTACACAAATTTAAGTCAATTTTGTTAAGTTAAACTTTACAAGTATTATGTATTGAATCATATGTAGCACATTCAAATTCATTAAACCAATTATTCTATCCGAAAACAATATTTTGGACAAAAACCTAAAAAAACTATTTCACCTAACGGAAAACCTAAAACAGTGTTTTTAAAAACCTAAAAATCTGGTCCCTAGTTATAACACTGACAAAAAAATGGGAACTTCTCTTAATGTCTGCCTGCAATCCTATCTTATGTTTACATAATCTGCACCCATCCTGCGAAGCATTAACAGAAAGTGGGATGGCATTACTGAACAAAATCTTTGTGACATGAGAAAAAGGAATTCAGCACAAACAAAAACATAAGATTTAATTGTTTTAAGTTCTGGCATTTTTGTTCTTCTACAATGTAAATGTTATAAAGAGTATATCTACTGGTTCTGACCAAGTCACTGTCCCAAAAAGTATCCACCCAAACAGTTTCTTTACAAAATATCAGTTAAAATGCTTTCCACGTTCCTCCCATTTGCATTAAGTATTTGCCTTGTTTTTCTTTCTAACAACCAAAACCATTTCTTCTTCACTCTAACCAAAAGTCTGCCTAGCTTCCTTAAATGCGCATTATCATACAATATTTTGTTAACTACCATCTCCTTTCTCATATTGGTAAACTTTTCTAGTATGAATTCAGATCTCTATCTCTTAGTTTACTGACAATAAAATAAAATGAAAATATTACATAATTATACTCTGATAAAAATGTGAATTTTTTTCTTAATATTAAATTTCTCATGGTGGTCACAAAAATACATACTTTGTATGATAAAATCAATAACCTCAGTCTGCGCAAGTGCATACTAGATGGCAGGACAGCTGGAAGCCTCTTCAAACAGCTGCACGATACATAACAAAATTATTTCACAAATATTAAAGTCTGTCTAAAAAAAATAATGTATGATACACATGGCTTAATAATTTTATTTTGCTCGTAGGAATGCATACCTACTTGCAAAATAAAATCTCGTTTTCACCACTTCTTGTTTCATAAATAATCATTTGGAATGACATCAGTCTGTCTATGAACATCCAAAACGTGTTCATTGTATTTACTTTTTTCTTTGAATTATGGACTTTCTTGGGAATTTTATTGGGCTGCCTAGAATTTGGTTTCCGTAATTGAATTATTAACGAAACTTTTTCATGATAGTTTTTTTCCAAGTTTTTATTTAAAAATAATAATAATAAAAGTCATTTGGGATAATTTGTGTGCATGACACAAAGGTAAAATGAACAAAAATAAATTCCTTAAATTTTGTTAATTAAATGTTTGTCCCCTTTTTTTAGTTAATTGTCCCAGGTTTTTTTACACAAAAAAATGAAAATGTCCCGTTTTTATATAAACATTATATGGAGACCCTATTTTAGACTGCCCATTTCACAGTTACAAGCGACACATACTTTTGAACCATTTAACTAAGTGTAATAAGGTTTCAGGTTATCCAATGATTGACTTCTAAAAAAAACCAATACTGTTTTACAGAATTCAAAACATTTGTAAACAGTATATTCAAAAAGTTGCTATTAATGATATCAATACTCTCTATGAGCTTTATCGAATGTAATTGTGTAAGTTTGTAGAGAAATGTTCACTTTTATTTCTTCTTTATTACCACATTTTGAAATTCTCTGTATCTCTAGTGTATTTTACCGTAACTATAGCCCTAGCATACTTAGGTAAAATAGGGCCCTTGTTCTCGGAGATTTCATATTTTATAACAAACAAAAATAATAAAAATAATTTTTTAGTTACAGAATAAGATCTTTAAAAAAATAACCATTAACAAAAAAATAAATAAAATAAAAAAATAAATATAAATAACAATAATAATACAAACCCTGCTTTTGTATGAAGAAACAACTGATTGTAGGTCCTTTACTTTCTCCTGGAATGGAAATTCTTCTGTTTTAATCTGCAGCTCTAAAGTTGTAATTTTCATGTTGCGTTCTAGGATAGCCTGTTTTGCTTGTTCCAGTCTTTCTGCTAATTGTACACAATCACCTGTAGAGAGAACATATTTATTACATTTTCTTTATCAATTCACGTTTCCAGCCTACTTCTATTATTTCTGGATCGTTTCTTTTTATATGCATAACCACACTAAAACAATGTGCTGAAGCAAGACTGTAAGATTAGCGATCGTTTAGGCCAATTTAGTCAATGTGTACTTGGGTCAGGCTTTTTCAGACGAAGCCATTTTTGGGTCAATGCATATTGGTCATGTAGGGTGTCCACCAAGTAATGGTGAAGAAGTTCCAGACTTATTCCCTGATTTTCATTGATCATTTCAGAAATTCCCGACCAAAATATGATTATGAAGCACTTTTTAACAACTGTGTAAGAAAAAATATGGGATTATACATACTTTAAATAAGAAAAACTTTTAGTAACAAAAGTAATTGCAAACAATAATTACTTAATCTATAACAGATTAAATTTTTAGGTCATTTTTTTATAATTATTAAGTCATTTTCTTTAAAATGTAGGGTCATTATATAGGTCATTTTTCAAACAATCTTAGGTCATCAGAATCCGGGCCCTGGTCATAATACACACACTAGTAAACTTAGTGGAAACATCTCAATTTATTATGTTGCTAGTATAGGCATATAGTTAGTGTAACATTTAGTTAGATTAAACAAACTGGCTTATCAATATTATTCAGTTTTGACCAGTTTCCTCTTGAGGTTAGTTTTTCTTTCCTTATTTATATAAATTGGGGGTATAAGGAGTGACAACCTTTTTCGAATAGATAGACTAGTAATTATTCTAACATCAGGATTATCTGCGTTTTTCAATTATTCATGAATGTCAGGGTCCCAACTTGCACAGATAATTAATCAGGGTTTGTTGTACAAGTAATTTTCCAAAGAATAATGGAGTAATGAGAACTCTTTAATATATAGACATATTAGTCATAATAATTTCATGCTTATTATTTATTTTCTAAATAATTTATATTTTATTTGTTCTGATGTGTAAGTATTTAAACACAATGGAGTTTTATGATATTACCGTATTGGCCCGAATATAAGACAGAGTCGTATATAAGAGGGCCCTGAATTTTTGAAGGGTAGTTACGAAAAAATAAATAAAATAGCTTATTAGTATTTTTTGTTTCACATAAAACAGAATTTTGAAGTTCATGTTGAAACTTCTACTCTCGCTTTTATTTTTTATTTACACATTGAGATAATAAAGATGCTTTCTTTTACACATGGTCTGTCATGATGGTGGTAAAAAAAAAGCATTACGCATAGAGAATAGAGATGCCAAGCAGTACAGTACATGGCAGTGCAAGGAGAAGCACGAATTCGGGAAAAATAAAGTTAGGTAAAATGCAGTGAATTTCTGCGTGACTTTGTCCTTTGGTAGAACGCACGTCATCGCATGGGGATTGCCGCTGCTCAGCTGCATTCCTGAATGGAGAGTTGTTGAAAGTGTTAGGCTGCGCGAATAAGATGAGTATAGTTTTTATAAGCACATTTTGAGGGAAAAAGCATCGTTTTATATTCAGGCCAATATGGTATAAGCATATCCTTGCAAAATAATAATTTTTTCTAGTCACACATAATCTTTAATGAGTAAACAAATTATGCCCTATTTTCAACTATGTGTGTCAGTATTTAGAACAATATTACCAAAGAGAATAAATAAAAATGAAACATATTTTACCTGAAGCCTCCGTGAGTGTAGCAACTGAAGATGTGGGCCTAACTTTTTTACATCCCAGTTCTAATTTTGCACACTTTGCAGATAGTTCTTGTATGTAATGTGTCACACCTTCGCTTTCCTTCAACAATTGGTTGTTTCTGTCTTTGAGGTCTTCATTTTCTGCTTCAAGTTCTCTGATTCGGGGAAGAAGTTGCCTGCGCATGTTACCTAATTCCACTGTAAGGTTTTCATTCTCTTTTGTCACACTATCCACTTTCTTTACAGCAGTATCTAATTCTTTTTCAGTATACTTAATTTCTTCCTCAAGCGAACTGATTTCATGATAAAGTGAGGTATTCATCTTTTCAAGTCCACGAATTTTGGTCAACATCATTTCATTTTCCTCATCCAAAGCAATTTTCTCGTCTAAAGCTTGCTGTAACTCAGTTCTTAAACATTCTATTTCTGTTGGAATTTCAGACGAACACTTTATTCCTTGAGTATTTGCAGAATTTCTTAACTTCATATTTTCACATCCGAGTTGTTGAACGTATTGTGAAATTTTCATAAAAGAATTTGAAATATTATCAATATTACTAGAAACTGAACCTGACTGTTGTAAATACTGTTCTAAAAGTTTAATTAACTCGATAATATGATTTGTTACTTCAATATGTTCCTTGTTTAGTAATTCACACTTATGTAACAATCTATCTCTTTCATCTTTTACAGTCATAATTTTTGACAACTCTTTTTCTAGCTTAAGACAGTGATTTTCTTGTGTACACAATCTATCATGATGTGTTGCACCTTCTCTTTCCTTCAACAATTGGTTGTTTTTGTCTTTGAGGTCTTCATTTTCTGCTTCAAGTTCTCTGATTCGGGGAAGAAGTTGTCTGTGCATGTTACCTAACTCCAATGTAAGGTTTTCATTCTCTTTTGTCACACTATCCACTTTCTTTAGAGCGGTATCTAATTCTTTTTCAGTATCCTTAATTTCTTCCTCAAGCGAACTGATTTCATGATAAAGCGAGGTATTCATCTTTTCAAGTCCACGAATTTTGGTCAACATCATTTCATTTTCCTCATCCAAAGCATTTTTCTCGTCTAAAGCTTGCTGTAACTCAGTTCTTAAACATTCTATTTCTGTTGGAATTTCAGACGAACACTTTATTCCTTGAGTATTTGCAGAATTTCTTAACTTCATATTTTCACATCCGAGTTGTTGAACATATTGTGAAATTTTCATAAAAGAATCTGAAATACTATCAATATTACTAGAAACTGAACTTGATTGTTGCAAATACTGTTCTAAAAGTTTGATTAACTCGATAATATGATTTGTTACTTCCGTATGTTCTTTGTTTAGTAATTCACACTTATGTAACAATCTATCTCTTTCATCTTTTACTGTCATAATTTTTGACAACTCTTTTTCTAGTTTAAGACAGTGATTTTCTTTTGCACATAATCTATCTGTAATTGCTTTCTTCACTTCAGTTAACTTCCTCTCCTGGGCTCTAACTTTTTCCAATTCATCAGAAATGTTCTTGAGGTCTGATATTGTTGCAGAATACTTTTCTCTTTCCTTCATAACAGCAGCATTTAATTCATTGAATTGATTTTTATATGTTTTTGCTTCTGCTTCTAATCTAACATTATTGTTAAATAGATCTTTTATTTCATTTTGTAGTTTCTCCTGTTTCAATTTCTCCTCACTCAGTATGTGTTCAAGATCACTAATTTTTCCATGAAAGTCTTCCAGTGTTTGTTCCATATCTATAGTTATTTTTGTCAACTTATCTGTTGCTTCTTGTGACTTCTCCCTTTCAAGATTCAAATTATGATTAAGCTCTTTATTTTCTTCAATAAGCTGATTGCTGTTGTCCTTCCAATAGATCAATTCTTTTTCCGTAGACTGCAACTGCAGATTTGAATCTTCATATCTAATTTCTAGCTTCTTTAATTCTTTCAATTCAACTTGTAATTGAGATATAGTGGCATCTTTCTGAATGATATCTTCAGCATTCTTTTTATACATTTCTTCTAGATTTAAGTTTGTATCATTCAAGTCAGACAATTTTTCATTCAAGCTATGTAATTTCGATTCCAAATCCCTATTTTTTCTAATTAATTCTTCTTCAGTCTGTGAAAATGAAGCATCCTTCTGCTTAAGCTCATTTACCTTGATTTCTAACAACTCCGTGAGTTGTGTTTTCTTGGATTTCAAACAACTAATCTCTTTCTCAAAAGCTTCTAACTGTTGTTGACACACTTTAGCATTGTTCAACTCTTCACGAAGAACAGAGCTACTGGCTTCTCTCTCTGCTAGTTCCCTCAGCTTGTTATCTAAAAGCTCTAGAAGATTTGAATTGTCAGATTTTAAATTTTCAATCTCTTTTTCTAAAATCTGTTTCTGTTGACCAGTGAATTGACTTTCTGTTTCCTGTGTAACAAACTTCTGAACTTGTTCTTTAAGTTCCACAATTACAACTTCCTTTTGTCTTATTCCTTTATTTCTTATTTCTACCATGTTTGTCAGTTCTCTCAAATTCTGAATTTGTTCCTCAACTTTGTTCTGAAGTGCTGATATTTCATCATCTTTTTCCTTAGTCAAGATCTGAAGATCTTTTAATTTCTTAACAGAATTTGTATTTTCAGAAACTACACGTTTCATATCCCTCTGAAGAACTACAATAGAAGTTTCAGCATCCCTCAATGACTTTACAAGTTGAAACTTTTCTTCCTCTAGTGCATTAATTTTTCCATGATTGCCTAGATTCTTCTTCTCACTCTCTAACTTTGAAAGATCTGCTTGCAAACGTTCATTATCACTCTCAAGCTCCTTTATCCATGCTTCATTGCGCCTCTCCTTCTCAGCACTATTTCTGGCAATTTCTTCCTTTTCTGCACATTCATTTTGTAATTGTTGTTGCAACTGATCTATAAGTTCTTTTTCTTTTTCCATAATTAATCCAAGTAATTTACTTACTAGATCAGTCAATTTGTATTCTGTGATAGTTTTTTTGTCTGCTTCTAGGCTTAGGGATAATATTTCCTTAACAAGCATGCTTCGACAAGACTCTATCTCCCTTCTTTTTTCAAATAATGTTCTATTAGCTTTTTCTAATTCGGCTTTGTTAACTTCTGTAAGCTTGCTTATAAGTTTATTGTCATTTTCCTTCTGACATTTTAACTGCTCAATTTCAGTTTTCAATTCCTCTAGATGTTCTGAAGTTGCTAAGAATTTTTCATTAACAATTTTGAGTTCTTCGTTTGAGAGTTCATAAGAATTGTTCACTTCTTTCAACTGTTTTACTTTCATTTCTACCTCATAATTTTTCTCTTGCAATTGAATTTTGAACGTATCATACAATCTGCTTGTTTCCACCAGTTTAGTTTTTAACTTTTCATTTTCTTCTTGCAGAACTTTAATGTTTTCTGTGAGCTTATCAATAGTATTCAAATTCATGTTGTTCTCAGATTCAAGTTCCCCTACTCTAGACTGCAACAACCCAAGCTGTATTGTCTCTTTTTTTAGATTTCCATCAAGTACTGGATAATTCTTATTTAAGATCTCATAGCTCTCTTTCAAAACAGTTTCTTCTACAGGGTCAGTTTGCTGATGCATTTGTACTTGAAGCATATCCATTTGTCTGTTCTTTTCAACCAGTTCATTTTTAAGTACTTCTTCTCTCTGTTTCAATTCCTGCATTGTACTCTCACAAGCACTCTTTGCTGAAACAATGGCCTCCATCTGATGTTTCATAATTTCAATATCTTTAACTAAGTTACTTTTATCTTCTGTAAGTTTATTAATAAGTTGCTTGTCATTTTCCTTCTGAGATTTTAACTGCTCAACTTTTGTCATCAATTCCTCTAGTTGTTCTTGTGTTAATAGCAATTTTTCATTAACAACTTTGAGTTCTTCATTTGAAAGTTCAAATTGAATTTTCTCTTCATTCAATTGTTTTACTTTAATTTCTAACTCAGAATTTCTCTGTTGCACTTCAAGTTTGAATATATCGCACAATTTGTTTGTTTCTAGTAGTTTTGTGTTCAGCTGTTCATTTTCTTCTTGCAGAAGTTTAATGTCTTCTGTGAACTTATCAACAATATTCAAGTTGACTTCCTTCTCAGATTCAAGTTCTTCTACTCTAGACTTCAGCAACTCTAGCTGTATTGTTCCTTCTTGTAATTTATCATCAAGTACCAAATCTGCAAAGAGCATGGAAAAAAAAAAGGGGTAAGCAAACTTTGGTGAAAAATTAGTTGTTAGTACAATTAATTACTGACAATTAAGTACAGATAAGAAAATGCAGGCAGTCTAATTACCACTATTTATTTGTCATTTTCTTAGTTTTGGTTAAAGAAAAACTGGGTCATTCAATTTAGCCATTTACTGCAGAGATTTCTAGCGATATCTTAAGGTAAGTAAGCAGTAGGGTCCAAATTTCAATGGCTTTGCATCTTTTTTCTGATGATACTAAGGTGATCCACAATTGAAAAGTTCCTGAAATTTATAAGTAGCGAGTGACCGAGCAGTAGTACAAGAAATTACCGCTAGGTGACACTTCAAACATCTCTTGACGAGTCACTATGCCAAGCAGCTTCATTCTGAGTGAACACATTTACTATTTGTGAATGTCTTTCCATTGTTGCATGTTGTTTACATTGTGATTTCACATTGGAACTTGAGGGATGCAAAGTATCTGCGTTAAGTTTTGTTTCAAACTCGGGAAGACCTGTGATGACCTTGGAAAGGAAATCTGGGTCAACATGAAGTTGATTCTGAATATCCTGAAGATTTTAAGGCGATTCTGCTCCTGCTAGCATTCAGTAGTCGTGGAATAAACTTTCAGATATCATATGACAGCGTTTCCCAACCTATGGTCCACGGACCCCCAGAGGGCCACGAGAGTTTGAAAGGGGGCTCGTGGGAACATTTTACTCTCATTAAACTTTATCTGTCCACAGACCCCCAGGGGGCCACGAGAGTTTGAAAGTGGGTTTGCGGGAACATTTTACTCTCATTAAACTTTACCTTACCATGCTGCTCACACGTGGGATAATTATAACGTATATTTCAGGCTCTTGAGAGCCATCTGTTTAAGTAAAATTTAGTACGAATGTTGGTAACGTTGCTGCTTCCGTTTGTGAAGTAAGATGTGAATAACTGAACCTTAGCGTAGATTTTTCAAGTATATTTTCTTCTGGCTGGTCAATCTATCTTAAATCCCATCAAACCTATCCTGCTTTGTTTTGAGTGAAGTTGGAGCACATTGGACCACGTCTCTTATTCACTTCAGTGGCAGAGAGCAGAGTGAACAATCTGTGTTTCTTTAGTTCTTTTCTTTGGAGTGAATATTTACAATTAGTGAGTTCTTCTGAAATTATCCTGTTTCGATCCAGACATACAGAAATTGACGTCTGAAAAACAGCGTAATCCATCACATTAGATGAGTGTTGAATTCATAACATTAGGCAGAACTTTTATGATCTTGTTTTTCGGATATCTATTTGTAACAAACAGTATAGTATTGTCATAAATGCATTTTTTCATTATGGAAAATTGTAATTTAACCCTTCATTTTTATTGTAGGTTCTATGTAAAATATATTTTTTTTAAATCAATTTTTTCCTTTCATGGGGGGCCGCGGAGAATTGACAATCGCTTTAGGGGGTCTGCGACATCAGAAAGGTTGGGAAACGCTGACATATCACTGCCTGAGATCTTGCAAGATCATACCCTAAACAGCAGTGACATTTTCAGAATTAATGCCAGTTGATGACCGTCCAGAACAATTGCCATCAACCCATGTTACATCATTTTTTAAACACTTGAACCACTTGTAGGTCTGGGTCTGGCCTATAGCACAGTCTGCAAATGCTTGCTAAAAATCATCTCTTGGATTTCTGCAGAAGTTTTCCTGGTTCTGAAATAAAACAGACATGCTACTCCCTCATGTTTGTTATTGTGAAATCGCAAAGTAAGCAACAAGCAAAAATGGAAAAAATGAAAATGCTCACAAATAATATTGCATTCATTCAGAATGAAGCCACTTGCCACAAGATGTATGAAGTGACCTACCAACATTTTCTTGCACTACCGCTCAGTCGTACGCTATTATGAATTTCGGAAACTTTTTTGGGTAGCACCTTAAATATCATGATGAAAACTAAACGTAAGTTGAAATTAACAGAAGCCAGATCACGTCAACAATAGAAAATAATGCACATCAATAGTTACATGGCCTGCTGGTATATCCACAGAACATAAATGATACAATCTCTGAGTTAAAATATGTATATATTAAGCTGGAGGGGAAGTCGGTCACAACAACAATTAAACAGTGAGTGGAAAAACTCAGTTTAAATCAGTTTACTAGGCAGTTTAAGTCAAGAACAACACACAGTAGATAGCTCTAAATATTTCCTTTTCAAAAACGTATCAGAAAGTTTAACTATCCAGAATTTCAACTTTTAAAAATCAATTTTATGATTTAAGATTGACCTCTGACCTTTCTTCTCATCACCCTGCAAGATTTAGTTTTCAGGACTTACCTGGTTCTAGAATAATTTTTTCTTCGGTGACATTTCCCTGCTGTATTTGTACCTGAAGAACATCCAATTGTCTGCTCTCTTCTAGCCGTTCATTGTTAAGTAATTCTTCTCTGTGTTTCAGTGCCTTCATGTTAATTTTACTCTTTTCTGAGAGAATGAGAATGAGCTCCATCTGTTGTTTCAAATGTTCATTATCTTTTGCTAATTGACTGTTATCTTCTTTAAGTTTAGTAATAACATCACTGTCATTTTCTTTCTGATATTTTAACTGATCATCTTCAGCATTCATTACCCTCAGTTGTTCTGAGGTTACAAGTATCGGTAATTTTTCAGTAACATTTTTGTGTTCTTCCTTCAAATGTGCAGAATGATTTTTCTGTTCTTCCACAATCATTTCTATCTCTGAATTTTTCTCTTGCACTTGAAGTTTGAAAGACTCGTTCAATCTGATTGTTTCCAATAGTTCATCTTCTTCTTGCACAAGTTTAATATCTTTTGTGAACTTATCAACAGCTTTCATGTCTACTTCCTTCTCAGATTCCAGTTCTTTTATTCTGCACTTCAGCAATTCGAGATGTTTTGTTCCTTCTTCTAGTTTTCTAGCAAGTTCTAAATAATCCTGATTTAAGAGGTCATATGTCACTTTCAGAACAGTTTCTTCTGCAGTGTCATTTTGTTGTTGTATTTGTGCATGAAAGACATCCAATTGTTTGCTCTTTTCAATCAGTTCATTTTCAAGAACTTCTTCTCTCTGCTTCAATTCCTGCAAGGAACTCTCACATGCACTTTTTTCTGAGATAATGAACTCCATTTGTTGTTTCATATTTTCATTATCTTTTACTAATGTAGTGTTACCTTCTCTAAGTTCCCCAATAATTTTCCTATCATTTTCCTTCTCATATTTTAATTGTTCAACTTCGGTTAACAATTCCTCTAGTCGTTCTTTAGTTACTGGAAATTCTTCATTAATAATTTTGTGTTCTTCAATTAAATGTGCACATTGATTTTTCTGAATTTCCAACTCTTTCATAATCATTTCTACCTCTGAATTTTTCTCTTGTACTTGAATTTTGAACGTATCACACATTCTACTAGTTTCCAATAGTTTTGTGTTTAACTGTTCATTTTCTTCTTGCAGAAGATTTATATCTTCTGTGAACTTATCAACAGCATTCAAGTCAACTTCCTTCTCAGATTCAAGTTTTTCTACTCTGGAGTTCAGCAATTCGAGCTGTTTCGTTGCTTCTTGTAGTTTTCCAGCAAGTTCTAAATAATCCTGATTTAAGAGCTCATATGTGACGTTCAAGACAGTTTCTTCTGCAGTGTCATTTTGCTGCTGTATTTGTACATGAAGCAGATTCAACTGTTCACTTTTTTTAACAAGTTCTTTTTCAAGAACTTCTTCTCTCTGCTTCAACTCCCGTACGGCACTCTCACATGCACTTTTTTCTGAGATAACAAACTCCATTTGTTCTTTCATATTTTTGTTATCTTTTACTAATTTACTGTTAGACTCTGTAAGTTCACCAATAATTTTCCTGTCTTCTTCCTTCTCATATTTTAATTGTTCAACTTCGGTTAACAATTCCTCTAGTCGTTTTTTAGTTACTGGAAATTCTTCATTAATAATTTTGTGTTCTTCCAATAAATGTGCACATTGATTTTTCTGATTTTCCAATTCTTTCACAATTATTTCTACCTCTGAATTTTTCTCTTGTACTTGAATTTTGAACGTATCACACATTCTACTAGTTTCCAATAGTTTTGTGTTTAACTGTTCATTTTCTTCTTGCAGAAGTTTAATTTCTTCTGTGAACTTATTAACAGCATTCAAGTCTACTTCCTTCTCAGATTCAAGTTTTTCTATTCTGGAGTTCAGCAATTCGAGCTGTTTCGTTGCTTCTTGTAGTTTTCCAGCAAGTTCTAAATAATCCTGATTTAAGAGCTCATATGTTACTTTCAAGACAGTTTCTTCTGCAGTGTCATTTTGCTGCTGTATTTGTACATGAAGCAGATCCAACTGTTTGCTTTTTTTAACAAGTTCATTTTCAAGAACTTCTTCTCTCTGCTTCAACTCCTGTATGGCACTCTCACATGGACATTTTTCTGAGATAAACTCCATTTGTTCTTTCATATTTTTGTTATCTTTTACTGATTTACTGTTACCCTCTGTAAGTTCACCAATAATTTTCCTATCATTTTCCTTCTCACATTTTAATTGTTCAACTTCAGTTAACAATTCCTCTAGTTGTTCTTTAGTTACTGGAAATTCTTCATTAATAATTTTGTGTTCTTCCAATAAATCTGCACATTGATTTTTCTGATTTTCCAATTCTTTCACAATTATTTCTACCTCTGAATTTTTCTCTTGTACTTGAATTTTGAACGTATCACACATTCTACTAGTTTCCAATAGTTTTGTGTTTAACTGTTCATTTTCTTCTTGCAGAAGTTTAATTTCTTCTGTGAACTTATTAACAGCATTCAAGTCTACTTCCTTCTCAGATTCAAGTTTTTCTATTCTGGAGTTCAGCAATTCGAGCTGTTTTGTTGCTTCTTGTAGTTTTCCAGCAAGTTCTAAATAATCCTGATTTAAGAGCTCATATGTTACTTTCAAGACAGTTTCTTCTGCAGTGTCGTTTTGCTGCTGTATTTGTACATGAAGCAGTTCCAACTGTTCGCTTTTTTTAACAAGTTCTTTTTCAAGAACTTCTTCTCTCTGCTTCAATTCCTGTATGGCACTCTCACATGCACATTTTTCTGAGATAAACTCCATTTGTTCTTTCATATTTTTGTTATCTTTTACTAATTTACTGTTACCCTCTGTAAGTTCACCAATAATTTTCCTGTCATTTTCCTTCTCATATTTTAATTGTTCAACTTCAGTTAACAATTCCTCTAGTCGTTCTTTAGTTACTGGAAATTTTTCATTAATAATTTTGTGTTCTTCCATTAAATGTGCACATTGATTTTTTTGATTTTCCAATTCTTTCACAATTATTTCTACCTCTGAATTTTTCTCTTGTACTTCAATTTTGAGCATATCACACATTCTACTACTTTCCAATAGTTTTATACTTAACTTTTCATTTTCTTCTCGCAGAAGTTTAATGTCTTCTGTGAACTTATCAACAGCATTCAAGTCTACTTCCTTCTCAGATTCAAGTTGTTCTACTCTGGACTCCAGCAATTCGAGCTGTTGCATTCCTTCTTGTAGTTTCCTAGCAAGTTCTAAATAATCCTGATTTAAGAGCTCATATGTGACTTTCAAGACAGTTTCTTGTGCAGTGTCATTTTGCTGCTGTATTTGTACATGAAGAACATCCAATTGTTTGCTCTTTTCAATCAGTTCATTTTCAAGAATTTCTTCTCTCTGCTTCAATTCCTGCATGGCACTCTCACATGTACGTTTTTCTGAGATGATAAACTCCATTTGTTGTTTCATATTTTCATTTTCTTTTACTAATTTAGCGTTATCTTCTGTAAGATTACTAATAACTTTTAATGCAATTTCTTTCTGAGAATTAAACTGTTCAACTTCTGTTTCAAATTTCTCTAATTGGTCAGAGGATTTGATTATCTCAGTCTCTTTTAATTGACACTGTTCTGGTTTCTTCAATTCTTGGGCGCACATTAGCATTTCAGAATCACAGTTTTGTACCTGTATTTGGTACACAAGACTGCTTGGCTCCACTAGTTTCATATTTAACTGTTCATTTTCTTCACGCAGAACTTTAATGTTTTCTGTGTACATATTAATAGTATGAAAGTAAGTCTCCTTCTCAGACTCAAGTTCTTCTACTCTAGATTTCAGCAACTCCAGCTGTATTGTTTCTTCATGTAAGTTTTCAGTTACTTCTAAGTATTTCTGATTTAAGAGCTCACACTTCTCCTTTGAAACAGATTTTTCTGAAGTATTATCATCTGTATAGTGTATTTGTTTTAGCGTGTTGTGATGTGTGTATATTTCCTCCTGTTCGTTTTTTTGCTTGATTTCAGGCATAGTCACCAATTTTTCTTGATCCCTCCATTCACCATTTTCTTGAAATTCATTTATATTTTTCAAGCTAGTTATTTTCTCTGATTCCAGCTGTTCGATTTTAATTTTAATTTTTTCTTGTTGTAGTCTTTCTTCTTGTAATTGTTCAGAAAGAAGTTTGTGTTGCTGGCTGAGGCGATCACAACGTCCATTCAGTTCTTTCATTCTTTTAAAATAATTTTCTTTCTGGGAGTCATGTTTTTCATTTTGCTGTTTGAATGCTTCCATTTTATTTTCTAGTTCAACAAGTGCTTTTTCATAAGCATTCTTCTCCGATACAGCCATGTCTAGATCTAATTGCAAACTCTCAACTTCCTCTTCCAATACGTTAATAACAGTTAAATCCGCTTCTTTTTCTGTACTGTATTTTGCCATCATCATTTTAATGTGGCTTTCGTTGAATATCAGTTTTTCAATTAACGTCTCGTAGTTGGAGTTTTGTTGTTGCAATTTCTGTTCAAGATCCTGTATTATGTTCAAATTTGTAGTTTTTTCCAAATCCATTGCTTCTATTTTCAATCTGTACAATTCAGCTTCTTCTTGCTTTTTAACAAAATCCTCGTTAAGAATGTTGTAATTATTATTTACAACTTCATAACTTTCTTTCAAGGCTTTTATTTCACTTCTGTAGGTTTCTATTTCAGAATTCATTTGAAGTTTTAGTAATGTAATTTGATTCCTTTCTTTTTCTGTTTCATCATTATTAATGGGAGAATCTTGAACTGGATCCCTCTCTGTGTAGGTTGATTCTGAGCTAACCGTATGAATTTTCAGCAATTCATTTTGTTCCTGGAGTTCTTGAATCTTCGATGATCTGATTTCCAATTCACATTTCAATTGTTTAACTTCCAATTCAAGGTCCTTAATACCTTGAGTCCTCTCCAAAATTTCTTTGCAAAGAGCATCATAGTCTTGTGAAAGTTGTTCAAGATAACTTTTCATTTCACTTTCTTCTTTTGTCTTTTTTAAAATTTCAGAATTCAAACGGTCTACTTGTTGAGTAAGACTCTGAAGTTCATTTTCATTTTCTTTCAATCTTTTACTTTTTATATCATCTTCTGCTCTAAGTTTATAAATAATTGATTTATGTTCATTAATGCAGTCCTCTTTTTGTTTGAGAAGTGTCTTATTATTTTCATTTTCTTTTCTTAGGAGTTCATACTTCACCAAAAGATCTTCCTCTTCTTTTCCCTTACTCTTAATTTCAGCATTCAGCAGTTCTATCTGTTGATTAAGAGAATCTAGTTGATTTTCATTTTCTGTTAATGTTTTATTTTTTGTATCAATATCTGTTCTAAGAATTTCAATTTGTGTATTAAGTTCTCCAATATAATTATCTTTCTGTTTAAGATTATTCTCTGCAATTTTTTTCAATTCTTCTACATTAGTTTTCTCTTCAGAATTCAGTTGATTAAGAATGAAATTATTCTTTTCAGTAATGCTGAGCTTTTCTTGAAGCTGTATCATAAATGAATTCTTTATGTCTAGCTCTATAGTAACTGAATCTTTCTCCTGTTGCAAAAATTCATAAGCTCTCTTTAAATCCTCATAACCTTTTAAATCTCTTTCTTTTTCAGCAAGTATCCCTAGAATTTGTTCATTTAATTTTTCAACAGATCGATCTTTTTGAACTAGTTCGTTACAGGCTGCGCCATAATCTTGGTTTAGTTGTTTGTACTGTTCATTCAGATGATTTATTTCCTGCAAACTGTTTTCCTTTTCGGAATTTAATTTTTCTATTTGCTGTTTCAGTACTTCCACAAGATTACCTTTTTCCTTTGCCTCCTTAATGTCGAAAGAATTCATTCTGAATTCTTCTGTGCCTTTCAGTTTACAATCCACATCAGAGGCTAGGTTGACTAATTTTAAATTTAAGACATCTAAGCTTTCCTTCAATTTCTCATTCTCTTGTTCAAGAGATAGATGCTTTGCCATCCATTCCTCCATGTCTAATTTATTCTGAACTCCAGATATCGTACAAATTTTGACGGCAGAATCTTGTTGTTCGTAAACCTGTAGTTTTTGCCATGCTTCCTATAAAAAAAAAGAAAAGGGGAATAAAAATTTACTTATATAAGTGCAAAAGTTTGTATTTCATTCATAGTGTGATCATATGGGTTTTAAGCCATTTTTATTGTTTCACTCAACTCACAAGTTTAAAAGCAGATAGACATGAACAATCCATCATAATTAGAGACCCTGGAATTTTATGAGTTGATTTTGCACAATTTTTTCTTCTTTTTTTAAACAAAGAAAACCGAATATCATGAAATACGGTACAGTAGAACTTGATTATAGCGACATCCAGGGGACCAGGAAAATTGTATCGTTATAAGCCAGTATCTCTATAAAAATAGTACAACCAAAGATGCAAAATAAAGAGGAAATAAAATCGGGTAAACTCATGTAACAAAGTGCCAGAATGCTTTCGTTTAATCAGTGATAATTGCAATTATGATTTCCAGAAAATAAGTTTTTTTTAATTTTATTTTTTCAATTTAAGAAGTTAAACTCCAGATTGATTAATTAAGGGCCTGTATTACCACCTGCCGACAATTCCTCCCGATACGTGACTTCCAGATAGCTCAACTGGAAGATGTCTTTTAATACCACCGCGGAACTGCTATCGGGAAGAATGCAGTAAAATTTTGTAAAATGATCCTTAGCTCGTTAAGCGAAGAGTTGTGTTCATTGCAGTTCGATAGCCCTCCATTAGGTGCGACAGCTCTAATTAGTATTTCTACAATTAAATTACATAAAAAAATATAGTTTTTAGCACATTAATCTATTTGTGCAATTCTATTTTATTCATACATGAGCCTAAAACGGCATTTTTATGTAAGTTAAGTTTTTCAGCATAAATTCTGAAACTCAGGTGGCTTTGAAGCTTCGGAGTGCTGCCATCTTGTTTTCACCAAGCTTCCCTAACCCTCCCCAGGGGACATCGCCTTATCAAAGCACTGTCCGTGCAGGCGGGGAGGTTTGCGTGCTTCAATGAGGCAGAGAGCTATACCGATGGTAGCTTGCTATCAGAAGGGTCACCCATGTCGGGAAGGTCTCTCACAGAGAAGCCAGATGAAGGCGTCCTGCAACGACCTATCTTCCATATCCCATCCTGTTTTCTTTTCTTTTCCCTACTCAAGCTAAGGTGGGAGGTATCATTCCGAGGGCTGAATGGCATCAGGGTCAGATGGTGTTGCGAACAATCCACTTGGGGAACCAGGTCGAACCCCATTGTATTTTAGACCTTCTACTTCTGCAGGGGGCTCCGGGAGTAGTGACAGATTATCCCCATACTCGTGGGACCAACATTGAGTCTAACGTTTTCAAACATCCAGAGCGCTCCTTAGCTGGGGACTCTGATAGCACTGTAGTAGATATGACTCTGGCAATGGAACCCGGTGAACTAGAGCGCTCCTTTACTGGGGACTCAGGTTCTAAGGGGAACATTTCCAGTGAAAGTACGAGACCGGAGGGCTCCCTAACGGGGGACACCAATTACGAAGCCCGGGGGCCTCGCAAAAGGAGGAACCCAAAGCTAGTAAGGCAAGAGACGCCGACCTCGGAGAGCTAGCCAGCAAGGTGGGCTCTCTAAAGATAAAAAAGAAAGGTTTATCCGGAGTGGAGAAGAAGAGGAGGAGGAGGCTGGCTAGGCTAGCGGCGGAGAGGTGCGAAGGAGACTTTGCCCTCTTCTTCTGCTGCAGTTGGGCCTGTTCTCCTGGGCTTCTCTAATGAGGAAGAAGGCAAACATAAGAGACCGAAAGCAGAGTATTCAAAGGTGGCCCAGGCTGGGCTCAGGATGGCTATCGTTAGCGAGGGCTATCCTGAGGTACAGATTACTCATGAACACCTAGTGAGTATTCAGGCAGCTGTCTGCAGGCTTGTGGACGACTTACCGGAAGATTCAGGCATTGATCCGGAGTTTGTTGATTGCTATCTAGCCAAGGGGGCAGCCATAGTGGTTTGTCAGGACGAGAATTCTCGGTATGGTGCCTAGCATGAAGGCGTGGGAGGGCTCCAACCTCAAAGTGGTTAGTATGGATGCTTTCCCCACTTACAAGAGGCTGATGGTCTGGATCCCAGGACCCCCTGTGGAGACGGTCATCATCTTCAGATGACTGGTTCATCAGAACCTGAATATCGACACGCGGCAGTGGAGGGTGCTTGAGCGCAAGGTGTAACCTAAAGGTGTATGACTTGTGCTCAGCATAGGCTCGGCTGCTGCAAAGGCAATCCTGGAGAAGAGGCTCTTCTGTGGCACGGGCCAAGCGGTGTTCACCCTGCTGGGAGCCGGAGCCGAGAAGGAGAAGACGACTGGATAAAGCATATGGTGTGTACCACTGTTGCTATTCACTGTGTGCAGGCTAACCTCCAGCACAGCTCTGTTGCCTCAAGGGTTCTTGTTCGAAGGCTATTGACTGGAGGGATACAAATCGCCCTGATACAGGAAACATGGATTCGTGAGAGCCGTATCATGGGTCTGACAGTAGCAGGCTTTTCTATATTCAGTGCTCGCACTACAGATAGGCCTACAGTGTGCATCCTAATTAAGGGTATGAGCGCATGGGCACTACCACAGTTCTGTTCACAGGACATGGTGGCGGGTCTTGTGAGGTACAAAGAGGGAAGTGCAGAGAGGCAATTAGTTGTCCCTTATGATTCTGAGGATCCTCCTCCCTCAAGGGAGTTTGAGGACCTAGTTACTTATTGTGGACGGAAGGGACTTGAGACCTGGTGGTAGGATGCGACTTTAATTCCCATCATGGGATTTGGGGTAACATCAATGTCAACACCAGGGGTGAGGCTCTTGCGAACTATATAAGTTCAACGGATCTGGAAATCCTGAGTAACGGTGAACCTACATACTGTAACAACAGAAGGCAGGAAGCCATAGACAAAATAGTTATGTAACTTATCGTTAACCTCTGGGGGAAAAAAACAACAAAAAAAAAAACAAACAAACAAACAAACAAATCCTTCTAAACAAAATGGCTGCTTGGAGCCAAAGTGTTAATGATAACATTGTGAAAAAAATTGTTATGTATTCCCAGATACATATAGAAACAGAAAATGTATACTTAAAAATAAAATAAAATAAGGCAGCAATAAATTATTTTATTATTGATTGATTTCATATAGATTGAACCTTTTACAAATAGACAACTTGACCAGATTCTGTACAAAAACAAAAGCATACCAAAGGGAACAGATACCAGTTCATCTACAGGATCTACATGGGATTTCCCTGAGTTATGAAATGTTTGTACTTACATCTAAGCTTTGAGTAAGTTCTTCAATTCTCTTCTTCAGTTTCCTTTCAGACATCTCCAAGATCATATCGAAATCATTCTTCATATTCTCCATTTCACTTATCTTCAGTGATGCTGTTTTCTAAAAACAAACAAATCAGGTAAACACTCGAGAAAATTAGGAGTTTTCTTCTGAATTACTTAAGATCAGAGGTGCCAACCTTTCATATGGGTTGTCCGTAATCCCACATTGTGTACACCCCCCCCCCCAAGGTTTTTAAAAAAATTTGAATTTAAAATACATTACTAACGTATGTACTATGTGTCTTTGAATCAATGTATCTTCTACAGTCATCTCGACCACCATGAGCACACACTTCAGAACACGTGGTTTTCACTAACACATGAAGTAACTAAATATGGCCACTCTTTTGGGTAACATTCTCGATGTTTCTGTAACACTGTTGTCTTTTTGCTAGTGGTTGCAATTTGAGAACTATTGCTTCATTTTATAAAACGCCAAACCAATCAACTGAAATTACAATGATCATAACGCAGCCACTGCTAAGTTGGAACACCAAAATGGAAATAATTAATGGAAATGGAAATTCGATACTAGCCACAGAGAAAGCAAAGACCATACACATAAAGCAGAAAGCCATACAGAAGGAAGAAGGGAATAAACTATAACCCAAAAACTACCAGCTGACCAAGAAGTTGTAAGTTTTGCCACAGAATCTCTGCTGTTATCACAATTCCACCCTCGAAAACATGATGGAAGTGATGATTTTGTTTGCTTAAATGATGAACATTTTGGATTCACAATTTCTTCTTTTTTGTCATAATTTTAGTCTTCCACAGTATTTCGTTTTGATCATAGTTTTGTAGTAATGAGTAGAAAACCATAATAAATACAGACAATCTGTAATAGCCGGCACCTTTGTTTAAGACTAAAGCCCATTAGATACTTTCTTTTTGGTGAGCATGGAACAAGCTCAAATTTTATAAATAAGTTACTTTTTTCTTTTGGGAATTCTAATGAGAATATTGTTAAATCTATAGTAAGATTTTAGATAATTAATTCTGTCTGTTACACAATCGTTTGTATACTATCTACAGTTACTTCATTCTTTTGGCAATTGTAATGAGAATATTGTTAAATCTACAGGAGATTTGAGATAGTTAATTCTGTCTGTTTGACAGAATGTTTGGTTGAAACGTTCAGTAATGCACTTAGCGACCTTAGGGCGGTATTCCACTATCCAATTCATTGGACAAGAACTTCACGAAGAACTTGTCAGGCGATATTTGAATCAAAGATGCGCTAGTACACTGCATCCAATAGCTTTGACCAAAACCAGTTTTCTCTGTATAGGGAAAGCTTGAATTTCGAAGATTAAATCATTAAAAAATTCTTTATAATGGCAGAAATATCTAAATGACAAGGAAGTCAGGCCGAATCGTTACTTTCTTTAAATTGAATGTTATGTTAACGATGCCACGAGTTTAGGTTCGCTTGCAATGCCTATCTTCTGGTATGTCGCTTTCGAAATGTGGCTTAAATAGTATAAATGCTCTGCCATGAAAGTACTGTTTGAACGTTTTGTGATTTATAATGCGGGTCTGCTCAATAGCCTACTAAGTAAAAAATGCAGGCATACAGAAGGCTTGATTTTCGATGGTGAATCGTAAAACAGTATAAATAATGGCATAAATTTATTAGTTTATAAATGTTTTTGTAGTAGTGACCCCGCATTTGAGAAATATCTAAATGACAAAATCAGGCTGTCATTGTTTACATTGGTTATGTGAGAAGAGTTTAGGTTAGCTTGCAGGATTTTTTAAAATATATCCCTATATTACTACTATAGCATGTAGTACCGGTACATCATTTTTGAAATGTGGATTAAGTTAAATACTGAATAATCATATATAGGCCTATTTGAAGAAAATGTGGTATCAAACTATTTAAGTGCCGTTTATTTCTCAAAACAGTCGATGATTAGCCGCCATTTTGGACCCCTATGCTATGAATGCCGGGAAATCTTTGATCCAATGTAACGACATGCAGAAAGTCTTCAAATGCTCGTCCAATACGGTTTCCTTGAAGCAACGGGCGGCCATTTTCTTTTTTCTAGACGATTTGATCAAATAACTTGGATAGTGGAATACCGGCCTTAGTAAAGTTACTTTGTTTAGTAGATACAGATGGTATTTGTTGGCTGTGTGGGAACATAGTACTCGCTCTAAGTACAAATTACAAAAATTCTAGATTTAGTTTACATTCAGTTTAATCTGATTGCTTTTCTTATCTTGCTCGGTCCCTCAATTTCACATTTTTGGTGTAATCAGCTTGTATTATGAGCATGTGTTCAAAATTAGATGATTTATATGCAGTGGATTAAGGTCACTGTGGAAGGACAAGTTAAAATGTTTTAAGAATATGTCAACAAAAGATTTCTTTGACTGGTTGTACTACTTTTACATTCAATTTTGTATAATTGATAAGTTTGGCAGTGTTCAAAGTTGGACTCAAATATTTCCTTCTAGTGGGATGACAGGGTAGGGATTTTGTTAATGTGATAGTTTACAAAAGACTCTGTCTCCTCTGTCTTAAAGGCATCCACATCGCTTTTGTTGTTTTGTGTTGTCCCATTTATACCTGGGCCGCTGTAACATTGCACTTTCCAGTTTCAACTATATGCATATTTACGTTGGCTGCACTGCAATTCTATTCACTGACAGACAGAAGCCATTCGGCTTCGAACATTGCATGCTTGAATTAGGGGATTCTATCTCATTTTTCCGTAATTAATGTATTGCGTCTCAGTATTAATAGTATTTATACAAATACAAACACAAATACACTATTAATAAAAAATCGTATTGTTCATATACAAAGGCTAATGGTATCGGAGAAAGCATAATGCTTTACATCCCTATTATTCTCGTTCCTTGACAAAGTTATAAGTGGTGTAATGGTTAAGATGCTAGATCGTGGAGCTAGGGGTCCTAGGTTCAAATCCCACCCTGTGCTGTAATTTTTTTTTTATTTATTCACTATATTTTTAAGATTTAAATGCAGTGTTTAATTTTTAATTTTTAAAATTACCTCCCTTATACTTTTTGTCAAATCTATAAATGCAGATCCAGATTTCACGTACTTTGCACCTTGGGCAAAACTTTGTTAATAGCCCGTTTAATTTTTTACTTTTACCACCTACCCCAAGTTACTGTTTTAGTGTTAAGTTTGAGTTTTACCGAAGTATAAACCAATAGTATCCCGATAGCTTTTTATTATTGCAAGTAATCCCAGGCTTCACAACATTTATTAAAAAATAAAAGTAATTTTGTTTTGGAGAAAAATGCATGATTGCTATTGCAGTTTCATTTGCAAAACAATTACCTAAAACCTCTGACAATATTATGTAATATAATCGATCTTTGAAACTTTCAAAAATATTTAATATAGACTAGGTTATTTGGTAATTATAAAACATATGCTAATTAAAATTAAGATATGTTTATAAAACATATGTATTACAGGTACCATATATTAAAACAAATATTTTAGAACAAAATAATTAATGATCCAAATGTTAAAACGAGATTTTTAATTGAGAGTTTGCTATGTTTGCGAAACGAGCCCTTAAGAGCGAATGCAGCAATCCTACGAGCAAAATAAAATAATTTTTTCACGTGTATCGTACACTATTTTTTAGACAATCGTTAAAATTTGTCAAATAATAATAATAATAGATGCTAGATTTATGATAAAGAATTACGCCCTGTGGAGCCAGCCATACAGATTTTCTACAATTTCTGAGAACTTTCACATTTAAAAGGGCTTAGTGAATTTTAACATTTTTATCAAACTGAGTCTATTTCATAATCATATGTAAATATTTTTAACAAAAAGAGTTTTTCCATGTGAAGCAATCAAAGTTGGTTTTCTGGAATGTTATAATTTCATACCACCCACTTTCTTAATTTCATACCATGCAATCTAATAAGTTCAACTTATTAAGGAGGGCCGATTACATAATATTTTAGGCTCTTGAAAACATTCCTTAAGCAGTACAGTTAGTTTGTGGTAAAGTAAAAAATATTCTAGTAACAATTTAAATATTTTTTCCAGTTTTTCAAGTTTGTTTTTCTAAATTATTGTCCTTCAAATAAATATGCATTTCAGGTTTTTTTAAATATATTTTAAGCTCAGACATTTTTAAATGTACACACTCATTGGACAAGTCACAACTGATATCTTTGGATAAAAGTTACAAAACTTTGAAGTATCACTCTCAACTTCTGATAATTCTGACGATCTATTCAACAAATCTTGAAGACACCATATTCGTCTTGACAAAATTGCCATGAGTTATTTTCAGGAACACACTGTTGTTATGTAATAAAAGTTTTTTTTGTATATAACACCTTTCCCCTAAAACTGTTCCACCCTTTTTAGGTTTGCCGCCCTGGGCAAATGCTTAATCTGCCAATTTATAAATCAGGGCCTATATATAGGGATGCCGTTTATAGGTTGCAATTAATAATTCTTCTCTTCAGTACTTCTAGCAAAAATTCTATGCTCCTCTCATTGTGAGTTTGATACCGTGTGTTGATAATTAATTATTAATAGAACAAACTCCTTGAACACGGGTATCCCTAAAACAGCTCGTTGAGAACTTTCAAGAAACACGGCGTGGTTATGCGCGAGGTCTTCTGCATATCACCACGACTTTTGATAAGAGTACACACATCATTTTGCAGCTCTTCGCCCATTTCCCATTTTTACTTCCTCTGCCCGTACCATAGGTACTATAGGTAGAGGAAGTATTGTTTTCGACCCCAAAATTCGAAGTTGAGTTTTTAGCATATATACACGTTTCAAGGCCCCCTGAATCCAAAAATACTATTTTTGGAAACATGTCTGTGTGTCTGTGTGTCTGTGTGGAAAATATCTGTGAACAAGCTAGCTCCAAAACGGAAAATCGTATGAAAACAAAATTTCGTATTTGGGTCAGGTACCTTCTGAAGATGTGAGGATAAGATTGGCGACTATTTTCTCTTATTTTTAAGGGGACTTTACATGAAGAAATTTTCGTTTTCCGCGATTTTCTCGAAAACGGCTCTAACGATTTTCTTTAAATTTTTCACATAGGTTGCTTATACTAAGAGCTAAAACTTTTATTTGAAATATTTTTTCGAGAAAATTCTCTGAGGGTAGTTACAAGCCACCCACTGTTCACCCACTGTTTGTAGAAAGTTTGTCTTACGTGGTGAACAACTGAATTCGCGCTCTTTCACGGCCTCTTATTCTATATAAGAATGTGAAGTGAGAAAGATGTGTTGTTGGCCATGCATAGAGTAAAGATGTATCTGAGGGAAATATTCGATAAATTTCGGAAATTATATTTTACGGCAGAAAGTTCAATAAACGTCTGCAGTCATTTGTTCTTTTGTTTTAAGTTTGTTATATAGACTGCGCTTTTAGTCGCATCATTGAAAGAAGAGGTATTTATAGGATAATCAGCGTAAAATTGTGTCTTGCGTTTCTGTACAAGGATATGTGAATACTGCTAACTTTTATTTGGGCAGAGGAAGTTATGTGACTTTCACATCAGATTTTTTTTAACGAAATGACCCAGAACTCACCACGAGGGCCTCAAAACGTGTATTTATGTAAAAAACTAAAGTCGGACTTTAGGGATCGAAAACAACACTTCCTCTACCTATAGGACCTAAGGTAATGGGCAGAGGAAGTAAAGAAGGAGAATCGTGCGAAAAGAGGAACATCTTGTCCCTCTACCTGAAAAGAATTTTAATAGGTTCCGCCGCTTAAGGCGATCTTTTAATTCGCCGAGGGTTTCACTACTGATAATAAGGTTTTATACGCTACAAATTATATTATACAACAAAATAAAAGACAGCTAATTTTAAAAATTAAAAATCATAAACTGTATTTGCGTTTGAAAATAGTATGAAAAAAAATAGTACCCTGCCTAGGATCGAACCCTAACTTTCTGCATAACTATCCAGCACCATAACCACTGAGCTATGATACCACGAAGCAATAAAGTGAATATTTATCATGTGAAGGTGCACGATGTTCCACACATAACAGGATAAATCTTTGTGTAAAGGAACGATACGGTTTTTTTTGGTGAAACTATGGGTACGGAATAATATTACATTACATAAATATAAAAAATTACTGAATGGAAGAACTGAAAAATGATAATTGAGGGATTAGACATAGTTTCGAATGTTCAAGGCCGAATACAGCCGAATAATGCCGATCGGCACCTCCTTGTCAGTACGCAACGAAGTCGAGTAGTTCATTTGTCAATCTTTGATACTGGCAACTTAACTTGTAGAATGGAAAGTGCAACCTTACGACGGCCCAGGTATAGATTTAGCTTCCGAATACAGAAAATTAACTCCCCCTTCTTAATAACAGGAGTACTGAGAATTATCTTTCGGCACACTTTTCACGAATTAATGGCATTGTAATTTTAATATCTCAGAAAGTTTAGTATTGGCTCAAACCATCGGTCTTTTAGATTTATTTATACCTCTATAAAATTGTTAATAAAAACACGTTCCCTGTCAATATTGCCAAGTTTCCAGTAGTCAGCAAAAATGTTGCTTCTTTGTTTCTGACTGATACATCTGCTACGTTTTAGTCTACAGTCACTAGGCTTGTCCACTGGTTTACCAGAAAAATACTGAGATGTGAGTAAAATTGGTATAATTTAGATTAACCTGTGAGCCAATATTAATAATAATATTAATTTTATAAGGCATGTCATTGGCTCAAAAGGGTTAAAAGAGATTTAAATGTGAAGAGATTTTAATTAGTAGTATGGGAGTTAAGAATCTGTTTAACACAGGCATGTATCAGACCTCTATCACGTGTTTATATTATTGCGTCACAGAGTTGAGCTATCCTATTGTATCTAGCTTCGTTATGTCTCGTGCTCTCTCGCTCGGAGGGGAGGTCTCTTCGCTTAGAGGGGAAATGGCGAGGGAGTTTCTCTGCATTGCAGTATCGCTACGTCAGTCGCGCCAGGGCGCAGGAGCGAGAAGCTCCTCCGCGTCGCTTTGTGTGCGTAAATCTAATACGCGAATATAGATTTTGGTTAGTGTTTTGTTTTTATTTAATATTACAACACATCTGATTGGCAATGAAGTGGTATCGACTAGGAAGAGTGGGAGGACGCCACTATATAAGACCAGGTGACATAGGCCCTGGTCTCACTTCTATTTCATTCACTTTGGCCTTCGCTGTTCCAACTTGGTCATCATGTTAGGGACCGAATACAACATGGCGGAACCGGCCTGGTTTGCCATGCTAGGATAACTAAGGTACGTGTATCCTCTTTTATTTCCATAATCTTTAGGGCTAGCTAGTTTCTTGCTTTTGATTATTTTGGTTGGGTTCTTCTATTTTTATTTTGTCATGTTCGTGTGACGTTGTGTAATTTATCATGCCGGGTAAATTAAGATTTATCTGGGGCTTCACCCCTGTGTTGTAATTTCTTGCTGTGGCTTCGGACTTGGGAATTTGAGTCAGGCCCTAGTGTTTATAAATTCATATAACTACTAAATACCGGATTTTGTGATCCATGAGGATCTGGTTTTCATGTTGTGCTTTAGTTTTGATTTTGGATACACGTAGCCGTTTTGCTAATTGAGGTCACCAGGTTGGAACTTCGTAGACATATTTTCTGTCCAGGCATGTCTGGCGAGAACCTTTTATTAGAGGTATGTAAATATATATTGTTTTAAATCTATGACCGGCCATGAGATTTTATTAATGGTTAGAATAATATTCAAATGATTTATTAGCTGGCCGATGAAGAATCCTATGTATAAATAGAAGTAAAATATTCATTTTAATCCCTGTTTTAAAGATTATTTTAATTTATTGATGCAGGTCCATCAGGCCTAAGTTGTAAATATTTTATCCTTTTTATTATTAGATCTCTAGTGATGTTGGGCCCTTAGCCCTTTAAATGAATTCAAAGTTTTAATAAATTAGTTTGTCTTGGTTATATCATGGTAATTATAACTTTCTCAGCTTGCGAGGGGCATCTAAAACCTTTTACATGCTCTTCGTTATGCGAAGTCTCCCCCACCTTTCTGTTCCCCCTTCAGTGTGTAACTTAATAGGGTCGGCCCATGCTGAGAAAGTACGCTCCACAACCTGAGAAGAAGAAGAGGAAAGAAGAGGAAGGGTTAAGGTGAAGTAGGGGGCGTTGCACCTGCCAGCAGTATTTAATATAAAAAATAGGAAACTATGTGATATGGCTACATTTGGAAAAATTAAAAACAACAGAAATTTATCTTCCACTTGTGGCTATCTTATACAAGCCACGTTTGGAATTGACATTGTATCATATTTTCCATATAGCTACTTTGGTAAACAGTGCTGAGAGGCGCCGATTTTAAAGATATCAGTTTGACACATTGGGAGCTTACAGATTATCATGTTCTCTGTCAGTCTGTACAAAAACCCCAAAATTGAAAATTTTGCAGATAGCCACATTTGGAACTAAGCCATTGTAATATTGTTAATAAAATCCCAGAATAGAATGGGCATTATGACAAAATGATTATATATAAAAGTTCTTCACAGGCTAACAGCCGAGTCAAGGGTTTAAAAAACTCCGAGCTTTCGGACTCCATCTCTGAGTCCTTCTTCTGGGAAAACTGGTAAAGAAGGCGGAAGGGGCCTGTATATATAGGCCGGAGCAGTTAGTGGGTTCCAGCCAATGGCAGCGTCAGTAAAACTCTGTTGAAAATTCACCTAGTCGAAGAAGACGGACGTCACGGGGAACACAGATTATGTGGGTCTCTTCTTTAAAATGTTGAGGGCCGGTTTCCAAGCCTTGCTTAGAGGAAGGCCTTTGTCTCTGTTTATGATGATGTTACTGAGACTGATTTCAATGGCCTCTTTAACCAGCCGGTCCATATACCCATTCGTCTTGTCCAGGATCTTAGTCTGGTCATAGAGCATTCTGTGATTTTGCTCGATGCTATGTTGTGCTACTGCAGACTTGTCCTGATAGAATAGTCTGGTACACCTATGATGTTCCTTGCATCTGTCTGCCACGGTGCGTCCAGTCTGGCCAATATATTCCATCCCGCACTCACAAGGAATGCTGTAGACTCCAGGAGACTTCAGGCCTAGGTTGTCTTTCACTGATCTAAGGTGGTTTTTTATTTTTGGTGGTGGAAGCGACACCGTTTGGATCTTGTGTCTACGTAAAATCCTCCCGATCTGATAGGAGACAGGTCCGCAGAAAGGGATGAAAGCTCTATTGAGTCGTTGATTACCATCTGGGTCAGCTCTTTTCTGTCCTTCCATTTTATCGGTGTAAAATCCTCCCGATCTGATAGGAGACAGGTCCGCAGAAAGGGATGAAAGCTCTATTGAGTCGTTGATTACCATCTGGGTCAGCTCTTTTCTGTCCTTCCATTTTATCGGTGCAAACCTTTTATAAAATGATTATAATTTACTGCCTATTACGATCATGTTAGATTACAACCTATGTGTAGCCCACAACATTGCCTGAAGCAAGTATAGTAACAATCCAACATTTGAATTATCCATGTTTTTCGATTATTCATACATGACATGGTTCCAATTAATATAGAAATTTGGGAGTTTGCTGCATTTCCTACAAGGAAGCTAAGGAAATTTATTAGTTGAAATGTTGCAATTATGGGCCATATTTTCACATTTTACTAAAAACGAAGAAATACATATTCACAAGTCAACATTGTTTACTGTACTAAATCAATAAATCGTCGTTCCGGCAGAAGTCACTAAATCCAAAACCAGTTTTGAGATACAGCTGTTTAAGAAAGTTTGAAAAAACCACTGTATATATGGATTAAGTGAAAATAGAGGTCCAGTTACACAAAACTGGTCAGGGTATTAATTACTGAGTTCCAACTGCCTATAAAGCACCCTTTAATCAATGCACTAGAATACCTATATAACAACAACAAAATTATTTCGGTTTTCATGAAACTCATTAGTCTGCATAATTTGTGATTGAAAGGAACCACACAATGAAATAAAGCATATAGCAGCTATATTAATATAAGAATTGAGTCAATTTTTGTGACACTTACTTCACTTGAGTTCTTTATTTGGACACTAGTTTCGGGAAATTTTTTCTCCCATATTCATTCCTATTTGACTGCCCTCTGGTTTTCTTAAGATGAATTTGTTGATCAATTCATTGGAGGCGGGGATTTCAAAATTCATAGCTTTGTCTTGATGTTTGAGGATGACGATTTGTTCCCCAACTGATTAATTCCGTACGTCCTCTTGCAGGTTTTAACAATTTTGCTTCTGGTTCAATGACATTGTTTTTTTTTATCCAAAACTAGTCTCCAAATAGAGAACTCAAGTGAAGTAAGTGTCACAAAAATTGACTCAATTCTTATATTACTATATTAGAAAAACTTCACTGTTACTAACTTCCTGTAATAATTAATATATAGCAGCTACTTAGTAGTGCAAGAAGGCAAGATAGGGCAGTAGAATAGAATAGAATTTTATTAACACATGCTTTTACATACATAGTTATCTACATCCACTTTAAACATCTCTACCCACTAAGAACCACTACCCACTACCCACTAAGAATCCCTTCATACTATAACCCCTGGGTTTAGTGTATGAATGGGGATTCTGGTTAACTTACCACACCTTTCTTGATTATTTTACTCTTGATCTATTTCCTAATTTTTCTCATCCACTTATCTCTCATTTTTCCTAAATACTCCCCAATTTTCTTAGTCTTTTCTTCTCCTCTGAATTTCAACATCTTGATAGATAGGGCAGTAATGTAATCTTTGTTTTGTGAAGAATTGGTAGCCCTAACAAGATAACACTTACTGAACCATGCATTGACTATAAATACCAACTGCAGTGAATGAAAAGTGTACTTACGTTGAGAAATGCTTTATCTATTGCAAAGTGAAAACAATATATGTTTAAAATCTTTTTTTCAGAGTTAAAGGAACACAATGGTTGAAAAATTACATTTTGGGGCAATTATTTTATTGCATAAATGGTATGTATAAAATGTTAAAAATATGCCAAAATAATTTGATTGAATTCTAATTACATATTTAACACACTAGGAACAAACTCAAATGAATTTCTCATTTTTGTTTATGTATTTAAAAAATAGTACACAATTATAAGAAAAGTAAGAAAACTAAACAAAGTGGACCAAATTCATAAGGTGGGTGTCCTGAAGCAGAGGGAAGGCAAGATTTATGATTCTGGTGAATTTTGATCAGTCAGGTTGGTTTATCAGTTTCAATAATGGCATGAAAGTAGTGTTAACTTTTAATTGTCATTTAACCTTAACTTTTATTTTTCAATATTCCCACCCTTACTTGTTATAGAAAATAATGTCCAATCCTTATGAAATTTTGCAGGCTCATAGGCAACATCCTCTAGATCTGTTCCAAGTATCAAATTTGTATAATTTTGTACAGTTACTGTTGTCAAAATTTTAACGAACTATTCATTTATAAGTTTGGGTATCAATACTTACAAAATTAAGAAAAAATGATACTTGAAGTTATTTACCTTCTGCACAACTTATAATTTGTTAAACCGTGAATTAAAATATATAATGTAAAATAAATTACAGAATATAATAAATATTAATTATTCAAAAACTAGAAAACCAATCACATTAAAATTTTATACATATTCATACAGTCATTAGGAGCATTCTGCAAAAATTTGGTTCAAATTGATTCAAGAGAAAAAAAAGTTTCAAAAGATACCAGGGTACCACATTAATATAATAAGGCCTAGTATTATAAACGCGGGGTATGCCATAGCGTTGTGGTTGAGGCGCTGCGCTACAAACCGAAAGGTCATGGGTTTGATTCCAGATGAGGTCGGAGTTATTCAATTGGCCTAAGGGTCATTCCACCTCAATTCATCCAGAAAAAAAGTGAAATGTAACCCTCCGGTCTCAGATTTTGATGAAAATTTTTAGCGTGGTTCCCATATGCATGAGAAACAAAAATCTGAATTTTTAGCTTCCTGTCTGTTATAGATTCGGAGATACACTTCTTTGAAAACATCGTGTTTTAGGAAGAATAGAGTCAGGACAGGAGTAGGTTTTGTGTGCAGACTGTTACATTTTTGCTTGTACCATGCCTGTTAATGTTAGCAGAACCATAACACATGATCATTCCAATGCAAAAATGACTGCTGAGTTTAAATCTGGTGTCAGAATTTGTCTAACACTTACAGAAATGTTGTTATGGGCATGTAAACTTAAAAATTGAAACTATAAAAAGGCAATCGCACCTCCTCATAAAAACCATGATATCTCAAAAAGTAAACTAGATACAGCTGAATGCTTTGCACCATTGGAACGAGCAGGAAATTTCCATCTAGATCAAATAAAAAAACTTGTGGGACTTTGTTAGGTGAATTCTTTTTCTGCAAATATGTAAAAATAGAATATTTGAGTATGGATTACATACATATGTTGAACAGAGTTTCCAGATAATTATGGAGCTACAGTCTTACAAGCCAAAGTAATTCAGTGTTATAATTGGTTCTTACCATTAAGTGCACAGAAATCCATTACCACAATGATAACATTTTTACACGGTAAGTTAAACATAATATTTTTGGAGCAGACCTGATACATGATATTATATTAATTTGTTAACAGCTCAGTACCCAAATTATTAAGTGTGCTGCCAATCCAAATACATGAATGTTGCAAAATTCCATACACAAACTGCTATGGATTGTAGAGGAGACCAAAACAAACTTTTTTGTTAAATAAGCATAGGTCGGAAACCAATAGGTATGTCAGTAGTCACCTTCGAAGACAGACATCGTTGAGTAGAAACGAACATCCCTGTGCATGACAAACACATGACATGTTGCAGATTGTACATAGTTTAGGTAGCTGTTTGCTTTTATTCATTCTGTTTGTTCTTAGGCATTGAGTACGAACGATGGATTACAGTTTTGTTTTGTTTTGTTTGTTTCTCTCATATGGTGGAATACTCCAGGGGTATGTTGTAATTGGTTGGCAGCTACAAGAATCCGTGCAACAAGATCCTCCTCTGACACAGCTGGTGTTTCATACACTAAACTCTTTAAATGTTAAGTGGGGTAAGGTCAGGAGAACGAGCAGGCCATGCAATGGGTACACCCCGGCCAATCCAATTTTCACCAAATGTGTCACGTAGATGCCCTCGAACTTGAAACAGAAACAAATGTGCGAGGATTTTGTAAACGCTGACCAGGATATCGCTCAGCATAGAGACATTGTGCAGCTGTGGAATTGCCATTGCATGCACCATAAACTAAATAGATATTCGCGAGTTCAACAAAACTGTAATCCATCGTTCGTACTCAATGCCTAAGAACAAGCAGAATGAATAAAAGCAAACAGCTACCTAAACTGTGTACAATCTGCAACATGCCATGTGTTTGTCATGCACAGGGATGTTTGTTTCTACTCAACGATGTCTGTCTTCGAAGGTGACTACTGACATACCTATTGGTTTCCGACCTATGCTTATTTAACAAAAAAGTTTGTTTTGGTCTCCTCTACAATCCATAGCAGTGTGTGTATGGAATTTTGCAACATTCATGTATTTGCATTGGCAGCACACTTAATAATTTGGGTACTGAGCTGTTAACAGATTAATATAATGTCATGTATCAGGTCTGCTCCAAAAATATTATGTTTAACTTACCGTGTAAAAATGTTATAATTGTGGTAATGGATTTCTGTGCACTTAATGGTAAGAACGGATTATAACACTGAATTACTTTGGCTTATAAGACTGTAGCTCCATAATTATCTGGAAACTCTGTTCAACATATGCATGTAATCCATACTCAAATATTCTATTTTTACATATGTGCAGAAAAAGAATTCACCTAACAAAGTCCCACAAGTTTTTTTATTTGATCTAGATGGAAATTTCCTGCTCGTTCCAATGGTGCAAAGCATTCAGCTGTATCTAGTTTACTTTTTGAGATATCATGGTTTTTATGAGGAGGCGCGATTGCCTTTTTATAGTTTCAATTTTTAAGTTTACATGCCCATAACAACATTTCTGTAAGTGTTAGACAAATTCTGACACCAGATTTGAACTCAGCAGTTATTTTTGCATTGGAATGATCATGTGTTATGGTTCTGCTAACATTAACAGGCATGGTACAAGCAAAAATGTAACAGTCTGCACACAAAACCTACTCCTGTCCTGACTCTATTCTTCCTAAAACACAATGTTTTCAAAGAAGTGTATCTCCGAATCTATAACAGACAGGAAGCTAAAAATTCATATCTTTGTTTCTCATGCATATGGGAACCACACTACAAATTTTCATCAAAATCTGAGACCGGAGGGTTACATGCCCTGGATGAATTGAGGTGGAATGACCCAATCCTTCTGGTGGTACTATGGCCCTGGGGTCGACTCAGCCTCTAACAGAAATGAGTAACAGGAGCAATCCTGGGGGTAAAGGCAGCCGGTGCGTAAGGCTGACAACCTTACCACCTTCACGTGCCGAATGTCCAAAATCTGGGAGCCTCAACCTCCTGGAACCCTCTGGGCCTCCATGGCTTGTACAGGGATCACTTTACTTTTATTATAAACACAGTTTATCTACATGTTACGTTAAACCTAATCTAAAGATTAAATGCAGGTGTTGTTTTATAAAGTTCTGGTTTAGTTAAATAGTAGTGCAATGGTGTTGGTACACCTGCTGGCTGAGAAAATGTGACTATCTATTGTTGTTAACCTACAAAAAAAAAGTTATTTTAACCTATTTGTAGCGAAAATGGATGGCATTAACGAAAAGAATGCTAGATGATGTGCTAATTTTTCCACCAAAGAAACAGAACTTTTTATGGATCGAGTAAAACATAGTGCTGTGACTGATGGTATAGAAACTGATTCCACAAAATAGAGACAAAAATAAGCATGGCTACACCGCACAGTTTCTGTAGTAACAAAATATATATAGATTTTTATGTTCTGAAATATATATGTAATAATATTTTAATTAGAAAACAACATTACACACGATTTTAGAATTGTGTGTTATATCCTATTTCTAATTTGATGAAATTAGATTAGGTCAGTCTCGTTCGTCAGTCTGAATCTATATAAACCTATATATAATCTATATGATCTCTATAAACCTCTTTCTACATAATTGTTTGTTTACAAAACCTCGTGTTTATCCCACACCTGAAGGTAGTTATTTCTATGTAGGAAAATTCTGAGTCTCCGAGGTCTTTCAATTATTTGAATAACTTCATCATCGCTCTGAAAGTTAAGGTTTATAATATGGAATAATATGAAAAACTAGAGTTTAAACCTAAACCTAAACCAGAGTTTAAATTTTGTTTATAATACTGAGCCTAAGTTAATCAAGTTCCACATAAAGTCTATGATCATCTCAATATGTGATTTCCCAAAACACATCCACAAACTATAGGAAAATGGCTCCTTACCAATTGCTTTCTGAGGTCTGCCACTTCTTTATTCTTCTCTGATAATGAATTTTGGACATCCTGAAGAGGAAGAAGAGTGGTCGTTAAATCTGCTGACTTTTTGGATTGACAATCAAGTTTCTGTTTGAGATCCTTGTTTTCATCCATTAGCTTCGAGTTAGTACAATTAGCATCAACAATAAGTCTTTCCGCATCACTTATTGTTTGTTTTAGACTGCTATTCTCCTCTTCTAAAGTCTTCAACTGCAAGTAAAAAGAAATACATTCAAGATAAATGAAATTACAGCATGAGTATCCACCAAATTAATTTACTTAAAAATACTGCCCAGGGTTTGGTTTCGTTCAAACAATTTTCTTTTTTTCATTACTTACACAGCAGTTTGGGTTCTTCTAAACTTTGAATTTGAATTATTTTACTGTTCGTAACACACTGATATAAGATATACAGGCATGAGCAATGTAGTTGTTATAATATTTACAGAGTAACTTTAAAACACGTAGACTTTTAAATTATGAAAACTTATTAAAATTAAAACAATAACCATGTTTGTAATACACAACAGAACTCTGCATGTTGATTGTATACCTTCTAAACATTTATATACACAGTACATTACACTTTAATCTCATTAGCACGTTCATTAGTGTTTTCCTGCATAGTACGACTGTTTTTGGAAGTCCCAGTTCCAATCTTACTAATTACTAGGGCTCGGAAGTTAGGCAAAATGTCTTTTCTTATTGGGTGAATGTTTTAAAGCGACAACTAGAGGTAAACATGTTCTTTGCAGACAGGATTTGGTTGACAGAAAAATAAGATATTTGAAATGCAGAAAGAAATAAAGATCAACACTCTAAAATATGAGAAAGACAAAACAGTAAACAGAACATTCATACATCATTAGGGGCCGTATTTTTTGGTAACAACGATAAGCACGAAATTTTATAAAACAACCTCCCTTAGCTATATTTAGCTTTTATATGCTTAAAATGCCAATATGAACCAAATTGAACCCAGGAAATATCGCGAAGTTTACTCGATTCCGCGAAATGTGTCTATAAGCGCGAAATATGCCCCTTCTGTCCGTAAAGTGAGAAATGAGTAAGAAAATGTGCCTTAAAATCACAATATTGTGTTTTGGTGTACTGTCTGTGGCTGTCGAAGATTTACCGATATATCGATATTCGTGATCGATTACAAAGATTGCAGAATTTACGCAAAGATTGTCTGTGACCTGGTTGTAAACTCCTTTCCTGCTATGTCTTTGCCAAGTTAGCAATGCCTATGATCGATTACAGCAGAAGAGTGTAGAATGTTTGTTACCTGTATTCAACAGATTTAGTCTTTTATCCACAGTGGTATGGTTGGCACTTCTGTTTGCAAATGGCTATCTGATGGTGTTTAGTAGAAATTACGATAATATTTCTCGTCATTATATTTGAACATTAACTCTAATCATGCCTAAATCGAAAGTTACTTCAGTTCATACAAGGTCAGAAGAATATGGAAATTGGGGGGGGGGGGTGTTAGTTCATGTAAATAAAGAAGCAAAGTTTATCTTTGCTCAATGTTCCCAATCTCTATATATATAAAAGGCTTTGTCCTGACTGACAGGAATCAACGTACAGCCTAAACTATAACAGGTAGAGACTTGGAATTTTGATAGTACCTTCGTTTCATAATGTAGATGCTCACTAAGAAGGGATTTTGAAAAATTCTGATTCTAAATGCTAAAAATTAAATGTTTTTTAAAATACTTAAGCCCTTTTTACATAGAATTATCGAAACAAATTCACAGAACATATTGTTGCCAATGGTATAGGTGGTTTGGATTAAATGAAATGGATGTTTGACAAATTAGAGAAGGTATCATTATAATTCATATTATCTATATTAATAAAAGGAATTGTCCTCGATGTCCAGCGAAATCTACTGAACGCAGAGATCTGAAACTTTAAACATAGGTGGGCTGAAGGGTCGGAAAATGCACCTCGAAGACGGAATTTTAATTTCAGTTTTCGTTCGTGAGTTATGAGTGAAAAACGGGCAAAAAACATGCATTTTTTGCGTTTTCAAAACATAAGTTTTCAGTTATACATTTCAATGTCAAATCAATTACAATTGGCTTTGGCTGATTTTGTCATACCTTGAAAATAAAACTTTCGCGATCGCTTGAATGTTGTAAGCCCTAAATATGGTCAAACGTTGTTTTATTTGGACGAATCTCACTATACAGAGGTTTTCTGGGCCAAGAAACTCGAATCTGAGGTCGCTTTTACCAGACGATGCTATCTAATCGTGGTGTGTAGTCCACGTGATTTAGGAGTTAATAAATATAATAATTTTACTATTATGCTCTTAATTTTTAATTTTTTAAATAATTATCACGGGCACATGCTAGTGTAGTATAAGTAATTTATTTCACGAAATACCCACCGAAATAGAAGGAAGTTAACTCCAAAATCAGCCATTTTATTTCACCAATAAATCATCAATGGGCCAACAATACATTTCAAAGAGTATTTCAGGATTTCAATATAAAATTAACCCCAAAAAATAAACTGAATGCCAAATCACTAATCAAGGCAGATTACAAAGTCAAGGAACCTCCAAATAACAAATCAGGTATCTACCAAATTAATTGTAGAAATTGTGATAGAATATACATTGAGCAAACCAAAAGGAACTTTGGAACTGGAGTTAAGGAACACTGCAGGAACATAAAATACCAGCAAAGAGAAACATCAGCTATAGCAGCACACTATTGGGAAGAGAGCCATGAAATAGACACAGAAGCCAAACTCTTGAAACATGCAGGAAAACACACAGAACTAATAGTTTAGGCATAATGAATAGAATGAGAAAGTGTGATGACTCCGCCGCTAATACAATGGTGGGTATAGGGAGAGCGGCGGTCCACCGAAACACTGGCAGCACCTTCGTTTGCGTTTCAACTTCTCAATGCTGCATCATGATAGTTTGGCATCTTATGATTAAACTCGCAATCTTTAATTAACCCTTTGTCCTATTTCTGTGAAATTTGTGCAGAAATAATCTGCACAACACAGTCCTTCTGATGGTTAAAACAGAGACTTAAAAAATGCGGACATAAATGTTTTTATTTCATTATATAAACATCACCAATTACACAAAATTCATGGAGGGTGAAACTGAATTTGACTATGCGACAATTTTTTTCATTTTTGTGTCCCGTAAAAACTTCAAGCGAGAAAGTTTTAGGGAAATATTTCAACTTTATTTTAAATTCAGTACCACCTTTATATCTTGAATGGTTTACGAGTAATTGAGTGGTAATTATTCTGGGCGCTCAGCTGTCTGAATGATGTGGGACGATCGTGAAATGTTGAGGGTGAAGCAAATTTGACTATGAGACATTTAATATTTTCTTTTTGTGTCCAGAAAGAGATCAAGCGTGTAAGGTTTAGTGAAATATTTGGATCTTATTATAAATCGAGTACCACCTATATATCTATAATGGTTAACGAGTAATAGTAATTACTTTAAAGCTAAAGCTATCACAATGGTATTGAGGTATTAGCAGGCATCTTTTCCATAAAATACCAGCAATAACGTAAAATTTTTTACATAATTTATTCGTGGACTCAATAATACTATATTAACTGACTACTTGTACCCATACTGCAAGATTGACCGGCTGGAGAAAAGGAGTGAATGAAGCTTTTTTCTAACTTAGTAAATCTGCACTACTTTTATTTATGCATTTATTGGATTATTTATCATATTTTCTGTTCACTTATGTTAGTAATTTTTATGTATAATTATCATAGCAAATGTCTTATTAGAAAAGAAAATCTTGTTCCTTTTTTTAATAATATAATTTAACAACATAAGACGTACATCAGTTACAGCGAACGGCGAATGGTCGAGGGTTTGAGCAAATAGCGGGCTGTAGTTAAGGCAAGAGGATTTAATTTTTTTATGAAAAAATCAGGGAAAATGCTTTTAAATATTGTGTGATATATGTAGAATGCATTGCAAAACAATTTTTGCGTATGTGCGTCTTTATCGGATGTTGAGACGCCAATTTTAAAGATCACGCGCCCTATTTTTGTAGTGCTGCTTATGAAATTTTCCGTGCCCTGCAATTCACAAACCATCCCTTAGTTTATATTATCTCTGTTCACATAATTTGTACACAGATCTACACTTTTGACCGTGTTTCACCTACATAACTTACCCCATACAGCCAGGAGAAAATTAATATTAATATAAATATTACTATTAATACAATATTAATACAAATTAATACTCAGTAATATTCTATACAATGTAATATTAATATTAATTTATAAAATATCCCTTAGCTGTTTTCTACCCTAATTATACGTTGTTATTTCTATACAAATGTACATTCTTTAACAAATTCTCATCAAATTATACTAACATACCCTCTACCCTATTTTCTAGGCAACAAAATATTAGATCAAATCATCCCTTAGCTGTTTCATACCTATATTATATAATTGTTCATTGCTTGTGAACATCTTCGATTTTTGGAAAGATGTGGAACGAAATGTTACGGTCAAGCTTCTTGCAATCTGAGAAATTACTGTTACACACGGCCATGTTTATTTATGGAGATGAGATCTTCCAAGACGTGTAAAGCAGCCCGAAAATTGTCAAAAGTATCTAACAATTCCTTTTAGATAAGGTGAGTCATTTTGAAATAGATTAATGTATTATTTTGATTAAGAATGTTTGCAATTTTTCCTATACCGCCCTTAGTAATCTTGCTCCCGCGAATCTCAAGCAGAGTAACTGCTACCTAGCGGCGGAACCAGTGAACTACCTCAGTCATCACACTTTCTCCTCTATTCATTATGGTTTAGGGAAAATTGTTCAACCAGAAAAACATAGAAAAATTGATTAATGTTGACAGAAGACAACCTCATCACTAGGTCCCACCACCAGAGGGACAGCACAACACCTGGCAGTCGAGATCAGCTGACAATCAGACGAGAGTTTTGAAACATGTGTTTTGAGGTAAAATACCTTCCAAGTGAAGTAATATCTGTTTAAAAGTGTACTTATTAATATTTATTACCGCTTCACTGTGTGATTCCTACTAATTAGTTATGTATAACACTGGGACTGTGTTTATGTGTTATTGTAGGAATTTGCATTATGGCATGATCCAAAAAATTTTTGTAGGATTATGACAAATGGTTAACGAAAAGTTTACAAACATTTGTTGAAATGAGAACAATTTATGTTATGGTATCTTGTGAATTTCATTGATGTCTACTGAAACAGCATTACAATACATAGAGTCCTGCTAATCCGGACTAGATGGGACTGGACCCTTCCTGATAACTGAAATTCCGGAATAAACTGAATTTGCTTCAAAATGCAAGTACTGAACTGCAATACACGTTTTAGATGGGTAAAACCTTACGAATCAATGTTTCCCCCCCCCCCCCCCCCATAAACATAACTTTTCCAATAACTTAATTTTAGTTTTAATACTACTGTAAGTTATATGAGAATATTATAGTAGAAAAATTCCTCCGACACTGGGACTTGAACCCAGGACCTTTGGCTATTCGCGCCAATGGTCTACCAACTGAGCTAAGCCGGAGTTCAATTCACAGCACCAGATGGAACCTCTCTCCTATGACTAATTGCCCTATTGGTCTACCTCACAGACAGACAAGTTATATCATATGCAGTACTGTGAGGCACACTAAGCAGAGGTTCCATCTGGTGCTGTGAATTGAACTCCGGCTTAGCTCAGTTGGTAGAGCATTGGCGCGAATAGCCAAAGGTCCTGGGTTCAAGTCCCAGTGTCGGAGGAATTTTTCTCCTATAATATTTTCATGTAATGTCCAACAGAGACAATAATCTGTGCTTCATGAATGCTTATATAACTACTGTATATGTAGACCTAAGTTTTTAACTACAAACTGATGTAAGATTAACAAAACGAACATCTTTGTTTTTTAAAAAATAATGTGAACTGACTAACACACTTAATTACTCCACTTACCAAATTTTTGATAGAACATGTTTCACATGCCTTCGCATGCATCCTCAACTACTTGTCAACTGCTGGTCCTTGTGTGTTAGAAAAATCTCTATGTATCCCTGGTGGCGGTGATATGTACTTTGTGATCAGATTGTCTTAAGATGGAATGCCAAATTCATTAATTTACTTTCAAATTTTTTCATGTAGATTTTTTCCCAAATCATAAATGTTCTGCAGGTGTGAGGACTGATTTCAATAATTGTGCTTCCGTACAAATTTCATTACTCTCATCCCAAGAATGTGCTGCAACAGCTGACTTTTCTGTCTGTTTTAATGTTATATTCTTCATGTGTTCTTTTAGCCTGATATCAATGTTTCTCCTGGTTTGTCCTATGTATACATTATCACCGTTCTTGCAATCTATCTTGTATACTGTATTCCTGTTTTTTTTTCTACCAAAAATTTGGTAAGTGGAGTAATTAAGTGTGTTAATCAATTCACAATATTTAAAAAAAATTAAAAGTTATAACTTCACTGTGAAAGTTCCATCATAACTTTTCAAAAATATCTTTCTATATCTTTGTGATTACAATTTAAAATTTATTTATTTAGTTCCCATCTGGATTAACCGGATGCTGCTGTATTTTTTAAATTAGAATATTTTAAGTTGCAATAAAAAAAACTCTGTAGTGACTTACATAATCAACGTTTACTTGTTTTTCCAGTGTTGTAAATTCCCTCAGGCTATCATACTCATTCTGATAATACTGCACACGATATCTGAGTACAGTAGGTGGTGTTGATGTTGCCTCAGTATTGAATGTTCTTTGTAGGAACCTAAAACAAAAACATTACATTATTATATCATCATACAGTGGTTCTGATACTTCTTCACGGTTGAAAGTTTCTTTTTCTTCTTCTTTAACCAATTTAGCTCCCCTTTCAACACCTAGAGTAAAGGGGACAAATCTCTTCAAAATAAGAAGTTTCACGTTTGAGATCAGGCGGAGGAAATTCTGCCTTTACCAAACTGTAACATGTCCAGACAATGGACACTCGTATGTGAAACGACCTGTATTTGTTGTTGTACAATGAAGCAGGCTACCGCATTTTGCAAAAAATCCTGGTCAAGTTTCTGAATATCATAAAGAAACAGGTTGGCTTAAATTTGTTTTATGACCTAATATATGCTTAAATGCATATACACCTAATATGTAATATTACTCTGTTATTTACCTAATTGTAAGCTTATTGTAATTGTAATGTAATGTAATTTAACTTAATTGTAAGGTATCCTGTATTTTTTCTTTTTTATTGTTTCTGTATGCCGTCCATCTTTCTTATAATTATTATATTGCAAAGGTCAGCCCCTCCTTTGAGCTGTTAGTCATTGGGGCATACTCGTTAAATAAATAAATAAAAAATAAAGTTGGTGTGATTGATCATTGCCATCTGGATTTTGTTTATAGATTGCCATGATGACTTTAGCATCTTAGGCCGATAAAACTACATTTTGAATGCAGTTTTATGCAATTTTAACAGCCTAGATTGCTAAAATGCAATTCGTCGGCATGCACACAAGCATCTCTGTCTCTGACAACTTGCAAAGAGAGATTAATCATTTATTTACTCCTCTACAGCAGAACAACTATAGCCGCCAAGAAATCAGCAGGGTCCTTCATCACATCACTGCCAAGAAAACCAGCACCCAACCTGACTCCAGCAGCACCCCAAGAAAAGCATTCATCCCATACTGCGGCAACCTGTCCAACAAGATAAGCAGAATCCTAAAGAAGAAGAACTTAAGGACTATACAAATGCCTCCCACTAAAATTTTACAACTTCTACGGCCCGTGAAAGACCATCGAGGCCTACGGACTTCGGGAGTTTCAAGATCCCCTGCGAATGTGGCAGCATCTACATTGGGCAAACTGGAAGGACGGTCCAGGAGAGATTGCAGGAACACCAACCCAACATGAGGTTATTCTATCCAGAAAAATCAGCTGTGGCACAGCACGCCATAGAAAATGACCATAGAATCCTGTTCGACAAAACCACAATCATGCACGGCTCTACAGCTTATTGGGACCGTGTCATAAAAGAAGCAAATGAAATAAGGTCACATCCCAACAACTTCAACAGAGAAGGGGGACTCTTCCTTAGCAATGCCTGGGCTCCATCCCTAAGTTGTATCAAGAATCAACACATGACACCTCTAACAGTAGCAACACTTCAAACCCCCAGACCCCTATGTCTTCATTTTAAGCATTGGCCCTGACTTGGACCGATTATTTCTATTTACATTTTTACTTCAGTTATCCCCCAAACCACTCTGCTTTGACCCATAATATCAGCCTTTATTTTTCTCCCAATGGTCCTGATATGGACCGATTGCAATTTCCATGTTTTTACAATAAATATAATTCCTGCATTCTGATTGGCCGATACACGCCAACCCATTTCCTCCAATCACAGAATTTCATTTTCACTCAAAAACATATATAAGCTCTCTTCCCCTTTTTCTACACTCATTTCCCTGAGGAAGGCCGCAGAGATGTCAGCGACCGAAAGCTCGGCTTATAGCCCGTGAAACCATCATTAGTAAGTAACGCCGAGAAAGCCTCAAAACTTATGTTATAGTCATGAAGTCACACCACACAAAGGCACTTCTGAAACCACGAAGTGCAAGTAGGATTTCAAAGCTGCTTGTGTCTAACAATTATAAAATAATATATTCCTACCTGATAGCTCGTTGTATCACTTAAAACAAACTTACAAGCCCTAAGCCAAAGTATATTATCAATTAAGTAGATAATCAATAGTAACCAAAGATTAAAGTACGTCATCATTTTAAAAAGTTATTATTATAAAATAATTAGTACTCACGATTGAACTAATACAACATCTGTTTGTACACTCGTATCTACAAGTATAGGAACCGTTGAATCACATCCGTCAAACATTTCTGCAAATGTGACATGTCGTCCTTTACGTCGAGTAACACTGTCGGGAATCTCTTGAGATTCAACACTCTCTTCGGATAGCCTTTTTTCAGCATTTATCAGCTGCAGTTCAAATTCCTCTAATGGAGTTTCAAACAATGCTGAAAAGATAAAAAATTAATACAATACTTTCAAGCCCTGAAGAGGAGTTGAATAGCAGTTGAAAATGTGAGCCAAGTCCATGAAACGTACTTTCTGAAAAAAGTAAGTAAAATTAAAGTCTAAAGTGTTTAAATGTCAACTGTCTCATTTAATTACCATAGTACATTTATCATACTCTAAGCTTAATTATCCATATTCAAGACATTCAAGATCTTGATTTGTCATTCGGTAATGCATTCATTACAATAAAGCTTGTCATCGGATTAAAATAAAAAATTATCAGTAAAGTTAAAACTATACAGGTGATGGGTAGGCAATACTACATGGTACTTCACGAATCCAGACTTTCAATTTACACAGATAAGAGAATAAACAAATAAACATAAAATAAAATAATAAGTAGATCATTCTACTAATTATATAGATGGGTGATTCTTCAAATATGGGAAAATTTGCATTCCGGAGTGATATTTCCCTTCAAATTCAACTTTTAAAAAAAATTAAAATAAAAGTTTGTTTCTACTACTTCCATACTACAACTATCAGTTTGAAATGTCACTAACTTTAAATTCTAATATTCCAAAATCGAATTTAATTCAATGAAATGTCATCCACATGCCCTGTCCCAAACCTCGGTTTTGTATATTCTAATGCATTTTTCCACAAAACAAAATGTTATTTCCTTTTCAACTTTTTTCCTGTCAATGAGTATGAATGTGTGAAGAATATTAACCCCTAAAAAAATAAAATGAAGTAAAATTTTTACCCCACCTAATGAACATAAAGAATGTCCCAAGGGTTTTTGGTCATCCACATGGCTGAAAAGAATGGAATTTTTTCTGCAGAAATGAGAAATTTGTAAAACTGGCAACAGTGTTAGAAAGCCAACAGGGCAGCTTGTGGTTGAATTTTGCTTGCTTACAAACAGTTTGGGATTAACAAAGGACTTTGTATCATTTTCAAGGAAAACGTTTTTATTCCCCGTCATTAACATGGCTTCTAGAAAGTAGGCAGAAAGTGAATATTAATTAATTTTGATTATGCACTATGATAAACCTTCCAATTCAAAGTACCTGACTGAAGTTGAGCCTACAGAGGTTTAGAAATGGCTTGCTGAGACCACTTAAACTCCTTTTTTGTCATCCACATGCCTGATTTTTGTGTCATCCACATGTCTCATGAAGGGGTATGTGCATGACTCTCAAGTCATGTAGATGATAAATGTAGGATACTATTGTGTTTGCGGTGTCTGTGACCTGTACTTAAGATCTTAAAACTGATTAAATGAATTTCTGCTTGATTCCCCCCTCCCCAAAAACCATAAAAACACAGTATCGTTAAAATTACATTAATTCCGGAGTATGCACATAAATTCGCAAATTTGATGCAAAATCAACTGAAGTATGCTGAGAAAAATATGAAATCACATAAAGAAAAGCAGATTGTTGCCAGAGTTAGTCATTAATGTGGCCTTCTGCCATCCACATGTACACGGATGTCATCCACATGGCTTTAAAAAAATAAAGAAATTAAAATAAATAAAAATATAAACATTTAAGCTCTGCTGGTGTCATATTATAATCAAGTAACCCCTGAAGTATTTTTGTGATTTTTTTGAGATTTTTTAAAAAAGTTTTCCCGTATTTGAAGAATCACCTATACATGCAACATCATACAGAGTACAGGAAACAAACAATACATTCTTACAGAAAAGGCCTAAAATATATTACATGGGCAATATAGGCCTACAATTTATAACTTGGTGTCAAAGTTTAATTTAGGATAAATTAGTTAAAATTTATGTCAGAGGTTTCTGAAGCAAAAAAAGCTTCTACATTGTAAAATGTTTTTTAACGAGTCAGGTTTTAAGAACATTTTTTAATTTAGTAAAAGATACTTCTGTCACAGAATTAGGTAACTTGCTAAAAATGTTAAGCTGCAAGTATAGATGATTTTCTACACACTTTCTAAGTCTAAAAGATGGTAAATCTAGTTTATTGTGAAATCTAATATGAGATCTTAATGAATAACTACATATACCGGTATTTTCTTTGACCGAGATTAAGTTAGAGTATATGTAAAGGCTAGGTAAGGTCATTATTTTTAACTGTTAAAAAAAAAAAATCTTAGCACATACTGTAACTCCTACAGATTTCGACACACAAAAACTTTATTATCTCCGGCACTGTTACCCCATAATTTAATTCCATTTATAAGGTGAAGATGGAAGAAGGCATAGTAGGCTAATAGAAACATTGCTTGATTAACACATGATCTTAATTTTCTCAGTAAATGTAGAACTCAGATATCCTAGCAATGCCACTTGGTACATGAGCGTCCCATGTGCTGTCTCCAGATACCAAAATACTCAAATTTTGAAACAATTTTCCCCTAAAATAAAAGAATGTTCACCTTACTTATCATGCAAGATTGGCAACATGGCTGAAGAAATACAGCTGTATAATTTCTCAGTACTAATGAGTTAGATGTATCAACATTCACATATTCGACAATGAAAACTTACCACTATCAGCTATATCGTGCATGCTGTTGCACAAGAAGTATGATTGTTTTATTGAATCTTGACTCTCATTTACATTTGACTCTTCGTCAATAATGTCTAGATTTGGTACTGGGAACATAGATAATCTGGGTTTACGAGATGCCCCACCACACCAGGTTCTCCTCCTAAGTGCCCTCTTTTTCTGCAAAAAAAAAGATAAAACATTACATCCACATCCTATTACTCTTCAGGTCAGATTTATAAAGCTCTGACAGGTATGGCAGCTTACCCACACCCAGCTGGCAGACCCCCTGAAATACGGTATCGAGAAAGCACTGCCAGCAGAGGTTCTGGCAGGGGTTCGGACTGTAGTGAATGGCAACCGTGTAGATACTGTCACAAAGCCCAGAAAAAGGACTCGCCTAGAAACTGCCAGAACGACGTAGTCTAGAAACATCGCGGCCTCCTAGTGGACGGGCGGCAGACGAGTGAGCGCCAATGACAGCGATTGGGCCACGCTTCGTGGGGGAAGGCCTGTAGGGAGGAGCTCGCGCTAAAGGGTGTGCCCGCGCACTGCAGCGCGCATTCCAGATTCCACGCGGGCGGAACTCTTGAGACATTGGCTCTGGAATATTCGTCGGGCCTATATATAGGGCAGCAAGTGAGCTGAGACATTCAGTCAGTTGAGAGAGTCAGTCAGTAAGTAAGTCAGTAACAGAAACAGAGTTCAGTTCAGTTCGTGAGTAGCAGAGAGTCAGTCAGAGACAGCAACGGCCAGTCAGAGGGAGTCAGTCCGCGAGGAGTGATGAGCCAGCCAATGGGAGAAGTCAGTCCGTAACAGCCAGTAACAGCAGGAGAGAGTCAGCGTCAGAGTGTGAACTGGACGGAGAGCACTGATCAGCGCGACCTCAAGTAAGTGTGGCTTGAGGAGCTGAGGACCTGGACGGAGTGAACCGATCAGCGCAGCTGAGGACTTGGGAAGCTGTGGAGCCAGTGACCGGAGGGACCCGCGAACGGAAGACCTAGTCAACAGGGAACTAGTGACCAGAGAGAAGGGTGAATGGAAGAGCTGGTGAGCTGATCTGGACGGGACTGGGACAGTGCTGTGACATGGCAGTGAGCACCGGACAGAAGAGTGATTTGGAGAACATGCAGGAGTTTTCTGCCTGTATTGACATCTGTTGTAGGAAATAAAGAATCCTCCATCCTTCAATTAGAAACTCGGTGTTCTGATTTTGAACCCTGACGAGCCCTTGTTACACTGGTGTCAGAAGTGGGATATAATTGAAGGGACGCAAAATGGAGGACCTGTTAAAATCGTTATTTCAGCAACTGAACGAAAAAATAGACCGACAGAACAACGAAATAAGAGAAATTATAAGTGAAATGAAGAACCTGCGCTTAAGCCCTAAGGGAGAGCTCGAGCAGGAACTGACACCAGCCAAGGAACGATTAAATTGCAACGCTGAAAATTAATTACCTCATTTGTATAGGTTTAGAAGTTTAATGACGTAATGTGAATTATGTTGCTTTATAGAAATAGTTTTTTTTTTTGCAAAAAAGAATAAAAAATATATAAATACTGATAAGTATCTAGACTAGTTAGGTTAGAAGAATTTATTTTGCTTGAAAACTTTACGAAAGATTAATTCTTTACAGGACTGCATGAATAAAAATCAAGAATGTCCAATGAAACGTGCGGACAATCCGCAGAGGGTGAAGATCTTTATATCACAGCACAGGGCAAAATATTCAATTGGCCTAATCCTTCTGGTGGTACTATGGCCCTGGGGTCGACTCAGCCTCTAACAGAAATGAGTACCAGGAGCAATCCTGGGGGTAAAGGCGGCTGGTGCGTAAGGCTGACCTTACCACCTTCATGTGCCAAATGTCCAAAATCTGGGATCCTCAACCTCCTGGAACCCTCTGGGCCTCCATGGCCTGTATAGGAATCACTTTACTTTACTTACAGGGCAAAATAGGAGGCAGGAAATACCATACGAAAAATATCAATTTCAAATAATTAATAATAAATTTCTTAACATCCAAATTTAATGACATATATTATAAATAACATTAATAATTTAATAGTTGAAAATCACTGTCTGGTTAAACAAGCACACTGAACAATAAAAGAACTGAATAAGAGTTCATACACAAATTGACTAGTTAGGAACTAATAAGGTTCCTTTATAATTTAATTAAGCCTCAGTGAAAAACACACCAAAGTATATGTAAGATATGCCTTAGCAAAGCACAATAAATATTAATAAATATGAAAAACCCTCATTTATAATGTTGGTTAATGGCCATGTATACATAATTCCTATTCCATACTTCCTTCCATGCGCAATCCTGATTTCTAAGTCAAAAACCTAACAATGAAAATATTCATAATCAGCCACAATATTCAATCTTAAGAGACCATAGTATATAAATATTTTAGGAAAAATCCTAACCTAAATGTCCAAATAACCTTTGGATGTAAATACACTAACTGCAGAAGGTAAAGAAATCTAAGGGTAAAGCTAATTTGAATAAACAGATAAGTAAATATAAGGCACCGAATCTAAACTAGAAGGCTGAATGCAGAAAGAAATAAGCAAAAAACTAAGTTTAAAGAAACAAGGGTAATTAAATAGGATAATTAATTTGGTTTATTAATAGAAAGTCGAAATATATGGTCAACGAAGTGGCAAATCAGAAAAAGGAATCTAAATCAAAATTTACTATAAGAGAAAATTAATAATAGACAAGAATATTAAAAAAAAATAAATACAGAGCAAAAGATAACATGAACTATAGGGGAAATACTTTAGAAAAGTCACAAGGTGATGAATAACCTTGTATGTAACAATCAAAGAACAGATTGAAATAATATGTGAAACTGAATATAAATTATTTTATTTTATTATCAAGGGAGCAGCCTAGCAGCAGAAGTGAGAAAATATGAATTCCAGATTTTTAATTAAATGGTACTAATGAACGAATGGATTATATATATATATATATATATATATATTTATAGAAATGTCAAATAGCAAGGAGAATGTAATATATTTTATTTTGGACTGAATACAATTCAAAATGCCTGATTAATATCTTGAGAACTAACTGAAGGCTAGGAACCAAGAAATGTATACTTCAACATCCACAAATTTTTGAACTGAAACCTAACAGTGAATATAACCTAATAAATAAGGTAACGGGTACTAGGCCAATGTTACAATGTTACAATTCTTATGCATCTCTGTCTATATAATCTTGAACAACTGAAGATTTAACATAGATTTTCATACATAAATTCCCCAACAAGAACATAATTTTACTATAAGCCAACTAGTTTTTTTTCTGTAGCAAGATTGAGATCGGAAATATACACACTAAACTTCACTAAAAAGGTATATTTACCCATTATTTATTATTATATATTTATATAATTATTTTTTTTGTTTAACAGGAATACACATGACTTGAAGAAAAACTGATAACATACGAAATCTGCATTAATTTTGTTGGAGAGAAAAATAAAGCAGAATGTAACTGGTTAATATCACGCAATACCAAGAATTATATCTGTGATGGAAATCAAATATGGCTACCTCGACAAATAATTAAGAAACGCGTACTGAAGGTGAACGCTAAATATACATCAGAAAAATCAGATTACTGATATAATATTAAATTATGCTGCATATATGAAAAATGGACTAAAGATTAATTTAATTGTTTGGTCGAATGAACACAACATATATCAGGCAATAATCAATATTTAAATCAGGGTCGTTGCCACAAAATATTACGACATGACCTAGAACATGAGGTCAACCACATTAACAGTGATAGAAAATACTAGCTGGAATGCAAGCAAGAAGTATCTTGCAAGAGACGTTACATAAGAAATTTGCTATTTGTTCCATAACAACGTTTAAGTTACTTTAGCCCATAATAAAAACCTATTCAGCCAAGACGTGGGTAATTTCCATACAGAATGTTAGGCATTCTGCTAAATGACAAGTTGCCGTTCTCTTTATTTAAAAATCAATAAGCATTACTGTAAGCATAACTGTATAAATTTACTTATGTGCTGAAGGCACAGAATGAATATATATATATATATATTAAGAAATCATAGTGATATGCATTGCTACTCACACGCCGACCGAAGGAAATCCACATCACTGCAGGGAACTACCACACAACTCAAAGCTCTCAGCTGGAATATGGCTCCCACACAGAACCAAGTATTGCCACAATTCAGCGCGTGAGGGCGACACAATCACTAAGAACGTCAGCAAAAGTGGTCAGGGGTGGAGGAACCGTGGCAAATTCAAATCAACGTTACAAAATGAACCGGTGGCCATGGAGAATGAACTAGAGAGACAGGCCGAGGTGGAAGATAAGGAAGAGCAGGAGGAGGACATGGCCATCACCGTACCACCAGCTACCGAAGGGGATGATCACGCCCTGAGTGAACAACAGCGGGACGACGTGGACGTAGCACAGACACCGCGGGATGACGCGGATGAGGGACAGACACCGCGGGACGACATGGACGTAGGAGAGACACCGCGGGACGACGTGGACGTAGGGCAAACACCGAGGGACGTCATGTCGGGTACGGGACCGACATGGGAGGAGGTAGCGAGTCACAGCGCCATCTACAAGGGCTATGGGGCCCAGCAGGATGCCCTAGTGGTCAAGGACAGGGTCCTGAAAGGAAGCTGGGAGTCTGCGGATGGGAAGACGACTGTGGAGCACCTAGTCCTTCCGAGAGCCGGAGTCCAGGAGGTCCTGGAGGAAGTCCACGCAGGAGCTACAGGTGATCACTTGGGAGTGAACCGGATCCTCGACAAACTGCGGAGGTTTTACTGGTTACACGAATGCAGTGACGTCGATTCACTGGGTCTCCCTGAATCTGTTTCAATGTGTTTATTGCATTTATTAAAGCAAAACCTTAAAATCTTTATTCAAAAGTAGTCAAACATTTAAACTTTGCCTTAAAACCTTGTCTGAAAATGGTAAAAGGTAAGATAAAACTAATCTAATAAATTTAAAAACCTTATACAGGGTTTACAAAACCCTAAAAATCCAAGCCCTAGTAATAACAAACCACAGTTTAAGCAGTAATGCAATCAGTACTACCAACTTCTTACACTATTCAAGAGCAGGATGTTTTAAAATGTCTTGGTGTAGCATTGTTGATATGCTTCTCTTTCCAGTTCAATACAAGGATAACTTAAAATGTCTTGGAATTGAACTTACAACTCACTGGATATGCTTTAGAGCAACGTTTCTCAACCTGTGGTGCAGATGGTCCTCAGACATAATTAAAAAATATCATAAAGCAAGTGGAAAGTAAAGAAGTAAAATTTTTTCACATATTTTGTTATAATGACCTATAATTAATACCCCAAATATTAAGAATATAGGACTTCTTTTAAAAATGGGATGTAAAATTAGGGGTCCGTAAATTTTTTTTAGACATTTTAGAGGTCCTCGGGTTCAAAAAGGTTGAGAAACGCTGCTTTAGAGCATACCTGAGCAACTGAGGGAAACGTTTTAGTACCCCACCCATGTTGTGACATATGAAACCTGCTCTTCATGTTCAGTGTCACGTTGAAACTGCTTTATTCTGATGTCAAGGGTGACTGGAGTGGGAGACATTACCCCACCGCACAGCGGCACAATGTGAACCAGTTGCGCACCCGTGCTTTAGAGTAATACTACGGCATATTTCTCAGAGAGTGAACAAATTGGAATTCAAGATATCTGAGTATTGTATTAGAAAGAGCAAGATTTGCACTATATGTCCATGTAGATATCTCAAAATCGCAATTTGTTTAAGATGTCCTAGTATTGAACTAGGGCAGCATTATAATTATTTTATTATAGTTGCTTCACTGTTTAAGTTCCATCAGTTTAATGATATTTGAAAGAAACTACTTACATCTAAATCCAAATCAGACTTTGCTGAACTTCCGATAAGTTTTTCTTTCATCAGATCTATTCTTTCCTGAAGAAGTTCATTGCGTCTCACTTCTTCCTGAAGTTTACTTTCAATCTCTTCAAATTCATTACATTTCTTCCCAGTTTTGGCTTTCTGAAATGAATATGAGACAATTTGTTCAATGTACAATGGACATATGGAAAAGTAACCCAACTAGATGTTTCTTAAGCCAGCCATTCACAGCTGTTCCATCTAGCCAAATGGACTGCCGTCACTCCAAAAACATCGTGAATGTGAAAACTTGTCTAGGTTTAAATGAAACAGTGCGACATATTTCCTACTGTTTGAAATTCCACCACTCTGCTCCATCAAGCCATCACCCCACGGCCCTGTGAACGGAAAAACCTTCGAGACAAATGGGCTTCTTCAAAAGTTCAAAAGATATTCAAAGAATTCAAGATCACTTTAGCCACAAAAAAAAAGTACAATATCCAAAATTTAATAAAAACTAATCATGTTGACAGCATAACTCCAGGCAAAAAAAATCAGGAATATTCTACCAAATTAACCATGAAAATTGTGACAAGTTTTACATTGGAAGAACAAAAAGAAACATCAATACAAGAGTAAAAAAAAAAAAACATGCAAGGAACATTAGATACTTTCAAATTGAAAAATCAGCTGTGGTATGCATGTTTGGGGGAAAAAGTCATAAAACTTGTAAAGATATTCCTTAGGTTCGCGAGAGACCCCTGGTGATCCCATAAGGGGATATGCACAGCAGATTTGTTACCGGGGTGCCCTACCTACTTAAACCTAAGGACACATACACCCAGTTCTGAACCTGGGAAAGGAATTTTTCACTACTGAAAAATCCCCAACCTGGCCGGGATTTTGAACCCGGGCCGCCGGAGTGGAAGGCAGGCACGTTACCGACTCACCCACAGCGGCGGACATAAAACTTGTAAAGAAGCAATATTTCAAAACCAATCAACAAACATAAAGATTGGGAAGCATGGAAAAATTTATATTAAAAAATATGAACAATTTTTGAAGAATTTTGATATATCAGAAGAAGACAATCTGAACAAGAACTTCATTAAAAATCCACCGGGTGTGCTTCAGGATCTTCCTGAAAAAGATTTTGCAGTTTGAAAATGGATATGAGGATCACTGAAATGCACCATAACAAAATAATGGTAAGTGAAGCAAAAAAAATGTGCATAAGTTAACTCATATACCGTTATAGATTAAGGGCCTGCCAACAAATCCTCCCAACACGTGCTCGTTGAGAAAAGAGGAGTGTTTCTTGTAGTTCAAGCGGCCTCCATTAGGTGCGACACCTCGATCATAATGTATATTTGTATCTGTACAATTAAATTACATAAGAACATATTGTTTTAAGTGCATTAATCAATTATATTCAAAAGTGAGTTCAAAATGGAATTACTGTGTAAGATAAACCTCCCAGCATCAATTCTGAAATTCAAGTGGCTACAAAGCTCCAGTAAGCTGCCATCTTCCTACCAAGCCTCCCTAACTGGTAGTAGATGTAGATGTAGATGTACAGTAATTTTCAAATGGGAAGCGTTTTCCTTCACCGCCAATCACGTGTACGAGCTAAGTAGTACCGCTATCAGGAAGGGTCTTCCTTCCGTCTCGACGTCTCTGATTGGACCGCGTATCTAAGCAAGGAGAAAAGCAAAACGCTTCCCATTTGAAAATTACTGTAGATATCTCGTCCTGTAGATCCTGTGTTGAGCGGGGCTGAAGGATATAGAACACGTCAGATCAAAAAATACATGTATGTTATAACAATAATATAGGCCTACAGAAACTGCAAGCTGCCAAATTTATCCAAGCTGAAAATATTCCTCCAAATTGTAGAAGGTGTGAGTTATTAAAAATTCCTTCACAGCTGTTTTGAAAGGTTTACTCTTTCTTTGAATACATAATAATTTAATGTTGTTTGGAAGCTTGTTATATATCTGTACTGCAGAATAATAAGCACCCTTCTGAAAGAGTTTTAACGAGTTATTTGGTCTGTGTAGATCATTCATGTTTCTGGTAGTACGTCCATGTACACTAAAATTAGTTTGAAATTTATCGATATTATTCACTACATAACACATAACAGAGTATATATACTCCCCTGTAAGAGTGAGGACTTTTAATTTTTCAAATAGCGGTTTAAAAGATTCCCTTTTTTTCTTTCCACATATTATTCTTATTGCCCACTTTTGTAATCTAAATATTTTCTCCCTATGGGAAGAGTTGCCCCAGAATATGATCCCGTACCTCATTACCGAGTGAAAATATGCAAAATATACCATAAGTAATGCATCCTGTTTTAATATATTATTCAAAATTCTTAAAGCAAAGCACGCTGAACTCAGTTTTGGACTTATCATTTCTATGTGTGTCTTCCAGTCAAGATTTTGGTCAATTTGCAGTCCTAAAAATTTTACATTGCTAATTTCTTGTATGATTTGTGTTCCATAAGTAATTTCAAGATTTGAGATACATCTGTTTTTTGTCCTAAATTGTATAAAATGGGTCTTATCAATATTAAGTATCATTTTATTAGCTAGAAACCATGTTTTAACCTCCCTATGTTTGTGAGGAAAATAGTTAAATTCAATAACAATAGCTGTGCACAAAAAGCAGCAGATAAGAAGGTTATGGAAGTTGAGAAGCAAAAACATTACCAGACACTAAATGATTTAGATTTGAAAACATACAGCTTGCATCTAAAATTATCGGGAGTGTTCGGCCATAGCTTGTGGTTGAATCTGGAACAAAGATTCTTTGATATTGTTAATATCCGCATGAAACAAAAATTACAGAGACTGGATAAGAAATTCAAAAACTTGTATCACAAACAGAATAAGCCAAAAACAAGTGATAGGCCTACTAGCAATGAGCCTAAAAGACAAGAAAATGTAGTGAATCTTTCTTCCAAATCCTTCCAACAAAATGAATTGGAGATATTAAATAAAGGCCTAAAAACTTGCATCGACTATTCACACAAAGTAGAAGATTATGTTACAGATATAGAAATAGCAATTTTTGATAAATCCGAAGAAGAAAAAGCCATGGTTAGGAAAAAATGCGAGAAAGTAATAGAGCAGTTAACTGAGAAAGAAAAAAGCCACAAAAGATCCCCACTTCAAAAAGGAATAAATGAGCTAAGAGAGAAAGATGTAGTATACACTAAAGCGGACAAAGGGAATAAATTAGTAATAATGGATAAGTTGGATTATGATGAAAGCATGAACAGTTTACTACAAGGTAAAGAATTTCAAGAAATAAAAACAGATCCTCTTCAAAATTGCCTTAAAACATACAATGAAACAGTGAAGAAAATAAACAGAGTAATGAGTGAAAATGAAAAAAGAAAACTTAAACCAAACAATCCGACTATCCCCAGAATTTATGGCCTACCGAAGATCCACAAACCAGGCAAGAAAATGAGACCAATTATCAATAACACAAATTCACCGAATTACAATTTATCAAAATGGTTAGTTAATAGATTTCAGAACCTTTCTCAATTCAAGAGCTTAAGTATCAAAAATACTATGGAATTAGTAGATAGAATCAAAGACATGGAAATAGATGAAAATAGCCTATTGATTTCTTTTGATGTCATTTCTTTGTTTCAGAGTGTTCCCAAAGATAAATTATTAATCTCACTAGAAAAATGGCTTACTTCAATCAATCTGGGAAAAGAAATAGTGAAAGAATATTTGGATCTTACAAGATTGTGCATTGATCAAATTTGTTTACATTTAGAGGGAAATTCTATGAACAAAAAGAAGGACTTGCAATGGGGAATCCTCTCTCTCCATTTTTGGCTAACCTATATATGAGTTTTATGGAAACACACATCATAGAAAGTTTTCCGCATATTTTCAAATCATGGCATAGATATGTAGACGATGTATTCGCTGTAGTGAACAAGATTAGTGGAAGATGCTATTAGATTACTTAATCTCCAGGACAGTTCAGTAAAATTCACTGCAGAGATAGAGTCAGACAATATGCTACCCTTTCTAGATATCAAGATCATCAAAAATGGCAAGAAATTGGAATTTGGAATTTATAGGAAGGACACACACACCGACAATTACATCAAGCAGGACAGCTATAATCCAACTCCTCATAAATTAGCAGTAATAAACAGCCTTACTTACAGATTAGTCAACTTACCTATGAGCAACAAAGAATATAAATTAGAATACCAGCATATTTTAGAAACAGCAAAAATTAATGGATTTACAGAAAATACAGTCAACAAGAAAATCAAGAAATTTGAAAACCAAAAGGAAGTTAAAGAAAACACCACCTTATGCAATGCCAAAGATCAAACAACTTTCAAGAAATTCACTTTCCATCCATTAATGCATCATAAATTCCAAAAAATTTTCAAAGGATTGAACATCACATGGCACCTATCAACAAGTACAATATTAAAAATCTCTTAAGATCAGACATGAAAGATAAAATTTATCCAAGTAAGAAATCAGGCATTTATGAAATTGACTGTAATACGTGTGAAAAAGTATACATTGGCAAAACAAAAAGAAACTTAAATATAAGGTACAAGGAACATATGAGAAACATTAAATACCAACAAATAGAAAAATCTGCAGTGTCTCATCATTTCTGGTCTACAGGTCATAATTTCAATAGTGAGGCAAAATTACTAAAAAATGTTCAACAACCATTGGATTTAGCGGTGTGGGAAAAAGTATACATATCAAAATAAAGTTACTACCACCAAAAAAGAACATATTAGCAATTTAATTATAAACCACGATAATATAAACAAAGTTAGCTGGAAAATCATAAACAGCCTAAGGCAAAAAACAGAGACGATGAAACCCCGCAGGCAATCCAGGTGGACTCAAGAAAGGAATTGTTAAAGCCCACCAGAAATAGCATCTGCCCTAAATGAACACTTTGTTACTATTGGAAGCAAAACCAGTAGGGCTCAAAATCCCTCAGCTGACCCACGTACAGTTACAGTAAAACCCCCTTTTTACACTTTTCAAGGGACTGATTAAAAAAAGTGTAAATGGCAGGAAAGTGTAAATTGCAGGAAGTGTAATAGCTGTAATGTTATATATTGCAAAATTTAATACTTGAAAATAAATATAGATACCTATGTACACTTACATTATCTATACAAAATATGTTGCACATTGCAAAGAAATGCATTTTCTATTGTTTTATTTCAACTTCATAATACCGCCAAAAATCATGCAAAACAAAAACACTGGCAATGATTCAAATTACGATGAATTATGCTATTTGAATAACTACAATACATTAAAAAGCAGTAAATTGCACCTGCACAGAAGAAAACCAACTTCACCTGGACTAACACAAATAAAAACTGACACTGCGTCTAAGAGAGTTGGCAACATAGCGGAAAATTTTGTTAAGGGAAAGCAGTTCTTCATTGAAAACCAATGTTGCCAATAAAGAAAATGTGTAAATGGCAGGAAATGCAACTGTTTGAAAGTTGTTAATGACAGGAACACTATGTATTATCGGAATAGGATAAAAGATGGGTCCAGCAGAAAATGATGTAAAAGGCAGGAAAATGTAAATGACAGGAATGTAAAAAGGGGGTTTTACTGTACTTCTCTAAATTCACTAAAAAACTATACGAAGACAACCACTGTAATAAATAGTATGTATTTCTTCCCTACAGATGAAAATGAAATTACAAACGTCATAAAGTCCCTCAAACCAAAAAACTCTATGGGCATTGACAACTTACCCATCTCTATAATTAAATTTTGTAATTCTGAACTAGTTGCTCCCCTCGTCTCAATTATCAACTCCTGCTTTGAGCATGCTACTTTTCCCGATAAATTAAAAATTGCAAAGGTAATACCTGTCTTCAAAAAAGGAAATAAACTTGACATGAACAACTATAGACCCATATCCATTCTACCAGCAATCTCCAAAATTGTTGAACTTGTAATTTACAACAGGATCATAGGCTATTTGGATAAATATAAATTATTTCCCACTAAACAACATGGTTTTATAAAGAATAAATCTACTGTCACAGCCTTGTCAGAATTTATTGAGACTACAATCAATCATATTGACACAGGCAAATATACTGCCAGTGTTCTTTTAGACCTGACAAAAGCCTTCGATTGTGTAGATGCAAACATTTTATTGGAACAATTATCTCACATTGGAGTAAGAGGAATGGGGTATGAATTGATTAAATCATACATGTCAAATAGGAAACAGTCAGTAACACTAGCTACTAAGGAAGGTACGACAGTATCCAGTACGAAAGACATTACCATGGGGGTACCACAGGGTTCTATTCTGGGACCGCTTCTATTCATTCTATATATACACAACATTGAAACAATACTACCCCAGGATGACATTATATCGTATGCAGACGATACTACCTTAGTGTTTGCAAACAAGAACTTAAATGCTCTTGAATCTCACATGAATGAAGCCACAAATAAAATAGTCACTTATTTCAATAAACTAAATCTACAGGTAAATTCAAATAAAACGGAGTTGATCTCTTTCGGCTTCAACAAAAATCAGAAACTGCAACTTGTCATAAACAACTCTGAAATCAGCAATTCAAATCATATAAACTTACTTTGAATGACTCTGGACCAAACTTTCACATGGAATCAACACATAGATAAAATAGGAAACTCAGTCTCTAAAGGCTTATATATCTTAAGAAACAAAGACAATTTTGCAACTATCGGTCATAAACTGAAGTTATACGAAAAGCTTCCCATCTACACAGGGACCAAATTCTTTAACTTGTTACCCAGATCTCTTAAAGAATGTCAAAACAATAAACAATTTAAAAAAAAGCTGTTTCAATATCTCCTGAATGGAGCGTACTACAGCATTGACGAATTTGTAGAAGCAAACAACCATAAATAACGTATGTTTTAGTGTTTCATTGTTTTACTGTCTTTCCTTAATGCCCAATTTAAGCTAGATTAAACTGCCAAACTTAGACTAAGCATATATGTCTGTAAATGTGCTGAGTGTATGTCGTTATGAAGATGGCAGATTTTGTTGTATATAGGATGAGTGTGTGAATGTTGCATGGTATGTTAAACTTTTGTTATTGTGTTTTCAGCTTTGAAAGTACATATGTATGTTTGTAAAAACACAATTTGACAATGTTCTGAAATGTCTTGACATTATGCAGAACAGCAATAAATCTTATCTTATCTTATCTTAAAACTAAACTAAACTCCGCGGCGCTACATCCCTGGAGGGACTTGGCCTACCACCCGACCGCTGCGTCATCTCCCGTAGGCAGATGGCAGGATTGGGGGGCATGTGGTCAGCATGCCGACACCCACGGCCGTTAATGGTGGTTTTCTTGACCGGAGCCGCTACTTCTCTATCAAGTAGCTCCTCAATTTTGAATCACGAGGCTGAGTGCACCCCTACCAGACCTCCCTACCTCAGAAAAATACAAGGAGGTACCGGGAATCGGCCGACGGGTCTGTAGTCAGCGACGCTAACCACAAGACCACGCCGGCGGACCTTATCTTATCTTACAGAAAAATAGATACAGACTTATGAATTTTGACATCCCAAAGGACAATGACCTCATTGCAAAATTTCTACTACATGGAGGACATCTGGTGGATAAAGAAGGAAACACGGCAGTTGAGAACAGCTGATGATGGTGAGAAGTCACTCACCGAAACTATCGTCCATTTGGTAAGTTTTGACTTACAAAATAGGTGTGAAGAAGAATATTCTTATTGATTCCTAGTATTGATCCCTGAGGTACCCCATTCTTAACAACCCCTAAGTTAGATTCATTTCCATTTATTATTACCTTTTGAGTTCTATCAGAAAGATATGATTTGAACCACTTAAGTGTTAAATTATCGAACCCATAATGATCCAATTTTTGAAGTAATATTTCATGATTTATACAGTCAAACGCTTTAGCTAAGTAGCAGAAAATTCCCAGAGCATATTTCTTTTTATCTAACGCTTCCAGTATTTCTGTAGTAAGTTGAAATGTAGCATTCTCAGTGGACATGCCAGTTCTAAATCCAAACTGAGATGAAGTAAGAATGTCATTCAAATTAAGATAGTGTATTATGCGGTTGTACATGACTTTTTCAAAAACTTTTGAAAATGAGGTTAAGAGCGATATAGGTCTATAATTTGATGGTAGATTTTTGTCACCTTTTTTAAAGAGGGGCTTAACAATAGCATGCTTCAGTCTTTCTGGAAATATTCCATTTTCTAATGAACAATTGCATATGTGACTAAGAGGTTTACTGAGTTCCGATGAGCAGCTTTTTAATAACTTATTACTTACCTCATCCCATCCAGACGAGCTTTTACTTTTGAGAGACTTGATTATATTTTCAATTTCTATGTGGGAAGTCAGGTTCAATTGAAATCTATGGTTCCAAACTGTAGATTTTGTTAGTAGGTCTACTGCCTTAATGTTAATATTATTTATAGGTATACATTTCTCTGCAATATTTATAAAGTGACTATTAAAAGCATTTGTAATGTCTGATAAATTATCTAGTTTTATGTCTTGGTATATTAATGATGTACAATCATTGTTTCCCTTTGTTCTCCCCGTTTCGTTTTTTATTATATTCCATACAGTCTTAACTTTATTATTTGATTTATTAATTACTTGTGAAAAATGCCTACTTTTTGCTTCTTTGATTACTTTCTTCAGTATGTTGCAATACTTTTTATAGTATTCCTTATGAGTTTGGTTGTTACTGGTTCTATATTTTAGGTAGAGCTCTCTTTTGTTCGCACAAGATATTTTAATACCAGCAGTTAACCATGTGTTATTCCTTGAATTAGGTAAATTAGCCGTTTTCTTTTTTGGAAAATTTGTCTCAAAATGTTGTGACACTATGTTTAGGAATTCACTTAATTTACTATCTACTTTGTCATAGGATAACATAGATTCCCAGTTTTCATTCGCAAGATCTTGTTTGAAATTTAAGATTGAATCGTCATTCATTACTCTAGTCATATTACTATGAGCATGTTTACTGTTCGAATTTACTTTAATATTGTTCAGCACTAACATTTGTGCATCATGATCTGATAATCCATTTAATATTGGAAGTACTTTAAAATTAAAATGTTTTTCTATATCTATGAATATATTATCTATTGTTGTTTGGGAGTCGTTCTGAATTCTCGTTGGAAAGTTTACTATGAAATCTAGATTATAGCTACCCAATAAAGATATCAGTCTGATCTTTTTCTCACTATCATTTGAGAAATCTACATTAAAGTCCCCACACAGTATAATATTTACGTTAGTACTATACAGTGAATTAAGAACCCTTTCTAACTGATTTTCAAAATAATTGAAATTACCTGATGGTGCCCTGTAAATGGTTAGTATTACAAATGTATCATTGTCAAAATCCAATCTGGCTGAACAACATTCAAAATCCTGTTCTTTACAGAAGGAACTTGTGTCTATATCACTGAAATGTAAGTTTTTCTTTATAAATATACTCACACCTCCACATTTTAGTTGGTAGTTTATCAGCCATTCCATGCTTCAGCTAGCTTAACTGGGAGTTGACCATCCAGACAGTTTTTGTCAGGAGATCATAGTACATAATCCTTGGTCAACTTCCAGATAAGTTCTCACCTGGCGGATAAATATGCAGTGAAAACTGGAACATACCTGTAATTCATCTTGCAACTTTGCTATCTGACGGGCATACCGCTTCAACAATGCTGAATCTGACAAAACTTCGTTAATTTGTGGTTTGTTCTTCACATTTATTGCTCTTGAAGCAAACCTGTAAGAATAAGGATATTATGCACATAAATGACATAATGCTTCATTTTTAAACCCATACATGCTGAGTGTTCCACGCATGTTCTATCTACATGTAGGAGAACTATTTCACAAAAATATAGGCCTACAATCTACTATCATAGTATTTTATTTGAAGAAGCTTCAAAATTGAAATGCATCATACATTTTTGCTTTAAGAACAGAAAATTACATTTTTCTATGGTCACTTCCCCCTCTGTAACGCCTGGCTCATCTGGTGTGTTTGATTGTCCATTGTAAAACCACATTATCATTCTGTGCAACGTATTTGCAGGTTAGTTTTATTTTAGAACTAAATATTTTGCAGTCTTAATGTTAGGGAGTGGGAGTTTACTTGCAGATGGTGGTTGTCTAACTTCTATGTTTCATCAAACTAACAATGCAGCTCCATCACATGAGAACTAAAAATTGGAGATATTTCTGGCACCAATTGCAAAAGGTTTTATTGTTCATTCTTTCTTTATTTCCAACCCCCCCCCCTTCCAAACACACAAGACAGTGCATGCCACTCGATACCTCCTTTTTGCAGTAAATCCTTCAATTGTAGTTCCGGGCATTTGCACCTTTGAATTGCAGCATTCTTTTTTTAATGTTTCTCATTTTTTCCCTATAACATATCTCTCATCTTACCACTTAACAATGCTATGTCTTGGCATGACATTTAAAATTAAAAATATAAATAAATAAATAAATAAAAATACAGAACAGTTACTAAGATTACTGTGGGTGATTTGATCCAAGACAAAAAATATTTTCTGAAACCAGTTATGTTGCTTTTGCCAATTCAATAACAAAAGTGAATATGAGAACTTTGATATTAATATTACTAAGAAAATAGCAGTCGGAATCAGCTAATGATGATGGGGATTCCCATTGAAACAATCGTTCTGGGTAAATATACCTAATAGTGAAGTTGCTGTGCATACTTCCGTACTCGATCTTGCTACAGATGAGAACTTTTTTCTCAGCAAGCAATGATGAAAGTTGAACCTTAGTTCAAGTCCTGTCTAGCAAAATCTGTCATCAAGGTAAGATGAAAAGGTTTAAAACTTACAGATTGTCGAGATCAGGATTTGCACAGGAACTTCACTTAATAGGTATATTTACCTCAGAATGCATTTCGATGCATAATTTCCACCATCATCAGCTAATCCGACTAGTCTGATGGAACTTATCCATCAAAATGCATTCTGAGGTAAATATACCTATTAAGTGAAGTTCGTGTGCAAATCCCGATCTCAACAATCTGTAAGTTTGAAATCACTTCACTGTATATCTTCCCAACTCTGTGGTCTAGAGGTAGCGTGCCCGCCTCTGGATCCGTAGGTCGCGGGATCAAACCCGGCCGCGGTCGATGGGCGTAAAAGTCCTGGGCACGGAGTTCTCCGGGAGGGATTTAAGTTGGAGGGCATATTAGAGCCTCTGGATAACATCTCTCGGAAGACTTTAGGAAAGGAAGCCAAGAGCTTCTCCACCATAGGGGCAGCACAATAAGCCTTCTAGGCTGACGTGCGGGAGGTCGCTACAAACTCTCTTCAAGCCCCCCGTGAAAAAAAAAAAAAAAAAAAAAAAAAAAAAAAAAAAAAAAAAAAAAAATTATAAATTAAAAGAAAGCTTTTCCTTTATCAGTGTGATCTACAATTGAATATCTTTGAAAATATGTACAATTTGTTACAAAAGTGGCAGATCCTTTCCTATTACAGTAAAAATAACATTAAATGAATTACAGTCAAGCTTTGTTATAGCGACATCTATGGCACCGGGAGAATGAAAAAGAACAAGCATAATTAGCCTTAATAATATATGTAAGTTCAGCTTCCGAGATAGGATTAATTTCTCTTGTGATATTGTCTTGAAGTTCTTCTTATGTATGGGAAATTGACCTATACACTTTATTTTTCAAATTTCCCCATAAATAATATTTACATACTGTTAGAAGAACTTAAAAACAAATCACATAAGCCTATCACAAGAGACAGTAACTCTGTCTCGGAAGCTGAACTTAATGCGCGTGAACGAAAATTTCCTAAAAAGGTGCCAGTATTGTGTGGATGCAAGAGGAGAACATTTCCAACATCTCGTGATAAGGTATGCGGTTATTTTCATTGTAATTTTAACTGTAAATGTGAGAACTTGAATCATTACAGCGGCCGCGGCATTATTTGCGTAGATATTTCACCCGATCGCTCGGGAGTTGGAGCTGTGCCAGCCGCGACGCAGAAAGCCACGTCATTGGCCAACTCTTGCGTGGGACTCACTGTAATACGTGAGATTTTTTACAGTGAAGTGTGTAGCAATTCATATTTTATAGGTTAATTTAATTGCTACAGTTTCTATTGTCTGTGATGTGAGCTAGAGAGAAAGTAAGAGTATTTAAAAATCTGCCTGTTATGATCAGCTGTTGAGTCATTGCCCTGCCGTCTCTCGTTCTGGCAACACTGTCATTTTAAATGCCGTCTGGCATCATGGCTTGCTCCCGACGCATTGCAGTATTGGGCTCGGTCGGCCGATGACTGCCTAAATTGAATGTATTTATCTTCATTATTGGAAGACAGGATTTCGATTCAGTTTTGTTTTTCAAGGATGTAAAAGTAAATACGATTGGCTAATTATTCATGATGGCCGTGTCTGCAGCATGTATGATGACGTCATTTGTAAGATCTCTATAAAAGGAAAAGCGTCCTTTAATTCGGCCTCATTTGCATCTACGTGGTCCGGGGAACAGTATGTAGTTCTGTTATGATTTTTAGCGCCAATATTTAGGCGCCATTTAGGCTTCGTTTCTTCTCTTGGATCATGTTTCAGGTACGTGGAAGTTGTATAGAATGAAATATGTTAGTATATAAGTTCGGGAACTGCATGGTTATGTAAATATGTCATTTTAGGTTTGCCCAAGCATGCGTTTTGTGTCTTTTGCATTTTGTGGTGTGATGGTGGCGTTGTAGATGTTAATGAAGTTTAAGATAGAGCATTTAGTATGAAGATGTGTCAGATTTTAGTAGATGAATTGTTTGGCCACCATCATTATGTAGAGTAATTATGCAAGACTGTTAAATTTATTGCATGCTGGGATATTAGTTGTAGAGGTTGGGTTTTGTATTTTCTTTCATGCAGTATCCTCTTGTCTTCCACGTTCCTGAACATGTATTGTTTTCCAAATTTAATTGTCTTTTATTTATATATTTTGTTCCCCGTTTTTGATATCCACATGTCGCAAATGAGCCTGGCCTAGCAAATGGATAGCAAAGGCCAGTTTTGTCTTTAGGCCTTGATGTTTCTTCAGCATGTGTAATCTGATGTGTAGATGCATGGATGGATGTGTCTGCGCAGAATATTGGATGCTTGCATTAAAAGGTATGATTGTATGATATTTAAGTACTTGTATATTTTATTTTAATTGAAAGGGTATTATATTTGTAAATATTTAGCCGTATGAAATTTATGCTATTTGAAGATACAAATTAATGGAAATTTATTTAACCTGGTTTATTTTTATGTTTAAGATCTGTATGTAAAATTGTATACTTTCTCTTTCAGGATAAACAAAGTAATTATGGTGCTTCACACCGATTAAAATATTTATATTTAATTGGGGCCTTCAGTCCATATCATATGTCTCTTTTCAGCTTTTAATATTTCATATACACACATTTTGTTCCACTGTCTAACACATGTTCACATTTTGTATGTAATACTGCTTTATTTTAATATAGTTTATATTAGCTTCCACGAGAAGTAAAGATGTACTTCTTTCTAGACGAAGAGCCTGGAAGGGATGTCCAAGCTTTTCGTTCCCTTGTTTCCTCCTCCCTGGTCACATATTTTCAGACCCTCTGGTAGCAAGAAGATGGTGCCCAGCTGAGGAAGAGTTGTATATTGTTGTTAGGTGACCTTAAGTGGGGGAAGGGGTTTCAAGTGGTACTATAAATAATGTAGTATATGGTCGGTTGTTTAAACTCAAACTTCACTTACTTGTTTCTTTTCAAGAATCATGATTTCAATCAGCCTCCTGATCATCCTCAGCTTGTGTCCGACTGATTTGAATTTCAGTTGTTTGTCCTTGTGACGCTAGAGCGGGTTGTGTGTTCAGTGACTTCTGTGGCGGGTAGAAATTTTGAATGAGGCTACTCTCTTATATACGTGTCGAAATTCATCAATTTGTTTTTGTGTTTTTGAATGAAGATGTTCTCCCATGCTGTGAGTTCTGTTGGTCGCTGGATACTTTTTACTAGTTTTGTTTCTTGACTTATGTTGTGGCCATCATTCCAAAAGTGGTGTGCTGCTACAGCTGACTTGTCATACTGTTGGTATTTTATGTGTCTGAAATGTTCTTTTTTCCTAGTCCTTTTCCTTTTGGTTTTCCCGATGTAAATTTTGTCACAATCTTCACAGCTTATTTGATAAATTCCCGATCTGTTTTCCAATGTCTCCAAATCTTTATTATTTGTGGCTATTAAATTCTTCACATTCTTGTCGTTTTTGGGGGCTAATGTTATGCAGTACTCCTTAAAGATTTTTGAAATTTATGGTGGTGTTTCGGATGGTATGTGAATTTCTTGAAAGAGTTTTCTTGGTTGTTTATTGGGGATAGAGTGGTATTCTCTTTTATCAGTTTCTGGCGAGTGAAATATTTAATTTTCTTGTCAACAAGGCTTTTGGTGTATCCATTTTTGTGGGCAACTTCTATCATTTCATTATATTCATTATTAAATTCTGTCTTGTGGGCTGTAGTGTTGAAACTGTCAGAATTAATGAAATTGTTGGAGTGTGTTTCTTTGCATATGCATATGATTTATTTATTTGTTCTAAGACACTTTACACTGACCCTTAAGTTATACATTTTCGAAAAGGAGCCATACCTACCTTCCAGTTTCTGGCAGGTCCTTTTCGAGATAATACATGCATACATAATTAACACACGGCAGTTAGTTCAACGTCATCAATCACATTAGCTTTAGTACTTAAACACTACCTTTATTGAACTGCCGATCGTATATCTTCATAGGGCACACGCTATCATGGACACTGGAGATGTGCGATGGATGTGATACTAGACACTAAATGATTATTTGATCCTCAACTCCCTAATCTTACAATAATGATTTGAACTATTCTACTTTCTCTCTACACTCCTTGGCAATTCACTAATAATGAACCTTAATCTATTTAAATTAACACTTCATCACAGATTACTATCCCTTATTTGAAAACTCCCGGTTAAGTTCTATTGTTTGAAACTTAATAATCTGGTACGGCTTCTGGTGGTTATCGTTGAGACATCAGTGGTTCAGCTTGCAGCACCAGGTGACTTGTCTCTGCTCCAAGGCCTGTGAGGAACCTGGAAACTCGTCACAGATGACGTGCTAGCTGCCTCTCTCAGCTGTTTTTCTTTGTGGTTAACTCCACTTGGTGACGTCGCTGCACGTGCCCTTTGCCTACGTTCATTAACCCGACACGCGGCACCCTCTTCTTGCGTTGCTGACGCTGTCATAGCTCTCCTGATGCTTACTCCCGTGATGCTACTTAGGTCTGTCTTTCTCCCATCGACATATAGTTGTAGGTTTCGTATGATAGCCTTCTTCCCGTTGTTACGTTCCATCTTCATTCATTCCACTAATTTCTTCCTTGTTGCCCTCTCCGTCGGAGATAGATCCCTGTTAATGTATATCGCAGTCCCTTTCAATTTTTTTGTTCTCCTAAGTGTAGCAAAAACAACTTGGGTGGACGAGCATTTAGCTAAATTTGTTCTTTTCCCCGGAATCTTCCCGACTCTGTGTGCCGTAAGGAACTCCCATCCCATTATCTGAACTTCCAATTTGTTTTCCAATAGCTCGTGGACTTCCTGAAGAGCACTGATATCTTTTCTTTCTTCTATTCCGTGGAAAACTAAGTTCATCTGCCAGTCTGCATTCTCGATTTTCTCAATTCTTGTCTTCAGTTGTTCCACTTCCGTCTTCATTCTCGCTATCTCCTCTCTTATTTCTTGTTTAACTTCTCTTGTAGCCCCATTTATTTTATTTAAGTTACTAATCTCTCTTCCATTCTTTCCAGGTTTTTTATAACCTAATACAATTAGACATATTGTGGTCCTGATTTCCACCGTGAATGCTAAAATATATAACCAATATTAAAAATTAAGACGAATTGTACAACGGTGGATGCTTTTAAAACACTATAAAACACTGTGTTTTATAGTGTTTTAAAAGCATCCACCGTTGTACAATTCGTTTTAATTTTTAATATTGGTTATATATTTTTTTATTACCTCTTCTCTGCAGCCTTTCCTGCTTTTTGGGCCTGGGTTCAATTCCACCCCTCCAATTACCAGTAGCACTATTATCACCAGGGCCCAGGTCGCCACATTAGTTAAACCTTCTCCCGGTGTTCCCTTGTTCCATGCTCTTTTTTTAACACCAAATGTGCCTATCCTCATCCTGTATGCTTCAATTTCGATAGCCATGACCCTTGTGTCACTTTTACATATATCCACACAGCACCTCCTACCTGCGTCTGCTCTTTACCACTGCTTACTTAAAACTCAGGTGTTTCTTTGCGGTAAATGACAAATTTGATTTTGTTGTCCTTTTTCATAATTTTCAAGTCCAAGAAAGGGAGGCAGTTTTCTTTTTCTGTTTCTAGTGTGAATTTTATAGTCTTCTCCTGTAAGTTAAGCAGTTTCAAAGCATCATCTACGTGTTTGTTGTGTACTACTGAAATGATGTGAAGAATTTAATAACCACAAATAATAAAGATTTGGAGACATTGGAAAACAGATTGGGAATTTATCAAATAAGGTGTGAAGATTGTGACAAAATTTACATCGGGAAAACCAAAAGGAAAAGGACTAGGAAAAAAGAACACTTCAGACATATAAAATACCAACAGTATGACAAGTCAGCTGTAGCAGCACACCACTTTTGGAATGATGGCCACAACATAAGTCAAGAAACAAAATTAGTAAAAAGTATCCAGCGACCAACAGAACTCACAGCATGGGAGAATATCTTCATTCAAAAACACAAAAACAAATTGATGAATTTCGACATGTAGAGAGAAGCCTCATTCAAAATTTCTACCCGCCAAAGAAGTCACCGAACACACAACCCGCTCTAGCGTCACAAGGACAAACAACTGAAATTCAAAACAGTCGGACACAAGCTGAGGATGATCAGGAGGCTGATCGAAATCATGATTCTCAAAAAGAAACAAATAAGTGAAGTTTGAGTTTAAACAACCAACCATATACTACATTATTTATAATTAGCCTTATTTTGTTTTATATACCGGTACTCACTTTTAAGCCTATGTACTATTAAAACAATTTGTCGAGTACTCACCAAACTTGTTTACATAGGAGTGAAGTAATAAGTAATTTTACTAGTCTAATTACCCAATACACGCTTTCTAAATTCCATTCTACGTTCATTGTTTCAATTGAAATTTCACAGCTCCCTCCCTTAGCTTCATAGAACATAGAAAATTCTCTTGAGTTTCTAACTGGTTCACATAATCATATGATCAGGCCTCTTCTACCCCCTGATATCCTTATATAAATCTATTTTCAACTATGACACTGCATTCCTTGAAAATAGAGCAAAAACATTTTCACCCGGCCCCATCAACAGAGGTTAAATATACACTAATCCCAGGTTTGTTAACTTCGGGCTAAAATTTTAACTTGTCCTTGTGACTCCCACATTTTATCATGCTTTTACGGCCAAGGGTTAACTAACACCATTTAACACTCGCAGGAAATAGCAACAGTTGCAAACTAGAAGGCAGTGGTTAAAAATTTGTTTTTATGAATGCACTTCATTACGCTGTTCTTTTGTTTTCTTTGTTGGAGAATGGCGTCAACCATGAAAATGGAAGATGCTGAAAAGAGAAATCAATGGGAAAACTTACGTATATTATGTATTACTGTATTCATTTGGCTATAGGATCCCCTAACTGTACATTTTTTACCAATGTGGTATTCAATTTTTTCTTTATTTCTTTTTTCTTTCTTTCTTTCTTTCTTTACACACTACATGGCTGATGAACATATTTGTACAAGTACACATCAAAGGGATTTTGGCTTTTCATTTTGTAAGTTTAACAAACAATAACTCTTACAAAGATTAATATTACTAGAGAAATATCACAGTGGAACATTGAAATCTGTAGCAAGATTGAGTATGGAAATATACACTCTTAACTTCATTTTTAGGTATATGCACGGAACACCTACTTCAGCTAATATTCCTTCATCTTCAGTTGATTTGGAAACAGATGATGATGGGGATACCTGCTGAAACAATTATTCTGGATAAATATACACAATAGTAAAGTTAGTGTGTATATTTCCCTACTCAATTTTGCCACAAATTAATATTATTATAATAGGACTTACCCTAGAGTACTTGCAGTTTCTTCTACAGCAGCTGGTGTGACAGCACAAATTATAGCAGTATGTGCATTACCGCCAATAGATGACTGCAATATTCTTGTCAGCTTACTATCTCTGAAGCTCACATACTGACTGTAAAAGAATAATTTTTATTTAAAACACAAACAAATCAGAGAAATTGAAAAGGTGTGCATTGAAGCACATCCTTGTACAGGGTTGGAAAAAAAGTTTTTTTTTTTAAAGAACAAAAAAAAAGTTTTAACATGTTTTTTTTGTTTAAAACGTTTTTATGTAAACAACAATGTTGGTTGTTTTAAACGTTTTTTATGTTTACAACAATGTTATTTGTTTGAAAGAAAAGTTTAAATTGTTCATTTTGTTCAAAACAACTATTTTAATGTATAGGGCCTATTATATACATATATATATATATATACACACACAGGGTTGAAATGTTCAAAACATTTTTAACAATTTGTTTTAAACATTTTTTAGCATATGTTTATAACACTTTTTAATTGGGTGTTAAATTTAATTATGCAGACAATTTACATTTTGTCAAGCCAATGACACCCTGTGCTAAGATGTTCAAGATTTACGAGTCGTAGACTTAATAGTATTTGAAAATATATTTTGTACCAGTAGTATTTGTTTATGATTTAATAGTTCATGATTAATAAAAAATAATACACCAGTTTTGATGCTTTCTCAGACCCAAGCCTATTTCTGATTTTGGAATGCACGAATCCAAATGACGAGAAAAGTCGGTATTCTGGCCCTAGTTTTTTTTTCTGTTTACAACACTAACAGGGTGTCACTGACTTGACAAAATGTAAATTGTCTTCATAATTAAATGTAACACGCAATTAAAAAATGATTTAAACATATGCTAAAGAAACATGTTTAAAACAGATTGTTTAAAACATTTTAAACAAACTTAAAAAAAACACAAGCACTTGTTTTAAACGTTTTGTTTTAAATATTCCAACCCTGTCCTTGTAGCAAATTACAGTTGATCATGCAAGAGTTACTTTATCACATACACAATGGTGCCACCACCATCTTATGGGCCACTGTTGTACACTAATACCGTATATAAGAGCCTCAAAAGGTGAACGAAGTTATTTTATTTGGAAAAGTGAGTTATTTTCTATAAATAAGGGAGGTTAATTTTATAAGGAAGCAAGGTTATTTTGAACACTATTTCAGTGGAACCTCGTTAGAACGTTCCTCATTACTACGTTTTCCCGCATAGTACGTCGGTTTTTTGAAGTCCCGGTCCCAATCTTAATAATTACATGTTTAAATGTTTCTTAACACGTTTTAGTTTAACGCTTAGTACGTTCGTATTTGGCTCGCCAACCACACTTTGTCAAACACAAGCTTGGTTTGCACATCCGATTGTGTAATCTCTATGTCAGAATTCTTGTACTCTTTGCTCTATGGGACCAATCGTCAGCTATTTTAGTTGCTTCTCATTGGTCATTTGGACACCAATCGTCAGCCATTGTAGTTGGTCGTTTGTTTTGCGCGGGATTTTGCGTCAGCTGTATAGCCGCCATTTTGTTTTGTGATTTTATTGTCTTCTCTAAGTGAAATATGTTTCAAATTTCTTACGGTTCGTGTGGTGTCGAAAAGAAAATATTAGAATGTTTGAAGAAATGTAGGCTAAAGTAGATCATGCTTCTCACATGGGTATTGGATCGCATTTCATTAGCAATTTGACTTTGTTCGCTAACATTCAGGCACGTCTGAAATTTTGAACAATTACACTTCCAGTTATTTTATGTTTGTTAATAGATTGTGGAGTGCAACTTGTTTCATGTGTGATGTTTTAGAAGAAAGTGGATGCTTTTTGTGTGAATTTCGTATGGTTTTTCATTAAATATGGCTCCCATACATTCCTTCAATTTTTGCAACTTTTGTTAAATTTTTTCAAATATAATCGTTAGGCCTATGTATTTGTTTACATAATTTAAATCTCGCATAACTAATGGCTTGGCATAGAAGCTCCTGTGTGTCAGTATGGGTATTTCTGAGTCATTAGGATGCACTTTTGAGTGGTTCTGAGCAACTTAGAAAACATAGGCCTATCTACATACTCCCATCGATTTTTTTTTAAATTTTCAGTAGTACGTTTTCCTGTTTAAGACGTCTATTTTTTTCGGTCCCTAAAGAAACGTGTTAACGAGGTTCCACTGTACTACATTATCCCCTTTTATATTATATTTATTTTAAAAAATAACCACACACTGCCATTGTATCAACATTTTGCTCTTTCAAATTGGTTATTTTGTCTGTTAACCCACTGGCATACTAATTTCTTACAGATTGCACACTAATAAATACTAATATTTTCAGGCAACAATGGGAATTTTGTAATTTATAATTATTTCACACAAATTAATTTGTATTGACTTCAATACATATCCCTGGTAAGCTGTGATGTTAGGTTGATCCTTGGAGTGCTTATTTACAAATTTTTTTGTGATATGATACACTCTAAAACAGTCTGGAGCATGAAGCGCCACCAAACACTTAGAACACTCGTAGGTGGTTACATATATATATTGTCACAAAGCCCAGAAAAGAATCGCCCAGAAACTGACAGAAGGAGGACTCGGCCAGAAAGTGCCAGAATTCGACACGTCTAAAAAGGGATGGCCCCCTTATTGCTGATTGGGGCTACAGGCATGGTGCGGTGAGTGGACAGTGCGTGCAGTGCAGTGGGAGGGGCCGGAGGAGGAGCCACGCGCTAAGGGCTGCGACAGCACGGGCATTCTAGACCATGCACAGGTGGAGAACTTTCGAGACATCGACTCTAGAACATTCGTCAAGACAATATAAGGAGCGGGAGAAGCCCGACGCAGACAGTTCAGTTCGTGAGTAGCAGAGAGTCAGTCAGAAAGTCAGAGGAGAGAGAGTCCGTGAGTAGCAACGGCCAGTCAGAGGGAGTCAGTGTACGAGGAGTGATGAGCCAGTCAATGGGAGAACAGTCAGTAAATCGGAGTCGAGAGAATGCGAACTGGACGGAGAGCACTGATCAGCGTGACCTCAAGTAAGTGTGACTTGGGAAGCTGAGGAGCCAGTGACCGGAGAGACTAGTCAACTGAGGGACCAGCGAACGGGAGACCTAGTCAATGGGGAACTAGTGACCGGAGGAACTAGTGAATGGAAGAGCTGGTGAGCTGATCTGGACTGGACTGGGACACTGCTGTGACGTGGAAGTTAGCACCGGACAGAAGGGAGAACTGGAGAACATTCAGGAAGTTTTCCGGCTGTATTGACAACTGTTATAGGAAATCAAGAATCCTCCTTCCTTCAATTAGAAACTCGGTGTTCTGATTTTGAACCCCGACAAGCCCTTGTTACAATATACACACACACACATACCTCTCTCTCTCTCTCAGTCCCCGTCCCTCTGTCTGTCTGTCTCTCTCTCTCTTTTTTTTTTGCACTTTGCACACCCCACAATCACGGCAAGGACTCATTTTTACAATTGGGGGAATAAATTTACAAAGTGGACCCAATGATTAGCTTGAAGAAGGATAGGGAATGGTCCTGCTGAGGTTAGAAAAACGGCTTCTTACAAGAAACATTTCCTATAATGCGTAGATATGGGAAAGGCAACAAAAGTTTTTCTACATGATAATGTCGCTGTATTCAGTAGCTGTATATTACGGAAAGAGATAAGGAAGAAAACATCACATCACAGCAATTAGGATACAGATGCCTAAGAAATTGACTTCCTCACCCATACTGAGTGTGATGGGAATCTCGTAATCACGAGCTTTTCATACAGATTTATAACTCAGAAATCGAAAAGACACTTTCTCGTGTTGAATACAACATTATATATAGAGAATTTTTCGGGGTATACAACTGTATAAGGCATGTCTTGTCATCTAATGACAGAAAGCTAGAATATCCACATATTCATGATTGATTTAGAACTTGAATACTGATATAAAACATATCATGTCGCATGACGTACAATTGAGAATTTCTTCAGCATTAAAAGGTATAGGGTATGTTATGCTGTCTACATAGAGAAAGCTAGAACTAAAAGAAAAAGAATCAGCTACTCAGCCCATCTGGCAGCCGGCATAGTATGAATGGACTTGCACTGTGCGCCCGGCTCCCAGCCAGCAAAATATGCCAATGGGTTAGAGTATTGTTGTAATTTAAAAGAAATCTCTCCAAATCTACATTACTACAAGAAAACCAAAGTGCCTCTTCCAATCTGCCAAAGAGCCAAATCTGAGATGAAAACGGTTTGTGACTTTTCACCTAAACTGAAATCGTCAATACTGTTCTATATACCCGGGTCTCACCCTCAAAGCTAAGTTGAGAGCATGCAGCAAGGTTCACTGGAGCAGTTGACAGTCACTAGATGGTTTGTAAGCCCTTCCATTCTAAAACTCATGGTTGACACTGGTGTAAATCAAGATGGCACAGTTTTGATAAACATTGTATTTTTAGTAAGAAAATAGCCTTTGGGTTAAGCCATGGTACTTATTTTGTTACGGAAGGAAAACATCCTAATGTATAAGTAAAGTAGGAGTGAGCACAGAGCATTTAGAAATCTGAAATTCACGCATCTACTCTTATACAACTCAACGGCCCTAAATAGCGTGCTTGCTCGCTCGCCCGCTTCGTGAGACATCGGGTATACTCGGCGATGTTCGTCTCTCGCAGTGTAAACTTTCATGACGACTACAAAATTAGTAAAACAGTTTCTTTATTATATAAGGCCTAAGTGAAATGAACACAATGAACAAATATTCTAATTTTATTCTTACTTACAATTTTCATAGCTCTAAACCACAAACATTTTTAATACACTGCCAGTGTAAATTTCTTTAAAATCCTGGAGTCAATTAATAATGGCGGGTGAAGCCGCGGGCATCAGGTTTAATATATTGATAGTTTAATCCTCGAAGTATCTCAGACAGTAAAAATCCAAATCAATCACTCCTTCTCTTGAAAAATTATATAATTTCTGAAAATTACAGTGAATTTATCAAATAAAATTCACATCACATTCATCTGTCAACAAAAAGTTCAGAAACGATACGTATTATCCACCGCAGTCTCGAGAATTACACAGTTTAGAAGGCAGTGGTTCAGTTATCTTTGGAACTGCATAATCGAATCTGAGATAGTTTTCCCAGGTGGCGATTTCTAATCGTGGAATGTACTCTAAAGCCGGAATTTTAGCTGTTTCATTAATTATTAATGGCTTAGTTTAAGAATGATTCGCGTGCAAGTGTTAATAAATATAATGCTTTAATAATTATTATACTATTAATTTTTAATTTTTCAATTAATTATCGTGGGCGAAGCCGCGGGCACCTCCTAGTTAAAATACATAATAACTGTAACCCTCCGCTGTGGAATTTTTCATTCCTTCGTAACACAACAATTTTTTCTTTCTTTCTTTGACTCCTTAAGTCCCAGACTGATGCAAACCATACCAGAGTCGACAGTTCATATTAGGCGTTCTAGTGCATAAATTCCTAATTTCTAAACACTCTGTGCTCACTGCTACTCTACTTATACATTAGGATGTTTTCCTTTCGTAACAAAATAAATACCATGGCTTGAGCCTGACTTAAAATATTGTTTTGTCTGCAGGCTGTCTAAATTTGTGTTATTTGCATATAAAGTACTAAATTTGTATAAAAATTTGTTAACGCAAATGCAAATTTTACATTCCCCTACGAATACAGTAAACCTTAATTACAGCTTAATATGCTTTCCTGCCTATTAGGCGATCGTGAACCGAAATTGATTAAATGAGTCCAAAGTCACAAAGAACTTTCAGTTTAGAAGAAGATACTCATTTAAAAACATAAAGAACATCTCATGAACTTTGACATTCCAAAGACGTGTGTTTCATCAACAAATGCCATCAACATCCCCAGGAGAGCAACACGAATTTCCAGCCAGCGTACATCTGATGAGTTTGAATGACAATGGTCTTCGAAACTAGTTCAGGTATTTACACAGAAAGTGAAATACACCCAACTCAACATATAGATACTGTAATAATTTTGAAGAGTCAGTGAATTTCTGCATTCAATTTAAAAGTAGAAAACACTTACTCTTGACCTTCACTCAGCTGAGAAATGACGTGACTAAGCATGAAGAGTGATCGATTTATGGCACAGCCTTCTTTGAGTCTGTCTCCTCGTGCTCCACTCTGATCAACTCTTTCAGAGCCAGCGAGATCCACTAGATTTAAATGTGACACCTGGACAGCACCTTCTTCTCCTTCATTGGGCAGTCTGCTTTCAATAATCTGAGAAAAATAATACTTAAATAAGCCCTTTCCAATTTTCAGTATCTGTTACATAATATAACAATATTTTTATGTAACGTTATAGATTGACTAATAACAAAAACCTTGAATTCATTTTACTACCTTCCCCCCTTGAAATTAATATTCCAAAGGCTGTGTACTATCTAAAATTTAACACCTCCACTCTCATGGGTGATATATCTCACTGGAGTGTCCATGTATAATACCATGTGTGACATGTTGTATTTATACATGTAGCCTATATGCTGCTTATGTAAGCCACACCCTAATTACGACAACAATTCTGGGGGGAAATAATTTTCTGTAATTCTTAGAACACGTTTCGTTAACAATTAGGTAACCTAATAAAACAAACACATAAACAACATTACGGTATATCAGAGGAATGTGGTGTTGAATACAACTCGACAGAACTGAAGATGGCGCATCAAATACGCCGAAATGCACATTCTTTTTAAGTAGTGACGCATCTTGGTTCCACGCAGAAGAAACCAGCTTTCATCTACATATTATGTGACAACAATATTTTATTTGTGTCTGTCTTATAAATGATGTTTTTTGAGTGGATCCAGATAAGTTGTATGTTAAGGGTTAAGGCTAAACTTTATTATAATATATTTAACAGTGTGTATTTGTACATGCTCAAGTCTGTCTTGACTGTAATCAGTGCTTTTGTCCTGTTGGCACAGTCCGATAAACTTTATGAGAACATTCTTAAAAATGCATTTCATATTTTAACCAAAAATTCCCATTTCTACTGGTGAATGCGAACATTACTTTTACCAAATGAACTTAATATGCACTCCAGCATAAGAGCATAAGAGTTTTTTTTCATCTGAAGATGAGTATGGTTATGATATGATATGACATATGATCAATAAGCTGGTTGATCCCCCTATATGTGGTTTTTCAGCTTTCATCTCTATCTTGAAAAGCAGACACCTAACAACCAACAAAAGAACAAGGAAGGACATGTGAAGATGGAAACAGCAGGGAGTTAATCACAGTTTAGAAACAATTGTAATAAAAATAGGCCTACATTGCTTGCTTACTAAATGGCAATAGTATATTCCTAAGAAGGTTAACCCTATTCTGGCTAACTCCATTTAACCATCCCTCGCAAATCCTGTTTCCCTTAAATCTATTCTAATATTGTCCTCCCACCTACATCTAGATTCTCCAAGTGGTCATTTCCTTATGGGTTTCCCAGTCAATATTTTTGAGATCACAATTTGAGATCAATATTTTTGAGATATGTATTTTCTCCCCCATGGCACGGCCACTGATTGGCTGTCCTCTAGAGCCAATCAAAATGCTTCGGGGCCTGGACATCACACATCATATAATAAATATAATGACTATTTACACAAATAGCATAGAGATCCAAGTCAATCAATAGTACAAACATCACAGCACACTCCCACAAAGCTTCACGTAAACACGAAATATAATGAGTTTGGATCTGATTCAAAGATAATGCAATCTCACATGTAAATATAGTAATTGATATATAAGCATTTTTCCAATGACAAGAGTACAAATAAATTTCATTTTAGAAAAATAAAAGCATTGATTGTAATACTTTAATTGTTTACTTACAATTCTAAAAATTGTATGTGACCGCGAACTCTTTTCGTTCATGTTAGTTTCTCCAATGCGACGTATCTTTTCTCCTCTTCTCATGAGATCCAAAATCTGTTAAAAGAAAAACCATTATTTATAGTTGATTACAAAACTTAAAAAAGGTGATAAGAAAATAAACAAAAATAAAAAAACAAGTGCCTAGTTTTTGAAGAATATTCAGGGTATGGAAACTAAAATATTTTAAGAAATCTCAGATCGAACTGACAGTTTTCCTTCCACATGTAACATTAAATTTGCTTATATTGAAATATTCACACTGAAATAATATTTTAGAACTTTATTACACACAACAAAATATGTGAAGAGGCGAGCAGCTTCATTTATATTTATAATAAACTATTTTCTTCTTTGTTTTAAAATTTACTGACATATTTTGCAGTAGTAATCTTTACCAATGAACGGTATCAGGTTCATACTTCTTGAAGATTAAATAAAAACGGTGGACTATGTTATTTCCAACATATTTCATTAACAGTACTGGTACAATTTATTTACATATGGGGTTAGGGTGTTAGATCCTTAAAATAAGGGGAATGAAGGGGCTAGCTCCCTCAAATAATAAGAAGGAAACAATTAATAAATCAGAACAGGATTCTTGTAAATTTATATCATGTAAACGGTAATAATTTAAGTCAGTACGTCTATGAATCAAGTTCCGAATAGCTATATGAACACTGTAAGTTACATTTTGTCATTCATTTCCAGAGCTCTTAGCTTAGGGGATAGAGCACTGAATTGCCAACCTGAAAGTTCATGGACCAAATCCTGACCTACGCAAAGTTAGTTTAATAAGTGTCAGGTAATGGTATAGGTGGAAAAAAATAGTAGAAAAATGTGTCAGGTATAGAAAAAATATGTATAAAAAGGAGGTAGCGAGGATTCATCTTCATGACTAGTTGAAATAAATGACGCTAACTGGTGACGTCAAAAACATTATTATTTTCTATTAAATTACTGAGTTCTATGTACCTGTGCTCTTCGATTTTTTGCTTGAAGTTGGTCTCCATAAATGTTCACTGTTACCTTACATTCTCTTATCTCATTTAGGTTCAGAGATATTTTCTAATGGTATCCTTTTTAAAAATATGGCTGCATACACTAAAGCTAAAAAAAAAAAAAATTAGCATTTGCCTGTTATAATGCACTATTGCAAAGAACTACTCACTTTGGCAGGTGTTGTGACAACTTCTTCTTTCAGATCAGTAATTGTAACATGACCTTCAGGAGCCTCTCGAAGTTTTAAACTGGTCTTTCCTTTCACCAATAAGTCATTTACTTTTTCATTGTAAATTTCAATGTAAGAAGCTCTGGAACAAAATATTAAATACAGTGACATATTTCCTCCAAATTTGTTTCCATGCATTTTACATCATAAATTTAAGATCCAAACAATATAGAAATAGGATATTTGAGAAGTTAAGCTCTCTGATTTAACATATTCAAAAACTTTCACTTGATGTCCTGAAGTACACGCTTAAATTTGATTGAGGAAATGGCAGCATTGCCCAGTCACGTTCATGTAATTCCACATAAATACTGTGTGTGTGTGTGTGTGTGTTCTGTGGTCACACTTCACAGGATTAACAGTGAAGCAAGAGTTACATCTCTGCAACTTTCTTATTTTTGTATAGTAACCTGCATTATCAGCCTTCAAAGCTCGTTGCCTAAAATTACATAACACCAGCAATAGCGACAATAATAACATTAACAACAATAACAACAATAATAATAACAACAACGATTGCATATATTTCAGTGAAACTGACTAACATCTTCAATAACAATGGTTAAGTTACTAATGGAAACCCAGTCTTCAGTCAATTTTGCTAATCTAAACCAGTGTTTCCCAAAGTGTGTTTTGTTGAACAGTAGTGTTCCATGAGGGATGTGTATGCGTACAAGTCTCCAAGCGATGACCAATATCGTCTAATGTTACTTCAATAAGAACCCTAAGCTGTCTGTTAGGTTTTTTTAGATTGAACACTACCGTGGCCTGAAATTTATTATACACATTATGGGTTCCTGTACTACAACCTTTAGACCTGGGAATTATTCTGAGAATCGTTATTTGCATTTGATGAGCTGACTGCTTTAACACATACAAATCATACATATAGATGCTGTGCAATAGTAAACATAAAGTGATCCTTAATTGCAACTAAATACAGGACACATTAGTAAATAACTCATAACAACTGCACTACACCGATTCACACTGAACTACACAGTATCAGTCAACGCAATACTACAGAACAGAACTGCAGCAGCAGCGGGAAACACATGTAAACATGTCCAGTGGAAAAGCTTGCAAAGCTAGTTCATGGATCATTCGGTCTCCCAGTAATTAATCGCTGACTTTTATTCTAGAGTATGAAGAGTACAGTGATATTAAAGAGAGGCGGCAGTCAGATGCGCGTGAGAGGGGTGACGCATGTAGGGGGAATCATGGGGAGGGGTAAGAATGTTGTACTTCGCTTGCGAGAGAGGAGAAGCGATTGTAACAAGGTCTCTTGATTCTTTACTGCATTATACGATGTTACCGCACTGAAAGCAACGACACAACTAACCCATACACCCCTCCATGCAGTACGAATGTTTATTGGACTCGTCTGCATCTACTGAACATCCATGCTTGGACTGCCACGTCTCATTAATACCACTGTAGAACTCTAAACTAACTGGCAGTTAAAGTTTAAAAGAAATTACATAAAAGGGATTGGAGGGTGAGGGGATAATGTATATTGTTAAAATGTGCTAGCAGAAATATGCTTTAGTGGAAATACTCTGATCGCAGGCAATATAGGAAACAAAGGAAGAAGGAAGGAGTTAGACTGAAGTTAAACCATTCATATAATAGGCTATAATATGTGCTTAGAGCAGATTAATTAACTATTTCATAAAATGAAATATTCTCACCTTAGCAGGAACTGTCTGTTTGGTATGTTGCTCAAAGTCTGGAACATGTATTCAATTGCTAGAGGAATAATACCAAGTTCACCATTACCTCCCATCATTGTGAATGTTTTTCCTAAAATCAGAGAGAGATTAATTAATGA